>CAKAOJ020000011.1:5535000-7031058 GCA_916701645.2 Sebastolobus alascanus | reverse complement strand
TAGAGCTACTTTCATGTATGTTTTGAGACAGAGAGGTGATATGGACAGAGGGCACAGGGGGAAAGAAATACAGCAAACAAGCAAAACAAAAGTGGCCGTGTTCAGGAGCAGAAAATACGGAGACGGAGGAAGGGGAACACTGAAATGGAGACGTGAATAGCCAGCACCTAAAATGGCTGAATAAACAGGAGGAAATCTAGGTCGGTGTGTCTCTCCCACTTCAAGGAACATTGAGGCAAGTGCCCTACTTCCTGAACGCTTTGGACACTTTCAGGGCAAGCTGTCGTCAAACTGAGTCTCCCCTGTACGTCTGGATATTTTAAAACCATGTGGCCCGTCTGAATAATACCACAAGTGTTATTATTTATGAATGACAAAATAACAGTAACTTCGCATTCACGTCTACTTACATCGTCCCCGCATGCTTGCCCTTCCCTGTCAATTGTTCTGCATAATTATTTTTCCCTCGCTATTTCAAAAAGGCATTATTTTTCATTAAATTAATTGGCCCAAAAGTAATAAAGCAGCAGTCGTTTTTTTTTTAAAGGCAATTTTCTTTTCCATAATATGAAACTGCTAAAAGATAAGTGCATATCAAAGGCTCAGTAGATAGCACTCATTGCTGCTCTCCTCTCTCACAATCAACAGGGCTGCCTGCAGAGGGGAGGCATGAAATTTAGGTGATTGGAATGCAAGGAGATGCCAATGTAATTCTGAGAAACGCCATTAATGTTAATCAGGGGCTCCAGATGAATGACTACGCCGATGTCTTCTTGCATGTTAGGAGCCGTGCATGCCCGCTGATACGCGTCGCCTGTTGTAAGCATGTCAGAGTGCACGATCAAAGAAGCAGATGCGTTTATCTTCCGTGCTTTAATCTGTCTTTCTCATTCATAATTGCGCGGGTGGGAAGATTGTGACGGTTGCCGACAAACGCGAGAGTGAAAACATGAGTGATGTGGTGCCATATCCCGTGTGCACCTGCATGCATTTAACAGTACGAAAGAGAAATATGGATCTAGATCGGTGTGCTGGCACGTATATATCGTTATCTTCTTCTATTCAGTGATAACTGCATGGAGGTTCACAGAGGTTAGGGAATAGCGAGCCAGAGAAAGTGACAAATACATTGTCTATCTTGCAAGACAGTGGGAGGTTGTTTTTAAATGTCACAGCGACTCTCAAGGTCTGTCCCAGGTCAGCGTGTGTCGCCGCTCCCGAGCGAGACTGCAGGAGACTCATTGCTGCATCGCACACACACACGAAAGCACACATAATCAGCATCTGCCACCTTGACTGCTCGAAAGTTTTCAGAAGCACTGACTTCACACTGAAGGGTTTCTCTGGAGGAGATGGAGACATGCACATGCACGCTGTGTGTGAGAGACGGTAAACTCAAAGGGAAAACTTCTAAATCAAATTTCCTTGAGGCCTTCCTTCAAGCGTGCCTTCACAATTTGACCAATGTTTGCTTTTTTTTTTTTTTTTAAGACTAAGCTGCAGAAAAAGAGACAAAGAGCGGTGCAGCCTGACAAAAAACACACTTAACCGCAGAGGCAATTTTCCCTTCGCTAATGTCGAGCGAGCAAGCCGTTCTCCAAAGGAATTAGGGGAGATAGAAAGCTTGTTCATGCATGGACTCCGGTGTGCATAATCTCAATCAAAAGCCAGAAAAGCAAACCCGTAACGAATAGTTCCGATCGCTCGTCCGGCCGTCCTTTACGACCTAAACAATCTTTGACTGAGTAAAAGAAGGAGAGATTGAGTAAAAGAGAATGAAAACAACACCTCCTGCTGCTTCCTTTCCCATCTGTGTTCACCACAGTAGAGCAAACATTACTCTACTGACTCTTCTCTCTTCACCTCCCAGCTCACCTGCCCCACTGACTAAACTACTTCCATCTTCTTCTTTCACCAAAGCTGTATGTAAACTAGGTGCTGCCTCCTTCCCTCTGCCAGATGCTGTGGAGACTCTGGGCCAAGTGGAGGAAGAAGTCCTCAGATCTTTTACAAGGCATCTAGTGAAGCAAGGAATCTCTGTCTGTGTGTCCTCCGCATATCTCGAAAACAGTTCATCTGATCTAATTCACACTTGGCGGGTGTATTGCTGGGGACCAAAGGACGTGCATTGTCGAATTTGGTGCAATTTGGACACGCGGGCATTCAATGTTAATGAACTTTGAATAAAACAGCAACCTCCGCTCTGTGCAGCAGTGGGGGCGGGGCTTCAAGGCTCTGTGGACTGAGTCGAGCGGCCTGTTGACTGCAGTTCACTTTTGCTGCTGGATGCTGGATATACTAACATTACAACCGAGCTCTTCTTCACTTCCCAAGAGTCAATGTGCAATGAGCAGTTCTCGACAATGCTGCAAGCAGCACTTCCGGGGGCCAAGCAATTGGCCTGCTGCAAACGGCCATGCACGAACAAATCTTTTTGAACGACTCTTTTTAGTGTCCGGTACGTAACGAGTCAGCCTGTCGAACGGAGTGCTCATGAATCCCCGACTTTTCCCACTCGCCCACTTGCTGTTATCGTTGGGTATTGCTCACGCTGTTTGCTACGGTAGTGCAATCGCTCAAAACCTAGGAAGCGGTGTACACGGACCCAACGGCACTGAATGAACGAGCGAGGACCGATTGAATCGGTTTAGCGCCACTAATTTCTTTAACGCATTAATGTAACTTGTGATTTTTAGCTTAGCGTGGCGGGCTCAATTTTAAATCTAGAGTGAAGATACTAGAAAACCTAAGGATTTTTTATGCTAAATGCAGTACCTGTAAGGGTTTTTGGACAATATTTGTCATTGTTTTGTGTTGTTAATTGATTTCCAATGATACAAATATACATATATTTGCATAAAGCAGCATATTTGCCACCTCCCATGTTGATAAGAGTATTAAATAGTTGACAAATCTCCCTTTAAGGTACACTTTGAACATATAAAAAATGTGCGATTAATCGCGATTAACTATTGTAATCGTTCGAAAGGTTCGATACATTCACATGTATCAAGTCGAAGGAACCGATTCTGTGAAAAGAGTTGGTCTGCACATCACTAACTACAAACAGCCATGCCCAGAACGGGCACTGCACTAGTTAAGTATAAAGTATAAAGTAGCACAAAATGGAATAACTCAAATAAATGTGCTTAATTACTTTCCACCACCAGTGGGTGTCTGTTATTTCGGGCTCACTGTCGGGTGAGTTTATCTGTCATAGAAGGCGTCCTTACACCACCGCCCCTGAAGGGAGATTAGACACACTGCGCTGGCTCTCTCTACCTCTATCTATCACTGTTTTTCCTCTCTCTCCGTATCTCTAGCCCCTGTCTGTCTGTTGCTCCCTCTCCCCATCAACATTTCCTCTCTCTAGCCGTCACCGTCTCTGTCCTCTGTCTCATCCTCTCTACCTCTCCCTCCCCGTCCTGCCCCGCTATTTGCCAGTGTGCGCTCCATTGAGCCAGGACTGTGAACAGGTTACAGTAGTCGAGAGAGGAGGTCTACCAGGATCAGCCATGCGAGGCACCGATGGGCCTCCTTGTCCATTCAGCACCACTGTTGACGGAGGTTATAGTATAAAAATGTATCTCAATCCTCTCCTTTCCGCTGAAGTTGACAGCTAAGCCGGTGAAATAATGTCAGATGATGCTTTGTATAATGTCAAAAATACGTGGCTGTCACTGTCAAAAAAATCATTTTTCCTCAGTTACTGATATATATTTTTTTTTAGCTTACTGCGAAGCACTGCTCTGCAATAGCTTTGCTAATAAATAGCCATTCAGGAAATTAAAAATTTCACTTCAGGCAGTTAGACAATAATTGCGCAAATGGTAAACCCCCACAGTATCCATACAGTAACTATATGTGTGCACAAGAAGCTCAAACAAACGAAAGCCAAAACAAGGTTTAATCTCATCCCTGCCAGCACTGCAGAAGACGTTTTTCCATAGTGCATTTTATAATTAGAGTGTTATCCAACTTGTGCCATCCCCCGAGTGGCGGCATTGGCACACAAGAGGAGAAGGTCCCTTAGAGGCTTTTCCGAGCAAAAGGCATATGTAATGAGTCACGAGGTCCCTCTTCGCTCCAAATGACATTAATTGCTGTCCAGGCAGAAGCCTGCTGGAAAACGGCCAACATATGCGCAGGTTAAGGCAAATCAACACCGGGTCCGCTGCGAAACAGCAACATATCTCATTTTTCTAAAGTGTGTGCAATTGCACTATGTGTATATCAAGGTATGGTCGTTCATCAAAGGACATGTGAGTCTTATCAGGAAGAGAGAAAATATGATGAGTGCTGCATTTTTGAGTGAGTGAACTGGTTAAACCATGAAAGAAGGACGTCTCTGTTTCTATCTCTTCTTTGGTCAGTCTGATATGTTCAAGCAAGATGTGAATACATGAAAGATAATGTGGGAAGAATGAATTAACCATGTGCCTTCATTCTTCAAACCAACTTAATCAAAGGGGTCTTGAGGGGGGGAGGGTAGGTTCCGGCGGGTCAAGAGAGGTGTGCTTTCACCCATGTCCATCGTCTTAACATCTGTCACCTTTGTGCTGACTCATACTCTCCATGGCCGTGGGCTTAGATCTTCCAGAGGGCAGGACGGAGGGCTGGTTATCAGGCAAGGACCGCTTTTACACACACACACAGCTTCCTCTGACTATATTTACTTTATCTGCATACGCCACATAGAACATTATACAACCTTAAAAGCCACATTTGACTATTATTCTATGACGTTGTATTTTTTCTTACTATTGTACCTCTGTGAAGATTAAAGTTATATCAAAAAAGGAACGGTCAAAATCAATAAAGTAGAGGCTGAGATCTTGTGACTTTTAGTTCCTATTTATGAGTCAAGCTCCAAATCCCCTGGATCCTACATTTCCCATGACGCAATCAATAATATCTTTTCATTTAGATCCTACCGCCTGGTAGACGCCAAGTCCTATGGAAAGGAGGCTGGGACACGGGTCAACATGGGTCTTGGGGTATGGGGTATAACACATGCGTAGTGTAACTAAAGCTGCGGTCGTGCGTTGCGATTGGCTCATTTTCGGCGAGTGCAGACGAGATTTTACTGCGCATGTGTTATAACCCCAAAGATATGACGCGTTGATAACGCGTGACCCAGCCTCCTTTCTATAGGTCTTGGTAGACGCCCACTCCAACTCAACAACCCCAGTTTGTAACTGCAGAATTTCTGTTATAAATTTGAGATAACCCTGATGATATCACTATGACATCATTTATTTGTTGATAATATTTTGCATCAATTATCTGAATCTGCAAAGTAACTGAAGCTTGAAAGGACCAGTGTGTAACATTTAGGGGGATCTATTGGCAATTATGGAAGATAATATTAATAACTATGTTTTCTTTAGTGTATAATCACCTGATAATAAGAATCGTTGTGTTTTCATTACCTTAGAATGAGCCGTTTATATCTACATAGGGAGCGGGTCCCCTTAAGTGCAGTACTTACTTTACATCACTGCATACATATAAAGTAGTGATAAAGCAGTGATATGTATAGAAGTGATTGGTGGACTGCATTGTAACTGAATTTCCAGTGGAATTTCTTTGAAAGAACTCAAAAATCTTGAAACTGACAGAAATTCATTGAAAGCCATGTAAATATATTTGTGCAAAACATTATCCTCCACATTTGTTGGATTCTACGCTTGCCTGCAATTTAAAACTGTCCAGATGGACACATTTTACATGTTTGCATATTCAGTTGACCTGCTGTGCCCTGACCTTGGTAAAACAAGTTTACACTACCAATTCATAAGACTTGACCGAAGGTGTCCATTTTCCCATTAATTAGTATGAATATACTAATTACAGTTACATATCAGTTCATTTCTAATTAGAAGGGAAATTATGGCACCTCTAAAATAAAGCATGTGTTTTCTGCTGAAAATGAACCAAAATCAGAAAACTAGACGTTACTTTGAGATTGCTCCAGTGCATACAACATGTATCATGATACAGGAGTTAGGATTCAATATATCGCGATACTGTAAGCAAGGTGATATATTGTTTTCGGAGAACTATCATAGTCTAAAGAACACACCACCATATGCATAAAATCTGAGTAAAAAAAGAACTTTTTTATGCAGTCAGAACAGAGGGATCTGCAGTTGCATTTATCACAGTCCTTGTAACATCCAATATCATAACACTACTATGAGAGGGCGCATAAACTGAGATGACATATATCTATGCTAATTAAATAAGATATTGACTGTGTTCATCTTTGCATGTAAACTATTATTAAAAATCGAATGAAGTGTTTTTGAGAATCGATACAGTATCACAAAACATAATGCGACACTCAATATTTTTTATATTTTCTTACACCTATAATGCAGTGAGGATCACGTACTGATTAAACATGAGAGTTACAAGTATAGGAGTAGATTCTTCCTTTGCTTTAACCCCTGATCCCTAACCTTAACCTTGAAAAAACTATGAACTAGACAGAAAACAACTCTACACACGCATACACGTCTCAGAGTTACACAAAGTATTCCATCAGGATAAAAAAGGTCATAACCCTATTGGTCGACTTGGGCGCCCAATCAGGCTGAATTCTATTGGGGGTCATGGCCTCTCCAGAGCCAGCTTTGACCTGACAGGAAATGTGCTGTGCCTGTGTGTGTCTATGTGCTGAACGGGCCACAGAAGGAATGCTTTGCAGAACTGGAGCTCACACTAAAAATAGAAAATATGTTGGGTTTTTTTCCACACTAGAGAGACAGAGGAAATGGCTGAGGGCAATGGAGGAGCAGAACAAGAGATGTGGAGATGGAAGACTTGGCTGTCATGTCCTTGGCCATCTGCCCCGCTGCCTGCCCAGAACATTTGAGGATCAATAAAACCCAGAGATACACTCTATAACCTTCAGGGCTTCAGTGCTTATAATAATTCTATATAAGAGCCATCCAGTAGGAAATATCCCTTATCCTTATAGATCGGTTTTCTGATGATCCCAGCTTCATAAAAAAAAGTGATATAGTCTTCTTTGTCTCCTTGTCAATAGAGCTTTGTCATGGTGAGAGTCAATAATGGGAGGATTAAATAAATACAAACTCGCACTCGGTAAAATGCACAGGTACTCACTTTCACATTTTCCCTCAATCTGTGAAGGAGCTTCGCACTCAAATTTGATCCCCCCTCTTTTTTTATCAGCGAGAGAGGAAAAAAAAAAACTTCTTGCTGGCGCTTAATCCTCCGTGAATACATTTGCAGTGTGTACATATGTGTATGTGCGTGTGTATTTGTGAGCGAGCCAATCTGCCACACCGTTATTGAAGGCAGAAGATTTTTTTTTTGCCCTCTTTCTGCTAGATTTATTTTCTAATGTTGACGTTTATCACTTGAGCAGGCCCGCAATTCATCATCGCCCCCCCCCCTTCTTGTCGATAATCCGAAAGGGAGTCAATTTGCTAAAATGTGAATCTCTTTCTTTACTTGGTTTCCCCCTCTCTCTCTCTCTCTCTCAGCATCTCTGTCTTCCTATCTGTCTTTGTCCCGTGGCGGCTCAGGTGGGAGATGGCAGGGGAGCACGGAGTGGCTGTAACGGAGTGGCTGTAACGGAGTGGCTGTAACGGAGTGGCTGTAACGGAGTGGCTGTAACGGAGTGGCTGTAACGGAGTAACGCCGAGCCTTGCGGGAGGATTTAGGAGTGTCTTAGGTGCCGAGATGGCACCTAGCCTTGTGCGTGAGACACAACTCGATCGATTCTAAATCCCTCTGATCTTTCATTAGGTGCTCGTCACAAGCTGGCCCGCTCATCACTCAAGCACACATAGCATAGCGTCTGGAGCTGGCTAAATGGAGGAAATTATAAAATGACGCCGCTGCTGACTGATGTGAGGCGCTTTGATCTCAGAGAGCATCTGTCGCCTTCTAAGAAAATGCAGCTACTTAAAGACAGATAATGTGTTTGGCAGTAGACTGCCTCTCCGCTGATTCAATGAACTTGATAGAACTAGCCCGATATGTATGTTACCCTTTTATTTAAAACCCACAACTTGTCGGGGTTTTTTGTACGGATTAAACAAACAAGATATAACGTGTTAAATAGAAAGCTTTGGAGGAGCTGGTATACATGGATTTTGCTACCTTTGGACAGAGCCAGGGTAGCTGTTTCCCCGTTTTTCAGTCTTTATGCTAAGCTAAGCTAACCGGCTGCTAGCTGTGGCCTCATATTTACCATGCAAACACGAGGGTGGTCGTTATCTTCTCGTGTAACTGTCAGCAAGAAAGTGAATACAAATATTTTCCAAAATGTCAGATTATTCCTTTAAACAATGATTCACTTGTTAGCAAAACAATGAAAAATTTCCAGCGTGTGTAGGCTACTCCATACCACAATATCCACTAATGCTCTCCTGACATTTATCCAAACTTTTTTAGTTACACTAGTTACACTTCTGCTCTCTATTTGACTTTCGGCAACTCGAAAGTGTCAAACTCCAAAGCTAGCTAACTAGCCACCGGCTAGCTGGTATCTAGGATGAGGTTTTGCTCAGAGTTGGAGTAGGAAGAGCGCCGGGCTGTGAAGCAAATTTTCGTAGTGGCCAAACTGCGTACTACAACTTCCGTGTCCGTTACGTAATGCCATTTGGCCCAAAAAGACTCTTTTCCATAGACTTACATTGTGAAAGAGACGCCTGTAACTCAGCGGATAATTTTTTTTGAGGTTAATCAACTACCCAGTATGGACACTTGAATGGCCCTTATTTAAATCATTGGGTCCTAAAAGTTGTAAAATGCACTAATAGCCGAATCCAGAGTTATTTCCCTTCCTCCGCTCATGTGAATAAGCCCCAGACCGAGGCTGGACTGAGGGCTGCGAGGCGGAGGTAAAGGAAACGCTACTGCGCCTGCTCTATGGGCCCAATGGATGCGGAATATCGCCGGATGATTCTGGAACTTTTTCACTCGGCAGCAGAGCCATTTTGGCTTCATGCGCCACTGAGCAACTCTCATGGGAGTGAACAGGAGCCCGCCTCCGACGCTGTATCTAGTTCTCTTTATACATCCATGGTAGGAGGGTGTGTGAACCCACCAGCTTCACTGTGAGGACTGTGTGCATTCCTACTTATTTATTTATACCTAGTTATTTATGGTCAGTAAATATCTCCAAAATGTGTCATTTTCAATTTCTACATGTGTTGAATACAGACTCTGCGACAGGTGTGTGTGTGGCAGCTTTGAGAAGTAACAGTAACAAATAAGTAATGCAACTAAGCACTGTAATTGCTTGTTTAATGTTTAATAAGGTGTGATTGATTACATATTTTCAGTAACTTGCCAAACACTGATTAGGACTACTATTCTCAAATTTCTGATAAATTATTCAGTGAGTCCCGGATTTAAAATGGCCGCCACTAAAATGGCCACATTCTGTCCACACCTCTGTGAGTATACCAGGAGCTTTAGCAGAGATGTTTTTCGCACTGCAGCTGAATTCATACCGACTGACCGATCAGCTACCAGCGCCCAATCTAGCCGTTAGTATGAAAACAATAGTGCTGAGGCAGTGTAGCAGAGAGAGAAAGAGAGAGAGAGAGATAAGAAGGAGGGAGAGATAAGAGGGGGAAAGCGGGTAGCGGAGGGGAGGGGAGGGGAGGGGAGGGGGGGCATCAGAGTGAGACAGAGAGGCAACACATAATTTGGAATTCACAGCCAATGTGCTGAGATCTATCTGAGCCAAGTTTGTCTCTGATCCTGCTCTGAATTCTAAAATACCCACATCTCTCCATCTCTACCCCCTCCCACAACTCCTTTCCTCCCACCTCTTCTTATTCCTTCCCCCCCCCTCTTTTTCATTCAGCCTCTTGTATTTGTTCTACTTTTGGATGTACACGATGCTCCGCTCTCTGTCTCTTTCATCTTCTCCTCCTGTCTCTTCATCACTCTGAGAATGGGATTCATGTCCTACCATGGAGCTGTGAAAACACGCGTATCCCCCGGGGGGGTCGGCTGTCAGAGAGCAAAGTAGGGAGAGGGAGCCACACTGTTTGTTGTTCCTCATTGAATTTTTCATCTTAATCCATGAAATATACATCGCCGAGGCCGGGGCTAAGGCCAAGGACCACATGGGTACATTGTAATAATGTTGCCGTGTTTGTCCAACTTGAGCGGTTATTACTTTGCTCTTGCTCTGCAGAAATGTGTGTGCGTATGTGTGTCAGAGGGTCCGCTACATAAACTGTTTCCCCCAAAGTGCCTTTGGTTGACATGGATGACTGACAGGCAGATGTCCCTGAAGAGCCCTAGTATCAGGTTTGGAGTGTCAGTGCCAGTGTACCGTGGTGTGAGAATTTGTTGAAGGGAGCCTGCGGATGGGTGTGTTTGTGTGTGTTATGTGTGTGTATGTTTTTATATGTACATGGTCGTAGTGGAGAGAGCAAGAGAATAAGTGTGAGTGTGGGCGGGTGTGTGGGAGCCAGAGAGGGACAACTAAGGAGTGCGAGCGCTCGTGTTACATATGTTTTTGTGTATCCATGCATGCTCTGTTTGAGACAATACAAGACACAAAGAGGCTTTCGGTGTAATGTGCATTTAAGTGTGTCTGTGCATATTTTTCTGTGTTTTCAGTTAAAGCGAAGGTGCCCGTTGGTAGTCGTTAATCATTAATGATCACACTCAAAGGCACCAAACTCTCAGCCTCTGTCCTTGATTATTCCGTGTCAACTCACGAACACCATGACAATAATTTAACAGAGGAGCACGGACACTTGTTTCCTGTAATATTCAAAACCCGTGAAAGCACAATATCACTCATTTTTGTTAGAACAGAGACTTCACTACAAACTCCCGTTTCTGGGGGCTACTTTATGACCAATATTAAATAAAACAAAATCTTATAACACTGTCAAAATGAGTGCAATTTTGCAATCCATCCATGTTCTTCCAACAGAACCATCAAGGTAATGGAGAAGTCCACTATTGCGAAATAACACCAAAGAGATTTTCAGTCAAGTTCTCTTTTCAGAAACTTAAATGGATGTTTTTTTCACTAGTAGTCACTACCAGTGGGAAACCTCCAGGTCTGAAAAGTGAAGCCAATGTAGAAGTGCCTTAAACTTGCATTCTTTCTAATAGCCAGCAGGGGGCGACTCCTCTGGTTGCAAAAAGAAGTCTGATTGCATAGAAGTCTAGGAGAAAATGACCCTACTTCTCACTTGATTTATTACCTCAGTAAATATTGTAAAAATGAGTTTATAGTCTCAATCGCTAGTTTAAAGTCTTTTTCAATTGAGCATCATTTAGGATGCTCATGATTGTTCTATTTAGAGTCAAATAGACTATAAAGCAGGGTATGTTTTAGGGCGTGGATACCTTGTGATTGACAGGTCGCTACCACGGCGTTGTCCGGTCTGGGAGTTGTCTACGATTTCATCTTACAACTTTAAACCTTTCACAGTGTGTTTTCAGTTCATGAAAGTTAATTATAACCTTTTTGGTCACCTAAAAATGTGTTATCCCTCTCGTGTCAGTTCTGGTTGCAAATAAACAAAATGGCGACGGCCAGAAATCAAGATGGCGAAAGCCAAAATAGCGAACTCGAGGCCCCAAAACGGCAGTCCACAAAACAATGTGTAATGTTACAGTGACTACAGGTTAATATACAGTCTATGGGCACTACACACAAGTCTGAATTACAGCCAGGCAAAGCAGACAACTGCCCCGAGGCCCCAGACTCCACGAAGGCCTTTTAAGTCCAAGGTTCACTGCATGTCAATCGGTTGTAATAATTAATTCATTGCAAATTTGCCTTAAAAATTTGCACCACTGAGGTATAATATCAACCGAGGCGGGTCCTGCATTATTTGATAATTCTGTGGCCCTGTCTTGTTGAGGGGCACTGCATCAGAATCTAGTTTTAGTTTCAACATTTTTATTGATGTGTGGGTAATGCAGAAAGGGCACCGCAATCAATAGTGGAAAAGTACACAATACCAAGGGATTTTAAGAATGACAAAGAAAAAGCACAATAACCCAATAGAACAACACCCACCCATGACTGTCGTGCCCTCCCCCTCCCAAATATATAAAACCTAAATTAAATAAAAAATACTAAATAAATACCTTAAAATAAATAAATAAAAATAAGTAAATAAAATGATAAGTAAATAAAAAAAATAATAAAAACTAAATTGAATGAAATAGATAAAGTTAAAAAGTTAAAAAAAAATGTAATCTAATCTCTCTGAAATAATGCATATTCCTCAACAAAATAGTGTTGTTAAATTGCCACAAACTAACTAACACAAGGAAAACTTGACGCCAGGTAGCATTATTCCATCATAAGAGTTGAGCTATGTTCACACTTCGAGCAACAAAACGGCCAGCGTGGCCAGCAAAATGTTTAAAATTGCAAAAAGATCGTATTGTGACTTAAGTATCGTGATGATATCGTATCACGGGGCCTCTGGTGATTCCCACCTCTAGTGCCAATACTCGCCTATTTAAGCAGATCGGATTCATTATGAAATTTTCTGCAATCAGCTCCATTCATTTTAGACTACATAAAAAGGATTCCAATAGGCCTTTTTTCACAGCAGACATTTTGACTTGTCATAGCAGGAAAAGCACAGGTGTTACTGATAACATTAACGATGGCTCTGGTCTGTTCAAGAGTCCCACCAGTGCGCCGTGACAGTGAGCCAGCATGCACAATTCCAGGACCCTGAAACTGAAGCAGCTACTGTATATGGAATTTAGCCTTGGCTCATTTTATTATTTACACCTGTGCTTTTTCCCACGGTGACATGTCAAAATGTCTTTTGAGAAAAAAGGCCTATCGGAGTGAGCAACAGATTTTAAATTCCATTGGTGCTGTTTGGTCCTCTGGACATGAATAATAGTCTGCTGTGTGAACTGTACATAATGGAAACTTGGAGGCAACAATGTATAAACAAAATGTACAGAGTTCAGGGGGAGTGGGATGTCAAACAGCAAACTTTTTGCCCTTATGCCCCCTAACAGGTTAATCGGGCCATTCATCAGACCGGAACATACGGTATTTCGCAAAAAGTCAAGGCCACGGACCCCTTTTGGGGGATAGAAAACCAAAGATCCCATAGACTTCAATGCAATTTGACGTATGATCTTGCCTGAACCTGAGCGTTCGCGATACCTTAATAAATTAAGGTTGATCGCCGCCATGTCCCTTCAGTCTCCCCCGTCCAACACAGTGGCCGGATATGGCTTATCCAGGCATCTCTACATAGTTGATTGGATCACATTAGGCGAAGTGTTGTCCGTAAATAACCAACGTGTTAATAGCCAACTGTTTGATCTATAGGCTGAGATTTAGTTGGAGACGACACTCTGATGCTGCCATAATGTTAATGTATGACTCAGCGAGTTTATTTCCCCCAAAAGGGAGCGCAGCCTCGTCAATGGCGCAATGCTGGTCTGGTCTATAGCTTGGAGCCAAAAAGCTCCTCTATTATAGCTTTTTTTAAGGACACGGCAGGGGAGCAAATCAGAGATCAGCGTTTTTGGATTTATTGTTGATGCAACCAACTACACAGCAACTCTTCAGCATAGCGTTATAACTATTACCGGTTTGTTTAAAGTAGAAGTTTGGAGACATGTTTCAACTTCTTCTGTTTACTCTGTTGCAAACTATGAGGGTCACGGGATTGTTTTCCCCTCAAAAGGGGGCGCGGTCATGCAAGCCTTCTCTGGATGACGTATTGCCGGTCTGACCACAAATATTTAAACTGATTAAGAGCAAGAGAATCTAGTAATTTGCCACAACCTCCTTCGGATTAGCAAAAAAGAATTTAAAAAAAGGATTGCATTAAATTATCTATGAAAGGCAGCTAAATTGTCAAGCTAATTAAGTATTGTCTGTCAAATCCAATTTGTCTGATTCTCAAAGCACTCGCAGATCGAACGTAACCTTAAAATCCCAGTAAAAAGCAACATGAATGATCCTTTATGATCATCATAGTGTTCCACAGCTTCTCATGTAAGTACCTACAGTAGCATGTGGAGGTTTACCTAACACACATGTCCACTCACCATCTGGCAGCTAGTACGCCAGTTAAGCTCAGCCTGCTGTGAAAAGTCATTATGTCAACAGTGTCACCCCCAGGGAGGGTGTAGTGCTAATAATGTAGTTATTATATATTGACCTCATAAGAAGCAACCTGTGCTGGTGCCAATCACATTCTTGTACTGATAATAACAATGTAGTTATTAGTTTAAATAACAGCCGTAAGGTGATGTGTTGTATCATATGGAAAATCTGAATAATAAAGCAGTCGAGATAAAAATGACTCTAAGCTTCAGAGAAACGCGTATTTATCAGCAAAGTTATAATAATGCTGACTGCGTGTACGGCATGCAACTGGTTGTGAAAACAGCTGCGAGGGATATTTCTCCAGCTCTTTATTTCCGTGGGGGGAATCAAATGTGGGAGGTAAGGAAATACAAACTCAAATAAGAAGCTGTAATGTTATCAGAGGCCATGAGCCATAACCACGATAATATCTATCTTTCCCTGCCTGCCGAGGTAGGGTAACTCGATAGAGGCAATACATTGCTGGCCATATACGCGCTGATGCACACAGGTACACATCAAACATCTTATATTAGGTCTGTCAGAGGGAGAGGGAGAGGGAGAGGGTGAGGGAGAGGGAGAGGAAGGGAGGCAGGGAGACAGACAATGTTAGACATAAACACATTCAGACAGAGAAGAAGCTGATGGATGGATGGGGAAAGACAGCACCGGATGAATTATGCTACTCCTGCATTAATACGTTAAAATATACATGCATTAGTGTATGTATGCATGTAACGTATGTGAGGGCGATGGGCAGAATGGATACAGCATGGTCTGCGCAATGTACTGCATTTACCATCCACGGCTATTCATCTCATTACACATCTTGTGTCTGAGTGTCTGCACTTGGGTTTTCAATTATCCAGCAGCCGCACCTTTCCTTCCTTCAAATTAGCATGAGGGGAAAACTCAAGTGGTAATGGAAGTCCGTGCGCCGTCGTTCCATTACAAAATATGAGCCTGATTGGTCGTAAGTGTGTGTTTGAACGATTTCACGTACCTCCAGGGATGGAGACGAAAAGTGTGAATGCATGCCGGGTGAGATCGGACGAGTAGACTTGTTAAGACATCTGGAACATCTGTCCAGCCATTCGGGAAAGTTTTATGAAGACTATTACTATTATCACCAGAAAAGGGGCTTTTATTCCAATCTTAAACACAAACCATAAAAATGTGATTTCTGAGGGAAATTTAAAGCTTTTTTAACACCTTTCTTACAAAACTTCAGATCCGTATTAAATAATATCTGTTAAAAGCGCACAAACAAGTAATAAACTAGCCATTACAACGAGAAAAGGTTTATAGTTCAAAGAGAAGCAGCTCAGTTTTTAAGAGCTCAAATGTCATGTTATCCATAAACCTGAAATGGGAGTTGTAATGACTTTGTAAGGACTGCTGCATACATTTAAGTTACCTGTTACAGATAATGTTTTGCAATGTCATTATCTTGTCAGGTGTCTTTGCAGTGATTTTCTCCCTTAATTGGAAACCAAAAGAGCTGCCAGACATGAAAGTTGATGGAGTGTTCTCAATTTCAGCTACGCCTGACTCCGACTTGTCACCTACGATGAAGTGAGTTCATCTGGGCTCATTGGAGCCGTGATGAACCGGGCCTCGCACCACTCTACTGCAGTCTTCAAACAATGATGAGGAAGATGGGGTCTTTCTGGTGGCTGAGGGACTTTGTTTGCATGTCATCCTCTTCTCTCTGTCTTCCCTGACTCTAAATTCAAAGGCTATTCTGAATTTCACCTCTTAAAGGAGCAATATGTAATATATTTACTTTAATAAATCATAAAATGATCATGATAGGTCATCAGAGATTAAACATGCTGAATTAAAATAATGACTTCTCCGACAACAATGCTACAGCAAGTGTGTTCTCCTTTGAAATTTCCAATCCGGTCCGGAACATTTGTTTTTGTTTTGGATCTGTGTGACCCCGTCCTCTGCCCATTTCAACACCCCGTTGCCACATATGAAAAAAATTGGCACACAAACAGCCTTCTGCAGCCATGGAAACAAGCATATGAACTGGATCAACAGAGATAACATAACGTTACATTCTACCCGACCTGAAAAGCCTCGGCACATCTCTCTGTGGTCCGTGTGCAGCTGGGTTATCAAGGCAGCGAGTATTTGAGACATACAGCCGGTGATGTGATTCCGACTACTGCTGGCTGCCAGTGGCAAACGCCATGATGCGAACACACGCTAACTGCTATCAGTCACACCAGAGGAGCGGATGGGCCACGGCTCTGAGTCCAATGCGTTATATTATTCTCTTTGTTGCGAAAATTTGCAATACGAGACAAAACTGAATTAACTACGTGGGTGCAATGGATAGCGCTATCAAAGAGTATAGAAGCATAGACATGAAACTCCTATGTTTTTTTGACAACAGCCGCTGCCGCCATTTTGGACTGAAAACGCTTATTATATTTATAATATTTTATTGTTGAACACACAGTCCATTTCGGTAGAATATAACAATAGAATAGAAATAATTTTGTTTTACTTTTGTATGGCACTTTTTGTGCCGACATTTTACTGGCGTCTGGTAGTCGCTTTCAGTCCAAAATGGCGGAAGCGTAGTTCTGCTGCTGGGCGCTGATGTTACAATGGACAGAACAATTGACTTTCACTTCTTGGGAATAGACGTTCTTTGGCGTTACTCCCAAACGGGGCTAATGAATGAATAACATTAGCAAGAAGCTATCGTTTAGCTGCCTAGAGGACAATCACTATTGTCCAATATTTAGTACATTCTTTGTTTTGCGATCATCCTCGATTCCAAGCTTTTTGCAATCACCTGCCACAATCTATCTTTAAATTCTGCGTCTCTGCATTCTTTTACTTCTTTATCGTAAAGTGCTTCGTGCTGGGAGACGAAGTGAATATTTATCAGACGCCATTTTTGATGATAACGTTTGCACGGATGGTGGCTCTGAGTGGGCAAACATCCTTCTTTTGCCTTTTGACAGATGTGAAAAAGATGCGAAAGTTTCGGAGTCGGTGTACAAACGTGATCGACACAACGTAATATATATAACCATAATATCTAGCTTTTATTTACCTTCAGACTTTCCCAGCCACTGGTGATTAAAATTAATGACACCCCAGTCACAAGGTTGTGTCTTCAAAGAAATAGACGGTGCTGATTTCCCTTTAAGATCCACACAGTTTTATGACGGAAAAATCCTCCTTTAATAAAATGTACCATCACCACCAGATCCATCACTGTAATTAGGTTATGTCAGTTTCTTAAAAACAGTCTTGTCTTGTTTGTTTGTAGCAAAAAAAGAGGAGTTTTTCCACCTAAAAGATGTAGTAGAGACGAGAATCTGAAGTGTGTGTGTGTCTGTGTGTGTGTGTGTGTGTGTTTGTCTTGGGTAATCTCCACCTGCAGTCATGTGCAGTCCCTGGTGAGAGACTGTGTGAGTCACAACCGCCACATCTAGCCCACGGCTTAGAGTCTTTCTGTCATGGATTTAAGCTCACACACACACACACACACACACATAAACACACACACACACACACACACACACACACACACACACACACACACACACATGCTTTAAAACATACATACACACATTACCACTAATCACTGCAGTATTGTGACAGCCCCTTTTGACTCATCTTACACTATGACGTCACCTGTGATACAAACACCTTTGATATCTGTTCTCCACGCAGCTTTAGGTTGTTATCGTAGCATTACATTCAGATTATCTTCGACTATGTGCAACATGAGACACGAGACGTCCTCGTCTGTTTTATACGCTCAACATTAGAACTCATAAATCGAATTGAACCCGTAAATGAAATACCGGCGGTGGCGAAATTGTCGCGCTCACCTCCGCAAATTACCCCAAATTGCCCCCTCAGATTTCAAACCAAGCGTGCAGTTGTTCTTAGCAGTTAAAATGTAAACACTACAATCAGCATTTTAATTCATGATTGCCAAACAAGCCGTAAGCTAATCACGGAGAGGAGGGAGAGGAGATAATGAAGAAAGCAAAACAAAAAAAAGAGAGGGAGTCAGTGATTAGGTCTTGCCTCAAAATGTCGGTTTTTCTCTGCGCTCTGGGCTCTGCGGGTTTAAAAAAAATGCCATGTGCTGCTTTTTTGTTTGCCAGAATACTTCGAGTCAAGGTCAGTCAAAGCTATTCATGATCTGGTGGAGTTTCATTATCTGTATGCAACTTAAAACTGAGTAGAAAACTGCACAAGTCATCTCCCTTTTTGTTGACTCTATTATGCCATATACTCAGCTATAAAAGTGTTATAGTGTTCCTACTGTATTTTGACTTCACTACGCTGATTCTCAAGTAGTGACCTAATAATTACAAAGGCTAAGGTGATGGCTGCAGGCCCGATAAGACCTTTGGTTAGACATCTATCCAGAATCGACAGGGGTAACGCGCTTAACCTTTCCTTCCAGATTCATTACGAAATGTAAAACGCTGACAGTGAAGACCTGGCGTCTGTCATTAGGAGTTATTATCTAATGACATTTCAGTGAAGTCTGACATATCTGCTCGTTTTACAGCATTTTCTACCACACATAAAACTTGTAGAGACAGCACAGTTGTTTCAGCTGCGAATACAGTACCCGTATTGTGGTAACATTTCGAGGGGATTTACGACTGCAGAACTGGAAGGACAAAGTGTAATGCCGGGTCCACACAACACAAGAATCAAGACCATTTTGGGCCCCATTCTCCCCTCCCAACAATCGTCAGTCCATCGTGGCCGCACCGCTTTCAAATCGTAAATATTAAACATGTTCAATATTCACGATCAGATATCCTGTTACAGTATGTGTGGGGAACCCTGAGGACAGCTGATGAGGCAGTCACGTGGGAAAGAACGATAGCCAATTAATACCAAGCTGACTGAAAGACAGCCACTGCCGTCATGGCGGCCACGGCTAATGCAACAACGTGAGTGTTTATTTAACGTATCTCCATGACTTCATCCATATTTTTTTTCTTTTTTCTTAATGAATTTTTAGAACAAAGTAGTGCAAAATCTAACATCTATTTCTTCCTGCCGGTCGTCCGCCATGTTTGTTTACACTAAAGTCACGTTTGATCACGACATATTTTGCAAGATGTCCATTGTTTTTAGTCGGGAATCTTGCTGCTTTGGCCAATCGTTATGTTAGGTCTCACATTTTCAAAATCTGTTAAGATTTGAAAAATCTTTTAGTGTGGGCCCGCCTTTTAACAACAGTAGGTAGAATTGGAGCTAATATGATTACCAGCCGGAGCAAACTTTGTCATTTTACAGCTAAACAGTACACTACAAGATGTTTCTGAAAACAAGTGAGGTGAGAAATAGGCATTACAGTAACAGAATATTGATTCATATTTGATCAGCGCTGCCTAGTTTGACCGTTTGATCGGAGTTCACGAGCGATTGACAGCTGCCTCCGTTGAATGAACAGCCAATAGGAAACGCTCTCTCTCTGAAATGACCTGTGATTGGCAAAAGTCTCCAGAGCCATGAGGAGGTGCAGAAGTCTAGTTTTTCTCAGAACACTTGAATTACAATATGCTGAAATGTTATTATTTTTGCCCAATGATGCCAAAAACATTCTGCCCACTGCAGGTTAAATGCGGGGCAAATGATAATGTACTATCCAGATAACAACAACAAATATTAGAAGTGAGGTCAAGCAGTGGTTTATTTTTCTCAAGATGTAACCAAATCCACCAGTCTCACAGCTGAATATTCACTCAAGGTCTAATTAATTATTTACCGTTCACCTGTGGCAAGAAGCTTTCTTCATTTGGTTTCTGTTCCATAGCAGTGTAATTGTGAGAAAAATGGAGCCTTGGAGTATTGTGACTTTTTCTATTTTATAGTTTGCGGCTACAATCACCGTTAATATTAAATGAAACCCACTTTGTTTGTAACCCTTGGCTGCAAATAAATCATTTGAAATATTAGTAGTGCAAAAAAAAGCCCACATGTTCACAACGCGCTGCTTCTCTGCAGGAATTGGTGAAATCTCCAGTTGCTTTTTTTACTATTAATAAATTCATTAGCGTCATGAGACTGGAGGAATGAAGACATTCGCCGCCCTGCTTGGCTAGCTGTGCTGTTACATCTAAAAAAGCTCAAATTAAAAATGCATTCCTTCTCCTTCCTTTAGGGTTTCCTGCAATTACTCAGTCGGTTAGGGACGCGGAGAGGCGTTTCCCACATCTTTATCATTTTCTCTCTATCCACGCCATCCCACTTCCTCTCCCACCTATGCACACACACACACACACACACACACACACACACACACACACACACACATTCACTTTATCTCTCTATACTGTAAAGGCAGCTCAAAACTGCTTGTTGTTGGCCCTCATCTTTGCCAAGCAGATGGCTGCTTTTCTGCACCACATGGCCAGCACTCAGGAGATGAGGGGAGCTCTTTAAGAAGAAAAATACTTTCAATCTGCTTTAGCAACTGTAGCTCCTCCTCCTCATAACATCTTTTTTTCGCACAGAGTCAGCAGCAACCTCCCCCCTCCCCTCCCCTCCCCTCCCCTCCCCTCCCAACCACCGCCACTGCTGCCTCTACATCCCCCCCCATCGCACTGATTTATTTGACGCTCTGCATTCCTCCAGCTACTGTTGATGATTTCTTAAATACTTAATGCATATGTAAACGAGTCAAACACAAGGTCGCAAAGTGAGATTATTAAAATGCCGCACGGATGCACGGTCGACTGGCCGAGAATTCCAATTCGCAGTCCCCACTCCCTCCCCGTTTTTCTATCATGTTTCTCCAACGTGTGGGAACGCGCTGCATATGTATGGAGAGCCGCATTCATTATTCATGCTGGGAGTCAGTTCGAATGTGGTGTAGAAGTAGGGTTATTCTGGAAGGGGATGGTGAGCAGAGACTTCGAGCAAGGGAGTGAGTTATCTGTTTTTTTCTTGTATTGATCTGCACCGTTTGTATAATTCAGCTTGAGTATGATGGGCTGAATCTGGCCTGAAGATAGCAATACATAAACCTTGGGGTATGTTTCATAGGTTTGTTTGTGGTCGTAATGTTGGAAACATATGAGTGCTTATGCACAACAGAAAACAAGCTTACGTAGATTAATTTATTGTAATTTATAGGAGCTAAAATGGATATGAAACAGTTCATTATTAGCTTGAACCAGATGTTTAGATGACTCCAGTAGAGGGACTGTGGCAGGGCCGGCTTAAGGCGTAGGCCATATAGGCGGTCGCCTAGGGCGCCACCTTCTTGGGGGTGCTGGTCGCCCTCTAAAAAAAATAATGAAAATAAATAATTTTTAAAAAAAAATTTGCCGGTGGACGTCCTTCCTCATTTTCTGCATTGAAGGAACAAATGAACCAAAAATTAATCTTTCTCACACTTTTTCATCTGCCTGGTCGCACTTATTTCTTAATTAAAGTGTAAATTGAAGTGAACCTGGCTAAACACTTTTAAGCCAACAATATCAGGGACCAATAGTTTATTTATCTAATAATAAATACAGATATTTATGAAAATTAAAATCTATATTTTTGTCTTAAAACCACTGTGATCTCTGACGTGTGTTGCGGTTTACGTGGCTAGGCTCTGGGGGTTGAACCCTTTCCCTAATCCTATGGCGGCGGCGGGGGTGGGGGCTCCAAATCCAAATTTCGCAGAGGGCACCAAAAGGGCTAGAGCCGGCCCTGGACTGTCGTATTGAGATGTTAAACATTAGTACTTACGATGTGGAGCATGATGTAGTCGCCCAGACGCGGGGCGCTGTCGATGCGGACGAGGATGCCGTCCTTGATGGTGGTGCTGAACCCAACTGCCAGCCGGTCCGTCCGTGTGCTCGGCCTCTCGTTATTGGGCCACGTGTACGTGATCAGGCCCCCTCCTTTACCGAAGATATAGGTGGTGCCAGCTGTGGAAACACAAGAAGCAGAAAAAGGGCAGGAATTAGATTTGTTTTCGGAGAAACAGAGGCAGATAATGTGCAAACATACTGTAACTAGACGCTAGGGAGCAGAGTGTCCTCACCAACAAGACACTTTCCTGACAAAACTAGATCCACACCTCCATTAAGGGCTGTAATTCCTTTACAGCTACTTCGCCACTGCTAAAATGTAATTGTGTCGAGTTCTATTTTAGGGGTTTAATGGTATTCAGCCACCACCACCTTTTGGGTAGAAGTCAGCAGCTCCCCTGGCGCCATCTATGACCTATCCGGCTCTTAAATATAGCCCCTTTCCAGGGAATAACAGCCAGTACGGCCAGAACCGGATAAGTCTCCCAATCCTCATGTATTATATATGAGACCTGCAACCAAAGAACAAAGGCTGGCACAAGAAAGAAGAGAAGGGGTGGGGGGATAAAAATCGAAGAACCTTCGTCTGGTTTAATTTGACAAATGCAGTGTAGAAAAAAAGGGGAACTCTGTACCAGTGGGGGTAGAGAAAGTCACCAGAATGAACATTTTTGTTAATACATCAGCCACGATGCAGATTTGTGTCAGATTAGAGGCTCTGATTGGATCAAGCTTGGCCCCTGAGCCACAGTGAAAGTTTCCTTTTTCTAGCATCACATGGAAGAGAGAAAAAAAAAGAGAAAAGTTTCATTATTTGGTTGCAGGGTCGGATTCAATTCCAACTTCCGAACGTTCCCTAAGGTGCGTCAGAATTAAAGCACTGAATCCTTGAGCCGCTTAGCCATCTCATCCACATTTAGGCAAAGATAATCAAGAGATCAAAGGCATTAGACCTACAGCAGATAGACTGGTGGGTGAATCAATATGGGAGACGAAACAGACTCCCGTGGCCTAAGGATAGTGGAAAGCATTTGGCCCACCTCAGAGGCTGACTGGGGATTGCTAATGAAGTCTCTGAGCTCCTGCATCAATGTATAAAGTCTTTTTTTTTCTCCTGCCTCCACAATCCCTTTCTTCCACATCACCTCACTCCCTCTGCCCCCCCTCCTCCCTGTCGTTCCTCTCCTTTCCATTCACTTCCTCTCCAAGTCACCTGAACATCTGTTTGGCCTTGTGATGGGTGCCCAGCTGTCTCACCGTTTCCCCCTATGAAGCCGCCAACAATCTGCTCTGTGGTCCACAATACCCCGGAGACTGCAGGAACATATGGATGAGAGGGAGTAAGAGAGAGGGAGAGAGTCTATCGACCAGATGAGTGTCTTTATTTGCCTTCGGGCGCACAAACAGGTCTGCAATTCACACACCTCGGGTGCCAGCAATGCAAAAAAACCACCAGCTAAGGTCGTCTGTGTGACGTGAAAAATACCGAAACAAGTGAAGCATCGCGAGCCTCAAACAACCGCTTCACTTCTTGTAACTAATAACCCTACATGGCTGGTTTAACACAGACGCTTCTCCTTGAGTTTTTTTTTTCCTGAAGTGAAACAATAAAATCTCTCAATTGCTGTCAATGACATTGCAGCAGTTGAATGTTTGCATCGCCTGCTTCAAATAGCTCATTTCCTCCATGGAGTCGCGTCTGGCTGAAAACAAGGGCCCCGATGCCTGATAGCAGCCCGCAGCCAGGTTGCACCGGATCTGGCCCCCGCTGTTTTCATCGCCTCAAAGTTTCTTCTCGCCAAAAGAGTTCAGGCAGACTCGGGATCAGTTTTCCCCGGCAAACGAGCAAACTTCGCCTATCTCATCTAACACTCTTTTTTTCCTGCAGGGGGATGACGATGATGAGCGGCAAAGATACAAGCACCCCGGGGAGCCAATTATCACATTGAGGAGATTTGCTTAGTGTTTCAAGCAGACAATGTTCAGCATGAAACACACACAGGCAGCCACACGCGCGCCGACTCGACGCACACACACACACACACACGTGCGCGGGCGGGCTGACGGAGGGGACGATCGTGAAGTATAAAAGTGCGCAAACACGTGTGCAGACACACAAAGCCTTCTCACATACAATCACACAAGTGGGTGATTATCTGCACAAGTACAGAGAAGAGAGAGAACCCGAGATCGCCGGAATGTAGCACGTTTCCCTGAAAACCTGCTGGGCCCAGACGGCGCCGGCTGTATTTCCACACAGAGAGGAAGTCCGCTGCATATCAATTCATGCATTCATTGTGTGCAAAGCTGTCAAAGTATGGCATCATTTCTTATACTCATCGGAAGATTTTTCAGCGGACTGTATGGATGGTTAGCAGCTGTGATTGCCAGGCTGGACTCCCAAGGTCAAGAGTTTCATTTGGATAACTTCTCTTCAGAGCAAAAGGGGCTTTTCCATTCAAGTGTGGATATAAGGAGCACCAATATAATTGAATTTCAGCGATTTTGCAAGAAGACTAATTAGATGAAAGAGGGTAAGCAATGGCATATTTCAGCTTTTCTAGCATATTTTAGCATGCCTACTCTCAATTACTTTGACTAACACCTCCTTGGGCGTTAACCTGCCCCAAAACTGTTAATAAACAATAGTCTTTTCAAGGTTTTCGTTTTTTTCTACCCCATATTACAGTTTTGTTACACTGGAAGCAGAATGCAAAAATGAAAAAAAAAAAAAAAGGCTGGAGCTTTTCTTCATTAAAGTAAAATAAATCAACACGTATTGCTTTCGCTGTTTTGAAGCAGTGTGTACTCTACATTAGCGAGAAGATCTCACATTAGTACTTCGGCAAAAACCTTTTAAAATGCGCATGTAATTAGAAGTGCAAGAGTGCAACAAAAAAGAATATAATTCATTGTCTGGAAAATAACTTGGTTCATTAGTGAGACAACCTTTAAAGAAGAGAGTGTGCCAAAGTAATGGACTTGTACATCTTTTTTTCCCCTTGGTTTGCTCGGTAACGGTTCAACAAAGCCTTACAGTAGATACAACATTTATTCAGTCAAATACATTAAAGCAATAAGGTTAAAGGTTATGGTTAAAGCAGTCCAATTTGCTTTTTGGAAAATGTGAAAATCCTCTTCAAAGTTTTGCTTCCTGTGCCCCTTTCTTTTCTTTCTTGTAATTACTGCAGACTTTTCATCTGCTATCGTGGTCATTCTTGGCATCCTTTCAGAGACGGACGCTGACAACTTACTGCCATCATGTCAGTAAACAGCAGAAATGGAGCATCCAACATACATGCCTTTCACAGCTATGATGCCTTGGTGAAAAGCCAACCACAGGGAAAATATCATCAGAGGAATCAAATCTACAAACAGATTACTGCACAAGATGTTATTTTGGTGGATCAGAGGGGACTTTCATCTCCATATTTGAATAATGCAATCTTGCCATGGCCAGTGGGTATTGGAGGGAGGCCATTTGAAATCTAATTGTAGCATATGGGTGCTCAATTGATCTGTGAGTGAAGGGATGGGAAACCCTCTGAAAGAAATTATGACCAACACTGATTTTTTTTTTTATTTCTTTGATTGTTAAAGGTACTATGTGGAATTTTCTATTAATATTAGATGTTATGTTATTAATGACATTGGTTTCCATTAAGTGGACTATAGTCAGCATCCTGCTGCTCGCACTCTTTAGGCACGAGCGAGTATCCTGAGCATCGGCCAAAACAGTGACTTGACATTACATTACAATCACATATCATAAATAGGGATGTCAATCGATTCAAATGTTTAATCGGGATTAATTGCATGATTGGAAATAGTTAATCGTGAGTAATAAAGGGAGATTTGTCAAGTATTTAATACTCTTATCAACATGGGAGTGGGCACATATGCTTGCTTTATGCAAATGTATGTATATATTTATTATTGGAAATCAATTAACAACACAAAACAATGACAAATATTGTCCAGAAACCCTCACAGGTACTGCATTTAGCATAAAAAAAATATGCTGAAATCCTAACATGGCAAACTGCAGCCCAACAGGCAACAACAGCTGTCAGTGTGTCAGTGTGCTGATTTGACTATGACTTGCCCAAAACTGCATGTGATTGTCACAAAGTGGGCATGTCTGTAAAGGGGAGACTCGTGGGTACCCATAGAACCCATTTTCATTCCCATATCTTGAGGTCAGACGTCAAGGGACCCCTTTGAAAATGGGTATGCCAGTTTTTTCTTGCAAACGGCAAGCTAGCCAATTTACAAGCCAGGTCAGCCCCGGGAGTCTGGATTAATTAGCTGATATTAACCGCTCAAGAGACTATTTTAACTACGCTAGCTACACACTGTTGGCGCTGTAGGGGAGTTGAATAGAGGCAAGGCACTCTGGAGTGCGCATAAACGTCACATTCTTTGCATTTTCATAGATATCTGTCCACAGGCCGTTATAGACCATTTCACAGTTGTAAACGTAAACCTTCCAAATGTGTCGCAGTTTATTTCCTGTTACAGTGTATGTGAATGACATCTGATGACAGGAAGTAAACATGGACCCAAGCTATTGCCTAGCAATTCAATTTCGTTGAAACGGTCTATAGGCAACCGAGAAAGTCGGGGAAGGTCTCAATTTTTTAAGTTACGCAACAATCTGTTCACACCTTGGCAATACAAAGCGATTAATACGTGTAAATTGTTTCACATAGTACCTTTAAGAATAAAATAAATAGGATAAAATACCTCCACATGAGCCTTAAAAATCTATGGTGTTGGTTTTGAAATAAAAGCATTGCACTAATACATTACTCTCCAGCGTTGTGATTCATTGCATCTGCAGTGTGCCTCCGTTTAGAGACAAACTGTAGATGAGAGACTAGGTCAAAGCCTTGGCCTCTATTTCGCAGAGGTCCCCCGAGGCGTGGGAGTGCAGACAGAAGGTCAGGACACCTGTCTGCAGAACAGCACTGTGTCCTGTCCTTCAGGCCCCCCACGTGACATTACCCAACCAGAAAAAAAGAAGAAAAAAGAGGAGGATACGGTATTTCACACAGAGCCAGAAATGACGGAAGGTCACCAGTTTCAATGGACTTGACCAAGCAGGAAAAATCAGGGTGGAGTAAACAAGATCAAATGTGTAGCCTGTGCTCCAGCTCATGGAATAGCGATTAACAAAAATTATGAACAACATTTACATCCATTACTTACAGGCACGCTCTCCTATCTTTTAAACTGCACTGGGCAACAATGTTATCTCTAAAAGAGCAAAAAGAGCAGAGCAGCTGCCATGGCGCACGTCTGTTATAACTGGGTAATTGGTTGCTTCACACCATGCTGAGATAAAACCCTCTGTTTAGAGGCAGCTGGTAGAGGACCTACAGTAAAAACCTGTTACTGTGTGTCCGACTGCAGGGAGGCGGCGGTCAAGAGTTTTTTTTTTTTATTCTAGTGGAAGTTGGACGAGGTGGTGTGTGCGTGCACAAACCTGTACAGTGTGTGTATGTGCAGCTGCAAAGGAAACGCAGCCACTGCCAGCTACCCACGAGGCACAGAACTGCAGTGGGTAAATGCTCTAAACTCTCTGTGTAAGTATGCATGTGCACACACACACACACACACACACACACACACACACACAAAGTCATCTGCATAGACACGTTTGAGTCCGGATTTAGGCACACACATCGACAAGCACACAAATACACACACACACACACACACACACACACAATCCCTCTCCTTTCTCCTTGGTGTGTGTTGTTTATGTGCTTTTATGTCTTTCCCCTTATTATCTCTTGGGCTTTCTGCAGCGCTGGCACCCCGGGGGATGGAAGAAGAAGACAAACACGGTTTGATGTGGTCGAATTCTCTGCCATCGGAGGATGAGGAAAAGAAAGAAAGAAAGAGGAGCTTTAAAAAAAAAAAAAAAAAATTCCTGAAAGTGAGATGCAAAATGTAATTGCCTCCTCAATCACGTTCAAAAGAACTCTATCATCACAATGCTTTCCCCTGCCGCGCTTCATACATGGGGAATTATTAGGCTCGCTGTCCTTCACACAACTACAATAAAGAATCATTGACGGAGGAATCGAATTGTGAGATACTGAGCTGTGTAATCACCGGGATTTATTTCCATTTTACAACCTCTTATCATTTCATAATTCACATTTCCAACTGTTGCCTCTCCCCTCTGGGATAGAGTGAGGGACGGGACTGATGATTGAATTCTCTCTCTCTCGCTCGTTCTATCCTCAATCAGCTGCCAGAAGCAAGTTTACAGCAAATGGCTAAAATACTATACTTGTCTATGTGTGCAGTTTTAACATATTCCTATGGCATTTACACCCAAAATGCAAGTTGTATGTGTGCGTGTACATTGTCAGAACACGTGGTGGCCATGCGTCCCATCAATCATCAGCGTTACTGATAAAAAATGCAGAATATGATTGATGAAAGGCAGCGTGTTGCGGAGAATGGCTATGTAAAGAAAACAGCCAGCCTTGAATGATTTACACTGTCTGTTTCCCCGTTATAATAAGCTGTAGCATTACCACACTACATGGATTCACGCGCCAAAAATCTGGGGTAATGGAAGTGGAAGAAAAAGAGAGATGGAATGGACAGAGCGTGCATAGTGAAACGTGAAAGAAGCCAGAGCTGTTTTATGATATATGTGCAGGCAATACGCTGTAAAATAGATACAGAATTGGGTTTAAGGCACACTTGTTTATGGGTTCTCACCAAGATTTGCCCTTAGCAAAATCGCTATTTTAAATACTAATATTTTCAGCCTGATTAAACTTTATATGTATGTAATTATTTTGTATCAGGTATGATCGCTGGGAGGGAACTTTTATGTGTAAACTTAAATGAATGTCAAAAGATGGCAGAAAACTAGGCGATGACACAACAAAATCTGAGATTATAGTTTAGAAAGTTATCTCCCAAGTCTACACAAAGCGTACAGAGGATTGTATGGATTACTCTACATTGTATAACATTTTGTCAGAGTTGAATTCTAACTTTATGAGCCAGAACCCACTAGCAAATGCAACAAAGCGAGGCGGAGGCTCAGGCAGCTTCTGCTGTTGCTGCTGCTCGGGCTGCAAAGCAGCAACGGGATGATAAAGTCTGAGCCGCTGGGCAGCGGCTCCACTCGCTGGGATTGAGCAGTCAAATA
The DNA here is from genome assembly GCA_916701645.2 of Sebastolobus alascanus. Classification (NCBI taxonomy): domain Eukaryota; kingdom Metazoa; phylum Chordata; class Actinopteri; order Perciformes; family Sebastidae; genus Sebastolobus; species Sebastolobus alascanus. The sequence goes on along the minus strand of CAKAOJ020000011.1, from coordinate 7,001,954 downwards.
CTACAGTGGTTGTATTTGTGCTACAGTTGCCCAACAACGCCAAGAGAAGCTAAGGCCTCTCTGCTGCGGTGAGATTTAGTGCTGACAGTTGTGTTAATGTCGGTTGTTGGCGCCAGTGCAGAGGGAGTGCAGCTGAGGGGAAACAAACAATGTCAACAGGCAGCTCAAGAACATATTGTGCTGGTGTATAGGGCTGCAACCAAGAATTATTTCCAATATTGATTAATCTGCTTATTAAACAGTTAATCAATAAATCAAGAGAATAGTCTGTGAAATGTCAAAAAAAGGGGAAAAAAGGCCTATCTCAAGTTCTCCAGGGTCCAAGGTGACATCTTGAAATTTCTTTTGTTCATCCAACAGTCCAAAACGTAAAAGATTTTCAGTTTACTATCATATATGACAAAGAAAGGCGACAAATCCTCATATTTGAGAAGCTATAAGCAGCGAATGTTTTGCTCTTTTTGCTAAAAAAATGACTGAAACGATTTATCTATTATCAAAATTGTTACCAGTTAATTTTGTTGAACAAAAACTGAACTATTTTTGTTCATCCCGTTTTAAAGAGGCGTTGCTTCAACCTTATGGGCATTTTGGACTGTATCAAATTGGATTTGGCTGTACGAAGATTCAACTATTCGTTCCTTGTTTTCTTTTTTTCATATACAGTAGACTATCTGGCAATCTGAAAATCCATTGGCATCATTGGAGTCTCTCAACGGGTGGGTCTGCGCAGCCCGGGGGATTCAACTCGGCGGGTCAGGGACGGCTGCTCGGTGTGGGAGGATCCCCTCGTGGGATCTCTCCCCGGTGCTGGCTGGCCCTCGCCATGCGCAATTCCTCCATGGCCGTGCGCCACGACCGGCTTTACAGCACCCACCATCTGAACCTCATTGCCTCCCGGGGCTGTGGACTTACTGCTCACTACGCCCTCTCTCCCTATGGGGAGGGACGGGGCTCCCTGCTCCTGGCGCGACTGTCAACCGTACCAGTCTGCACCGATGTCGGCAACCCATACGACCCCGTCTCATTTAACATGCTTTGTGGGTGTGATTTTTTTTTTTTGTGTCATCACCAATCATATCTATACAACTAATGTGTTTATGATTAAAAACTATTCAATAATTAATCATTTAATAATTATCTTGAAGAATTTCAAGTCGACTGAGGGGTCACCGCCAGGGGGGCAGCCCCAATTTTGGAGCCTGCAGTTTGTGCTGCGGCTGAACAGTCTTACTAAGAGATCTTTGTAATATTTTGTTCACATTTACATCAGGGAAGGTAGAAGCCTTTCACTATAACAGAAAAATACATATTTTCTTATTTGACTTATATGCCAATGTCAGACCATTGTGTGTTCTTGCAACAAATTTGCTTTTACAAAATATAATAACATTTTGGTTTGAGAAACTCGACTCTCATCAGGTTAAATAACACCCACAGATTAACTGTGTATATAAATTAAACAGATGTGTTTTTCTTTAATCAAAACGAAATGTTTTAATATTTCATCTGTCACTCATGTGGCAAGTCTATAAAACCTAAGTTCAGCACCAGAAGCACTGGTACAGTACATATATAGTAGATATATATAGTAAGACATATTAAAGACCCTGCACACCCACACAGGTGTTTTCATTTATTCTGATTTATTAGACCTCAGCTCAGGTTGAAATTGGGAATTATGTGAGGCCACCAAACCCCGGTGTACTCTGGGAGTTTGGCCCACGAGATGCTATTTGCCAACCCTTTTCAATGAGTTATTCCACACCACCACGACTCCTGTTGGGAACATAAAATGTATCATTTGCTTGAATATTATTCCCGGGACTAAACTAGCTAATGAACTAGCCAACTGTTACAGGATTATTGTTGCATCTTCCAAAACAATTCTCCCCTGTAGCTTGAAATCAATGTGTAATGCATGTAATTGGATCGTGCTCAAAAACACTTGAGGTGCAATGACTTCCAACGACGCGACATGATGGCTCAATCAAAAAAAGTTCTTATCTTTTTTTGTCACCCTTCACTGGCGGGGGGGGGGGGCATGTTTCCATGTTGAACAGCTTGATTTGCCATCTGTATCATGTTGCTGAGGCAGAAGTGGGGAGATGTGGAGAGGGAGAGCAGGGGGGGGGGAAGTGGTGGAGGAGTCCCTTTTTTGCAAGAGGAAGGAGGGAAGACAGAGGAACACAGATGGAGAGGTAGCGTAGATGTGAGCCTGAGATATTCAGCCCCCCCTCCTCTCAGACCAACAGGAAAAGGCATCGGTTCCTTACTCACAGGCATGTCAAATCACCCTCAGATCGCTACGGAGGAAGAGGAAGATCGACTCACAGACACCCATTAACGAAGCAGTCATGTATCCTCACTTCAGCTCCATGTAACACCGCAAAGGCGCAAATGTGAGTACACAAGTGAAAACACTCACACATGCACACACAGACCAGACTAGAACAGCAGAAGGTGAGCCATAACAACTCTCCCCTCATTACCGCGAAGCTCGGATAGCCAGTCTCACCCTTCTCTTCCTCACCCCCCCCCCTGCTCCCGCTCTCTGTCTCCCCTCCTGCTGCATTACTGACACTCTTCTCTTTTGTAGCGGCAAGCGGACAGAGAGGAAGGGCTTTAAATGATTTTTTTTTTCTCGGTTCTCTGGAGATGTCAGCTCCGATTCTCTCTGGTTGGAAAAGGAGGAGGATGAGGAAGAGGGAAGGGGGTCTGAAGAGGATTTCAGAGGCTGGGGGGGGAGAAGGGAGGGGGTTGCAGCTGAGATCCCCGCAGCACCCTAGGCTACAAAGAAGACCTGTCTGCTGGCTTTAATGCCGCACGCTGCCACCAGAAGAAATTTCAGAAAGGGGGAGCGAGACTTTGCAGAGAGGTGAAAGGAAAGAAGGCAGGAGAGACGAGGTAAAAGAGGAAGAGGCAGACAGGCAAACATGGGCAGCAAAGGTGGAGAAAAGTCAGCTTGAGACGGCGTAAACACGAATATTTGGGACACTAAAGCTCTGTAAAACCTGACTCAATCCTGCTCCTTTCTACGGCGAAGATTAGCATTCTGTCAGCTCTAGTGTTGATGTTCACACCGCTCTCAGCGAAATTAGGACATGAGTGTCTCCTTCCCGTCATTCATAATGCATGACGCAGAATGCGTGTGAGGCATATCGCATCAGAGGCAGGCCACACCGAACCCTGCTGAGGATTAGGTGAAGAAGATCTCCTAAAGAATAAGGGATTCCAAGATGGGTCCGAGTGGAAGCATCATTTATAATTGAATCTTCCCCAGAGGATAGCGCAGCCTGTCTGCCTTTGCCAAGGCTTCGAGGAGAGCCCAGAACTCCTCTCGTCCTCGCTCTCTCCCAGTCTGTCTCTCTCTCTCCCCGTCTCTCTTCCATGACTGAAAGGCGCTCATACACCAATACAACACAGCAACCTCAGCCACTGATCTTATCCCAGGGCCTTTATGACTCAAACCCCAGTCGGTCACATTTACTCATTCTCAACTTTTTGCACTTCAACTTTTTTTTGGTCCAAGGAGTGGGGGAAGTTTAGATTGTACAAACACCGCATAAAAAAATTGGTTGTTCCTTGTCCTTCACAACTGGTGATGAATGTGGAAATGAATTACGTCAGCGGCCAAGTCACAAGGAAAACCACAAGCTTTACTCATCAAACCGTGGGTGAAATTGAAAGTCAACCAAAAGATGGGATTATAGAACATGAGAGATACATTAAAAGGGGAGATATTACAGAAAACACTCAGCGCCCACACCAGTAGGCAACTCTGGGGTCTGAAAAGTGAAGCCAATGCGGACGTGCCTTAAACTTGCATTCTTTCTAATAGCCAGCAGGGGGCGACTCCTCTGGTTGCAAAAAAAAGTCTGATTGTGTAGAAGTCTATGAGAAAATGATGCATGATGTTCATATAGTAAATTATCATACAGCAGGGTATGCTTTAGGGTGTGGCTACCTTGATTGACAGGTCGCTACCGCAGTGTTGTCCGGTCTGGGACTTTTTTGTCTTAGAGCTTTAACCCTTTCACACTGTGTTTTCAGTTCATGAAAGTTAAAAATAACATTTTGGTTGTCTATAAAATGTCAGCGTTTGGTTGTAATTAGCTCCACTCTCTTGTGTCACTTCTGGTTGCAAATAACCAAGATGGCGACGGCCAAAAACCATGATGGCGACGGCCAAAATGTCAAACTCGAGGCTTCAAAACGGTAGCCCACAAACCAATGGGTGACGTCAGGGCGACTACGTCCACTTTTTATGTACTGTCTATGGGCCACACATATTTGGAGGCCGAACATTCCATGATGAACTTGTCTTTTATTTGGTATTGATAAGTCAATTTGGGGCGTTGTTAAATTCCTTAGAAAATGGAAAGATGCTTTCAGGATTTATGATCCCAGAAGCTTGAATCGTAGAGAATGAATAATTTATAGCACTCTGATTTGCGATATGAGAAAGGAAATGCGCCCAATATGTTTGTAAGACCTCAAGGATACACAATGCATTTGGTGAGTAATGGTAACCGTAAATTTAAAAAAATTGTTTACAAGAAAACTCCACATTGCACCCTATCTTATCTTATTTCTATGATTGTAATTTTTGTTTGGTACTTTTATTCTGAAATTTCTTTGGAATACGGTATCCTTTAAAAGCTGACCGTTTGTGTGTTTAGTTCTCCCTGGATAATTGAAGATTCTACCATCTTGTAGTGAACAGGTATATATTGGCTGTTGTTGCTTTTTATCCATTCTATAGAATGATAAAAGTCCTGTGTTGAAATGTTTTGGCTAAATAAAGAGCATGCTCTTCCATTGAGGCAGATAGTGCTGCAGGGTTATTTTTCACAAGCTGTCAACAAACCAGAGCAGCAAATGGATTTTGCTAGTTCAGTTTGTTTGCCTCAGACTAGTTGTGTACAGAATGTAATAAGTCTAGATGGATTGACTATCTGTCAGACTGGTTGCCACCTTTGCCACGCAAAATAAAACCCAGCTCCAATATTTGCTTGATGGTAGATTGCTGGCGTTAATTTCAAGCGCTGATGATACAGACAGTTTCGCATCTCTGCTCCTCAGCTGGCTTCAACAGAAAGTCTGTGGGAAGCGATAATTGAGGCAGCACTTCTGCATACAGTACAGTCCACCCTCACATACATAAATTGCAGTTTTAGATGGAGGCTGACAGCTACAAACAGAACGTTACACGCTGAAGGAGCGAGAGCGAGCCTAACTTCGCCCTGTCAAATCATTCTTTCTTCTGACATGCCGGCTGTGTATTTCAATTACAGGTAGGCTCTATTTATAAAACAACTTGAGAGTCTCCCTCAGATGCCCACCTGCTTTTGAAGAATATGGATCAGAGAGCTGGACGGACGGATGCTAAAAGGAATCAGCGTCTTGTATGAAGCGGGGCTAATCCTCCCTTTGATATCGACAAGATCAAATAGAAAAGTACTTGAACCTAATATGCCGTACACGGTGATGGCTCTTCCTCGCCGGGGGAAAACAAACAACGCAATCAAGCTGACAATACAGATGTCTGTTTTGGAGATCAATATCAAACTGTGAATAAACATGCCTGATGACCTTTTTTTGTTCGGTCCTTGCCTTCCTTTTGTCTGAATTTGATGTTTGCCCGCTGATACACAGCTTCATTGTCTTCTCCGAAGCTAGACCAGCTGCGCCTGCGGTTGGCATAGCAACCCAGCATCCTAGCCACCAATGTCTGTGACAAACCTGGTATCGTCTCCAACCCTACATCAAACACCTTTACATCTCACTGATTAACTCAAAAGCAGTTAACCTCCTACTAATGATGAACAGAAATACCTAAACGTGCATTGCAATGCACCTCCGACGTCCCCTGTGCACACTAACAGAAAAAAACACACATACAGAATGCAGGCTGGAGTGTGAGACAGAAAGAAAAAAAAATCAATCAAGTTTGTACTTTTCAGAAGTTTACTCAGCCGCCTCCCTCTGAGCCAAGGACTTCAATTCCACAGTAACATTTAAGGCAGCGCTCACTGTGGCCGTGCTTCTCTCACTAAACAACTCTCTACTTTAAGCGGAGGTCTGCCATCAGCGGCAACCTTGATGAAGTGATTGGTTTTGACGAGGGAGCTCTTATTTCAGAGTGACATGCATTGCAACCTGTGAGGTATACAGGGTTCACAGCTAAGTGCAGCAGTCTGCCATTCTTTTATGGGAGCAATCAGTACATGGTAATGGTCATTCATCAAATTGGATCGGAATACATCTCTCTGCGGGGCGCTTCGCCCGCGTGAACCCCCCGAGCGCCTCGCCAACCTTGATGGTGCTCCTGCTGCTATTATTTCACGCAGCGGGAGGTGAGAGTTTTCATGTAAAGGTCTTTGACAAGTTGACTTTGAGCGACTGAGCTGAGGTTGAAGTGCTGGTAACAATAGGTAAGACTTCAGGTGGAAATCACGGAGAACTCATGAAAGTTTGTGCAAGTCTGATAAAAAAAGAAGCTTTTTTTCCACAAAAAAAGGTTTAATTATGGTTCATACTTGTGATGTTAATCATGATTATAACGTAGCACGCAATTTGCATGTTGGTCATATTAACTGTTTGCTGTTAGGTCATTAAGGCAAGGGTACCAAGACACAGCAAGGACCAGGCTGTCAGCCATGTTGTTTTGGCGGTTCCATCCAATTCCATTCGCAGGATTGTCTATAGTTAATCGTGATTAATCACAAATTAATCACACATTTTTTATCTGTTCAAAATGTACCTTAAAGGGAGATTTGTCAAATATTTAATACTCTTATCAATATTAGAGTGGGCAAATATGCTGCTTTATGCAAATGTATGTATATATTTATTACTGAAAATCCATTAACAACACAAAACAATGACAAATATTGTCCAGAAACCCTCACAGGTACTGCATTTAGCATAAAAAGATATGCTCAAATCATAACATGGCAAACTGCAGCCCAACAGGCAACAACAGCTGTCAGTGTGTCAGTGTGCTGACTTGACTATGACTTGACCCAAACTGCATGTGATTATCATAAAGTGGGCATATCTGTAAAGGGGAGACTCGTGGGTACCCATAGAACCCATTTTCATTCACATGTCTTGAGGTCAGAGGTCAAGGGACCCCTTTGAAAATAACCATGCCAGTTTGTTTCTCTCCAAAATTTAGCGCAAGTTTGGAGCGTGATTTTACCTCCTTCGCGACAAGCTAGTATGACATGGCTGGTACCGATGGATACCTTAGGTTCACTAGTTTCACATGATGCCAGTATATTCACTCTAGCTTTAAAACTGACCCCACTACAATCTAAAAATCTCAAGTTATGTTAAGGCGTTAAAGAAATTAGTGCCGTTAAAACAAATTTGTGTTATTATCGTGATAACTTTGACAGCCCTAAAAAAAAAAATCCACTGTTTTGTGGGGCGGGGATATGGTGTCCACCATAATATTGGAGTAAGTTGTGCATGTGGTATGCAAGACATGCCTTCAGGGCCTTCTGGTTTATTTTAGCCCAAACCAGGATATTTTCCTCAACCTAACCAAGTAGGTTTGTTGCCCAAACCTAAGGAGATTTCTGGCAGAAAGCCCCAAAGGCAAACTTCTCCCGTGTGCATGTGACGTAAGACACTTCATGTTCGTTTTTCCATTAATCTGTATATACCTAGAATGCATGCACAATGATCTCTCTGTTTCACCCCTCCACACTACTAGATAGATAGCACAGCCTCTGACTGTGGCAATCTTTATCACTGCAACTGGCTTTCGATATCGGAATGGTACTCTGTAGTTGCTGTTTTCCAATTCCCTCCGGCAGGTGGTTTGACTTTAGCCCTCTATTGAATGTGTCAACCTTATAATTAATGCCCTTCTTCCCTCTCCACTCTCTCCTCTCCATTCTCCTCCTCTACCTCCACCATTGACCATACCTTGACCGAGTCTCGCCGGTAGTTCTATCCCCTGCTCCAAGGACATTGAGCCCGAGACAAAACGCAGCAGTGACTCAAGCCATGGGAGGAAAAATTGGCGGCGGAGCCACAATCCATCTCCTTTCAGTCATTTAGCCACAAAGCCGTGGAGAGGTCGGTCCTGCACCACCTCCTCGGTTATCTGTTTCCAATGCTTTATCAAAAGGGGGAGAATGGGCTTAGGAGGAGGAAGAGGAGGAGGAGGGGAGGGAGCAAAGGAGATAGATCCTTAAAAGGCCACTGCCACGCAGCCTATCTACAAATAAACAAGAGGAGTTGCAATCGATGCGAGGGGGGAGGAAGGGACAGACGTGGGGCAAAGGGTCCTTCTTGAAAGCTGTAATTAACGGAATACTTAAGCGGGAGTTATGGATTGGCGAAAGGCAGGAGGGCGTGTGCCAGTCTCGCCGAGGACGAGACAAAGGCACCAAGTGAGCACGTGATTGCGCACATCTGCATGTGAGCCCGGGAGTGTGTGAAGTGAGCTTGTGTGAAAGCTCGTGCGGATGCTGATCAGCGGCCAAGGCTTAGCTGAATTTGCCCGGGGTGAAGTTGAGAGGGCCCGGCGGAGTTTGGAGGGCAGCGGGATGGAACACACTGGCCTCTCAGCGTGCCTTAGTGTCGGCCTAATTAAAGACTGAGCCAAAGGAGCTCTCCATGTTGTTGTTGCTGCTGTTTTCTGTGTGCAAGCATGTGGATGTGCTCAAACAGAAAGTGCGTCTGTAGATTTTTCAAAACCTTCGCTTTCATTTTTGTGTGATCCTAAACACTCTATGGCGAGTTTTACCATCATCGTGTGGCCTATGACCCCAATTTGTCTCACAACTCTAATGATAAAATATTTGTAAAGTTGACTGTGGGTATAGCCTTTTTAAAGCTGCAGTAAGCAGATTGGAGCAAATATGATTAAAAAAAGTTATTTTTATAAAACGGTCATTGTATCCTGACAGCAGTGCATGAGACAGGTAATCTGAAAATAATCATGTGCCTCTGTGTCCTCCGGTGCTCCTAATGGCATCTGCAACATTTTCACAGACCGGAGGAAAACAACCAATCAGAGCCGAGCTGGAGCCTTGCCGTCCCTGAGCAGCTGTCAATCACTTGCAAACTCCGATCAAACGGTCAAACTAGGCAGCGCTGATCAAATATGAATCAATATTCTGTTACTGTAATGCCTATTTCTCGCCTTAAATTTTTTCAGAAACATCTTGTAGTGTACTGTTTAGCTGTAAAATGAGAAAGTTTGTTACCCGGCCACCATGTTGAGATCAGTTGAGCTACTAAACAGTGCACTACAAGATGTTTCTGAAAACATTAAAGGTGAGAAATAGGCATTACAGTAACACAATATTGATTCATATCTGATCAGCGCTGCCTAGTTTGACTGTTTGATCGAGTTCGCAAGTGATTGAAAGCTGCCTCGCTGAATGTACAGCCAATAGGAACGCTCTCTCTCTCTGAAATGACCTCTGATTGGCCAAAGTCTCCCGTCACAGGCTAGATTTTTTAAAGCCTGGAAACAGAGCCATGAGGAGGTGCAGAAGTCTAGTTTTCTCTCAGAACACTTGAATTACAATATGCTGAAAGGTTATTATGGAATTTTTGCCCAATGATGCCAAAAATATTCTGCCTACTGCCGCATTCATTTCAAAGAACATTTTCAAATTGATTAAATAGGCTTTATACCCCGAGGATGGTGACGGTTCCCTGGAACTTGTTGTCATAACAAAACCTTCTTGGAGGAAATCAAGTTGTCTTCCTGAGCTTTCGGTGAAATGTCATATTTCCAAGGACTGAGCACTTCTTCAGCGATCTGAATGAGACGGCTTTGTATAAGTGAAGCATTTAAAAAAAGAATTATGTACTTTTTTCAAATCTATTTCTTTTCTTAAACATATATAAAGTAATATACCCGTTCTAGAAATAAAGTCTAAATCATATCAAGTGACCACAGTTGGGGCCCTGACCCCAAAGCTGAGAAACTCTGCTCTATGTGTGTGTGGATTAGAGACTGTGCCTACCTTTTTCTGGTGTGCGGATTTCAATGCGAGTGAGTAGGTGTATACCTCGAAGCTAAGCTGCCAAGTGTATCTTTCCCCTCTTTCTCTCTCTCTTTTTCCACCCTCTCTCGCTTTCTTCTCCTCCTCTCAATCTTTCATTCGTATACCTCAACCCCACCCATACCGGGCGGCCCCAGTTGCTCGCCTTTGAAGATGTACTTAGCTGAACTGACGAGAAATTTAAAGCGAGCGACTGCGGCTTTCAACAGCTCATGAAAGGCAAAAGAAATCTGCCACTCTGTGTGAGTCAAATGGATGGGGGAATTGTTGCAGTGGCATGGGTAGCGGGGACGGGGACTATAGGCAAAAACCTCTGTACAAAGCTTACTTCAATCCCTCAGCCCGGGCTCGCGCACGTCTTGGCTCATATGGTGGCACGCATGAAAATGAGCGAACGCACAGGAAAGACAAAGGAAGTCTCGGTCGGCAGAACCCCTGAGCTACCTTTGACAAAGCAGGAACCAAAAATGCATCATTCAAATATATTTTGGCATGTCTTCATTCAACTGTTATTTTTTTTTCTCTCCTTGCCCTGGGACAACACATTGGCACAAAGCACAGGCTCTCAAAATTCAACACCAAATTGAGAAATTTATTCCACTGCCCTGGGGAGTCGAGCTCATTAAAACATATTACTGCTCCTGTCACATGGGGACCTACCTATAGGCACACAATCAATTTCTGTTAAAAAAAGAAAAAAAAAACTGTAGATGCTCAGTGACCTACACACTTTAAAATATGTTGCAGTAGAAAGGCAAGGTGACAGGGCCCATTGTATAGTCTAGACATGAGCTCTTGTTTCATCAAAGGGAAGACATCAATCCACGGGCTGAGCCAATAGGGCAACAGGTGCCACACTCACACAGAGCCTATCAGGATCTGACTTCATTTTCCTGCGCCGTTGGATATGAATACTGATAGGGGATGTGTTTGACTGTGCCATGGGAGGCATAAATAGCAGCACAGGCTATGCAAGAGGAGCAATAAATATATTTGAACTTCCATGCTGACGTACATAAGCATACAACACTACTTGCTTTGTGTGTAGATGGCCGAGGCGGTACAGTAATAGTCTCCTGTGTGGCGTTATGGACGAAAGGCATATGTTCAGTATTATATACAGTGGTGAGGCTGTTCACCTTGAGGTAACACAGCAGGCTGCGGGCGTAGAATAATAATACGTTGAATGTGATCTGCAACCAAAACCATTTACTTCAAAAACTAAAAAAAAAGTAAGAAAACTACACTGCAGCTCTTTCAAGTCCATCATTCGTCCCCACCGGAACCCTGAGCCCTCTGTACCAACACGGTACGATATGAATCCCCTCATCTTCAAAAAAATCGCACTCTACAGCTTTACCAGCCTGCATTCTTGTTCGCATTTGAAAATCGCCTCTTATCAAAGCCTTTCTTATCTTGTGCACAACCTGGCTACCCCCAATTCCATCGCCGCACTTGACCCTGAGCTCCATCGAGGAGGCGGCGGATCCTCAGTGAGAGGTCTGAGGCTGATTCGAGGTGTGACCGGCTGAATGGCGGAGAAGCAGGCTGAGGGTGATTGTCATGGTAGTTCAAGGCGAGGCGCTGTGGTCAAGCCGGCAGTGCAAAGGGCAAACAAAGAGGTCACCAGGGCAGCTATGGCTGGATACCCACCTCGGAAGTGGACTAGTTTGTGATGCTCTTGTTCAATTTTCATTTGATTTGTTACTGTATCTTTTAGTGCTGTCAAAGTTAACGCGATAATAACATTTTAATGTCACTAATTTCTTTAATGCATTAAAGCAACTTGCTATTTTTACCTTGTAGCGGGGTCAGTTTTAAAGCTAGAGTGAAGATACTGGCAACTTATGAAACTACAAACCCTAATGAATCCATTGGTACCAACCATGTCATACTGCATCGTCGAGAAGGAGGCTAAATAACGCTCCAAACCTACACTAAATTTTGGCGAGAAAAAACTGGCATGGCCATTTTTAAAGGGGTCCCTTGACCTCTGACCTCAAGATATGTGAATGAAAATGGTTTCTATGGGTACCAACGAGTCTCCCCTTTACAGACATGCCCACTTTATGATAATCACATGCAGGCAAGTCATAGTCAAGTCAGCACACTGACACACTGACAGCTGTTGTTGCCTGTTGGTCTTTAGTTTACCATGTTATGATTTGAGCATATTTTTTTATGCTAAATGCAGTACCTGTGAGGGTTTCTGGACAATATTTGTCATTGTTTTGAATATTGAATAAATATATAATTTATATAAATATATACATACATTTGTATAAAGCAAGCATATTTGCCAACTCCCACATTGATAAGAGTATTAAATACTTGACAAATCTCCCTTTAAGGTACATTTTGAACTGATAAAAAATATGATTAATTTGTGATTAATTGTGGTTAATCATGGACAATCATGCGATCAATCGCGATTTAATATTTTAATTGATTGACAGCCCTAGTATCTTTTATCATAGAGGTTCTGTAGTAGTGAGAGGATGATGGGATAGAAGTAGGTCACTGAAGCACAGAGCAGATTTTGGACCAGACTGACCGTTACCGTAGAACTGTTGCAAGTCACAACACTCAACTTCCACTCATTATTCCGAAACACCCATGCAAAACATGGATTACACAATCTGTTCGAAAAAGCCAGGATATGACAATAATGGAATTTTAAATGAAAAAGATGTCAAGCAAGTGAGCTGGGATGAAAGACAGGACTGGAAGGCATCTTTCTGCCGTAACCGAGCATGTATACATCTACTCAACGAGCAATCCTGACATCAAACATTGAAAGAAAGTGAAAACACCAAAGCTGTCTCGGGGAGAACATTTTGCTCTGTCAAATTTCACATTACCTTGATCAATTTAAACTCTTCCCCCCCCACCCCCCATCAAGCGCACCACAAGCACCCTGCCAGCGAGTACAATAGAAGTTCTTCAGACTGATGGCATTTCTATCGAGGCAGAGGAGAGGCATTCACCGTTGCGAATAAGGGAGCTGTTGTCGAGATAGAGAAAGAAAAGGCTTGAGTTGGTGAGTGCCAGTGACTTAGTGCTGTGTGTGTGCGCCCGTGCATGGGTATACAGGTGCGTTTGTGCAGGTGCACGTTTGCATATGCAGGCTGCAAGTATAAATTTCATCCGGAGGCTCTCATGCTTATTCAGTTGGCTGTGGGTCCTTATGAAATAGCCCCGGGCAAATATTTACATTACAGTATGCTGATTGCTTCACTAATGGTCGGTGCGGAGTGCTCTATTGTGGCGAGATGAAGAGGCCAGCGAGGCGAGATACAGGGTTCCAGCATGGTAACTAAGGACGGCAGGAGGGTGGGGGGGGGGTGTTTGGAAATAAACTGTTAATGTGCCTGGCTGACGGGGAGAAAAAAAAACACAGAGAAATGGGAATATATGAAGCCTCACATCCCATTACCCATCGCAATATTCTCTCACACAAATGTTCCTCACACAGGCCTCCCATGACTAACTGTCCTGCTCATTCCGGCCAGCTGCGTAAGTATGTAAAAATGGGTGAAAAAGCTTACTCATGAGGAGTAATTTGTACCGACATTACTGGTACAAAAAAACAAAACATCAGTTGAATGCTAAAATGCCCCCATTTCATCCCATCAAGATTGCGGCTGTTTGAGGCCTCTTCAGAATCTAATAAAAGATTTAGACAGTTATCTGAGCATGCAAAACCAAGCGGGAGAGATTAGACTAACAAACAAACTCCAAAGAAGACTCTTTAAGTCGGTTTGTTTTTTAGCATCCTTGCGCAGAACGTGATGGTAATCAGGCTTCAGTGAAAACGAGGGACGCCGCAGTGCTTCTAAATATTTCTCTTTCTCTCTCAGACACGCCGATTGTGCTATCAGATGGTACTAAAGTATGCGTGTCTGGTCTGGAGGGCGGAGGAGCTTCAGCAGCAGGAGCCGCAGTGAGTGGCTGGCTGTAGCTCTGTGTAGCACTGAGGGTCCTTTCTCATTATATGCTATCAGCGCTATCAGGTTTGGCTGCAAGGTATTTCACTTATCAGGGAGGAGGCCCAACAGGCTCCGCAGCTCCTTTATCACCAAACACTTTAATTGGATCTTTTAGCACTAATCTGCTGCCCCCAAAACACTGCCTGGGTTTTAATTAAACAAACGCCATTTCACTTAGGGCTCCTTGAAATGCCACATTTAACTCCACCGCAGCGCCACGGGGAGGTGACGCAACCTCCCCACCTCAAAAGAATCATTTTGTATCGCTCAATGTTTGCAAACGGTATGCAGAAATCCTTTACAGCACTGGAATCCATGTAAAGCTCGTGTTTAGAGGTTACAAACTGATCTGCCGGGGCCGTGATGAATCGAGGCTTCTGCGCTGAGCCCGTGTCACCGCCCTCACGCCGAGCGGCCTCGTTCGGACGCCACTTCTACTAAGACCTCAAACAGCCAAATCGCCTCATCTTGACACTCCCAGGCTTCGATTAATACCAGGATTATTCAGCCCGAACGCGTCAACAACACTCATATTTCTCTCAGACACGGGGATAAATGGATCATTCTCACTCTGCCGATAAATCAATAAAACATTACGCTGATGCAAAAAGAGTTCCCACGAGAAACGTGGCTCACCGACGCCGCTGTCTTGCCTCTGCCTATTTGTCTTTTTCATCTTGCTCGCTTTCACCAGGAGAAAGAAGAAGCGTCTTGACAGGGGACGGGACAGAATAAAGTCATGAAAGGAGGAGGAGAGAGACGTTTGCTATTTCGTAGCTTTGTTCTGTCTATATGATGGAAGATTTCATCTCGACTACAGCCTGAATTCATTTGTTACACCCAGATGAGCTGAGCATCGTAAGCACCAATTAAAACTCCTGAGTGGTTGATCGAATGCCGAACAATGAACGGAGACTTGTCAGACCTGGAGGAAAAAGCTCACTGTGCTGCACCGTCGCCATTATCCAGGCTACATCACACTATAGGAAGGAGGAAGGACCCACTAATGCACCCTTGGGTGCAGAAATGAACCTGTGCCGGGGCCTAGCACTGACAGTGTATCTACTTGTGCAAGCCTAAGAGAGCTATAAGTCCAGGCCAATGAGGGTTTGACTATTTCCTCACTTACAACCACTTACAGCAGTCACATTGAATCAATGCCTGTGGATAGTTTGATTGGGCCAGCCTCCCCCTCCCTCCCCAAAGTAAAGCCTGTCTAGTATATTTCTAGAGCACACTTTTCCCTGTGCGTTTCCTTCTACCCAACCACTTCTACTCTTTACTGCCCAAGGGTGCTCTTTACTTCTATTACACCATTTTAATTCTCTTTGATGATAGGCATCTAACACAGTGCCCGTTAACCCTAATCTCTCTCTCTTTCTCTCTCTCTCTGCCTCCTCCTTTTCTCTCTTTGCTGGGGAATTGAGGCGATCATTATCATGCATGACATGATGGGGGGGGGGGGGCTATAGCTGAGTAGGTGTGAGCATTTCTATGCATATGCATGTAAAGGGGAGATGTAAAGGTTTGCGCATGTCCCTGAAGCGAGTGTGCTGGCGGCGGTGGTAGTCATGGTTTCAGTCG
Source organism: Sebastolobus alascanus (assembly GCA_916701645.2). Classification (NCBI taxonomy): domain Eukaryota; kingdom Metazoa; phylum Chordata; class Actinopteri; order Perciformes; family Sebastidae; genus Sebastolobus; species Sebastolobus alascanus. Next base: position 6,986,341 of record CAKAOJ020000011.1, on the reverse strand, counting down.
CCTAACTCCCTATCCAACTTTTATTGCCGCTCATTGTTGATGCAAATGAGCACAGCTAAAGCTATCAATGCCACCTGAGCGGCACCAGAAGGGACAGCAGGTGTTAATGCATTCCTGCAAGTCATTGATAAAACAATTATGATATGTATGAAAAAGAATAATTCCATAGACCATATTCACAAGGCGGCCATTTTGCTTTTATGTCACGCTCAGGGTGGGAAGGATCTCTGGAAACTAGTCAGACAGCTATATAGCTATATGGCTGTCTGACTAGTTTCCAGAGATCCTTCCCACCCTGAGTGTGACGTAAGAGCAAAATGGCCACCGTGTGAATATAGTCCATTAATGATGAACTTGAGCACTTTTTGGGATTCTATATAAAAGTGCACACATGCTGCAGATGAGGGATTTGCTGGGTGGTTATTGCACCATTCGAGAGCATTGGTATTCTGTTGGAACCGGCTTTCTGGATGTCTGTGGCCACTCCAGGGAAGAGGAGGCGCGAGAGAGAAAGGGAGAATATAGAGCCGACTGCATTAAAAGTTTCGATGACGACAGTGAAATATTGCTGAGGCAGGAACCGCAAAAAGGTGGATTTGGATATGAAAAGCGATGGAGAGTATGGGTAGGGAGAGAGGGAGACAGAATAATAAAAGAGAGAAAGAGTGTGGTACCAAAAGGCTTGCAGAAGGGATCTCTAGGAGTTACAGTAAAAAACAGGAGAAAACAAGGGTGACGGATAAAGAACCAAACAATCTTTGTCAAGACTTTTACACATTTCTCTCCAGTTCCTCCAATTCCCTCAGTAGGCTCCAATTCCCCCTCCAGCTACCAGGCCACTATCTCCTACCTTTGTGTGTGTTGGACTGGCTCTCTGCCTAGCCAATTATGTCCTTGTGCTAGAGCCATCTCCCCGTCCCTGACCTTTACCGCCCAGCTCCCAGCAGACCGCCCTCCACTCGAACACTCTGTCTGAATGTCTGTCCCACTATCGCTCTCCGCTGGCCCACTAAAAAGAATTGAGGAGAAATGTACTTTCCTTTTTCTTCATTTCGCAGGAAACACTCCTAAAACTTCTCATTTCCTCAGTCTCTTCGCTCGCCAAGGTTTAGAATTATTTGCTGCATCCAAGCGCGCTTGTTTGTACGCACGTCTGCGCTACTGTCTACCATTTTGTCGCCGTGATCAAAGCTATTAACAGCTGTGGACATATTCCCGTTTTGTAGGTGAATTTCTAGGGTGAAGACCAAATCACAATAAAATCATAATACGACTAGATCTGCCCATTACTTCCTGATGGCGTACCTCAGCGGGGCTCCACAATCCAATCAAACGCCAGATAATGAAAGCAAGGAAGCAATTTAAAACCTTGAGGGTCCTTCGAAAGCAAAAAAAGGCAGCGAATCAAGCTGATCAGCCAATCCATACACCTTGCACTTTATCCTCTTTTCTTGTCTTTCTCTCCCTCTTGCCGTATATATTTCTATTTTTTTTTTTCCTGCCTCGGTTCTATCACTTTGTCCCTCTCACTGCAGGGCAGGATAATTAAAGTTCTTTGATGCTCTACCTCCCCAACTACTTCACAGGGATCGAGTTAATGGAAGTCACTGGCTTCTACCAGACCTTAGACTTTAAATTGAATGTCTCCACTCCATTTGAGAGCCGTGGGAAGATAAAAGGGCAAAGTGATAGGCTCTTTGCTTCCTGTTCATAGCGCTCCAACTAGACAACTCGAGACACTTTAATGGTCACTCCTCTGCGTCATATTCATGACAAATTAATATCAGTTGAATGGGAGTGCCGGCGACATGGGTGATTGTCTGAAGCGTGGCCGCGTTGGTGCGTGGGCACCGGCACACGGAAGAGTGAAATGGCTCCTTTGAGATTTTTTCTGGTTTTGGCAGGAAAAACCATCTGTCCGCTCTCCTCTTTTCTCTCTAGCTCGTATCTCATCCAAACATTTCAGAAGATGAAAGGCTGCCAACAGAAATAAACAAAAAAATCAAAGGAATGGGGATGTCCGGGTGGCTCAAAGAGTGGTGCACTTTGAGAGTCCTGCACTGTGCCAAACACGTTTTTTGTGTTTTGTTACTTTCCATTTAGCTGTCTCCCTTCACGATATGCTGTTATCAGAAGCAACAAACTGCTGCCGTCTACTACAGTATACGCTCAGTTCTCAGGGCACAAATGATGTGAAAGTATTCGCGGTGCATACGGTACATAAGCTACCCCTCTATTTGCACAACTCTGAAAGGTTTTTTTTCTCTGTCGCAATCGGAAACCAAAGGCTGTGGCAAAGCATGTCGCTTTGATGTATCCTTCAGCTTGAGGTGGAAACAGACACATACAGTACCTCCCCACACACATATATACTCATCAATTTATTCACCCACGCACTTCAGTTGTGTGTAGCTTCAAAGTGGCAGGCTGCTCAGTACCGACGCTTCATCGCTGATTAGTAAAGCTTGCTGCTATTAGTGTGGGAAGTGTCCGGTGTATGAAGCGTACATATGTATTTGCTATTTCCTTGAGAGAGCTGAATGGCTAATCAGTAGCCTCTCGTCTCTTTTTTCCGATTCTATTTTTATTTCCCTGTGATGTCGAGGTTTCTGATGAGTCCACTGCAGGATCAGAATAAATACGTGCCATCATGCCCTGGCTGTCTGTGTTTACAGGCTTGTTCTGCTGGAGAATACTCACTCCACAATAGACCTCATGGCTTGTTTACACTCATTTTACAAATCAATGTCACAACAGAGATGTGGGTTAAGACCTCCACTCTGCTTTGGCACGGAGGTTTATGTGTTGTATTGTCTAAATATTACAGAAAGCACAAAGGTTGTTCTTCCTCCTGATGCATGTGTTGAACAAGTATGAAGAGTGTTGGAAGTTCTGAATTGCAGGAGGAGGGGTGCATATTGATGTGTCGGTTTGTGTAAGAGTTTCTTTCTTTTTATGTTTGCATCCATACTGCCCGAGTCTGCGTGCGTCTGGGTGGATGTGTACATGGAGAGGCTTTGAAGTGGATCCATGCTGGGGTGCATTCCGCATGGCAGGAGAATTGCTCCTGGCGATACCACGGCCAGGCAGCGCAGTGAAAACAAAACACACGTTCAATACGGCACGTGGACACACACACAGTTGGAGGCAGTCGGAGACAAAGGAGCGACAGTATTCCATGAGACAGGAGAGTGCGCTGCGAAGCACCATACCTGCCAGCTCCTATCTAGTCTGCAGCGTGCTGGAAACCAGACCTAACCAGACTCGCCAAGCTTGGTCCGGTAAAAAAGAAAAAGGGATTTTTGATTTGGCACGTGTACACACATCTCTCTGGTTTGACTTTCTTTTACATTGTGAAATATTACAGCCATCAGTACTGGCATTATGGGCTTGTTTCATCATCTGCAGAAGTGATGCGACAGCAGATCTACTACTGCAACACCATGCAAAAACTTCTGATTGTAATTCATAAGGTGTTTAAAGGAACAGTGTGTATCATTTCAGGGGATCTATTAGCAGAAATGGAATATAATATTCATAACAATGTTTTCATTAGTGTATAATCACCTGAAACTACGAATCATGTTTTCGTTAGCTTAAAATGAGCTCGTCATATCTATATAGCGAGCGGGTCCTCTTCACGGAGTCCACCATGTTTCTACAGGAGCCCAGAACGGACAAACCAAACACTGGCTCTAGAGAGAGCCTTTCATGTTTTTACGTTACCTGGAGGCCACTGTAGTTCTCTGACACGCTTGTGAAACTGCGGTAACGTGAGCTGTAGAGCAAAACCGTGGTACCGCCAGCCGCCGTCTGACTTCGGTTGCTCCTAAAGTTGTGTTATTATGGTGAGGATGGCCTCTGAGCATGGCGAACAGCGTTACCATGGTTTTATGGTGCTTTCAAATGGGTTTGTGTTTACTGTGTTCACAAGAAGAGTCCATATGAACGCCCCCCTCTTGTCGTATTCACGACCTCGTAAGTGTAACGTTTCTGAAAGCTCCGAGTTCACGAGTTGTGACTTGTTTGTTGACGTTGTCAGAAATGGCGGAGGCCATGGAAGTCAATTTTTTGGTGCATACTAAGGTAATATATTGTAATTTTAGTCGTACATTGTTTTTCTTTGTAATTTTATAATATGTCTGTGGAAAATGTTGATATTCCCAACGGCCTCATCTTTTTCCTCTGACATTATGCTTTTGCAATTACTGCATTATGTTACCCACTTGGTAGCTTGCTAAATTGTTAGCCTCTGTGGCTTCTAGACGCCCAAAGTAATGTCAATATTGCCGTTGCTAAGCAGCGTAGTTCTCACAACTTAACCATTTGAACGCCAAGCATATTATGTACACGACTTCCTATGCTGTAAACACAAGCTCATGAGTTTCATTTGAAGGCACCATTACACTCGGCGGCTCTCGTTACCGAAGTCTTGGAAAGGGAGGAGGGAGCGGAGGGGTATTCGGTTGGTTGCAATCTGCAACCACACCACTACACCGCAAATCCTACAGTACACACTGTACCTTTAAAAGAACAAGAGTCATACCACAAAGAGTCCTAACAAATCAGACATACAGTACATTTACACACACACTCAAACAAAGGTCAATACCATAATACCAGGCAGGGATCTTGGCCATAATGTTGACCAAAGGCCGGAACTTTCACAAACAGTCTTAACCCCTCAATAAAAAACCCATCGGCTCACTGCGCTCATCTCCCGATATGGCACAACGGGCCCCTTCACTTCATCAACAGCCGCCACGAGGATCAATACAGCACTTCAGCATTGATTCTGCATCCTGTGGTCAATGCCAACTCCGATAATCACATCTGTTCGCTCATCAATTACGCCTGTTCCACCGCTAAAGGATAGATAACATGCTGTTTTTTCCACCAAGAATCACTGCCCAGGACCAGTAACAATAACTCCTAAAGAGAAAGATAATGACGTGTGGTGTCTAATAATGTCCACATCATTGTGATTACAAAAAAAATTCTGATTGGTGATGAATGAGGAATGGCTAAAATTGATGGATGGTATGTTAAAGTGCACATTTGGAAGAAGGTGAAAATGTTCCGTCAAAGAGAAATACTGTTTCAAGGGAGCGTCGAACAGGACCATATATCACAATCGGTAATTGTGTTGGAGGCAAGTAAGTTTGTCCTGGCATTAAAGGAGACATATTTTGCTTTCCGTTAGGTCTGATATTTGGTGAAGCAGAGCAGCCTTTCTACGAGAACATTAAGGTCAGCTGAAACATTAATTCACTCTACAGTATAAGTTATTCCAGCTTTAAACTCATACACACACATACATAAGCATGTGACATTTGAAGACTGCGACTGTTTTTGCCTGGACTGGCACTGATATGTACACTATGGCATTGCAGTGGGGGAGAATATCCGCTTCTCTTTCCTCTCCTCTAGTATAGAGCCCGATAAGCTCTGCTCCGGCTTGGCCAGATAGACAGAACGGGGGCTGAGGTTTTTTGTTTTTTTTTCTTCTTCTTCTTTTCTTTTTTTTTCCTCTGCTGTGTGTCCTAGATGTCTGCACACAGTGGCAGCACCGCGTTAATTCGCTCAGACGCTGTCACGAATGCGGCTCAACGTAGCTCGAGCCTGCAACTTGGCATGAGGGTAGGAAAAGGAGAGAGAGAGAGAGAGAGAGAGAAAGAGAGAGAGAGAGCTTGGACGGAGGGCTGGATGGAGAGAAAAGCAGAGATAAGAGAGAGAATTAGACAAGAGATAAAGGGGGGAAAACAACACGATGGATAGACAAGGGATAGAGATAAAACAGAACAGGGGCTATTTATGAAAATGAATCGGCTAGGGATGTTGGTCTTATGGAATTAGCGGTGACGAATCATGCGTGGGCATCGGTGTTGAATTCCATTCAGGCGATACATGGTCGCATGCTTAATGCCTATGGATCCGTGGAGGGTGATACTGTATCAGGATAAGCCTGTCTCTCTCTGCTATGCTCAAAGATGTAATCTGTACTGTATGCTGCTTATTCTAAGGCCAGGTCCTTTTCATGCAAGTCTCTACAATGGAGAAGAAGAAAGTGAAGTAAACAGCGCTTCCTCTCCGTGAATTACAGAAACACAATGCAGTATTGTGACTTGCTGGCTAGGTAGAGGTAGCTCGTTAGCTATATAGCTCGACATTTCGGTTGCTAGGCAGCCAGATAGATATAGATATCTATATCTAGATACCATTAAGTGTCAATCATGGCTTGCAAAACTCACATTGTTGTTGTTACCACGTATTATTAACACTATACAGCTATTTAGCATGGATTAGCTTACGTTCCATAAATACCTCAACTGCAGACAACCAGACCTTTATTTAAGACGGGAATTTATTTAGAATTTTCCCTGCTTTAAGAGTACATTCTATAATATTCAAGTAAGATGTGTCCCTGTTTTCTGATTTGCTTCTGTTTTAATTTGCTGTTTGCTCTTAATGCAACCTCAAAACATACTTCATATTACCTGGTGTCTTAAATAAATCCAGTACATTTCCACAGCTATAATCAGCGCAACAGCCAACAACAGTCAACATTCTTTGTTCAAACAGAAATACTGTTTTCATTCATTAATCATTTCCAATCGCTTCCACTTTGACATTTCTTCGATCGCTGTTAAGCTACAGCCAAATAACCTCGACACTTCCTGTAGGGATGTTTCACATTAAAAGCTTTTCAGCTGCCCAAAGGGCCCTGCCTTTCCTGGTACAGTAGCCTTCTAATTAGGGCTGTCAAAGGTAACACAATAATGCATTAACGCAAATTGCGATTTTTAGCTTGTAGCGGGCTGCGTTTTAAAGCTAGTGAAGATACTGGCATCGTATGAAACTAGAAAACCTAAGGAATCCAGTGGGACCAACTATGTCATACTAGCAAAGGAGGATAAATAACGCTCCAAACTTACGCTAAATTTTGGCGAGGAAAAACTGGCATGGACATTTTCAAAGTAGTCCCTTGACCTCTGACCTCAAGATACAGTATGTCAATGAAAATGGACATGCCCACTTTATGATAATCACATGCAGTTTGGGGCAAGTCATAGTCAAGTCAGCACACTGACACACTGACACACTGACAGCTGTTGTTGCCTGTTGGGCTTAAGTTTACCATGTTATGATTTGAGCATATTTTTTATGCTAAATGCAGTACCTGTGAGGGTTTCTGGACAATATTTGTCATTGTTTTGTGTTGTTAATTGATTTCTAAAAATAAATAGACATATGCTTGCATAAAGCAGCATATTTGCTCACTCCCATGTTGACGAGAGTATTAAATACTTGACAAATCTCCCTTAAAGGTACATTTTGAACAGATAAAAAATTTGCAATAAATTTGTGATTAATTGCGATCAACTATGGACAATCATGAGATTAATCGCATTTAAATATTTTCATTGATTGACAGCCCTACTTTTATAGTGAAACAGTAAGTATTGAGTGTCATTGATTGTAGCTTAACAGCTATTTGAAAAAACGGCAAAGTAGAAGCAAAAGTAAATGGTGAATGAAAACTTTAAGGAACTAAGCAGCAGATTGGTGAGTATGATGTAACTATGTTGCTGTATAGATGAAATTAAGGAATCAAATTTTATGTGCTATAAAAGTGCAGGTATTTCCACTCCACGTCAATAGTTTTACCTGGCATTTATTGGCTTTATTTGTTTGTGCCAGCCAATAGCATTAGAGATTGGAATATCAGCTTTTGTTTTGAGACTTTACAGCAGATAGATAGCTAGGGAGATGTCTAAGTAGCTAGATGGAGATAGATAAACAGATGGATTGATTCTGTAATGCTGAAAGAAAGGGGAAAAGCGGGCCTTCTGTTGGAAAACAAAATCTGCTTAGTTTACAGTCAGCACTGATAAGGGCAGGCAGAGGTAAGAGTGGAATAAGGATCAAATGTGGTGGCTAGAGGACAGCCATAGAGAGGAGAAAATCAATTAGAGGGAGAGGAGGAGGGAAGAGAGAGGGGAGGAGGGAGGTTTTGCATGCGCGTGTGATAGTATCATCAAGTTCACAGCACCGAGTGAGGAGTTGAGTGATTTTATGTGAGTGATGGACAAGAAAGGTGGTGAGTCATAGTCCTGTTGCGGATGATGCAGTAGCACCTCCAGCAGCAGCTTTGAGTTTGTTTGCATGAGCGTGTGTGGACCTCACAAAAGAGCTCTTTTCTTGGCTGCACACTTCATCTCATAAGTAGATTACAAGCACAAACATACATATTAGGAAAACAATTCAATCTGCTCTTCGCAAGAAAGGTATAGCACAAGCACATCAGACACATATGGACCGCAACAATCTCTCCACTTCTTATAAGCAGAGATAGAGACACACATACACACACACAGTCGGTACCAAGTAAGAGTCAGCATCTTCAGATAAAGAAGTAGATAATAGCTTGGCATGGCATCATTGCTGCGATTAATCCTTCGGCCTGCTTTCGAGCACTTGATAAATCAAATCAAGGAAACACCCACTCCCACCCACCCACACATACATACACTGACGCAGGCATGCGTGGAGTAATGAGCGCCTAATCAATCTTAGTCAGGCGGGGCGGCTGCAGTTTCATCCCGCTAGCGAGGCTGAGTTGCTCCATGCTCTCTTCATTCTGACAAATATGGGACTTATATTGTTTACATCTACAGTGCCCTGGGGGGCTTTTGGGATCCATATGAATTATCCATATCCTCTAAGTGCCCTGTAAAACAGGATAAATCACAGGTTAAGGCTTGCCTTTAAGTCTCAACTGCTTATGTAAGACTGGAGTGAGGAAGAGGTCTGCCTACTTCTGTCTTTCCCTCCTCATATCTCCTCATGTTAATTTCACCAGTTTATTTTACACCCAGGATTGCAGCAACCATAAAAATACATATTACTGTGAAAGTACATGATTCTAAGCTGTGAGCATAGCTGGAGAGAGACTGCAGTTGTTCCAAAGAGGCAGCTCTCTGCACAATAAACAAAAGGTCAAGGAGCGGGCAGACAAACACTCGTGCCCCCTGACCTGCTCTTAAACCTGTGACCGACCATGGCACAATATCGCCCTTCAGAGAGCGCAAACGATCCCCAAGGGAGCGCTTGTGTTGTGCGTGCGATGTGTGCGCAGTGAGCTGGGAAGTGCGGTTGGGTTGGCAAAGCACTTGTAGCATGTGGCGATGCATGTGCGCGTCCTCCCTGATGGACATTCATTTGCAAGTTTTGAGCAAATTTCCCAAAAAATGTTGGCAAATAAAATGTAAATCAGTGCCATCAAATACTTTAATGTCAAAAATAATTAAGAGGACCTAACAAGGTTACATAATTAATTGAGCATCAGTAACTGCTGTTTTTAATCAGCCAGTATGGTGATTAAAGAGGGGGTGAGATGCAACAAGGGTCTCCATCTGGACTCAAAACAGGGAGATTGGTGTTTTGTGCAGCCCCCAAGACACCTTTTTATTCTTTCATGTTTGAGCTGTTCCGGTAGAAGAATCAGAGGCGCGTGTACTAATGTCAAGGTGTATTCAATGAAATCTTTTTTGTTATACTCTTTCCACCTGTAAAAATTGTTAAGCGATATTTAGCGATAAAGCGGACCTATAATGCTTCTTTTCAGGTGCATACTTGTAGTTTAGGTTTCTACGAGAACATGTTTACATGCTTTAATGTTAAAAAAATGCTTTACTTTTCTCATACCGGTTGTGCTGCAACACCTCTTTTCACCCTCTGTCTGAAACGCTCTGTTTATGTCCTGTAATATGTCACACACTAAAGGAAAGCACAAAAGCATAATCTCTTCAAGGATTTTTTTTTTCCTGCGTTACCAAGAACCAATAGTTGGCACTATCAAAATAATTTGGTCTCTGTATGCACAACCTTCAGTAGAAAAGAAACAGGAACAAAAGTTTAAGTCTTGGCTATTCACTGAGGACTGTCTAAGATGTGTGTCCATGACCGTGAATCCAATGTTTTCCACAAGCTGTGTGGCAGTCTAAAACAGACAAAAAGGACTTCAGAATGGGAAACAGTATGTTTGGTATGTTCCCTGTGTGATGTGTGAGCATGTTAAAGGAACAGTGTGTAACAATTAAGAGGATCTATTGGCAGACATGTAATATAATATTAATAAGTATGTTTTCATTACTGTATAATCATCTGAAAATAAGAATCGTTGTGTTTTCGTTAGCTTAGAATGAGACGTTTATATCTACATGGATAGCGGGTCCTCTTCACAGAACCGGCCGCCATCTTTCAACAACATCCCAGAACGGACAAACCAAACACTGTTAACTTTTCCTGCTTGGTCAATAACGTTATTTGCTCCGGAGTTAACCCCCGCGACTCCACTCAGCCGCCGGGAGACAAGACACGGGAAACCTCTGTTGGTCTTGAGGAGCTGCAGCATTTATACTCATTTGCCGCCGCTCTCTCTCTCTTGCTTCACCACTCACTTCCAACGTACACACACCACGGCCACCATAGTTCTTTTACACGCATGGCACACGGCAGAGGTTTAAATTGGTTGCAATCTGCAACCTCACCACTAGAAGTTCACTAAATCCTACACACTGCTCCTTTAAGTGTGTGTTCTGCTATTTTCAGGTGTTTGCCATTCATTCAGACACATGCTGGTCCTCCAACAAGTTTTATACAGACTGTGCATGTCAGGGCACAATACATGCACGTCAGAGCGCCTTCATTGACCCGTCAGCCTGGCCAATCAACTCTCCCTGCAGGTGTTCATTCATAGGCTCTGTCAAAATTGAGTTCACGCCGGCTCGGCCCGTCTGCCGGCTTGCCTGCCTGTCTGTCTTCCTCTCTTTCTGGCATGCCACGTGTCCACATTAGTGGTGCTAGCAAGATGATATCATGTTTCCGGGCTGGCCAGCAAGCCTCTTAGCCAACCCTGGCTGTCTGTTTGCTAAGGGACTGCAGGAAGTCCCAACGCAATATCCACTCAGTGCGTCTGGGCAAGCCCATTAGCTACTTTAGCCTGGACTAGAGTGGGTTGAAGAGGCTACCCCAATCTCTCTTTCTCTGTCTGCCTCTCTTTCTTTCACGTGAACACTCTCTCCATCTTCCTCTCACTTTATCCGCCACCTCTCTGCTTCTCTCTTTCTCTCTATCCATCTCTGGCTTATTCACTCTTTACATCCCCGTTCTTCGTTCTCCCTCCGCAATGTTTTTCCACTCCCTTCCGCCGTGATAAACCACAGTGAAAGAGAAATACCGCATCGGAAACCTGGCAGAGCAAGAGATATTTATCCAGTCCTTGCAGGGCAAGATGGAGGGGATTACAAATATTATATTTGCTTGGCTGTAAACACATTTATCAGGGGATGAATTATCTGTTGGTTGTGCGTGTGTGCAAAAAACATGTTTGTCTAGACGCTCAGTCCAAGCTCTGGAGTGCTGAGCAATAACAAAAATCACCTTTGACACGGTGCTATTGTCTAAACTTGCAAACGCACAAAGCACTTTTACTACCATCTAATGCTTTACCCAAACAAATGTGGAGCAAACACAGGTTAATTACTACTGAGGTACACTCGTATTGAGAGGAAGCCATTCATTTTGTTTCTTTTAAAATAATTCATTTTAACTGTGGCAAACTATGCCAATAAACTATTAAGACAGCCCATTAACCCTAAGGTGAATACCAAAATAGCTGACATTACGAATAATTGTCCATAAAAGTGCTCCGTCTTGCTGCCAATAGCTACTCTCAGAGAATCAAGAATCAATCACTAGAGTGCTAATTACTGCCATGAGACGCATCCCAGAGAGAGGTGTGAGCGCGAGGGGGGGGCGGCCCTTTATGTACTGTTTATAAATCATTCAGCTGGTCTCCTCAAGGTCACAGTCTCCAGTGCAAACATATCCTATAATATCCCAGCGGCTTCAATGAAGCGAACCAGCCCGGGTGATTGACTGAGTCCCGTGATGCCACGTGACAGAGCGGTAGATCCGAATGAGAAAATGGAGCACTTGAAAGGTGTTCTCAGTGTCTCGGCAACCTGTTGCGATGGAGACTATAATGAGCTCGGAGTTAAGTCACTAAAAGGCGGCGAGCGAACCCATCACTTAACCTCATGATGTCACAGTAGGTCCCGTCTAACACGCTTCATGACCTCCGCAGGAAATCTTCGTTCTCGTCTAATCTCTGGAGGTTCCGTCACTGTCTCCATGGAGACGGACGTGACAAGAGAGGCACAGCCATTCGAACTAATTGGCTGCGGATCAACACTAGAAAGAGGTAGCTGTTCTTCTACATCCACATTTGTGGAGTTATAGTAAAAACCCTTAGAAAAAAAGAGTGAATTTCAAAAAATGGGTGAATATTAAAGAACATATAAAAAGGAATTAAATATCAATTGAATTCCCGTTCATCGGATTATTCATTTGCATCAAGGATGAGGCCACAATCAGTGGGGGTTTCTTCAAATGAATAATCATTTGATGGATAATTACGAGATGTGTTCAACTACTTCCAGTTGGAGCCATAGCCATAATTAGAAGAGCTAGAGAGCATAAATATAATTAATAAGCCGAGTGACCGAGTGGGGGTTGGGGGGAAGCAGGCAGCGAGTTTCTGGAGGATGAGTTTGCGAGGACAGACTTTCCTGGTTAAATTGCAGAGCAAGCAGATTTTGGGGGGGGAAAAAAATACAGTGAAGCAAAGTGTTCCGGAGAGAAAAAAAAGATGTTTATCTATATGTTGTGAAGTAAAAGAAATATGAGCAAAGAGAGGAAGTCAGGGAGAGCGAGGAGAGGAAGGTAAAAAAGTGAGGCTGTGAGCTGAGCAAGCATACAAGAGAGATAAAGGTCAGGGTGAGAGGGAAATAGAGGAGAGGAGGCATTGCGATGTCACTGTCACCTCATTAATGTTTTCAACTTTGTTTTTTCGCTTTTGTTTTGATTTCATTCTCTCTCTGCTTCCCCTCTCCTCTCCTCTCCTTTCCTCTCTTCCTCTCCTCTCTTCCTCACCGACAGGCTGAGAAACAACCCTGTCCTCTCCATGATAAAATGCCTAAGCTTGTGAGGGCAAAAACAGGGGCAGAGAAGGCAAAAACCTGAAATAACCACATAATTAAGCCCCAAAAACAGCTCTTCCTATTGATTTGCTGTCCAGAGCATGAACAGGGAGCCGCGCGGAAAAGAGGGCGAGAAGTCGAGCGAGGATGAAGAGGGAAGAAAGACGAGGGAGGAAATGTTTTCAAATGAGAAGCCAGCTTGCCGTCTCTTTTTCTGAGACGTCGAGAAAAACACAAAGTCCACAGGAATCTCCTCTCCTCCATCGCTCAACCATCTTACTCCATCATTCCTCACTCTATTTTTTTTCATTTAATTCTGCACCCATTATGAATAGCCAGAGGGCGATATCATTTAAGTCGACCAGTGTGCTGTTTAATGCCTGCACACACACACATACACACCTCATCAAGGTAGACAGCAACACAAAGAGCACAATGCTCCCGGTTCATTGGAATAATTCATATACGTGCTACATGTGGGAGACGTTATTATGCAGCCACCGCACATGGACCAATACATTTTACAGGAGACGGGGGGGTCAAATACATTTTTCATAACTTCAGCTGTGACAACACAACCCGTTCCAGTATGTTGCCATGCCATCTCCACAAGCTACTGAACCCGCTGAGAAGGAAAACGAATGCTGGCATTTTAACTGCATTTTGAATTTGCAGTTATTTCTTTGCCTTTGCCTCCATTGTATACTCTTGGGTAATAGTGACAATGTCACAGTTTGCATTTTTCAATGGAAACATGTTCCACCGGCAGCCAAAGAGGTTTAGTGCAGTCACTTGTGGCTAATACTTTATATATTTTTTTCTTTGGGTTTTTAATGGGATATTTTATTCACAGAGGTCAAATTAGTAGAAAATATATATAAATGAATTTAAATTTGTTCTGCATACGAGTTGCACTGAAAACAAGACTAGGGGCCCTATTTCAATAGTTCATGCGCAAAGTGGTACAGTAGAGCACACAAACTATGTGAGCTTCTCCAAGCACACCTGCTATTTTGGTTCATGTACGTGTAGCGGTGCAAAGTGCAAAAGGGCCAGTGAGGTAGAATATAGATCGGAGGGTGTGGTAATAAATATGCTCTCAGCCAGTCACATCACTAGTCTCATTGCTCTGAAACCGCCGAGCCGATCACAGTGACGGATGACAACAGCAGCTCAACAAATGAGGGGGGGGGGGATTGTCTATTCTCAGCCAACCAACCTCTCAAGGTCATGAAAACGGTCGTAGCATTGGTTGTTACGCAACCACCAAAACAGAGCTCTAAGAGTCTACAGCCATGCTAACGGCTCTTTGAGGTTGTACTTAGGCACAGTGTTGCCTTGAGCTAAATGCTAATGCCAGCATGCTAACATGCATTACAAAGACGACGCTAGCACAGTGATGATTAGCAGGTATAATGGATACCATGTTCACCACTCATGTTCACGTTTAGGTGTTTTGAATGCTAACATTTGCTAATTTGGTCATAAACCAAAAGTATTCGACATACTGACCTGATGATAGATGAAGAATTAGTTATTTTAGTTCATTGCAGTTATTACACTTCATCCTGAAGGGGGCATGAATGTCTGATCTAAATAAATGACAATCCATCCAATAGTCGTTGAGATATGGAGTGCTACATGAATGAGTCCTAAAACACGGAAATGAGTTAGCATTTTTGCACGTCCGGTTCCCTCGTCTCGAAGTCAATAGGTCTTTTGAAGGGTATTTGGTTAGATGCCTGAAATAAGGTCTTTGGTTAACATAAGCCTAAACATTTTTAACGTTTTGTTCTACGATATAAAATAACCAAACCAACTTTTTAAGCTTTTACATGTCTTAAAAAAGGCGGTTGATTATAAGTGGCTAAATGAAACTATGGAGCTTGTCGAGGACAATAAACGTTATCACGCTGAACATGGAAACTCTACTACTCACTAGTCCGCCATAATAGTCTTGTTGTGTTTATACTTGCGCTCTATTCTAAACTCAAACTTTCTAACTTGTAGATTTATGCTAGATGTCACACTAAGAGAAAAGGCTTTTGTTGAAGAGGTAAGCACACAAAATCAAATTACCATTTGGAAGATTAGTGGTAATGACGTTGAAGTCATGCGACCGTGGTGTAGTTCGTTTATAGCGTCATGTTAGCTTTTTACTTCTGGCGATTGCATTTACGCTTCAAAAATCATGAAGATGTTGTTCATTTGTGAAGATTATCTTGCTGAACAAAATGTGTGAGTATCATAAATTTGCATTTGCAATAGAGCGTATTTTCTGCAATAATCCAAAATCCAATGGAAAAATCCCATTGGCTTTTTGTCGAGGGAACCAATGCGATGATAGTTTTCGGGTTGGCCTACACAAATATGCCATTCCTGCACTACTCTATTTCAGTTTGGACCAAAGCGGTGGTACTGACTGACAGATAAACGTCGCCATCCATACAGCCATTCCGCTAGCATGGCTAAACTAATGGGACAGAATATTGCTACAACATAAATAAGTCAACATGTTTCCAGTGCACATTACTGATGGTGAAGTAGTGCTCCTATCCAACATGAGATACTTGAAGTGAGCACATAATATATTTATAGAAATATTTACCAAACCAGTCTTTGAATACTCTTTGATCCAAAGGCTTCAATAGATTCCTTTTTGCATTAGAATTTGTTCGCCTTCTTTTCAATTATTCTTCCAGCGGTGAGAAGAAGCCATTCTTCAGTTAAACTAAGCGCCAGTACTGCCACTCTTCCCTCACACTGTGTCGAGGGCCCGAGGAAGAAAAACAGCAAACTCAAACTCAAAATGTCAATCCTTTGATAATTTGCGAGAGAATAGAAGGATTTGATGCAGCCCGTATTCAAATCGCAGAGCCGAAGCTTACCTCAGAGAAAAATACGACAGTATCTTTTGCCTCCCTTCCTCCCTCCATTTTAACCTTCTCAAAACTTACAGTAGAGCGCGGGTCCATTCTATGTGGAAGATGGTGTTGCCAAAGCCACTCTCTTCAAGGTGATCCCGCATCAAACGACTGCCACACGCACACACACACACACACACAGGCAAATGGCACATACACTCTCTCTTTTATTCTCCTTAAGTGCTAAGGGCAAAGCTTCAAAGCAGGTCAAACCACTCTCACAGTTGTTATTCAGTTGACTCATTCACTTTTAAACAATGGCTGCTCAATTTATAGCAAAGCGATGATGCTTTTACTATCACTTATAGTGCACCTTCTATAGTCTATGAACAGTAATACATGAAGCACGATACACATGATCTGGGCTTGCCAAGTAATACTTTTATGCACATACTGTATGTTTGTGATATATGTAAAGGATAATGCCCGACCAGGTGTCCATTATCAGGAATTAATGGACGACGTGGAGGCCATTAATTACTGATAATGGACACCTCGAAGGGTATTATCCCAATTATACCATGGTCACTTGCCCAAAAAAAAAAAATATGACTGTTAATTTATATTTTCATGTGTTTTGCAACCAAAAACGTAAGTTTTCACAAGCCATAACTCCATTTCCCTGGCAACCCTGAGGGTTTGCTAATGCCTGGAACAATCATTGCCATCCGATAAGGTTTTTATGTAGTGGAAACGTTGTTCATTGCTCCAGTAAATAGGACGAACCTTAGCTACAACTTGGCAATGAGAGATATTTCTAGTCCGCTCATCTCATAGAACCCTTTGGTTCAGCTACGAGCCAGAAAGCTAGTTTAGTTTATTACTTTATTTGACAGGGACAGTGCATATTAATAACATTTCTGAAAATATGCCAGAGTTAGCCAGAAAGGCAAGTTTTCATCTGCAGTCCCAGGGCACGATATGCTAGCAAGATTCAAAGTCAATAACATTGCGCACGTGTAAAAACAGTAAATTTAATTTGACAGTATGTTTAACAACAAGACTAGCTAGCTATCCAGCTATGTCATTGTCCCCAAATCAATATCAAGATATCATAAACAAATGAGAGGCCATGTTTACTGTCGGCTGCAGCCTGAAGTAGCGAGTTGAATAGCGAACGGGATGCGAGACGATCGCTTACGTGATACGAAGTATCAGTAAGTTCAGAGGGGCAGCGTAACCATAGACTGCATAAAATATAGACGTAGTCTACGTGATGTCACCCATAGGTGACGTCACGAAGATCCATTGTGAAGCTCAAAGTGGGTGGCTCCGACCATTGCCATCTTGGCAGCGATGACACAGCCTAACTCCCAATTAATCCAAAAATGTGCCCGGATGACGCAGCAGAGCAGACAGCTAGCGACTTGGTACGGCACCCACCTGTCACTCAAAGCTATTCACCCGTCCGTAAAGTTGTCATGAACGGGGAAATTAGCTATAGAGACCAAACCCGTTTTTTGTACCAGGCTGTAAACATGTTTATTTCTGCTATAAAGTTGGGCATTTAAACATGGGGGTCTATGGGGATTGACTTGCTTTTGGAGTCAACCTCAAGTGGCCATTTGACGAACTGCAGTTTTTGGCACTTCCATGTTAGCTTAATTTCTCAGCACCAGAAATTGCCGCTTGAGTGTAACTTACTTCTTGCAGCTTGTGTGTTACAGTCGCCACCCTGTGGTGTTCAGACGACGGGGCACTGAAGGACTAATGTTACACTTAGTGTTGTAAATAAGTTATTCAGATTTTTTTGTAGCTAGCGCAACAATTTAGAACGGTGAACAGACAGTTTCCCTGTAACTACTTTGTAGGTGTCCATTATCAGGAATGAATGAACACCCGGCAGCCAATCAGAATCGAGTATTCTCCCAGACCATAGTATGATAAGGAAATACTCCTCTGTGGGTGCTTTAAATGATTCAATGTCTTACAGCATGGTCATTACTGGCAATCAACAGTAGCAGGGATATTTACTGTCGAACTAAAATACTGAATAATTGATATAGTAGCTCGGTTGTGAGCATTGCAACTTGACTTCAAGCTGCTACAGGGAACATGCAATATACTCAATATTGTTCATGTCGATTCAGTTCAATTCAAAAACACACAACCAAAAATACATATCCCCAAGCATATGCACTCATACTGGCTCTTATGATGAAATGGTGAAATCACCAGAGAATTGGACGTGCTGTGTGTCAAATCACAGCAAAAAAGAGTCCTCCAAACATCTAGGGAATTATAAAAATAGTCTAATGAAATAAAACATATGTAGGAACTTATCACTGAGCTCTTTCTGTCCCTGAACCTTTCTCAGAACAACTAATGAAATACTGCCCATTGAGAGAGTGTCTTTTTTTTATGTTTGGTGATAAATAAAAAAATAATACCAAAATAAATCGTTATTGGATATTCATGCCCATGGCGGCCTGAACACACTCCCTTGTTTATGAATACCTCCGCTCTGTTTTGCCCTAACAGAAAGGATCATTTCTAGTCACTGCCTCTAATTAAGAGTTTACATACGCAGAGGGTGTAAGTCCCGAGTGTGTGTGTGTGTGTGTGTTAAGGTGTGTGAATGTATACATAAAGTATGTATGCATGTATCATGGATCCATGTGTTGAGATGTGTGCGCACATACTGTACTGTAGAAGCTTGCAGCAGCAAGTATCTGTTGCGTCTGTATGTTTTCTTCCAAGGTCTCTGAATCTGTAATTACACTCACGCCAAATACCAGGGTCAGACTGTGGCTGCTGAATTGTTAATGGGCAAGACACACACACACACACACACACACACACACACACACACACACACACACACACACACAGATGTGTTTACACAATAACAAGCCTTCTAATCTCCAGATTTTTATCCTCGCTCTTATCTCGCTCTGCACTGAGTCACCACATTCTGCATGCAAATTTACAGAAAAGTCAACCAGAACCAACCCAAACTAATATACAGTACAGTTATAAAACTCACAGTAATGTGAGCGATAACTTAGGAACTCCTAGTGCTGCTTATAATATGTTATTATATAAATTATAGTGTGGACAAGAAGCTATTTTATCTACCAACCAGATTCAAGAAATGAGAAAACACATTTTAAATTAATCACACTGAAATAATGCCACAAGTGTACCAAACTCATATCAAATTTCAAAGTAAAATAAAGAGATAGAAACCTGTAAAAGCATAAATCAATGATCCTATTGCTTTCTGGTACACAGCAGCATGCATCATACCTACGGCTTTTTAAATGGCTGCCACCCAGTCCCTGCCCAGACTCTCGCACTTTGTATGGTTTGCACATTCCACATTAGTAATGCAGATCCTCTCTCTCTCTCTCTCTCTCTCTCTCTCTCTCTGCCTGTCAGGCTCATCTGCTCCAAAAGCCCTCAACGTGCTAAAAATGAGCCCTCGATGTGTTAAAAGGAGTCAAGCACGGACCTGGCTCAAATTTATTTTTCAAACAGATTCGATCCCCCCGCAGGGATTGATTGATCTAGGGTGACACAAAGGCACCGGCTGGATTGTCCCAAATGCAAATGCAGAATAAAGCAAAGGATCCTTGAATTTTCCCCAGGCATCTTTTGTTTTATGTTAAAAAAATCTTCAGTGGTATTTCATTTAAACATTATAACCGAGCCGTGTTAAGCCAGCTTCTGAAATAGTGACCCTTGGTTTACACGTGGTAATTTGTTAATAATTCCATTATCTTATAAATGATTCTGCTGTCACTTTTCATCAGAATGACATGACATATTTAAAAATAAATGTCTATCTAAGCAAATCAGGGTAATTTACTCTAATTTAAAATATATATATATTGATCCTGTCTATCATCCTGTCTTAACTACATGCTTCTACACTCATTGTAACTCTGTATTTACAGCCATTCACTGAAGGACAAGTAATTACAGAACAGCAGCAAAAGATCTTAATAATGAAACAAAGCCTATAAGACGTATAAATTCTTAAAATAATCACCGCTTAAAGATGCGGTGGTAATATAAAAGCTGTGAAAATCATCCACTTTGTACTGTTAGAGAAATTAAAGATCCCTCTCCTGATGTCTGTGTAGCAGATAATGGTGCAAATAGATCACATTAAGTACCTATAAAACAAAAGTCAATATTGAAAAAGGCATTTGACCACCGGTGCTAATTCCCCCTGCTCGATGTGTACATTCGGTTGCTGATAGGACAAGCCTGTGCTGCTGTTAGAGAAGATAACAGATGCATGGATGGAATCCTTCATGGACGTTTAAACAGGGCTGTTAAATTTGAAGGCAACTTGAAAAAGCCAGATGCCATAGTGCACCTTATCGTACAGAGCATGTATGAGGACGAACCTCATTGATAAAAGTGAGGATTGGTGCCACACTTATTAAAAGACGAAGAGAACCACCGTCCAGTTCTTCACTATCAATCATCAATTACACGAGCATTAAAGCAGGTGGGATCAAGGCAATTCAGAGTCGCCGCCTGCTCCTCGGCTGATAGAGTCACTGTGGGTGTTTTGCTCGTCAGTGCCTTTCACTGACAATTAAACCTATAATCTCATAAACGATATACAGCTCCATGATGCAGAGCTGCTGTCAACTATCATTATCTCTCCATGCTGTGGTGGAAGGAAGAGTGAGAGGGAGAGCGAGGAAGAAAGACAAAGACAGAGGGACAGTGGGAGGGAGGAAATGAGCGAGTCAGTCAAAGATAGAGAGAGAAGAAAAAGAAAACGATAGAGAGTTGGCTACAGATGGCACCTTTTCAATCTGATCGTTCGTGATGATAAATGGACGGAGAGGAGGGTGAGAGAGGCGGTGACAGGACTCACCGTGGCCGGCTCGTAGCGAGGCCGGGGAGCGGTATATGGACACAGGTGGCTGGTGGTGCCTGGGCCCCGGAGGGTGATCGGGCCGGGGCAGGGCAGGGGGCGGGGGGGCTCCGTGGGTAGGGGACAGGAGATGGAGGTCTGAGGATGAGGGGGAGCCCCACGCAGAGCCCAGCACCATCCATCCCACTGCAAGAAGCAACATCCAGAACAGCTGGCCCTCCTGGGGCTTTCCTTTGGGGAGCATGGCTCACGCCCCCCCCTACCCTACTGGATATTTAAAAGAGAGTAAAGCAGATGTGCAAGGACCTCAGAAAAAGTGACCTTCCCGTAGCCAGGACACGACGACAAACTCCATAGCAGAGAGAAATCAACACGAGCTCCTTATCAATGTAGGATCCGGCAGTTCCCTCCAAACAAAACGCGGCTCGGACTCGTCTCTCGGACGCGACTCGTCAAGAAGGCGGCAGATCTCCCGCTGCTCTTCGTTTGCTCGCTGGCTCTTTGAACCAGAATCCAATAAGTCTTTACTTTCTGTTCTCGGCAGGATCGCCCCGTGGCTGCTCCTTTGATGGCCACGAAGCGCGCTTGTGTGTGTGTGCGTGCGAGCAACTAGCGAGAATGTGCATGCACGCTTTCGTGGGCGACACCTGGTATGTGTCCCTGTGCGCCCTTCTTCACCTGCAGGCGCAGAGTGAGTGACAGGAGGGGGGAAGAACCTGCGCTGCAGCCCTCTGCCCGGTCGCTCCACTTCGTTTCTGCTCTGCACAGCTCCGCTCTGTCAAGCCACAGATAATGCACAGCCTCGGCTATGAGACCGAGGAGGAGGGAGAGACGGAGGGGAGGGAACGACAGAGAGACGAGAAGCTCCACACACACACACCGGCACGGACAAACTATCAGCTCTCTATCGTCTCGGCA
Organism: Sebastolobus alascanus; assembly: GCA_916701645.2. Taxonomy (NCBI): domain Eukaryota; kingdom Metazoa; phylum Chordata; class Actinopteri; order Perciformes; family Sebastidae; genus Sebastolobus; species Sebastolobus alascanus. Next base: position 6,964,613 of record CAKAOJ020000011.1, on the reverse strand, counting down.
GAAACGCACTCCCTTCTCCCTCACAGAGAATCTCAACGCGAGCTGAAGATCCCGACTCCCTCCGTCTTTAAGTTTGGATCCAATATTTCTCTGACTTTCTTTTCTCTTCTTTTCTTTGCTTATGTCCCTGGAGAAGTGAAGTGGTCTGGCTTGTTAACCCAGGGAGACCCAGACTGATAGTTCATTGTATTACTCCACAGGAAAAAAGAGACAGATTTGCAGACAGATAAAGAGAGAGAAAAGCCAGGGAGAAAGAAGAGGATGAGAAAATGAGGAACTGCTGGGAGGGAGCGAGATGGAGGGGTGGAGGGGTGTGAGCGAAGGAGGGGAGAGCGGGAGAAAGAGAGAACGGAGGAGAGAGAGAGAGAGAGAGAGAGCGGGCTCAGGTGAAACTAAGCGAAGATGATGGGACGGAGGAAGGGAGGCAGAGGAGGGGAGGGGAAGGGGGAGGGGAAGGGGGAGGGGAGAAGCGGCAAGTGGGCCAGCCTATGCAAATCCTCCCCGAGCAGCGAGCAAATCAGGGAGGCAGGCAGCCACTGCAGAGGAGTGGGCTGCCTTTAGTCACAGGGAGACGAGATGTGAGGGAGGGAAGAGAGTGAGGGAATGAACAGCAGAGAAAGGGGGAGAAAAAGGAGAGAGTGAGGGTAGAAATTGAAAGGGATGTATAATAGCAGCGCTACAACAGCGTCTGGTATTCCTGGCATCACATTTTCGAAACCAGCTCGGGGGTAACGTGGTGTCACTTTCCCCGCAACAGCATGTGACCTCCTCTCCCTCCATGTTTTGATGGTTCTGAAAGCCTATTGAAGCCAAACCACTGAACTAAAAAAAATAAATAAATGCATTATGCACACGGCAACAGATTTAGTGAATTTCAAAAAGGGTGAAATCTCTCCCCACTCAAATAGAAGAAAGACTTCCAGTCCCTGTCCTGTCAATTTTTTGAGTTTTCTGAACGGGGTGTTGTCTGCAGGCCTTGGGAGAAATAAACACTCAACGCCAAACTGCATTTTAATCATCAGAACATAATTTGATTTGACACCAGTGTTCAGTATTTGGCTGCTGACCTTCTGGATCACCACTGAGATATTCCACAAGAGGAATCCATGTACACAGGGTGGTAGTGATGCCACTGTGCTGTAAAGTGAGGCAAAACTTCTCAAACGCGTGACTCATTGTTGGCTTTGAGGAGGCACTGTGTGCACAGCCACTTCGCAGCTCCGGCTTTACTCTGTTTCTTTGCATTTGTCAAGATGTCCCTTCCTATTTTTTTCATTTAGGAGGAATCCTTATCTGAGACACCCGGGGGCGCAATTATTGCACTGCTTGTTGTGAGCAGAGAACACACAGATAATGTTTCATGGGTAAATGAACGACAGAAGAGAGGGGACATTCTGACAGCCATTGATCCATGTAAAAAAGGAGGCAGCGGTCGGGATCAGAGTATATTAACGCCGTGGAATAAATATCATGACCACAATAAAGGAGTGTGGTGTAAATATCTATATTACTACCGTACTCATGGTAAATGGTAAATAGACTTGCATTTATTTAGGGCCTTTCTAGTCTTCCAACCACTCACTACACACTACATGTCAGCATTGACCCATTCACGCACACATTCATACACTGATGGCAGATGCTGCCATGCAAGGTGCCAACCTGCCCATCAGGATCTAATCTAAGTACTCATTCACACACCGATGGCACAGCCTTACTTCAACATGTGGACTGGAGGAGCCGGGGATCAAACCGCCGACCTTCCGATTGGTGGATGGAAGACTCACTCTACCTCTGAGCTGCCCCCTACCACTCATACTACTGAGAATGACACTCGCAGCCTTAAAGGGTCAGTTCACCCGTATGACAAACAAAAACATCACACTTTCCTCCACAGTGTCTAGACATACAGTTTCATTTGTTATGAAATTTCAGCCTCCTCCCCAATATAATGGAGGTGATTTTGTTTGTGTTACTCACAGCATAGAAACATTTTAAATTCAAAAGAATCCCTATTCCCTATACACTAGATAACCCACAGATCTTGCCGTCAACAGTTTTCAGAGGGTCTAGTTCTTTAGCGGAAAGTAGTTCCACTATGTACAAACTAGCGGCATGGCTTGAAACCACGAGCATTAAAGGGATAGTTTGGGTGTTTTAAAGTGGGGTTGAAGAAGTATGCCTTTAAATATTTTAGGGAAAATCTCTTGGTTAACATACTGATCTGTGTATTCTTGCAGTTACAGATTCAACAGTGACAGATTTCATATTTGATGCCACTGAAAAGTACATCCCTATAACATTAAATATGTATGACTAAATATGCAACAGTCAGTGTAAATACATAACTAGCTATTATTAATTAAGAGAGTAACCTTCAAAAACACAGCTAATCTGCTTTATCAAGGGTGAAGTGATTCAATTTGGATTCAAATGGGGCTAGATCCTGATTGGTGCAGGGTACGTGACATCATCTTTTCCCAACCACTTCAAACCAACGAGTAAAGCACAGAAAATAGCCACAAATACAAAAATCTCTAAAGTGAAACATGCGAAGCTGTTCTAACCTTGGCAGGAAACAATGTTCGTGAAGTGCAGGACCTTCATTGTCACTCATAGTAAGAAGCTCACTGAAAAAAATCTGTTTTCAGGGTCTTTAACATTATGTGACACTGCAGATGAGAAGCACATTCAATCGGCTTTTACTACATCATTTCGGCTATTTTTTTCTATGCATCTTTAGTCATCACAGCTATATTTTTCTTGAGTTGTACTTTTGGTTGTGAACTAGTGGCGCGGTGCAGATTGAGATTCAACAAGACTACAGCCTTTGTTAAATACTGTATATCACCATGAGAGCACTGTCTGGGCTAAATATATCATCACAGTGAAAATTGAATTTGCATGCAATTTTACTGAGGATCATCAACTTACTACTTCTTTGGTGAGCAGATTCTTTCAGTTTCACTGTGAAGACGCTGCTCGAGTTATAAAGCTCTGCTGCAGCTCTGTTTGCATGTCTGCTCCAGAGAGCAGACATGCAGGCCGGCTGTCATTCTCATGCTGAGAGTCTGATCTCTCATGAAGAGAACATAACAAAAGCTGACAAGCCAAGAAAGAGATGCGTCATCTCTGACATTTCATCCCAATTATCTGCCCATGTCCATCTTTTTTGGAAGTGTGATGAAAGATGCCGAAACATTTCATCATTATCTGACTCCTATATTCCGCAGACCATGTTTTAACTATTTTAATTTGTCACTTACACCAGTGGTTCCCAACTTGGGGTCCGGGCCCCCCTAAGGGGGGCGCCAAAGATCACAGGGGGATTTGTCTGCTCTGAGGTTGTCAAAACTTGATTTAAAATAAATATAAATAAATAAAATCATACTGCCGCCTCACAGCAAGAGGGTCGCCGGTTCAAACCCGGCTTGGGGCCCTTATGGGTGGAGTTTGCATGTTTTCCCGGTGTTAGCGAGGGTTTTCTCCAGGTTCTCCGGCTTCCTCCCACAGTCCAAAGAGGTTAGGTTAATTGTTAACTCTAAATTGCCCGTAGGTGTGAATGTGAGAAAGAAATAGGCATTAACGTAACATAATATTAATTCATATTTGATCAGCGCTGCCTAGTTTGACCGTTTGGTCGGAGTTTGCGAGTGATTGAAAGCCGGCTCTCATAGACAGCAGATCTCAGATCAGCTCTTACTGCTTGTTTTCCTCCAGTTTGTAAAATCTTGCAGATGCCGTTAGGAGCACCGGAGGACACAGAGGCACATGATTTGTTTCAGGTTACCTGTTTCTTGTACTACTGTCAGGATATAGCGACCGTTTTATAAAAATAACTTTTTTTAATCATATTTGCTCCAATCTCGCCTACTTCAGCTTTAAACGGGCGGTCTAACCATAAACCATAAACTTACATTTATTTAACCACAATAACAAAAAAAATCTATTTTGGCACTAACACTATTGTGCACTATTGTAGTAAATTAATGAAGTCGTATCTGTATTCGCCTGGCGAATTCGTCAAGACGTCATCACTTTATTTATGTTGACAAAACTAACGAGTTCTATTCATTAAAGAAAGTTGGTGTAATTAAAAAAAGACTCATTTAATGCACTGAATCAAGTTATTCAAATTGAGGATTTTGCTCGAGGATTTGTAATTTTTTTTAGTGTGACGCGCTCAGCTTTTCTTAAATACAAGTAGGGGGGGCTTTAAGGAAAAAGGTTTGGGAACCACTGGCCTATATCTTCATGAGAAACAGAGATCTTGTCATATATGTCACATATGCAAATCATCCTCTCCCAGATCAAGTTATGACTCCCTCCTCTAATGGAGTGATAGAGTCTGACAGATACAGTTTTAAAATTGAATTGAAACTTCATCTAGTGTGCTTCATCTCATTATGGCATGATTTTATCTATTTGATTTTTCTCTTTGCTTAGTACAGCCTTCAAGTTCATTTCACAAATGCTAATGCTGGGTAATAAGCTGCACTACTTATGTCTAAAGGAATCATATTTCTGTTTCTCTTTAGTGGAGAATATAGTCAGGCATCAGCAGGGAATGGATCACAACGTATAGAGAGTATTTTCATATTTATGAATAAAAAGCACCTGGCTGTGGACAAAAGACATTCACAGATTTGAATTTCCTTTCTACACTTCCGCGCACATGTGTCATGTTGGCATATAGAATAGAAGAAAGCAATATGTCACCTTGATCATTACCCTCCCTCCCCTACAGCTAAAGTGGACCATCCAGAAAGTAGTTATTCTCTTTATAGCGCAGTACAAGAGAGTGTGCATTTGATCCGCAATCTTGTTCAAACGGCCCATCGGGGTGCTCGGCCTTTCAACAGGGAATCATGCTGCAGATGGAGGCTCGCGCTCGTGTGCGCGCCAGCCACAACGGCCGCCTCGGCAACCAGACTGCTTCTCCTTCCTCATTTGCATACATACACTCATGCATAAGCAAACAAGCCACCTGTACAGCTCCCACATCACACGACCTGATCTTCTAGAGCGGAGCCACACCCGATGAGTCTGGAAACGCTGCGTCTTTCCTCTCCAAACTAGTCAACCAATAAGGATCTTGGGAGCGTGCGAGTCTCACGCTGACTCGGTAATGAAACCTCATCAGGATCAGGGCTACTTAGTGTTTTACATTCTGATTTCTCTGTGGTGTCTCTCTGTGACAAATGAAGTCTGCTCTGCTTGCCCTGCACACGGGCAAATGGAGCGCAAAAACATCTTAATGTCACAGAAGAGTGAGGACACACAGGAAAGGAGGATAAAAACTCTTAACTCTATTAACCTCCTGATTCATAGCTGAAGACCAGCAGTCCAAAACAAGGCATTCACTCTTTTATGTATGATGAATGGCAGCCTAACCTGACACATTGATAGCTGTGCTGAATGCAAAACTTGGTAGAGATCATAGGTAGAGCTGCAATCGATTAGTTGTCAACTATTAAATTAATCAACTATTTTGATAATTGATTAACTGGTTTGAGTAATTTTTTAAGAAAAAAAAGTAAAAATTATCTGATTCCATCTCCTTAAATGTGAATATTTTCTGGTTTCTTTACTCCTCTATTACAGTAAATTGAATATCTTTAAGTTGTGGACAAAACAAGACATTGGAGGACGTCATCTTGGGCTTTGGGAAACAACAATTTCCACCATTTTCTGACATTTTATTGTCCATTAACCGACAGATTAATCGACAATGAAAATAATCGTTAGTTGCAGCCCTAATCATTGGTAGGGCTGCTGGTAACAATTATGTTCATTTTAAATTAATTTGTCAATTTTTTTGGATTAATCAATTGATTCATTATTCAACAAAATGTCAAAAAATAATAAACAAATGATCCAGAGCCCAATGTGACAGTTTGCCTGTTTTGTCTCACCAATGGTTCAAAAACCCAATTATGTTAAATTTACAATGTTATAAAACAGAGAAAAGAAGTAAATCCACATATAATAGAAGCTGGACCGGCAAATATTTGGCATTTCTTTGTTGGATAAAAGATTTTAATTAGTCAATTGTCAAAACTGCTGCTTAATTTTCTGGCTATTGTGTTGTTACATTAATAATTTAATTAATTTAATTAATTAATTTGACTTTCTTCAGAGTTCCTTATGAAAGTCAGATAAAAGCTTGTTTTGTTGTTGGCATCCCTGAACTATGATTGTCAAGACGAAGGCAAATCCATTGGGCTGCTCCCAAGGTCAATCCAATGATTTCCAACTTTGCTGCTTTGGTTTCCTCCATTAAGTCTGAAATAACATCGGGAGAGTTGTGTTTCAACATCCATGCACCCGCATGCTCCAAACTTCTGCTTGTTTGAAGTGACTGGCTTTAAAAGGGGGATTGGCAGAGGACAAAGAGTGTTGCCGGGTACTTGGAGCATCACAGCATGGCACAGGAGACACATGACGCGCTCCCCAGTGAAAACATGACGGCGATAACAATATCGACAGCAATACACCAAACAGCATTTGAAGCCGTCTTTCAAATCGGCTTCGCTTCTCCTCACTAAACTGCGAACGCATGTGTGTGTGTTTGGAGAGCTGTTGTTTTATCTGCTAGTCAGCGGTTCACGTGGGCCACTGCTTTTAATCCTTTGTGCTTCCAAGTCAGAGGCACTGAGCTGCATCATTTCTAACACAGGCATCAACCCTTTATTTTTTTAAAACATGCCACTCATCCATACTTGGACTAATAGAATAACAGTAAAAATCTAAAGCCGCACTAGCAGCCTTTAGAGGCCACAATGTGTGTTACAACTCACAATACAAAAGCATTAGACGGCGCAAACAACATGCTTTCGCTTCTCTTACACCCTCATTATTAAATAGTGCGATCAATATGTAGAATCTGTCCTGAGGATGGAGCTAGAGGAAAGGCAGTAGGGTAATTAGTATCCCCTTGGGAATACAATTTTCATATCAATTTGACTGTTACATAACAAAATATCAAGTGTGCAACGCTGACCTTTTTCGGCCTGACGGTAACACTAGACAACACCTAACGGAGTGTCCAAAGTGATAAGGTTAAAGCAGCTATGATCGATAGTTTTCATAATAACAATGCATTACATGACAATGTGAATACATCGTAATAATGTGAAAGTGGTCGCTTGTAGTAGGCAATTATCACACAAATCTGCAGCAAATCGGCACTAGGGAGCTTCATAGAGAGTTTTAGCTCACTGATAAGCTGCCTGTCCAACAATTTTACTGTTTTGTTCACTCTCACTGTTCTCAAAGTGCCGTTTTCAGTCGCAGCAGGAAGCTGTTTTCAGTGAAAAATCTCCAAAACCCCACTGTGCACTACCTGCTCAGCACCAAACAGCAGACTGACACAGTTAGCGACTAACTGGTGAAATAATGGAGCATTTCGCAGCTGGACAGATAGATATTTCCCTCAGGAGTTGGTAGAGACCAAAAACCGAGCTTAAAGAGAGTGAATATTGGACTTATAGTACATTCATCAGGTGGCCAAAAACACGACTCTTGTCTCACAGGAAGAAGTATAAATAGCACGACATTACACGGACATTCCGTGTGTGTCATGAGGACGCATTTTAAGCTTTTTGTGTTTCATTTGTACACCACACAACAAAACTATGGCAACGTCCTCAGTTAGTTGAGGCAACAAAACCACTTACCAATATTTATGTTTAGGAAAAACGTCACGTTGGGCTTAAAATAAGTATGTAAACTGGGATAAACCAAACTAAGGAAACAACATAACATAGGTTGCGGAACGCACATCACAAACGTCATAAAAAAAAAAAAAAAAAGGTCACCAAAAATGGGACAAATGTCACTAACATAATTTGCAAAACAAAACACAGATCTCCAACACCTGTCTCCTCATTGAAAGTCCGGTGTTAGACACATCCACCTCCCTCCCACCCGGAATAAGCGGTCTTTTTTCACGTTTTATTCTACGCCACTATCTCTGAGCATGGCATATTTACACGGATGCATTTACATTGCAGTCTGTACAGACTATACGGAGTAGAAATGACACGGCAAAAGCAAGAAAGGCGTTCTTATTGCACGCTAAATGCCTGGTGCATTATCGTGGCATTCATACGCATTTTTGTGCCAACAGGCAGCAATTACAATACAATTCAATCATATAGCCTATTCTCCAGTAATGCAATGATGCGGTGCGTGAGTGTTGACTGTATATTTTCCACCCTTGCGCCAAGGAGGCAGACTATTGGACATTTTCACATCCAGAATAGAAAAGCTTCTCACTGGAGGGCAATGCCACAAGGGGTGCATAAATGCTCCTACCTCTCCAAAGCCATCCCAGCACATATGTGAAAGGGAATGACTTGAGATATCTTTTCATGGACCAAAGTCTCAGTAAAGGATAAAGTTCAAGGGTCACTAAATCATCAGGAAATGTCACGGCCAAATTTAATCTCAATCCAGTAGTTGTTGAGATGGCTTGTTCTGGACAAAAATGGCCAAGCGGATGAATATTCCAACCAACAGTATTAAAGTTATCAATAGCAAATCAAAAACATCAGTGATATGTTGAGCTTGAAGGTTCTTTCTTTATGTTGAAATAAAAAAATGATTGTGGTATGATATGGTTGGGACATTTTTGATGGTCCAATGCCCTAAACAGGGATGACAAGAGATAGATCAATCAAGGAGACAACTTAAATGCTTTACAACTACAGATTTGATGTAGTCTGACTTAGACCGTTGTGTTTTGGGCCAACTCACATCTGCTCTGTCATGACTAAGACAAACTTGAAAGCCACCCATGGCGAAACGCAAACATGCACACGGTCCTCTCCTCCCACACACATATACAGTAGCCTCAAACCCTGCCCACGGTTAAAGTGCAGTAATTCATCCGTTGCAATGCGCTGCAGCCTTAATAATGAATGAATCATAAAATCAAAACTGACAAGCAGCAATTGAAACGTGGCCGTTTGTTTGAAAGATTAAAAATGCAGTAACACCCGTATAATTTATGAATGAGCCCTGAAACCTAAATTGGAGGGCAACAACGCAGGGTGAGCTGAGCTCAAGTGAGCCAAACCAAAACATACAAATGCACAAGATGCCAACAAAGAGACCCGCAAAAGAATAAACACATAAAGACGCACACAATTGGAACATTTCTGTCAGAAATGAACATAAGCAGTCGTCAACTTCAAACTGTACTTGACCATTGTGAAGCTATTTCACAAATGCTGCTGGAATCTATTAAAAGTGAATGACTAAACTGCACAAATCTCATCTCTATTTTTGTTTTCATACAAAGACGCGAATCAAGATGAGATCCACATCACGGTGTGTTCCCTTGGGTGCGACACACTGGGAACAATACAATCCCCGAAGACCTAGTTTCTACAGAACAGACAATTATTGTGCGCATACAGATTTCCGTCTCACCTTTTATTTGTCACAAATATCTGTGTCGGGGATTAGGCTTTTATTGGAAAGGAGTTCTGCGCGGGGACATTCATCAGGTATTGAAGTTACAGCATACATTTTTAGAGTGCCTTTGGAGAGGAGATTCAGATAGTTTACTATGCCACCTGAAGTCTTTAAAAAGAAATGAAGGCAATGATAAAATACTGAACAAAACAAATGATGGTTAATGTCGGTGGCTTCTCAAAGCAGTGAAGAAAAGCAGTAACATTCTAGTATATTAGAGCAGTGGTTCCCAACCGTTTTCCTCAGGGGATCCTTTTCTATCATTGAGTAAACTGACAACCCCTGACTAAGTGACATATTTATGGATATTTCATATTATATTCAATGCAATAAAAGTACAGAACAACTGATAAACCGTACAATTAAACCAAATAATGAACGCAATAACTGCAGGATGTTTGTATAAAACGAGCAATTTGGAAGAATTTTGAGCAGATTATTTCCTGTGAATATTACATCAGAGATGAGTTTTCCTGTTATTTTTAGGGACTTTTAATACAATTCTCCGTATTGGGTATTTTTCTTTTCATTTTTAACGATCATGTATACTTAATAGGCTTCTTTTTTTGACAAATTCAGTGTTTTCTTCTCCCGGACGCCTGGCCTTTGTTCTATTAGCTCCTTGGTTGTTTTAACTGTGTCCTTTTCGAATGCAGGACGAGCCTGTTTAGCAGAGAGGGAAGGCTCTGTGAATATAGCTTGTGTTCAGGTCTTTACCATGCCCATTTACTGTGAGATTTGTTTTAAGTGTATATTTTAAATAATATTCCAAAATTTAAAATTTCATTTAGTTTTCTTTACAGAAATAAATGAAATGCTGAGATATACTGTAGGCCAACAGTATATTTTTGTCTGGACCGCAGAGGGCCAGCCCTACAAATGCAAAAGTCTGTCACTGAGTGACTGAGTGATGAAGTTACAGGATTGGATGGTCGAGTGTTGAAGTTTCCTCATTGGCCCTTGCTCTTTCAAAATGAAAAGGCGAGCAACAGTCCTTTATGCAAATTAACCTGTCCAGCGTGACACGTCCGGCTCACAAAACTTGAGCCAAGCTGTCAAACTACGCCCTCTAGTTCTAAAGTGAAACGAGATTCAGCAGTGGCAAACCCTATTCCTCAATTAAAATGTTTTAATTTTTGATGAATTGTTTAGACGGAATAACAGAAAGCTTACGAGCAGGCCGCCATGTTGTTTCCCGTTAGAAACGGCGAGCAGAAATCCAGGGACCAATCAGGTGCATTCCACGTCACCTCTTGAACGGCCAGTTGAGTGAAGCAGCGCGTCCCCTAGTGTCCTCGCCGGACCTGGTGGACATGTACCGCTGGATTTAACATTATAGACATGACCACTAACTAACTATTTGTATAACAATTTAGCCACAAATTCACAGACTGACCGTACACGGTCCAGCCATATACTCGGTTTTGATCGAGTCTTGTAAGTTGTCTTACAACCCTTAAAATCAAGAAGGCCTCGCGACCCCCCGTGATGCTTTGGCGACCCCTAGTGGAGGTCGGAACCCCCAGGTTGGGAACCAGTGTATTAGAGCCTACTTCCAGCCTTACCAGAAGTCTGTGGAAACCGGATCCATCTGGTGTTAAACCACCACTAAATGAGGGCTAATGAGGGCTATTTTTCTACCAAACCAGAGTAAAATGGGTAACCTGAGTTTAACCAATGTATTGGAGAGCATCAACTCTGCTGAAGTAACCTTGAATAATTAAGATTCTGAATCTATACCAGCTCTGGGAAAGCTTTCCTCGCCGGATGGGAGCAAGAGAAAACAGAATTTCCCTGCAGGGACCAATGAACTTACCACTCACACAACAAATCTTCCTTGGTGGGAAACAGCTGCAGCCTCCAGGATCAGCAGCATGTGACATCTGCCAGCCACGCAGCAAGCAACGACTGAGTGCCACGCAGCTATACGGGGGGTTTAAGAATCTTAGAATAGGATGTAATTTAAAGTTCTTTTGATATGAGCTTCCACAATGGCTGTCTTTTGCAACTGACTTTCCACACAGTCAATCTGGCCCCACTCTGGACACACAGGCCAAGCTCAGCACAAAGGCACCTATAGATATCACAAGCAATAGCAGATGTAAATTGATTTGGTCTGCCTTGGCAAAAAAAAAAGAGAATAAACTGCCTCAAGAGGGAGGCTATCTCCATTTTTGTGCATCAAAGCTATCAAACAGAGCTCTAAGTGTACCCTTGTGAAAACAAAGCCCCCCCAAAGAGTAGATAACTGTTCTCAATGGGGTTGCACTGATTCGGTCCAGTCCTTGCTTCAGTACAATCTCTCATCCAGCACTCTGTTTATGAATGGAAAACAGGCATGAGAACAAATCTGCTTTTCTCTAATCCCTTACCGTAACATTTCACAACACAGTTCACATTATCGTTTTCAAATGATCACGAGCCAGGTTTAAAGCTGGAAAAAGAAACTATTCTCGAGTGAAACCTATGAAAATCCTGTCAGCTCTGTAGTTATTTCACTGGCAAACACAGATCTCATGATATCACTACCTGCACCTGGCACCTCGTCGAGCATTTACCCAACACAGAGATAAGTGACAAGGCGATATTATCATGTGGCATTTTGTGCGATGGGATGTCTCTGAAGGTATCCCACTAAAAGGTCCCTGAGATAAATATACACTCTTGGAAACAGTAGTCAGCACAAATCTCCGCAAATTGTGGCCTTATGAATTACCAGAGAGTTAAATCAACAGTTCTCTGACACAGAAATTCAACAGCATAACCTTCACCGAGGTAGTATTTATCCAAAATGATTTATTTGGATTGCATTACAGTGTACAGGTATGAGAGTTAGATCAGAGCATTGATATCACTTATATCTGGAGTCAGCAGCCAGTTAGCTTATTTTAGCATAAAGACTGGAAATAGGGGCTGTATCCGAAACCGCCTACTACATACTACTGACGAACGCAGTATGCAGTATGCAGTATGTACTGTATACTGCGTTCGTCAGTAAATCAAATCAAATCAATTTTATTTGTATAGCCCAAAATCACAAATCACAAATTTGCCTCGGGGGGCTTTACAATCTGTACAGGATACAACACCCTCTGTCCTTGACAGTGCAACCCTCAAGTAGTATGTAGTATGGAATGTAGATCGATTTATTTTGTAGCACGCTAGGCCGGGTTTCGCGGGTTTTCCGTTTTGGAAAGCGGAAGTAAACAGAACGGGTAATAGCAAACCTCATATACTTTACATTACAAAAACGACAGAAAGTGACTGTTCCAGCGCTTTGCATTGTGGGACACAGTAGGCGAGGTAGACTGGTCCGATGCATACTGGAGATTTTTTCCGAATCAGCACGACATCTTGGTATTTTTGGCATACTGTCGATTTTGCTTTTGTCAACATACTGCATACTACATGCTACATTTTGGCCAAATGAGTACGTACTACAGGTATAGTATGCAGTTTCGGATACAGCCAGGGAGAAAAGCTAGTCTGAATGTAACTACGGAAGCCCTAAACGAACATGATTAAAAAAAAAATTGTACTACCGTTATTTTGAGATCACAAGTTAATGATGACATTAACTTGAGAAGTTAATTTCTTCTTTTTTTTTTTTTATTACTTATAATGTTTGGGTCAAATCAGCCAACAAAATAAATGCATCCATAGTGCACATTAATGGTGAGGTAAAAATTACAATTCACTGTTTTACTCAGGGTAATGTGCTTGATTATTTTAGAGGTGCTGGTAGGCAGATTTTGGTACAGTATGTTCAGATAGAACCAGGCTAGCTGTTTCCCTCATAATTCATGCTAAGCTAAGGGGCTGCTGGCTCCAGCTACATATTGAACGGACATATATGAGAGTGGTATCGATCTTCTCATCTAACTCTCCGCAAGAAAGTGAATACGCATATTTTCCTTTAACTGCGTGTATGTTGTAATCGACATATCTATATCTTTTTGAAGATTCTGCCTTTCACTGGTGAAAATTCTCTTGAGTCTTAGCAAAGGCACCTACAAATACAGGCAGACACACATGACAAAACCTCTCACCCGACTGATCTCCCTCTTTCTCCTGCTCCTGTTCCACATTAACCTTCTGCAGCCATTTCAGGGTAGAGTACACATCTATTTCGTCTCTCACATGGCACTGCCTGAGCCACTGTCCTCAAGGTGATCCAGGCTCAAAGGATCAGCACGTATAAACACACAGGGTCACATACGCTCTCACACATGCACAAACACACAGCGGAGTCCCTCCATCGAAGGAGACGGAGTGCTAAACTTTGACACCGAAAGGATCAAACTGTAACACTTGGGGGAGCTCAGACGACTCACACGACTTGACACAATATGGCTTTGCATTTAAAAAATCGTGTAGTGTACAGACACACTGCACAGATTCTGCTTTAGCTTCACTTTATAAATCCTTAGAGAGGCTGCGTTATTTGATGTAAGACAGAGGGAGGAGAGGGCTTGTGGAATTGGCACTACTTTACAGCAGAATGGGAGTTTGATTGCTCTATATCACGAAGCCTGATGATGCCTTTTTCCATTTCTCAACATTTTAATCCCCGTCTTAATGCACTCGGGCAAATTGGTTCCAATGAATACACACTGGTTTGCCAGGATGACGATAAACTGGTACAACCGCACGAGATTGCAAAGAAATGGTAATAGAGAACACTTCAACCTTGAAAACTGACACTAAAAATACCCATATACAGCATTTTACAGTTTTCTGTGGAAGGCTTGTTTGTATTCTAGGTACAGTAAGAGTCAGGCACAGAGCCAATCTGCCCCCCTGCCACTTCCAGGGCTTCGTCAAAACAGTTCTGGCCAAACGATTTACAGGCAATATATGAAATATGGATCATGCCTCGTTGAGGGACACGGTGCCCGGGGATTTTGTGCTGTGTGTGTGTGATACGTGTGACGGCTGAGTGGGCGAGAGACAGAAATGATTGCTTATGGGATGGTGTAGGAATGAGAAACCATCACAACGGTGATATGTTCATGTTGCCTGTGCTCATCTGCGCACTCACATGCTCGAGTATGGATAGTACACAATGTGCGAACACAAGCACGTGTTCTCTTACACATGCACAAACAAGTGTATGGCTGTAATATTTTGTTCAGACCAACAAAAGCACTGCATCCAACAAGTCTTCGTACCGAAACGAGAACATACAGTAGGATGCTTGTCAGTTCCCTCAAAAATTAGTACAGCTGCTACAAAACGGATTCATATGAGCTTTTTCTGATCTGCCACCTCTATGTTTAGGGTCTGGTTAAGTATAGGCAGCTAAAATGACTTGGTTATGGTTAGGGAAAGAACATAATCATGGTTAAAAGTAACTAATATTCACTGTGGGATCGAGACAATCTTCTGTGTCAAAGTTTGTTGACTCAACTATCCATCTCCCTAACGGTGCGTGTCCACAGGGGCGTTTTTGGATGCGAGGGGTTGCGCCGCTTCCAAGCATTGGACGCTTGATTGGCTGCCATTAGGCACAAGGCACCTGATTGGACGAACGTTTTTACTCTGGGATGTCTGCTCTCGGCTTTCAAATCGGACCAACGTGGCGGCTCGTTTGGAAACTTTTTTCTCTAAAATAGTTCACCGAAATGTGTTTCTGAAAACATTTGAGGACAGAAATAAGTCATGCAGTTGCTGAATCTGTCTTCATTTTAGATCGACAACGGTTAGTTTGAACGTTTTTCGGGAGTTTCCAAAGGCAGCGAGTTGCGCTTGGACGCCCCTGATTTGCATAAAGTAGCTTAGCCCTCAACTTTATGCCAATGAGGAGCAGTCAACGCGAAGGTTCGTCTCTCAAAACCAAGCCTCCAGGAAGAGCGCCAGGCTTTGAAGCAAATTTTATATAGTGGCCGTACGTTGGAATTACAACTTCGGTGTACGTCACGTGATGCCATTGGGCCCAAATATACTTTTCCCCATAGACCTACATTGGGAAAGAGACGTTTGTAAATCGTCGGATCATTTTTTTTGAGGTAATTCAGCTTCCCAGTACAAACACTTGAATAGCCCTTATTTAAATCATTAGGTCATAAAAGTTGTAAAATGCGATAGTAGCTGAATCCAGAGTGATTTCCCTTCCTTCGTTCATGTGATTGAGCCCGAGACAGAGACTGGACCGAGGGTTAGGTG
Organism: Sebastolobus alascanus; assembly: GCA_916701645.2. Classification (NCBI taxonomy): domain Eukaryota; kingdom Metazoa; phylum Chordata; class Actinopteri; order Perciformes; family Sebastidae; genus Sebastolobus; species Sebastolobus alascanus. The sequence goes on along the minus strand of CAKAOJ020000011.1, from coordinate 6,948,965 downwards.
GGGGGGTTAAAAGAAACGCTGGTGCGCCTGCTCTATGGGCCCAATGAATGCGGAAGATCGCCGGAAGATCTGGGTAATTACATACTTGGAAGTCAAGCTTTTTTGCTTCATGCGCCACTGAGCAACTTTGATAGGAATCAATGGGGCCCCGCCTCCAACGCTGTATCTAGTTCTCTTTATACATCCATGCTCAAAATGCAACGCTGCGCTAACAGAATGCATTGCGGTTGTTTACAAAGGCAGTGAATGGGAAGCGTGGAAATAACGGATCCTCGGAAACGTACCATAAGATGTATTGCTGCAGTGTAACAACATCACGCTACAACATTTGCTACTTGGACAGGACAGTAAAGATATTCATGACCACGAGAAGTCGCTTGTCAGGAGACTGTATAGAAGTGGTTTAACAAACCATTAATGTTTTTTTCTCATTTTTATGGTGAGGACAGTTTCCAAAGAATGCAAGGGGCTTCGTTGGTTTGGGTGTGTTGCTACGGGAACCTGTAAGAGGATGGAAAACCAACCATAAAGTCGACTTAATAGACTCACATGCCAAGACGCTGCACAGCAGTTAATATTCTCTGTGGCTGGATTTTAAAACTCTAAGAAGCTCTCACAGCGGCAAAAATGTGCTCCTTTTTGTCGACGCTTGCGGGGTAAGCAATAGAATTAATACATAGCTACAACACTACACGGTATTCTACCTGCTACAGTATGTGGTGGACCATGGACTGTACTGTAGCAACAAAGTCCGTATCAACTTTTTGCTAGATGACACCTTCTTTTTTTTATGCTGGAGCCCTCTAATCCGGCACCCCCGCTGGACAACAAAATGGAGCCTCCTCAGTGTTGTTTGTCGAACAGCTATTACTGATTGAAACGCAGTTGATTGTGTGACTAAAACGCCGATCACAAAGAGGGAGAATAAAGAAAGCCCAACGGCTACATAACACTCGAACCAGGAGGAGTCAGAAATTCCATTCAACACCTCCTCTTGAAACCATGATGTTGTTGTCCAAGATTCCGCACATGCTCAACTCTACTTGTGAGCGAACAACAACACAGAGCAGTCTAGTTGGAAAACAGCATCATTGTGCGTTCAAGTGCGGCGCAGAGTGACTATTGAAAAGCAACCCCCACGCCTCTGCTATCGTTCAAAACCTCAATTTTGCTTGTTTTTGACAAAAGCAACATGGAACGGCTACAAAGCTCTCGAATCGCTCGCACCTGCCACTCAGCCCACGTGTGTCACCCACAGGCCAGCTGGAGGTTGACTGTCAGCTAATTTGTAGAACAATAGACAATCACCTGCTACCCTCGCTCCTACACACACTCACAAGTTACACATACCTCAGCCCTCTCCTTTCTCTTGTTCCCCGCATCACTTCACATGCCAAAGTGACAGGCCCGGCGATGCTCAGCTGCCGAGCGGTCTCCGTGTGCCGTTAGTGTGTGTGTGTGTGTGTGTGTGTACGTAGGCGCTTTTGCATCAAAACACACTTAATCGGGCCCGTATAACAGATGCTAGTGTACAGCAGGTACGCGAAGCTCTCGGCCAGGTGTGGCTCCACAACACTGCTGTCACTGCAAAATTGTCAGCGCCCTGGAACTTATGATGTGTACTGTAGAGATGTTTTGGGTCACATCCCAGGGGAGGCGGGGGGGGAGGATGACATAATGCACAGAGGACTGCTGCACCTTCTCTTTTGGCTGGAATAAACCAGTGTTTAGTATCACAGCGCTCTAATGGGTTTCAACCATCTTACGATTGGCCGTTCTAAAAACACAGCAGACCCATAATAACCTTGAATTATAATGCTTTCCAATAATGATATCATGCTTCACCAGCCGGGTGTAAATTAAACGGAGGACATTTTTAATTACCCCAGGGTAGCTGAATGTTGGCCATCCTGCCCTGGTGAGGCTCTGTGCTGATACTGCGGTGGGGTGATAAAATTCAACCACAGGCCCCTTTGACCACAATCCAGGCTGGCTTCCATCTTCCCCCCTCCGCTTAGGCTATACCTGCACCGGTCCAATTAGAGTTGGCTGAAGGATAGGACAAAGCATGGTGGGAAACACTGACATTTCACACCGGGCGCTCTCTCTCTTTCATGAATATGGAGCAGAGTAATTATGGCTGTAAAGCAGTCTCTCCTTTTCCCACGTGTGGATGCACAGATTCTAGGTCACTTTCAGGAGAGGTGAATGATATGACAGTAGGCAGGAGGTACATCGGAGACCACTTGTAATAGCACGCGGCTCGTCATTTACAACTGGATGTACAATTAGCCTATGTGTAATGGACATGGAAAATAAGCATTAGCAAATCTGAGGAGTAAAATGTTTGTTCTATTTAAATGGGATCAGACAAGTCGCTGCATATTACTGCCGAGCACTATTTTGTGATAGGTCAATAGTCTCTCTAATGGTTCCAATAATAAATTCAGCAATTCCAATTAGTTTTACTTTGCTGTTCGTTCGGTGTTAAGTTACTGTCAAACGCAACGCCTCCTGCAGATGTTTCAAATTAAAAGCCTGTTAAGAATGGCAAAGATTATGCAATTGAGCTGCAGGAAGGCTTTTAAAGTGAAACATCTCTGTAGGAAGTATAGAGTTTAATTGAAAGTACCTTAACATAGGACAAAAAACATCAAAGTAGAACTGATTGGAACTACTTAGTGAGTGAGAACAGTATTTCACCCTCTGAAGCCACCGGCTGACATCACTGTCTTTAACATCTGGTATCATATGAAACTAGTCGACCTAAGGCATCCATTGGTGCCAACCATGTCATTCTAGCTTGTCGGGAAGGGGTTAGGAAGTTTAATGTTGGCAGGGCAAAAACTGGCATGGCCATTTTCAAAGGGGTCCTTTGACCTCTCACCTCAGGTTCTATGGGTACCCATGAGTCTGCCCTTTACAGACATGTCCACTTTATGATAATCACATGCAGTTTTGGGCAAAAACCGTGCGATTTTTAGCGTTGTTTTCAAAATTTGAATAGGTGCCTACCCAAAATACAATGTTTATTATAGATTTATGACAACAAAATCTTGACACAGTGCTGAGCTGCATCTCAAATTAATCTTCAGGTTCACAGCTTTCAGATGATGTACACCACGTCTATATGACATATACTGTTGACCTGCTATCTCCACTTAAAGAAGAGATAGCAGGGAGAAAATAAAAAATAAAAAGACAGTTTGCAGAATCAAACCATTAAAGGATCAAGGACAGAGGGTGTTGTATCCTGTACAGATTGTAAAGCCCCCCCGAGGCAAATTTGTGATTTGTGATTTTGGGCTATACAAATAAAATTGATTTGATTTGATTTAAGACGAAAAAGGCTCTATGTGGGCTAAGGGAAGGGGAAACAGTGGTGTATATGACATGATTTTTGTATAATAATAATGTGAAAATGTACATTATCCTGACAACAGATAAACACTGCGCAGGTGTTTGTGTTAAGAGTAAATTAAATCTAAACAGATAAAAAAAGGCAGTGTTTTTTCTAAAATATAATCAAAATTACGTAAGAAACCGGGGGAATAATAAATAAAGACCAGTCTCTACATAAAACAGACTTATATTGAAGGCCTGACTGTCTCTGCTCTCTCTCTTCAAGCTAAATAATAAATGTGTTAGAAATACAAGGTAGTAAGAAAATATGATTGTGGCAGGAATAAGGCGTTTTGGCTTTTGTCCAACCAAGATCAAGCATTACCAATACGGTACCACCTTTTCCTCCCACCGTAGTGTACACCTGTTAAATGTTGACATGTATTATTAGGTTTTACATCTGAGGTATCAAGATAAGGCCGTCGTTTTCTCAATCTCAACCTTTGAGGCGTGCAGCGAGCTAGCTTCCCAGAAGGCAGGTGACTAGGCATGCAATATGAGCACATAAAAAGATGTTTTCACCTGCCTTTGTTGATAGGCAGATAAACAAGATACGAGCACGTGCACACAGACACCTCGGGCAGAATCATCTAAGGTAGAGAAATTATTCTCATCAAGTTCTACCCACTCGTTTTTTTTCCCCTCACAGGAGTTACTGTTTGCACAAAGATCAGATGATTCTGCGTCACGTTTGTGTCTGAGGCTCTACTTATCAGGTCAGGTACTTTCCATATGCTGTTATTTCTAAAACATACAGTATGTTTTTTTTCATCTCTTATGAATATTGTTAACCCTTTATAAATGTAGATTCTATATGATTGTTAACTGTGTTAAAACATCAAGGTTCTTGATACAAAAAACATTTGAGTAAGAATAGAGAGACATGCTATATAAGCAGATAGCAAATATTCTCTTTGTTACTTCCATAGATTAATGTACAATCTCCTTGAAGTGCTTCATTAAAGCTAACACTTTTTATATTAAGTGAAACATTAAATCCAAGATTTGTATATCTGCATCATTATGATGGAGGATTCTAGATAACTTTGCTGAACTGAGTTCTGCCGGTTTTAATGGGTTTTCTTTTGGCCCCACATGAGTTTACACTGATGGACCAGCCAAAGTGTGAAATTGAAGAGGTTTAGCTACAGTAAATGCGAAAGCGAACGTAGATATCTTCTGGGACTAGAGACGGAAAGCGTACAGCAGTCACAACGTAGGAATCAATCAGGCAATGCCAAATTTGTGACTCTGAGCAGAGAAAGACAAAAGCTTTTATTGGCTAACACAGAAATCTAGTCCAACTAATTCTTGACCTGAGCTGCGCGAGATACACGGAGGAAAGCGGTGAAAAGAAGCGAGCAGCGTCAATATTTCAGCTACCTAATGGAGGAACTGAGCGTAGCTAAAATAACCCGGGCCTCTTGTGTCTTTTTTTGCCGGCTCTGGCTAGGCTAAGTGCAATCCCTGATGGGCCTTGGCGAAGGCAATCAAGCCTGAGCAGGAACATCTGCCTGAATGTCTCTGAACATTGTGCATGCTGACGACAGCTTTAGGCTTTTAAAAAGACATTGGCTGCCATATACTCGCGTGTTACCTTGTTCACGCCTAGGTTATGCAGTGTCCTGCCATTCTTCTCGCTTTTCAGGGGAGAAAGGAGAGCTGCCTGCCTTTATGTAAATGTAGACACACTTTAGAAAAACCTGTGAGGGGAATAAGCCACTCTGAGAACTGAAAAGTTCAAAAAGCTTTCATGTTAAATGGGGACTTTTCCTTCTTTTTGTATTTTCAGTAACTTCTGTAAATTGGGTGTCTAGCAAATTAGCACAACATGCACTCATCAAAGGCTGAGCATTTACTAAAAAAAGAAATCTATTTTATTAAGACATAATGGCATACATTATTAAAAGTGAAACTAAAATCAACACATGTTAAAACATGCCCCGGTAAAAAATAAATAAATGCCTGAATAAAAGTAGTCCCACGCCATGCTGTCATTAACCTAAATACTAAAGTTAGCTTTGAAATAGATTATTATTTCAAGTTGGGCTGGATAAATGTTCAAAGAATATTTATCTTGGAAACTGGTATCACTTGATTTCATCTCATCTAACACTACCTTCATGCCTCTTTAGATAGCTAACAGGATTCGACTGCATGTTTAGGCTCTATATTCACTGGCTTCCTAATCTCCAATAATCCCCAATGGAATAGCACCCTTGTGCTAAAATAAGAAGGTTTATTTAGATCTAACACCAATTGTGAGAGTTTCCTGAAATATATTTCCATTTTTCCCCACCACCTCTGAAAATGGAAACCCTGGCACTTATCTGTGAAAGCGTCAGCCATTGTGACCAACTGTGAACTGTTCAAGTCAAATTGAGATCGCCAAATTAATATTTCTTCTCCAGAGCACAGAACAGATGGTATTTTAGCATTAACAGACACCTAAAGCAACAACGGAAGCTACTTGTTTACACAAATGCAATAAAATCTGGAACCCTTTAACATGTGATGCGAGAATCAGCTATTTCACTCTTACCTGATGAGCTTGTTAGTACAACAGCGAAAAGAAAGAGAGTGAGACGATTACAGAGAAAGGAACACACATTGAATGACAGAGCTGAAGAAATTACAGATGGCTCCACTAATCAGGAGATTTTCAGGCAAGGTAGCATCTATTTTACCCCATCCCAGCCCCCATTTACTTCCGTATAAAAGAGCAATGAGACGAGTGCCGGTTTCCTACTTAATTATCTCTCTAATGGAGGAAGAGAATGGCATTTAATTACTCGGCCCCAGATTTAGACTCGTGGCGTGCAAGAGGTAAATGGATTTAATGTTGCGAGGATAAATGGAGCCACGGCGATGATATGCAGATGTTTGCACATGTGCAGCAGGCGTAACAAACTACCGCACAGCACTCGATACGCCGTTACAGCCTCCCGTCTGATTCGGCTCCGCGCTATAAGAGCCGTGAGGAGTGGCACAAACCGTAAAGGATGTGTGTGTTATTGAGAGATTATCTATCTGAAAGTCTGTTAAAAATATTCCCCATACAGAGGATTTCAGGGTGCCAACTTTCAGGAATAGCTGCCAGTTAAGATTTGTTCAAACTCTGCATCATGGGATGAGGCTCCTAAATGTAACACACTGAGTCATGCCTTTAGTCATCAACACGATGACAACTATAATGGATATTTTTTAGATGATAGAACACACATTAGTTTCACCAACAGAAAAAAGTCCCAATTGCACAGTTAAATGAATTCATATTGGGATTTTAACACAGTCTATCTCCAATATTTCCATTCTCCCCCTTAATTTTGTCGATTCAGTGAGGCAAATGAGCTTTTTTTTCCATCTTATTTTTGAACAAAAATATTTCTTATCATCACTTCTTCTCTCATAAGGCACACATCAGATGCTGCCAGACGAAAGCCATGGTTCACTGTGCCATCTTATGCTATCTGCCCACATACTTGGACAGAAGATGCAGCAACTGGAGGAGCTATAAGCAGGCTAATAACAGTATCACTGCACGTGATTGTAACTGGTGCTCCGGGCTCTGCAACATGTGGTTTCCCATTGGTGTGCAAATTGGAGTAAATGGATTTGAGAGGATCAACAGACTGAACAACAGATGCATGTGAACTCAGAAATGACCAAATCATCAGTCCAGCTCTGACAAGTTCATCTGTTTGTGTAAACAAAACCATTTGGATAAAACAACAGTTGAAGTTAAAGGGACTATATGTAAGAATCAGAAATTGCTTGTTCACAGCGACACCTGTGGCCGCAGTGTTAACGAAAGTCGGCGTCCTGTTGCTCGCGCTCGAGCTTGTGCTCGCTCTACATAGACATGAACGAGCACCGGTCTAAACAGTGAGGCGACACACGTCAGCTAACACACAATATCACTCTATATTTCACCTGCTTGGCAGTAATGTTAGCTGACCAGAGGAGGGTCTCTCCATGAATCAATGCTGAACCTAGTGCTGGCTTTTCCTGCTTCAGCCTGCCGACCCGGAGGGAACGGGGGGGGGGGGAGAGAGAGACCGACACCCGGTCGGGATAACGTAACTCTCTGCGGAGCCCCGTCACTTCACAAGACACGGGAAACCTCTGTTGGTCTGGAGGAGCTGCAGCATTTATTTCTGCACAAACGTCCACTGCACATTCACTAGATATTCTCAGAGCTAAACTAACTCTTCTGCAGTGTGTAGTGTGTGCGGGTGCACGTGGAGTTGGAGCGAGCAGAGCGGGTGAGAACGTGCGCGGTGTGCAAGCAGGCAGGAGCAGAGCTGCTGCGCGCTCGCGTACCCACACGCGAGCGCGCATTGGACACCGAGCCGGTATGATTTATGCGCGTAATAAGTTACATATAGTCCCTTTAAGTCATACTTTAGCTTAACGGTAACATTTACCATTATTTAGTCCACAGAGTTTTCAAGCCAGCTCATCTGCAGTGATCCTCCGTAGAAAAAGTACCATGAGGTTTTTACCTTCTGCTAAATTCATAAAAGATATAGCCAGGCACATTTATATTATATTGATGAAGAAAACAAAATAAAACCCAAACTTCCAATCGTAAATGAGAAATTCTGACTAGGATGCTTGAAAACTCCCATGTTGGAGACCATAATTTCTCTTGCAAACACGGCTCATAATCTCTAAATTAATTAAACTTTTTAAATGCTTTTGTCTCCAGTATAGCATTGTTTACTTTAGATGAATTATGTCCCCCTGGATTTGTTATTTTATTAAGCCTTGAGTTTCAACAATTAACATAAAAGCAAATAGAATTACGTAACATTGAAACTTATCAGATAAAACATTTGCACACCGACATCCTGGACTCAATAGATTTTATTATAGTTTTAAACTTGTTCAGGGTTATTACATTTTTAAGCTTAAGATCAGATTTGTAGATTGTTCCATGCAGTAGGTGCACAAAATCTAAAGGCTTTCTTTCCCAATTCAGTTCTGATTTTGGGAACAACAAAGCGCAAAAACTCCTGCAAACGGAGATTGTAATTTCCATAATTCAAATTTAAAAGGGAAGATAAGTAGGTAGGATTTTTACATATGTACATATGTACATGCACAAATTTATATCTACCATCCCTTTACTTTTATTTCAAATTCTATCATTTTAATGTGTCATAACTGTTGCTGTTATGATATGTGCAATAATGAAGTTACAGATATCATCAAGCCAACATTATAGACAACATTTAGGAGGAACGTTTCAGATGATTCTTATAACATGTTTTAATTCCATGTGACTTGTTGAACTCAATTTCAAGATGCCTCTAGTGTAATCAGTGTGACTTGCCATACACCCACTGCACCTCGAGTGCATTTTGCCCCCTTTTTGTCAGAGGGCACCATCGCAGACTGCATTAATCCACAGCGATCTGTCTTCAAAGTGGGGCTACAAAACTACAGGGAGCGCAGCGCTGTCAGCAGCAGTTAGCTGGCTAGTCACCAATCCCTGCTCCTCTGTTTAAATCTGTTCCACTGTTCCCTCTTGCAGACTAAATGAGAGGTAAAGCTTTTACCGCTTTGGCTCTGGTTTCTTCTGGATTAGGACTAGCCATTTATAATCTGCCCGACTGGCTGCTGCAGCAATTGGTCAAACCGAACACATGCGAAACATCTATATGCAGACAAACATAGTATATAATTCTCCTTACAGTAAGTGCATGCATGTGGATAGTGCACATCAGCAGAAACAGAGACCAACAGCTCCTAAATAGCCCATGCGATACCTCCAAGCAGCTGTGGCGTCAGGCTACTGAAGTGTAATCAAAAGCCTCGGTCCGCCCCAAGGTCAATTCATCAGAGAAGTTATCACGCCTGAATTATACATGACAGCCTCTGTAAACCATAAATGTTGAATACTCCGTTTGCACACGAGAAACGACGCAGAGAAAAGATGGAAAGTGAGACAGAAAGAGAAGGGGAGAGATTACGGAGAATAGTGGCTGAGTCACTTCAAATGACATGTCAAGAGGGGTGAAATGGTTTTTTTTTTTTTGGTCAACGCAGATGGATTTAAGACAATCATAAATAAAAAAAGACAGTACATGCTCAAATGCACAGCACGCATCCACATCCAGAGATAGAACAACTACACAGTAAACATAAATTATGTACAGGATAAACAAACATCAACAAACGTTGGTGCAATCAGATCGAAGGGATAAGTTTTACCGCTACATGCTAACAGCTCGACAACATAGAATGTATTCTCTTTTTTTCTGGAGGGGGTTTCTTAGGGACGCGGCAGAGAAAATAAGGTGATTGGAGTTGATCTTATTCACACCTGCTACTCAAGATGGAGCCTTCAGCTGTTAAGTTCCAGTGTCAGACTCTTGCTGTGAACCCAAACGAGCAAATCAATAGCGTATCGAGTGAGGTCAGCCTCCTTGAACTCTCTCGCTCTCTGCTTCGCTCGCTCGTTGTGCGCCTCTCTGTGAATCTCTGCCTCGCCCTCCCTCTCTCAGATGGACTTTTAATCTCGCTAGAGAGAGATGTGAGGGGCCGATAACTAGTTAAGCAAAAGACTACCAGAAGTGTGTCAGAGCCTGTAAACACACACCAGCTACTGTACGGTGTTATATTAAACACTGCCTTTTCTATTAAATATGCAGTATGTCGATAATAGCCCAGCACAGCTGGGCTATTATGTTGAATAGTGTTTCAATGAAATGCTCGAGTGACCTAATGCCAGACATTCAAGCACTCAGAATTGAGCCAATAATGTAGGAGCATAAAAGATAAATCAAATACTCGTTTAAGTATTCAAGAATTCAAAATCATGCACTCAGGAGCGCCTGGTGGCCTAGATCGACGCGGCCTTATAGGCAAATAATTAAAGAAAAAAATAACTGACTGTAAAAGGACTTGTAGTATCTTGTAGTGTACTGTCTAGCTGTAAAACGAGAAACGTGACCTGGCAACCATGTTGAGATAAGTTGAGGAAATACCAAGCACCGCCCACCAGCCGGAGCAAACTTTCTCATTTTACAGCTAAACAGTACACTACAAGATGTTTCAGAAAACATTTGAGGAGAGAAATAGGCATTACAGTAACAGAATATTGATTCATATTTGATCAGCGCTGCCTAGTTTGACCGTTTGATCGGAGTTCGCGAGTGATTGACAGCTGCCTCCATTGAATGAACAGCCAATAGGAACGCTGTCTCTCCGAAATGACCTGTGATTGGCCAAAGTCTCCCGTCACGGAGTAGATTAAAGCCTGAAAACAGAGCCATGAGGAGGTGCAGAAGTCTAGTTTTCTCTCAGAACACTTGAATTATATTATGCTGAAAGGTTGTTATGGAATTTTTGTCCAATGATGCCAAAACTATTCTGCCTACTGCAGGTTTAACTCTTTTATTTCTCCATTCCCCTTGCAGGTATAGTATTCTCGTTATTTCATTCCTACGGGCCATGAGTCATAACACTGGAGAGCCACAGATTAAAAACTAACTGTGCTACCGTTGAGGTTGCCACCCGGAGTAGCCGATCGACTATCGATTTTCACTTGGAAGGGGGGGGGGGGGCGTGAAGCTGTGTAGAGCAGAGTGATGGCGGAGGGGACGCTGGGTGACAGCGAGCGAGGCTCAAATTAAAGATTTCCCGTCCATGAAATGAAAAAAGGCCAACAGTGCCAATAAAGTGGCTCCTGTTGAGTGGACGCACACACACACACACACACAAAAACAACCCACATTGCTCCACACTGCACACCCTTCACAAACACTCCAGCCTCCATCAGCGCACGCCCTTCCGTCTGCTCGCCGTGTATCCTTGTGCCGTTGACAGGAGGAGTTATGGCGCTCGGCGTGGGGGAGGGTATAACACTGACAGTGATGACATTATCCCTGCCCCTCTTTTGTTAGGAAACCACAGCGTACTGTCTCATAAATAAAGGCGAGGCTCCATTAAGACCAATGGCTGTATCCATCCTCCCCTGTCTCCCATTATAAGGCCATCTGCATCCATCGACACACGCATCCCTCCTGGCGAGGCCGCACGGGGCCTCATCAGACACAGGAGAGCCGGCAACGCTCCGTCGCCGGAGCCCGCCAATACAGCCTGTCTCGCCTTGATGAGGTCATAAAGGTAGCGATAGCATGCGTGTCGACACGAGGAGGCTGACACACACCTTTTGGGATTCGGTGGTATTTTGTACTGGATAACAGCGGGGCTCAGCTGACGAGCACACACACACACACACCTCCATTTCTGTTTACTCTCTTCTCTGCCCCAGTCTCTCTGGTCAAAAACTTAAACCAGTGTTTCTTCAGCTGGAAAATGGCCTCTGTTCCGCCCACACACACACACACACACACACACACACACACACACTGCGTTACTGAGAATAAAACCAGCCTTCCTGCCCCGCTCCCAGCCTGTCAGCTCGCTGCTCGTCTTTCTGTGCAAGCCCGTGCTCAATCATTGATGAGGCGAGGTCCTCTGATACGAATGAAAGGACTGGGCAAAAGGAGTGCAATCACCATTAGACTGCAGAAGAAGCATTAGTGAGAACCACATATTAAAAATCCCCCCCCATCCTCAGGCAGATACTAATGGTGCAGAGAAAGACACACACACACACACACACACACACACACACAGCAGCAGGGACACAAGGGAAACTTCGCATGAAACACTGAGAGAGGGGAACCGACAAGAGAGGCTTGTACAGTGTGTTTGTGTTTGAAAAGTTCAAGACGTGAACATGTTTGTTCTGCAATTATAATCAGCTCGGTGTTGCGACACACAAGTGACAAGGCGTAGCTGCAGCCGAGTGCGTTACCATCCACCCCCCCTCCTCTGCACTGTCTGGATCTCCCGCCATTACCACTTATTCATATTATTTCTCGAACAATGTGTCCCCTATTACTCAGTCCTCAGCGTCTCTGTCGGTCTCCCTCCCTCCTACAGTTTCCCGTGCAGTCGGATCTCGGTGTGTCTCCCGCCTGTTCCCTCTCATTCACACCAGTCTCCGGGGCACTTAGGGACAATAATGCCAAAGCGTTGCCAGAAGCGATCACGGAATGAGAGCTCATTTTCCCTCCAATTTCTCTCTTTTCTAACAGTTCTAACATTGAGAAAAATATAGAAGAACAAAGATTTGTTTGCTTTTATACTTATGTATGTGTAGGACACTTAAAAGACTGGAGCATCTGTCATGGAACAAACCTGCGAGGACGTTCGCGCGTTCCCAGTCTGAGCAAGTATCAATAATTAACCCCCATCCCAACTTCCAATCCTCCCTCATCGCCGCCGATTTCATGGCTCAACTTTTTTCACCTCGCGAGCGCTGATTAAAGGGGTAAACAGAGTGCAGGATATCTTTATTATAGATTTGTGTTTGGTGACGAGGGGGGTGTTACACGGGGAGCTAGGCTCAGCACTGTTCGTTGCTGAGCTCTCGGGAAGGCCTCGCCTGAGGTTGACTCTCCATATTACTGGATCAGAAGCTACTCTCAGCCCGCCGGGTGAACTCTTCAACTCCATGCTGAGTGAGCGCGCGAGAAGGGGGCGGGTAGGCATAGCCCTCCTGAGCTGGAGCTGTAGCCCTGAGATAGCCCCACCCCCCCCCCCCTTTTTCCTGCACGTAAACACACAAAGGCCAAATCTGGTGGAGGGGAAGCTGCACTTGGCTGATAAAGTGCTACCCTGAGTGAACCTGGAACCCTCCACATCTTCTCGCTCTTGTTTCTCTCCCTCACTCGCTTCCTCCGGCTCGCGCTCAGTTTAGCCTCTTTGGCCCCGTCTTCACCCCGCGGTTATACCCGGTGTTCAGTTTAACAGAGTCGAGGTTTAGAAAGCTCGGACTGCAAGTGCACGTGTAAATGTGTGCGAGAGTGAAGAACAACGGGTTCAAACTAGAGATGGCTTGATACCACTTTTTAATGTCCGATACCGCAACCTTGAGTATCTGCCGATGCCGATACCAATCCGATACCGTCTTTTTCCCTCTCTTAATCAACTAAGTATAATAAATTTAATAACTTTAGTTACTTTGCAGATTTAGGTTATTAATACAAAATATAAAGAACTGCTTCCCAGCAGTATATAAAGTCATTAAAAGTACCTCCACATTTACCAGCTGCAACATTAATGTGATGAACACTTACAACAGTAAATGCATCAATAATTAGAGTACAATAATTTAATATATATTATTCTGCATAATGAGTACTTTTATTTTTGGTAGTTTGTATTTATATGCTGATGCTAATACTTTTACTAGTAGCCTAATATTTTGAATGCAGGACTTTTACTCGTAGCTAGTATCTTACACTGTAGTATTACTACTTTTACTTAACTAGAGATCTGAGTTTTTCTTCCATCTCTGTATGTTAATATTAGTTTATTGAAAAATTAAAAGGGTTTCCTTTCACTCACATGAACACAATTTTCAGATACAGTTAAGACAGTATAGTGCGCGCACTTTTTACCTCTCTATCATCTAGTAGCTGCTGTCTGTCTGTCTGTCTTTCTTTGGTTTGTAAAATGGAATAAAACGGCAGCTACAATCATGAAGAAGACAAAACGCTCTGCCATTTCTCCTCTCCTCTTTCTGCTATAAGTCACTCAGAGCTGACCGTCAGATCCCCGCACACACAGTTGGTTTAGAGACCTGCATTCACGTTGACAGTCGGTTCTGTAACGAACACTATCGCACATTCACACACATTATGTTTTCTGTCGGGGCTACGCTCAAAACATTCGGGGCTTTAGCCCCGGCAAAATGACCTGGCAACGCCGACTTAGAGGAGCGTATGTGCCGGACTGATCCCCAAACAGCCCCGGCACAATCGCCGTCATAGAAGACAAATGTGACGTAAATTGATCGGATTAAATTGACCTTTTTTCCCCTCCGACATCCAGTCCAGTGATTTTAGCCAGTATCAGACCGATATCGATACTGAGTATCGGATCGGCACATCTCTAGTTCAAATGGCAACAAATCAAAAACGCCATTTTAACATGTCAGCCGAGGCTTGCCTGAGAGGACATATATAATTTGTGAAGTTTGTTTCTTATCCAAACAACCATTTAGAGTCTCAAATTGATTTCAGCTCCCCTTCTACTCAGCCTCCATATTTTTTTTTTTTTTTTTTCCATTGTTGTCATCTTCAGGTTGCATTTGAGCAAAGCTTATTAAGGCTGTGATGGAATAGACACATCTGGATGCAGGAGAATCGCGCCGCCATTGAGAGCACCCAGATGGATTGAAACGCAATTATATGTGCTGGATTAATTATGAGTTCCTGCTCTGTTGCTACACTGCTGCGGTGTAGGAGCACGAGTCGAACAGGTACACGCACAAAAGAGGGGGGGGGAGAAAAAAAAATGTAGAAACAGATGTCCCTGGCATATTGATAACAGTTATTTGAACACCAACGCCGGCTTGCTTTGAAGACTAAATAACAGGGCTCTGGCAGAAGGCCGAGGAGATACATGTTGTTTGAGGGTGAGGAGGGACCGCCTTGTATAGGCCCACTACAAGCAGAAATGAGAAGCTGCACTGCCCACAGAAATGAAAAAACACCTTTTTTTTCCCTTTAATACACTCATATACCTTCTGAGTGATTCTGCGATAGCCACGCACCAGTCATACTGTAGGAATAACATCAAGAAGTTAACACTTGTTCACCACACCTCCAGGAAGAAATCAAGTTGTCCAAACTGCCAGGAGGATTAGGACCGAATGCTGCAGCGAACGAGCCCCCGCGCGCAAAGTGCCACTCAGGTAGCGAGCTGTAAAGGCTCTACGCTCCATGACTCGCCCTTTGGGTGAAGCCTTTTCATCTGGCCTGAAAGGAACCGGGGGTTTTGTAGTGGAAACCGAAGGTGAAAAGTGGTGATAACTTACACTGGGCTGGGCTGAAATGTCCAAATCTGGCATGATCGCACAGGCAGAATGGAGCGTTTTTGCAACCTTTGATCGCATCAAAGCTTTTGCATGGCATAATTTGCTGCTCTCCGATACACTTTCGCCAGCGAAAATTGGTCAAACGTGTCATATCATTTTTTGTGATTTTTTTGTATATAAGCTCTCTAGGCTGTCAAAGATGTTTCCCTGGGAAAAACACATCGCTTGACTTTTTCTTTTTCAACAGCAGGAAAGATAAGAGAGTTGTGTGCTTTTTCTCCAGGGAGCTGTCTTTGACTGCATCTCCTCCAACCGCAACTCGCAAGCCCCATCTGGTGTGGATGTCATTAATGAACAGACCTCCAGTCGTGTTGAGTACACTGATATTTGCTCGCTGGGCTGTATTAGACAGCAGTTCGACAGCCTTTGCGAGGACGCCAAATACGATTGTGTCTGGGGTAAACTGACAGCCTGTAGGAGTCCTGACATACAGGGGCAACCCCAACGATAGCAGATTGTTTTATGTCTTGTGTGAATGTATGGTACATTCATTAATAAGCCCAGTATGTCAATGTACAGTATATTCTCTGGACTATTTTCCATATATATACTAGGGCTGTCAAAGTTAACGTGATAATAAAGCATTAACGCAAATTCATTTTAACGCCAGTAATTTCTCTAACGCATTAACGCAACTTGAAAGTCCGACGAGTCCAACCGCTATTCGATCTTTCAGAGGTTGTAGCGGGCTCAGTTTTAAAGTTAGAAAATATGAAACTAGAAAAACATAAGGAATTCATTGGTACCAACCATGTCATACTAGCTTGTCGCGAAGGAGGCTAAGTAACGCTCCAAACTTGTGCAAAATTTTGGCGAGGAAAAACTGCCATGGCCATTTCCAAATGGGTCCCTTGACCTCTAACCTCCAGATATGTGAATGAAAATGGGTTCTATGGGCACCCACGAGTCTCTCCTTTACAGACATGCCCACTTTATGATAATCACATGCAGTTTGGGGCAAGTCATAGTCAAGTCAGCACACTGACACACTGACAGCTGTTGTTTCCTGTTGGGCTGCAGTTTGCCATGTTATGATCTGAGCCTTGTTTTGTGTTGTTAATTGATTGCCAGTAATACATATATACATACATTTGCATAAAGCAAGCACATTTGCCCACTCCCATGTTGATAAGAGTATTAAATACTTGACAAATCTCCCTTTAAGGTACATTTTGAATAGATAAAAAATGTGCGATTAATTTGCGACTAATCGCGATTAACTATGGACAATCATGCGATTAATCCGGATTATATGTTTTAATCGATTGGCAGCCCTAATATATATATGCACTGAAAATTAAAAATGTTTATTTAGGGCAGGGGAGAGGATGACAATGGAAGAGAGGAGACTTTTAAAGTTGTTAAAGTTTGGCTGAAGCTTGCATTGTAATCACAGTCCTCCGTTTTACTGTGGTTGAGCAAAATCAATCTGTGCAATTTGTGTGCCCGGCAGCCTTCTAACAAGTGCAGCCAGCTGGAAAATAGTTCCATCGTCACCCCACAACACCTGGACAGCCCAGACACTGCATGGGTGCTTCCTTTGGAAAGTCACTTGTACACACACTCAAGCACACGGGCAAATACATATACCTGTAGGAGCCAGCGAGGGCAACCTTCGGCTTTGTAATCTCAGTGTCGATGATGTGGTGGCTGAGAGAGTTGTGATTGTCAGAGACAGCACAAAGCGGACCAAAGTGGGTTTTGCATGGCTGTGATCTCTATAAAACTGGAGAAGAATGAAACGCGAGCTGAAAATTGCTGGCGACTGGCAGTGCAGTTACATCCTGTCGGATTGCACGGGGAAAGTAGGACAGATATAAGTCACACAGATCAGCGTGTTGAATCTTTGAACATCTTTTCCTCGCTGTTTCTTTGAGCGGAATTTAGATGTTCTATTGCCGCCAGGGGAAAAAGGACGGTAATGTAACAATTTAAAGAATTTCTAATCCTCATTTTACATGTCAGCGATGAACATCCGTATTCACAGCAAAAGTGGAGGTCTGGGAACGCAGAAGCACATCTTACTGTGATCTTAAAATGATTACTTCCTGGCAATATATTTCACCCTTTTCCTGGGAAAACTGGGGTTTCTCGCTATACGAATACATGTCTGATTTTAAATATAGAACTATTGATAATTGATAGATTAATAAACTGGCATTTATTTTCACTTTTGATGCTATTCTTTCATATTTGTTAGATTATGTGGAAATATTTTTTTTACGATTCTCCTAAAAAATCCACTATTTATAACCTTGTTGCTAGACAAGAATGTCAATATTGGACGATTCTGCAAAAGCCTGGATTATGTTCAATGACGACTTTTTAAAATGTTTCAAATTATCGCTTGGTTATGGCAAATAAACTAGAGTTAAGGCATGGTTAAGGTTAGGCAAGTAAAACACTTTTTTAAAGGGAAACACCACCTAAATTATGAATAATAATAGTTTTTTTGACCTAGGAAAGTTCAATCAATATTTGTGAACATGAGGTACTCTCTCTTTAAGCCAGAAATCAGAGAAATAAGTCTCAAACTTGTGATGTCATAGGGTATAAAGTCAGGAGCTGCTCCATAGACATAAATGGGAGGCTGATTTTGTGGACCCACAGAATGTTTGTTTTCTTTTTATACCCAAATTAGCTTTATTCTATTGTAGTGTTCTCAGTTGTGAAACAGAAAATGTTCCCATATACTCAGAACATTCCCCTGGGTGCTCTCAGTGTCATCTAATATCTCTCTCAATTAATTGTCTATGGAGCACCTCCATACTTTATACCCTATGACATCACAAGTTTGCACATTTGGATTTGGGAGTGAGTTGTTCATGTTTACTTGGACTATGGTTACAGTCAATAAAAAAGGTAACTTTAACTGCAGCTCTGTGACAGGAGGCAAACTCTGACTCATCTACAGCATGAAAGTCAGACATGCCACACGCCTACCTTCCACCTCGAACTCCACACCTTTATATTGTGACTCACAGGGCACACTACTTCCTGCAGTGGCACTGGAAGTTGGCACTGAACGAAAATCGTGGGATACAGAATCGTCCAATACAAATGTCATTTCTAGGATACTGGGCTGATATGTGACATAGATAAAAAAGAAGATATGTTCAGCATAATACATTGTAGTGGTTACATATATGACCATCTTTACAGTGCTGACCTGAGAGCATTACTGCTTGCAGTGGCAGGGGAGGAAAAATGATCGTATTGGTGATTTGAGGCACATAAGTACTGTTCTTGGACTTTTAGTTGTAACATTGGAGCTATCTTATGCATTTGATGCTCTACCAGTTGGATGTTGCTCTTCGCTCTGATTGCAGATGAAGGCCTGCATGGCTGATTAAGCCACTTGGTGAACCACATGTATAGTTTTGGTTCACAGAATTTGCACTTTGTTCACGCTTATTATAAAAACTAGAATTACCGCCTCGTGGTTATATACCTCCGCCAATCAGTCAAGTTGCAGTTTACATCCATGTCTGCCCAAAATGTCATCACTTCATCATTTTATCCTATTAGATATTTCTGTGATATTTTAAGTAGCATATGAATTCTTGAGAAAAAAGTGTTTTGTGAGGTCACAGTGACCTTGACCTTTGACCACCAAAATCTAATCAGTTCATCCTTTGTAGAAATTCTCTCAAGGCATTCATGAGATATCACGAGAATGGGATGGACGTAAGGTCACAGTGACCTTGACCTTTGACTTTTGACCACCGAGATCTGATCAGTTCATCCTTGAGTCCAAGTGGACGTTTGTGCCAAATTTGAAGAAATTCCCTCCAGGCTTTACTGAGATATTGTGTTCAAGAGAATGGGCCGGCCGGACGTACGGACTTACAGACGTACGTATGTACAGATGTACAAACGGATGGACGACCCTAAAACCAGTAAATACCAGCATCTCAACTCCTGGAATTCCATTACCTTGATTCCTGCTACTACAGTACCTGCCCCTATTATACCTCATATTCTGTCACGCTATATCGGGTAAAGAAACTGGAGTAAAATAAAAATATGATACAGTAGATCTATTTTTGACTCTACAGCCATGATATGCCTATGACTCTCCTCTCACTTGTGCAGCACATTATCTAACCTCAAACTGAGAAAACCTGCGTGCTCAGCTGACTGCATGTTCCTTTGTGTGTGTGTGTGTGACCTAAATATGCACAAGGTGTTAAATAAAAATGCCCCGCCGCCACACTGGCTGCCTTTTGTCCATCCAAATCAAATTGTTTGCGCCAACTAGCGCAGACCTGCCGTCCAAACAACATGTCGGACCGCCGTAATGGCTCTTTGAAATGGAAACAAATGCCATTGATCAACAGCGCCATCCACTTTCAAAGCCAGCCTAAGAGGCTGCCTTAGTCAAACAGCATATTAAATGATTGGCTACTCCACAGAATGACATGTGCAAACAAGCCTTTTCAGCATCAGAATGAGAGTGCTTGTGTGTGATTTTCCAGATGGTTGGCTGCTGATGTCTTTTTCTTTTTTTTTTATTCAATTAGAATATCTTGTGTGATGATGATAATGATGATGATAATGATGATTGTTATGTTTTTACACCAAATTTGCGGGAAGTTAGTTGGTTTCAGGTGTTAAAATCGCTCTGCTGGTTTGTCTTTCTCTTTATCCCTGGACAGGGTGCACAGACAGTATCCAATCGCCCGTCCGACTGCAGCCAGGGGACGGCAATATCTGGCTCACAATATAATGCATCGGCAGTCCCATCAGAGCCCACAATGCAGAACGCTAACCATAACCCAAGCACCTGCCTCCCAGGATGGAGCCGTGCGAGGAGGGAGGAGGGCTGACAGAGAGAAGCGGAAGGGGGGGGGGAGAAACAAACAATTATAAATCGTGAATCATGCGCTTGTCATCCCCGAGTGCAGCTTGAGGTGAGTTTAGTTTCAAATTGTTAAAGCGAGATAGAAAACAAGTGAAAGAATTTATAAAGAAGATGTGGAATCCTGCATCTTTCAAGCACATCAAAGAACACATTTTCTCTTGAACAGCAGGAGGGTGAAATCACATGGCAGACTCCGCTCCCTGGTTCCCGTTCTCCCTTAACATTAAAGATTTAATGAAGTCAAATTGCAGCGGGGTTTCCGTGGGAAAACTGGCACTGAAACATAATTTATGACTGAAGTAACAGGAGCCAGTGATTGAGGGATATGTTTATCACAAATGTCAGTTATTTTCTAAGAAAGCTCTAAAAATCATATTACAAGACGACTATGATGCGACCAAAAAATCTGTCAAGCACGACTAAACATTGTCATTGGTCGCGTGTGAAACGGCGCCCTGTATTACTCCTCAAGCGACATCACAACCTTAAAACATACCTGTAATTCAACATGAAGAAAATTATGCATTGTTTTTTCGCCAAGAAAAATGCTGCGGTGCCCGTTACACCCATAGATACAGAAACGTAGCAGCCGCGTTTATGCTTTGGCATGCGTCTGCGTGGTCGCCATATTGGAGCGGTGAAGATCCGCCAGTTAGTAATCAAATACAATGTGTATTGAGAGATGTAGACTTCTCTACAAAATCAACTGTAATGAATGAATCTGAATTGATTTTCATGAAATTCAGTTTGCTTTGAACGTGAGAAATTTAACATGATACTGGTTACTTATTAAAATGAAATTCAGTTACTGGGGGCGGATTTAATCAGCTCTAAGCCAAAACATTAACCTTGTGAATAGCTACAACTTCCTCTGGGACATGCAGGCTTTGATCTATGAATAATTTCAGCTTTGGTGAGTTTCTCCAAAGCCTTATGGTTGCTTGTTATTGTATTAATAATTAAATCAATTCAATAATGAAATAAATAACTACTATATTTTGGTTGCACATAAATTATGGACTGGTGCACCTAAATGAAAAAGTTTGGCACACCAGTGCAACTAATGTAAAAAGTTAGTCTGGAGTCCTATGATGTAACAAATACTACTTACTCCTCCTTTACAACTTCTATTACTAGTTCTGTGGAAATCGAACATTTGTAGAGTCAAGAAAGCTCACTATATTTGATTATTGTTTCAATTTTATGAATTTAACAGCTATGTAGCTATGAAAATGGTTCACTGTCTGTATTTGTATTTCTGCTCGAGTCACATTACTGCAGTTTCACAAGCGTGTCGGACAACTACGGTGGCCTAAAGGTAACGTAAAAACGCCAGTGTTTGGTTTGTCCATTCTGTGCTACTGTAGAAAAATGGCGGTGCATCATGGCGGACTCTCTATGTAGATATGAAGGGCTCATTCTAAGCTAACAAAAACAAAATGATTCTTAGTTTCAGGTGATTATAGACTAATGAAAACATAGTCATGAATATTATATTCCATTTCTGCTAACAGATCCCCTGAAATGTTACACACCGTTCCTTGAATTTATCAAACAAATGCATTATTATTTTGAAAACAAATCTAGTTGAAAGGTATATTTACATGCACATCAGTATCCCGGTTTAGAGTCTTATCCTTTTTTTGAGCATATTCGGGATTCGATGTTTACATGCTGACGTGAGAGATCTGCTAGTTCATATCCCTGTTTACATGATCAGAACAGTATCTCGATATATCTGATCATCTGACAGCTGGTGTGTCTTGATTCCTCAACATCTCACCCGTTTATTTCTGAGAACGAACACAGTTTGGTGTCTGGTTTATCAGCAATCTGGATAAGTTGTCATGCTACATGCCGTAGCATCCAGCTAGCATATCGAGGCTTCTTAAGGCTTATCCAGGTATATGAAAACAGAATATGGTGTTTACATGTGCAACTCTTGGTTGGTCAACTGTTGTTTTTAAATGCTATACAAATAAATTTGGATTGGATTGGAACATAACAAGTATACTCTAAAAACTTAGAAGCATGTAATTGTGCGAGTCTTAGTTTTACTATGTTATGGGTTTTGGTTTCTGAATTGCCCCACCTGTGGCTGCTATTTTCAGGACAGGTCGGCCGCCGGTCCCTCTCTCTCTCCCTCTGGCCTCTGCCATCAAACGAGCCCGCAGCTCGATTCTCCCCTGAATCATAAGACGGGAGGGTGCCGGTGTGCAGAATCTGCGCAGGTGGTGGAGCAACATTTCAATCATTTCTGAGCTTTTTAATCTTCAAGAGAAGAAAAAAACCTGTGATGCAGCGTTTGGTCACGCTACACCACTTCTTGGTAGAAAAAATAGCTTGCTACTGAAAACGTTACATGATTTTGAACATATCTACGCTACACAACTGCTACTGGGAAATGCGGTTAAACAAGTTCTGGTGAAGGTCTTGATGATTTTAAATGAAATTCTCTATTTATTAAAGTGCATAGATTCCAAGTTTGGATGGGGAATAATCTTGTTTAAAAAAAAGCTGACCACAGTGAGTGCGCCTATGCAAATTCAAGCCAACCATCAAGATATATGTTCTGACATCTCTAGAGAGCATGTGTAGCCTAATTTGCAACACGGTGAGGTGACACATGGATGTGAGTGGGGAGGGAGAGCCGTTGTGGCCCATGGCGCACCTCCCTCCCTCTCTCTCAGACTCTCTCTCCCGCTTCTGTCTCTCGTGATCTCTCTCAAGCTCGATCCTCGTCCTCCCATCCCCTTTAACTTCTCTCTTCCCATTCTCTCTGTCCCACTGTCCTCTCTACTCCCCCCAGACCCCCTCTGTTTTCTGTCTTACCTCCTTTTCGTGAGTAAGGCAGGAGGCAGGAGACGCTGTGAGGTGTACTGGAGTGCTCTTGATGTACTGTGTTTGAGACAAAGATGAACTTGCATGGGAATGGAGAGTGAGAAAAGCAGCTCAACTCACAATGCTACAGCTCTCTGCCATATGGTTTAATTTCCTAATGTTTGTACTGATGCAATATATTTGAATTCACATAAGTAGAAACCTTGAAAAAAAAGCACAAACGTGTTGCTTTTGGCTCCCAATATTAGTAATTACATCAAAAAAATGATCTTAAAAAATAAGACAAAACAAATCATGCTTACTGAGGCTGATTGCCTAAAAGCGTCTTTGATTTCCTCTCAGCTATTTGATAAAATGTACCACATTTGAGCTTTCTTGTTCTTCATTTTAACATGGCCTAAAAGCAGAGACTTGAAACGAAAGCAAAGCTGCCTTCTGAACAACCTACATAGCATCTCCCACCTCTTTTCTCAGGTTTTATCTCGCTCCAAATATGGCTTGGAGAGGGCAGCATTCATCACTTGCCACTGGCACGTCCTAATGAAGCCGTCGTTTGTCTGCCTAATGGCACCTGGGCTCCATCTGTCATTGGCGAGCCGATGCAGAGACGCGCGGCATTCACCTTGCCAGCTCTCGTTCGCCGACAGCGGAGGGGGGGGGGGGGATCACGTTCGACCTTACCCCGCCCGTGTGTGTGTCTCTTTTTGCACGCTGTGAAATCCCTGTAACAACACTACTGTGCAACATGGCCTCTTGCACTCGGCCCGGCTGAGTGTTTGTTGGCCAGGAGAAAGCGTGCCGCTGCCTCCGTGCCACAGCT
Organism: Sebastolobus alascanus; assembly: GCA_916701645.2. Lineage (NCBI taxonomy): Eukaryota > Metazoa > Chordata > Actinopteri > Perciformes > Sebastidae > Sebastolobus > Sebastolobus alascanus. Next base: position 6,925,073 of record CAKAOJ020000011.1, on the reverse strand, counting down.
CCCCGACGTGGCTCGGACGGGGAGTGTGACATATGTCGGTGTTGTCGGGGACGCGGGGTGGGGTGTGTGCGTCTTTGCAGCTCGACAGCTGGAGCTGGCCTCAGCGGCCTCTCTTAGGGGAGCACTTCATGGCTCTTGCGCCTACTACACTGCCATGGCCCGAAGGCTGGTTTGACAACAGTTAACCTTGGATTTATCTAGCCCACTGCCTGGCCCCACAAGCACCCCGAAACACACACGCACACACACACACACACACATACAAACAGGCACATGCAGTTTGTTTCGGCATGCTTCAAAGCCACTGTACAGTTTTGACACCCCTACAGAGAGACATGCATACACTTCAAAGGAATCCTCACTATGTTCCACATAGATGTGTCATGAATACAAGCGGCACATGTACACACACACACAAACAGATGTGATATCTAACCACAATGAAGGCTGCCAATCATCACTTTTTAGGCTTTCGGTATTTACCAACTGAGTCATCCAAAAAAAAGTGATCCTACTTAAGTATTTCTAGTGGAAAAATCCTCTTCCCCATTCATTCTCCCAGTTTGCCATCACTTAGGCGTGCTTATTCGCGTGCCTTCAAGCCAGGGGGTGGGTGGGGGGGAAATCCATTACATTACTTCATGATGCTACATCTGTTTAGCCATCCCTGCAAATTAAAGCACCTCCAAGCAGGCTCATCGCTCAGCACACTCAATTAAAATGACTCTGGCTTGTGCACAGATATGCTTCCTAGGACACTATTTTTATACTTTTAGTCTACAGCGGAGAAGGACCGAGATGAAGCAAAACAGATAAGCGTGGAGAAGAGGGTTTGTGGTTTCCCACGTTAGCAAGCAAATTACCATTCTATTATTTTTTTACGCGATTGCTGTGCTTGAGCTGAAGCCCGGAGAGAGTGTGGATGTGTAGCAGCGGCCAGGCACGTGAATATTATATATGTGTGCGCTTGTATATCCCTGAAAGCATTACATATGTATGCTTGTGGGAGTGTCTGTGTGTGCACTCCCGTGTATGATCACCTTGGATGCGTCTGCATCAAAGAATTGGTCCACTGCCACGCCGCCGGCACTGTGGAGAACCTGATGCATCAGTATGCATGAGGCCGCATGCAAATGATTTCCAACAGCAAAAGTCAATTGATGGTATTTTGTTTTTCTGCAGAAATTTGCTAAAAAAAAAAAAAGGAAAGCGAAACCCAGTGAAAATGAGTTATTGTGAAGATCTCGGAGCAACCTGATCTCGATGTTTTGACTGTACTTGCTTAATTAGTCCAGTAAATCTGAACTGGTTTAATTAGCTTCACAAATCTTTCAGAGGATCAAGTCTTAGTTATAGCCTGGACACATCACCGGGTCCCGCCGTGGCGCAAGGATTTGTAGCAGAAAAAGAACGAGAGGAAAAAAAAAAGCACAGTGAGATATTTTTAAAGAAGAGGATTGTGTTTGGTTCTAATGTTCAGGGACGCGAGCTAAAAAAAGAAAAAAAAAACTATGCTCCGTGGGCTACATCTCTTCCTCTGTCTCGCTTTCTCGTTCTCTCTTTCACAGACCTCTACCTTATTGGGGCTGACAATGGACAAGAGCGGCATGGCGAAAAGTAATTATGAGGAAAAACTGCATAGCTGCCCACGCAATCATCTGTGTCAGAGGCCACACAACGAAACACAGGGCTCGCTTAAATGAGCCTGACAAGCCCAGGGAATATTAATTTTCTCTCCCCCTGATTTTATCTCCTCGCACATGTATTATTAAACCCTTTCTCATCAAGGCCACAATATGGAAATGATGAATGGTCTTCCAGATTGGCAATGCGGTTCGTGGAGGTGTGTGTGTGTTTGTGGTAGAGGTCACATACAAACACGGCGAGAGCACAAAGTCACACATACACAGACTCGCCTCCCGGGTAGCTAACCCCGCAGGAGATGGCCTGAACGGTCTGATTGGGGTGCTGACCAAAATGAGATGGTAGACGCCCCCCCCTGCCTTAACGGTGAATGGCGGGGACACAGCCTGTAATAACCGCCACTTATGTGCCCTCACGCAAACACACAGACGCACTGAATTGTTCTGCACGCACCAAAGTCCAAAGAAGTCAGAAGTTAGAATTACAGGTTTGCCCTCCTGATTGCAGACCGCTCAGAGTGTGCAGGCTCTGTCAGCTCTGTACAGGCACACACACAGTCTCATTACACACTGCTCGGGCCCAATCAGTACAACTCGGGGTTTGGGTAGGGATCACGGCAGATGTACCGTTTCAACAGAGGGAACTATATACTTTGGAAAAGGCACTCACCTTGCTCCCTACCTTAAATAGAAACCTGGAATATGAGCTCCCACTTCAACCTGAGCCATGCTCCGTTTCACACTGAGACACTGTGATACTGCCATGCTGTAATGCCAAACTGCATGTGATTATCACAAAGTGGGCATGTCTGTAAAGGGGAGACTCGTGGGTACCCATAGAACACATTTTCATTCACATATCTTGAGGTCAGCGGTCAAGGGACCCCTTTGAAAATGGCCATGCCAGTTTTTCCTTACCAAAATTTAGCGTATTTTTGGAGCGTTATTTAGCCTCCCTCATGACAAGCTAGTATGACATGGTTGGTACCAATGGATTCCTTAGGTTTTTCTAGTTTCATATGATATAAGTGTTTGTATAGAGTTGGAATATTCAGTGTGAGTGTTGGCGGTTGGCAGCATAGGGATAAATATTTAAATTCCATTTTTACAGCTGTGTGCTTCATTCTAGCTTTAAAACTGAGCCCGCTACAACCTAAAAATCGCAAGTTACATTAAAGAAATAAGTGGCGCTAAATCAAAGTTTATTATCACGTTAACTTTGACAGCCCAAGTTAGCTGGCATTGTTACTCAAGGAACTGAATCTCAATTGTTAAGGATTCAAAAATTCAACATTGCGTGGCTTATCTTTTGGGGAAGTGGGAGGTTGTTTACGAGAGGAGTTATCAATCTTTCCCAGGGAGCTTGGCGTGCCACTCAATGCACAGCGGATGAGAATGATGCAGTCTGGAAGCACATTTTTCCACAATATAAAATTACTGTGAAGATTTTAGTGTCGTAGTTTACAGCGAGCCATTCTGTGACAAATGTATTGTGACTAATAAGATGGTACATCGTGTTAATGTCAGGACAATCCATTCAAATTAGGGGAAAGCAAACTGCTGCTATATGGTGTGAGATCATACCGTATTCTGCTAGCATCATTATGCGAAGCGATAAGAGATGGCAAACAATGTGTCTCCGCGCTTTGAATGTGTCAAACCTCCATGTATTAAACATATCATTTCCCTCCTTATGGCCCCACTCCCGACTTGCATCCCTGTGCGATTATCTATCTCAGCTGTCAATCTTCGCCTGCTGTACTTTACATGAGCGTGTTTGCTGGAATGCTGTACGCACACATGCACTGGTACCCACACACAAACACTCACACACACACACACAGACAAATGAAGCAGATACGGTTTCACCAGAAAACTACATGATGATGAGAGGCTTCCAGAGAAGCGGCGAACATGAGAGGGGAAAAAAAAAAACAAGAATCGTTTCTTTCATCTGATATCACAACAGATCCCAGCGAGGGGGAATGTGCTGTAGTAGATGTGGGATGGCTGGAAAGATAGGGGAGGAACATGGTGTAGCTAAAATTAATAGCAAGGCTGCCGTTTGAAAGGCTTCATTGAGTTCCTCTCTACTGAATCCTTATTGACATCTCAAAAGTAACTTCAGAGATCAGATGGGAATAGAAAAAAAACATCAGGACCTAGTTTAACATATGTGAGTTATCGTATCGGAGAGTAAGATATATAAAGAACTCAAAAATGCATTCAACATCTGAAACTTTCAACTCAATCCTGACCATTTATCGTATAACTAATAATAATAATTTTATTTATATAGCACTTTTCAAGCTTAAGCACTAATAAGCTCATATAAAGCAGGTGAAATTTAAGTAAAGGAATTAACCACATATATAAACAATTAAGATGCAAATATAGGAGGTGATCTCATATAAAAGAGATAGAATGCTAATAAAAGAACAAATTATTGAATTTAAAACAGATAAAAGTGCAAAATATATCGAAGCGCATATAAAAATACTAAAATGATGACACTAAAACATGCACAATTTTAATATGTAATGACAATAAAGATTAAATAAAACACCATCAAATAGTGTATAAAAAGGAAATATGAGGTGATGTGATAATGGAAAAATAAAACATTGTGAAGGGTTGGCCTTCAGACTAAGCTGGCTGAATTATAAGTTTTAAGTAGTTTTGGACAATTTTGACCTGATGGGGGCCCTAGATGAAAAGGCAGCGGATCATTTACATTATTATAATTTATCTTGTAGGAAACATGAATGCTCCTACCAAATTAAATTGGAAATCCATCATATAGATGACGAGATATTGTACTAAAAAAAAAAAAAAAAAAAATGTCTACTGACTGCGATTGAAAATCTTGTAGACCCCTTTTCTGTTAGTAAACTTGATGACGTATTTCTGTGGGCGAAGCGTAGGTAGAGGCAGAATAATTCTCTGAACATGTTAGCTAACGCTGGCTAAAAAGTTTTGTTAGCTTGCTTTTTTTTAACAATGGCTGAATATGTGAATATGTACAGTCACTCATTCTCTTTTAAGACGGATTTATCAAAAAGAAGAGTCTTACAATATCAACGAAGCGTTTCAGAGTTGGAGAGAAAATTAGCAACATTTTCTCTCCATCTCTCTAATAGTTTAGCTTAATAGCAAAATTTTCTCTCCATCTCTCTAACAGTTTAGCCTATTAGCAACAATTTCTCTCCATCTCTCTAATAGTTTAGCCTATTAACATCCATTTCTTTCTCTCTACTAGTTTCGTCTATTAGCAACATTTTCTCGCCGCTGCGGTGCAGCAGCCGTGAAGGCTAATTATGGTTAGCAGAAGGCTAGGCTAAACTATTAGCAACGTAGCTCGCTAGAGCCTCGAATTACAGTTTGTCATCTCAAATGTATGCGATATTGATTCTGGTACTCAACAACACAGCAAGATGACATTTTTAGATGTGTAACTTTAGCCCACTGCTCTGAGGTGATTCGTGTTTTCCTTTGTTTTGCCTCCAGCTAACACCGGGACGTAATCATGACGTCGGCTGTAAACGGGTCTACAGCTGCTGCGCTAGCGAGGCTAAAAACATGCACGTAGCATATGTGACATCACCCATGCTGTAGTTGTCTGAAGGGAGGTTTTGAAGCCTGAATTTGAATTTAGAAAAATAGAGACATTTCTGTGTGGCGAAGCCACAGCCACCACAGTTGAATGCGATAGGCCGAATCTCCTGTCAAACACAGACACATGCTGCTTTAAAGCCTAAATATCCTTTACAGGAAATGTTTTAAAGACTGAAACCCCAAACTCTTAGAGATTTTTTATCGAAAGAAGATTTTTTTTTTTGGCACTTCCACACGGGCTTCGGTGTTTAGCTATGATGCTGGCCGTTTCATTCTGTAATGTCTCTAAAACTGTCTCACCAGATGTTTATGTTAAAGTCTAACTGCATTTCCACGGTGGATTTATTCACTAGAAATTGTGTAGAAGAAAATGTGCTACAGTATATTACCGCTTTTGTTCTTTCCTATTATTATTACATAAATTGCCCGTGTTCCCACAAACAGCCCACTTTATGTGACCTATCAGTCGCTATCACAGAACAATCTCTTCCACAGCGTTATCTATCCCCTGGCTTCTTCACAGTCAATAAACCCGCGGATGTGTCGCAGCACTCCAAAGTAACTTTCTATCCTTTTACATCACATATTCGTTTCAGCGACTTTCAAGTAAAGCTCGTTATTGTTTAAACACATTTTCAAACAGACCTCGAGTGGTTCTATTGTTTCACTGCCTGCACAGATTGAGAAGCTGAGGAAACGGTTAAATTTCATTCAACTCAACATTTCACCAGCAGGAATAATAGCATAAAATTTCCATCTAGCCTTATTGAACTTTTACACCCCACTAGTTTCATTCCATCCATTTATATCTCCATGAAATCCCCATAAGGGCTTGCACCTTTTCACTTTTTAAAATTCATTCTTAGCAAAGCTGCATGTCAGTATTTATTTCTGGGTAAAGAGGCCAGAAGTATTCACTAATATAAATTGAACTACCCCGACGCAATGGGATCGACTTAACCTTTTGGTGCTGAAATTTAGCAGTAATTCAGAGCAGCCCCCTCAACCACTTAATCCACATACACAGAGATTTACATACCCCACTTGGATGCTTGTGTAGACACACATCAAGTCTGTCTCTCTAGAATACACTGTGTGGGAAACAGACACACACACACATACACACACATACACACACACACACACACACACACAGACGCCACGTGCTGGGCTAACGCGTCCTGGGGATGCAGAACATCCGAAGGATAGCAACACTGCTGAGCCCAAACAAAATCAGCCAGCCCATTAAATGAGGCGTGACTCAGGAATCGTGCGTAATTTCTCTTGATGGTGTCTCAACGTGTTTTAAAGTCATTTATATAACGACGCCGGATGATTCACAGAGGAGGCGAGCAGAAATGGAGCAGAAAAAGAGCATATTGACTCTGTTGAGCGTCCCACGAATTATGTCCCCAAATGTACAGTGGGGCGGTTAGCAGAAGGTCAGCGTCATGATGTAAGCTCTGGAGGTCGGCCATGTGTCGACGTGGCACCAACAAAGTGGAGGAATAAGTGTTACTCCTCTATACAATTAGCTTTACGTCGGCAGCAGACAGCTGTAAAAATGGAATTTGAATATTTATCCCCATGCTGCCAACACTAACCACCAACATTCATACTGTATATTACAATAAGGGTTGTTAAAGGCTCAGTTTTAAAGCCAGAAGGAAGACACTGGTATCATATGAAACTAGAAAACCTAAGGAATACATTGGTACCAACCATGTCATAATGGCTAAATAACACTCCGAACGTACGCTAAATTTTGGTGAGGAAAAACTGGCATGGCCATTTTCAAAGGGGCCTCTTGACTTCTGACCTCAAGATTTGTGAATAAAAATGGGTTCTATGGGTACCCACGAGTCTCCCCTTTACAGACATGCCCACTTTATGATAATCACATGCAGTTTGGGGCAAGTCATAGTCAAGTCAGCACACTGACACACTGACAGCTGTTGTTGCCTGTTGGGCTTGAGTTTGCCATGTTATGATTAGAACATATTTTCAATGCTAAATGCAGTACCTGTGAGGGTTTCTGGACAATATTTGTCATTGTTTTGTGTTGTTAATTGTTTTCCAATAATAAATAGATACAGTACATACATTTGTATAAAGCAGCATATTTGCCCACTCCCATGTTGATAAGAGCATTAAATACTTTACAAATCTCTCTCTAAGGTACATTTTGAACAGATAAAAAAATGTGTGATTATTTTGCAATTAACTATGGACAATCATGCAATTAATCGTGATTTAATATTGTAATCGACGGCCCTTATTCCAACCTTAAGCCTTCTACAAACACCTTCTGTAAAACGTGCAAATAATGCACCACAAATGAAGGCTGAACCACATAATTATTGAGCATTGTGCGCATGCCTTTGGGTGCGTTTACAGGCAAAGCAAAGTGAGAATCATCTGTTTATCTCAATCCAGCTCATGTGACACCTTAAGGTGAAAGTGGGAGGACTAATATATACAGTGCAATCTCTGGTGTTTGTCCCCTGCGAAGTGAAAATGAACAAGGAAACAGAGTAAACAATGAGATAAGGTGGAGAAAAATTAGAGAGGAAGGAAGGAAGGAAGGAAGGAAGGAAGGAAGGAGAAAGTTCCCACAATAAAAAACCCTCGTCAGCTGCCGTGGAGGAAACTTTCTGCTGCTTCTCGAGGAGGTTTCCGAGCACATGCTCAGAGAAGCCAGGTGGCTTTGCTCAAACCATAGAAATCACTGAGATGGAGATTAAGGAATCGCTGGAATACTCCAACAGCCAGGGATGTCCTCTGTGATTAGAGAGGATTAGATGGCAGCACTGCCACTGGAGATACCGACTCATCACTTTTTATGCTGTTCACTGGGTGATTTCATTCAAACCGACTTACAGTTCCATGTAGGAATGTAATTTTAGCACCGGTTGCCCCAGTGGGAATCAAACCTCCTAACCATTAAAAAAATTGGTCCCAGTCGTTGCATGGCACTATCCAGAAACCTGACATTGATTTTCAGTCAGCCACTTATTGATGATTATGCTAACTTGCTGAGAACTTGTCAGATGAAATGAAGGGGAGGCGGAGAGAGGAGAGGAGGAATCCATTAGTTTACAAGGTAGAAGGCCAAAAACACCTCAGCCCGAGGAGGTTATTTTTTACAGGATTGCAGGGGTGTGTAATTGCAATGCCAATCTTCGGGATTTAACAGGGAATTAAATGAATCTATCACCATTTTTGGAACTTTAAATGTAGCGTTTTACATAAATGTGATAGTGATAGAGATCCGAGGTTGCATTGTTGGCAAAAAATACCGCTCTGAAACGTAGTCAACTGTCACCACATGAGAATGGGAAATGCATATTCTGCCACATAAATCTGTCTGTAGGGTTTTAATAGTGCTCAGGCACTAAAGATCAGAGACACTGTTATAAAACTGATTTAGAAGGGACACTTTTCACTGGATATATGGCTTCTATTATCAGCGTTATTACAACACACACAAAGTTATGATTAAGGTCACTTAACAAATCATTAATGTTCAATATTTGATGTATTTTTTGGTTACTCACGCTGCAATTATGACGCCATGTTGCCATGACGTCTGACGCCCTCCGACCTGATCCGCATTACCCTCATTACACCACCAGCCCTGCTTTTTTGATTTCTCACTTTTCTTATTATTTAAGGAGTGCAGTCACAGCTAATGGTCGCCATCATCCTCCATCCTCCTTAGAGCCCGCAGACGCGCTAATCAATGCAACTCTGACAAACAACATTACCCGCAACATGCATCACGTTACTAATAGCAGGGGGCTAATAATACACAGGTGATAAAACATTGATCTGCTGCCATGAATATGAAATTAACAATGTGTGCGCACTCAAACACGCAAGCACACAGCAGATTAATGTTTACGTTCAGTCTCATAAAATATTCTGATCAGAACTAATGATAAAATACGTCGTGTTGCGTGAAAAAAAAACCTGGCATCTGTTAAATGGCTACTGTACAGTGACAGCTATAATACACTGTGATTTAACAGCTATAAAAAGCTTTTTTTGCAGACCCCCCCCCATCTCAATTATTCCTTCTCAGATTTAAAGGGTGTGAGTGGATGCGGATAGAAGTGGATGTTAGAAAACACTGGAGGGTTTGTATCTTTGCGAATGAAGGGGTCTCGGGGGAAGTCTAATCACTTTCATTTTGCATCCCTGAAGAATTAGACCAAGTTAAACAGAGCGAAACCACCGCGAAGGCAAGCAGAAAGCGATGCCTAGCTGGAGATATGATAATGGATGGTTTTCACCTTGAGGTCTTTAAATAATTATCTTGTCGCAGGTTTAAGAGCTCATGTTTAAAATAGGACGTTCCATCACTCCGGTCTACAGCTGTTCATATAGAAAGGCGGCCTTTGAAGAATTATTCTCTTAAAATATGTACATTGTGGGATCTGTATGCATGAAGAACATCTTGCCATGCTAGATGTATTATTCAAGTTTGTTTGACAGTGAAAGTGGGCTAAACTACATTTGTGTGTGTGTGTGTGGTAAAGGACTTTTAGGATTATAAGGACATTAATTGTTATCATATTAGGGTAATATGTAGCAGATCATTTACTAAATCAATATTTGAGGTAATAGGGGTATTAGTCATCTTCATCTTGGATCTATAGGCCTCCAAGCCATTAGGTGCTAACAAAACTGAGCCTTCCAAGTGTCTGCCTGTCTCTGTAATCCTTTAAAACAGACCAAAAGAAAGAACCATGTTTTCAATTTTGCTCTCAGAAAAATATTCCCTTCCATCCTCTTCTTCATTTTCCGCCTCTTGTGCCCTTTCTTGTTTTTTTTCTTCCCCTCTCACTGGGCTTTACTGGAACAAATCATTAGTAACAGACACTGCTGTTTTTCTCTGGGCGAGCCAGGCTAATTTTGACACACTCATTATGCCTTTCTCTCTTTCTGTCTCTGTTTCCTCTCCCTCACACAGACTTTCTTTCTCTTGACCTCCCTCCTTCCCTAGCTGCTGCACACTGGGCCGTGCAATACATCACTGTAAAAGCTGCCTCTCTCTCGGGGGGTGCCAGGGGGTGAAGGCCCTGCTGGGCAAGGGGTCAAACCGTGGCCACAGACCGATCTCTGTTCAAAGATGGCTAACTCGGAGCCTGATCAGAGTTCTGCTTTCCCGCCTGGAGCCCGCTGAAACTGGCAGCTCCAACGCGGCTCCTACCTTCCATGTTCCCAAATTTGTGTTCTCCCTCTTACTTGAAGTCTCTTTATGTGTTTTCCAATCTTTCCTCTCTCTCTCGTTGCTGAATGTCGGAACAGCTCAGGGCATGCTTGGAGCCGACTGCAGCGCGTGGCAGGACGAGGAGGAAAAGAGGGAGGGAGGGAAGCAGATGCTTGTGACAGTGTGGGGGCAGTAATGAGGGTCCCTGCGACGGAGAAACAATCAGTAAGGCCTGAACACACAGCCCACTCGCGCACACACGCGCAAAACAGCGAGGGAGTAATGGGCTGGCAAAGGCCCGGGGCCAGTCTTACTGACACACACACACACATTCAGCACACACTACAGGGTGAATAATGAAGAGGGGAAACCACCACCATCACTGTCGACCACTCACCGAGCAAAATAAAACCAGCCAAAAGTATATCACCCGCACCATTTTTGTAAAATATTCATTTTGAACTAACAAATACCCCAGCCTGGCTCAGGTGAATCGGCTCAGTATGAGACTACAGTAAAGGGAAGCGGGGGCGGAAGGATTTTCTGGCACTCTCAGCCGTTCTGTCTCATGCCAGGACGACACATATGACATCCCAGTGTGTTCCCCGAGCCTGCCTCTAATACGCACGTGAAGCCCTTCAAAAGCATTACCCCGCCAACGGGAGACACTTTTATTGTGGTAGACGTTTCAGTTCGATTCGCCAAAGCGAGGGCTGCAGAGGAGGGGAGAACAAACGGTGCTTGCCGAGTGTGGGGTTCACGTTGCCGCGCAGACATTTCAAAGAAGTGGGGCAGAGGGAGAGAGTGCGTGTTGAGGAGAACGAGGTTTGAAAATAGCCTGGGATAAAACAGAGACAGCGCGGCTGCTTATGTGTGCACGCACGCGGCGCTGCAACAAAGTGCACACGACAAAAGAAAACACGCATTAACAAGATGCATGCATAAATACACGCACGACACACGCTTGCTTGCCCAAACAGAATCTAGAGTGTGAATCAGCGGCAGGCTGGACAGTTTCAGCCGAGGAAGATTGAGTAAAATTGATCGTGTCATCACAGGAAGTCTTTATCTGTCTCCCTTTTTAAGGCCTGCAGATCAATCCACTGAGCTTGATTTGCAAGAGACACAAAAGACCTCCGCAGTGTAATGTTGTATCTGATTCATTTCTTGTTTACTGCACCATCGTGACCTTTGGAAATTCCTCATTATATTGAAACTTTTAGCTACAATGATTAAGATTTAAAATTGTAGGGGTAACTTAAAGTAATAACTTGCCTCTTTTCTCTTGTAAAGGTAAAGATAAACAGTGCAAAAGACAAAGACTGTGTAAAAAGTCTGTGTATGTGTGTGTCAGCTTATGACTCATATCAGGGATCTGAAGACTGACAGCAGTCAGTCTGCATTACGTTTACAGTTACAGTGATGCATTTGACCCCGGTGTTTATCCTAGCTTCTCCCCCCGCAGACATGAACAGACAGTGACACAGTTAACAGCCGCGTACACAGGCTCACAAAATACACACACACGCGCACATTCACTGTTACACATTTCCCTGTTCCCTGCTTGACGCTTGGGAGACAATTTGAAACGGTGGGTCCATGGACGATCAGCCCTCTGCTGTAATTGGGTCCCTTGTCACCCAGCAAATTCATGTCAGCATTGGTCACATGGGACACTAATCTAAATGGCATCAGTGTCCTACTTTGTGTGTGTGTGTGTGTGAGAGAGAGAGACACAGAGAGGGAGAACTATGGAAAGCAAAAAAAAAAGGTGTGGTAACTTTGAGAAGCAAAGTGAGAGGCTGCTGGTAAATTGGGCTGTCACTGGGCTACACTGCAACAGAGCTGTGTCCCAGCTGTGAATATGACAACTGAACACACTGTCTGGTTCAACTTGTTTCCTTTAGTTTCTAAGAGGTACCAGTGAGCAAACCCGAGGTCTGTAAAGTGAAGCCAATGCAGAAGTGCCTTAAACCTGCGTTCTTTCTAACAGCCAGCAGGGGGCGACTCCTCTGGTTGCTAAAAGAAGTCTTATTGTATAGAAGTCTATGAGAAATGATCCTACTTCTCACTTGATTTATTACCTCAGTAAACATTGTAAACATGAGTTTATGGTCTCAATCACTAGTTTCAAGTCTTCTTCAATACAGCATGATGTTCATTTAGTAAATTATGGTCCCATTTAGAGTCAAATAGACCATAAAGCAGGGGATGATTTAGGGCTTGGCTACCTTGTGACTGACAGGTCGTTACCAAGAATTTTAATCCTTTCACAGTGTGTTTTCACTTCATGAAAATTAATTAACATTTTGGTAGCCTATAAATGTGTTATTCAGCATTCGGATGTACTTAGCTCCACACGTCACTTCTGGTTACAAAAAAAAACAAGATGGCGACGGCCAGAATGCAAAACTCAAGGCTTCAAAACGGCAGTCCACAAACCAATGGGTGAGGTCACGGTGACTACGTCCACTTCTTTAAGTCCATGGTAATTACATATTGTATTATATCAATGATCTGGACATGGACAAACAATGTCCTGCTACTGATTTTGTTTCTTTTTCCTCACCAAAGTTTAACAAGAGGGCAATATATCAAACTTCAGATCAATCATACTTTTTAAAAACGGAAACTCCACACAGCAAGGAAGGAAACTGGGCACCATTAAAATTTAAAAGTATGTGTAAATACTAATATGACATGTGGAGCTGCCAAGGGGTGGTGAGAAGTAACAGTTTTATTTCCAACTCAGTGTGAGTTGGAAATAAATGTGTTTTTGTGACTTAAACCAACACATTTATCACTGTCATTTTTTAAAAATGAATTGTTTGCTAAACATGCTGTGGTGGTGTATGAATGGCTGTGTATAACTGGGGTTTTCTTTCAGTGCAACTTATTAATATTTACATATTGCTCCTAAATCTCAATTTGGTCAGGCTTGCACGTTTGGATGGTGTGAAGAGCAATCTGCAGGTAAGAAAAATGTGGACAAGTTTACGTTAACAAAGTGACAGTAGTCAGTCCCGACCAGTGGAGGCTGGTCCATAGAGGCAGAGGAGGTTACTCCTCCTCTATTTTGAGAGGCAAGAGGGTAATCAAAATATAAAAAAGAGTAATTGGTTGAAATAAACCATTACCGAATCTCATTATTATTTATACAAATATATTATAATTAGGGGTGTGACGATTCACTCAGCTCACGATACGATACGATACACGATATTGGGTTCACGATCTCGATACGATACGATATCATAACAATAATACACGTGTTTACAGTTAGCTGTTAGCCGCCGAGCTAACGCGCTCTGCATATGTAAACATAGCGGCGGAGGATGAGAGACAGCGGACAGAGCAGATTGAAACGTTGCTTTCCTTCATGTTTAACTGTTTCATCGTGTTTATGCTTGTTGAACAGGTGTAATAACGTATCTTGGCTTTACACTTGCAAAGTTTTATTGCACTTACTACAGCAACGAGCGCAGCGTCAACTCGTCTCTCCACCGCAGCCTCTCTGATCAGCTGTTGACTGACTGCGCTGTGTGTGGAGCTCCGACAAGGCCTATGAAAGGAAGCTGGGTAACGGGGGTATGACACATGCGCAGTGTAACTAAAGCTGCGGTCGTGCGTTGCGATTGGTTCAATTTCGTCGAGGGGAGACCAGATTTTACTGCGCATGTGTCGTACCCCAAAGATATGACTCGTACTCAGCCTCCTTCCAGAGGCCTCACAGAGCAGCAGGAAGAGGCTGGAGCTTTAGCAACGGAGCCCGTATGTACGTAGTAACTATTATGGCCCGATATCGCGATTCAGTTTTTCGACTCGACGATGCATATCGTCACGTTTTTATATCGCGATATTTCGTGGCACGATATTTCGTCACACCCCTAATTATAATATTCTCTTCATTGGAAAAAATCCATAATTGAAAATCTGATTTAAATGCTTCAACAGCGACACCTGCAGGGCAGGCAAGAAAGTGGTGGTGGGGGCAAGGGAGGACGGCTACTGTCCTCCCTTGAGGCAGGACCTCTTCTATCAATTAAATGTATTTCATTTTTTTTCATGCTAATCTGCCCAAAACACGTAAAATGACGTCTTGAAGGCTTGTTACCAATCAATAACCAGAAGAATACACTATTGACATTGCGTTGTTCCAATAATGTCCAATATAGGCCTTTTACAACAGAGTCCAAAGTTTCCCTTTTTTATCGAGGAGCTTTACTATTTGCGTGAGCCAACACAACAGTTTGCTTGTTGTAGCAGCCCTGATGGACCTGTGCAGCAAAATAAGAAAATCAGAATCTCACGTAAGCTCCCCCCCCCTATATGACACACAAAAATTAGTAACAGGAGAGCACATATCAAGCAGCACTGAGCCCATACATAAAATGGAGGTGCAAGTGCAACAAAAGAGAAATTACTAAATGAAATTACAGCCGCAAGCGGCAGTTCGCGGGTTTATGCCCTTTTTCGCTCAACAGCGGAAGCACCTGAAATCAAAGCCACGAGCAGCAGTGATCGGGTTTTGGGCTTCACAAAGCAAAGTCATTTCACCTGGTTTAATTCTGTATAAAGAAGGAGTGAGACCAATCACACCCTTGTTTCATTCTTACACTGTATGCAGCCTTTCTGTAGTTGCACACTCAAAGTCCCGCCAGTCATATTTCTTGGCATTTTGGTGACATTTCAACAGGTCAATTAAAATATCCATCAAGTTTGGTGAAGCTGGGACGAACTCCCATTGATTTGTGGCGAAATTCGCGATAGGCCCATGCAAATCTTTGGGCCTGGTGGCGCCTCCTAGTGGTCGATTTGAACGAAACTTTCAGGGGACGTTTCAGGTACTCCTATGAACATATTCTGCGAGTTTCGAGAAGATGGGCCTAACAGTTGTGGAATTAGCTGTATTGATGTGCTAAGCCACGCCCCTTTAAAGTTCATTTGTCAATATCTTGAAAACGCAATGAGATATCAACCTCATTTATGCAACTTTAGATGAGCATGGTCCAATGATGTTCCACAGAAAATTTGCCAGCAATCGGACCTATGGTTTAGGAGGAGATGTCAAAAATGGGTTTTTCAAATTATTCAAAATAGATGAAAATATAGAAGGCGGACTTAAGTGGTCCAAGAGGCTTTTTTGTAGAACTCATTCAGCAGCACATGTCTGTCAAATTTCAAATTAATGGGACTTATGGTGTGAGGGGGCTAGGTCTCAAAATAGTTGTAGCGCCACCATGTGGCCAATTTGGATCATATTTTACGTGAAGCATTATGACATCATGTCCAGTTATGGTGCCAAGTTTCATGTCTCTAGCTCGTTCCAGCTCACAGCAAATTGAGCAAAGGCATAATTTAGCATAAAATGCTAAATAGGCCACGCCCACTTGCACCGATCAATATGACACTTCAGATCTTAGTTAATACTGGCCCCCAGAGCATGTGTACCAAATTTGATAAAATTCTGTCCACCGGATCTTGAGGTACAAGTTTTTGATGTTTTTGGCGCCCCCTATGGGTCGAGCAAGAAATGCTTTGGGACGCCTATTCCCAAACACGTATTGAAGTTATCTACCAAGATTTATGATGATCAGATTAATGGTCAATGAATTATGGCCAATTTCCTAATAAGCCCCGCCCAGTGAAAAGTTTGTTGGTCAACAGCTTCAAAACGCAATGACATATCAACACGTTTTATGCAACTTTAGATCACCGTAGTCCAATAATGATCCACAGAAAATTTGGTAGCAATCAGACCTATGGTTTAGGAGGAGATGTCAAAAATGTGTTTTTCAAAAAATTCAAGATGGCGGAAAATCTAGTTAGGCGGACTTTAGTAGTCCCAGAGGCTTTTTTGTAGATCAGACGGAGTTGGACATGTGTGTCAAATTTCAAGTCAATCGGACTTACGGTGTGAGGGGCGTGGCCTTTCCAATATCGCGTGTTTGAGCCTTAATTACAGCGCCACCATGTGGCCGATTGATGTCATATTTCTTGAGAAGCTGATGCACATCATTTGCAGTTATTGTGCCAAGTTTCATGTTTCTATCTCATTCCATCTCACGGCAAATTGAGCCCAACTGGCAGACAACAAATAATAATAATAATTACAGCCGCAAGCGGCAGTTCGCGGGTTTATGCCCTTTTTCGCTCAACAGCGGAAGCACCTGAAATCAAAGCCACGAGCAGCAGTGATCGGGTTTTGGGCTTCACAAAGCAAAGTCATTTCACCTGGTTTAATTCTGTATAAAGAAGGAGTGAGACCAATCACACCCATGTTTCATTATTACACTGTATGCAGCCTTTCTGTAGTTGCACACTCAAAGTCCCGCCAGTCATATTTCTTGACATTTTGGTGACATTTCAACAGGTCAATTAAAATATCCATGAAGTTTGGTGAAGCTGGGACGAACTCCATTTGATTTTTGGCGAAATTCGCGATAGGCCCATGCAAATCTTTGGGCCTGGTGGCGCCTCCTAGTGGTCGATTTGAGCGAAACTTTCAGGGTACGTTTCAGGTACTCCTATGAACATATTCTGCCAGTTTCGAGAAGATGGGCCTAACAGTTGTGGAATTAGCTGTATTGATGTGCTAAGCCACGCCCCTTTAAAGTTCATTGGTCAATATCTTGAAAACGCAATGAGATATCAACCTCATTTATGCAACTTTAGATGAGCATGGTCCAATGATGTTCCACAGAAAATTTGCCAGCAATCGGACCTACGGTTTAGGAGGAGATGTCAAAAATGGGTTTTTCAAATTATTCAAAATGGAGGAAAATCTAGAAGGCGGACTTAAGTGGTCCAAGAGGCTTTTTTGTAGAACACATTCAGCAACACATGTCTGTGAAATTTCAAATCAATCGAACTTATGGTGTGAGGGGGCTGGCCTTGAAAAATGTTGTAGCGCCACCGTGTGGCCAATTTGGATCATATTTTACGTGAAGCATTATAACATCATGTACAGTTATGGTACCAAGTTTCATGTCTCTAGCTTGTTCCAGCTCACAGCAAATTGGGCAAAGGCATAATTTAGCATAAAATGCTAAATAGGCCACGCCCACTTGCACCGATCAATATGACACTTCAGATCTTAGTTAATACTTGTCCAAAGAGCATGTGTACCAAATTTGATAAAATTCTGTCCACCGGATCTTGAGGTACAAGTTTTTGATGTTTTTGGCGCCCCCTATGGGTCGAGCGGTAAATGCTTTGGTACACCTATTCCCAAACACGTACTGAGGATATCTACCAAGATTTATGATGATTAGACTAATGGTAAATGAATTATGGCTAATTTCCTGATAAGCTCCGCCCAGTGAAAAGTTTGTTGATCATTATCTTCAAAACGCAATGAGATATCAACACGCCTTATGCAACCTTATATGAACTTCATCCAATAATGATCCACAGAAAATTTGGTAGCAATCGGACCTACGGT
Source organism: Sebastolobus alascanus (assembly GCA_916701645.2). Classification (NCBI taxonomy): domain Eukaryota; kingdom Metazoa; phylum Chordata; class Actinopteri; order Perciformes; family Sebastidae; genus Sebastolobus; species Sebastolobus alascanus. The sequence goes on along the minus strand of CAKAOJ020000011.1, from coordinate 6,907,156 downwards.
TTAGGAGGAGATGTCAAAAATGTGTTTTTCAAAAAATTCAAGATGGCGGAAAATCTAGTTAGGCGGACTTTAGTGGTCCCAGAGGCTTTTTTGTAGATCAGACGGAGTTGGACATGTGTGTCAAATTTCAAGTAAATCGGACTTACGGTGCGAGGGGCGTGGCCTTTCCAAAATCGCGTGTTTGAGCGTTAATTACAGCGCCACCATCTGGCCGATTGATGTCATATTCCTTGAGAATCACCTGCACATCATTTGCAGTTATTGCGCCAAATTTCATGTTTCTAGCTCATTCCATCTCACGGCAAATTGAGCCCAAATGGCAGACAACAAATAATAATAATTACAGCCGCAAGCGGCAGTTCGCGGGTTTATGCCTTTTTTCGCTCAACAGCGGAAGCACCTGAAATCAAAGCCACGAGCAGCAGTGATGGGGTTTTGGGCTTCACAAAGCAAAGTCATTTCACCTGGTTTAATTCTGTATAAAGAAGGAGTGAGACCAATCACACCCTTGTTTCATTATTACACTGTATGCAGCCTTTCTGTAGTTGCACACTCAAAGTCCCGCCAGTCATATTTCTTGGCATTTTGGTGACATTTCAACAGGTCAATTAAAATATCCATCAAGTTTGGTGAAGCTGGGACGAACTCCCATTGATTTGTGGCGAAATTCATGATAGGCCCATGCAAATCTTTGGACCTGGTGGCGCCTCCTAGTGGACGATTTGAACGAAACTTTCAGGGTACGTTTCAGGTAGTCCTATGAACATATTCTGCCAGTTTCGAGAAGATGGGCCTAACAGTTGTGGAATTAGCTGTATTGATGTGCTAAGCCACGCCCCTTTAAAGTTCATTGGTCAATATCTTAAAAACCACATGAGATATCAACAAGCCTTATGCAACTTTTGATGAACCTGGTCCAATAATAATCCACAGAAAATTTGGTAGCAATCGGACCTACAGTTTAGGAGGAGATGTCAAAAATGTGTTTTTCAAATAATTCAAAATGGAGGAAAATCTAGAAGGCGAATTTAAGTGGTCCAAGAGGCTTTTTTGTAGAGCTCATTAAGCAGCATATGTCTGTCAAATTTCAAATCAATGGGACTTATGGTGTGAGGGGGCTAGGTCTCAAAATAGTTGTAGCGCCACCATGTGGCGAATTTGGTGCATATTTTACGTGAAGCATTATGACATCATGTACAGTTGTGGTACCAAGTTTCATGGCTCTAGCTCGTTCCAGCTCACAGCTAATTGTGCAAAACCATAATTTAGCATATAATGCTAAATAGGCCACGCCCACATGCACCGATCAATATGATACTTCAGATCTTAGTTAATACTGGCCCCCAGAGCATGTGTACCAAATTTGATGAAATTCTGTCCACGGGATCTTGAGGTACAAGTTTTTGATGTTTTAGGCGCCCCCTATGGGTCAAACGAGAAATGCTTTGGTACGCCTATTCCCAAACACGTACTGAAGATATCTACTGAGATTTATGATGATTGAACTAATGGTCAAAGAATTATAGCCAATTTCCTGCTAAGCCCCGCCCAGTGAAAAGTTTGTTGGTCAACAGCTTCAAAACGCAATGAGATATCAACAAGCCTTATGCAACTTTAGATGAGCTTAGTCCAATAATGATCCACAGAAAATTTAGTAGCAATCGGACCTACGGTTTAGGAGGAGATGTCAAAAATGTGTTTTTCAAAAAATTCAAGATGGCGGAAAATCTAGTTAGGCGGACTTTAGTGGTCCCAGAGGCTTTTTTGTAGATCACACGGAGTTGGACATGTGTGTCAAATTTCAAATCAATGGGACTTACGGTTTTAGGGGCGTGGCCTTTCCAAAATCGCGTGTTTGAGCGTTAATTACAGCGCCACCATGTTGCCGATTTGGGTCATATTTCGTGAAATGCCGTTAAATATCCTTCTCAGTTATTGTGCCAACTTTCATGTTTTTAGCTCTTTTCATCTCACGGCAAATTGAGCCTCAAAGGCAGACAACAAATAAAAATAATAATAATAATAATAATAACAAACCGGCACAAACTTAGAAGGGTTTAGCCCCTTCGGGGCATAAACCCTAATAATAATAATAATAATAACAAACCGGCACAATCTTAGAAGGGTTTAGCCCCTTCGGGGCATAAACCCTAATAATAACAAATTCACACAAACTCAATAGGGTTTAGCCCCTTCGGGGCATAAACCCTAATAACATGACGCTATATAACCCATACAGCTTTACAACTTTCCTGTCCTCCAACATGTTTGAGACACCAGCCTTGAACCCACAGCGTTAGCTTGGGCCCATATTCCTCTTATGTATTATCATGTTCTACATAATCATATATTTCCAGAGAACGTCTGAACAAGGTCATGAACTCAGCATACATAGAGTTAGAAGGATAAGGACCGACTACTACAGCACTCATACTGACTACAGCACTCATACTGTAGTCAGTATGAGTGCTGTTATGTGAAATTAAACAACAACCCTTGAGCAAATCAGAATTACATATTCATCAAGGCCATTTGTATAATGAATATAAATGATGACCTTTTGAGTGCTGGCTTTTTCCACGTCATGTTTCCTCAAGTAGGCTGAAGATGAGCCACTTAGGTGGAAATACTACTAAAATATGAAACTAGTGAATTGTATTTTTAAAAAGGGTTATGTCCATTTACATCACAGGAGGGATAAGGGAGGCTTTACAGAGACAGTGGAGAGTAGTAAAGAGGAAGATGCCATACTAAATAAACCTTAAATCCATAATGAATGCACCTTCGCTAAAGAAAACTAATCAGGTCTGTTTAAAATTTCAGGATTAGATAATAGGACTGAGATGAAGTATGTAGTGTTTCTGGAAAGGATCTACTAAGGGATATTGTCAATAGTCATCTTCAACACTGGAGATAAGGAACTGTCAATTAGCATAACACATCCTGCCAACACAAAGAAACGTCTCCATCTGTGATCCATAGTCAATAAAGATCAAGCAGTCTAGATTGTTTATGATATGTTGCACCTGTCCGCACTTCAGACAGCTGTAAGATGATCAAAGTGGTTGCCATGATGGCTCCTATAGAGGCAGGTGGGAAATCTGTAGGCTATGGCGGCAAACTCCGAGAGCGAGTTAGTACAATCTACCGTGAAAGTCTGCAAGTACCATCTGTGGGGGGCTAAGTGATGAACTAGAAAGCTGCTGACACAATAATTACAGACATAGCAATGAGGCTGAGAAAAAAAGGAATAAAAAAGGAGTGTGAAACAAAGTGGTAGAAAGTCAGAGAAACTTTGTGCCAGAGGTTGATGATCATCAGGAGGCGAACATGAATCGCTGAGCATGTGGTGTCTCTCAGCTTTAAATGCTGTATTAACACAGTGTTTGGTCAGACGTCAGTATCACGACATGTGTCATCCCCAGTTTGTGTGCGTGTTTGAGCTACCAAGATGGAATAAACACCCCCAGTGAAGTGAGTACCAGAAAATTATGCACTGACTGTACAGTCATGTCAGAGTAATTTGTTTACCTTCCCATAAAGAAGATCTCGGGCTGCTTTATCCTATTTCTGGTGGCAGGGCTCAGAGAAAGCATACTGAAGTATAGAGCCTTCAGCGGCGGACTCAATTGTCTTATCCTGCCCATGTCCGTTACTTCATCCCCTCTTCGTTGACGAAAAAAGGATACTTTGTGGGTGTTAAACAATCAGCCCTGCACTCTAAAGCACTGTTTCCCTTTATTTTTTTTCTGGGGACCCAGTTTTTAAAAATGACAAACCATCGCGACCCAATTCACAATAGGCCTTATCTATAAACCGTGAGCGAATTTGTACGGAAATGAACGTTACTGACCATTTTTACTGACATTTCTGCATCACCTTATATATTTGTTTTATGCATGCATTATCGAAAACCTATACACGTTAAGTACTTTATAAATGAGACCAAATGAAGGCTCTCGTTTTTTTTCCTCTCATCAGCAAAACAAACAGAATGTATGCTAGCCTTTCATACTAGATTCAATGTTATAAGTAGGCTACAATTATCAGAACAATATGAACACTGAGGCTCCTTCGTGTGGCTCAAAGGTGTACTGTGTAGAAGCGGTTGGTAGAGCGGGAAAAATTAAAGAACGCTTGTGGTGATTGGCTGCGAGCAAAACTACACGAATAGTCGTTTTCTTTCTAGATCTGGACACAAAAAGGATCGATTCCAGGTATCGTTTGACTGGAGAAGTTTCGTTACTACTTGGTACTGGGTTATTTCGGTTGATGCCTTAAAGGTATCGGGTAGGATTTTTAGGATTTTATTTGTTTACACATATAAAAAAGGTACAAGTAGAGTACCAATACCCAGCCCTATTGGCGACCCTAATAAAATCTCCAGAGTAAATGTAATATAAAATATTTTCATGCCATCCATATGTGTGGGGACCAAGCAGGAAGTTGAGTTCCTCAGCCAGACGATGTCTCTATCAGCACCCTAGTGTGCATGCTCACTGGGCACAAAAACGCTGAAAGCCTACAAAAGCCCCAAAAAACGATTTCAGTGTATGCCTTCAGTGAGAAACTTACATTTGAATAAGTGGGGCGCCATTTGGGAACATCATATCCAGTTCTAGTATTACACCCATGGGTCCAACGCATCCCTCACCATCCATTTAAATGGCAAAAGAACTGCACTTATATAGTGCTTTTCCTCCTTAGCCGACAAAGGTCTTTACAATTTGCCTCTCATTGACCCATCCACACACATCGATGGCAGCAGAGCAGCTATGAAAGGCACTGGCCTAACCATCAGGAGGGTCATAGTCTTTTCTTAAGAACACTTTGACATATGAACAAGATGAGCCAGGGATCGAACCGCCGGCAATCAATGGACCACCCGCTCTACCTCCTGAGCCACAGAACAATTGTGAATATGTAACATGCATTTTCTAGGGCTAAATTACAATTATCAACAAATAAAAAGCAGAGTTTGTGGCAATAGATGGGCTTTACTCCAAAACTTTGAGTAGACCATTTGTTAAAATGCTCCGGAACAACAAATGGGCTGGCTAGAATACTCATTTGTTAAATCCATGATATATTGACTTTCACAAGCAAATGTTGCGCTCATATTTCACAAAGAGCTAGTGGAGTTTGTCCGAGCACTTTAAAGACTTCTCAAAAGCTTGAAAGCTCCAAAACAATGACAATAATCTTATAATAAGATTGTTTTATCAACTACTGTTTCCAAGGTCAAGGATGGACTTTCAATCTCAATTTTAAAGCCAGCATGGAGAACAAGACCTTAAAGTGCTCCGGAAAATCTTCCTCTTCCCTTTTGTGTTGGACGCCTCTGAACTCAGATACGTCTCTGTATACCGAGTGGGAGTGGACTGCCTGTTCTCTTTGGAAATAAAAATGTCAGAGGTAATTGCCTTTGAAATGCCTTCACCTTATGAAAACCATCAGTTTCATCTGATGGAGACTGTGGACGCCTTGGCCCCCTGCACAGGAGCATATTCCCTATATGAGTGCCCTTCATATGCAACGCAGGGTTCTTCTGCTGAGAGCCCGTTAATGGTTAAAATTAATGGCTGTAAGCTATCAAAAGGTGCAATTTTCGTTTCTAGCTCGAAGGGCCGAACCTCTACATCCCACAACCTTCTGATGAGTGACCTCACTATGGCAACTGAACTCAATGAATGACGTGACTGCCCTGTGGGTAAACGTATACCTTCTAATTGTGTGACCAGATTCTGGCAATTACCTGAAAAGGGTCAGTGTGACCCATGTAAAAGCCTGCTTGCAAGGTAGAGGTGTTAAAAGGTGTCAGTAGGCATCAGATATAGAGTATGGCTTATCGCTTAAGTATATCGAAAACCTGGCACTTGAAATTAGGGATGTTCCTAACGACTAATTTTTCAGATGTTTACACGGGAGATTAAACTAAGACTAGTCGACTAGTCTAAAAGTAAGAAAACACTCAGAAAACGGTCAAAATTGAGCACTATATACTATAATAAAATTCAACATTGTCTGAAAAAATATTGCGTATCTAACAGCCATTTTAAATCGTTAATCACATTTATTTTAAACCAAATCATATTTTAAATGCCACTGAAACGTCCCCAGGGTCCGATCTGGTCGCCCAGTTAGGAATGCGCCTCACAAACCCGGTGTGTGTTGTAATATTTGATGAAATGCCAGCGGGGACTTAGTTCTAAGAGGAGTCATAGTTTGGCATCCCTTATACCATTAGTATCTTAGCATGCAAGTTTGATTCACTCAGCTAGCTGGCGTTAGCCCGCTTCGTTGATTCATAGCACGCTAGTTCGCTAGCTTTCCCCTGCGTTCCATTTGAACTGGTAAGTCGGAATTTCCGAAATCCAAGTCGGAAATTTCAACTGGAGTGCCCCTTGAAGTCAGATTTCCGCATCGGAAAGTCGGACGAACCTCACCAACCCCGACCTCAAAATCTAAGATGGCTGCTCCGAGCATTATCATTAAAAAAAAGCTGTAGTAATACACGGTTTATAGCATTTATATCTTATTTGTGTCTCATTTAATCAGTCGTACACACAGTACTGTCCAACTTCTATCTGTGGACATGTTGCTACGGTGTTTGTATGCACAAAATACCGGAGTATTGCATTGTTATTAATTGGTATTGCTGACAATAGCTAACAGTGCCGGAGCCAACCCCATTAAGTTTTCCGACTTGTTGTACTGGAATGCGGTCAACTCGAGTGTTACTTCATTCCCAGCCTCGGACTTCCGAGTCAAATGTAACGCAGCTTTAGTCTGTTGCATACATGCTAGCTGGCTAGCTATCTAGTCCGCTAGATTCAGTGTGCTGCTGGCCAATCCAGTCGATCAGGAGAGAACCAGCCGCTATTTCAGAAAGAGGAGGCGGTGGCAGGCGAGGGACGGGAGAACGCAACGGGATGGAAGTGAGTTGGGAGCGGCTGATGAGATCAGAGCAGAGAGCCGCCGCTGTTGCTACTGCAGGAGGAGTTGCGGCTATCTACAGCAACAGCTGAGACCGCATATGTCAATGTGTAATTTAAATGTGTACATTAATAAAATATCAATAAGTTTAACAGACTAAAATTTCTTGCGCCGACTAGCGAGGGTAGCAACGTTTTATCGACTAATCGCGCACATAGAATAGAATATATCTTTATTGTCATTGTACAAGTTCAACGAAATTTAAAATGCAATCCTTAAAAAGTGCAAGAAACATAAACATGCCTTGTTGAAATGCAGTCAGAGACACAGATAGATGGACTTCTGATCTGAGATGAATACAAACAGAGGCTGGTAGATCCAGTGCCCCTTGTGTCTGATGAAGTACCCTTCTGTAAATGCTGTACAGAGGAGAGCTTTATTCTTTGTATCCTGCTCTGAGTGACTACCTATCAGCCTCACTGCTGGGAGACAAAAGAGAGACGGGAGGGAGACAGGGGGAGAGCAACAAGAACAACAGACCAACTCACCTTTCTTTTGTGATCCAGGCACATCTAAATTGTACTGTATGTACTCACTGGTGCAACTGAGTGCAGAGGATGCTGTCTGCCAATGACAAATTACTTCTATTTGTGTGGCCTTTCAAAACCAAAGCATAGATTTAAACACATTGTCCTGACAATGTGTAGTTGTTTTCACACAGTGATAACAAACGGTGAAAAGAAAAGATCATTTCTTCTTCTTTCCTGGAATACCAGATCAAAAACGCAGTGGCAGGTAAGAAAGATGATGAAAGAGTAACGTGCAAATGAAAGACCAGAACAAAAGGAAATGTCACAGCTGCGAAAGAAAACATGCGCACGAACAGCTCTTACTCAAGACATGTTCCTGCCCAAAACCCTGAAGTTCACGCGAGGCGTTCGAGGTATTGATTGGGTGATTTGTATGTGTTGCCGCTGCTCCTGAAATGTGTCTAGGAACATGTGTTGATGGATGTGTCTGTGGCTGGGCTCTCAGCCTGTGAGGGCCAGGGGCTGGGAACGCTCTGACAGCCTCAAGGTTACCCGCCTGGCACCAAAACAGATGGATGCCCCTCATCGTAACTGTCTGTAATGTGTTCAACTCAATCATTCCCTCCCTCTCCATACAACATCTCTCTCATGCGCTCACCGAGGCAGTTTGCAGAAAGTCTGCGAGGAGTTCCAGAGACAGTAGTGATTTTGTTTAGCACAGCAGGGGAACTTCCACATCTTCTCCTAGCTGCAACAACTACGATATAAGGTTGTTAAAGGGGCTATATGTAAGAATCAGAAATTGCTTTTTCACAGCGACACCTGTGGCCGCAATGTCAACGAAAGTCAGCGTCCTGTTGCTCGCGCTCGCGCTTGTGCTCGCGCTACAGAGACATGAACGAGCACCGGTCTAAACAGTGAGGCGACACACGTCAGCTAACACACAATATCACTCTATATTTCACCTGCTTGGCAGTAATGTTAGCTGACCAGAGGAGGGTCTCTCCATGAATCAATGCTGATCCTAGTGCTGGCTTTTCCTGTCTCAGCCCGCCGACCCGGAGGACACGGGGGGGGGGGGGCCGACACCCGGTCGGGACGATAACGTAACTCGCTGCGGAGCCCCGTCACTTCACAAGACACGGGAAACCTCTGTTGGTCTGGAGGAGCTGCAGCATTTATTTCTGCAAAAACGTCCACTGCACATTCACTAGATATTCTCAGAGCTAAACTAACTCTTCTGCAGTGTGTAGTGTGCGCGGGTGCACGTGGAGTTGGAGCGAGCAGAGCGGGTGAGAACGAGCGCGGTGCGCAAGCAGGCAGCAGGAGCAGCGCTGCTGCGCGCTCGCGTACCCACACGCGAGCGCGCATGGGATTCCGACCCGTTATGATTTATGCGCGTGATAAGTTACAAATAGTCCCTTTAACTATTACGTTCTTGGTCTGGAATGGTTCAACATTGTTTTGCTTTTTTTCCGAGTGTGAGATGAGAAGAACGCTATCATTCTGACATCTGTGTGTTAAGTATCAAGCTGGAGTCAGGACTTGTTTAGCCTAGCTTAGCATAGAGACCGGAAGCAGGGGGTAACGGCTGGTTCTACACCTAAAGCTTCCTAGTTTACACACTCTTTTACAAAAATAAAATGTAAAGTGACAATTTGTGGTTAGGTGCTGGAGCTTTTCCCCCCTGCCAACAGTGTTTATGCTTAGCTAGGCTAAATACATCCCTTCAAGACTCAATATCTGTATTTAACGCACATAGATGAGATTGATAATTATCTCATTCTCAGAATGTAAGCAAATAAATGAGTAATATGTTTAACTATTACTTTAAAGCTGCATTAAGCGATGTGTCTGCCTACTTGGGGGCTATATTTGCTATAGCCATATCTAGCATGTTGGCAAACAATTGCCTGTTTCTGGCCACCTGACGACGACCGATAATCGCTGTCCTTTTAGTTCTGTTTGGTTCTCCAACTTCTGAGAAACATACCCGGCTTTTTAGCTGCTAAATGCTCCACTATATTCACTCGCTAGTCGCTAACTTTGTCTGTCTACCATTCGGTGCTGGGGAGGTAGCGTACAGTGGGGTTATCTGAGCTTTTTCACTGACAATAGCTGCCTGTTGTTAGCTGGAAATAAAGCCACGCAAGCTGCTCGATTCACATTCTGTTGTTGTTTTCATGCTATTCTGCTTATTGACAGTTGGTGGCAGTAATGCACCAAGACACATAGCAACAAAGACTGCTAGCTAGTAAACATGGATGCAGGATTAAAACGTTTTTAAAAGCGGCGTTTCAAACAAAATGCACTCAGCATGTTTGTTACATCTCAAGGATACACACTCGTGCAAGAACCACTCGTACGAACAGATTCGTTCTTAAGTGGGGCGTTAAAGATGGGGTCTGCGATTTATCCAGTATACACTTTTTGTTATATTGGTTGAAATGGTCTTTACACCCCGACAGCAATCCGTTTCTTATGAGCACTGAAAAAAGACCGGAAAAGATCCGTCATCTGTAGCTGCTGTAATCCTGTAAAAACGTCTACCAGTCAGTAAAAATGGTCCCGGTTGTAAGGAACCAATCAGAAGCCTCCCTGCCTCCCTGCTCGTACTCTAGCCTCAGCGTGCACCAGCGTGAACTCAAAGCGCGTCTCCGCCGCACGTTCACTGGAGAGTGGAAGAGAAAACTCAGCTCTTAAAACACCGGACAACGAGAACGAACTCGTACCACTATTACCATATTATCGAAAAATACAACTTTGATTTAGTTGTTTATGTTCTGTTAGTTTACTTTATAAGATACTGCAGATTTAAACTATTTATTCTAACAGCTCAAAGTGAAGTCAGACAAACAGGATTATCAACGAGGGGAGACGGCGGATAGAAAACATTGCCGAACAAAATTTACGTTACTCAAACTGCTTTTTCAGTTACAGAAACAAACGAGTTGCTGAGACTGTTGTCTCAGCAGGTATCTCTCTCTTTCCCTCCCCTCTCTGCTGCTCTCTGGCCGGCTCTCCAGCGAGCTGCTGCTACTCGCCCCCCCCCCCCCCCTCCGTCAACAAGGAAATAAAACCCCTCGTATACAGACCGGTCTCTTGAGAGAGCTCCAGCTCATAGCGGTCTGTGTGAGTGAATGCCCGGGTGGAGAGGTGGCGATCCCGGCAGGAGCTAGCTAGCTGTGCCGGCAGTTTGTGGAGCTTCTAAACTCCGACAACAGTTGAGAAAATGTTTGATTCGCCATCTAACATCGTAAAACTGTCAATATTCTAAATCTACACCGTTGATTTCTCGCCTCAACATTTTTCAGAAGTGAATTTAGTGATGAAATAGCTACGAAAAATGTGAAGTAGTTACGATGCGGCGGTGCTCGTGCATGTGTGTGGGGGGCGTTGCCTTATAAGGAGTTTCGAGGGGAGGGGGGGGCTTAGACGGAGCTCCTGAGGCGATGCGACTTTCAAATTATGCTAGTTTTCCAAGATCGCAGACCCCAGCTTTAATTACGCAAATTTACAATTCTCATGAGCGCGCAATCATTGATGCACATTCATCATGTTTACGCAGGTCATTTACACGGTTATCTTCAGTTAGGAGCGTTTCCTGAATCTGACGTGGCACGCTAGCGCAAGCTTATGAAAAAAAGTAAGAGAAAGTTAAGACAAGAAAACGAAAATGTAAGTATGTAAAAGTATTGGTGAGGGACACTAACTTCTGTTTGTTTACAAGTAAATCCCACATGGCACCTTTAATGGGAACAGAGTTGTGGGCCAGAAAACCAAAACGATGAGGGGTTTGTCATTGCAAGCGACACCTTCCACCTTACATTTGATCCATTGTTTATATAGAAGTACTGAATAGTGCGGCTTGTACTAAACTACCAAGAAATAATCCTGCAATATAAGACTAATGGCTCAGAAACACAGCAATATATCCACATATGAAAATGAAAATAAATGATCCAAAAAATATTGAAAACTGCACATTTCTTCAACGCACCCGTTTATTGACACTCATGAGGAGTAACATCTCCCACTCTTCTCCTCCATCTTTTTTTTTACGCGTTTTACATTCTCTTTTCTTCTGGCCCTGGGGCATTTAGGCTCCACAGCACCGCGTATATATCCAATTATACCGCGGCTCTGAGCGCGGCGGTGACACATCGATTGACACAAGCGACATCCACTCTTATCACAGTGACATGATGCAGTGCTGGGCAAGCATCATTAGCCTGATCAGCCAATGGCGGGGCAGCTCGTTAGACCCCCCCAAGGGCTGGACATGCAGCTCCGGTTCTAATACAGATATCATAAGACAAGGAAGAGCGGTGATAAAGTGATGGAGGGAGGGAGAGAGATTATAAACCTCCGAGGGACAACTTTGTGTGTGTGCACTCTTGTGTATGTATGTGTTTCGGGCAATTCCACTGGCTTGATGTTGGGCAATTATGCTTTTCCTCCAGCCACAGCTACACAATAACAGGAGCAGTCTCCTCAAAGCATCAAACCTCCATCATAATGTTCCTTTGTGATGATCCTGCAGGCAGCTGTTAAGTGGCTGTTATTAAGCCACCTGATCATGTGATGCCTCAGTCATTTCTAGCCAACCGATTCGCCCACAACAAAGAGAGTGACATCATTCCAAAGTGGGCTTTTGGGATAGGTTGCGCCCTGAGGACAAATCATTCTCTGTGGAACTCTTTTGGCCCATTTCTGATCTACCTGTGGTATTTATAGACAAATGTTCTCATATTTCTATGCTCCACTTAATGTATAAGCCCTCTTTAGCCAAAAGGTTCTTTCACGTACTGTATGAAAACTTTCTAGAAGCTTTTGAAAAGAAGATGGAAATCGTCTCACGTCTATTTCTCCCTGTTTACTGCTCTCCTTTCCTAATTAATCTTGATATTGATTGCCTTCACTGGCTGAAAAAGTATTCAATGTATTATGATTTAAAGTTGCCACCACATCTGTGCCCAGCTGAAACTATGCCAAGCTCCACATTTCCAGGAGAGTGCTTCATAGCCAACTAACCTCTGCTCAACACCTGTTGGCCAGCCCCGGCCAGCTCCAGCTACTTAATCCCATTTACAGAGACAGCAGGCTAAATTATTCAACGCTCCAATGAAAACTCCCTCAGCATTCATGAGGAGGTCTATAGATACCGGCAGCGTGCGCATGTGTTTGTGTGTCTTTTCTCATTTTCTTGTTGATTCTAAAACCTTCACTCATCATTGACGTCATGTCAAAGTGAATAGCGCCATTGTGTGGCTACCTTATTTCCCCCCCTCCTCTGGGTTTAATACCGCCGAGCCGACACATCAGTCAATAGAGGGAAAATGCTGTTATTATTGTTGATTTTCTACTGAGTAGAACATTGTGGACCAGAGGAAACACAGCTTGTTCCTCAACCCCGGACCTCTTTTGTCCTTTTCTTTTTTCTCCCCTCGCTCGTCTCCGCCGACGAGCGGAGGGAGAAATGACTCCGAGGCGAATGCCATGATTATTTTCTTTTATATAGTGAAGGAAGCAATGCCGCTGCTGTGTCATTTATGTAAGCAGTTAGCCAGATATGGTTACAGCCCTCTGAGCATGCCTTGAAAAGTGAAATAGGGACATTGGGTCGAGCGGGAGCAGAGGGTTGGTCGGGGATCAATACACTGGCAGAGAAATTCATCACTAAATCTATCTAAGCAATTACTGATGTCAGCATTCCAACTGACGAACAGTGTTCTGCTGCCCGTCTCTAGCTTCCCTTCTCCACTCTCTCTTTCTGTTTGTTTACCGTGTTCCTGACTGTGGAAAAATGCAGCGACCTTTGCAGAGATAATTCTATTACGTAAGTTGAGTAATTGCTCTGGATGTGGAAGAGGAGTGTCCGCTGCTCTTCTTGCCTGGCCCACAGCTCCCTTGTCCTTGGATTTAAATGAAAATATGCGGCATTCATAGAACCTGACAGGGAGAGGTCTGCTCAGAAAACACAGAGGGGGAGAGGAGGAGGAAAAGACGAAGAGAAAAAGGGGGATGGATGCGAGACGACAGGGAGATGGAGATAAGCATGACAAAAGCGGTGAGCCAGAACCAAGCAGGATGAAAATGCTATAAAAAGAGTTCATCCCCACACACACCCTTTTTTTTTTTAAAAGCAGCACTGAGAACGATATGTACCTCCAGATTGTCCAAATGGGTCTGTATACGGCCTGTATGGTGCAAATTCCCTTTGTGTCTTGCTCCCATAAGTAAAGGTGTGCAGTGACAAAGTGCGGGCTGCAGGGGTACACAAGAATAAATGAAAGGAGTGTAGATAGTTCTCGCCTGCTGAGGTTTTTTCTTCTCCTCCGCCACCTAGAGCCCTGTTGGCTACAATGGAGAAGTGCAGAGAGGGCACGCAGGCTCGACGCTAACAATCGGCACAGATGAAACTTGCGAGGGGCTCCACTGGCAGAAATGTTCACTTTACTTTGTTCAAGTTTCTTCATTTGGACAATGGGTAGAGACGGAGTCAGAGAAGCAGACAATTACTGATATTTGCTGCCAGCTATCAGAGAGGGAGAGACTGAGAGAAACAGAGGGAGAAGCTCCACTCCCACATTGTTAATTAAAAACCCTCTCTCAGCGCTGTGCTCACTGAATAAAAGGCAGTCGTACAAAAACACACACAGGCGAACACAAGGCCGTGTTCGGCGTTTTCATTTTTATCAAGCTGCTTCAATCGAACAATAAAATTGTTGGCAATATGATTGCATTGTACTACATTCGATTTTGCATTGTTTAGGAGATTGCACAATATTCTCTCTATGATCCATAACTATAGGAATTGGATGGGCTGTGTTTTTGTAGTGGGGGATAGATAAAGAGAGAGAGAGAGAGAGAGAGAGAGAGAGGCAAAGCAGTGGAGGAAAATAACAGGAAAGCTGATTTCATGCTCGGGGGATTGCATCTCATTTTCTCCCATCTTGGAGGGACAGTGTGCGGTCCTGCTTGTGGATTTACTGCCACCTGGTGGTGTGTGACTGCACTGCTGAGCTCATGAAACCTCACAGAGACACAGGCTGTCATCATCAGGAGATTGGGTCAATCCAAGAGAAGTAAACTAGAACCCTTATCTTGGGTAGACGGTGTCATGTAGACTCGCGTTCTGAAATGTTTACTCCAGTGAACTAAACTGCCTGTATGTCTGCCTCTTTTCACTTCTCTTTATTATATATTTTCTAGCACAGGAATCGAAAAGAAATAGCTTGAAAGAGTGCCAAAAGAGAAAGAAAATCAACTACAAAATTTCCATTAAGGGCCACACCGCTCTGTTAAAGATGCTATTATCCGCTCGGACAGTCAAGTCGATATTAGCGAACATCTATCTCCAAAACCAGCAACAGAAGAACTAAGACTTAAACCTGCACCGTCATGAGGTGTAAAATAAGTTACTACCCTAAGCCCTTGTGTTTCAAGAAGAAATATGTCTGTGTGGATCGGAAATCAATGAAACCTCCCTCCTCCGTGTCATCCCAGGCAGCACCAGGGGGTGAATTAATGAGGGCTTCTCATCACTAATTAACACATGAACACGCAGCTCCCACCACCGAGTGAGAACTGGAGCCGATTACTGGACACGATTTCGTCAGATGATCTTTCGCAGAGGGCGAATAAATGAAGAGAGGAAAAAGAAAATTAGAGTTTGAGAGGTATGGAGTCATACACAGCCTAACATCAGAAAGGTCTGGATGATTAGGGGATGCCAGCGCTCACAGAGAGCAGCTCTCCTAACAGCCTCTACCACCTCATTAGTCTGGCCCAGCAGCAGTGTGCCCCGACTATTAACCGCTAAATGAAAGACCGCCAGCCGTGATTACTGAGGGGAAGTCCCCTGTCGTCATGGGGATAAGAGATCCCCACACACACATGCACAAAGTCACACTTCGACTTCTACGATGGCTATTTGAAGGGCGTTTATGAAAGGCGATTGAAGCAGAAGTGGATATTTTACACATCATCAGTCAAAGCCGTTCACTCCGAAGCCCAAAAACGCGAAAGCTCGGGACATCAAGCGT
Source organism: Sebastolobus alascanus (assembly GCA_916701645.2). NCBI lineage: Eukaryota > Metazoa > Chordata > Actinopteri > Perciformes > Sebastidae > Sebastolobus > Sebastolobus alascanus. The sequence continues at coordinate 6,891,642 of CAKAOJ020000011.1, read as the reverse complement.
TTTGTTACGACAAATTGCCTGCATTGCAGCAAAGAAATAAAAAATAAAAAAAACACCCTCAACCAGGCAACTCTCAGTTGCTTCATTTAAAAAGATCACACGAAGCTTTCAGCTTCACTTTCATGCAGCGAATCTGACAAGGGCTTAATAAGCACATGAGTGGAACAGCCTTGGAGTCCTTGAGTCAAGGATGTGGTACTCACTGTTGCAGAGAGGATGGCACGGCTCCATAGGTGCATCCAAATTATGTGTGTGTGTTTGTAGTTTTTGTAAGTGTGTGAAATGACTGCACGTTATCATAATAATGTGTGTTTTTATGTGCTTCTATACACAGGATACGGTTATGTATTAAAAGTGAAATATGGCAGATTTGTACAGTGTGTGTGTGTGTGTCTGGTGTTGACTGAATGCAGACATGTTTAAGGAGCACTCCTTAAATATGAGATATCCTGACCTTTACTAGGGCTGTCGCAATAAACGTAATATTGACAAGCCAACCACAGGAGATGGCAAGCAACCGCCACAACAGATATGTTCACGTTTTGTCTTTTTTGAATTATTTGCAATGGCCACATTTTTAGACTTTGCTACCAACAGTAGCAGCGTGACGAGGTGCTGAGCGTGTATTCTGCGCTGAGAACTGCTTGCATGGTGTTTTTTTCTGGTCGTCGAGAGTTGAAAAACGTTCAACTTTGGGTAAAACTCCACAAAGACCAACAGTCACATCCTACATGTAGGCAACAAGTGCTGGACAATGGAGAAGAAATGAATACACATAGACCGGCGGGTCCGTCCTCTCTCCCTACGTGCTTCAGCCTTCTCCTTCATCCAGAGAAGTACGCTACCTTGGGCCAACATTTTAATATTCCGTATCATAGCAACCAGACGCAACTAAAGCGCAGCTGAAAAAAATGCTGCGCCTCATTGCTCTTCTTTGTTCTGCATTTAACAATAAACAAGTTTAACTGTCATCTTTGTCATTTAAAAAGCAACAATATACCTAATAATAGCCGAACAATAAAGCATATTTATACAGCGCTAACATCAGGATGAATAAAGTAATTTGCAGAAAACAAAAAAAGTTGCAATAATACTGCACATCGCGCTGTTGAGCCAATCATTATCACCACAGGGGAAATTCCTTCATCGGGACAGCCCTAAATTTTACTTCCTAATATGGGTTAAGCTGGAACGGAAATTGGATCCTATACTTCCCGTAATGCAACTTGAGTTTTGTAAGGCCCATGTTGTTCAAGTTCTATACCCAAGTCTCCAAGTCGAAGCCGGTATCACTCAACAGTTGTCACTTGAGTAACTTTCTCAGACTTGATAGAGCTCCCTTCAGAGCCACAGGATAAATATATAATACTATTTCACATGCTGTTTAGCACGCCCCGTGATACATCGACTTCAACACAAATCAGTGGAGCGCTCCTTTAACGCACAAGCAAGGCAAGTAGGTAGATCTTAAGCAGTACTCACGGTCGTTGCAGTGAGTCCCCGAGTAAGACGTCATGGAGCAGTCGCAGGTGAAGTTCTCCCACTGCTGGATGCACACACCCATGTTGGCGCACGAGTCCTCCTGGCAGGTCGTACTTGGGCCTGGAGGAAAGGCGGGGAGGGAGGGAGAAAGAAAGAGATACCACAGGAACACAGTCAAGCAACAATAAGAGCCACTGCTGAGCCTTAACAATGCAGGACCCATGCAGAAGAAATGCACTCTACAGAGACAGATATATACAGCATGTGGGCCTAGAAGAAAGAACAAGGAGCAAACAGTGCCACCACAGGAAGCCTGACCTGGAGTACAACACACTTAAAGAACAGTCTGGGGAATCCTGTTTCATGCTGGGTGAAAGCGGCAAAACGCAGTGGCGAGCCGGAGCAGAAGGCGCCAGGTTTTCACAGGATCAACAGCACGCTTCTCAAGCAGTAGGAGCATTTCTCAGAGTTAATTACTGTAAAAAACTGCTGTACAGTACAGGATGCTATGGTTCTAATCTGCATTTAAGACATGCTATAGCAGGCGAATTGTACCACAACTGGGCTGATGTGATGACACTGTCAACACCCCTTCATTTCCTTCTTTTTGAGAGTGTGTGCAGGTGGACATGCATGCGATTTTTTAATCATTCCAACAAGTAATTTAAAAAAAAAAAAAAAGTTTTATCATAGTAAAACTTAGAACGCTGCATTCCCTCCGTGAACAAGCAAGACAAGACGTAAAAAAAAAAACCTTTTAACAAATGACTCATGAATAAAAACTCCATTAAACAGTACCCATTTTTGTAAAAAAAATGGCATTTAAGTGGTCCTGGCAATTTTCTTTCGAAACATCTCTTTCATTGTGAGAATACACGGTGAACACTAGACAGACGGAGTTCATGAAGAGAGGAGGAGAGACAAAAAGAGCACTTGAGAACACGCAGTGCATATCCCTGTGTATGCACTTCAGTCAGACAAGAGTTGAGGAGGGTATTCAAAGTCAAACTGGATGTGTGTTTGCTATTCGTCGACACCACACATAGCTCTCACCTTTGAATACTTTTACTGAGAGGGAATGCAGATAAAGACAAGCGCACAGCATAGATAACGAGATAAACAATTCCCCCGTCGGAGTCTAGACAGACACGGGAGGGGAGGAAAACCTCGACAGCACCCCCTCCGATAACCACATAGGAAACAAACAAAAAGCCAAATTAAATAAACAGTCCAAATAAATGGCAGACAAATGCAAGTAAACGGTGTCAATTGTCTTGTGCAAGACAATGTGAAGAGAAGAAAAGACATTTGAAGTGGAGAACGGAGCAAGTTTGCCAGCTGAAAGTGCATTTACTGTGTAATGCACCTGTGATGGTAGTCAACCAGGCGTCCTCGACAACTGTGTGCATACGTGGATTTCTCTATTGCATCAGCGTGAGCAACGGAGGATTTCGCTGCTGTTTGAGTGTTGCAGCAGGAGGTCGCTCGCTCTCTGAAAAACACTCAGCTGGGTAAAAGTAGCAAACATGATAGGTTTTTTGAAAAAAAAATGAGAGAGACAGAGAGAGGGGCCTGATATATCAGCAGCACACCGGCGGTGTTTAGATGTGCAGTGACAGCCTCTTTCTGCTGCCTATGCCAGCCTGTAATGTGTCACAAGGGGCATTTTCATAGTAGAACACAGTACTCCCACAAATTGTCTGCTTTCAGACGCTGCTTTTAGGCGATGTGACTGCCTTATGCTTATACCGTACTGGTGCGGTGCCCGTTGAAAACATGCCCGTTCAGAATGGGCCGGATGCTTGGCCGCTGGTGTTGCTGCTTGCAGATTTCTTGAGAACCGCTAATTAAAACAACTTCACACTCGACGCTGCGCTTCCTTGGGTCCTGATCAATACAACTGCCATGACATAGTTGCATCACATACCCAAGTCGCGGTCAGAAAAACAGGTGAAATACACTTCACAGGAAATAACACCAGGGGCAGACTTTACCGTCTGGCAACTGCCTGGGGCCCCCAACTAAAAGCTATAAAAGTATTGAATTATGTTACTATTCTAGCTCATTGCAACCCGAAATAACTTATAGAAGGCCCCCAAAACACAAAAAATATGCAACTCAACTGTATACAGCTTACTGTGTACTTCTTTAACAGCTTGGTCCAAGTTTTGCGAGCCAGGCGCGTTGCGCTGGGCAGGCTCATTTGCATAAAGTTGAGATTTTTTAACTTTATGCAAATACATACGCCCTCCGTCACCGGATCTGGTGGAAATGCGCCCTGAAGCCCCCCCCGCTGCTGCATAGAGCGCTGTTCGCTTGTTCCTTCAAAGTTTATTAATATTGAATGTGTCGCCCGTCCAAATTGCACCAAATTCGACAAAGCACTCCATGGGGTCCCAGGCAATGCACCCGCCAAGTGTGAAGTTGATCGGATGAACGGTTCTCGAGCTATGCGAAGGACACAAAGACAGATTCCTTGCTTTATTGTTAGATATACTTTATGAACATCACTTATCTGACCTCATCGATTTACTGTCTTTAACTATTCTATGTAATCAAATTCTTTGCAACTTTATCAAATATAGATACACCTAGCCCGGTGGTTAGGGGGGAAGAAAACATGCTATAAGATCATTTATATAACTGTTGTGCTAGAATCTAACAAATGACTGGCTACATTCAGCCTGCAGCAGTGCTATAGTGAAAATGCACTTACAACGCAATAATCATACTTTTTTTTTTTTTTAAATGTCCTGGTTGCTTAATCAGTTGTTTTGTCTGCCAGAAGTCTCTCTCTCTCTCACTCTTTGTATCTTCATATTCAGTTTTCTTTTCAGAGAGCAAGTCACCTCTGCGGCAACCAAGGGAACATATACTGCCATGGTGACACCCACGATGCATTGCACACAGCAGGCTTTCAGGCGAGCAGGCCTCAAGAGAGGCTGAGTTTAACCCTCTACCTTGCAGGTCGGCTTTGGTGAAACCAACTTTGTTAGCGCAGAAAAGAAAATAACAAACAGAACAGAGCAGAGCGGAAAACAAGAGTAAAGGTTAGTGAGGGACCAGCATTGTTAGCGTTCGTACAACTTGTACAAAAGTTTGTCACTTGTGGCAGAGTGCAACGTTGGGGAGCGTTGTTGATTTGTTAGTGAGGGTTGAGGTCCTGAAAAATATTATATAAATTTTGTTTTTGTTTTATAAAACAGGATTTTTAAGTATGCTTTTGGCTTTGAGAACCATGACTTAATGTTCACCTCATTAAGGCCACTGTGCAGAACTTTGAACTTATCTTAATCTTCTGCTGCCCTCTAGAGGTCATATGCAGACGCCCACACCACACTCATCATAGTACATCATGTATTTGGACACAATAGAATTTTAAATTGGAAAATGTAATGATATATAATATCTAATATAGATGGAAACCGCCTCAAGCTGATTGACTTGTCATTAAAATAACAACAATAGAGACACACAAGATGAATTACTGTGTCATTGTACAAATACCACATCAGCAGCCTATTTGTATTCTATAATAGTAAAAAGCTAGTTTGTCTTAAGATGGAGATTTTAGGTGCTGGAGAATGAAAAAAAGGCAAGTAGCATCATTTTATCTACAATTCTTTTTTAAAAAAAACCTACACTATTTGGCTTGTTTTAGTTTCCTTTCATAATCTGGGATGTTTCTTAATTTGTTATTCAGGTTTTGTTACTTTCAGTTATCTTAAAATATATTGATGCAACATAAAAAGTTAACAAGCCAAGAAACTGAAAGACAAAGTTGAAGTATTTTCTTACGATGTGACAAATGCCTAGCGAAGGAAAAGAAAATAAGTAGTATTAACAATGCCAGCGAGTGGCTTTAAGGGCCAGTGAAGAGCCTTCCAATTAGACTAATAAATCTCACACGGCAGGTCATGATTCTTATACCGCTACAGGCCATCTTTACCTTCACAGCCGCGCTCAATCTGCCCGCTGCGGAAGAGGGCGTCGTTGATGAGATCTGGCAGCCGGCCGTTGAGATCGACTGAGGCCAAGCAGCCTTGGAAGCCCTCCCGAGAAACCACCAGCTTGGGGAGGTTCTGGTACATGTTGGGTCCCAGACCTCCGACAAACAGGTCACCTGAACGGAGAGGAGTGAGTATGTTAGTGAGTTTGACTGTATTAAACTTACTAAATAAGAAATATAACTACACAATTGGAGACAGAATGAAGTCTTTGAAATTATGACACATCTACTGATTGAGATTATGTTTTTTTTCTCAGGCTAGATACTGGGTTTGTAAAATGAATCTTGATACTCTTAACATGCTGCTAAAATCAACAATCCCTTAGGACCAGGGCAGTGTGTTTCACAAACTCACTGATATTCAGCGGTGGGACAAAGTCATTGTTTTGTGAGTTATAAGTCTTAGCTATGAGGTCCCAACTCCCGAGTCCCAAGTCAAGTTCAAGTCCTAAACAAGTCACCTGTCCTTCGCTAAATATATTGCCAAAAACATTCTTAAACAGAGTAAATTTACAGAAATAATAAATGTTTTTTAAAGGATTACTTCAACATTTTGGGAAAAATGCTTTTTTCACTTCGTTACTAAGGGTTGAATGAGAAGATCGATACCACTCATGATGTCTCTACGGTAAATATGAAGCTAATGCCAGCCGTCAGTTAGCTTAGCTTAGCACAAAGACTAGAAACACATGTAAAAAGCACTGTAAAGCTCAATAATCAACACATTATACATTTGTCTAGTCCACACCAAAACTGACTAAAAATGACAAATGCAGTTTTTGAAGTTGAAGTCAAAGCTGAGCTGCAAGTCTGTTTTTGATTCTGTCAAGTCAAATCATTGGTATCAGATTTATGACTCGAGTCTGACTCATGTCCAAGTCATGTGTGGACATACTGCTGGGGTTGCTTTTGGGCTTGTATGACATTCTTTGACCTTCATCATGAAGATAATATTAATTTCTCCAAAGGTAAGGATGTGATACCTTTGAGGTCGAGGTTCTTGGCTCCGTTGACATTCTGGGTGACTGACTTTGTGTCCACCTTGAGCGTGTGTGTGTTGGAAGAGTCTCTCGTGATGACAACGTTATGCCACTGGTTGTCATTCAGCGAGTTGTCGCTGTTCCCCTTCAACAGACTTGGCCCGTTCCCCAGGTCGAACACGTAGTGGATAAACCTGGCAGAGGAGAAGCGCAGCAGATGAACACATCAGGGTCTGTTAGTGTAGATTTGTGTGCGGTTGCAGTGTGTCTCCCTTTATCTTCCCAGACTGATTAACCGTAATGGAAAAGCTCTCACAATCGCCTCAAGTTGCTCTGACACTAATGGGAGTTAAACTGATAAAGAACAGTCTTCGCTGCAACACAATGACGTTTGTGCTTTTACAAGCATACAAAAGGTGCAACAGAGTTTTGGGATTGATAGTTGGGTCAGCACTGTTAAACTCACAATGCCTTAAGAAACAAACTACACCCACATCAGCGCTGCTGTTTTAATAATAATGTCTGGACTAAAGCCACGGAATAAAACATCAACATGTCAGCATTGTCACTGTCCCCACTCACCCTTTGACCAGCTCCACAGCAATAAAGTCGTTCCCGTCTCCACTGTTGAAGATGATGAAACCGTCAGGCGAGGTGGTTTTGAACTGAAAGAAGAGGTGCATGGTGGTGTAGGCCTGCAGAGTGGCCAAGCCCAGGTAGCTGCCCTTGGTCTTGAAGGTCACGGGGTCGGCGATGATGAAGCGCATGCCAAAGCGGGCGTTCAGCTCGCAGAAGTCGATGTCCCCGTTCTTGCACATGTCAATGTACTGCATACCATTGAATTTAAGGCTCTGTGGGGAGAGTTGTTGAGAGGTGGTGTTGTTGTAAAGAAATAATGAAGTACACTTTAACTGAATTGAATCCAGATTGCCATGGTAACAAAGTACTCAAAATGACCAACCTACAGCATTGTGTTTTGAGTAATCATACCCAATCAAAGGAAATATCACACTTTAAAGCATTTAGGATTATCTTAATAATAATCTGTGCATATACTGTACCTTTCATTTAAAAAAGAAGACACATTCTCCCAAATACTTCTCAAAGACACCTTTGCCTAAGATAATAACTATTAATGACTAAAAACCATAGACAGTATATGAAGATGGACGACATGACAGCTCCCCAAAAGTGAAGCCAAAACATCTTGATCGCCCCCTGGTGGCTGGCTGCAGTATAGGTCATAAATCCTGCGGATGGGACATGCTAAATTTGCCACACTAAAATGTCAAAGTACACATAAAATACATTTTTCCCAAAGATAGTTTCTGTCATTTTAGGTAGTTCTTATAACGCTGATGTATGCTGAGGTATTCGTTTTTCTTACAAGTTGGGTTTTTAATTAGTTATTTGTTGCTATAAAAAGAGGTGAGACATCATGATTGACAGCTGCTCAGGAATTGTACAAGAGAGGAGATGTAACTTTAATTTTTAATAACCGTTACAAGTCTGTGTAATATAATGTGTCCATTTGATCATAAATGTAGTTATAGAGATATTATGGTTAGTTGTGTCTTTCTAGCCAAACAGCTACCGTGGTGCTAACGTAGCAGCTAGCTGGCTCACGCTAAAAAGCTGCAGCCATACTTGGCTTGTGATTGGCTCGGCGGGTGTGTAGGCGGGACCTCAATACCGCAGCTCCAGCCCCCCGATCACTACTGCACAGACTCTGGCTCCAAATGATGTAAAAATGTCAAAATTGCAGCTCCCGTATCCGGGATATTTTAGCTTCACTTTTGGACAGTGAGAGGAAGTGGAGGCGTGTCGTCAATCTATACATACACTCTATGGTAAAAAAAAAAAACTTCTTAAAGACATGAGTGTATCTGATCTTTATCTGTTGCGTCGTGATGTATTGCTTTATACCTGAAGATGCCCAATAAAGGAGGAGGGAGCAGATGAGACAAAGCGCTTCTCGGTCAAGATGCCCGTCTCCACGTTGTTGAACTCCAGACGGGTGTGGTCGCCCGCCATCTGACCTGAGATGGAGGAGGGAGGAGAAAGGAGAAGAAGCCGAGGGATGAAGGGGTGGAAGAGGAGGAGGGATACTACAGCCTAACCTTAACCCAGCAACAGCCCAGTTTCACTTGGTGTCATATTGATGCAACAACCCTATCAATGCTGACATTCAAGTAGAAGCAAAAACTAAAACAATATATAATATGAATTAGTACCAGATAGCGAGATTATATGATCATGCATATAATGGGTATTGTAAAATAGCAAGTAAACGGTTCACAAGAGTAATACCTTCAGCCATGTCGTCATCCACTGTGAGTTTGAAGTTTTTACCGCGGCGGACCACTCGTACTGAGTGCCAATCATTGTCGTTGAGCTTTTGTCCGGCATAAAGAACCTCAGGGCCCTTGCCTGAAGAGGAGGGTTAGTTAGTCAAGGGACAGGGGAAGCGCAAGCACAAACCAAATCTCTGTTCTCAGTATGCAACAGACTGGAAAACTCAACCAGGAAAAGACTTTTCAATTTTGAATAAATACAGATTTTTTTTTGTCAAACAATATGTGTAGTCAGATTCAAATAAGATCTTTATAATTTAGAGATAGTAGTCTTAATTTACAAACAAAAATTTGGTTTTGATTTGACAACAGAGGAAAACAATACAACAAATCACAACTGACAGCAAAATGTAAGAAAACATTTGCTGTTACTCATACAAGGACTCAAAAGCTGTGACTAAGAGTTCATGCATAATTTCTTATAACTGTCTCTCTCCATGCTTATATTCCTTTGGTGTGTAGTTTTGAAAAACTCTTCCAAGATATACTTTTACTTATATACCTTGTTTCAACAGATAATTACAGAAGGTAGATCACAAATTGCACTGCAGTATCATTGTGGCTGTCATTAAAATAGGCCTGTAGAGATTTTGTAAGACCACTAGAGGGCAGCCCAGCCCCGCTGACCTCAGAATCCTGATTCTGCTGAATAATATTGAACACAGGGTTTAAATCCAAAATAAGCAGTGTTCAGCAGTAGTCTGTTATAATGATTTGGAGACTAGATTTAGGATTTTAATTTGGTGACTAAACTTCTGCAGCCAGTTGCATAAAATTAGTTTAAGGCTAGTCTTGGCCTTAGACAGGTCTTAGATTGTGTGGTTAGACTGGTCTAATTAAGCCTGTAACGTTATATAAATATAAAGACTGACTTAATTTGAGATAGGAAAGCCACCTCTCCCCCTGGCTAAATCTGTGATGAGAGCTTTGTTAGAAGATCTGTTAGTATGTATAGTTAGTAACTATTTGAACTGTTTAACCATTATTATTATCGAACGTTAACTTTTAGCTAACCATTTCAACTGTTTATCCATTACCTTCTTTAGCTAAAGTTAACTTTTACATAACTATTTCAGCTGTTTATCCATTGATTTTGGCTAATGTTAGCTAATTATTTCAACGGTTTATCCACTACTTTTAGCTAACGTTTAGCTAACTATTTGAACTTTTTATCCATTACTTTTAGCTAACGTTTAGCTACCTAACAATTTCAAGTGTTTATCCATTACTTTTAGCTCTTTTTTAGCTAACTATTTGAACCGTCTATCCATTACGTTTAGCTAACTATTTGAACTTTTTATCCATTACTTTTAGCTGAAGTTTTGCTAACTATTACAACTGTTTATCCATTACTTTTAGCTAACTTTTAGCAGGCTATTTGAACTGTTTATCCATTACTTTTAGCTAACGTTTTGCTAACTATAACAACTTTTTATCCATTACTTTTAGCTAACTTTTAGCAGACTATTTGAACTTTGTATCCATTACTTTTAGCTAACGTTTTGCTAACTATTACAACTGTTTATCCATTACGTTTAGCTGAAGTTTTAGCAAACTGTTTCAACTTTCTATCGATTACGTTTAGCTAACTATTTCAACTGTTTATCCATTACTTTTTTTGGATTCTTGTATTCTTGAATTGTTTCTGAACATCTTTAACTGTTCTAACGATCATTGTATTTATGCTGTTTACCTTTTCTGTTATTTTCTCCCATTCCTGATGTGGCGTCGCTGTTGCATCTGCCATGTTTTCTCTTCTGTGATTATTTCACCCCATAATGCATTGCGCGACAGGCTATCGAAGTCAGTCTTATATTAGTCACTCATAGGGAAGCTTTTATGCAACAGGTAAATTTAAGTGGCTATAGCAAGTCTGACTTAAAGTCATATTTAAGACAAAGACTCGATCTATTTTTATGCAACTGGGCCCTGTTGTATACTACACGTTTATGAAGAATGTGATCTATTTAAAGAAAAGTCTCACATTTAGGAAAGTCTCCTCCTTGTGACTCTAGATCAGGAATTTCAAACTATTAAATTATTTTATGAACACTTGCTGTTGGCTCATTGTGGCTTGTATCCAGGCCAATGTGTAATGCTGTGATCAGTAGTAGATTATATTATATCTGACTGAATTAAGAGGCAAACTCTACTTGATTAACTACAACATTTAAGGAAAAATTGAATTTAAATAACTGATTTGAAAGATATTAATTTAGTCACATTATGCAAAAACAAATCAATTAAATCCTAAATTTAAAAAAAAATCCTCTCCTTTAGAGTTTGAATTTGTAGCACATATGCATGCATGTGTACTGGATTATTAATTAATGACAATTTAATCAATCAATATGAGCAATCTACAGTACAATCTGTTTTCACTCACACACATAGCTGAACCTATTTAAAGTCTTTGTTCTCTGTTTCTCTCTCTCTCTACAAAGCTGTGAGCACTTTGAAAATAATGAGAAAAGAGTCCCTTTCATGAGTAACAGCATGTCTGCTACACCATGTACTGTATATATCACATTATAGGCCTATATACTGCTGCATGTGTTCAAATAAAGAGGGCAAGAAAACAAAGCGAGTGAGACTCACATGAATACATTATAGTGTAATTGGGAAAACAATATAGCCCACAGAGTCTGAAAGTGTAAATGTTCAGCGAGTAGCTATAGGCATACAGGGAAAGATTAAGAACCAGTTGCCTGAATCAATTTGAAAAGTGGGCCATTTCAAATATATAGAGTATATTGAATCAGATTTGCATAACTTTAATCTCTGCATATTACTTTTCCTCCCCGTCTTATCTGAGAAATCCTCTTATCAGTCCCCTGCATTCACACATTTCTGCCCTTACATCTAGATCACAGGCTATAATCAAACATTGATTGTAGGAAGAAGGCTGCAGAAGAAGAATGTTGACTTACTGGTGTTACAGTTTATCCTGACACAGTCTAGATGGGGAGGGGAGAATAAGTGACAGATGAAATCGCATCCTTCAAGGTTACAGCTGCAGACATCCAAGAGCAAGAAAAGCCACCTTCCGGGGACGGTCACATGACCCCGGCGGCCTTTTTAGCCTGGCTGGCTACTGATGGTCAATATCACTATACTGATACTGGAAATCCAATTTAATCCCAATCCAATTCTTTTAATTACTTTCAATGCTGTAGTCAATAATATTGTACCAATGCTGGTCAATATTACTGCACTATTTATTTTTTTGTTTAATTTGAAACTTTAATATAATGCTAATAGCATCATATTAGTGCTATTTTCATGGAGTTTGGCTACATGTTGAATTTCAAAACTGCCGCTTGCAATTCAATGGCCACATCGATTTTTGCAACCCAGCAACTACAGTTAAAGTATTTTGATAGTAGCCCACTACAGAGTTGAAAATTGAGCATTTTTTTTATTTATGATTTGTCATTAAAACTATGCATATCTCTTACTAAAATCTCCATCTATGGGAGAGTGCAGGTTGAAATCCATGTGACCAGGCTGGTCATGTGCCGTCAACCGCAACAGAAAAGTGGGAACAAACAGCCTCGAGCCACGCAGCACCAACACCGTACAGAGGTTCCTCTGTAAGTTATTAAGTATTAAAGTTATTAAAAATATATAGCTCTGTGCATTGAATTTATTTTGTTAGAATTTAATATTCATTTAGATTTTAAAGGTAAACTTCCCTTTTTTGATTGCTTGGAAAAAGACCACACTGCACTTTAAAAACATGAAATATGGACTACAGGTGTTCCATGTTTTTGGGCAGCTGTGGTAACCGAGTACATTGCCTTCTATAGTAAATGAGTTACATTCAGATAGATTGTATGTACACATATGCTTTATGGCCAGAGTATCTTCTCTAGGCTCACTGGTGTGAAGGCCTGCACTCTACTTAAATGTACCACTCGTGCCACAGTCTGCAGGCGCGCTGGGTGCTGTGGCATCGGGCTGTTTGCCAGACGGGCCGCAGGCTCGGGGCCTTTGAAGGGGTGAGTGCCATCTTTGAACAAGGCATGGGAGATGCCAGCTAAACCAAGGGTTACTAATGGGCGGAGAGAAACATGAACCTGCTATCATGAGGAAAAAAAAAAAATAAAGACCACAGGAACAGACCCACATGATAAGAATGCATACTATCAGTGCAGCACTAACATGTACAAACGCTTACCTGCAGCTCTGAATAGATGGCAGGATATTTTCTAAGATGTTGCTGTCTGAATTAATGCATGTGTGAGGACAGTGCCATCTATTAAAGTAATTCAGAAAGTGAAATGCTGTGCCTTCGGATAAATCTATCTGTGCACAATAATGAGCATGACTATAATGATCCGTTCAAAAGATGTGCTGCGGAGCATGGATTACTTTGTTAAATGTTAGATTGATGGATATAAAAATCTACAAAGACACCTAAGCATCAAGGCAGAAAAAACTTACAGTCCAGGCAAGTCAAAAACAATACATGCAACTACAAAGACAAAAACTGGTTTTACGGTGTGTTAGGTCTGATGTCATGTCTGGACCAGAAAGAAAATGTACATAAATAAAGAAGAAAAGAAAACACAAAGACAGTAAGGCCTCCTCTTGAACTGGAGGGGAGGTGAGCCAACAGAGACGGTTTATACGATACCTAGGTTGACAGTGAGTTTCACTCTCCCGCTGTCCAGCTCCAGCCTCAGCGTGTCCGCCGACTCGCGGGACGTGGCGGCCATGAGCAGGCCGAACGCCCGCTGGGACATGAAGCGCAGGGAGACGTCCTCTGCCTCCGTGTGCATGACGTTCGGTATCACCACTTTCATGTACATGCTGCCGTCGTACGACAAGATTGATGCCTCTGCGAGAAAAAAGACAAAAATGTCCCGTTATTTTACATACAATAAGCTGTAAAGTACGTGGTGCCGACAGTAATGAGGGGAAGGTGAGGCTGTGACCATTTGTGTGTGCGTGCTAAAAGAAAAACAACAGAGATGCTATCATAGCAGGACAAAGTGTGGCAATATATTGCATATGCTTCACCTCCATGACAGCTTTGTTTATGCTACCAAAGCTTCCGATAAGATAAAAGGCAGTGCGTGCTATGAAAGTAAATACGCACACACATATACTCGGTGAGGAAAAGTGAACCCAATTTTTAGTTTAATGCATGATGCTTGTCCTATACATATTGTATCAATGGGAAACACACACATACGTGTCCCACATGCCCGGTTGCAGCTGTATTCATCATCCACCGAGTGACAGGCTGAGACGCACACACACGCTGCTCAGCGTGCAGAATATTTAGGCATCATGCTACTTCCTCCTCTCCCTCGCAACTCCCCTTCATAGACGACAGCTACTCTAATCGTGAAATCTTTTTTTTTTTTGGGAAATGTAAAATAGAAGTGAAACATGTACAGCCATACTGTAATACAAACACATCTAAAAAACAAAAACATCAGTTTTGGAATTGGGTAGGACTGGAAAGCTCAGACTCTTGTGGAGCCAATGAGCCCAATTGTATTCATGTGTGATGTGTTAGTCCCCATAGCCCCCATAATTGTCTTCATACAGTGAGACAATTTTTTTTAAAACTTGAACTCACTGTATAAAATGGCCTGTTGTGACCTCTAGGATAATGACAGCCTCATGAATTTTTACAACCACAAACTAGACACCGAGGGCCTTTCAGAGGATGGATGGACTTTTCTAGGTATATTGACAATAAGGGGGTTTCTGAGGACAGAAGTGCTCGCCATCCAATCGCCAAAAAATGCAATTCTTGCAGAACTCTCTAAATATCAAAAGTTTTTGATACCAAATCACAGCATTGCTTTTCCTATGGTGTTCCTCAAGGTCTTGGTGTCTTAATATGGTATTTTGGAGGGATTTTTGATCATTTTTATAAATTCTCAAGTGGTAAAAAATTGTAAAATTTAGCACCAAATCTGTGTTACAAGAGGTGTCAACCCAAAAAATGCTGCAACAACTTATGAGACATAATAGAGCATGGGAATGGCCATCATGTGCTTCTAACATAATGTTCTAAGCCCTTATACACTTTCAAAATGTATTTTAATTAATTACTTAACTCATTATTTTTTTAATTTCTGATTTATGCATCTTAAATTAATCTTCAGGTTCCCAGCTTTCAGATGATGTACTACACTTCTATGTGACTATCTACTGCTGACCTACTATCTCCCCCTAAATACCCCCTGTACCCCCCTAAAAAAGCCAAAAACTGGTCTATTGTAAAGAGGGGTGGAGTGGCAAGGTTTAAATAGGGACAATAAAAACGAATAGATCATGGTGGTTCGAAGGCAGTTGGGCTGGACTTTTCTGTTCCCTCCTTATGAGTTCGCAAAACAGGAGAAAGCCAGAGCGAGTGCGGCGAAGAAAGAGGAAGACTGTCAGCAGGGCTGGAAGCCTCTCGGGGGGGGAGAGATACAGATTAAAAAGGGTATCCAACCATGACATACCTGCTTTGACACCTCAGCTTTTAAGAGAAAAAATAGCCCTGTGGCCTCAGAAATGCACCACCATTTGGCTGCGTCTAGGGAAATGTCGAGGCTGCAGGTGAGAGGTTTTGTAACATCTCACGAGGGAGGGGTTGTACCTGTAAATGATGCAATGTCGCATGTCACGAACCTTGTTCCTTTTTTTCCCTTTTTACACACTGAATAAAGTGCCATTTGCAGGTTGATTTGTGTAGAAAAATGTTTACCTATGCAAACAGTATTGCATTATAAGTATTATTGGATTTTCCTTCCCTGAAATGTCAAAATTCATGTGATACGTTGCAAAATTCATAAGCAGTGTGAACCATTCGTCTCGCCAAGCAGCGCACTGCTGTAAGAAAAAAAATCACACATCGGTGTGTGGTGCTTTAAGCGCTGTTGTAAAATCCATTCTATGAACAAGCTGTAGGCTGGAGCATAATGAAACCTTGGCTCGCCATTGTTCTACTCAATTTTAAATTTGCACGGGCTCTCTCTCCCTCTTTGTGTCTACCTTCGCTCTCACGCGTGCTCGCATAAAGAAAACACAGTCACACTTCCACACATGCATGCACACCAGCCTGTCAACAGATGGATCCCCTAACTGACAGAGGCATGCATTGATTTGTGAGCCAGGTCAGGTCCTAGGCTCACACTAGAAGGCAAAAGAAAACATGCTGAGAGTCAATCTGCAGCTCAGAAAACAAACAGACAAGGACAGACGTGGAAAGAGCCCTATAAAACAAACCGTGATGTCCACTCTGGAGCAGACGTGGCACAGCGCCTTAGGTAAAACTATTTCTGAAATGTGGCTCAGATGTCTGTAGCTATGAGAATTTGTCTTAAAAGTGTCACCTATTAAAGGCTGTGTAAAGGAAATTCAGAGATTTGTTTCTAAACACATTAGAAATGTTGGAAAATTATTACTGAAAACATGTGCAAAGACTGTGAACATCGTAGTACTGGATTGTGGAGTTAGACCGTTAAACTGTTTTTCGCCAGTTTAGTGTTCAGGATTTTTTAGGCGGGGCTGAAATCATGGCTTGATGACGCACTGGAGTCATCCTTAACTTAACTCCACCTGTCTTCAGAAACCTGAACCTTTTTGAAAGGCAAATCAGAAACCCAGACAATTATCAAAGGTTATCTTGGCTAGCTCAGTCGGTAGAGCATGAGACTTCATACATATAGGGTCATGAGTTTGAGCCCCACGTTGGGCGTTAATATTTTCATGATTGTTTTTGTATTGTATTGTATTTTTATGATTTCAATCCATCCCATGTCCTATGTATATTTATTCTTTTTTTTTTTTTTTAAGTGTCAGAGTATGGAGTACCAGAGCCACGAATGTCTTTGGGACTACCAGAACCACAAAAGCAAGCGCTTTGTCCACGGCCCCGGGTAGCGAAGCCGTGAGCGACGCTCGCCCCGAGGGTGTATGTATATAATGTATATACATACATTTGTATAAAGCAGCATATTTGTCCGCTCCAATTTTGATAAGAGTATTTAATACATGACAAATCTCCCTTTAATGTACATTTTGAACAGGTTAAAAATGTGCGATTAGGGCAATTAATCGCGATTATCTATGGATAATCATGCGATTAATCGCAATTAAATATTTGAATCGATTGACAGCCCTAAAAAAACCCAGATCAAACAACATGAGAAACAATACAAACAGCAATATGTATTAGTGTAATTCCTTTTTATGCATGTATGTATGGAAAATAAAATGTTAAAAGTACAATTATTTAGGTTTTTGACTTTAATAACTGAAATGAATTGCCGCACCAATATAATCCAATCACAACACGGTAAACAAAGTGAAAAGATGTATTGCATTTCAGTGGTGTCCAGCAGAGAGCAGCATAGATCTGCCAATACTAAATGAAAAGCTCTGTCATTATAGTTTTCATGAGGAGGAGCGGGAGAGTGTTTTCTTTTTTGAGATGGAGACGCATCGTACATGGCGAAATGAAAAATATGAGCTGCCCAGTCACAGCTTGGAGGGCTGAACTGTGGGCGGAGGAATGCAATCCATCAAATGGTTGCCAAAAAATGTACTCTACACCACAAACGTCAACCTCGTGGTTAGGGCTGTGTATTGGCAAGAATCTGCCGATACGATACGTATCATGATACAGGGGTTACGATTCAATATATCGCGATATATTACGATACTGTACGCAAGGTATTACATTGCAATCTTTTGAATCTTTTATCCACCATATGCATAAAAGTGTACTATTTATGCAATCACAACAGTGGGGTCAGCATTTGCAATCACAGTCCCTGTAACATCCAACATCATAGCACTTCTTTGAGAGTGCGCATATCTTTGCAAAAGTAAATAAAGTATTGACTGAGTTAATCTTTGCATGTAAACTATTCATTCAAAATCAATAGCGTTTTTTAGTGAGAATTGATACAGTATTACAAAACGTAATATCTCGATACTCAATATTTTCGATATTTTCTCACACCCCTACTCGTGGTGACGCTAGAGGAAAAGTCAGAGGATCTCCAACGTCATTAGAATTCATCCTCTGGGCACCACGAATATCTGTACAAAATGTCATGGCAATCCATCCAATAGTTGTTGAGATATTTCAGTCTGGAAGTGGTAGACTAACCCATCAAACTGTCCAAGATCATGCAAACACAATGCTAATCTGCTGTGGGATTGATTTCCCCCTCTAAGCAGTTTTTAGCTGTTGGTGGTTGCAAAACACCCTCGACTTGTCTTAAGAGGCTGCATAAAAACCTCCCTAACCAGTTTGCCAATATGCTCGACTGCTCCACAGTTTACACTGTGCTGTGGCCTTTTAAGCAAGCAACAGCATAATGGCAGTCGGTTTTTAAAAGGTCTGTTATTGTGTACAGCATCCTTTTTGGGGAAAAGTAGTCCCCCATCATGTCTGAATGTCATCGATCAATCTCAGCTGGGATTGGCCGGGTTGTTGTCAAATGGCTTTTTACTGTCTGAGAGAGGAAAGGGAAGTCTCTGGTTGACTGCAGCTCAGTGTATTTTATTCCCACCGCATGCCTCTCCCTGCTTTGAGTGGCAGGAAACCAAAACTGAGTTTATTTTTGAGGATGTCGACATGGTTCATTTAGAACCACTGAGGGAAGGTTCAAGTAGAAAGAAAGAAGGAGAATTCAAACTCCCGAGATAACTGACCAGGACCGCAGACAGACAAAGTTTGTGACTAGCTGGTGGAGCATCAACAGCTCAAGAGACATATTGTGAATGTTGAACAGAAACTCCAAATGAATGCTAATGTAACTCAGTGTCTGCTGGATGTGTAAATGAGCACACTTCTCACTCTTTCATATCAACTCCTTATGGTGATGAGATGTCAGTGTTGTGTTGTGTTGCCCCAAAGTTTGCAGGTTTAATGGAAAGTGTCAGTTTTATTACAACTTGGATCCTATTTTTGTAGTTTTGGCCATCATTTATACCCGTTATAATAACACTGCACTTACCACAGTGATTGCTGGGAACACGATGAGTCCAATGAGGCAGAAAACATGATCAGACAGGTTTAGGTTGACCGATGACCTAAACCAGTGGTTCTCAACCTTTTTCGTATCAAGGACCCCTAAGTTAATTCACAATAGGTCACGGACATCATTTGAAAATATTTTTGCTTCAGGGACCACCATCTGAAAATAGTTTGGTTGTTAGATGATTAAGACCAGAATTCTATAGTTGTCAACTACAGTTGAGGAGATAACCTATCAGAATAGTCACTCTTGTGACTCTTACTCACATTGGGCTCACTTCTACAGTGTATATAAGCTATTCCCCATCTTTCTGGGGACCCCTGGAACTCCCTCAAGGACCCATGGGGTTCCCCGGACCCCTAGTTGAGAACCACTGATCTAAACCACTTCAGTTGGAGGTAAAGTGGAATGTGAGCTCAAGTCAAAATGTATTGTAATACAAATGGTAATCTAATCTTAAACAATAGTTTGTTTAAGAACCAGTATGATCATCTGACCAATTGTGTTTCTTGCCCCATCAGATTTCTTTTTTAGAATTCCCACATCTCAGCAATTAACATGGCTAGGACAATCTCAGTATACTCATATGAAAGATGGCCAAAACTACAACACTAAGACCCAGGTTGTATGACACAGAAATGTCTCTTTAAGCTATCGTCATGTCTTTCAAGGTTCCAGCTGTTTACTGAGTGCTACAGGGATGACTTATTTTTGTAGGCCAACCAGGAAGTTAGCATCGCCCTGGGTTCCCTCGACAAAATGCCAATGGGATTTTTCCACTGGGTTTTGGATTATTGCAGAAAATAAGCTCTGTGGCAAACAAACGTTTCTGATACTTACACGTTTTGTTCCGCAAAATAATCTTCGCAAATGAACACCACTTTTATGATTTTTGAAGCGTAACAGCAATCTCCAGAAGTAAAAAGGTAATGTTAGCCTAAAAACAACCACGGTCACATGAGCGCGAGTATACACAATAAGGCTGTAAAGGCGGACAAGTTAGCGTGATTACATTTAGTAGTCTCATTTAGCCGCTTGTTAGCAACCGCCTTTTTTAAGACACGCAAAAACTTCAAAATTCACGAGTGGGACATTTACTGACATATTCTATATCGTAGAACAAAACGTTAAAATATCTTAAGCTTGTGTTAACCACAGACCTTATTTCAGGCATCAAACTAAAAACCCATTGACTTCCAGACGAGGGAAACAGAAGTGCAAGAATTCTAACTCATTTCCGGGTTTTAGGACTCTTTCCTGCAGCTGTTTATTTGTCTAACTCAGGTATCACAGTAACTCAGAGCGACTTATGCTATCATGTAAAGCTTAATCACATGTCGGGGCTGTAAAGATGTGAAAGCAAACAGCTGAACCAAACATCCCTTTACATTTGTAGATAATTAAACATCAGCATAAGAGAAGACAGCTGCTGTGATTATAGTCATTCATACCCGATGTAAAGATAACAGCGGGACTCAGCGAGACGCTGCAGGTGATCGCACACCATGCGACCTCAGCGTGTGTGTTTAGACTTGAAAGGATGCACAACATGATATCTATGAAGCCACACACACATTCACACAACAGTCGCACCTACGGTGCTGCTCCGTAATTCGGTATTTCTTAAGAGAGATATCAGCAGCGATGAGGATGTCATTTCACGTGGTAATTAAGTTGCTGCTTGTCAGTCTGTGTGTGCATTTGTGTGTGTGTGTGTGTGTGTGTGTGTGTGTGTGTGTGTGTTTTCCAGCGAGCCCTGCTCTTTACATAATTAGCAGTCCAATTGAAGCAGAAGATGGAGGAGGAGGAAAGCTATTAAGTGAGAGGCTTCACAAATATTCAGGGTATAGAGAGAGAGGGGGGGGGGGGGGGGCGCTAGTCAAATCTCTTCAGCACGCACACACAGACACACACACTTTAGTCCTATTCAAACTCTCAAAATCTGTTTTCTTTCTCTCCGTTCTTCCTCTTCCCATTATTTACTTGCCTTGGCTGTAACTGTGTAGGATTATCTAATCTTTTTTTTTTTTTTCCCTAACAGAGTGACAAGTCTTTGGGCCTTGACTGTCATTGTGGTGTTTCATGTGAATGTCTGTCAACCCGTCTCCCACACACACACACACACACACACACACACACACACACACACACACATTTTAGAGTCTGCTGTCAACAATCTTTAAAGTTAAAAAATCATATCCTCATCCTGACAGCAAGGATAAGGACATCGATAAAGGATCTTACAGGCACTAAGTGTGCCTTAGTCTCTTTTCTGTGTGTATATACACAGTGTGTGTATGTGTGTGTGTGTGTGTGTGTGTGTGTGTGTACTATATGTATACACACGGAGGCAGTAGGAAATGCCGGCACTCGACAGAAGAGGCTCTTGGCTGTGGACGTTATCCACAGTAATCCTCACCACGTGAATCACTCTGGAGACACACACACACACACACACACACTAACACACACACACACACACACACACACACACACACACACACACACACACACACACACACACACACACACACACACACACACACACACACACACACACACACACAAATTAAGCGCTGCTACAACACAGGAACATCAGAACCACCAAAAATATCCCAACAGACTACACTTGTGCTTTTGAAGGCATACTCCAGTCCAATAATCCAAACCCCCTTGTGAAAGATAAACACTTAAATGAGACACAGAGCAAAACATTTTACATACATGAATACAAATCTAATTTAACAGTGTATAAATCAGACAAAGATATATTAGTAGTCACACCACAACATTAAAAGTAAGAGGTACAATTGATCTGAAGCAGAGGGACTTCAATTCCGCTCATTTCTGTTTAAACGTACTCTTTATGAATGCCAGACAGCCAATATTTCTATGTCCCTAAAGCACAAAATGACCTTAAAACAGGGTTTTCAAGGGCTGTTCATCAGACTGCTGAGTCAGTGTTTACTTAACCTCGTGCTGACCTTAATAAATTGTACAGGTTGTTTTCAATGTCAAAATTTACGTTTCCCGTGGCGATTGTACGGTGGCCCTGAGAGCTCAATACGCTGAAAATTAAGAAAACACAAATAGACACAACACAAGCAAATGAAGAAACATCTTCACCAACTTGACGACCCACGAAAACACCAATTTGACCGCACGTGCGCAGCATTTACAAAAAGCACTGCGACGGAAGGGAAACTGTTTCCAGAGGACACTAAAAAGCGGTGCACACGGCTAGGACATGCAGTGCCTGTTGTTGCCGTTTGTGGATAATGAACTTATTAAAGTCATGATTCAGATATTATTGCAGATATCTGCTGATAACTTAGCGTAAGCCTTTTGTTTATTATCATAATATCTGAATCATGCGATCACAATGATGGATAGCTGACTTCAATAACTTCTTTAGCCACAAACCATGGCAACAACAACAATTGTGTCCTAGCCATGTGCATCACTTTTTAGTGTCCCCTGGAAACAGTTACCGTTGTGTTGTGAGCTTCTTGCAGCGCTTTTTCTAAATGCTGCGCATGTGTCGTCAAAGTGGACGCTTCTCTACCTCTTCTTGATATAGCCGGGCCGGCCGCACATGCTTTTAGTGCATGTGCATGTGAGCGTGCCCCAATAGAAATGCCGCCAATCTCGCATTTAGCAACTTTAATTTGCAACGCGTTGAGCCCTCGGGGTCACCGTACAATTGTGTCAGCGGTGATGCTGGTATAGTTTTCACCTTGTGAGTCTGTGAGTGAGTCATCATGGCAAAATGTGTTCCTGGAGACACCTACTGTAACAGGAACTACCACAGAGGAGGTTATGAGTTTCGCGAGATGTTTATATTTCTGTCTGTTTCTGTGGACAGATCTCGTCTCCACGATAGCATCCGTGTAAGATGCAGTCACGAATATTTACAAGTGTGTAGTTGAGATTGAAATGAAGCGGGGCTGCATAGTTAATCGAAATTTTATCAAAATCACAATATGGCCTACTGCAATTTTCAAATCGCAGGAGGCTCAATATTTGTTAAAGGCCAAATGTGTGTCAAAATACCACATTAAACTAAATATTGTGGTGCTGCAGAGATGTCCTGGCCTGCACTTAATATTCTTCAAACTTAGGGTCACATCTTTGTTTGGTACAGATCCCTGCAAAAAATCACACCATAATCATGTTTATGTTTTTACGCCCCTGGCCCGATATGGCATCACAAAACCTTACAGGTGTGTAGTTGAGATCAAAATGAAGATTGAGTTCGAGGATGGGTGTGGTCCGAGCAAGGGCGCCGAAAGTAAGGAGGTAGGAAGTGGGGAAAGGAACATTGCATCCCCCCAAAATACTATTTGGCGTAGCTGGTGTGATCCCAAGATGGTTTCTGGTGTAAGAAAATCCTACTTAAAGCTGCAATAATAACATTTTTTTCCCACAACAAGCTTAAAACACAGTTCTTATACAGTTGTTATGGCTAATGTGTTAGCATATTTACACACCCTGCAGATGCAGAGAAACATTAGCATTCATATGGAGTTGTGTCTCTGGCCAATGGCCATCTGATTGATGTAAATCCAAAACTCAATTTCCTTTTAATTCTGTTTTGGTCTCCATCAGAACATTCTTGCTGTAAATGGCTGCCCGCTGTTAGAAACAGGGTTGATAATAGTGGAATGTGCCAACCATAAAGCCAAAACAAGCCTAATGACTATGTAGCTTGTTAATAAGTTTGTTAAATGTTGTACTGCGAGACGGGTGCATATTAGCAACTGCAGGCTTCAACCTTCCTACACCTTTCAGTCATTGCTATATCTGCTTTTGACATTTACCCATTATTTTGTGGCTGTTTTTTAGTTTTCAGTTTTACAGTAAATGACATATTGATATGATAACTAAGACAAGTAAAATAATATATAGCCCTATTTCATCGTTGTAGAATTCATGTGGTTTGATGACATGGTCACAAACAGGTGCAGTCTGTGTTTCTTAGGAGCAAGCTAGTTTTTTTCCAATTTCTTTTTAATCTCCTTCTCTTACCGACTTTCTCCTTTTCTCACTTTTTTTTATTTCCTTTAATGGACACACAGTGATTTGCAGAGAAACCCTAAAATGTAAAACAAAATGCTCCGTCTCAAACCAGACTTAGCAAATAGTCCATACTAAGCACTTTGAAGAATAACATCCCCATCAGATAGTAAAACTCAGGAGGAGGTCAGCGCACTCGCAGGGATTAACAAATATTCTGCTGTGCTCAACCTAAGCGGGCCGTGATGAATTTATCAGGATATCAAAAATCACAAGGGTTGGTGTAGCGTCAATATGAAACAGTAAGCGGTTTTGTGCGTCAGACATATTGAATAGGCTTTACACGGGGATGAGGTAAATCCGTAGAGCTTTATCAACATGTGACAGATAGAATCAGCGTCTGAAACAAGCCTCTGCACATTCAATTTCAAGTATGATTTTGTAATGGACATCATACTGCACTCTTCATTCCTGCTATATTCTAGACCAGGAACAACGAAGTGACCGAATCATCCCCACGGTGTTGTTGGCTCAACTCCACCTCTGGTAAAAGCAGTCTCTCTCTGAGGTGGATTATTCAAAGTAAAGTGGCTGTATTTGACCTGAAGGATACTGAACTTATGATTAATGACAGTTGGTGATGATTTATGGGAGTAAAACTCCTGCTCGATGAGCAGCTACACAAATGGGCACACGAGGGTCACTCTGTGTGCAAAAATCACATATACAACCATTTGTAAAACCTGGACACCTGCTGTGTCAGTGGTGTAGACAGACTCTCTAAGAAGCAGGGGTGGAAAAATGTCACCTCTAATGTACATTCCCCGAAGGCTGAGTGTTCATATAGCGGCAGCGTGCGGCCGCCGAGAGAAAAAGCACTGCATCCAGCGACTTTTTTCAGAGCGCTCCGACTGCTTCTAAATCTCTGAACTTTTAGAAAGGCGCTGATGTCGTCACTGTCGCTCCTTTTCAGGCAAACAATCGTATATTAGATGGGGCGGGACTCGACACCCTGGTAACCAAGAAATTGCAGGAGAAGCTTGTTCTGGCCATGTTCGCATAGAAAGCGAATGGGCGATGCTAGTGTATCATACGACGGTGGTTAGAGTAGTGATATGTTATCAAGATATTGTTGTCATAGATACAAAACCCACACACAGCTTTTCATCAAAAAAAGCACGCTCCCAGCGCTTTTCTACCAGAGAAAAACAATATATGGACACACCCTAATGGAGTTACGTACAGGCTAACGGTACCCTTTGCCCTCTACGGCACTTGAGCCAGCCAAAGGGTCACTTGGGCCAAACACAAGGGCACCTGGGGGGAACCTAGGCTGTGACTTTAGAGCAAATGTAAAGAATGGAGGTGCCTTGTTAAGACTAGGGCTGTTTATTGGCAAGAATCTGGCAATACGATACGTATATCGTATATTACGATACTGTAAGCAAGGTGATATATTGCGATTTTTAAAATTCACTTTTAGGAAAACTGCCATAATATAAAGAACACACCAGAAATACACCATTTTAGATTAGGCAAAATAACACATTTGTACTACAAGCAAAAAACTGCATGGTACTTGCCCAAAACTGCATGTGATTATCATAAAGTGGGAATGCCTGAAAGGGGAGCCTTGTGGGTACCCATAGAACCTATTTTCATTCACATATCCTTAGGTCAGAGGTCAAGGGACTCCTTTGAAAATGGTCATATCAGTTTTTTCTCCCCAAAATTGAGCGTAATTTTGGAGCGTTATTTAGCCTCCTTCGCGATAAACTAGTATGGCATGGTTGGTACCAATGGATCCTTCTGTTTTCTAGTTTCATATGATGCCAGTACTTTCACTATAGCTTTAAAACGGGGCCCGCTACAACCTCTGAAACATCAAATAGCAGCAGGGCCCGACAGTGGGATATTGGATTTTTAAGAGGTCAATTAAAAACCGATACAGTGTTTTGGAGAATCAATACTGTATCACAACACATAATATTGCGATACTCATGTGTATTAGTATTTTCTTACAAGTTAAGACACAGACATATCTTGTTAAAAAAAAAAGTTGCAATACAAGAACTCTTCAGCACTCAAAACCACCAAAGGGCAGGGTGGTCATTCCTCCCAACTTTTATGATTACAGGCTGTAATCTGGCTGTAGCAAATGTTTTCTGCATCCTCTACAGTACGGCGCCGCTGTGATGCTCTGCTGGGTGTGTATGTATGAGAAAGAGAATTTGTTGATAAAGTACGTTTGATTTATGGTTTTGCCCTTGCTGAATCTTCCTGACTTGACCGTGCATTCAATTGTTGTTGCATCAGGCGAGGGTGGATCAAGATACATCAGTAAATGTACTTAATGCTACTGTTTGTAGCAGTATCTTTGTGAGCTTTTTATATTTTTGTTAGACAGCAAAAGCAGGGCTCAACAATAAGGATTGCCCGATTGCTCGGGGCAAGTAAAATGCCGAGTCGGCTAGTAATTCCAGTAAAAAAAAAGAATTAAACATTGTTTTTTCTGGAGCTGACGATGGAGTGAGCCATTTTACTTCTTTCTCATTCTGTTGAGAGTTGCACATCTGCAGTAACAATCGGGCACTCGCGAGAAAATGGCGGCATGTAAAGACAAAGTTTATGAACTGAAGCGCAAGCGAGCATTTCAAGTTTAGTTGGGTGGCATCAAAGATGCTCTATAACAAAGATCAAACATTTTAATCTCTCTTAAGTGGGTGTGGTCAAGGCGTGATCGCCTCCCCCCCCCCCATCCCCCCACCTCGTTTGGAAGTGTTGTGAACCTTGTGTGGATGGATGAAAGCAGATTGGGTTATATTTGCATTAAGTATTTACATTTTCTTTTGCTAAGATTAGATATTTGCACAGCCAACAGCCATATTTAGCATTACGAAAATTAGTTAGCAAGGGCCTTAACGAATGCTAGTTGCCAGATCTCGCGAGAAAGTTGAGACATAGAAAGAACAAAGTTAATTTCTCCTGTTTTGTCCGTCTGAAAAATGCCATTTTAGTGTCAGAATGTTCGGAAGATATGTGGCTTGTGAAAAATGGGTCCAATATTTACTTTGGTGACTATGGGGCGAAAGAATCAGTCATAATCTATGTTCACGTTCACTTCTCCCATTGGAGTTAATCGACTCAGGACATGCCGCTAGTCTCCTAAAGGGGTGAAACCCAGGTGACACAGATACAGGAAACTGACTCAAAGTGAACCATCTCCTTTCTGAACTGTCTCTGGTGGCATTAGAGGATGTGGGCGAAACTCCAACTATGTATTGCGCAGTTTGCCGCAAGTTTGAGAACAAGGCGGATAAGACGGGGTTGTTTTATTAAAGGCATGTCAAGTTTCCGATAAACGTCGCTGGAGTGCCATAACAAGAGCCGGCAGCATGACGGCTGTTCTGTTATTTGTTGTTATTTGATAACCGCTAATAAATAAAACAATCTGTAAAGGGGCAAGAAAAACTGACTTAGAGCAGGTCAAATTTCTGGAAAAAACATTAACGTTGAACCCTGAATAGTAGAGAGATGAGGGGAGAGAGAGATTGGGAATGACAGCAAATGTCACTGGTTAGACGCAAACTTGTGACGGTTCACTGTTGGCCCATTAACCCCCTTAGGCCATCAGGGCGCTGCATGTTAGTGTGTTTCAGGGAGTTAGTGTGTTTGAGAGTGAGGAAAAATGCCAGGACAATTTAACAAATGCTCAAGATTAAGGAGAACAACAGACAAGCAGATTGTGGAGGAGTGCGTGTGTATGTGTGAGGTAAAACTAACAGTATCCTTGTATAACTTGTAGGATTCAAAATATATGTAGATGTGGGGGAAGAGATGACTGTTTCCCTGTGGGTGTCTTTTTTTTTCTCCTCGTACCACGAGAACTTTGCTCTGCCTCATTTCCAACAACTCTCGCAATATGTTCAACAAACGGAAACAGCCTTGTGTTGCTGTAAAACTCCTCCACATCTGGTATACGGAGCCGCACCTCCTGTTTAGCGTTTAAACCACCGAGTATGCAAATGCCTGATGTTTAGTCCGACACAATGGGTGTTTGTTGTTAGATTGCATAAAAAACACCGGCGTGTGTTTAGCTGTGGAAAGCTTTAACTCATGAACTGCAGCGTGCACACCTGCATGAACACCCGACCAGTGAACCACAGCACCATAGGGGGGCAGCAAAGTCAAAGACAGCCAGCTGCTGTTGACACCAGCTTTCTCATTTGACTTGTTGGGAGACGGAGCAGGGTGGAGATGAGAAGGGTGGTAACAGGAAATGAGAGGCAGAAAAAGAGAAGATGCCTGAAGGGGACAAAACACATTTCATATCATGTTGCAAGGCACACAAGTCAGGTGTCTCTTGATGCATGAAAAGTCTATTGGAAAATGCCTGTTATTTTATAACACAAGCACAGATACTACTGTAAAGCCCAGATAGGGTAAGGTGCTATCTCCAGCAAAGGCGTATTCTGTAATTTTTTTATCCCTAAAGGCAGTTTTTCTCTGGGAACCCTCCCCCTGCTGCTGTGAGAGGTTTGGAGACTTGTCAATTTCTCAGATGGCCGAGCACTGAAGGCTTGATTTCCTCTAAGTGTTCTCTCTCTCCATCTCTAGCACTGTGTGTGTGTGTGTGTGAGAGAGTGTGTGTGAGTGGGAAAACCACACAGAAAGAAGAAGGAGAGTTTGCGTGCGAGTGTGTGTTGGAGAGAAAGAAGAGAAAATAAAGAGAGAATGAAATGAGACACAGAAATCAGGGGAAGATGGATGCAGGCAGCAGCACATTCCCACCCTCCCTACTCTGCATAGTGT
The DNA here is from genome assembly GCA_916701645.2 of Sebastolobus alascanus. Classification (NCBI taxonomy): domain Eukaryota; kingdom Metazoa; phylum Chordata; class Actinopteri; order Perciformes; family Sebastidae; genus Sebastolobus; species Sebastolobus alascanus. The sequence goes on along the minus strand of CAKAOJ020000011.1, from coordinate 6,862,988 downwards.
GCCACAATGAGAGTCAGGGTTTACATAACCCACCACAGCTCCTAAGCACACATATAATTACAAATGGGGATTAGGGAGCAACAGCATAATGTTCTAAGCAGCGAAAAAAACAGAAACGAACAGATCGTTTTAAAGTGCAGCAGGATCTGTTCTCCTCCCGGGTAAACATCGTCGAACAAATGTCTGCCTCTCCAACGCTGCCTCTCTGGTATGTTCAACAATTCAGTCAACAGTTTTCTCTCTCCCTCTCCATCTCCATCTATCCACTACTACATCCTTTCGTTTTCATGCACTGTATGAATCTGCGGACCGTCAGGGCACTACTGGCATACTGTTCCGGCGCAGGAGGACGACTGTCAGCTCGCCATGAGTCTGTCTTCTGGCGCCCGAGGCAGGAAACACCAACTCAAATCTCCTCGGTGGGAGAGGAGACGAGAGGACATTTCGCTCTGTATTCCTTCTGCATGTGTTCAGAGAAATGTATTACCACAGCTGGCATCCACGAGAATTAAAATTCAATCTACGTGACCTCCAATCACTTAGGACCTTCTCTCTGCAAAAAAAACACCATCTCAGCAAATGGAGAGGGAGAGAATAAGAGGATAGTGAAATCAGGATGAATTTATTTCAGAGTGGAAAAAAAAACAACCTTGCCCGAGTCACGGCGCAGGATTGCGCCCGCAGCCGAACCACAGAACTCAAAAAAACTGGCTTGATAATTCGGAAGATACCAAACTCATTATTCTACTCAATTCAACGATTATTCAGTAGCGGGAAGCAGATAAGTGTTAGAAGACAAATAGAACAAAGCGGAGAAGAGGAGTGAATGGAAGTGGGGCCTGTTTTGCCTTGTTGGGACTGGGAAATATATTTAAAAAAATGCAGGCAGGGGCATTTTCTACATCCAACACAATACAAGCACAATTCAGCTTCAAATGGAATTGGATTAATTTAGCATGCTTCCCTAGGCTGCAAAACAAGTCAAACACACACACACACACACACACACACACACACACACACACACACACACACACACACACGAAGGCACACAAAATCGCAACAACAGTTAGGCTTAGGTGTGTACTTTATCTGTAGAGCTATGTTTCATCAGCTGCACAAAAATTAAAAAAAGAAAGTCATGTAAGAGCAAAAAGCTTGAACAGGACAACACTTTCACTTAAGTGCCTCAACTACAATATTTTATTGCCTTGCATATTATTTAATACTAAAAAGCGCTATGTGAAATTTAACGATCTGGTGCATTTTAGCATCATTTTGACACACACATGATTTTGCACACCGTCAAGCCATTATGCACGGCAGATCCACTGGTTAAATTTTGTGCAACCAGCATCGGAGTGTTGTAAAATAAACACAGAACCCAGACGTGCTTATGTTCACACATTCTGTTCGAATTATTCTACACAGTTTCTTTTTCACATCAACAGGCGTGTTGGAGATGGATGCATTGAGCAGTTCACACAGCTACGCGAACAATCGTGAAAACTTCTTGCTCCGCTTATAACTCTCTCAGTACGGCCGTCTGTTTCAGCCAGCCCTTCACCTGGTGTCTCCACCCTAAACACCGGGTAACCGGGGTAACAGCTGTGTGTGCGTCATATCTTTTAAATGAGGATGGCCAAAATGTCGCCTGGAGCTCCACATTTTAAATTTTTTTAACAGGTAGATGTGTTGGGCGATTGAATGAATATACCGGCTATCAGCGATTGGCTGAGAACATCGTCGATTGGTTTTATTGCGTGATTCCTTGGGCGATGTTTGTCATTTTAGATTGCTAATTTAATGGTCTGCCTTCGAAGAACGAGAGCCGCTCAGCCACAGCATAGTGGGCACAGAGGGAGACAGTGGGGAAAGCAATGTGCAGAGCTGGCATATTTTCACATGTAACTCTCTGAAATAAGGACCAAATCAGAGATGGTGATTGTTGGATAGACCAATCGAAACGGTCTAACTAGCTCAAGCTCTAGCTCAGCTGCAACTAAGGCAGCGTGGGAGGGGGGGATGGGTGCGCCGCACACACAGACACACATGCAAATATATCGGCATCGCCGGTTGTTGGGCTGACGAACTCCGGTTGGAAAATTTAACATATCACCCAACCCTAATGTGTGGCTGCGGTGAGCAACATGATGTGATAGAGATTGTTCGAGTTCAGAAAAGATTGTGGTTTGGGTTAAAATAAGTATGTTTGTTATGTAACTTAAGTTAAGTAAGTAAGTAAGTTAAGTAGGCTACGTTACGTGCGTGATATAATGCGGTATGTAATATGTTACTACATCACCTGACTTCCTCCTTTACTCCCGTCATAATTACTATGACCACTAGAGGCAGCCCTGCACGTCCAAAACTGATGCTAGAGGGGTACGTGGAACGTCACAGTTTGACACGTAGAGCTACTGACCAAGGGCAGGGTGCACCTGACTGCGATCTGGCTGCGTCGCTGGGTTCACGAAAATAGAGCCCGTCAGATCACTTGATTTCATCTGAATTACACAATCCTTGATTACGATTGGATAAAGATCCCATATGTTAGACATTATCGCCAACGTTCTATGACCGTAATACGTGGCTTAGACTTTACCACTTTATTACCATAACACATGAAAGTGGGGGGACAAAAGTCTCGCTGTCCCCCCTACTCTATTCTTTCCAGAGGCTCGGCATGCACTAAAAATCTCAAGCAACTGCGTCGGAGCACCTTGACACATCTATTCTAAACTTAGCAGTCACTGTGACGCCACAAACTGACATCTTTCAAGACATAAGGACGCAAGAATATATCACTTTTTTCCCATGAGAAATATACTATATTCATCATTCAGCTTGATATATGGTGACATATTCTTGTATGCATTTTTTTTTTCTATAGGCCTGTCAATCATACGGCTTGTTAGTTACACCCCAAAACAGGAAGCACACATTTCCTGTGTTGAGAAAACAAGACAGGTGATTTATCTTGTGGCATACACACACCGCACGGTGAATAGATGAATGATGATGGAGTATCATTGTCTCACTGGTCACTAACAGTCCTAGACATATTATCGTCACTCTGAAATGACTATGATATAATGACATTAGTTGTAATGGTGAAGTGCAGGTGCGGGCGGCTGCTGCTGATGCTTCAAATCGACCACCTGCAGTGCCCCACAGAGGCATCACGAGCTAAATGATGCGAGTCAGTTACCACATCCAGAGCCAGTGAGCCTTTACTGTCGGCCTGTGCCTGCATCAAAACCTCTCACTATATATTTTAAAAGCAAAAAGGAAATAAGTCCAACTTAATCTATCACATGTATTTTCAATTTAATCTACTTAAAAAGATCCAAATGTATAGGTTATCAATGCATGTAGGTTAGCAATGATTTTGTCAATAAATCCAAGAATAAAGCTTTACAACGGTAACAAACACCGGAAAATATCTATATATCAGATGCTTTGAAGTGCGCCGTCCTGCTTCACAAGGCTGATTGCTCAACCATTCTTCTCCGGCTAATTCTTCGCCCTCATCTGTCTCCGTTCTTAATTTGCCGTCCCCTTCTATAATCCACTCCCCTTTTGTATTTGCAACCTCATTCCCTTTTCTCCATTTTCCTCGTCTTTCCCATCCACCATTTTACACTCTCCCCCCCCCCCCCTCCCCTTTGTCCTGTGTATGTATGTATGTGAGCACTGGCCTGTTAGTCTGGGCAGACCTTGAAGTGTCATTTTCCCTGTCTGCGGAGATAAATGTCCCAGCAAAAGGTGCTTATCACCCGTTTACGGGGAGAAGCGGGGCTGGGAAAAGACAAGGGCGAGAGAAAGACGAAGGTGAGAGGGAGTTACAGTGTGGCTGGCAGGGCGAGGATGGGAAGGGTCATAGATGTGTGGTGGATTTGTTATTTTAACTATCATCCTTCCTTAAAAAAGGAAAGGGAACACAAACACAGAACTCGGTTGTTTTCTACAAATTCAGCTGTCTGGTATAGTGAGGGAAGAGGAAGATGAAACCATTTTCACTCTAAGTGACAGAGCTAAGGGCAGCGGCGGATGCTTTATCATGATTCCCCAGCTTCTAAAGACTTCCTTGCCCCTCCTTCTCTGGGTGGATATCTACTTTATGATAACACAGGAAAAGTATCTGGAAGGCTCCAGTTGTACATCTTATTCTATCTCACTCAGCGACAATGGCTTTCTCCAAATGCCAACAGCTAAGATGAAGAAAAAAAAAAAAGAAAAACTGCTGAAAGGTGAGTGGCTGTGCAGCGTGTACTCACGACAGCTGCATGGTTATCAGCCTTGAAGTGATGTTCTTTTATTCAAACTAAATTGTCACCCTTCAGACGGGACCTTGATGCTGCATGTTTCAACACATCCTGACAAACAGAAATATTATATAACCTTGGAGACGGAGCCACAGACATTCACTAATTGATAAGAATTCTTCCTTTTTTTACAATCATAAAAGCACTACTGGCTCTCAAGCTCTATCTTACTATGATTTAAACACTTAGTCAGGTAAAAACTAAATGGATGATACCTGTTTAATGTCTTGGCTTCATGTGCTCCTCCGGTTTAACACGTTAAAGGAATGCTTCACCCACAAAATGACTATTTGTATATCAACTACTCACCCTTGAATTAGTGAAGAAAACGTTTTTCTCGCATGCCTCCACATTGAACTAAGAATCAAAAACCGGAGAAAACTGAACTATATCAAGAGTTTTCTCAGTTTTTTTGATTCTCCGTTCATCGTGGAGACATGCCAGAAAAGTTTTCTTGGAATTGAGTAATTGATAAACAAATGATAATTTTGGGGGTGACGTATTCCTTTAAGATAGTGTATTTGTCATGGGGAGTACTACTTTTAGAGAGGCTGTCTTAAGTTGGAAAAAAATAACCCTTACGATGTCAGAGTGATGTCATCAGAGTTATCTTGGCTTGGAGACTACGAATGTCGAACAGAAAGCCTGTGTTACAAACTGGAGGTGTGGAGCTTTAACGATGTGTTTACTAGAAGGGCTGTGTATTGGCAAGAATCTGGCGATACATTACGTACAGTATCATGATACAGGGGTTAAGATTCAATATATTGCGATAGTGTAAGCAAGGCGATATATAGAGATTTTTAAAATCTAATTTTAGGAAGACTGTCATAGTATGAAGACCACACCGCCATATACATAAAATCTGAGTAAAAAATAAAGTTGACATTTCTATGCAATCAGAACAGATCTTTGCAAGTAAACTATTAATTAAAATTCGATAGTGTTTTTGAGGATCGATACAGTATCACAAAACATAATATCGCGATACTCAAGTGTATCAATATTTAGACAGGGAGGGTCTAACAAAAAACACAATCAAGCTGAATTATGGAAAGTGTAGGAGCTCGACCCATACTAGGGACTGAACGTCAGGATATCTCAGCTTCTGCTACATACATTTTGATTTTAATCAGTCACTGATTAGCCCCCTAATTTAATGGGCTATACTAAATCAGTGGAGATTAGACAATGGCCCTGTTCAGACCTGGCATTAACATGCATCCTGAGTGATCCGAACACAAGTGGAAAGCTTTCAATACGTCTGTTCACACCTGGCATTAGAATGCTTCTCCACGTGCATCCTGAGTGACCACTTGTGATCCGTTCTCACTTCCCCGCTCTATATGCAAATAAACACGTAGTAAACACACGGCTAATACGGCAGACGTTGTGACGTGATATTACAGGAATGTCAGTAGTAATATCCTACATATTTGTGAATTGAGGTACATTTTATTAACATCAAAATAAAAGGTTATTGTACCGACGCTCCCCGGGGACCTCCGCGCGTGCTGCCAGCACCGCTGCCTTTGCCGAGCAACTGCGGGGTACAGAGCTTCAGAGAGCAAAAACACCGACACATCTCCGACAATATGATAATAATGCACTTTGCGTGCCTAGTCTGATAGTCTGTAGATATGTAGCCTAAAGAGAAGATGTGTTTTAATAAAATACAGATGCACCGACAGGATACATTAGAGCACAGAGGCCGCGGATCCCAGCGGGACGTCAGATGAGTAGGCGGTCCATAATGTGGCCAAGGACACATTCACGTACACACTGCTAAAAGAATGTGGACATATGTGGCCCAGACCACCTCTGAATCTGGTCTGAAAGATCCGATCTCAATGCGACCTCAATGCGTCTTGAGTGCGTTCACGCCTGTACTCAGAGCTGTCCACTTGTGATCCGATCACTGAGGACGCACGTTAATACCAGGTCTGAACAGGGCCATAGTCTGCAAGTTACATATCCTGGAAACAAATGATGTGTCAATGCTGTATTGTACATTTATCACCACAAATTAGATACGCAATGACGGCATGAAATGTTAATGCAACTTTCTGCAGATTGTCACATGGTAAGGCTAACCAGTAGTTAAGATTAGGCAACCAAATGTGATGTATTTTAGCTAAAGGCTTCTTCAGCAGGTGGAACTCGCTCAGGTGTCATCACAGCCAAGAGGTGCAGAAATAGCTAAGTGAGGGAACCCTGAATTTTGAAGTTTTATCACAATTTAGCTCAAGTTACAAAAGCTATATTTATTATGAAATAAACACATTTGATAAAAGGTGTGTTTCTTGTGTAAGTTGTTTTTGTCCATTTTAGCTTAACAATTTAAGGAGTCTCTTCTAAATGTTGCCGTTTTAAATTAATTACGGAAAAAATACGACACCAATATGGGTTTGCAACTGCAATTGTATGTACTGAATAAGATCCGTGTACCATATACAGGACACGTACACAGGTCTGGTTTGACGTGTGGAATGAAAATCATATGTGGCGTCGGTAATTGGTACCTGACCTTAAGAAATGATCTGCACAAAGGCAGCCTGGCAGCTCTGCAAGGGCTATTATGGGGCTCAAGGATTACGGGAGACTTTCAGGGAGATCAAATCCCTCCTCCCTATGGGTGGAAAAGGCATTTAGACAAGCATTCAAATTATGCCACTCTAACGCTGTTGGAACCGGCTTTTAGCATATCTGAGGAACCGGCCTCATCTGAATACAAATGGGTTTGGAAAATATTTTTAAAAATGATTAATAGGTTATCAAAGTGGGTGCAGAGATGGTGCACTGGGGGGTCCCATAGATCTGGAAATTCTTGATATTTCTGCCCCTTATCCCCATAACGCATCCATACTTTCCAATCATGAGAACAAAACAATGCACAATAATTGTGGCAGCTAAATTATGAGTTAATCATAGCCTCTGCATGTGAATGACACACTGCAGCGTATGAAGGACTTTTGGTCACACCTTGTTGAAATAGTACAGTGCAGTCAATGCTGTGGTATTGTTATACTTTATGGGTATATATATCTAGGTTATGATGTTCTCTCTTTCAAATTTATGATATAATTTCTATTGTCCTTTGCAGCAGGATAATTATATCTTCCACATATAATTAGTATTCATCTGCAATATAAAGCATTTTTTGTTTGAAAAAAGCACATAATTTTTCGCTTTTCATGCATAACCCAAAGAAAAAAGGGAATAATATTATGGGTTACTTGATCCCATATAGAAAGGCGGCGAGCATCAACGTCATCCAATCTCTGCTCTGCCATTACTACCTGTGATTAAACTGTAAAAGCCATGTGGCAACCTATTATTTCACTGCCACCATGAACGTCGAGCGAAATGAGCAGGTAATTGCATGGCGTGTGTGTTCTGGCGTTTCTACCTTTGTGAGAACCGATGTGATTGATGTGATTAAGACGTGTATGACTTTAGGCAGAATCTAATGATACGCAAAAAAACTGTCTATATGCAAGCATGAGGAGCCTGACCTATTTCAAAATCCTAATGATCAATCAATCAATCATATAAATAATTGTGACGTAAAATTAAATTAAATTTAAAATAGGGCTTAACGCGACAATAACGCGTTAACGCAAATTCATTTTGACGCCACTAATTTCTTTAACGTATTAACGCAACTTGCGATTTTCAGGTGGTGGCGGTATCAGTTTTAAAGCTAGCGTGAAGATACTGATATCATATGAAACTAGAAGACCTGGAATCCATTGGTACCAACCATGTCATACTAGCTTGTCGTGAAGGAGGCTAAATAACGCTCCAAACTTGCGAAAGATTTTGACGAGGAAAAACTGGCATGGCCATTTTCAAAGGGGTCCCTTGACCTCTGACCTCAAGATAACTGGAATACAATGGGTTCTATGGGTACCCACGAGTCTCCCCTTTACAGACATGCCCACTTTATGATAATCACATGCAGTTTGGGGCAAGTCATAGTCAAGTCAGCACACTGACACACTGACAGCTGTTGTTGCCTGTTGGGCTGCAGTTTGCCATGTTATGATTTGAGCATAAATTTGTTATGCTAAATGCAGTACCTGTGAGGGTTTCTGGACAATATTTGTCATTGTTTTGTGTTGTTAATTGTTTTTCCAACAATAAATCTATACATACATTTGCATAAAGCAAGCATATTTGCCCACTCCCATGTTGATAAGAGTATTAAATACTTGACTAATCTCCCTTTAAAGTACATTTTGAACAGGTTAAAAATGTGTGATTAATTTGCTATTAATCGCGATATATATTTTAATCGATTGAAAGCCCTAATTAAAAAATAAATTGTATTTTAAGCAGTGCATTGCCTCCAGTAAAAACATTAAGAAACACGATGTTACCACTGATCTCCGGTGGACACACTTCCAGCCATCAGCTCACACCCAGAGCCGTCATTACTCCTGTCCAGTGACAGTAGGGAAAACACAGCCACTTACTGTACTTGGGCGGTGGCATCTTGTCAGGGAAAATGCAATATGCATTAGACACAATCCAATCTGTCCCCAGTGGATTTGTGTGTGTGTGTGTGTGTGTGTGTGTGTGTGTAGATGCAGCAGAAAGACAGAAAGAGGAGAGTCTCAGTGGGATCGCCTGGTGCTGGGCTGGCACACCGTCAGACAAACACACTTCATTACAGGCCTATTTACCTGATTAACTGGGCTACTTTATCAGCTGCACAGCACTCTGCAACACACGACTGTCAGCAACACCCCTCTCCCCTAAAAGCCCCCCCCCCCCACCACACACACACACAACTAGACCCACACGCGGTTTACAAATACAAAGCTTGACTCACTGACTTACTGTTTGAATGAATGACTGGCTGGCTGGCTCGCTCAATCGAGGCATGAATTCCGTCTCTTGGCAGAGTCAGCCGACGACATCAAATACATCCCCCCCTGTAGTCTTGAATTAATGTCACCTCTTACAAGTCGGACTCAAATACGACCTGAATAATCTGTTGTACTTGAGTTTTCCTTATGGGGGGAATAACATTTGGGTAACCCCTTCATGTAATGGAACGTAAGAATCAAAAGGGAATAAAGCCCGGAGCTGCCGTCCCAAAGACGAGAGAGAGGACAAAGCCCATCTTGAAACATTATCATTACAGGAGGGTAATGATTTCCTTTTTCTTTGCTTTCTGCGGATCTCACTGCAGGCTATTTAAGGAAAAAAAAAAATCATTTTCCAGGATCACTTTTTAAACACCGAACTAAACCTGTATGGCTGATTCAACCCAATTAGACACATCCCACGCAGACAGAGTGCTGAGTTACAAAAATAAACCTTTTTCACACTTTAGCAAATGATTACAGCTGGCTCAGCAGAGGGCAATAAAAACAGGTTACAAAACTAAAAATATTACATATCACTTCCACAAGCCTTATCATCTGAAGGGTGTGTAAAGGCAAAGATGTTCCCTCCATGTTAATACATGAGCACAGTGTTTTATTTTAAGCAAGCAGCTTCTCTCCGCTCTGCGCCGTGTGTGCCTGTTGGGGCTGCACCGAGCCAAGCTGCCCTATCTGAATTCAGATCACAGGCAGACGGGTTTTTGGCAGGGGATGCGCTCGCGGTCACAACCCAGACGAGCGGGGTCTATAAGGGCCAGACCCCCGGCATCACACACCTGCACGGGGCAGTGACACTGCCCGACTAGTACGAACACACACAAACTGTAGCGTAAAAAAAAAGAAATAAATCATCCTCAATCGTGTGAACGGATGCAAACATACACAGGGTGCAGACACAGAAACATATGGTCGCACAAAAACAGCGAATGATGATATTCATTGCTTTTTATACATCGTGTTCAGTATGTGCACACACACACATACACACACGCACACACACACAGTGGCTGGCTCCCATGCTGACACTACATCTGTTTGTGTGATACCACGGCAGACCTCTGATCACAGGTGCTGTCGTGTCTCATGGGCTGGGTTAAAGAAGACATGCCAAATAGAGGGAGTATGTGAGTGGGAGAGAGAGAGAGAGAGAGCGAGAGAGAGAGAGAGAGAGAGAGGAGCAGAGGGATCAACAGGGAGATGCAGAATGTAAAAGAAAGGCAGAGATTTCAAGACAGCGAATGAAAAAGAGACACAGAGTAAAAGAAAGAAAAAAAAACAGAGAAACATTTCTGTGAGATAAGAGACAGGAATCATCTGTATACTAAACCTGGCACAGATACCAGGTAGAAAACAGAGCAGACAGGAGCGCTGTTGTCTGTTAGTTGTCGCCTGGTACGATCTTTGATCTCCTCAAACAGTCTAAAATATCTGTCGGGTTGTATTTTCGTTCTGGTAAACAGAGCAAGGAAATTGCTAGCTTTTTTAGCTCCCAGTGGAAAGAAGAAATTACACAGAGCAATGTGCTCCGTTCAATACAAATATGATGAAATTATCTTGAGACTTTCGTTTCTGATGATTCCACTATTTGAGATCCAAAAATATCATTAGTGCAAAATGCGTGCAAACCACTTCCACAAGGCCTGGGTTGAAAAAAAAAAAAAATCAATCATGATGGGGAGTTTTTCTTACTTTATATTTACTAAAATTAAGTTGGCTTAACAACAATATGCTGATCAATGAGTATAATCTTTATAGAATATTTCAGGGGATGCACCGATTCTGAAATTCTGGGCCGATACCGATGCTTTTGTTTATTTTGTTTTTGCTGTTATTTATTCCCCTTTTATGCCAGAGAAAAAAAGACCTCTTCATTATAAAAAACAACTGAGCTGTTTTAAAGTCATTCAGCATTTCATTATACTGTCTTTGAATGAGCACAAAGTCAATCACACAAATGTATGAAATAACCATCAATATTACTTTCTTTCACATGAATAATATTTTTTTTTTTAATAACTGCTTGAAAAGCCTTTTCAGCTGCTATACAACAACCCACTCAATGAGAAGAATGTGTCAGTACTTCAGTACAGCCCAACAAAAATGTTCGTTTTTTGAAAGATAAATTAAACATAAATGTAAAAGCGATTAGAAACATAAGCTGTGTTTCTCACACATAGAATTGGGCGGGCCGCCCATACAGTATATTAAAGGCCTCCCAAGTATATTTGGCGACCCATTCTGATAACCAACACAAAATTGCAAAATTGATGCAGGACAACAGACAAACATCGGCCACTGCCATCGGTGAATGTCATCTTATTTGCCGATAGGCCGATGGCAGTCACCAAGGAGAATATCGGCCGATACTGATGTTTGGCCGATAAATCGGTGCATCCCTAGAATGTGTTTGGTAGAAGTGATTAGAAGTCAATTACGACACATTCCTTACTAATCAATCTATCTCTGAGCCTTGAGTTAAAGGGGATAAACTCGAAATTCCTTCAGGGCATATCTATTGCCTCCCATGGCTCTCAACATGGTGACGGCTGAGCCGGCGGCTCACAGCTAACGGCGCTAACAGTGCTAACACTGCAAACAATGGCAAGAGTGCCCCCAGTGCCCCAGAGAGATACCTGGGGGGAAATCGGAGGATAGACGCCGTTATCAGCTGTAACCGCCGCATGAGAGCAGTGCAGCGTGGCAGCCATGAGCTAGCAGGTGGTACCTTGGTGGTAGTTACAGCCTTGGTGGTTGATGGTAGTTACAGGTCTGTACAAATCATGCACTAACAGGTAATATTTAAATTGAATAGTAGACATATTCAACTTAAAAAGTCTAACTCAAACATAGAGACTGCGGCAGAGTAGCCCATTGCTTCCTAAATAATATACACGTCACAGATTTTCCATTTTTCTTAAATCACTTTCGCAGTTGAGAATTTGTTTTTGGCACGCAGGAAGTGATGAAACAGACAGCAAAACATAAAGCCTTCTCCTGGTCTTGGTGCTGAACACAGCAATGACTATTGAACATGATGCAAAAAGAATTAGTTTACTTGAGAGCAAATTTAGGTCTGAAGAGCCTATCTGCAATCTGTTGCAATTCAATACAACTGCATTATACATTTTATTTTATAATGTTCAGTTAATGTTAACATTGTCGGTCTCAATGCTGAAACATATGATTTAATTGTCTATGATGGTGTCAAAAAGAAGCAGAACATCTTAAAAGTAGACTATATGGCAGAACACTTGTATTTGTTTGTATTAGATATTGTACAGGTGTACCTAATAAAGTGGCTACTTGCTGACACATTGTGACAAATACTCCCAATGCATATCATTAGGCTGATATCAAAAAACTGTTTTGAACAATACATTTTAGCATAAAAGTCACCAGTAAAGGCCAATCATTGTAATGTAAATGTATGACCTTTGTTACGCTCCCAGGGAGAGCTCTGATCTCTATCATTTCACCCGTGTCTCATCATACAAGTACAATTCTCTGTTGTACCGTGTAGCGCTCTTGAGAAGATCAACAGCAAGCGCCTCGTGTGAATACATCTCAGCGGTTGTTTGATATTGACACTTGGGAGCAGCGGCTGCTTAAAAGCATGGAGGAGACGGAAAATAAACTATTCTACCAGCAGGACTAATACAATTCCATTCGTTCCAAAGTCTTGCACATTCATTTTGAAAAAAAAAGAAAAGAAAATACCACGTCGTTTTAAGCCCAACATTTCAAATCAAAGCGATTTCTTCATGTCAAGGGCGAGCGCTTTCGAAGCAGGCGAGAATTAGCTTCAACAATATTCCGCTCTGAACTGTAATATGAGTAATCAGTAGAGAATGCAGAAGCTAATGGAATCAGACTAATTTGTAAATTCAGTTTGCTAACATCCAGACCTTGTGCTATTTGCAGATGAAGTTGTCGCCCCGGTTTAATCACACTGCGACCTCACATGTGCAGATTGCGGCTGAGGGTCAAACAGTCAGAATGAGGGCAGGAAAAAGGTGGCGCTGAAATAAAAAGCAGGCTTTTTATGGTGCTGTAGCAGAAGGGGAACGGCACTGAGGGCTGTTTTCACTGTGGCGGAATAGAGGGCGCTCCAAATCAAAGCCCTCAATTTACTGCTCAATCCTTCCCGACCCTTTACCTGTGGTGGTCGCGCGCTTTGGGTAGCGACCGGAAAAAAAAGATCGCTGACACAAGCAGCCCCGAGATGAGATTCCTCCACAGGGTGGCCGGCCTCGCTCTACGTGAGAAAGAGAGCAGTACAGCAAACTGAGAGGGTTCCGGTATTGAGCTGCTGTGCCTTTGCACTGACGGGAGCTCTAGCTGAGGTGGTACAGACTGTTCAGACCCAGAACACACAGGACGGATTACTGATCCCCCAGGAAGAGCCGGGGAAAGATGAAGGGGGGAAAGAATATCTAGGCTGCTCTGTCCACACGGTTACCACTAAGATGATAACGCAAAAAGGACGCTCTGAAAAACTTTGAATCTAGGCAAATGCCTCATTGATATGATACAGATACCATTGCGAATGCTTAAATTGTGCTTCAATCTAAAGGAAATTATAGCCTTTTGGGCTAACAGCTTTGATTATCGTTACTATTAATTATTTAATCTAGAAAATGTACGAAATAAACAACAAATTCTCATCCAAAACTCAAGTACAATTTTGAGCACTGTACTTCAGTATTTATCTTATGACCCTTTGGAGGGTCCCGACCATTAGATTGAGAACCATAGAGCTGTACTACCTAACTGTATATGTAGCTCCACCCCAACCAGCTACAACAGTAAAATGCTGCTTACACATTGCTGCATCAGTATTAGTAACAATCTAATCATGTGAATTATAATAATCAGCCACAGGGGCCAGAGTACTTCTGATACTTTAAGTACAATTTGCTGATAATACTTATGTACATTTATTTAAAAGGAAAATATGCCACCTTTTATGTGGACTTCCTATCAGTGTTGATGGTAATGTAGCGGACTGAAGCAATAAATTCCTCAGTGCGTGCTATTTTGACCGAGAAAGCTGAAGTCTCCTGCCCGTGGAGCTGTGCCGGCAGTGCCTACATGTACCAGAATGCGTTGCGCCCTATCTTCTGATGCCCGCAAGGTCCCCGCCGACCATATCCTCTTGCACAGCTAATGCAGTCGCAGCCTTGGTCTCTCTCCACTGCATTTCTTCAGCCATATACTCTGGCTCGAATAAATATCGCTGAATATCCGAGTCAGCCAAAACACTGTAAAATGTAATCTTGTCCATAACATCCTCTGCACTCATATTTTGGGATGCCATTTTCGCTGTTGGAAGCGCAGCTAGTTTGCAACACAAGCGAAGAGAACAAGGAAGTTCTGTTTTTGAGCGGCATATAGAGCAAGTGCACCCCCTGGCTAGAGGCGGAGACTAGAAATCCAAGCTGAAATAGCCAGTAGTTCTTCCTCGCCCCAAACTATGTCACTATCACGTCAAATGATGGCCCTGGATGCAGGAAGAACAACCGATCTTGCAGCTGCGAAGTCAGCTTTCTCGATCAATACAGCACGCACTGAGGAATGTATTGCTTCAATGGACTCCATTTACCATCGACACTGATTGGTAGGGGTGTGACGAAATACCGTGCCACGAAATATCGCGATATTAAAACGTGACGATATGCATTGTCAAGACGAAAAACTGAATCTCGATATCAGGGCATCATAGGTACATCTAGTCATACAAGCACTGATCTGCATTCTCTCGTCTTCTTCAGTGCTTTGTTTGAACAGAAGAGGGCGCTTTGAGTTCAGACCAGGTAGGTGAAGCACCGCCCTCCACCGCCCCCGCCGCCCCCACCTCGTCTTGCTTTGGGTAGCGAATTTTCCCTTACAGGACCAGTGTGAAACAATTAGGGGGATCTATTGGCAGAAATGGAATATAATGTTAATAAGTATGTTTTCTTTTTGCTCCCTTAGAATGAGCCGTTTATATCTACATGGGGAGCAGGACCTCTCTTCATGGAGTCCGCCATGTTTCTACTGTAACCCAGAATGAACAAACCAAACTCTGTTAACTTTTCCTGCTTCGGCCGGAGTCGATAACGTTACTCGCTCCTGTCGCCACCGCTCTCGCTCTCTTGCTTCACCACTCACTTCCCATACACACACACGCTACACACTGGCTCTCCACCAAATGGCTCTAGAGAGGGCCATTAGCGTTTTCGCGTCGGCCACCGTAGCTCTCCAACACGCTTGGCACACGGGAAAAACTCGAGTTGGTTGCAATCTCCTCACCTCACTGCTAGATACTGCCATATCCCAAACACTGGACCTTTAAGTAGGATTTTGAATGAAGGACTTTTATTTGTAATGGAGTATTTTTTTTGTTGTACTGGTACTTACTGACTTCTACTACTACTCATTTTCTAATAATCGACAGTGTGACAAATTGACAATTTCAAACACTACCTCAATTTGTAGCAACATACCTCCAAAAAAGTAAACTGACTAGGAAGGAATCAGCTAGTTTTTGAACCAAGAAACTTAAATGCAGAGGCATGTATTCAGCCATGACATCATCTGCTCGTTTCACCACACCTCACGTCTCATTGTGTAAAATAAAAATCAACTGCTGAACAGACTGAAGCTTTGTTCTCCAGCTCCAGAACTGCAGGGCAGGCCTGCGGCCCCGTGGGTTATCACCCAGCGGCAACAGCACTCACTGAATGCAGAGATACGACCGCTCGGAGACCGACGAGTGGGAGGCAGCGAAACAGGACAGAAGAAGAAGAATGAGAGTGCATGGAGCGTTAGGAACATGTGACTTAATGTTTTCTTCTTGTGGGTAGAAGGTCGGTGAGGCAGATTGGCTCGGTTTTAGTGTTTCGGCAGTACGCAGCTGCCTTTGTCCCATTTGTGCTGATGCAACATCATGGGAGTGCTACTAAAATAGATAGCAACAGTCCGGCTAAGACGAGGTTAACTCGATCAGACAGCCCCAGCTTCCTAACTGGGCTCCCACTGGAAGTTTAGCACACTTTCACAACATGTACTCTACATTACATACATACTACATGAGTTTAATTATTGAAAAGGTACATTAACGACACAGGAGGGACATGTTTCAGTTTATAACACAGATCTTTCTCAATGTACGGTACATGTTGATCCCTATCCTTCTTGAATCATTTACCACACGTTATCATCCCGCCGGCCTACTACAGTCACACTTACTGCTGGTTGTAACAGCCTACTCTCCAGATGCTCATTATTCCTCCAACAAGTACGTTTCTCTACACACCTTAAGTTCTTAGAAAAGTGGTTAAAGCCCTCTACAGAACCCCCGAAAATCTCTGTAAAATAGTGAAAAAGTGAAGGACAATCTGAACAATAGTCCTATGACATACTCTCCCACAGCGCCGAGCGTCCCTATCTCCGCCGCCTCATAAAAGCTTAATGCGTCCGAGCTCTTAAAATCCAGACAAGGAGAGCCCAATTCACCAGCACAGAGAAGTTCAATTTCACTGCACAACCTTCCCCCCCCCAAAAAAAGAAAAGCTTCCCTTTTCCAAAGCCACTTGGCAGAAAAGTGAAATCCTATTAAATCTTTCAACAAAGCTTCCATAAATATTGTGAGGGAAGTGTCCCAAGTCACACTTCTGCCTGTCTGCTAAAACAGAGCACTGTCCACTTAGCTTGGAAAAGCTATTGTTAGCAGACAGCTGCTACGTCACTGCCACTTCACAATAGGTTGACCAGGTGTCCCACTTTACGAGGGACTGCACGGCATTTTCATCCCTTGTCCCACATCCCACATATTGAGACGATGTCCCAAATTTTCATTGGCTCTAGTTTTCAAAAGTCCACCACTGCAGGACGGACGCTTTTCTAAAATCTGCGCACACGTGGGTCAAATGCAGGTTAACATCTCACCGTCTCCGCTACGCTATGCCCCCCGGAGAAAAATG
Source organism: Sebastolobus alascanus (assembly GCA_916701645.2). NCBI lineage: Eukaryota > Metazoa > Chordata > Actinopteri > Perciformes > Sebastidae > Sebastolobus > Sebastolobus alascanus. The sequence continues at coordinate 6,845,801 of CAKAOJ020000011.1, read as the reverse complement.
CGAGTCACCGCAAAGTCACAAGCTATATGGTGGAAACTAGCACAAAGAAAAGGAAGAGCAGCTACAACAAAGACTGTGAAACTACTTATAAGTTCTCAGAGTTTTTTTGTGAAATTTAACAGTTATTTTTCAGTTTCACACAGGGGGGAATACGACATGAAGTGACACAGTTAATGTGAGTCTCACAAGAAACGTGCGGCTCAGAGAGATTTGCCGATCTATGGATGCATTAGAGCAAAGCATAGAGATGTTACGAGGTAAGGGGCAAGAATAGAAATGTATATTATTTAAGTTAGATAGACATTATATAAAAAATTGTAGACTACCTCTCAGCCTTGGTAACGTGTCCCACATTGTCCCACAAAAACATACTCTTTGTCCCACATTTGGTTTGTTGGGATCTGTTCACCCTACTTCACAACCATCTTTAGGATACCAGAAAAGAAACCTTTCACACCTTCTGCCAACATTTCGCATCCTGTAACCTCCACAGACATATTGATAGAACGTATAACAGCACTATTCCAGAGGCACACCCACCAAATAGATTTCTTAGCACGTAAAAGGAGTACAGATGCTGTACCCTCTTTAAAAAGCCCTTTACTAAAAAATCAATAAGCCTTCTGACAAACCCAATAAGATTTTAAAATGATCGCTATAAGAGAGAAAACACATTCACCACATCGAGATTAATGACTGGAAAGAAGGCTCACCTCTCTCGCAGGTACTATCCCAGAAGCCGGTTCCAGTGCAGTCGCAGACGAAGCGGTTCCATCCCTCCTTGCACGCTCCGTTGTTCTTGCAGGGGTTGCTGTCGCACTGTTTCCCCGTCACCTTACTGCACGAGGACCTGATGCCGGTCACATTCTGGGACTGAGCGATCTGCCGGATGTCCTTGCTGCGGCCGTCGATGAACAGATCCCGGACGCAGCCCACGTAGCCGTAGTTGAGCATGGCGGTCCAGAGCTCGGTGGGGAGAACCAGGCCCGCCCGGCTGTCAGGCAGACCACCCAGATAAAGGTCCCCTTCCAGGTCCAGGATCTCATTCTCCCCGCTGGCTGTGAAAGGTGACCGGCGGCTGTTTACTGAGATGATGCCTGGAGGAAGAAAAATACAATATTAAATATTGGCCTACACTGCAAAAATGTCAACATGTCATGTAATCTGCTCCTATCATTAAAAAAAAAGACCGCCGGGGGAGTGAGATAATATCACTTGTTTAAGTTGTATTATTTTAAATCAAATGTCATGTTCTACTAGTTAAGGGATCTGCCATATTTGCTCGCTGCCAGAAAACAGCACTGACGTCTGCTAAGTCCCTGAAATAACAAGAACGCCACTGAAAACAAGTGACATTTATTGCCCTCAATGTGGCACTTCTACAAAAATGATATTTTAAGACTGAACAAATATGATGATGATTCTCACACATGAAATGAAGACAGATTTTTGGTAATTTTGCAACCAGAAGCTCTTAGAAATTCAGAGGTGCTGGTGAAGTTGTAAATGAGGCTGACAAAAATAGCACAGCGCCCTGCGTCTGTGCTAAGATGTGGTCTGAGTACTGGGGGTGGAGGTGCAAACCTATGCTTGGCAGCCAAAATTGCACTGATCACCGATTCTGTAACACCCTCTTCAGGGGAACTCTATTTGAGTCATGAAAATACACAATAGGGGGCAGAAAAACAAAAAACAGTCAGGGAAAAAATAAGCTTGCATCCAACAAACTCCCAGGGTATCTGCGTGTGAGCTAACAGCACAAAGAGCCCCAAGACCACACAGTAAATAATGATACATCTTTACAGGGTATGTTCCATGGGGCAATTTGATATATTTATACATCCATTGAACCCCAATTAATCTAGATCCATGCAGAGATCAGCTAGTTCAAATGCAGTAAGGCAGATCTGATTTGACAAGTTTTATGATTGTAAAAAACAAAGGGTGCACACATACATTATCAACAGAATATAATCCAATTCCAAAGCTGCATTTGTGCAATGACAACTCTCTTATTTATATTCCAAACAGATACCATTACACCATGACGAAATCATTGGACATAATGTGCGCTAGATTCTATCAACACTGCTGTATTGTGCATTTCACCTCACATATCTTTCACATATTAATGGCTAAAATGGTTTAGTTTATAACTTTTTTTTCCAACACAATTGTCAGAAAAAATGTTGGTATTATACGTTTCTGCAAACCAAAGGATAAATTGAATTTTGATGTTTCTCAACCAAAAACATCTTTCATATCAGCCTCGTATCACGCTTGCAGAAATGCACAATGCCACGTGGTTAACGTTGTGAAACGATTGCTTAGGTTTAGTCAACGTAACGCTACAACGTAACGCCACAACGTAACGCCACAACGTAACGCCACCACGTAACGCCACCACGTAACGCCACCACGTAACGCCACCACGTAACGCCACCACGTAACGCCACCACGTAACGCCACAACGTAACGCCACAACGTAACGCCACAACGTAACGCCACAACGTAACGCCACAACGTAACGCTACAACCTAACAAAGTCACTAGCGTAAATACATAACAACCGCCCTTAGTGGACTTTCTTACATAACGTACTTTAACAAGCGTATAGTCAACGTTTACTTTTGGTCTCAAATGGGACACGAACAGCGGTCTCCTGGGTGAAAGTCCTGTTTGTTTGACCCACCCGCCCTAATTGGACATTCTAGCTTGTTATACTCATTACTATACCAAGTAACTTTCATACCACATAACTATCAATAACGGTTACTCTATATACTACGTCCCTTGCTCTACGTTATTTATTTATTTTTATACGATTTTATAAAATCTATAAAAAGGTAAAAATTGTGATTCAAAGTCAAACAAAAGAGACATCCCAGCACCAACATTAAAACAGGGTTAGAATCTGCTGTGAATCCCATAGTAATTGACAGGTCTTTTAGCAAACTATAAGTTTAAATTTGCTGATGCTGTTTCTTAACATAAGTCACAGTAGGAAAACAGGTTTTCAATTCAAATCAAGATCACTTAATAAACAAACAAATAAAGAATTCAATTACATATGCATGTACACCTGAAATTCATTGGGCCTAATAATTACATATTGGACCTTTGAATATAAATAATGAAATAAAGAAAGAAGGAAGCAAGAGAGGCTTTAACTTTCTTCTTGTAAAATATGACCTCTATCTGCACCTTTCTGTCAGAAATGAAAATATCACTCTTTACACAAATCCCAAATTCAGCCCCTCTCCAAACGGCATAATACAAATTCTCACATTTTACTTGTGTGACATTCACCTTGCAGCCAGACAGAGAGATTCTGGCTGGAGATCTTTGTGGACATGAAATTTAATTCACTTGCAACTCCTATTAACATTTCATTCAAGCCACAAGTGTGATTATGCCTGCTCTTAACCATCCCTCAGTCTGGTATCCATATATCTGTCTCATTCCTCTTTTTCCCCGTGAAAATCCTACTTTCTACTCTGCTATCGCACTGGGGGCTGTGCCGGTGATTAATCAAAGCAGCGAGCTCTGACACACGGCTAAATTGGCTGCTCTAACCTGATATATAACACAGGCTGTAGCGCCGACTAACACACCCTAGTACTCTAGAGGATCCCACCTAATGCACAGATTGTGTTGGGTTTTGGAGCTCAAGGCAACACAAGTTTCTAACCCTTCTCTCTAATATAATATTCTTCTAATACTTTCTGTGTATTTGGCCATGTTTTGAGGTCAGAGGACATACAGATGAAAGGAGGCGAGGGGAAACACAGTCAGTAGCTATCTAGAGAGAAATATGGCTTTATCCCCGGCAATAAATCATCGCTGAAATTAATATATTGAGGAAGTTTACATCGTCCTGTGGCTGTGATGCCGGAAAAAAGTTGAAATAAACAACTCTGATTCTTACAGCTGGTGCGGTTCCATTGCGATAGCTACAGTGAGTATATTATTCTAAGGGTTTGATCTTAATTTGATTTCCGTTAACCTAAACAATTTCAGTACTTTAAAACCAGTTGGACCATTACTGTTAATATTGTAGAATGGTAAAGTTGCAAGTTAGTGCAAAGACAAAGAAAGGTAATGATAGTGAAAATGATTTCCTCTTTCTATTTTGTATTTTGAGTAAACAAAAAGTCTATTAGGACAGGCTTTTTATAACAATTAGTTGATTATTTTGTCAATTATTAGAAAATTAATATATGGCAACTTTGTTATCATGTAACAGGAGTAAGAGTCTACAGCCATGTCAGAGGATCTGTGAGGCTGCACAGTGGTGTTTTGGCAGAATGCTAACATAAGCATTTTAGCATAATTCACTATTTTAGATTAGCGTGTTAGCATACTATTTTTGCCATTTAGTACTAAACCCAAAGTACAGCTGAGGTTAAAGGGAAAGTCACGCCACTAGCGTGGCTAAAAATTATGCATGATATATATCAGGCCCGATATATTATTGTCCGATAATGCAAATTTATATAATGTATTAATCCGATAATTAAAATAAAATAAAATAAAATGCCAAATTGCTTTCAATGACTTAACAAGCGCAGCATCTAAACACTCCAATACAGTTAGTGGCGGAATTCACCTTTAAAGTTGGTTTGCAATCTGGTAATAAACACAAAGAAGAAGAACAAGCACGACTAGAGAGCCAAACATGTCTTTGCCGGTGTGGATGTTTTTCACAGTTTCAGAGGAAGACAACATGCTTTTTGATGCATCAATCATCCATCTTTGCTCACTACATCTTAGCCTTTCTTACCCTATGTATGCATAAAATGCATTAAAATACAAAAATGTGACATTATCGGTTATCTTACAGGTATCGGCCATGAGAAACACGTAATTATCGGTATCGTGCATACCTGTAAAAAATGCAAAGCACTTATTTGTTACAGCCTCTCAAATCTATAATTTTGTTGCTTTTTGCTGTTTCACATTGTAAATTAAATAGCCTCGGGTTCGATGACTCTTTAACACTGTTAATGTTTTGAAAACAACACGTTGGCCTAGAGTAGTAATGGGCATGGAGGATTATTTTTGATATTTTAGAGAATACCTGATAAAATACTCATTAAATGAATCACTGTTGAAAACAATTGTCGTTTTCTTAATTTATCCCCCAAAATGTAGGTTTCCAATTAGAAACGATGAATGATATATATAAAATGAAGTCACCAAAGCAATACTGCAGGAAATACTAGCCAATCTTCACTCAGTATTTTAGGATATTGTACAGGAGCGTACCTTTATTTCTCTTGGTTTGATTACTCTGTACTCTAGCAGTTTGTTTTTCACCTTGTCAGCTCTGCCTATAAATTCATAGTGTTATGATAGCCAAAGGCATCATATTTTTAACTGAGCCAGGAGTTCAGTTTCCTGATTGAAGCCATTCATGATTATGTGTTTGTGTGTGAAAGAGAGAGAAATGAAAAACAGTGATATAACGAGAGCTCAGTGCCTTCCCACAACACCGAGCTGATCACAGTTTAACAGCCTGTGACAGTGATGTTAAACTGAAATGAAGTTTCTAACTCTACCATTGGTAAATTGTGTGATTAAAAGTAGGTAGTTGCTGAAAACCAGTGAAGTTTCAGTTACGACTACATCAAAATGAAAATTGAGTTCTGAAATTTCTTTTCCCTTCCTTCCCTTTCCCCTCCCGTCTTACCTGAGCGACCGTCCCTCTGGATGTCCACGTGGTGCCAGGCGCCGTCGTTGACCTTAGCCTGCGTGGCCTTGACCTTGATGGTGCCGGAGCCCATGTCCAGCAACAGGTACAGCCCTCCGTCCAGCAGCTCCACCGCAAAGAAGTCCACCTTGTTGTTCTTCTGGCCCTTGGCGTCCCGTCGGTCCTGGGCCTTGCCGTGGGTGAAGAGTATCAACCCGTTGGGCTCGGAGGTGCGGAAGTCAAACGAGATTGAGCCCACGCGTTTGGTGTTCCATTTCGGCAAGGCCAGGTAGGAGTCGGGCGTCTCGAAGTTGATGGGGTCGAGGGTGGGAACGTTTTCGCACTTGAAGACCACATCGCCCTGGAGTTTCATCTTGGGGTCCACGATGCGGGCGAGGCGGGAAAGCTCCAGCCGGATATCGTTGTTCTTATACACCACCTGGGGAAAAAAATAAGACTTGAAATGTATGTATGATGATTATATGTCTGTGAATTGTGTCTTAGTGGGTTTTCTTTTTCCATTTAGTTTTTTCCACAGCAGTAGGGGATAATTTGCCAGCGCAGTAATGGTTGAAAAATATTTATTTCCATGTGAATGAATTGCACTCCATTGCAATCTGTAATATCATAGCATCATACTCCAGTAATATTACATATCGCCGATTCGCGGACAGCTGGATCGATAAAACTAATATCTTCTAAGGCGTGTGTGGCCCAATTTGTTTCTCAGTCATTTTCTATTTCAACTCCAATTTATCCGAGATGAAAAGGAGATTGTACACAAATGCATCACTGTATTTTCGTTAGATTGAACACCTGCCGGCTGAGCGTGGAGTGCGAGAAGCGATGGCTAAATTATCAGTGAGTCATTCCCTGTAATGTTCAAAATAGCAGCCTTCATGAACACGGGGTGTAAACCCCACGGGAGGTATCTGTGACCCCGTGAGAATACGCTCAATATTAAACGTATTCACCCATAATAAATTTCTCCAGCCCTCTAATCCACGAAAGTAGAAAGCAGCCCCACATGACAGTCAAATACGACAAAAATACCACAGAAAAGGAGAGTAGAATATTGTCAATTGGAGTCCATTGAGGCGGAAAATTAATGTTTCTTTTTTTTTTTCCTTTCTGGGGAGGAAGACAGGCTTTTTCTGGTATATAGGGCAGTGTGTGTGCAGGAAACAGCAACACTGTTAGAGGGAGCACAGCTGTCAGCAAACAGATTTTACTGCTGTGGGATTACCGATAATCCTGGAAGATTTGACAGTAAATCAACACAGGTGACCCGAGGAGGACTGACGAGAGGGGGGGAAAAGAGAGAAAAACCAGGGAGAGAGAGAGAGACGAGCTGGTGGGAATAAGAGCAGCAGAAGAGAAGGGAACTGCATGAGTAAGAAAATGTGTCAGGAGGCAAATAGAGAGGAAAAGAAGGAGAGATCTGGAAGATTAAATGCTGTAAGGCCAGTGTGTGCCATTGGCTTTCAAAATATGCTTGTGTGTATGTTTGTGTGTTCGTCTATGTACATTACAAACACAGTGATGTAGCTGTCAATGCAGTTAATCACCATACTTAATCTCCTGGACGTGACACACAACAAAACACTTCACACACACTTTGTCAAGCACTTAATCTACTGGTAACGCACCACACAATACTAAGAATTTCATCTGATTTTAAATCAGGGCTGGGACAATACACCTATCACGATACTTGGGTGCCGATTCGATATGTATTGTGATTTTTAAGTATTGCGATTCAACAAGTATTGAGATTCGATATTACGATTTATTGCCATAAACACTAGACCATGGGGGAAAAGTTGAATCATACACTTCTAGGGACTTTTACTTTGGAAAATATCTAAATTGATACAGTAAGAATGTTTGATTTTCAGCATGTACTGTATGTAAACAGAGATGTCCTGAAGTCAAATATATCAGTCATTGTCAGGCAGTATTTATTAAATTGTTTTCAGCAACCCAAAAATCAAAGAATAAAGACATTTCCCATCTCAAATTAGTGTTTTTTTCTTGTTAATTTATACGGGACATGTAATGTTTTATACTTTTGGTTAATATAATCCAATCAATCTTATTTCCATATGTGTATTTTTTATATACAGTTCCCTTTATTAACACCTTATTTTGAAAACCGGACGTAGTCACACGTGTATACTTCTGCTACCTTTGCCAAGTCCGTCTCTAGCTCTTACCGTTAGCTCCGTTCTCTTTGTACATCCATGGTCAGCTCCATTTGACTGTATTTAACATAAATGTCGGTAAATGGTGCTCTACAGTTGTAGCGTTGGCTGACCACGGAGATGCGAGTGACGGCTGGCTTGACCGCACGTTACCGCAATACGATAATGTTTCCTGTCCATGACAGAGTTAGCATGCAGCTTTAGCCGTGATGTCTAGCTCTGCTTTTCCTGGCAACGTGTGAAACCCAAAGTGTTTCCATACTTTACTGTATGTGTAGTGTTTACCACTTAATTTAAAATGTGAGGGTTCAGGTCGTATCCATGCAGACCCTCCACCGTTTTCTGGTTTGTTGTTTCAGCTGGCCGCGGTTTGTTTTGGTGACGGATACGGAACGGATATGATGTCACGTCACTCTGACTACAACAATAAAAGCGGTAACTTCCTTCTACCTCCGCATGGACTCAAATGAAGCAATCATATCGATTCTGGCATTAAAAAATCTAATTCAAAATCTTAAAAAAAAATTGCGATCCATAGGTGAATTGATTTTTTTCCCACCCCCATTTCAAATACAGTATATTTAGACAAGTTGCACCAAAGTGTATGATTGTATGAACAGAAAGCTAAAGAGATGCATTGAAATAGGGCTGTAATGATTATTTTGATTATTGATAAACTGTTGTTGCTGTTATTTATCATTTGTTCTATAGACAAATCCCTATTGCGCTCTCAAGTGCCGCCGCCATTACTGCAGTGCCAGAGTGGAACTGAGCACACTGACAATGAAAGCATAGCTGTTTGGGTTAATCATGGTCAGCAGTCGCCTACTCCGACAGTCGACGGTAGTCTGTGTGAATGTGGAAGTTATTCAGTCTCAAAGCGCTAGTCGGAGATGAAGTATGACACAGCCTTCGGGGGAAAATAACATTGACGTTCCACAGCTGTCCGACCCAGTAATTAATTTGTAATTAAACCCAGCAGGAATTAGCTTATGATTAATATCATCAAGCTCTATAATTTGTGCATTGTAATCAGAAGAAATGCATCATCTTTTTGTCTGCATACAACTCCGAATGCGATCGAAACATGAGGAATTAATGGAGATTTAAAAAAGTAAAATGGATTTAATGGAGCAAAGGCTTGAGACTTTTATTTTCCCAAGTTTGTTTTCCTCCAAAGTTGAAGTTGTTGGAGCAGCTGATAAGAGCACAGAACGGTCTAACCCTCTCTTAAAACTCTTAAAAAAATGTATCGAGTATTTATTACTCTTATCAACATGGGAGTGGGCAAATATAATTGCTTTAATCAAATGTATGTATATATTTATTATTGGAAATCAATTAACAACACAAAACAATGACAAATATTGTCCAGACAAACCCTCACAGGTACTGCATTTAGCATAAAAATATGCTCAAATCATAACATGGCAAACTGCAGCCCAACAGGCAACAACAGCTGTCAGTGTGTCAGTGTGCTGACTTGACTATGACCTGCCCCAAAACTGCATGTGATTATCATAAAGTGGGCATGCTGTAAATGGGAGACTGGTGGGTACCCACAGAACCCATTTTCATTCACATATCTTGAGGTCAGATGTCAATGGACCCCTTTGAAAATGGCCATGCCAGTTTGTCCTTTCCAAAATTTAACGGAAGTTTGGAGCGTTATTTTACCTCCTTCGCGACAAACTAGTACGACACGGTTGGTACCAATGGATTCCTTAGTTTGTCTAGTTTCATGTGATACCAGTATCTTCACTCTATCTTTAAAAACTGAGCCCGCTGCAACCTTAAAATCACAAGTTGCGTTAATGTGTTAAAAAATGAGTGGTGTTAAAACAAATTTGTGTTAAAGTGTTATTATCACGTTAGCTTTGACAGCCCTAATTTATATAAATGACATTTGATGACTATATTTTCACCATGTAAAAATCTTTCTATTTATTTGACAGATTCCTGGGCAAAAGTGCTCAAGAAATGAAACCCTTTCCACATATTACAGTTATACGTGGGTTTTCAAGTAAAGGTGCCACCGCAGTAATGGAAGGTCGTTGACTTTCATCTACAACAGGAATTTGTCTATAAAATGTCAGAAAATACTGAAAAATGTCTTTCATATTTATCATAAAAACCCAAGGTGACATCTTCAAATTGCTTGTTTTGTGGAACACACAGTCAAATGCCCAAAGAGTTCCACTTCGTTATACAGAAGTTAAATATAAGCAGCAAGAGCTGCAACGATTAATCAATTAGTTGTCAAATACGAAATTAATCGCAAACTATTTTGATAATCGATTATTTGGTTTGAGTAATTTTTTAAGAAAATAAAAGTCAAAATTCTCTGATTCCAGCATCTCAAATGTGAATATTTTCTGGTTTCTTTACTCCTCTATGGCGGTAAACTGAATATATTTACACGTCAGCTTGGGCTTTGGGCAACACTTTCACCAATTTCTGATAATTTATGGACCAAACAACTAATCGATTAATCGAGAAAATAATTGACAGATTAATCGACAATGAAAATAATAGTTATTTGCAGCCCTATAAGCAGCGTATGCTTACAATTAAAAGCTGGAACTAGAGATTAATCGCTTATCAAAATAGTTGTCGATTCATTTTCAGTAGACTGACTAGTTGATTGATCGACTAATCATTTCAGCTTTACAAGGACATTTCCAGCAGATAGAAAAGAAAAAAGCCACCCTGATGCTGCTGCAATGTTTGAGAATGCTAAGCATGCTAATATGACTCATGGCTTGAGGGATCATCTCCGTTTGTTCTTTTTGTCTGCATGTGATTATCAGCTAACCTCTAATTTGGACTGAAAATATGATGAACATCAAATGAAAAATGATATTGCACAGAGATGTTGCACCAGCCCTGTATCTCAAAAATCTTTTAACTTTAACCACCATTACTGATGTCTCTGAAAAACTGATGTTTTTATGTTTTCTTCTGAAGCCAAATACCTTGAATTCCACATTGAACCAGCTTTCAGACTACTCTTTAGCAAGAGAACAAACTGAATATTACATGAAAAGAGACAGAGAGAAGAAAAATATGCTTTAAGGCCGCTCATTTGCACAACTTTTTGCACTACACAGTGATGGTCACTGTGTAGTTCTTAGATGTAAATTAAAGGCACTCAGTCTCTGACATGTTAAGTAGAATACTAGATCTGGAAAGAAAAGGTTAATCTCTGTGACAAAACACAAGGTCTCCATCAGAGCCACAACTAGCTTTTCTTGTACTCTTAAAAAAAAAAACACAGTTTGTTTACCCGACTCATGAAAACCTTGCTCTCCATCTTAGTTTTCTTGACAGCGGAAAGTCTTTACAAACTCTCCCAGGCACTGCAATGTTATTCTGGGACGTACTAATCTTACAATCAGCCAGCTCCCGATCTGTTTTGGGATTATGATTTTGTCTGTTCTGCTGCAGGCTGATCAATAAGGTAATCGAAATGATGCCATAAAAGAGGAACTGACTGCTGCGGCTATGTGTTCCTCATCTTTTCCTTTGTTATGGCTGTGCTTTGCTACGCTATCCTTCGGCCTATCAACAGCCTTATGGGGCCCATTCATAATGCACGCACAGGGGACTGTAACGACTCCATAAAGCCGAGATCCTCCATCTCTGCTCCAGGATGGTGTATTGATTGGGCCCTGGTAAGGGTGAGGGAAGGGCAGGTGGGTGGAAGCACACACACGCACACACACACACACACGGTCTCCTCCCTAATCTACTCCAGATCAGTGCTCATGTCCTCTTGGCCCCGGCCACAGCTGCTGTCAGCTCATGATTTAGCTCCAGTGTTAATGAAGAAGCGGGGTAATTCCGCTGAAGTGGAGTGAAGATACACACACAAACAAGGTGCTCGTGAGGCTTTGTAAAGGAGATCTCTACTTGCTCAAACACACGGACAAGAAAATGACATTTAGTTGTATGTGCAAAAACACAAATGTGACTGCACAGACAGAAAGAAATACACACAAAGTGTACATCAATTGTGTGTAAATATTGATGAGAGAACTGGATGAGTGACAGTACTGTTGAAATAAGAGATAGAATATTCAGTAATAAATACTGAGGATCAATATGACTCTGACTACCATATTGCAATGACTGGGATGTGACAGTGCACCAGTATTAAAGGGTTAGATCACCCAAATAACAAAAGAAATTTTGCCTGTTTCCAGAGTAAGTAGGCATGTAGATAGCTCTGGTTTTATGTGGCGAAGACTTTAGATTCCAACTTAGGACCATATGAATTCCGTGATGCGGAAAAAACGCATTAAACTTGATAATAAAAATGGAAGCAACTGTAAAACGTGGAATATCGTGCAATTTGCAAAAATGTGGATGCAATTTAAAAATCAGGGTTTTCCCTACCATTATAAGCGTTTTTTCACAGTGCCTAAGCCGAATGAGCAGAAAAAAATATTCTGCTATGTTTTGGTGTCATTTACGGGCGTGCTGCCTCTGACCCTTGCTCTCCGTGTTGGTGTTTCACGAGGGCGGGGCTTGGATCCTCCTCCACACACACACACGGTCATGTGTGTCAAGAACGTGGTCTTCCAATTTGAGAGCACATCGTTGATTTCAGGTTCAGATTTTATAATGCTTTGCCTCAAAACTCTGTCCTCGCACTCAAATAGCTCCTGCTTGCGCCTAGATTTGCTCTGCTTTGGCTCAAACTGCCTGCTTGCACTCAGATATATTGTTGCATACACAGATTTCCTGCGCTCCAGCTTCAGCCCTTCTCCTCACACTCAGACTGCTTCTGTGAGTTTGTGAATCGTCTGCTCTCAGACTTCTCCTCTTCTCTCTGATTATATGTGCAATAACCCTGTCAAAATTCCACAACCAATAGAATGCCAGTGTAGCATTGAGCAATGAAATGATACCTGCCTCGTTGCAGGCGCATTCGCTTTACTCCTTAGAGGGTCCTTGATGGGCGGTTACTCTTTAACCAAATGTGTCCACTTCTGCCCTCTAAGGCTTTATTATATGTACTTTCTTTGCTTTCTTTACGACTTTCGCGATCAAACGACAGTAATATATATGTTTATATATCAGCGCCCATATTTTTGTTTTACTATAATAGCTACACCGGCTATTATTACTAGAACCAACTCTTTTTTATTTTGCTGTACGCTGATAAGGATGTCCTGAATCAACCACGTCAATTCATGCTTGTTGCACACAAAGAGCAATCAGCTTTCTAATGCTAGCTAAAAACGAGGTGGTAATCGCTGTGGTCTGCTCGTTCTCCTTAATACATGTATGGCCACATCTCGCTACATACCTCTCCTCCAGGCCTAAACTGAACATACTCATGCTGAAAGTGCTCTATTTTCAGTCTATGCTAACATTAGCTTGATGCACAGGTAACATTACTCCATAGCGCTCCGCTATGTTTTTCCAATAGTGAGTGAAGGGTCTGGGTGCCGTGGTATATAACATTATTGATTTTCAGTGGTATTCCTGTTGACTATTGCAGTAGTATGCTGCTGCAGTCATAAACCATTGATCAATACTACACCTGGCATTCTATTACTTCGTGAATTTTGACAGTTATTGCAAAAGAAATCTAAGAGCTAATGTTTCACGAGTGCACAGAAGCAGCCTGAGTGTGAGGAGAAGGGCTGAAGCTGGAACGCAGGAAATCTGTGCAAGCAACAATATTATCTGAGTGCAAGCTTACAGATTGAGCAGAAGCAGAGCAAATCTAAGCGCAAGCAGGGGCTATTTGCGTGCGAGGACAGGGTTTTGAGGGACAGCATTACAAAATCTGAACGTGAAATCAATGAGTTATGCTCTCAAATTGAAAGACCACGCTTGGGGAAAAAAGCTCCATAGAAGAGGCCCTCTGAGACGGTTGAGTCATCCAAAAAACTGAGGAATTAACACTTACAGCTAAATTTATAGAAGAGCAATATCCAAAACTATGAGTCAGGAGAACAACTATTCTGTAAGTTTTGCCAACATACGTAAGAATACGTGTGATGATTACCACCTATAATTGAAAAAATAGGGCAATGTCGTTGCATCAAATTCATCAAATTTTAAATATTTTCTTATTGAACTGTTGAAATGTTATTCATCCAACACATGATTAGACATTCTTTCTGTTCACAGAATGCGCTTAAATCTTAAAACACAGAATTCAGAAAAAATAAAGGAAATGTGGAAGAAATTAAAACAGATCTCTTAGGGCCCTAACAACCCAGTATAATGGAGGTTTTGGCATTTTGTTTGTGTTGCTCAGTATCAAAAAATTGCTTTTCAAAAACATACCAGCAACATATCTGACCATAATCTGCTGAAGATAGTAGTCTACAGCAAAGTCTGTGTATTACCCTGAGTAACCAGGATATTGTTGAAGGAAAAATTAAAACCTATTTAGTTTTTCATATGTAATTTTACAAAACTATAAGCACAAGAAATAAAATCCATTCACCTCATTTTTACCTTTTTTTTGTAATTTGGGTGAAATGGCCCTTTGATATGGGAATGCTGCAAAACTTGCTCGAATAGGCAGCTTCAGCGTGTGTGCCACAAGACACACTATTCATTGAGACACAAACAGTACCGTCAGAGACACACACACACACACACACACACACACACACACACACACACACACACACACACACAGTGAGGCGTTCCATCCAATCTGTCACATGAACTTGCTCCTACCCTCCCTGCAAATGCTGCCACACTGCTCAAAATACCAACATCTGCCTCTACTGCTACAGATCCACCTTCACCTCCACCACAGCATACATACATGTATGTACCGTATGCACGTAGTGTCTAATTGTAGTGTTCCACCTGGGGAGAGAGTTTGCCTCCGTTACTTCCTTCTGTCTAATTGTGCGTGTTAAGATGTACGCATTGCGGGGAGTGACAAGTAAGAGCCTTGGCAAAAAATATCAACTATATATAGACATTTTTTTCTCAGTAAATCTGTCTCACAAGTCTGACTGAAACTGAAATAGAACAGCTGAACATGGCACCATATGCACAGCAGCGAAAGATTAGCTGTATATTCAGTATCTCTCAGCAAATGCTTTAATTCATAACTAGAGATATGTTTATTCTGAAAGCAATTAGTTTATTTCCCTCCTTTTCTGAGGCCACTTCCAAACCACTGATCCCCGTCGTTTAATCATACATATACATGTGCTCTTATCTGCTACTACTGCTACTACTATCTCTTTGTTGCCTTTCACTACACCACAACACTCCTCCTCCCCTCTACGTCCAGCGTCCACAACCTTGACTGGCTCAGCACTGGGGAGCTAATCTTCAAGTTCATGAGCTCATCGACTTCAACTCTCCTGTATTGTTGTTTGAATACTAAATCCAAATCAGTGCCAGGGTTTACACCAAAATTTTGTATTAATTTTAATCTTATGTTGATCCTGGTTGAAATGCTGTGGGTTCCTCGCACATCTCTAAATGCTTTTATCTTGACTGACAGAAATGGTAGTAAGGTTTGCTGTTGGACATTCTATTGACTTCTGAGCGCCACTACAACTGCATTCATAACACAATACAATACTATGCTATACTCCTATACTAAAAAACTATGCTATACAACTAGCCCCGTTGCACTTCAGTGATGGAGCTTGCCGGACTATATCTTTTGGCTTGTATCACGGGGACTACTCCCCAGCTGCTTAAGTGGTTTATAGATTTTAGTTTGGTTCACTGTCTTCACTTTCTTACTGTATTTATCTTTAGGTACTTAAGCATTATTTTTTTAGTAGTTACTTTTTATGAATTGAATAGAATATTTATATAATAAAAAAGTGCAGTTTTTGCATTTATTCTATGCCATTTAATCAGAGTTTAATTTGAGAGTTTAATAAAGAGTTCACCCAAACCCTAATGTTGCAGGTAACATTACTGCATATAAACCAGCACAAAAATACATTTAAACTAGAATTACTGCCTCGCGGTTGTATGTCACCACCAACCAGTCAAGTTCAGTTTATATCCATGTCGGTCCAAAATGTCATCACTTCATCATTTTATCCTGTTAGACATTTGTTTGAAATTGTCATAATTAGAATATGAATTCTTGAGTTGCAGCCAAAACGTGTTTTGTGAGGTCACAGTGACCTCGTTCCAGAGATATCACGTTCACGAGAACGCAACAGATGTAAGGTCACAGTGACCTTGACCTTTGACAGACAAAATCAAATCAGGTCATCCCTGAATCCAAGTGGACGTTTGTGCCAAACTTTAACAAATTAGCTCAAAGCGTTCCTGAGTTATCGCATTCACGAGAATGGGACGGACGTAAGGTCAGAGTGACCTTGACCTTTGACCACCAAAATCAAATCAGTTGATCTCTGAGTCCAAGTGGATGTTTGTGCCGGATTTGAAGAAATTTGCTCAAGGCGTTCCTGAAATATCACGAGAATGGGACGGACGCGAGGTCACAGTGACCTTGACCTTTGACCACCGAAATCTAATCAGTTCATCCTTGAGTCCAAGAAGATGTTTGTGCCAAATTTGAAGAAATTCCCTCCAGCCGTTCCTGATATATCATGTTCACGAGGATGGACCGGACGGACAGACGTATGTACAGATGGACGGACGGACAAATCGAAAACATAATGCCTCCGGCCACATCTATCGCCAGCGCGTAGGCATAAAAAGGCAAATGGAGAAACTTTCGGCAGTCAATAAAACTAGTCATGGGATATTTAAGATTGACTGCAGATAGGCAGTCTAATATGAAAACAAAAAGTATTTATAAAACCAATTTTACATTCCAGTTTATGTACAGATTAATAAAAAAAAACTAAATATTACAGGTAAATTAGTGAGTTGTAGGGAGAATCTGTTACCTTTATCTGTAACCAGGCTAGCTGTTTCCCACTATTTCCAGTCTTTGTGCTAAGCTAACCGTATTCATTATTCAGTGTTTGGGAGTGGTATCTACTTTCATCCGTGTTAAGTAAAGGTTAACAGATCCAAAAAATGCCTCAACAAGGGAAGATGGTGACTTACCGTTTGTTCTTAGCTGCTGTCTCTCAAAAGAGTGTGACTTTCAAAACTAAACTTCTAATTTTGTCAACGGTAAAAAAAAAAACATCATTCCTCTCATATGGTATCAGTTATCATACAGTAGGTGTAATTGTGCTCCCCGGGTCACAGACTCTAGAATTTAAAAATATCTTTGAGCAAATGTATTTTTGTAATTTTATATAGGTTTTGAGTTGCAGAATTCAGGATATAAACTTGTACATAAGGTGTTATCTAAAACCAAATCCTGTAAACAAACTGAGCTTAGCCTACAGGGGGATGAGGGTGAAAGGTGAAGGCGTTCCATTAGAGTCTGAGGTTTGTACCCATCCATCACTGTTTGGCCCTCTAAGGGGATATTAATAAAAAGTTAAATAATTAAAAGGACAGGGTGACATTTGCATTCGTATTGGAGGGGAAAACAAGCGTTGCCTGAACATACTGTGGTGACTAACACAAAACTGATGATGACAATGTTCCTCTCAAATGCCAAATGTTGGTCTCTTGCCCTCCCTCTTCTTCTCACTTACTCATCATTCTCTTCATCTCCGTCCATATCAGTATTTTTCTGTTTCTGTCTCCCACCCGCTGACATTCGGCTCACCTGCACCTGTCACTCCCCTTTTTTTTTCTTTTTTCAAATACGCACAGCTTCTATTCTCACGTACTTCTCTGCTCGTTACTCATCATCCTGTTCCTCCGCCTCCTGCATGCAGCTCCTCCTCTCTCAGCAGAGATGACAGCGCATGCCCCAGCCGCCCCCCCCCCCACCGTCTGACACAAGTTGCCACTGCACAGCTCCAGCGCCGGCACGGGCGCCCTGTGACACCGGAAGGAGGGGGGCTGGATGGCGTGAGTTGACGGGGGGGGGAGGTGGGGATGGGGATTGCAGAAGGCACCGCACACGTCAGGCTGACCGGAGAGTGAGCCGGGGCGGCTGCCCACTGGCCCTCGGTCACGTGACGCGCTGCAGCCCACATGGCGAAACACGAGCGTAGGCGTGGGACGTGACATCCCATGTAGCCCACGGGGGCAGATGAGCGCAGCGGAGACTGAACGGGAGACGGGTTGTGATGGCAGCACGAGGCTTCTCTTTTGTTGTCAGACAGAAGAGAAAGGGAAGGCATCCGCTCGCTGCAGCAACACATGCCTCCATCAGCTTATTCATCAGCTCTAAGTGATGCCCTTTTTTAAAATCTCATAGAGACCAATATGCGTCAACATTCCTGCTTCCGTAGCATTTGAAGTGCTCTAGCCAGACATTACAAACACACACACACATAGAGAGTCAGACAGAAATACTGACGCACTCTGAGCAATCTGAGCAATAGGCCAAACACAACTGAATCATTCCCTCATTATCTGGGGATATTGAATCCAAAGGAGGAGGTGGAGTGGGCAGGAAGGAATGCATATGGTGTAGGAGAGCGAGAGAGACGCAGAGAGACGAAAGGATGATGCATAGGGAGTATTACGGGGAATACGGAGAATTACGATTTTGGCTTCCAACGATTATGAAAACAAGATAATAGAGATAAAACGGTTATTGTGCCGCATTCCGTTTCGCAATGATGCTCTCGTTTTGTCTTGTGTTATAAATCCAGCGCACCCCTTTCCTTTACAGCAGTGCGCTTTCGCCCGGCTCAGCAGGCCAGGGATCGCTCGTGTGGGAGGATGCCCTCGTGGGACCTTTCGTCGGCGCATTTCCATCGTGGCGTGTGCCGTGACTGGCTCTAGGTGTGCTTGGAAAGGCCAGGGGTCGTGGACTCGGTGCTCACTATGACCTCTCTCTCTGCGGGGAGGGACAAGGCCTCCTGTTCATGGCACGACTGTCAACCGGGGCGGACAGTGCGTCAGGGGCAAAGAACGTATATTGATAAGAAGTGAAAGTCACTTGTTCGTCCCATTGCAACATCAGCGCCCAGCAGCAGAGCTACGCTTCCGCCATTTTGGACTGAAAGCGACGGTACACGCCAGTAAAACGTCCGCCTACAAAGTGCCGTACAAAAGCGAAAAAACAAAAAAAATATTTCTATTCTGTTGTCATATTTAAAGGGGCTATATGTAAGAATCAGAAATTGCTTGTTCACAGCGACACCTGTGGCCGCAATGTCAACGAAAGTCAGCGTCCTGTTGCTCGCGCTTGTGCTCGGGCTACATTGACATGAACGAGCACCGGTCTAAACAGTGAGACGACACACGTCAGCTAACACACAATATCACTCTATATTTCACCTGCTTGGCAGTAATGTTAGCTGACCAGAGGAAGGTCTCTCCATGAATCAATGCTGATTCTAGTGCTGGCTTTTCCTGTTCAGCCTGCCGACCGCGGAGGGAACGGGGGGGGGGAGAGACCGACACCCGGTCAGGACGATAACGTAACTCGCTGCGGAGCCCCGTCACTTCACAAGACACGTAAACCTCTGTTGGTCTGGAGGAGCGGCAGCATTTATTTCTGCACAAACGTCCACTGCACATTCACTAGATATTCTCAGAGCTAAACTAACTCTTCTGCAGTGTGTAGTGTGCGCGCGTGCACGTGGAGTTGGAGCGAGCCGAGCGAGTGAGAACGAGCGCGGTGTGCAAGCAGGCAGGAGCATGCAGCAGGAGCAGCGCAGCTGGAGCAGCGCAGCTGGAGCAGCGCAGCTGGAGCAGCGCAGCTGCGCGCTCGCGTACCCACACGCGAGCGCGCATGGGATTCCGACCCGTTATGATTTATGCGCGTGAAAAGTTACAAATAGTCCCTTTAATGTTTCTACCAAAATGGCCTGTGTTGAACAATAAAAATAATACAAATATGCATACTATTATAACTATTTACTTACTTACCTATTTATTTATTAAAACTTTTTTGCCCGGCCGCTTCGCAGAGAAGCATAAAGTGAACGATGGACATAAATGGAAGTTCAAAAAATCCAGCACACAGATTTTGAGAGCAATCTCAAACTTTTTCATGTCAAGGACCTCCAAAATCGATGTCGAATAGACCACAGACCATGGATGTATAAGAGGTTGTGTCCTGTGCTTTCGCCCTGCATGTTAGTAAATAGCCTACAACTACATTAAATTCTGTTGATGTCATGCTACTAGCACTACTAGCTACTGGCCGATAGCCGTTTGTTTGGGAACAGAGACGTTAATATATCCACGGGCTTACAGTCCCATGGGATTACAGCATACAGCCCATAGGTGTGTTTTAAGATAATTAAAGTGATGAATTACAGCCAATATATTCATTATTACAGCCGCATACAGCTAGCAGGAAGCAGGCAGAACTGGATATGTCGTATGAGCGTGCAGGACGGTGCAGTCCTGTGGGTCTGATGCACGTTCATTATGCCAAGGAAAATAACTCTGGATTCAGCTATTAGTGAATTTTACAACTTTTAGTACATACTGATTTAAATGAGGATGTTCCTACTGGGAAGTTGATTTACTTCGAAAAAATTTTGGTTTTCAGTCGAAAATGGCGGCAGCGCGGCTATTGTCAAAAAAGCACCAGAGTTTCGTCTCTTTGCTTCTATACTCTTTGTCAGGGGTCTGCAGCAATGTCGGCAACCAACCCAACCCGTCTTGAAACAAGGACCCCGTCTCCTTTACCATGCTTTGTGGGAGTGACTTTTTTGACGTGTCATCACCCTTCATATCTATACAACTAATGTGTTTTTGATTAAATTTTTAACAAGAACACCACGTTCTTCACAGATCTAGCCTCTTAATTCTGCTCTAAGTGCACCAGATTGATGCATTTAACTTTCTAAATCTACAAACTTTTCTTTCTAAATGCATGACGTTTCCAAAGTCAATGAGTAATCGTGTTAAATAATCGTGATCGTGATTTTTGCCATAATCGAGCAGCCCCAGTTCAAGTTGGGCTTCATCCAAAAGGGCAAAAGAGATACTGTGAATGAATAGAAGTGTGATGGGGGGAGATCACGCAGCCGGTCGTGAGCAGTTTGCATAGTCCTGGGTAGCAGCTGGCCTCGTGCCTGCTTAATGGAGCAACGTATGATGAACAGTTGAGGATCACACAATACTACCACGACCCAACCACATGGTGAATCACCTCCATGATTCTGTCCACCAAACGCTCTCTCTCTCAAGGGCCAGGTCACGCTGAGTCACACTTGTTCGGATAATAATGGAAACACATGGAGGATACAACTCCCTCTGCGGCACGACTCGTGATGAAAACTCTTTGCATTAACGCACTCGCCTCCTTAAGGCTGCACGAATCAATACTGTATATGAACAATGGGTCAAATGACGTGTTGACAGACACAGACAGAGAAAAAAGTTAGCAACTAGCTGAACATTTAGCAACTAAAGAGCTGAACATGATTAATTACTTCGCTGAATATTGATGCAACGACTAGCTTCGGGAAAAAGCTTCAACAATTCAAGGCTGTCGAGAACTGCAAATCAACAAATCCTCCCACGTTGCAAAAGCACACACATTGATACACAAATTGCTTGAAATATATCACCCTGAGGATTGTATTATTTTGGGACTTTTTGTGCTTAATTGTACACTGAACCACAGACTGAAAGCCAACTGAGCCAGTTGCCCTGAGACAGAACACAGCTAGGATGTTAATGATCACTGGTACATTTCGGTGAAGTCAAAGCTCAGGACATGTTATCTATTTAGGCCTCGGGCAAAAGTACAGGGATGGCCGGGTCAGTGCTAGGAATGTAAGCACTGTGTTTGTGTCTGTGAGAGAGAGAAAGTGTCAGAGCAGTTTGAGGGTGGACCGGAGATGCATTAGCCAATGTGGTAATGACTGGGGGAACAGCAGCCAGAGCCACTCAGTCGAAACATAAAACAATGCAGACAAGGTGACTTTCTCTCTTAGCCCAAACATGGTCGCTTGTGTGTGTCTGTGTGCGCGCAACCTCAGAACCAGATGAAGTAAGAGAGTGCATAGAGGTCTGATGGAAGCTAACTCGGCGAAATGAAAGGCATGTTGGAAGGTGCTCGACTGAGCTTGGCAGGACATCACAGGACTTACTGGCTCTTGTCGGAATTGAGAAGGTTGTGATGGAAGGGAAAAACAGCCAGGACGAGAGGATGGAGAAGGGCCAGCCTGAGACACGGTGGCATATTAATGTCCCTATAGTAAAGTTAAAAATATTCTGTAGGGTGTTGAGATGCCAATATAAATATAATATGAATTTATGTAGCCATGATTCCATCAGCTGGGTTAAGGTAAAAAAAAATATCCACAAGAAAGAAATATTAATATTAGGGCTGTCAAAGTTAACGCGTTCATGGAAATTCATTTTAACGCCACCAATTTCTTTAACACATTAACGCAACTTGCGATTTTTAAGTTGTAGCGGGCTCAGTTTTAAAGGTACAGTGAAGATACTGGCATCATATGAAACTAGAAAACCTAGGAATCCATTGGTACACATTGGTGTCATACTAGCTTGTCGTGAAGGAGGCTAAATAACACTTCAAAGTTATGCTAAATTTTGGTGAGGAAAAACTGTCACGGCCATTTTCAAAGGGGTCCTTTGACCTCTGACCTCAAGATATGTGAATGAAAATAGGTTCTATGGGTACCCACGAGTCTCCCCTTTACAGATATGCCCACTTTATGATAATCACATGCAGTTTGGGGCAAGTCATAGTCAAGTCAGCACACTGACAGCTGTTATTGCCTGTTGGGCTTGAGTTTGCCATGTTATGATTTGAGCATATTTTTTATGCTAAATGCAGTACCTGTGAGGGTTTCTGGACAATACTTGTCATTGTTTTGTGTTGTTAATTGTTTTCCAATAATAAATAAATACATACATTTGCATAAAGCAAGCATATTTGTCCACTCCCATGTTGATAAGAGTATTAAATACTTGACAAATCTCCCTTTAAGGTACATTTTGAACAGATAAAAAATGTGTGATAACTTTGCGATTAATCGCGATTAACTATGGACAATCATGCGATTAATCACGATTAAATATTTTGATCGACTGACAGCCCTAATATAAAATATTCATAGTGTTAGAGGTGGAAATTACTAGAATGACTTATTTAAATATTTTAGTTCATTTTAGTACAAAGATTCATAGTCACTGACTATGTAGTTTTTCTTTGCTAAGTCATCAAATCACTGTTCAAATGTACTTGGTATGTACATCAGTTAAGTTAACGCATCACTGTATGTGTCACTATATGCTGTGTCATTCAGCGTTGATTCTGACCTCAGTTCAGTCGGTTGCCGTTTCAACTTGTTACGTTTCGTTCAATATAAAACTCGGCTTATAAAAGCTCTGTTTATAAGGTTAATAACTCAGCAGCAAACTATTTGAGACAGAGTGGCTCTTGCTGTGTTTTAATAAGATTTTAACAAAGAAATATTGCACGGTGTATCACAAGATTGTTTTGTCGACTGCTGTTACGAAGGTCAAGAATGAACTGTGATGCTCAAATGTACTTGTATTGGTTAGAGTTTCATCCCTGTGACATTGTGTCAAAGGGTTTACACACATTTTTTAGATGTCCTGAAAATTAAAAGTGCGAAAAAGATGTTCTGTTTCCATGGTTGATGAAAACAAATATTGTGCATGTCGAGTTTTTGGCAGGAAAAGTGTCCATCTAAAATTATCAGGTAGTGGTAAGAAGGAGGTGTTGAAAGTACAGCTCCAGTTAACTGTATGCTAATGTAAAGTGTCTGGTGGAAGCATTGATAAATGTAATAGAAAGCATTTCTTTGGTTGATATCTGATCCAAGCTGGAAACTTCCACCGGTTTTCTTCAATGGATAAAAACATGGAGGATCAATTATTGTTCACAGTGTATATTTCACCATTTTCTATGATCCGTCTAATATTTTCTGGCAGTATTCCAATCATCTAAGGTACGTTAGTCCTGTAATTTCATTACCTTCATTTTAACCCTGTAACACAGCTGTCTAAATGTTTTCACGCAAAAAACACAATGTGAAAACAAACTAAGTGCGGGTAGGTACAGAGGACCACGTGTACGATCAACCCATGTGCATTGCCAACACCATTCTCCAAAATACTTTTTAAACAGCAAGATAACATCACTGACAATGAGAATATGATGTGTAGTTTCCAATTAAAGCGACGTCCCATACTGCAGCTCCTACAGTACACAAAGACACACACTGTGCACCCAGTGCCAAGTAAAAACATAATGCTATTTCTGAGGCTGCTGCTAAACTGCAGAAATCGATGTAGACTTTTTTACAACTCCGAAGAGCCACCGGTCCTCCCTTTATTATCATTACTTGCTGCAGAATAAGTAATGGTGAGCAAAATGTAAATAACGGGGCACTTAATAAATTTGTTGGCTCCGCTCACGAGCTCAAAGGGCCAGCCAATACATTATAAATGTCCCGAAACAACAACGCTTTTTTCCCTATTTCATCTCAGGCAAATATTCCTTTCAGATTGCTGCCCATTGGGAGGCGTTTTAGCGGCACTTTCAAGCTGATGCTGCAAATTACATGTGACGGAAGCAATTTTGGGATATTTTCTCACACACAAACTGCGGTAAGTGTTATGAATTAGATTAAGCGGGGGGATATGGAAAGTCTGATACTTCCTCTGCCATCTCAGCAGCTTTAATTGATAATGCAACTTTATTTTATTCTCCTTTTCCTTCCTGTGCTGATTATTATTTTTGTCCACATCTAAAGACAGCTGCTCTGGATAAGTGAATACTAGGAAAGCATCTGTATGTGGCCGCACATTTATGCATTACAACACCTGAGAAATTGAATGCAAATGCAGATAGAATATTGGGAATGAACAACCCACATATAATACCAGTCATGCACCTGTTCTCTATGTATTCATGTGAGCCCGTCCTACCTCTCTGAGGCAGCCCATGAAATTGTTGCTAACTGGAGAGCCGGGCAGGTCCGCCGTGCTGGGGCTCCCACCCACGTAGAAGAAATCATCGGAGCCCAGCATGGTATAGTCTTCCTGGGTGTAGCCGGTGGTGGTGAGGATCCCATCAACGGAGATAGTCACCTGTTGAGGGGTAACACATAGCCAAAGCCGAGCCATTACACTCTGGGATTCGATCCCGTGCTGTGTATAAAACACACCTCTTTCCTTGGTCTGCATTCGAAATGAGCTATTTGAGCTTTAGGTCCCACACTGCTTTACAGAATCCTTTGGTACCTTGAAGCGATTGTTTTTGGACCAGACAGCGTTTGGATCTTGTTAATGGAATTTTTGCCATAGGATTCACAGGACAGGTAAAGAAAATATAGCAGAGGCATATTTTCTTTATCTTTGATGGGGGTAAGAGAATGGATCATAGGTTTGGTTTTGAAACTTCAGGTTTGGGGGGAGGGTTAGTACAATGTTCAAACCAAGGACAAATTGATCGCACTTGTCTTAGGTTTCGGGATTTATCTGGTAACTGCAGACACACACATATACTGTACACACACGTGAGCACACACACAAAGACGTGGACACGCACGCCTACACTCGTACACATTCTCGCACTATCACTCTCACATTCTCCGCTCTCTTGCAGACATCTACATCTATATATCCACGCACATGCAAAACAAAGGGAAGGCTTTTCACACCACATCAATGTGCAAACCAAGGTCATCACTGTTAGAAGGCAAATCAACCACATTTAATTGGACATGTAAGGGAGTAAGTGGATCAATGGTGCCATACAAAGCTGGAGCAGGCCACACAGGTGCAGAGGCCCATGCACAATCAAGACCAGAGCGCATATTCAAACACACTCTCAGAATAGCTGATCAGGTTTAGCTCAGGTGTCACGGCTGTATTTTCAATGTCACTACTAGACCGGACCGGACCGATAATCCTAGATCAGTATGCTTATTCTTAGAGATGTTATGCATATGGGCCCAGGGGGTGAGGGTGATCAAGGTTAGCCACGACACACAAACACCACTTTCACCAGCATGCTACAAAACCACACACAGGGAGGGGGCAGGGTGAGTGATACAGTGACAGGTGGAAGGTGAGTGAATTAGAGTGTTAGTGGTTATTTTGGGTGACAGGGTTGAGGTTATATATGAGTTTGGGAGGTGAGAGGTCAATGAGGTGTGGGCATGCCATGCGCCATAGTGAGTTGGAAACAACTGTCAGAGCTCCCGCAATGAAGGTTAAGGGTTGCCATTTTTTGGTCTCCTTTGGGCTCGGTGTCGAGGTCACCATCTTTGGGATTGTGGCAAGCTTCTGTCAGTTCTGGACGACAGTCCTCACAAAAAATGGGGACTTTTTTGTGTGAAAAAATTAAATAAAAAGTTGCCTTGACAAAAAGGCAAAGAATTACATTTTTACTTTGTTGGAAATCTGCAGTAATGTGGAAGAAAGAAAGAGAAAAACGTAAAAGCCAAAGTGAAAAAAAACAGGATGGGGGATTGTGGGGTAAAGAAGAAGGTTGTTGGCAGGTCAGGGAGGAAATTGAGAAGAAGCGAAGAAAGAATTGCCTGGTAATACAAACCCATCTCCTCATTTTTTGATAAGAGTGTCTAGGATGGAACTCAAAGAGAACGAATAAAAGAAGAGAGGGGGAGGGGACACACGGCAAACCCAAAAAAAAGACAATAAGAATGATATCTACCAGACAATGTAGTTTGTTTACCATAGCGTGTCCAATGCCTGATTGCTTTCCAGAAAAAGGGGAAGAAAGGAAATCAAAAGAATAGTGAACAAAAAAGGTTGTTAATAAGGATGGACAGAAAAACAAAAACCCAAAGCAACGATGAAGAATTAGGATGTTAGTTAGTACATTAGTTGGTTAGATATTGGTTAGTAGTAAAAAAAATGACTTTTTTCATGGATGAGTTAGTGTTGCGGTGAAAAAAACGCTACATGATTTGTCAGAGATACGCTGCAGTAATAAAGTGCCAGCTTGCCATTCTAGCCAAATTTTCTATACCAGAGTCCTGCAAGAAAAAACGCAAAGAGGTACTGTAATGCCGGGTACACACTGCATGAGAATAAAGCCGATTTTGGGCCCGATTCCCCCCTCCCGACAACCGTCAGCAAAGCCCCGATTATTTGATTGTTTCCAGATAATCCTGTGGTGTGAGGTATGTTAGTGTTTTTTACATCACCGATCGGCTCCGAAGTCCATCCTGGCCGCACCGATGACAAATCATAAATATTAAACATGTTCAATATTTACGATCGCGTGGGAAAGAACGATAGCCAATTGAGAACCAAGCTGACTGAAGCGGAAGGACAACGACCGCTGTCATGGCGTCCGCGGCTAATGCATGAGCTAATGCAAAACGTGAAGAACTGGAGGACCAACTTGTTGATTTGAGTCAACAACACAAGTGTTTATGTGACGTGTCTCCATGACTTCATCCATTATTTTTCTTTGTGAATTTTCAGTACAAAGTAGTGCAAAAATCATCGCTAATTCTTCCTGCCTGTCGTCCGCCATTTTTTTTGCACTAAAGTCACGTTTGATCACGAGAGGTTTTGCGAGATTTCCGGGTTTTTTTTTTTTAGTCGGGAATCTTATTGTTCATGACTGGAATCTGTTAGTGTGTGGTGTGCTGTTTTGGCTTAATCGTTATTCACCACACACTACAGGAACAAAATGTGAGGGTCTCTCACATTTTCAACATCTGTTAAGATTCGAAAAATCTTTCAGTGTGGGCCAGCCTTAAGATGTGGGACTTTCGGATAAAAATTTGTGTAGGATGGCTTAAACCCCAACAAAACTTGTAGTGTTTTTTTCACCCTTAGTCTAACAAAGAGTTCCTTTCAAAGAGGAAAGAAAATGATAGTGGAAGAAGGACAGATCTGTAAAAAGAAAGAGAAGAGAAAGCAGGCAAGCAGCGCTTGGCTCTTAGCTTCTAACCTACTAAACTGTGTGTTATCCTGTTGGGATTCTCAGCTACACCTATTTACTAACCTGTGGGGCAAGAGCTGACTGTCAGGGAGGGTCAGGAAATCGGCACTTACTTGTTGTGCTGCTCTGAGAGCAACACTAAATGCTGTCTCACCTTGCAGACAAACTAAAGGTCGACCGAGACAATGAACAACTCCACACTTTTGCGGCTAGCACTACCTCCACACAGCACTACCTCTCATTATTCTGTTACCCTCTTCCTACATTAGCCTCCTGCTACCGACTCATACTACGCTCCACCTCCGCCCGACTGCAACACGAGCTAATTTTAAATCACATTAAGAAAATGGTAAACAATATCTGTCGCGTAACAAATTCTGCTTATGTACAACAGATGCACGTCTTTGATGGAAATGTATTTCTATCTCTAAAGAGCATCATGATCATCTGGGCTATAAATACTGCATTAATGGACGGCTCAAAGGCAAACACACTCTGCCTGGCTTTAAAGTGAAAGTCTATATTCTCCACAAGCATAAAAAAAACACACTTTCTGAAAGCGGGGAGATAGCGACAGTGCCTGATGGAAGTGTCAGCTTAGGGGAGAGTGAAGCAAAATAGAATTATCAGATAACTTTAATTTGAGGACACGGGGAACTCAAGTTCAATAAGCCGATAAACAGGACAGAAGAAAACACCTAGAATAATGGTACCTCGACTAAGCTATCAATCACATGCGGAAGAACTGCTTTGCCCTGTATGTTTGTTTTTCTAACTATTCATTTAGGAGAGAAGAAGTTGAACAATGAAATCAAATTAAATTCATGTAATTGTAAAGACAACCAAAAGTATAATGACATCTATCTCAATAATGTATCTGAACTGTGGCGATGGAATGGCAACCAATCAGAACAAGGTGACATTCTTAACGCCGGCTCTCCCTCAAAGCTCCTGGAAGCAGATAATCTAAGGCGACGGAAAAAAAAACGTCCACCTGTCTCGAAAACTCCGTCCATCACTGCTACCCCCGATTACCTGTCTCAGGTTGCGTGTCACTTTGATGTCGTGCCAGGCGTTGTCATTGAACTTTCCATTGACTGGCTCCACGATGGCCTCAAAGGCCCCGGAGCCCAGATTGATGACGAGGGAGACGGCCCCATCTTTTAGCGCCAGGTTGACATAGTCGGCGGACTTCCCCGTGTGGAGGAGGAGGCCGTTGCGTTGCCAAGTCTTGAAGGACAGCGTGATCTCGTCGCTGCTGCTCTGGATGGGGTTCTGCGACAGGTCGTAGCAGAAGTACTCCGAGCCGCGGAAGGTGGCCACGTTCTCCTCCCTCGCTGAAATGACAAGGGGAGAAATGAAATGTTACTTTTAGGAGTGATGTACCTTTTCATGATAAGGTAAGGGATACATTTCTCAGCGCTGACATCCATCACCTGATGATTCACCGTAGTGCTGGGTTATAAGGAGAAAATCAAATATCACAATGTTTTTACCAAATACCTCAATATAGATATTGCAACAATAGTGTAGGATTTACTATTGGTGATTTCACAAAATCTTACGCAATGAGATTTTTGATAAATAATTATCAGTAATGTGGATATTATGACTACGTGGCTAAAGGCAAATAGAACAGGTAGAATAGTCTGATAAGTTCAGAAAATTTCATCACTTTACTGTAATGCAGCGTTTCAAACCAGTAAAAAACAACATTTACGCCATATTACGATATCCAAAATCTAAGACTATATCTAGTCTCATACCACGATTCAAATATTTCTTTCCTAATGAGTTATGTGCGCCATAACGACTACAGCCAGCCAGTCATTACCACATTCATTATTAGGCCTGTCACGATAACTACTTTTGTTGAACGATATATTGTCCCAGAAATAATTACCATAAACCAGTGGTTCTCAAACTTTTCCTGTTCTTCCCCCCTTTGATGGAAGAAATATTTTCATGACATTTCTAAATGTCTTCTTAATTTGTTGGGTCTCATACTGTCAGCTGCCAGAGTTTTCAGACATAAAATACACACTGGTCTCTCCTCATCTCCCACCTCATTCATTATTATTTTAATGTCATTTATGGTGCTGTTATATTGCTGCTAGACTGCTCTGTTAACACAGGTGCATGCCGGAGAGTAAACAGTTTTCTGACAAGTGAAAATTTTGTTTTTCAAAGGCTAAACGCCAACAAATATGGACTGATGCAGAATATTTCGATAGATAAAAACATGTTGTGAATTTTGGAAATTATAACATCTATCTTTTTTCAATAAATTTTGACTTTTGGATTGAAGACTGAGACAATTACAGTGACAGATGGAGCGCCGCGTCGCTCGCTCTGTGTGTGTTTGAGAGAGAGGGGGGAAGAGAGAGAGATGTTTCTGTGAGTTATCAATACAAATTTGAATGTCAACGTTATGAATGAAGCTTCCATATGCGCCATACACTTTGAGAACCCCTGCCATAAACGATGTTATTGTTATTTTAAGAACATTTTATGACACTGATATAATGATGATATAATAGCATAATAATGCCAGTACACCCTTTAAAAGAGCCATTAACTTTGAATTCTTAAGAACATTCAGACATTAGAATGTGAAAAATATTTATATTAATATTAAAATATCCTAAATAAAAAAATTTAAAAAATGGACTCCATTCCAAGTCTTATAATGGTAGGTAACCCCGCTGTTTATTCTGGGATCACATTGGCTAAAATGTTGGTGATATTTTTATGAAAACGCACACACATGTAAACACAACGGGCAACATTGAGGTCAGCGAAAATGATGGAGGTCATCATACGATAAGTAGATGAAGTAATTATCGTGAAAGGCCTATTTATTATCACATTTACTGTAATGTTTGAAACACGAAACAAGCCGAGCGTCCGTGTTGGTCGCTGCATCAATCACGAAGCAGCCTCAGTAAATATGAGAACCACTGTATGCTGCAGAGAAGGTTACACCAAGCAAACACTCACACTCACACACACAATGCACTCCTCGCCATAATTACAGCTATGATAATCCCATCATTCAGTTCAGATCATAAAATCCTATCTGTACGGCCGTGGGTTTAGGTTTCTCATACAGCCTCTAGACAGACAGACTACTTATGATGGAACACTATTCCCCGCTAATGGTGCGCATAAATCAAACTTAGCCTGATTTTACAGTTTTATATCACTCCGCTGTTGCAAAGTGACTTCCTGAGCCCATTTTTTAGATCGACACGGAGAGTAAGGTGAGACAGCTCCAGACAAGAGAGTGAGCGGGGGGGTTTCAGGGATGGATGGAAAGACTGAGGGAGCAAAAATAAAATTGCTGGGCTGAGGGAAAGAGAAGACTCTAAAAGAAAGAAAGAGTGGAACAGAGGAGTAGTGTTTCCTTATGATGTGCGATGAAATAATTGACACTTCCCCCTGCTGCCTCTTAAAAGGTGCTTTAACACACTGGTCGGCGTGGGTGAATCTATCAGAGACAAGGTCACACGCACTGTCATTTTTTTACACGCCGTGTTAAGTGGATATGGCACCAACGCCTCAAGGACTAG
This sequence comes from Sebastolobus alascanus, assembly GCA_916701645.2. Classification (NCBI taxonomy): domain Eukaryota; kingdom Metazoa; phylum Chordata; class Actinopteri; order Perciformes; family Sebastidae; genus Sebastolobus; species Sebastolobus alascanus. The sequence continues at coordinate 6,814,439 of CAKAOJ020000011.1, read as the reverse complement.
AAGATTCCTCCTCCGAGAACACAGTGTTCAAGGCGGCACCTTTCAGAGATTGCGACCTTCAGAAAAAGCCGTGCCGACAAACCAAACCGACTAACCGCTGTGGCACTTAGTAACAGTAACTATGTCATTACCTGCCAACAATACAATTTTCAACATGACATTTCATTTCCTCTACGTCTTGCATTTTTCTTTTGTGTACTCAGAAGTCATGGGGGCCGCGAGTGAAAGGAGAAAAAGCAGACGAGAGAGAAAGCATACGGGCTGCAGGCCGTAAAGCTTCGGTTTGTTGTTCTGTATCGGGCTATATGTAAACATGAGGGAGCAGTGTTGTGGAGCTGGCGGAAAGATACAAAAGGAGAGAGAAAAATGAGAATGAGAACATTGCGAGAGAAACAAAAGGACAGTGGAGTGAGGCTGTGGTGGAATGATGGGGTGCTGATTCCGGGCATGGACAAATTCTCCCCTCGGCGTCAAACTCATGTCTCCGCGCAACACGGAAACAAGAGGAAACGGTACGGGAGGCAACAAAAGGCCCTGTGAAAGCCTTCATCCATGTGCCAGGGGAATAAATAGAAACCCATTATTACCACTGGGACACAGAGGCAGCAGAATATGCATTGCAGAATCAAAAAAAAACCTCCATCTCCACGGATTTCATGCATTTAATCTAAGAAATTGCACAAGCATTCGCTGCATGAGACGCCTGTAAATCGTACATCCATATAATATTGTCCCTGCACAATTGTCTGGGACATCAAACAAAATGATAGTGCTGTGAATACTGAAGAAAAACAGGAAGCGGTAAGTCAACCCCATCAATCGCACCATTATGATTTTCTTTGTAGCTATATCTATATATATATATAAGGCATCCATTACGTTGTCGCCAATGTGTATAATAAAATAGGTCTCTAGCTCCCTGCTCCAATTGGCTTTATTGCACATCTGGATGAGTATGGGCCAAAAGGCTCTGGGGCCCCCAAACCAGAGAGAGTCCTTGAAACAGTTGGCACTGTAGCCATGTTCTGTAGACATTTTTGGATGCTACACTTGACACTGGTGGGCTAACATCTTGCCTAGAGGGCCCTTGCATATGCCTGATGGCAGGAAGATATAAAGCTCTTTTCAGACCAAGCGAGAGGCATATTTTTGCCTCACTTTACTTGTGCGAGTTGGACCTAGTGCGCTGAAGAGGAGAAAGAGCTTGTCTCCATAGATACCAACAACTTCTTTCCACCATTTCCGCCATCAACCATGGAAGAAATAACCACTGTTGCTGCTTTGTAAATGTTGTGGAAGTCCCAGATATGTCAGAAAACCAAACGGCGTCGTGTCTGGGTTCGTAACATCACCCGGCGGCGAGCTGTATTCACATACAGTGCCATTGCATTGACTGTATCTAGCAAGCCACACGTCGCTACTGTGGTATGAATACAAAATAAACAGATTGTGCTGTGATTTAATTGCAATAAACGGATCAAAAGGATGCCGAAATAGCTACATAATAATGCAGATTTGTAAAAAGTATGAATTCATGCTTTGTCAGGTCTGTCCGCAAGACGACAAGCGAACAACTTTTAAAATGCTTGTTTTCTGAATGGAGTTTGGATCGATCAGTGCCAGGCTATGCTAACATTGTAGCTGTTCCATCAACACTCAACATAGCGTCATCTAGGCGTAGATATGGCAGTTGTTGTAAACGGATCAAAAGTAGGACGAAATAACAACATAATGATGCCGATTTGTAAAAAGTCTAAATTCAGTGTTTTGTCAAGACTGTCCGCAAGACGACAATCAAAGAACTATTAAATTGATTGTTTTCTGAATGAAGTTTGGATCAATCAGTGCCAGGCTATGCAGCTGCTCCATCAACACTCAAGATAAAGTCATCTAGGCATAAATATGGCAGCAATGTTGTTGTTTATACCGTAGACAGTCTGTGGTTTATACATATACATTTATACACAGAGTTTCGTCCGGTCTCTGTACAAATATGATGTAATATCGTAACTCTGGGTGCCCACAGACAGCTACAATATTTTTTCCTCCATTTCTGATTCAACAACGTCAGGACGTCAGTGACAACAGGAGGAGAATCTCAATCTCAACGCTGATAAGCTTGAGTTGAAATATTGCAACTCCTGGGAATAAGCGAATTTCATGTGTTCGTGAAGCGTCATTTGCGTCATTAGCGTAACCAGGTGCAAATTTGCGTCTATTCGCCTCTTTGCATTGACTTTGTATGTAAACGTGCCACACGAAGAATTTACTTCGCTCTTGGTGTGAACACACCATAAGTAGAAGACTGAGTGTCTTAGCAAGAATGATTATAGTTTTTATAAAATTCATTTATTTTACTTCTCCTTAGCGATGACACCAATGGCATCTTGGAAGTCATTTATGGTTGCTTACTGAACACACTGACACACGTACAGTATGATTTGAAAACACACTTGACAATGTGCAATGACTTGCTGAGATGCTAAAAACGCCACAAAGGAAGTAACCTCTGCCTCCACAGCTAAGCTCTCTATACTGTATGTAGGCGTGCAGCATGGTAATCTTTCAGATCCACTCCAGACAGATGATCTCGTCTGCTCCCACCTGACCTAAGATAGAAAGGTTATTGTCATGGCAACTTCCCTCATCTAGCAGCATACTTTAATTAAGTTGCTATCTGAAGAATGTTGCTCAAATTGCAACACAAGGCTTACAGCATTCAAAGGGATTCCTGTTCACATTGTTATCAAAGGTACCAAAAGACCAAACGTAACCATTAGCGGCTGTTTACCTGGATGTGGAAAATGATGTAGCCAGAGTAAAAGAGCACTGACCTATTGACCAGTGTTAATAGTTGAGAGTTCTTTTTTTAGCCACGCTAGCAGTACAGCTCTAGGGATGGCAATGCCAGTCAGTAAGTCAGTCCACCACTTTGGTCCAGACTGAAATATCTCAGTAACTGTTGGATGGACTGCCATTTGACATTCATGGTTTCCCAAAGGATGAATCCTCCTGATTTCAGGGACAACTTAACTTCTCATTTAACGCCATGATCAGATTAACATGTTAACTTGCCAAATAATTTGGTTTATGACCAATATCATGTATGTTAGCATTGTCATTGTGAGCATGTTAGCACTCTCCGACGTTAGCGGTCTTGTTCTGATATGAGCGTCTTTGCAAAGTATCGGTGGTAACTGCAAACTGTAATATAACAAGACGTGTTCTTTTTGTACTAACAGGCCCTATAATCATTGCACCTTTGACAGTAGTAGCTTAAAAAAATAGGTTTTCTTGAAGATCAATAAATCTTAATAATTCTGCCTTTTCATTGTAGAAAAAATAACACCCAGCTTTCCCAGTTTCGCGCATAACTTTCAATGTCCAATTTTATGTCCGATCATTTATCATATATTACATTTTACAACAAGATACTAATACTAACGTAAAAGGCTAACAGCCTATGGTGTGTTTGACTCTCCATATGTGAATTAATTATAATGATGTAATTACAAAGTTGCTGTGGAGCTGTAAAGACTATCAATAAAACATAGTTGCTATGAATAATAGAGAGAGCAAATTGATATAATGTAATATTTGTCCACCTCAGCAATATTAAACCCGTGGTAAGTGTATACGAATCCATAAAAACCAGGGGAAATGTATTGCCTGTTGAGACATGTTCTGCGCAGATCTGTGGCTTTCATATCGATCATATAGCGGGGTCATTTTCCCTTATTTTTCGCCATAGTCATCAATATTCCATTTGTGTGCTGCCTGGCCCATGCACTGGGGGCTGAGGGTTTCGATTTCAAAATCCACTGGAAGCAATTATCTCCTTCATTATCATCTCCCATTCTCTTCCGCTCCCCCCCCCCCCCCGCCACACACACCCATGCTGCCTGAGCTCGCTCTCCAGTCTGACCCCAAGGGCCTTGGAGCAGGGAGTCGCTGTCACCTTACAGAGCCACCTCCGACCTGTTTAAGATGACCACAGGATATCATACTGTCCCTAATCACTGTGGGAGGAAAAAAGGCTTAAAGCATGTGAAGGGAAACCAGAGGAGTTTAATGATAGCATTAAGAGACAGGATGCATTGTGATTATTGTGGCAAAACACAGACTTAAGCTGGAGATGCTACAGCTGTACGGCTGACAAGCCCATAAGCTCACTGCACACGGACGCCAGCCGGGCGACTAACACTAGTCCCAAGGAGACTTTTTTCCCCTTGTGGAGTGAACTCAATCTGTGCTGACGTCCAACACATCAACTGTATGTTTGCGCTACGTTTGCAGACAAACAAGCCTGAAGTTCCAGACCTAAACATAGAAAGCTACGTTCTGCTTTTAGCTATTTGTTGTCTGCGTGACACCCTCGGCAACCGAAGTCACTCAAGGTTGCGGTGTCATCCCATACAAAGCGTTTAATAGAATCTGAAAACTGGTGCCTCTTCTCACCCTCTCTCTCTCGCTCTTTGCCACATGTATTCTCTTTTCCTCCATCCCCAAATTAGCATAATTTGCTAACAACAGTTAAAGCAGCGCGGTTGGCCTTACGCAGCAAAACTTGAACAATGTGCTTCACTGCTTCCCGTCGCAAGGCGAACACTAACCATGCAACTTTGCGGCTTAAAGCTCAATGGTGAGCCATCACATGTCACATAGATTTGGAGCATCGTGGGTGATGACTCTCTTCAAAGGCAGGCAGCACAGGCTTATGTTGGAGGGAGATTTGGTGGAATATATTGCATTGGTAATATTTAATCGGCCAATTACTAACAATGTACTGTAGCAACAATTAAACTCAATCCAGGATGCCAGACGTAAGAAAGTTGTACGGTACGTCACGGATTTATTTGCCAGTCAGAAACTATAAACAAACTGCGCCGAATGTGTCCTCTTTGTGACAACTTTCAAGATGTACCATGCCATATCTAAGAGGTTGAAGTGAATCGTCACCCTTTTCTCATCTCGTGTTGCGCGTAACCTTGTGAAGCCGCGGCGGACAACCTGTCTTCCACGCCTGCACGCACAGACTGAGGAGGGGAGAATGACAAAGAGAGAGACAAAAGGAGAGGGATAAACATAAACAGAAGTGACAAGGCAGAAGCAAAAGAGAAAAGAAGAAGAAAAGGAAGAGAGATGGAGGCAGAGACAGCGAGGGGAAAAGGGAAAGACAAGAGACGGGGAAAATAAAAGCAGAGAGAGAGAGTTTGGGAGACAGAGAGGCGGCGAACAGGAGAACGAGAGTGGCAGATGGAGGGAAAGAGAGACAGAGGTACTCCCAATGGCTCTCCAGAGAAACGAGGTGACACTGTGTGTTAAGACTAGCAGTGAAGAGCTGTCCCTGTGGCTCGTGATCCCAGCATTGATAAACCTTATTACTGAACCTGATAACAGAGCACATCCACCAAATCCCACTCTCCCCCTTTACCTCCCTCAAAGCGCACAAATCCCACCACAATTCCAACACTGTCTCCGAGTCTTGCAGTCGGACAATTTCTGCAATGCTCCCAAATGAAAGGCTTTTTAAATTAGTAACTAAGAATTGGGATTTCAAGAATCTTGAAAAGACCTCCTGCTGGAAAGAAAACATTGCATTTAGAGTTCAGAAACCATCTTCACTTATACTACATGCTCATCTTACTGCAATATTTACAAAGTACATAAATAAAGTAAACCCTTCTGAACTTCAAACATGTTCGGGCGATAGAAGCTGCTGCAGAGAGAAATGAGGCAGACTTAGAAGAAAGCCGCATATTGACTGCGATAGAGATGACTCATTATGGAAGACGGGCCAGAAGTCGGGTGGTCAGCTTCTACATTATATGAGACACAACACTGTGATTATCCTCAGTGGACTGGTAATTTTATTAATAGACCTGCACACAGAGCAGGGCTACCAGTTGACTGTGTGTTTCAGGCATCTTATTGTCTGGTGATGTGCGTAGGCTAAACCCAGTGAACTTGTCAGAGAGACTCGGGGGAGAAGAGGGTGATGTCTGTGTTTTTTGCCACTCAGTTTGTGCGTCTCTAGGGATGCCGTAGACCAGTGGACAACTCCGGGGTCTGAGAAGTGCAGCCAATGTGGAAGTGACTTAAACTTGCATTATTTCTAATATCCAGCAGGGGGGTGACTCCTCTGGTTGCAAAAAGAAGTCTGATTGTATAGGAGTCTTAGAAAATGAGCCTACTTCTCACTTGATTTATTACCTCAGTAAACATTGTAAACAAGTATATGGTCTCAATCGCTAGTTTCAAGTCTTCTTCAATACAGCATGATGTTCATTTAGTAAATTATGGTCCCATTTAGAGTCAAATAGACCATAAAGCAGGGTACGCTTTAGGGTGTGGCTACCTTATGATTTACACGTCGCTACGGCGTTGTCCGGTCTGGGAGTCTGTGTTTTTGTCTTCGAACTTAAATGTTCTTAAAAATTCTGGTTGAAAATAACCAAGATGGCGACAGCCAAAAAACTCTTGGACCTGAGCAAAAAACATTTCGACAACTCCTGTATACGATGGACTCCCATGAAATTTGGTACAGAGGATGAGTTCCAATCCTTTTGATTTTACCCTGACTTTTCCTCTAGTGCCATCCGTGCTGCCATAATGAGGACAATATTTCCATTTGTCAAACTCTTTCACACTTTCACTTGATGAGATACTGCAAAAGGTATAAGGTGGATATCCATGGAACTTGCTTTGCTATGGATAATCATGGTCCTCAGAGGAGAAATCCTAATTAATTTGATGAGTTCCTGCCATTTCCTTTAGCAGTACCTTCTGATCAGACTGTCAACAATGTACATATTCACAATACTTTTTAGATAATTGGCCCTATGTCTTTTGGTCACCTTTCTTTTTGCACCACTTTGGAGGCCAAAACATGTCGCACTTCCATGAAGTTTTTATGCTCACAAGTACATGAACCCTCACTAATGCCGGGCACACACTACACAAGAACCTGGCTGATTTTGGACTAGATTCCCCCCTCCCGACAATGGTCAGCGAAGCCCCGATTTTTTGATGGTTCTAAAGATGTTCTTTCCAGATATTCCTGTGTTGTGAGGTATGTTAAGAGTTATTTTTACATCCTGTCATCCTGTCCAATCTGCTCTGAAGTCAATCCTGGCCGCACCAATTTCAAACCACAAATATTAACCATGTTCAATATATACGATCGGATATCCTGTTGTGTGTGGGTAACCCCGAGGAAAGCTGATGGCGCCGTCACGTGGGAAAGAACGATAGCCAATTGAGAACCAAGCTGACTGAAGAAGGAAGGTCAACAACCGCAGTCATGGCGGCCACTGCAAATGCAAAACGCGAAGCATAAAGTAGTAGTAAGAAGGACCTCAGGAATGAAGGAGCAACTTGTTGATTTGTGGCAACAACGCGAGTGTTTATTTAACATGTCTCCATGACTTCATCCATATTATTTTCTTTTTTCTTTGTGAATTTTCAGTACAAAGTAGAGCAAAAACTAACATTGCTAATTCTTCCTACATGTCGTCCGCCATGTTTGTTTACACTAAAGTCACGTTTGATCGCAAGAGATTATGCAAGATTTCCAGTTATGAGTCGGGACTCTTGTTGTTCATGAATTCCCATTCCATTCCATTAGTGTGTGGTGTGCTGTTTTGGCCAAATCGTTGCTGACCACACACTTTAGGAACAAAACTGTTACATTTAACATAACATGTCGTTGTGTGTGGGTTCTCTTTTAGTGTGGGCCAGCCTTAAGTGGGTAACAAAACCTCCCCAAAAACATGCCCTAAAGTAGTTAGAGCTGCACTAATCTTTTTTGGCTGGACCGCAGAGGGCCAGCTCTACAAACGCAAAAGTCTATCACTGAGTGACTGACTGACTGACTGAGTAATGAAGTTACAGGATTGGTCGGCCGACTGTTGGAATTTCAAAATAATGCCGAAATAACGACATTATGATGTCGATTTGTAAAAAGACTGAATTCATGCTTTGTCAAGTCTGTCCGCAGCACAACAAGCAAACAACTTTTAAAATGCTTGTTTTCTGAACAGAGTTCGGATCGATCAATGCAGGGCTATGCTAACATTGTAGCTACTCCATCCACACTCAACATAGCTTCATCTAGGCATAAATACAGCAGCGACATTGTTGTAAACGGATCAAAAGTGTGCTGAAATAAGTACAGAACATAATGATGCTGATTAGTAAAAAGTCTCAATTCATGCTTTGTCAGGTCAGTCCGCAAGACGACAAGCATACAACTTTTAAAATGCTTGTTTTCTGAATGGAGTTCGTATCGATCAGTGCCAGGCTATGCTAACATTGTAGCTGCTCCATTAACACTCCATCTCGGAATAAATACTGCAGCAACAACGTCAGTGATGACAGCGGGAATATCTCAACGCTGATAAACTTTCGCGAAGTATGTATATAATGTTACACACCACTTATATGACGAATGCCTTTGATACACATGCTTTAATAAAAAACTGAAATACTTTTAACCTTGCATACTGTAGCCTATGTCATGCTAATACCATTTCACCTTGTATAAAATGTATAATATACTGATTAGTAAATGATACCATTTACTATTACTGAATGTCATTTGCTTCATTATAAGTTGTCTTTCAATCAAACATTAAGATATAAGTGGAAAAAACTGTTCACAAAACATTATAGACATGACCACTGACTATTTGTGTAACAATTTAGCCACCAATTCACATACTGACCATATACGGTCCAGACATATACTCGGTTTTGACCGAGTCTTGTTTATATATTGAATTTGGAGTATGTGAGAATGATCTGAAAACTTTGGACAGGTGAATATCATTTTCACATGTATCCGCATTAGTGTAGACATGGCCCAAGGCTCCCTTCTGGCTACTGGCTGTGACAAGCTAGTCCCTGTCACCTTCTGTGTGCTTTTCAGCATGTTTGTGAGTGTGTGTGTATGTATGTGTGTCACTGAATCTCCTTATTGGCTGCCGATAGTGGACTCTCCATGGAGTGAGTGATGAGGTTTGGAGTAACAACGGGGGGGGGGGTGGGGTGGTGTGAATGGTGGTGAACGATGGAGAGATGGAGGGTGTCTGAAGAATGGGGGCAGGCGCCTGAGGTCCAATCCCATCAACTGAGGCAATTGTGCGGAGCGAATACTGGAGTGAGGAGGTGGGGGTCGAGGAAGAGTTTGCAAAGAGAAGAGAGGGAGTAAGACAGGGATGTGGTGACTGCACTCGTATTACTAATACTGGACAATTAAGAGTAGAAGGGATGTTGGGAGTCACAGAGAGGCAGGGACTGAAGGAGGACATCTCGGACTAGTCTTTTACTGATCTTCTCAATGCAAACTAAAGTTAGGAGAGCGTATGAAGATGCTTTTCTTGACATTTACATCATATTCTGGAGCAATTGGATCTACATTTATTTCAATACGGGAGAGAATTCGAATGCAGAGACCTGAAACTTGCTCAAGATCAGTGTTAATTTCAAACTGCCAGAGTTGAAATGCCAACTGGATTTACTGAGAGGAGTCAGTCTGTTGTATTACTGCAGTGTGTGAACAAGTAAACGGTGCCTTTTCAACCAACCTTGCAATAGACAACAATGACAACAATGACACAATGCATGACAAAAAAAAGAGACCAAAATGTCTTAAGTTTTTGTCGACTCAAATTTGACTTAAACTAATGTACATTGTCTTGAAAAGACTAAAACTAAAAGCCAGGTGCCAAAATGAACACTGCTTGAGAGGTGATGTAATCCATCACTGTGTACGTCTGAGGCCAGCTTCATGTCCACGAAAACGCAAACCTTTCCATTTGCTCTGGCAATCTGCATGAAATTAGCATCTGATTTACGAAGGCGGGAGCTAATTATGCAATCAGTGGCTGGGACTGCCGTCTACATGTATTCTTAGAGTGAGGCACAGCTCAAAAGGTGCGGTTTAGTGATGGCATTTGTCAAAGATCACAAAACCCATGAAAGAATTAAAACTTGGGATGTGATGTACGGCAAAAGAGAAACAACTGGAATTAATAACAGAATGAAGACATAATTTCTATTATAAAATAGAATGTATATATATACTGTATATATATATACATATATATATATATACGTATACTATAATATACTAAATTTACCACACGAGTTGTTGTAGCACAAGTAATTCCACACACCTCATAGTTTTTGTGTTTTTCTATTAGCTACAGGCCTTTATTAGTTCGTACTTGGCCGGTATTTGAATACCGGTATTCATGTGAGAGTCTACATGTGGAAGGAGAAGCTGGAGATTGAACCACTAATCCTGTCTGTGATCATCACACCAAGCTTGTATTTTCGGCTGAAAACTTTGCAAAGAAATTTATAAAAAATGATTTTTTGGGTTCGTATGAATGCTTGCACACCCCTGCGCGAAGAACAAATATTTGGACGGACCTCGACTTCAACGGATTTCCGCTTGCGGAAATATATGTTTGACCAATGAAATCCTTTGTTCCAATTGATCGCAGTCAGTCTGCATAATAATTAGCCATGTGCTTCTGTTTGTTGCACGGAGAGTGGGTATTTTCGGGGCCTTGGAACAATGGGCATTTGTTTTCAGGGAAACAGACTGTCGGACAAATGGGCTTTTTTCGGTCCAATGGGACATTTTTGGGACTATTGGTGTTTTGGAATAACAATGGGCCGTCCCATTCTCAACACCCAATAATGTACGACAAACACTACTACCTCAACAACCAAATAAAGGACAATATATGGCTTGAGATCGCCCAGCAGCTGGGATACAATGAAGATGTAATGTAGCTGATACGCACTTGCTAAAGTTATATGTTGGTCACAGAATTGGGCTAGCCACAAAAGCTAGCGTTAGTGTTAGCATCACATTTGGGGTCTGATTAGTTTATGTCTTGTGTAGTTAACGTTAGCCCCTTAAACATTCTCTCTCTGGATAGGTTTACGTTGTGTGGAGTAGACACGGCGCTATTTAGGAGGAAACTCATTGGCAACGCAGATAATTCGCACCAGACCCGGCATTCCCGCACCGCATTTTCACATCGCACTGGTGAGAAACAGCTTTTAGTCTGCCTTATCCGAGATTTAAGAGTCAGTCAAGAATTGATCATATTATTAATTTATTCAAACATTACACTGCTAAGCAGCAGGGGGGAGATGGTCAAGCGTAATGATTCAAATTTAAAGCACTAACAAAATTGTTTCATAGCTGCTTATGGAAAGCCAAAAGGCAGAACCTGTCAGCACTTTAGGAAAAACAAAGATCTGAGGCATGTCCATGGGCCAATTTCGCCTTGAAAATAAATACTGCTTGGCTCGAGGAAACATCCTGACACAGTTTTGATGACATCATTGATCCTTTAGTTGTCTGGTTTTCAGCTTTCAGCATGCATTTATACTGTCACATATTGATTGAATTACTGTACACCATAGGCAGAGCATTCATGAATCCTTGAGTGGTTTCCTTTTAAATGGCTGTAACTGTGGATTACAATGTCACAGAGTCATCCGCGGTCTGCATTATCTCCGTCAACAATCAAACCATCTTTGACAGTGTGTCTCCTGAATGCCGACTATTGCATCAGCCAGACAGCAGCCGTCCCGAGCCAAAATGGGAAGTGACGGCAGTGAAGCATTGTATCGGTTTCGTGTTCTCCAGCAGAAGAGCGTCTTGATAGACTTGCATCACTCTGTGTGGGTTTGTGAGTTATTTGTTTTCATCTGTCTGCCTGACTAATTATATGTTTTACCATAAAATTAGCTTTTCAGTTTGTGACGTCCAAATGATTTAATTACTTTAAGCTACACAGAATGGATGTATTTATATATTGTACTGGACTACCTACGTAATTTCCAGTGAATGTTTTGTATGTATGTGTGCGTGCGTGCACATGTTTGCTATATTGTTTGTATTTGAGCGGAGGCTTGCTCCAGGGTCGTCGGCAGGCGGGGCCTTCCCTGGAGCCTGTCAATCATCCGGAGTGGCGTCGCCTTATTGGCTATTATCTCTGCTGTCAGAAGCCCGGCCGTGCCTCCGCCTCACCACATCAGTCTCTGTCAGTTCACATGCTGCCTGTGGATAGAGCCGTGGAGCATGAAGCTGCATGCTACTGTTATCATTACTTTTAGTGACATATGCTGTTTCAGCCCAAGACTCCATCAACAAATGTCACCTCTGGGACTACGGCTAATAATAAACATATATTTTAATTTAATTAATAAGAGGGCCACTTAATTTTCACATTTTCTACAACTGATGTGTCTAATACTTTTATCTCCTGCTTTACCGTTGAGCTTGACGTAGTGTCAGTATGCTGCTCTCCACCCACACAAGCAAACTGCAAAAAAAGCAATTACACGTCCTTTTAACACAGTGAGATCACACTGCAGTGAGACACTAAGTATATTTAAATGATTGTAAATTCATAATTGTTACTTTTCCATTATATACTTAAAGCATACATTTTCAGCAGCTGCACGTATTTCATCTGATGTGTGTTAGTCCTCCTCCACATCTTTTTTTGTTTTATTCCCTGGTATGTTTATTGCTTATGTTGACACAGTTTCTAAATTTGTAATGCCACATGGGAGATATGAGAGCCAACATAAAACGCATTTGCAATTACCACTGCGAGGTTGATGTGAAGGTTTTTCAGCACTCCTTACTTACAGAACATCCAATATGTGCTGAAGTCTATGTAGTTAGGATCAAATGATATACTAAGTGCTAGTTAAAATAACAAACTGGATACCACAATACACAGAGCATTACTGTAGATAGATCCCATTGCTATAGCTATTAAGACATGCATCAAGGGGGCATACGCCTCACTTCCACACAGTTTTGCTTTGTTTCCGTTAATCCGTAGAGTATACGGATTACGCCCCCTAGTGTTCAACGCAAGGAAATGCATCGCTTTACGGATCGATAGAAACACCACCGCAGATATGGGAGAGAACTAGATAGATATAAAACGGTGTTTTAATATCTATGAGTTACTGTCTGTTTTTTCTCTTCCAGTCTAGACAAGTCACGTTTATACATTTTTTCTAAATGAAAAGTAAGACGACATATTGAGCTAACAGTGGTAGCATGCTAGCTGTGTAACATAGAATGCATATAGTGGTCCATACATCTTTTAAGAAAATAGTTCACAAAACCGCTAGATATGCCGTCAAACTTTTCACTTAGAAAAATAGGTATATATAGAGCTGTATTACATTCATCAATCAGTTTATTGATTCACTAATTCACACACAGCATACGGTCTGTCCATAATCTGCCGAAAAAGTTTTGTTCAACGTAGAAATTTCGCAAACACATCGGAGATCACGGAGGTTCCCATAAGAATGAATGAACTTCTGGTTGATTTGCATACGTATACAGAGCTATGTGGATACGAGGCGTTAAAATGGTAGTAGGCAACAATTTTTTGGCATAATTTGGCAAAAATTCCATAATAACCTTTCAGCATATTGTAATTCAAGTGGTCTGAGAGATAACTAGACTTCTGCTCCCCATCATGGCTCTGTTTTCAGGCTTTATCAGCACTGCCTAGTTTGACCGTTTGGTCGGAGTTCGCGAGTGATTGACAGCCGGCTCTCATAGACTGCAGCTGGACAGCGGACCTTGTTTTCCTCCGATAAGTGAAATCCTTCCGATGCCGTTAGGAGCACCGGAGGACGCAGTAGGACACAGAGGAACATGATTGTTTTCAGGATACCTGTTTCATGTACTACTGTCACGATATAGTGGCCGTTTTCTAAAAATAACTTTTTTAATCATATTTGCGCCGATCTCGCCTACTGCAGCTTTAAGGAACATTGGTGAAGTAAAGCTATTTCAAGCTCTCCAGTGAAATTTTAAACAGAATCAGTTATAATGATGATATGATAATAATGATGAGTAAAAATGGGAAAATATGACTATAATGTTAAATGTTATTATTTTATAATATATATATTATTTTTTTCAGATAACTACTGTGGTATACTGGGGTTGCTTATTTCTATGGCCCTGAAACCATTAAAAAATACATATAGTAAAATATAGTTCAAAATATGATGGGTTAGGTCATAATTGTGATGTATTATTTGATTTTTGATACTGAGCTTTCTTTTGCAGATGTGTTTTTGGGGACATTCACCTTTATTTTGAAATTTGAACCAGAATAAAGCAGTTAAATGAAGTGCGCTTTAGCCAATTGACCGACCAGTGCACATGTTTTCCCTTTTTTTAATTTACATTACAAACATGAATTTTGACTTTCTGTAAAATAACGCAACGCAACTCCAAGCAGAATCTCTAAACTAATGAGAGCGGGAGAGCGCCAAAGTCCCTCTGCTGCACTTGAAACAGATTAGCACACATTCCTAGTCGAAGCTGAGGCCATCTAATATTTATTACCTCTATAACTTACTCTCCTGTGTACTGCCAGAACATTTAGCTGTGTGCAGGAAGGCGAGGGGTTAAAAGGGGAACAGCGGTGCCATAAAAGGGACAATGAAATAAACATGACTCACCGTGAAAGAGCCCTTAAAGCCAATATAATCTAGATGGCGGGGGAAGAGCAGGGTGCCAAAGGCGGTTAACGACAAGCACCCTCCTCGGGCTTGAACTTAGACCTCGTCTCAACAGCCAATCACACCGAGCGCTATTTTTAAGATGAGATGAGCGGCAATTTGGTTACATTATTGTCCACTTAGACACTGTGAAAATCAGTTAATGGTGCACTGAGAGACATGGGATGAAAGATGACTAAGACACATAGGGTATCCCTTGTTTTACAACACTTTTGTTCCAATAACATGTAGGAACAGAGTGCAAGAATTCATTATTGGATAAGAGATGAGAGACCGGGATAAAGCTGCAGACAACTCAGGGAAGCATATTCAACACTGAGCTTAGCAAAATGAGGAAAAAAACCACACTGCTGTAGCTTTAAATCCAGCTGGAACCAGTTGTAGCCTGTAGCCAAAACAATATGTGACTCTGCGCTCTGCGCGTGTTAGAGCGTGTGCGCGTGTTAAGAGTGTGTGCAGGCATTCGTAACGATGTTCTCCTCCAAGAGATAAGAGGAACGATGGATTACTCGCACCTTTCTCTAGCTTTCTCCTTTTAACCTTTAACTGCAGGGCTGATTGCAAACTTAACACACGATACTGTGATCATAAAGGGTATATACGGTGTATGCCTCAGTATGCAGGCACATGAACGGTGTTGTAAATGAGAGGATACACACAGACAAACACTTCAATGGGAGAACGGTAATCTTGGCATATGCTGGCGACACACAGCCACACTAATCACACTCACATGCACATCCTCCATCACGTGGCAGCAACACTGATGCTAGAGGCCGGGCCACCGTGTGCCTGGATGCTTCCCCCCCCCACTACATTTTCACTCTGGATCCTGCATTTTCCACCTCTCTCCTTCATTCTGTCCCTTTCCTTCCACTCCTACGCCACATATGTTTTCTTGAAAAGTGTACACGCAGCTGCGGGGGGGTTTAAGCCTCCGTCCTCGCTTCCCGAAGCTTGGCGTCGGTTGAACCGAGCTCAGCAGCAGCTCCAGCAATCCCCAGCCTCCTCGCAGCTTTTCTAAAATTAGCAGAGAGGATCCACCACAGCCTCTCCGGGGAGAAGCGGGGACCGACTGACATGTCTGCAGTTTCATGGAATCATCTGCCTTCCTCGCGGAAAAGTTAGATTTCTAACGCCTTTGTTCAGATCATGCATGTGCACATACAAAATAAGTGTGGGTGTGTTGCCAGCTGCTTTCTAAATCCTATTTGGCTGCAATCAAATCAACTGATCCTGACATGCTGAGGTAAATACAGAATTACTGTCATTGAGGAGAGTGCTTTGTGGCCACTGTTACTATAACTATGCTAATCCAAGCTCGTTAGGGTAGCACCACTGATTGTTTGGCCGCCTGGTGAACTGCAAGGACTTTTCCCTGCAGCAAGCATATGCATACACGTACATACAACATGTAGGGTGGTGCCCAGTACAAAGGTCATGACATTGCAAGCATCCTTCTCGTAATTAAGTGACTTAATACAACAGCAAGAGGGCTGTTTCCTGACCTCTGACCTTCCTAATTGACAGAGGAACATCCATAAGGTGAAAAGCCACGCACACATTGAGAGATGAAGGAGATACTTGCACACAAAATTGAAAATGCACACCAAAAACTTACAACAGCTATATGAAACCAAGAATGACTACACATCCATGTGAAATCCCACACACAGACACTGCCAGGCCACCGTCTAGCTTGGAAGTCAATAACATTATCCCCTCCCCATCTTGGCGACGGTTATTAGTCTGGAGAGCCAAACGGCTCTCTTCAATGACACTCTGGAGATGAGGGGATAAATCATCATACTGAAAGGATGAGAGTGTGTGAGGAGGAGTGAGAGAGAATAGGAATGAGAATAGGAATCTAAAAGAGAGGGGAAGAGAGGGGAAAATACACACTCAGGCACAAACTCCGACGTAGAGACACTCTAGTCGGGGTGGTACGACTTTCTATTTTTTGTTAAGTACAGATGATGTGAAGACAAGTCTTTCTGAACTCATGAACTGATGTTCAGCTTCACAAATCTACCTCTTTCTGAGCGCTGTACCCCTGAGTCTCTCTCTCTCCCTCCCTTCTCTTTCCCCCTGTCACACTCACTCTCCGTCTCCCTCCCATTTTGCTTTATCAAATAGAGAAAAGGTGCCTTTATTTGGCCCTGGTACTCTAAAAGCATCCCTTTTGTTACTTTCTCCCCCCCCGCCGCCACTAACTCCCCTCTCCATTTCACCCAGCTCTCTCTCCACTGGGACCCTTCAAAATACAAGGAGAGAGGAACAAACGCCAGAAGGCTTACTGCTAGTTGGATAACACGCAAGTGAACACCTCATGGACTTATGTGCCCTATTTCCATTGTGCTAAGGACATTAAGTCAACAAATTTAGGCTGGCTCTAGAAATCTGAGTGAGGAAGGAGTCATTTATCGCTCTGTGTGTCAGAATACATCTCGAAAGAAGAAAATAAAGTATTACTATTGAAATTGTATTTATATAACTTATCTTAAAGGAACAGTGTGTAACACTTCGGGGGATCTATTAGCAGAAATGGAATATAATATTCATAACTATGTTTTCATTAGTGTATAATCACCTGAAACTAGGAATCGTTGTAATTTCTTAGCTAGCACTTCATATCTACATAGGGAGCGGGTCCTCTTCACGGAGTCCGCCATGTTGCTCTGCCATGTTTCTACAGTAGCCCAGAACGGACAAACCAAACACTGGCTCTAGAGAGAGCCTTTCATGTTTTTACGTTACCGGGAGGCCACCGTAGTTCTCCGACAAACTTGTGAAACTGCGGTAACGTGAGCCGCAGAGTGCAAAACCGTGGTACCGCCAGCTGCCGTCTGACTTCCGTTGCTCCTAAAGTAGTGTTATTATGGTAAGGATGGCCTCTGAGCGAGACCAACGGCGTTACCACGGTTTTGCACTCGGCGGCTCACATTACCGCAGTCTTGGAAAGGGAGGAGAGAGCGGAGGGGTACTCAGTTGGTTGCAATCTGCAACCACACCACCAGATGCCAAATCCTACACACTGTACCTTTAAAAATGTATTTTTTAATCAAAATAGATTTAGGGTCACAGTGACAATGCAAAAAAAACTAAATTGTATACCAAAAAAGAACATTTTTTGTTTTGTTTATTTTTCTGCAGTGCTAGAGCCTCCATACATTAGTGCTCTCCAGAGGGCATGCATTTTTGGTGCCAATGGATGACGTAACTACTGGTAATTTGACTGATGTCATATCTGTGCAGGCACTAAAAATAGTTATATCACTTCCACTCCAATGGCCAACCAGCACTGGCACTTCTCCAGCTGGCTGTTAGCCTTTGCGGCGTGCTGAGGTTACAGGACTGTGTTGCAGTGAGTTTTGACAGTCTGGTCATTTTGCCCTCCCTACAACTTGCCCACAAAAGAGAGACAGCTGAACCCCCTCCCTTCTGAAGGATGAAAGAAAAGGAAAGACATCAGTAAATGTGTGGGAGCTGCCAGCATGACTCAGCAGGTTTTGAAATAACATGAACGAACAGTAATATCTAGTGGGAATCAGTGCCAACTTTAGCAAGCTTTTTTAGCTTTCACTTTCCAATTGGAATACAAAACGTAATGTTGAATATTTTAAAAGGGACAGACGTCTTGCAATGCCAACGGTTGAAAAGCAGCACTATGAGGGTTTGTAGAAAAAGGAGAAATGACTTGGCTTGTGCCAGCATTCAAATTCTACACACTACGTTATAACATGCTCCTGTCAGTAGCTACAGATATGTCCAAAAACAGTTTTATCAGCTTTTGAAAAATGGAGAAATATGCAAAATAGCTGCTGTATCATCTTAGTTCATATTCCTCAAAATTAAAAGTGAAGAAAATTAGAATTTCAAGTGGAGCTGCCCAGGTAAGATCCAAGTCCACTCAAAGCAAAAAAGAAACAACACACGTCTGAGAGCTGAAAATGTAAAACTCATGCAACAGTCATGTGTGTGTGTGTGTGTGTGTGTGTGTGTGTGTGTGTGTGTGTGTGTGTGTGTGTGTGTGAAGTCCAATCTAAGTAAATGCCAATTCCTGTGTGACAGCTGGCTGTATGGTAGAGTGGTCAGCTCCACCCTGCAGGCTATCACTCCAAATTTCTATTTCTGGAGCCGGTATAAGTGTGTGTGAGCGTGTGCATATGCGTTTGACCAGTCAGAGCTGGTGAGGAGTGCGACTGTTGCGCTACACCAGAGGCTGCTCCATATGGACGAGGGGCTGAAGCCCAGGTGGGCCGAGTAAAAGAGGATGTGTGTGTGTGTGTGTGTGTGTGTGTGTGTGTGTGTGTGTGTGTGTGTGTGTGTGTGTGTGTGTGTGTGTGGTGGCATTGAGGAGGCTGAGAATGATGCTGAACAAGAAGTGACGACTATATTGTATCCAAACCTTACATGTTCATCATATTTAAAGTTTAGTAATGATATGAGCTATCTTTAGTTAGGGGTGGGGGAAAAAAATCAATACAGCATCGCAATGTTTTGCGTGGTAATATTGTATCGATACACAGACAACAAGTATTTATCTTATATTATATAAACTATTAACCTCTTTACAATCTGACGGCCCGCCGGTGGGCCCAGCCACTATTCTGTCTAACAAAATCGATTGGTACTAACCATGTAGTGTTAGCTTGTCGGGAAGAACGATAAAGTTAAGCTAAATTTTGGTGAGGAAGAACTGGCATGGCCTTTTTCAAAGGGGTCCCTCGACCTCTGACCTCAAGATATGTGAATGAAAACTCTTAGATGAACAGAGTGAAAACTGAATCTTATTAGATAAAACAGATGTTGACAAACCGCATAATTTGCAATGGGAAAAAATTTAACAAATCGCAGTGTAAACCGCTTCTAGTGATCACGGTTACAGTGATCCACCACTTATATGGATCAAAAAGCTTGGGACAGAATCATTCCTATACAAATGCTGTTTAATAAGTTTGTTTATAGTAGTCAAGTATTCTGCTTATAATCCTTATTTTGGGTCTTTTCATACACGAAAACATACGGAAAAACATTTTAAAACTATGTTAGACTAACGTTAATTGAATTTTTGTTTTGTTTTTTTACTTTACTCCCTTGATACTTTACCTGCAATTCAGTCATAATAATCATCCGCTTATAGTGATCAATTTGATCACAAAAAGCTTAAAATCGTATCGTAACTTAAGTATTGTGATAATATCGTATTGTGGGGCCTCTGGTGACTACCACCCCTTTAGTGTCATTTCTACATAAAGGGTTTCTAGCAACATGATGACCTTCGCTGCATTCTACCTGACCGCCTCCCCCACTTCACTGACTTTTAATTGGCTGCCATGCCACAAAGGCCACGCGACGGGAGAACTCTGACTGAATAACCACACACATGTCCGTCGTTTCATTATTTGGGTGAGTGGATAACGAGGGCCATGATGATGATGGTGATAATTATTGCGCCGGTGTATTTTAGTGCCTCTGTGGAATTATGTGAAGGAGCCAGTGAAGAGGAGCTAATCTACACTGAGGATACTGGACAAAAACAAAATAGAAAAAGAAGGAATAAAGACACAAAACAATAAAGTGCTGTTGCCGAACCTCAGAGGGGACATCCAGAGTATTACAACGAGCTCGTGAAATCGCCATTAGAGGAAACACCGAGCTTAGTGATGCATGTTTATTGCACATTTGTGTATCTGTGTGTTCTTTTGGTATTTAGTCAAACACTTTGTCCACAGTGTGGTACATCTGAAACATTAATGAGCAGTGGTGGGATGAGAGGAACTGCTGAACTGCCACGACGAACACGGCGGATTTGTAATTATTCATGGTAACATATTTAATCTGATGTGGCTGAGGAATCAGGAGGCGGTGGCTCCACAGCGGGAGGCTACTGTTACCCAAGCGGGCTGGCTATCTCTACTTTAATTTTCCCCTGAACTGCACGGAGATAAACGATCTGCAAACTCAGTGTTGAAATATTGTATTTGTCCCATTTCGAAATCATCAACTCCAGAGGACGGCAAAGACCCAAAATGGGGCCGAGCAACGTGTGTTCAGACTAAATGCTTTTAACTACCTCTGGCGGTTTGGAAGCAAAAAGATGATCATTCACACGCTAACAAAGACACACATTCGCAGCACTCTCCCAAACCACACCAAGGATGACCTCAACAGCAGAAACAGCTACAGGCAGATAGCAGCAGTCCATTAAGTAAAAACTCCAGCGGTTGACTCCTATTTTTTCACTTCACAGTTGAGGACATGCAGGGCAGAACACCACATAAACGCTCCAAAACTTATTGGGCTGTAAATTTAGATCAGTAATTCATAAAAGATGACCTCAAAACCGGGCGGCGGCTGGGCATAACGGATGAGGAATACCGAGGTCGGGAGCTCTGGAAGAAATCTAAGTAGTGTGTGTGTGTGTGTGTGTGTGTGTGTGTGTTTGTGAGTGCATGTGCATACTGTATGAATGGAGCTCTTTTACAGAACTTTCGGTTTCAATTTACGATCCATTAACTTGTAATAAGTGCCATACGTTCCCTCCTGCCCCGCGAATCAACAGCGAGGGGAGTGCGAAGGAGAAGGGAAAGGGCATTTAGAAGTCGGCCACACAGCTACACAATGCGGCGATTAGTGCGGTTCCGGTCTATGATGTGGCATTTAATGGACGCCCACATTAGTACAGAGCCAAGGGGGGTTCATCCAGCAGTCACTTCATGCTGGATTCATGGTTCCCTCCGGATTGCTACATGTATGATCTTCCTATGTATTAAACAAACATCTGTTTTATCTGTCCGAGGAGTTGGTAGCTTTTGGTTCCAGTCACACAAAAAGGTTGGAGCAGAACCATCTCCCCCTCCACTGACTCTTCACACAGAGCAGCAGGGTGACTTGTTAGTAACACTACCTCTAAGATCACAGACAGAGACATTCCTGCAGTGTCCCTGCAGCTCACCTCCTCCTTGCTCATCAACGAGGCTAATAGAGAAGCTGTCCTCTAGTGTGGGCCTTAACTCGACCCCCACCCAGCACCCAGACAGGCTCCGGGATGGGTCCCTGTCAGCAGCCTCACTGCTCTCTGCCTGTTGAGGCAAAAGAGCTTCAAGAAAACCAGCCGATCCACTCTCTTATATACTCAGGTAGCAGGGAGCTGTTTGACAGTTGTTTTCTCTGTTGGCTTTTTACATTTTCTTTCTGTCAACAGGATGACTCAGATTCAAAGAGGGGAGCATTTTCTCCCCGGTCAACTGCAACACAGCTGCGTTGGTGAAATGCAAAAAACATATTTTGAAGCCTGCAAAAGAAATACACAGGACGAGTAGTAGCAGCCAGCTTTTTGCCTTATGTTGACTATCAATGTATAAGTGGTAAACTTTCCCAGCCTTCTTTCTTAAGGGACCCATTTTCTATCACCGAGTAAACTTATGACCCCTAAATAAGTGGCATCATTTATGGATATTTCATGTTGTATTCAATGCATAACAATAAAAGCACAGAACAGCTGATAAACTGTACAATTAACCCAAATAGTGAACGCATGGATGAATTTTTAGCAGATTACTTCCTGTGAATATTGCATCAGAGATGAGTTTTCCTGCCTGTATTATGTTTTTCTTTTTCTTTTTTAACAATCATACATAATTAATAGGCTTCTTTTTAGACAAATTCAGTGTTTTCTTCTCCCGGACGGCTGGCCTTTGTTCTATTAGCTCTTGGGGTTGTTTTAACTGCATACTTTTCTAATGCAGGACGAGGCTGTTTAGCAGAGAGGGAAGGCTCTGTGAATGTAACTGGTGTTCGTGTCCTTTTATAAATTTCTATCTTAAATAATATTCCAAACTTTAAACATTTTCACTTAGTTTTTGTCAAAGAAATTAACGAAATCCTGAGATATAGGCCAACTGTAATTTTTTTAAAAGGTTGTCTTGCACCCCTTAAAATCAAGAACGCCTCGCGACCCCTAATGGGGGTCAGGACCTCCAGGTTGGGAACCAGTGCTACGGGCGTCACTACATGTATTAGCTAAGCATGCCATACTGTATATTGTTATTTTCAGGATATATTTTGCTTTTTAAAAATCCCTTCAATATCCATCCTGGGACAGTTTTTATGAAAAAAGTTGTATGCAGTGGGTCAGTTGTCTTTTATAGGGAGTACCTAGTTTGGATAGGCTTATGCTGATTGGCTGAGCACATGCATGCAAATAACAAGAGTGCTTCCTTCCTTCCTAATTTGGAATTTTTGAGCTGCAAACCAAAGTCAAAGCAGTGAATATGGAGTAGATACACCGAGCTGAAATCCTTGAGCACATTAACATTTAAAGTACACCAGTACCAGCACTTTGTTCATCTTTTTTTGGAAAATATTCCAGATAGGACAATATGTGGAGCGTATTCCCGGCATACGCATGCATATGGAGCGTAAGCATGCAATCTGGAGAGAGGATTTTATGTTTATATATGTATGTAAACATATGAATATGTATGTAACGGAAAGACTGGTCACAACACTACTGCCCTTTCTGTCATTGTCCAAAAACATACCATTAACATCTGTTCTCACAGGACGACTACCTGGCAACAGCGAGGAGCAGGAATAAAATGGCTGCTGCTGAAAATGTCAAAAACTTTCCGTTGTAATTTGAACTGATTCTTGCACAGCGTGGCGATGAAGACGAGGGTCTCGTTCGGGGCTAAAGAGGTAATCACAGCATTTTCTTAAGCCAACACAAGCAGCGTAAAAACAGTGCACGAAAAAGAAAAGCAAAGAGGAAAAATCAAATAGTGGCTAAATCAACAAACTTGAAACAAGTGGTGCCATGAATATTCCCGTTAGCCCCCGAGGGCAACGCTACATTCTGCATATAGTAGTCTTTCTCTCTCTCGCTCCCCTCTTTTCTTCTCTACGGCTTGACTTCAAAGACTAACTCTCTTGCAGAATCCAAGTCAGGTGGAGGGGAGTGGGGGGAGAAGGGGGGGGGGGATAAAGCACACAATATGCTGAGTGCATGCCATATCACACATCTCTCGCTCTTTTATGTGTTAATCACCGCCAGTGCAGCCGCGGATGGAAGACGAATGAGAATGTAATGAAGATTTAGGTCGTGGGAAGTGACTGCCACAGCCCGTCTCCCCCCTTAAACCCCGCCAAGACTTCTTGACATCTGCTTGCTCCGTCATTTGTATTCACTTCTGCTTCTATCGCAGAGTGTTGGGGGGGCATATGCCACATGAAAGGAAAACATCCTGACCTTTCAAGCTCAATCAGAAAATGGGACGGTAGCAATGAACTGGGCACCTCCCTGAAAACTCAACTGGTGATGCTTTGAAACCTCTGAGGAATATGTACGTGGGCTGAGTAAGTTCATTAGCCCCCATGGACGTGGCATCGGAATAATAAAGTGGAGCAGGTACTATAGCCACTGTCGCCTTTAAAGTGTCCCCTAGGAGAGTGGAGGAAGACGGGGGAAGAGACCAAGACCTCTGAGAAAGGCTTTGATATACAGTAACAGGAAGGACCTCTCTCTTAAAAAAAATAAAATATATAAAAAGCCAGGCTTGAGGCTGGCAGGCTGAGAGCTCTATCAGGGCCAAGCCACACATCTATCAGGGAAAGGCACTAAGGCTATTGGGGATAAGGCATGGAGGCATGAAGAGAGGCTATTTCCATGGGGAGTCCTTGGAGAGGCCAGGCCCAACCTGCTAGTGAAGCCCAGCAATGAGAGGTCTCTCTGGGGGACTGCAGAGGATAAGAGGCCCCGGCGGAAGAACTCTCACGTCAGCACTTCAATCACGCCTAATCCCTGCTTAGTACACCCACTGCTATGGCAAGGAGAGAGAGAGAGAGAGAGAGAGAGAGAGAGAGAGAGAGAGAGAGAGGAGAGGAGAGGAGAGGAGAGAGGTATGCGGAGTGGAAATGGTGAGAAGGGAGGCTAAGAGAGAGAAAGATGAAGAGAAACAGAGGGAAGATAAAAGCTATGAGAAAAGGAAAAAAAAAGATTAAGAGAAAGGAGGAGATGAGAGACGGGGGGGGGGGATTGCCAAAGGAACCATCAAAGGTGAGCAAGTGGAGATAGTGTGTGAAATCGAGAGTGGGGATGCAAACTCGGGCGTGTTAAAAGCAGAGAACAGCAGAGCAGAGCAGCCTCTGCCAACACGTACATATTTTTGTCACTTCAATCCAGGTCAGAAGAAATCAGAGCAAACAGAAGTGATGCATGAAATATTAATCATCATCAATGTACATATGTCTGCGCAGGGAAAAATTAATCGCGTGAATTAAAACTTCAAAGAAAATTACTTTCAGCTATAAAATTATAATCACGGCCTTTTTGGAAAATGCGGCCCTCAGTTTATACTCGTTTCAGTGTATTACAGCAAGGCATCGTGGGTCCATTTCAAGCGAGGGTGAAAGAGGATATGCTTGGCTTGTCTTTTAGAAAGAAAAGACTCCCTGCCATGGCCACACCACCAGATACTGTATATAACCAGAAACCAAGTGTTCCACTTGTCAGACAAATTACATGTTCCCGCTGTACTGGTCGAGACTGCTTGTGTTGTTCAGCAGTGGATAGGATTATGCCCCCAAAAAAAGGCAAAGTGATACAATCTCTGTGCAGAGAAAAAAAAATGTGGCGCACACAACTGTAGAGACAAGTTTTCAAACACCAGCTCCAGCAATAGATGTGAGACATCTGAAGGTACAGGTGCCACAACAGAGCGAGCGAGGGACGGATGTCTGCTCCGTTGACCTGCGATTACTTCGCAGGGACGCCGCAGGACAGAAGCAAAACATCTAAACCTAATCTGATGAACGCTGCGCATATGTACAGTATCCGTGTGCTTATATTCCTTGTGTATGTGCATCTGTGTGTGTCTGGATGGAGTGATGGAGAGAGGAGAGGAAAGATGGAGCAGATGGACGAGGGGAGATCAGTGAAAGAGGATTACGGCACGTCAAACCATCATCGCACTCATAAAATCAGTCCACCCACACTGCTTCAGAGGCTTCGGAGCCAATGTAGAGCAGGGATAATTTAAGGCCCGCAGTCTATCTCCCTCTTTTACTCCAGATAGTAAACTACTGCTGAGAGGGAGTGGACAGAAGAGACAGTTTAAATTAAGCGCAGGGGATTCTACAAGAAAGGGCGATTGAGAGTGCGTCGAGATAAATTGTAAAGGGCGATTGTGCATGAAAGCTGTGAGGGGATTTCTAGGCAAGAGGGCAAAGGCTGTGTATGTATTACTAAGTCGCAAAAACAAGCGCCGGGGACGTAAGTGTGTCTGTTCATGATCATGTGTGGGAAAGGGATGTGCTCGAAATGTTAGCTATAGCGTTGAATCTACAACAGAGACTGAACCTCAGGAGTGCTTCAGGCACCTACCTGACATTTCATTTGCACGGAGAGCCACAGCGTGATTATTAGCCCGCAGTAAAATGATGACAAGTGTGTGCAAATTTACATTAACACGAACTGAAAATCAAAAGAATCAAAGCCGCTTTTACAGTTTATATAAATTGTACCTTTCCGAGCTGCTGCTTGTTGCTTGTGACAGAATCTGACAACTTCTTTTTTTTTTTTATTCCTGTTTTCCCACCAGCAAATTTCCTAGGTTTAGCTTCCCCGCAGCAGAAACACATGCTTACATCCTCTGAGCTGCTTTGAACAGTGAGAGAAACATGATGTAAAATAGGCCACCTTTAAAGCATTTCAACATGCGCTCAGCGCCGGCAATATTAACTACAAGGGGTCCATATGGAATATTGCAGACTCAAAATGTTTACAGAACTAGGCTGCTGACAAATACACTTAAAAGGTGAACCCGATAAAGCCTCTGGCAAAATGTGTTGTACACACAGTTGCACCTTTTTCTTTAATAAACATAAACTTAAACTTCATCTTCAATAAACAAATAATACTGATACGAGCCCCCTGCTGTGCGATGATTCACTTTTGATTTTTCTCTTTTTGTCTGTCTAGTGTGTTGTTAAAAAATAATCTCCCATATTTTGTTTTGCAGGAATTTAAAAGACGCCAGGTTTTATTCTTATATCACTGAAACATTTTTTTACTTTAATCTATTTATTATTTGTCATATCAAACCAAACATCAGCCCAAAAAATGAATATTCAGCCTTGGATTGGAACCTTTGATGTCTAACATCACAGTATGTTGCAGAGTACTGAATGTGTCATTTCAGCACCAGAGATTACTACCAGTGTCTGGAATAAGATTGGGGTTATACTAGAAAACAAGTGCTTCGTATGATGTGTTGTTAGACGTTAGAAAGGTGTTCAATGATTCAACCATCCAACAAGCACTTCTGACAGAGTATACTGGCCCCTTAATAATCTCTCACTGAGCTCTGTAGAGCATTTCAGCACCATGGACAACTCCAACGTCAGCCTGTTCCTGGACCATTCAGGACCCACTGCAGCTGCAACAACCTTGAATCAAGCTCACAATGAAATGGAAAATGAGATGTATTGTTAGTTTGTTTTGCAAGTCATGTTTTGATTGCTGGATTATGTTCACTGCCAGCATTTTCTCCACTCAGGAAATGCATCGTTTTTCTATCACAACCATGTTGTAGGGAGGGGATTGGGATGGATGTTGGGCGTACATAGCGAAGGACTTTGACACTGAAGACAAGAGTTTGACCCGTTGCATCCTGAACATTTTGGTTAAGGTTAGAAAAAGATTGTGGTTTAGGTTACATAGGCCAGGACTATGTGTTTACATCCATGCTAGTGGCTCTGTGAGTGCTGTACTTAGGACAAGTGGGCAACCTCCGGGTCTGAATAGTGAAGCAAATGTGGAAGTGCCTTGAACTTGTATTCTTTCTAATAGCCAGCAGGGGGCGACTCCTCTGGTTGCAAAAAGAAGTCAGATTGTATAGAAGTCAATGAGAAAATGACCCGACTTCTCACTAAACATTGTAAACATGAGTTTATGCTCTCAATCGCTAGTTTCAAGTCTTCTTCAATATATTTAGTTCATTTTCTGGTATCAGCGCCGTGTTATCAATACATAGTCGGACCACGGTTACTACAAACTGAAAGTGAAAGTGTCTCTGTGTGTGCTCCATACGGAGTCTCAGCACAGAGTAAAAGTCAGAATTCACACACACGGGACGAGAGAGAGTTGACAGACAAGACGATGGCGGGAGATTTGGTATCGAAGCAAAAAGCTTATTTAGCAATATTTCAGATTCAACCCCAATGCTATAAGGGAACCGTAACGGTAATGAGGTAGCAAGCAAACAGACTGGATCAACAGAGATAATGTTAACGTTAGATTCTTCCCAACCCGAAAAGCCTCGGCACATCTCTCTGCGTGGTCCGTGTGCAGCTGGATTATCAAGTCAGCGAGTATTTGAGACACACAGCCGGTGAAGTGATTCCGACTACTGCTGCTGGCCAGTGGCTAACGCTGTGATGCTAACACGCGCTAAAAGCTATCAGTCACACCGGAAGAGCGGACAGGGCCACGGCTCCAATGTTTAGAATTTGGACTGATGTTACCCATGTTAAATCTCTAGCTGTCAGTGCTACATATTCCTCCTTTAAAGTCACTATTAACTTCTTTAATATTAGACTAAGACCATAATAGTTCCCCTAACTTTAACCAAGTTCTGTGGGTGCCTATAAAAACGCTCATCATGCTTTAATTGCTACAAGCGTATATTTTTTTCAGACAAAACTGTCCTAGAATATTTAGTAAAACTCGCATGCAAATAGAGTAACCCCACTTATTCTGAAAATAACTATATATGGCATGCCAAGCTATGACGTGTAGTGACTTTAGGGGGCGTAGAGTGAGCAAAAATAGCCTAGAAGCACAAATATATACAGTATACATATATGGTTATGTCATATGCATGCTGTACAGTACGGACCAAGGCTTTTCCTGGCAGCCAGCGTGGCCTAAAGAGGTGATGGGCTGGCCGACTGGGTGCCCACAGAGAGAAGGTTTCATCTTCTCTTTGAAGGCCTGCCAACAAGGAAGCATTCCTGGCTCACTGGTCATTTATGTAAACACACACATCCCATTCTACTTCCCAGCCTACCAACTGCCCTTGAAAGAAAAAAACAAACAGGCATGACATCTCCAACGAGGGGACCAACAAAGGATTAATCGGTTTTCTTACAATCGTAGTTGCGTCATCTATGCAATTCCCATCAGCGGTGCTACCCCATGTGGCCGCACTCGCTGATTTCCCACGAACCTACGCGCTCAATGTTACGTCACGCTCAAAATGGCCGATGACTAAGGCCATCTGCAGTGGGCGGGCGCCATGCTAACACCCTGGAACGGAATGGATGGTGCATTCCAGGTCCATCTGTGCCTGTACATACAGATATGCACACAGGGGAGGTGCAGGGATATGCTCACATGTACTGTATGTATGCACACAGACACAAAGTCACAAACAAACTGAGAGACACACTCAAACACTAGAATACAAATAGGACATCAGAGAGGGAGAGAAAGAGAGAGGAGGGGAGATAAGAGGAGGAACACAAGCTGCTCCAACCCCTATTGATAGCAAAGAGGCTTGGACTCCCTTTTTCAATAAACCAACACTTCACGTCCCTGGCAGTCTCTCTCCGCAGATACACCCGGCTGCATATCCAAAACAGCAAGAGCGCAGGAGGATATTAATTAGCACAGCAGGAGATCAGTCACGTACGTTTAAAGAGGCACGGTGTGTGATGAGTTGTCATCAGGTCAGTAAAAATAAACACATTACACGGCCTCGGAAATGTCAGATCGCTTCGACAGATTAGAAAAAAGAAAAGTGCGGGAGTACATGCCGCAATTAATGTGTCAAAGAGTTGCTTTGGAAATGCCATTAAGGGTTTCAGATTTGTGACTCACTCGAGATGATTTGACTCATAATTATATGACCTTGAGGTAAATATGTTGTCTTTTAAGGATGCGCATTTTGCTTCTGACAACTGAGCTTATGACTATCATGTGTCAGTTTAGAGAAGAAAACAGGTACTACATGCAGAGGTAATGTACTTACACCTTCTCTTTTACTCCAGGCCATCACCATCTCTCCTTATTTATGTCACCGTAGGCGTTTAGAGTCCATTATGCACAAGGGTCAAGGTGCTGGAAGATGTTTTATTTGAGTGACATAATAGCTCTACCGCTCCCAGGCAAAGAGGGACGGGAGAATTATGCAGCTTTCAGAAGAGCCATTTGTCATCCTTTTTTTTTTCTTTTTTTTAGTTGGCCTTCTCTGCTGCCGTGTCTGTTTGTTTGTTTATTTTCTTTTTTTTCCTTTGCTTTTTTTCTCTCCCCTGTGCTAAAAGGAGATGAATCCATTTTGTGCTTTAGCGTGTGGGAAAAATTCCAACAACAACCGTTTTACAGCCCTCCCCCTTCACGGGAGCTAAGAGGAGCTCAGCTATTTTTTCCTACGGGGGAGACGAGGCGAGGCGAAGTGGAAAGCGCGAGCTCGCTCGATGTTTGGCTGCTGGTGGAGATGGGGAAGATGTGAAAAGATAAATGCCTTTGTTCTTTACAGACTCGCGGCAGTACAAAACCCTTTTAATGTTCACCTTTTCTCCCCCCAAAATACAAAAATACTGTAAGGTTATTACAGCATGTACAGTATGCCATGACAAGTGCACATATGGAAACATGCAGAAAAATCTGCTTCACCAACCCCCCTTCACACTTGGCGAGACGAAGAAAGACCATTCATGGGAAAATTGTGCAAAGGGAGAGAGGGAAACGGTTAAGGGAACTCGTTTATAATCAAAATGACAAGCAGCTCCAGCCGAGACAGAGAGAAAGACTGAGGGAGGGGAAACGCTGGAAGACAGCTCGAAAGGGAGGACTGGGAGGCGAGGCTGAGATTGGAGAGGGACTATGGGCTACTGGGAGGCTGCGGCTCCCCTTAGCATCTGGGTGAAGTTCATTAAGCAGTGGCTCTGTTGTGGAGAGACTTCGTTATGAACGGCTGGGGCTGTTGCTCCAAGGTCACAGCTCGTCCCCGGGGTCAGCGACTTTAAAAACGGGGGACCAGAGATGATAATGAAGAAGCTGATGGTGACAATGATGATAGATGACGCTCAGAAACATATTCTTTTTCTGCCTGACACTGCGTATTTCCCAATGTAACAGAACACAAGCATATTGAGTCAATGACCAGTAACAAAAAAAGGAATTCACGTGTTCCCACATATAAAACCGCTTCATATCTCATTACCCACACATGTTATTATCTAACACAGCATCCAGGTGTGACATTAAATCTCACTGTATTTGTCTCATATACTGTAGAAGTGACAGCTGAGCAGAACGGTTAGAGGGAAACATAAAACCACCTGAGTTATGGTTTTTATTAAACACAATGAGGAATTGTTGTTAATGACCATATCTGCAAAAGGTATTTAATTTATTTTCCCTACCATATCCACTCTCACACAACAATATCCGCTTACAGCAACTAAAGCATGATTAATGGTTTTTAGCCATAGCGGCGTGGCTCTAGGGATGGCAATGTCGGAACTGTGCTGAACACATTCAAGCCCCCCCCCCCACCCTCGTGATGAAGTGTAATCCCTGATTTTTCATCTAGCGCCACCATCAGATCAAAATACCAGTTTGTCTAATACTTTGTTTTATAACCAAATACCAGCAAAACTAATGATCAGCCTCAGCTGTTGCGCCTAAACCGTACCATACGCAAGACGCAAGACGCAAGACGCAAGACGCAAGACGCGGACGAGTGTCTCGCTAAAGGTTCAAAAAATTATGTGGAAAAATTTAATAACACAAAATCACTTTGTAAACCTGTTTAAATTTCTGCCCCCTTTTTGACAACAACACTTTAAAGACAACAATCTCTGTTTACAAAGCTGAGGAGGGCCAACGCAGCACAGAGGCTTTGTTTAGTAGTGCACATCCTCACGAAACACCAAAAGCCCTTCGCCTATGGCGGGATTGTAATGGAGGGGATAACTGCGGAGGCTGAAACGTTATTAAAGCACCATAAAAGTAAGACAGCCATTATGTCTGCTATTGGCGATGTACAACTTGGGGCTATGAGTAGCTATTGGCCACTTTCATTTTGTCAAATTAGCTCCCAGAGGGATACAGGTTGGCGACCCCTGCGATACAACAATGCAGTGCTCCCCAAACAAAGGTCTGCAACTGAACATAATCCTAGCAGCAATTACATTTCATGCAAGTAGTATATACACGTATTGAGGAGAGAGTTGTGAAGGGCCATGACAAAAAAAAGCACACATTCGCAACACTTCCCTTTCCCCCATTCTAGTTATTAGCATGTAATATCATATAAAAGTAGGGTTTATCCTTTGCACTATCTTAAGTGGGAACTCCACAGATTTCACACATAAACATCAATCTACACGTCACACCTGCTGCTGAGCCTGTGAAAACAGTTGTATAATGTCATCTGTTTTGTGCTTTGTCAAGTCTTAGAAAATAACCTTGATTATGCCACAGTGATGATGTCATCAGAGTCATTTCTGTTTGGACTTGGAGACAAACGTACCGTAATTAGAATTGGAGTAAACAAGGGGATTACTAGGGAGTGACTAACAAAAAGATGCTTGATAATTCATGTATGCTTGGATGCTGTTATTGCAAGTCATGCTGGATAAGCCCGAGAATCTGAATGTGATTTTTTTTTGTGTTAAAAAAAAATATTACTAAATAGTATAAACGCATTCCATATAAATGATATAAATATTAGAAGAAATATTGACAAACTTGCACATCCGATGCTTGTGATGCAGATGCAACAGCGGGGAGCTCAATATCTTCAAGAAATGGATATTTCTGCTGACTGCTTTTGCAATTAAGACGTTTAATAATTCAATAGATTAGACTAATGTTTCAGTCCAGGCAGACTTTCATCAGAGCGCAAATTCCTTCTGTGTTAAACATTATTGTGCGAAGTAAAATACAACGCCGCCCCTTTCCAAGGATTTTGTTTGATCTAATAATGCGTGTTCTCGTCAAATCTTCAGTTTCATTTGGTCCCCGTGTCCCAATCGTTCCCTGTCGGCTCTGTTTTTTGCCCCCCTCGTGCCCCTGATCTCACCATGTGATCCATACAGTGTCAAACACGATTTATACAATCGCAGAGAGAAATAATGTTCCTTCAAATCGTTAATCTTTGGTTTTTAACAATGGACGACGTGCGGAGTATATGAGAGAGTTAGAGAATGTGATACAGTGTGGCGCCGGTCCTACATGAATGAGAGTATCCATAAAGGCCTGTCAGATTAGATGTGCCAATTCCTTAGTCTGGATTTATTATTATTATGGGCCGTGGACTGCTGGTAAATACTGCCTGCATGCAGATGAGGGGCCCGACGCCGAGACGTCAGACCAGATCACACTCCATTAAGTTCCACCCTGGAGTGAGTGTGTGTGTGTGTGTGTGTGTGTGTGTGTGTATGTGTATGTGTGTGTGTGTGTGTGTGTGTGGGGGGGGGGGGGGAAACAGTGATTTTATCTGTTCATGTATATGTGGAGGATGGTGGGTGAGATGTGGTGCTGATGATACTGTAGGTAGGATGTGTGCAGAGTATGAAACGTGTTTCAGGGAGTGGCTGGCGGAAAGTGTGTGTCCTCTCTCTGGTGTGTATAATACATCCGTCTATATTCTTGTTAGGCCTCAACACAGAAAAACACAACGGATGCTCTACCTACAAAAGAAACACAATATCGTGACACTTCGGACAATCCAACTCGGCATCCTCTGCACAGGAAGGACTAATTTGCATTCATATCCAAGTCCCCGACTCTCTCCCTGATGTTGGCACAGGGCGATCTAAAGCTACGGGTGTTTGTTCTCCCCCAGTTTCATCCTTCACCTATTAGCATGACTTTGAGCGCACCTTTATATACAAAGCGAACAAAGCCCCCGAGCTGCTAAAACGCTACTCATATCTTCTCTCTAGCTCCCTGCCATCTTTCTTTTCTCTTGATCTTTACTCTCACTGTTTGCTTTCACTTCCTTCCTCTACTGCTTCCCTCAATTTGCTCTTTCCCGTCTCCCGCTATTCCCCTCTTTGTTTCTCTTTCTCGATGTCTTCCTCTACATCTATCTCTACTACGCGCTGGTTCAAGAGACACCTGTGGTGACTGTGTGCACAACCGCACTCTTATAAGATGTATAAAAAGGCAAAGCCACATAGTAAAACTGCCGGCTTTTTAAATAAGTAAAGAGAAAGCGCGACTGGAAGACAGATAGGAGAGGAGAGGAGAGGAGAGGAGAGGAGAGGAGAGGAGAGGAGAGGAGAGGAGAGGAGAGGAGAGGAGAGGAGAGTCTGAAAGTGAGAAAAAAATATTGACTTTTACTGTTCAATGCTGAGCCAATGTTTGAAGTTTGAAGGAAGTTTTGCCTGAAAGCTTAGATGTTCAGGGTACTATTGACTGCACAGAATAATGGCTGAGAGGACTACAAATGAGGGATGAGAAAAGATGTTTGAGCATGTAATATTTCAGATGACTACACAAAATATTAAATGTTAATGGTTTGCCATTGCCAGAAAGTGAGATGGTAATGGTTTGCCAGTTATTGCTGTGTAATGGTCTGGAAACTGTTGATATTTCCTCTACACAATGCTGATTTTGGAATGATACAGGTATGTATATAATTACAAAAGTTTATATATTCAAGCCCTGCTGCTGCATGTACCTTTAAAGCTCTACTTTCTCCTCCTCTCAGCTCAACTTGTATGTTAAACAGAGAAAAGAAAAACCTCTCTGGCAAACTTTCCAGAGTTTATCCAGCTGTCACAAAATCCATACAGCCTAAAACACAAACACTGAGCAAGCAGCATATGAAGTTATATTTTCTAAGAAGTCCCACAGATGAAAGTTTTCTTGTCTATGAAGTTGTTTTTTGCTTTGCGCAGCAGAACTACAACTTTTGTTGCAGCATTGGTTAAAAGACAAGTGAATACTTCCAAATGCAAGTATTTCCCAGCATGAAGGCTTGTATCTCTACATGAACACACTTCTTTTTCTCCCAGTGAAGATTAACACCAATACAGACAGAGAGAGCGAGAGAAGAATAGAACAAATCTAGATAAGATCTAAGATTTTAATGCAAATCCAGGGAGCCAGTTTTGAGAAGAAGTTGCAATTGTTAATGCTAATGTCGGATTGGTAACACAATGACACCGTTTGCATTTTAAATGCTTAGTCGCCATCTTAGTTTAGCATGTTAGCATGCTAGCACTAAACACAAATTACAGCTGAGGCTGATGGGAATGTCTGTTTTGCTGATATTTGGTCATAAACCAAAGTCTCGGACAAAGTCATATGTCAACCTGCTAGTGGAGCAGTCATTCATCCTCTGGGAACTGTTATCGTCTGGACAAAATTCCACGGCAATCAATCTTAAAGCCTGGACCAAAGTGGTGGATCGGCCCCCACCAAACGACAGATTGACACTGTCATCCTTAAAACCATGCCGCTAGCACATAGACTGCACAAAATATGGACGCGGTCTCTGTGACGTCACCCATATGTTTCTGAAGAGCCGTTGTGAAGCTCAGAGTGGGCGGCTCCGGCCGTCGCCATCTTGGCAGTGACTACACAGCGTAACTCCCGGCTAATCCAAACACGGGCAAAGAGGTGGATCGTTGGTGGAGCTGAGGCGGGCCCGGGTGACGCAGCAGAGGAGACAGTCTTTCTGATTTTAGCAGCCTTTCTCTCATCAACCTCTCACAGAACTTCATCTGAATTTATTATCGTTTTGTGGGTTTTTGTTTTAAAGCTTCTCGCCGTCCTCCGTGCTGCTGTACCACTCTCCGTCTTAACTGTTATTAATGCGCCAGCGGGGGCACTGTTTGCCTTATTAAACAGCGTTTAATAAGTGACATCAAAATCAGAAATATTTTACTGATCCCCGGGGAAAAAATACACTTGTTCCATTTCAGAATAAAAATATATGTAAACATAGATAAGTTATAAGAAAAATAGAAATAAAAATATGTGTGTATTTTCAAAAATAAATGCAAATATAAAATTAACTATCAAAGACATCACATTAATGTAAGTATAGAGGACATCAGATTACTGTATACCATTTTTTGATTAATATTTTTTTTTTTTTACATTTAAACAGTTTTCATTTATAAAAAATAATTTTAAGTTCCTTGTTCTGTCATCTAATATTCCATTACTTTTCCTGATGTAGATTTTTGCTGTGTTATTGTTTCAGTATCGGTATCGAGATATTTAGGCAGGGTATCGTATCGAAGTCAGAATTTTGGTATTGTGACAACACAACGGTACACGTTTATTTCTGGTGTAAAATTGGGCATTTTAACATGGGGGTCTATTGGGATTGACTCATTTTTGGTGCCAGCCTCAAGTAGCCATTCGAGGAACTGCAGTTTTTTGGCACTTCTGCGTCGGCTTCATTTCTCAGCACCCGATGTTGCTGCTGGCGCTAGCATGGCTAAAGAAATTAAGTCATAATAGCAAACAATATCAGGCACAAAACCAAGTCACCTGTCCAGAGCCAACTACGGTATAAATAAACACTATCAAGTAACATTTATTGCCCTCAGGTGGCACCGGTGTCAAAATTGCAGAAGCTATTACTTTACATGCCTGTAGATAGCATATATTAGCATGTCTCCATTTCCAGGTCTGAACTGCTGGCACTGCAGCTCTGTAACCTGATGATACCGGCTGGACTTGGCTTCAGTTACATCACCTTGTTATCTGTTCATTCATCTCAATAACAGCAGACCTTCCACAGAGCACCTTCTCACCACTGCTGTGGTGCTGAAGTTAATACGTATACTGGCTCAGGCTGAGCACAGACGAAATAAGGACCAAACATTCTGTCCCAGCAAGTGTTTCAACCAAATAAGCTGTCTGAATGTATGGCTGTCAACATCAGTTGGTCTTGAAGCACAAACAGTTTTAAGGGCAGCAGAGCTTATCGCTTGGAGATATTTGTCAGCTGAGTCATGTTAACTGCAGCATTCAATGGAACCTGACCTCAAATATCGCTCCCTCTTAGGTCCAAAGTCTGCGGCATAACCAATTTATCCACATGTGCGCCAAACGTAATACGTTTCTACTTTTTTGGGAACAATGTGCATACACAAAAACATGTTTGTAAAGCCTTTGATTTTAAAAAAAAGAGAGGGACATGTATAAACAAAGGTAAAGCAACACAAAGAGGAAGACAACACAGCAGCAAGAAACAAAGAAAAAACAGTGACAGCTAAATAAAATAAGAAAACAGAAAACAGAGGGGCGAGGTGTCAGCAACACAAGAGTCCCTATCCCATCTGGAAAAGGAAAGATGAATGACGGAAGCTAAATGAAATGCCACTCTGGGTAATGGGAAAGAGCCGGCGTCAGGAAAGCAGGTCACTTGAATTTGCAGGGGATGTTCTTGAGTGGCTTTGCCCTCAGGCCTTGTGCATTCAAGCTTCCTCCTCAAGAGTCGATAATATTAACGCTAACACACACACACACACACACACACACACACACACACACACACACACATGCAGGCGGTGCACTCGCCACTGCAGGCTACTTGTGTGAAAAAAATCTGTATGCATTCTTTGCAGGTGACAAACCCGCGAGAACCAGCACAAGCTAAATCACCTCTCGTATTTTTTAGGCTTCATCGAATATCTTAATGTATACCGAGCAAAGCTGTAGCCATGGTGATGTTAATCATTATGGAGGTGATAATGTCCTCTCTCTTCTCTCTCCTCCCTGCATTCTTGTCTCTTAATGCCTCAATCTCTGACCTCTTCTTTTTTTTGTGCTCTGCCTTCATCCCTTTCTCCTGCTCCCCCCCTCTCCTCCCTCCTCTCTCTCCATCCCTCTGACCTGGATTATACTTTTTTTTTTCAGCTCCCTGAGCTGAACAATACGCTCCGGCGCATTAGCATGCAGCCCAACCAAAAAAAACAGATATCCTACTCATGCCCCTCCTCTCTGTGTCTGTCCCTCTTCCTCCTCCCCATGGCGTCAGCCCTCCATCTTACACTCCGAGACTCTCGGATCTGCTTTCTGGTCACTTTCCATTTCCGTAGCTTTCTCCTTATCTACAAGGCCTCCATCTATTTTATTCTCTCTTGTTATTGGCTTCAATTCCCTGTGTTCCTCAGTCTCTCCCCTCTCTCTTTTCTCTTCTTTAACCCACTCACGCTTCCTACTTTGGAGGACGGAACCATCCAAAAATAAATGAATACATAAATAAATGACTCGATAAATAAATAAATATATCATTAAATATAGCAAAAATAATATTAAAAATAAATGTAGCCATTTATTAATTGATAAATTGTGACGTAAATTGATATTTCTGTTTTAATTTGCTTATTTACTTACTTACATTTGCATTAATTCCCTTTATTATTTTCCCTTTTTCAATCTACTCTTCCGTTTAATTTTCCCTTTTATTTATTTATGTATTTATTTTGATTAATTTTTTAATTAATTTATTTATTTGTGCACTTTTTATTTATTTATTTACTTTCCCTTTCACCCCTTATTCATTTCCCCAAACTCATTCATTTCTGTATTTTTTTCTTCGTAAATTTCTTAACACATTTCTGCCTCATTATGCAAATGAGGGGGCTTTATTAATTTATTTTTGAATTTGGCAGGTTCCGTCCTCCATATCCTACAGCCCTGCCACATCTTTCTACATGTCTACCCCTCCTTTCCTTCTCCTCTACTCTCTTTCTATTTCTTCCTCATTCCCTCACCGCCGCCCACACTTCACTGCCCTGCCGCTGGAGTGCTCGAGAGAGGGGGGGAGCAGCATGCTTCATTTAATGACAATAATTAATTCTCCTTCTCCCGATCTTAATGAGCCAAATCAGTCACAAGCCCGAGAAAAGAGGGAAAGAGAGAGAGAGAGAGAGGGGAGGAAAAAAGAAATGAGGGAGTGAAGGAATGAGACAAGTGCCTCTCATCCTTAATGCCTGTAAGCGCAGCGCTGACAGCCACCCGTGGCTCAGCTTCACTCACAAGGCATCCCTCAAAACTTTTTTCAACCGCCAGCTCACTACCTGGTGATCAGATACCTCTCTCAGACTCTGGAGCCCAACCTGAACGATGATACTTCTGTGTAGCTGATTTCAAACAGCGGGATATTTTTCGTCTACAGCCCACGAGTCACACTCTCAACCTGTGATTCTTGTTTTCCGGGTGATGAGTTATCTCCATTTCTTCTCAAGCTATTTAAAGCCAACACTTCAACAAATACAAACAACAGTCCTGTCCTCTCTCGCACCTTTTTTCCTCACAAGGACTCATTAGCTGCTGAGCTTTAGCCTCTTCCTTAGCCGTGTTTTATATAATAAAAGCATCTTGGTTTGTGTCTTTGGTTACTGCTCTGACAATAATGGACTATGTCATGGTAATTAGTATGAAACTGGAATTATAATTAATGATGCACACACATGCACTTCTTCACTGTCACAGTACAAGTCATGTGTGTTTTGCCAACAGTGATAGACACATACGCCGGTGGACATGCTTGACCATAGAGAACCATACGTTCCTGCCTCTCCGCCGCTGCTTACTGTGACTCTTAACCTGAAAACTCTCTTCAAAGCCAGAAGCTATGAATGACTTTCCAGGACAAAACCAAGCATAGATAGCCAGGGGCGGTGTGCTCTCGCTGCGATCCAAACCAGATTGTTTTATTGAAGCTAATTTGATGTAGCCGAGAGACAGTAAAATGGAGGTTGTGTCATTTCTGATCAGAGCACACACAGACGGCAGGTCAGGTCTCTCGAGATCGTTCGGCTGATGAACACATTCAACGCAAAGTGCAATTTTTTGCATACAAATGATCTCCCGAGCAATTAATCGTGAAGGCCGAGTTTTAAACAAGCTTCAGTTATGCAAAAATGATTACGCTCAATATTCAGAGGCATCTAGCACTTAGGAAGAATTGGGGTCAAATTAGCGTGACTTTCGAATGAAAAACACAGAATAGAGCCTAATTAAACTGGCTATGAAACTTTAATTTTTTATATTTTTTTAATAATGTCGCTATGGAAAAGGTTGGGTGCACCAACTATCTAAAGCCCAAACAAATTTAAAGTTTCTGTCCTTAATAATATTAGTTCTGGCTCATTTGGCGACACTTGTAGTTGCGGCGGTAATCCTAACAACGTCTTAACAATACATCCCAGAATTGTGTTCAATGGAAGGCAGGAAACTCACTGTGAGCAGCTACTCTGTCAGAGATGCAGCAACAGAACACAAGCAATTACTGTAGCTGTACTTGTACCAACACAAACATGTTTCCTCTTCAAAATGCCTGGGATCGCCAACTGAATCCAATGCGGGAGTGGCGGACTCCACCACTAATAATGCTTTTTAGAGAGATAACAGAAACTAGGGCTGGGCGATATAACCAAAATCTTTTATCACGATATAGATCATTTCATATCTTGATGACGATATATATCACAATATAGCATGTTATCTGGTAATTCAATAAATAAATAAATAGTCTATATGAAAAAAACACACGGTAAAGCCTATTTCTGTATACTCCTGTGTGAATTAAATTTTTGACAATTGAAAAGTACGGAGTATTTTCTCATTTTCAGAACTTGAGTGCAAAATGGACTTAATATTTTAAATGAAATTATAGATAAAAAAAAGATATAGGCCTATCTTATAACACAAGAGAAACAATATAGAAAAAAACGAAATTACGTGTTTACTAGTGTTTGTCAACAGTTATAACTTCTCCTTCGATTCTTATTATTATTACAACTGCGTTTTATTGTTATTCGTTATCAGTTTAAAGGTCCAGTGTTTAGGATCTGGCGGTATCTAGCAGTGAGGTGAGGAGATTGCAACCAACTGAAGCCTCTCTCGTGTGCCAAGCGTGTCGGAGAGCTACGGTGGCCGATGCGAAAACGCGAATGGCCCTCTCTAGAGCCAGTTGGAGCAGAGCCAGCGCTCAGAGGGTGTGTGCATGGGAAGTGAGTGATGAAGCAGGAGAGAGAGAGCGGGGGCGACAGGAGCGAGTAACGTTATCGACTCCGGCCCAAGCAGGAAGAGTTAACAGTGTTTGGTTTGTCCGTTCTGAGCTACTGTAGAAACATGGCGGTGCAACATGGCTGACTCCGTGGAGAGGATCCGCTCCCTATGTAGATATAAACGGCTCAATCTAAGGTAACGAAAACACAACCATTCTTGTTATCAGGTGATTATACACTAAAGAAAACATACTTATTAATATTATATTCCATTTCTGCCAACAGATCCCCCCAATTGTTACACACTGGTCCTTTAAATACACCAGCCTCCAGTTATGGGAATAAATCGCTCTTATAAAAGTATCAAAATTGTGATTGATACAATGAAAATCTTAAAGATTGTAATTTAAAGACAACAAACAGGACATTATATAACAGCTCACATGAGTGACACTGTAGTATGTACATTGTAATATAGTGTTTATGGTACCAAAATATCTTATCTAACTTCCCTTTTGGGTTGACATGTCGGCTGTTTTCACAGCTCGATCTCCAAGCTCCTTAAGATCATAGTGATAGACACTTGACCAACTAGATCTCACAGGATTTAAGGATAAAGATCCGTCTTCCTCATGAGCCCCTCCTAATCTGCAATCACATCATAGTCTATAGATTCCTCTTTAGTCTTAACGTATCATTACTCCCCGGAAAGACTAATTTGACATTGAGGATAGGGAGCGTAGGCATGCTTTAGTCACTGTCGTTTAGTGGCCAAGTTACACAAAAAACAGAGAAAGATGTCAGGTACCATCAAAAAGATGACAGCTTTAAAAGCATCACAACTCCTTTGCAATCGATCCCATTTTAAATTAGAAGTTTTGTCATTGAAACTTTGTTGTGAAGTGTCATGTGGCTAAATAAAGGTTAAATAGCAGTGAAATCAATGTAATTACCTGCCTGTCCAGCCTGCCTGCAAGACGCTAATGCTACAATTAATAGACAGGGATTGCCAGATGGATTAGGGCTTTAAACAGACAGAGAGATCATTCCTCTGAGCAACTATACGCTCCAAGGAGAGGGAAGGAGAGGGAAGGAGAGGCGAGAAGAGGAGATCCAACTCCCAACAGATCCCTATTCCCCCTTTGGCTGTTTTCAAGAGGGAGACGCAGAGCAAAAAGCAGCCCGGAATCAGACAGAGTGAGCGCTCCGAGGTTGAGGGACATAAGAAAGGGAAGGGTTGACTGCAGCATTACATCATTCATTGCCATACCTTCTTGCCTCTTTGCTGACATTTCCAACTGTGAAGCAAAGTATCCAGGGTCAGAAATGATGTCCCACTGCCACCGCTGACCCATTACATTGCTTGAAATGCAGTGATTATGTTGGCGAGCTAGCGAGACAAAAACACAGAGGCCCAAACAATAGCGGGAGGTCACCTTGATGCAGCTGCCTGCCGGAGACAGTGCTCGAACAAGGAGAAAATGACTCAATTACAACCAGGCACACAGCGGGAAACTGGGAATAAGGGGGCAGGGATGGAGGGATGCAGGCAGAGAGAAAGGGGGAGAGTAAAATATAGCATTTGTGAAGCCCCCACATTTGATTATATACATGCTGCGCCGCGCTGCTGAGGAGAATCCGTAAACCAGATTATTGGACTGTGCTCAAAGCAGGACTGAAATGTGAATGCCTAATAAATTACTGTTTATTTTACACCTGAATTTATGAGGCAATAATCTGGAAAACTAATTGTGACTGGTGTTTAAGGGAGTAAAATGAAATGCATTTAAATGAAATAAAGACATTAACAGGTATGACTTTACATGCATGATATTTAAGACGTGTATTTCAAAAAACTTTTTTTCTAATTATTGTTATTTTGCTAAAAAAAAAACTGGTAGGTGGCAGAGCATTAAGCCCAGTTTATGGTCGCGCGAGGTGCGCGTGCCAGAAAATTATGTCATCACGGCTTTCGCGTGGTGCGCCAAGGATCCGCAAGTTGTCACGGCGCTTGGTCGCGCACCTCTGAATTTTTGCAACTATGCGCCCACTGCGTGCGCTGCGCCTTTCATTTCAACACGGATGCCTTCGAGGGAAGACTGGCCGAGCAGGTTCGCCTGTACAAACATCTCATTGAGAGACCACAGGGACAGTCACATGTCATTAAATTCTTGGAAAGAAATAGGCAACACACTGGGGAAAGAAGAGGCTTTTAGCTGCAGGCTGAGAAAGAATATGAGAGATAATTTTGTGAAAGCTAAAAAAAAAAAGGTCTCATGGAAAGAGTGGCGACCCGAGGGGAAGTACCGAGAGACAGAAAATAATTTTGACTTGGAGGTTGTCGACAGTAATAAAGTACACAAATGCAATGTTTGGCGGTACGTCGGTGTTTACTACTGTTGCAAGGCAGCCTACTTTCCTCTCCGGAAACACTCGTTGACTTCTTGCTTATCCACGGAATTGTTTTTTTTCTACGCCCTCTGGCGTTTTGGAGCATACTGCAACGAGCAACGCGCTGAGCATAAATGCCTCTGTGCATGCTCGTAGCGTGCGCCAACTACGGAGGCCCGCGCCAGGTGTCGCGTGCGAGTATAAACAAAGCTTTAGTTTGACACTAGCTGACCCAAGGGCGTTTAAAGGCACACAGATTAAGTGCAATGTTTGACAATGGTGTTATGACGCGTATTGTGAATAGCTACTGGAATTTGAATTCGGTTCGAATTGTTGTTCTGCTTCATGTGTATGACCTTGGACTCTGAAATGCATGTTTGGTGTCCTAAATATAATTTGGGAGTGTAAAATAAAGGTGGCTCCAGTTTGTGGTCACGAAGAGTAAAGCAGTCATCCAACCCAAGCAGCTTGTTGTAGCACCTCCTCCTCCTCCTCCTCCTCCTCCTCCTCCTCCTCGAGCTCTAAACGGCTGACATCTGACAGGCGTCAAGCTGAACTGACAGCATTGCCCCATACATTGCCAGAGGCCTCCTATTTCTATCCAGTGTGGAAAACAAGGATTTTCACAAAACTCAGAGCCTGGCAGAGCGCCGCTCAAACATTCCCACCAGGAGAAGCCCTGAGCCAGGAGGAGCTCATCCCTCAGCAAACTTAACTCTACAAAATCATCTGAGGAGGCAGAATCAAAGTGCTTGGGATATTTGTCTGGCTGGTGATCTACGGTCAAACAGATTCGTGACATCAGTGCTTGGCATTGCAGGCCGTGTCACTGCTGAATTTTTACTTAAAGGTTGCACTTTAAAGGAAAACATACAGCTGAGTATGTAGAGCTTATAAGGAAACCCTTGGGTTTTACTTCTATTTGAGACACAAATTGCAACCCTTCTTGACCCGGAATGATGCAGAAAAACTAATTCACACCTTCACTGCAAATAGACTCCTGTAATACATTATTCACATGCCTTCATATACATGTAAAGCTCTAAATGGCACTTGAAATTACAGATTTTCAGTCGTTTTATACCCCATCATGCACTCTCAGATTGTCCTCTGCCAGTCCGCTAAATATAACAACACTCCCTCAAAGAAAAGTTGGGAATGCACTTTTTTGGCCCCCAAAACTGGATGGTACTAACAGTGAAGAGGAGGAGAAATGTTGTAATAAATGTTGCAGACTAAATGACAAAATCTCTAAGAATCTTTAGCTTTTTGGACACCTGCGGTCTGTGATGCTATGGATCAAAC
Organism: Sebastolobus alascanus; assembly: GCA_916701645.2. NCBI lineage: Eukaryota > Metazoa > Chordata > Actinopteri > Perciformes > Sebastidae > Sebastolobus > Sebastolobus alascanus. The sequence goes on along the minus strand of CAKAOJ020000011.1, from coordinate 6,770,144 downwards.
CGAGGCCTGTCACTAATGCAAAAGGCTGCATCAAATTTGGCAAGACCTCAGACGTCCTGAAAGAATGCTTCAAAGTGAGATCTTGACAGAGGTCCCATCAGCACAAAAGCCCTGAAAGTCACGAAGGAAACTTTTTTTTTAATAAAAAAGGTAGTGGCGCCCTTTAGAGGAGACTACACAAACACATGGTTGAGAAAATAGTCACATCCTGGTTTGTAAGTGTCCGAGGTCACAGGGTCGGTCCTCTCGGCTCGCCGCTGTCAAAGATTTGAAGGTGACTTGCAGCAACAGGCTCACTTACCCTTTGCAGAATTCTACTGTGAAACTTGCAAAATCTGGCCATATTTAAAAAGGACCTATAATGTTTATTTTGAGGTCCATACTTGTATTTACGGTTTCTACTAGAACATGTTTACATGCTTTAATGTTAAAAAATGCTATACTTTTCTCATACTGGCTGTGCTGCAGTATCACTTTACACCCTCTGTCTGCTCTGATTGGTCAGCTGGCCTACTCGGTTGTGATTGGTCAACCGGACCAAACTCTTCGGACTCCGCTCCAGCTCCGCTCTAACTAGCTTTGTTTGAGGGTTTGCCAAACTAGCCACTAGGCAGGTATTATGCAAATGTGTTACTTGGTGACATCACCACATTATGGAAGAAAAGGTGGGACATCAAGCAAGGCGTTTCAGGCAGTTCAGGCGCAGTGTTTCTGTCGGGGAGAGTAACTCCCATTGCACAAAAGCATAATAGGTCCCCTTTAATGCTTCGCTAAGTAAATATATGGAAGATTTTTTTGCTGAATTAATGTACAGAACATGAATTAATGTCAACCTCCATGAATATTCTGCATCATCAAGAACATTTTTTCCACACATTAACAGTAAATACAGTGCAATCCTCTGGCAGAGTCTCAAGTGCCAAATTACACCAAATTAAAAAGGATAATTAAATTACATAAATAAAACTTGTCTTTAGGGTCAGGAATATTAGAATAATGTTAATTCTAAAACTCTAAGGCACACAAAGTGTTCTGAGGGAATTAACTTTCATTTAGCAAAGGGTTAACATGCTTGTACTATTGGTATCTTTAGAACAGAAAACACACTTTCATTATCCAAAAATATTTTCAATGGTTATTTGTTGGGCGGGAATCACCAGAGGCCCCACGATACGATATCGACACGATACTTAAGGCACGACACAATCTTATTGCGATTTTAAACATTTTGCGATATTATGAGTATTGTGATAAGATATATTGCGATTCATTACCTTTTTTCAACTGTAAATTATGCAGTTTGTCAACATCTGTTTCATCTAATAGGATACAATTTTCACTCTGTTCATCTCTGAGTTTTCATTCACATACCTTGAGGTCAGAGGTCAAGGGACCCCTTTAAAAATGACCATGCCAGTTTTCCCGCCAAAATTTAGCGTAACTTTGGAGCGTTATTTAACGCTCTTCCCGACAAGCTAACATGACATGGTTGGTATTGATTTCATATGATACTCAGTATCTTCACACTAGGTCCGCTACAACCTCTGAAAGACAGAGTAGCGGCCGGGTCCGCCAGCGGGCCATTGGATAATAAAAGGTCGATACTTGATTTCTTTGTTGTGTATACAATATTGCCACGCAAAATATCATGATACTATGCTGTATTCAATTCAAATTCAAATGGCTAACTTTTTCATACACACATTGAGCTTGTGAGGAGGCATCTCTGTTGCACTGCAGCTCAGTGTGGAAGAAACAGCTTGGGAACATACAAAAAAATAAAAAACATTTTATCTTTTTATGGTCAGCAGATGGTGTAAGTGGAGATTACAGCTTTTTGTTGCAACTTTTGTTCAACCTTTGAGGGATAATACCTGGCAGAGCTTTTTGCAGCACATGTGGAGGATATTTCAGGCCTGGTGAACAATAAGACTATTGAATATGACTAAATGAAAGGGAAGGGATTCATTACAGTGAGGTAGGAATGTACAGAGAGGAGGCATATGGAAAGACAATAAAGATGATAGCATTAAAAAAAAAGAGAAGTCATAGAGTATTCCTCAGTCACAGCCACATCTTTTCCCCACAACTATCAACAATCACTCTCAAAAATTAGCTCTCGACAGTCTCCCAGAAGAGCAAGTGGCATGTAGGCCAATATATATAAAGCTTTTCCTGTGCCCGAGGCCAGCCAAGCCTGCGCAGCAACCAGCCAGTTTCTCTGCAGCCGCACACTAAACACACAGATATGAACATGTATGTACACACACACACACACACACACACACACACACACACACACACACACACAAATATGGGGTAATTTCTCGACAGGGAGACCTGTGTGAGTACAGTACATGTGTGTTCATCACAGTGAAAGACAGAGAAGACTGCTGGACTGGGACTTTTCAGGGACAAACAATGAGTGATTGAGCAGACTGTGTTGCAGGCGTGTGAATTCATGTTCCTGCACATGCATGTGATAGCCTGAATGATATTCTCGACACTCATTCATGCCGCGCGCACGCATTTATCACGTTACAGTCCACTTCTCTTGCAATAGTGAGGCACACGGGACGCTGGACGCCACACGTCCTTCATGTTTTCACATCAAACATACGTACTGTGTAAGGATGTAGGTTGCTTTCATGATAATTTCATAATAATGTTAGCTCAAGAAAACATATTGAAATGCTAGACAATGTAAATAAAAAGCACTTAAAATCACGCTTTTCTTGATAGCGGCCTGATACTTTATGAGAAATAAATATTTTTCTCTATATTTTTATCTTTATTGCAAAGGATGTGATTGATGCTCAATTCAAGCTTCTAGGAGAATATTAAATTAATTTTTTAAACCCATAAACCTGCAGAGAAGGGGGTAGAACTTAGGTCTTTCAGCCCCAAGTAGTCAGTTTCTGCAGGTCCAGCTTTGTCCCCATACAACGCAACTGCATTGTGAATTACGTTTTGAGGGAAACATATTTTGTCGCGGATTACGTTTGTTTTGACGTATCACAACAGTGAACTCCGCGTAGGGAGGAGGTTGGGTGGATGAGTGGGTCAAAAAAGAAGTAAACGTTGATATATTTGTCACGTAATTTACGTACTTAAGTACACTTCAACAGTTACTTTAAGCCAAACCACGATCATTTCTTAAACCTAACTAAGTCGTTTTGTTATTTAATCCTAACCAAGTATATATTTTCCTAAACCTAACTAAGTAGTTTTGTTGCCTAATCCTAACTAAGCCGATCTTTTCCTAAACCTAACTATGTCATTTTGTTGTCTAATCCTAACCAAGTCGATCTTTTCCTAAACCTAAGTCGTTTTGTTGCCTAAACCTAGCCAAGTTGTGTCCTGTGAAGACGGAAATTTAGTTTGAAAAGATTGTCTGCATGTAACGAGCAGAAACTGACACATGTTGCTGGACATTCGTAAGAAAACAAACGATAAAACAAGAATAACTTTTTAGTAAGATATACTAACTTTTGTATGAAAATGCGTTACCTAAACCTAAACAAAACAAAGTAGTTTTTTGCGTTTCTTGTTTTTTAGCATTTTACAATTTTAGCCGCATGTTTAAAAACTGTTTAAAAGTGCGACCGTAATCCGGGAGAAAATACATTTCCCTCAAAACGGAATTGAGTATGCAGTTTAGTTGTATGGGAACGTAATTTTGTAGGAGACAGGGTTTTCAGCTCTTCTTCTCAGGCTGCATATGGCCCCAACAAACTCTTTAAATAGAACATCCTGGTTTGCAAATCACTTGCTGCTACTTGCTAAGCATCTTTTCTTTTGTCATGGTAATAACTGAAGCTGACTAAGAAGAACGCATCAACATTCAGATTTTGGCAGCTCGACAGTCAGAGGACACCGTTTAGAGAGATTTTAGTGTGTAAATCAAACTGAAACTGTAAAAGTGAGGGGGACAAAAATAGGAGATTCAGATTATCGCCTGGATTCTGAGGTTTGATGTGACTTTGGGAATCTGACCTGAGGAATAACTTCTACTGGAAGAGAAAAGTTGTAGACTGCAGATTGAAAATGCTATAATTTCATGATTTTTAATAAACAAAGACATGCCTGCATTCAGTTTCCCTCTGAACGTTTTTTCTTAATATTCAGGGGAAATATGTGTGCTGAACATTCCCATTTTCTATGCCTATAGTTTAGTGAGCCTCTACCCCAGTGTCCCTGACAAGACCTGAGCTACAGTGGAGTTCACACTGGCCCTAAGCGCCGTGGCCCCATTCTGCCAGGAAAACCAATTACTTAGTGTTTCAAAGCCCTCTGAGTGCCCGGAAGGGGCCCATCATTTAACCATGAGACACTGCAACTTCACTCACTGCCGGCCTTTCAGCACCGGGTCATGCCGACACACAAATACACAAGCCTGTGCGCACAGAGACCCAAAAATTGTATGAACGTACAAACCATCAAAACCCAGAGGAAAGTTAAAATTAGTGTATGGATAAAAACACTTCTGATGCTGTTAATGTAATGTATCACTTACAACTGCTAAAAAAAATGTGTCTATTTGTTCCTGAGCTTGAGAGATGACGCATGTTTTTACATAACAATATCAGCGTCATCACCAGTAATCTACAAAGAGAAGGAACGCAAGATAAATAACACTTCACGAGGGAAAAAATACATATTTATAGAAGCACTTGCCCCAAAATGTCAGTCTAGAAAGTTGCAGTGCTCTCCAAACTGTATTTTCCAATTAATTTTTAACCAGCGTCGGACAGTGAGTCAGCGGCTAACAGAGTGACCTCTCAGCACCACAGATAGGGTAAGCTTTCTACTGCTCAGTGTCTTCTTACCACCATCACCCACACACACACCAACAGGTCAGTGCACCCAAACAAACACACTGATGCATGTACGCGCTCACACACTCCAACACGTCAGGTCTGTTGTACCAGACATGGTGTCATACATTACCCTTTACGGGAGGCCTCATTTAGCTTGAAGAAGCTATTCTTGGTTTACACCGTGATGTATCTCTATCTGAGGCTCATCAACTGTATTGTGTGGTAAAAAGCTTTAACACAAGTCTTCTTTAGACCGCTCCGTTTGCCTCCAGTACATTCAATACGCTCACTCTTTTGTCTGTCTCGCTCTATCTGTCTCTGCAGGATAAGTTAATGAGTCTAATGAGAATAAAGACTGAAGGGGGAGAGAGGGAAAGACAGTGAGGGAAGGAGAACGGGGGGAAAGATGGGAGAAGCAATCAGATGTGGCTCTGCCCAGCCCTTGGCAATGACAAAGTGGAGCAATTATGCATGAAGGCTGTGACATTGACTGTGGCATCACCTCTTCTGCTGATCTGTTAAAAAGCAAACATACTCTATAATTCAGTAAGGCACTCACTCAATCACACACGCATATACGCAGACGCACACATCGCCCTGCCAAACATGTTCAAGGACACAGATGATCCTACTTTGACAAGTTCACACGTCTGCGCACACCGACGCGCCATTGGCTGGTGCACGGCGCAGGTCAGTAGAAGGTCAGAGCCGTCCTCCAATCTCTCACCCGGTGGGTGTGTTAGGTACGGGGAGAGGAAAGTATTCCCTTCACGAGTCCATCACCTACTTTTAGCCTCTCATTTCTCTCTGGACACGCACACACGCAGCTTACCCCCTAACAAAGTACACGCCCGCGGCCCCCATCATCCCTCTCCACTGCCCCACTTGATGCTTGGGTGCATAGTGATGGTGTCACGCTTGAAAGAGATATTGATTACTCAGAAGAATGAGCCCTCAGTGGCTCTGGTTTACACACTCGCCCATAAACGTAAGACCTCTACGCAGTCACCGTCACATGTATGTGCATAGGGCCATTCAGGTGGGTAGAGTGGGAGTCTGTGTCAGCTTGAGGTGACAATAGCAATAATGGTCATGGCATCATAGAGTGCTGCAGGGATGACGTATTTTTGTAGGCCAACCAGGAAGTTAGCATCGCCCTGGTTCCCTCGACAAAAAGCCAATGAGATTTTTCCATCTGTGGCAAACAAACGTTTTTTGATACTTGCACGTTTTGTTCAGCAAGATAATCTTCACAAATGAACACCACTTTATGATTTTGGAAGTGTGAATGCAATCGGCAGAAGTAAAAAGTTAACGTTAGGCTATGAACAAACTTCACAACGGTCGCATGAAGGCGAGTATACACAACGAGGCTGTAAAGGAGGACGAGCCAGCATGATGATGTTTTGTAGTCTCATTAAGCCACTTCTTAGCAACCGCCATTTTACATGTAAAAGCTTCAAATCTCACGAGTGGGATATTTACTGACGTATTTTATATCGTAGAAAAAAACGATAAAATCTCGTAAGCTTGTGTAAACCTCAGACCTTATTTCAGGCATCTAACTAAAAACCCACTCAAAAAACGAGGAACGAGGGAACCAGAAGTGCTAAAATGCTAACTAATTTCCGGGTTTTAGGACTCTATTTTTAACACTCTATTGGCTGCATTTAAAGGGGAGTTATTACTGAAAACATTGCTGCTACAGATGTTAAGCACGATTGAAGAATAATTCTGGTTTATCAAAACTGTTTTTTTTTTAAGTTTTGGCCATTATTTTTATCATTAACAATATCACCAATTAACCGCTGAGGTCTTAAAATTCTGCAACACTGCTGAAAAAGACCAAGAGTCTACAGTGATGCTAGCAGCTCTGTGAGGCTAACGTCAGCATGCTAACATAGCCTACTCACAATGTAAAATGCCTACTTGCTGATATGTTGCAGGCATAATGTTTACCATGTCCACCATCTTAGTTTAGCATGTTAGCATGCTAACATTTGCTAATTAGCACTAAACACAAAGTACAGCTGAGGCTGATGGGAATGTCATTAGTTTTGCAGGTAATTGGTCATAAACCACAGTAATGGAGAAATAAAAATGTTGTGATGATGGCGCTAGATGGGATGTTAAGGGATCACAAAAAGTTATCACAATTCATCCTGAGGGGGTGATTAATGTGTTTACCAAATTTTGTGACAATCTATCAAATAGTTGTCAAGGTACTGCACTAAAACCCAAAATCTCATGGTGCCGCTTGAGAATATTAATATGATATTGATATCGATTGCCCCTGAAATTTTTTCATGGCAATCCATCCAACACTTGTTTAGACATTTCATTTTTAGACTCAAGTGGAGGACAGACATTGCCATCCATAAAGCCATGCTGCTAGCGTGGCAAAAAATACCCAGGTTGTAATAAGCTGGACTATAAAAGTATGAAGCCGGTATTCCTCAGTGTAACTTTTTGATGCGATTAAATTGCACCTTTTGAACAAGCCAATCTGAACTGCCTGCTTCCAGTGTGATGTCACAACTGGAAAAATGAGAGAGGCCGAGGGACCAGCAGCACTGCCAGCCAATCACAGAAGCTGTTTTGGAGTAATGCTACACAGCCTGTTTCACTACAGCAAGATTCGCAGCTCTGGGAAATCAAGCAGATTTGGTGAAACTGAACAACCTTCATAGATAAAAGATGGTCGCACCAATTTGCCACAAAACATAATAACATAAGGGCTTTAAAATTTCAAATGCTTAATTTGCTGAGAGTCAACTGAGAAAACCTGGGTGAGCATGCAAGTGGCAGATGGCCGATGGTTCTCTTCCTCGACAGCTGTAGTCAACATGCCCTTGAGCCAGGCATTTAACCCAATGATGAGCATGAAAAGGGATATTTGGTAGAGAAGAGCCTCCTGACACCACATTGCTTTTTTATTTTTATCCTCTGGCAAAAAACACACAGGCAAACATGAAATGAGAAGACGGCTAACTCTCATTCAGAAAAAGAAAATTACACAGGAGCACCACATGAAACTGTGTGTCAAACATGCAACCCTCCTTCAAAAAGGCACAAATAATTATGGATTTAAATTAATCCATCTCTCCAACAGTGCTTTAATGAGTCTAATAGTGTGTGATCAGACATCCCAGTGTGTCATCTTTCACATGAGAAGCGACACACAAAGACCCACACCTGTCAAGATCTATAGGGTGAAAACGGAGTGTGTTAGCTCAGCATATTCCCGAGCAAATGATCAGCCAATTACACGACTAATTATTGCCTCTCGCAGACCTGTCAGACTGTGCGAGCGCGGGGCAGTGCAGATCAATAGGATGTGTTAATTTGAGCAACACACACATGCACACCGTTGAAAGGAGGAGATGATGATCAAACGCTATCAAATGCCTCTGCGAGTCTCTCAGAGGACCCCCGGTCAGGCGCTGAGGCAAGGGGGTTAATGGGTGTGCGATGCTTTGAGATTCCCCTACAAGAACAGGCGAGTTGAATCCATTATCTGCTAGGCTACTCTCAAATTTTAAAAAAGGAGAAAAGAAATAAAAGAGTGAAATGGTGTTTTGTTTACTTAAGGCCTCAGGCAGGGTCAGGGCTAGGACTTACGGTGGGTTTGGGAACAGGTAGCGCAGAGGGAGAGGGGGCCGAGGGACGGACGGAGGGCGGGGAAGGGGAGTACTATAAAACAGCACTGAACTTCAGCTGAACTGGGAAAAATGGAAGTGAGTAAGATCAAGAAAGAGATGAAAAAAAAAGGAGGGACGGATGATTTAATCATGAGAGGAAAACTATTTTCACATTTTGCAAAGGAGGGGATGGAGAGAAGGAAGGAGAAAGTGAACTGATGACTGTCTGATAAAATCGAAATAAAGGGAATGGGGGAGGTGGCTGTGTGACTAATGGGTAAGGGTGAAGGAGTGACAAGAGAATGAGCGGGGCGAAAAAGGACGGGGATGAAAGAGAGGACAGATAGGAAGAAATAAAAAAGGAGGAACTACAAACAACGTGATGAGAGAACAGGGCTGAGAAAAAGAAGAAAGCAAGAAAAAGTACACAAATAATCAAGAGGAAGCCAGTCACTGCGAGCTGAGAACACAGGAGAGAGGAGCTAGCTCCATAACTGAGCTAGAAAATACCAGAGCCTGGTAGCAGAGGTCCTCTTAGTACATTTGTTGTGACGGCACCAGGGCCGGAGCTAGCACTGATGACACTGAGGTCATGTCCTCTGTATTTTTTGTGTTTTATATAAGGCTGTCAAAGTTAACGCGATAATAACGCGTTGACGCAAATTGGTTTTAACGCCACTAATTTCTTTAATGCAATAATACAACTTGCAATTTTGAGGTTGTAAAGCGCTCAGTTTTAAATCTAGAGTGAAGATATTAACATCATATGAACCTAGAAAAAACCTATGGAATCCATTGGTACCAACCAAGTCAAACTAGCTTGTCAGAAAGGAGGCTAAACGCTAAATTTTGGCTGGATGTATTTGAACTTACAAAGCCATATTGGATAAAACTTTACCTATGTCAATATCCTGTTTCACCTAGAGCAGCATCTACAGTATTATCAGCCTCATTTGACTTCATGGCTGCTCTTCAAGGCAACGGGGATTTGCTTAAAGCTTTGTAAAACAGCCTTTTCGTATTTTGCACCCCAGTCATGGAAAAATCTTTAGAACAATCTGCAGCTTATTGAACTTCCCTGTGAGAGCGGGTTCAAAGTCTTGATAACAAAACTGCAACTGAAAAGAACAATCGCTTCACGTAGGCTGTATTTTGTAGTGTGTGTCTGCTGTCCTTAATGCCTTCGTTGTAGGGCTGTCAAAGTTAACGCGTTAACACTTTAAAGCAAATTTGTTTTAACGCCACTAATTTATTTAACGCATTAACGCAACTTGCGATTTTGAGGTTGTAGCATATGTAACTAAAAAAACCTAAGGAATCCATTGGTACCAACCATGTTATACTAGCTTGTCAGAAAGGAGGCTAAATAACGCTATGAAGTTACACTAAATTTTGGCGAGGAAAAACTGGCATGGCCATTTTCAAATGGGTCCCTTGACCTCTGACCTCAAGATATGTGAATGAAAATGGGTTCTATGGGTACCCACGAGTCCCCCCTTTACAGACATGCCCACTTTATGATAATCACATGCAGTTTGGGGCAAGTCATAGTCAAGTCAGCACACTGACACACTGACAGCTGTTGTTGCCTGTTGGGCTGCAGTTTGCCATGTTATGATATTGGCATATTTTTTGGTTTCCAGTAATAAATATATACATACATTTGCATAAAGCAGCATATTTGCCCACTCCTATGTTGATAAGAGTATTAAATACTTCACAAATCTCCCTTTAGGGTACATTTTGAATAGATAAAAAAATGTGTGATTAATTTGCGATTAAAGATGGGGTCTGCGATTTATCCAGTATACACTTTTTGTTATATTGGTTGAAATGGTCTTTACACCCCGACAGCAATCCGTTTCTTATGAGCACTGAAAAAATACTGGAAAAGATCCGTCATCTGTAGCTGCTGTAATCCTGTAAAAACGTCTACCAGTCATTAAAATTGGTCCCGGTTGTAAGGAACCAATCAGAAGCCTCCCTGCCTCCCTGCTCGTACTCTAGCCTCAGCGTGCACCAGCGTGAACTCAAAGCGCGTGTCCGCCGCACGTTCACTGGAGAGTGGAAGAGAAAACTCAGCTCTTAAGACACCGGACAACGAGAACAAACTCGTACCACTATTACCATATTATCGAAAAATACAACTATGATTTAGTTGTTTATGTTCTGTTAGTTTACTTTATAAGATACTGCAGATTTAAACTATTTATTCTAACAGCTCAAAGTGAAGTCAGACAAACAGGATTATCAACGAGGGGAGACGGCGGATAGAAAACATTGCCGAACAAAATTTACGTTACTCAAACTGCTTTTTCAGTTACAGAAACAAACGAGTGGACTGATCTCCCTCCAGATATTAGAGTAATGTTAAAAAGGGTCGTGTTGTCTCAGCAGGTATCTCTCTCTTTCCCTCCCCTCTCTGCTGCTCTGTGGCCGGCTCTCCAGCGAGCTGCTGCTACCCCCCCCCCCCCCCCCCCCCCCCCCCCCCTCCGTCAACAAGGAAATAAAGCCCCTCGTATACGAGACCGGTCTCTTGAGAGAGCTCCAGCTCATAGCGGGGTCTGTGTGAGTGAATGCCCGGGTGGAGAGGTGGCGATCCCGGCAGGAGCTAGCTAGCTGTGCCGGCAGTTTGTGGAGCTTCTAAACTCCGACAACAGTGGAGAAAATGTTTGATTCGCCATCTAACATCGTAAAACTGTCAATATTCTAAATCTACACCGTTGATTTCTCGCCTCAACATTTTTCAGAAGTGAATTTAGTGATGAAATATCTACGAAAAATGTGAAGTAGTTACGATGCGGCGGTGCTCGTGCATGTGTGTGGGGGACGTTGCCTTATAAGGAGTTTCGAGGGGAGGGGGGGGCTTAGACGGAGCTCCTGAGGCGATGCGACTTTCAAATTATGCTAGTTTTCCAAGATCGCAGACCCCAGCTTTAACTATGGACAATCATGCGATTAAATATTTTAATCAATTGACAGCCCTAATTTTATAAAAAAGAGCTGCTTAAATAGTAGTAAGAACACTTTACTTCAATCCCCTCATTTAGCATTTATAAGCACTATATTAGCATACTGCATTTGTGTATTAAGCACATAAAACAACCAAAAGTAACTACAGACCCCAACATTCACCGCCACATGAAAGTCCATGCCCACCCAAACATATTTTGTCCTTCCCAAAGCCAACCAGCACAGCACTGCACACATGGCTGCTGGATGAGTGCAACACACACAAACACACACAAACGAGCACACAGCGAGTGCAGCGTTGGGAGCTGATCAGTGCTTGATTATCTTCCCTCAGTGCAGCAGAACCAAATCGGATGACTTCATTAGCATATCATCTGCATAATGGCTCCGCCAGAGCAAGGGCATTTGCCTGCTACGTGGCTGCTGCATGTCTCATTCTGGGGGGCGGGGGGGTGAGGGGGTTAGGGTCAGAGATTCTCTTTAATTTTGGTTACAACTAAGCATATGCTGGGTCCCTTTTGAGTCATATGTCTGCTTTAGACATCTCAACTGGCTGGTTAATTGAGGGCACGATTAAAAAAAAAAAGAACAAATAAAAGAGTTTCCTCACTGATATGTCCAATTATAAGCCTTTCTGCTGCAAATTAAAGTACCAACACGTGGGCACGGATGTTAGTACTGCGAATGTTAATCGCCTGAATATTTCTATTTTAGCATTAACACCATTTCTCTTTTACAAATCACCTGGGGAATGTTTGGTTAAATAGCTTAAATAAAAATGTGAAATAATAAAAAAAAAGATCTGATTATGAAATGATCAGTAAGAATTTTGACATCCAGGTCTGATCACACAAAAAAAGACGACCACGTCCTCGCCAGCCTCATATATTTCTCTTCAGTTCTTCCCAGGATGAAAAGCCACGTAATATTATCAAGGGCTCTTAGAATATTTATTCCCCTCAAATAGAGTGCAATGAAAGGTTTTCATTTCTCCCTTCACAAAAGTCTGCCCTTGGTTGGTGTTTGAAGAATGTCTTTCCTTTCTTTTCACCTTTTTTAACATTTCATATCACTTACTTTGTAACTCTAATTTTACAAGATGTCATGGCCATTTTTTTGTATTCCATTAGCTCTGGTTCTTTTGAGTTTTAATAAGTACTCACTGCTTTCATCGGAGTTCACAGGTCAAAAAAAATCACCAACTTAGATGAAATACTTTTTTTGAACTGAAACTGCATCTTTTTGTAGTCATCAGTGTCAGAATGTTCCACTAGTACACTCATCTTGCATGAGCGCGACACTTCAACACACATATGCATTCATACAGACACACATAGACATAAGGTCAGAAAAAACAAACAGCCATTCTGTCAGGCAAGAGTGCTGCCAAGTAATGTTAGACTCCAGGGATATGAACGCTTAGGAGGTTTAAATGTCATTGATGGGAAAGAAAAGAAGACATTAAAAGGTAAAAGAATAAATACACACTTTAGTAATGTAAAGGCACAATCCGTATATACTGTATAGAAAAAAGGTACGATCTACAGTATATATACTGTAGGGATGACACGAGAACCAATAATTCGGTAACAAGTCAATGCCAAAATTCTGAAAACATGACTGTACTCGTTTTTCTACAGTACAGCAGGTACCATAAGGGCTCGAGACTAACGGCGTCTGGGGATGATAGAAAATGTGTCTGGGACACAGTAAACTCACGATCGACGCGTCCAGGGGACGCACCATATTTATTCACTGATAATGCTACATTGCGAACAACAAATAAGTGTAGAAATTGTCAGGACGAGAGCTAGTCAACGTTAGCTGTTAGCTCTGTGCAGGACTGTGCTGCTTACCGGATGCTAACAGCTAACGTTAACTAGCTCTTGTTCAAATGGCACACGGGAGGTGTCATTTGAGTCACGTTATGATGCATTCTCGTGCTCTATTCAGTAAAATGACTATTGGGCGAAGGTAAATTCTAGCGTTATCATGATGTGTTCAAATGTAATCTTGTAAAACAAAGTTTATGTCGAGAAACTTGAATAAATCCAGATGTTTGAAGGAAACGTTTTCCCAGTAATATAAAATAGATAATAGAGAGGGAATATTGACCTGTTGAACTTCCTAACAAAAAACAGTATGCAACTGGTAATAAAGGAGTGGATGTTGATGTATATGGGATTTATTGTTTTACTTTTGTTTTTTACCGTGGTATAGAATTGGTATTGAGAATTGTGAAATTTCACTGGTATTGGTATCAACTACTTAATTTCTGGTATTGTGAAAAGGTAGAAAAACATTTTTATTAAAACGGAAGCAAGCTAACTAAGCTAGCTAGCCATATTACATACCAATATCAAACCACTCTAACATACTATGAGTAAGTTCTAATTTGCTCTCTTTTTTTCTTTATTAGTTGCCTGATTTTTATTTATTTTTTTATTTGCGTCAAAGTTCACCTGAAGTCCTCAACATCCGAATGAGCACATCTATGGCATTTGGAGAGGAACTATTTTTGTCCAACCTACTGCGGGACTTGACTAAACCATGTGCACCTTTCAGAGGGGGGGGTAAGATTGCTCAGAGTTGATGCACAGACCCTATACATGTGGTTGTACAGGTGCACAATACAAAGGGTTTTAGAAAATAATTCAAATACCAAATAGGGTACAGGGTTACAGGAAAATGGTATGTAAAAAAGAACGATTTAAAAAATGATTTTCAAGGCTATAATATGTTAGTGGAGAAAATGCTGCAAAACCGGGCGACCATGGCCTACATAGATAGATACGTATTAGATCAAGGAATCTAAATCAAAAGGACCAAGGAGGGAAAATTGCTTCTGTGCTTTACAGTTGAACAGTTGTCAGCAAAAAATAATCTTTTGTAATGACAACATTGTAGCAATATTCACATTTGTCTTCAACAATTGTAAAGAAAATGTTCTACTACATTTTACTGAAACCTGTTCAGTAGTTTCTGAGATATTGGACTAACGGATCAACACACAAACAAAAAAAATAGCCTTCTTGGCAGAGGTAGCAAACAGAGAAAGAGATGGTGAAGCAGAGAGAGAGAAAGAGTCAGCGTACTCCAACAGTGGTTGCTGCACTTCTTACCATTCTGCTGCCATGTTTGTTTACTTTCTCCCTGGTGTGAACATCTATGCATGGCTGCAGCCATCACATCTACACATGTCACCCCTCTGCAAAATCACACAAACACACACACACACACACACACACACACACACACACACACACACACACACACACACACACTCCCACATATTCCTAAGCCTTCCTGCGCTCGTACTTAAGACTCTCACAATACAGCCCTTCAAGCCACATCTTAACCTAGTTCTTTGCATAAATCCTACTCATAAGGTCTCAGGCACTTCACAAACAATACACAGCATTCCTGAGTTTCCAGCCTAATGTGTTCACTCAGTATACTACTACTACTCCTGCATGCAAACCATGTTCTTTAATTGTAATGTCTTACTTTACTTGAGATGAGACACATTTATGGCAGGTTTCCTGACTAGTGAGTCATAAAAACATTCATGTTTAATTGCAGCACTGGTAAGAATGTTAAAAGCTTGCGTCCCTTTCTGTCACTATAAAGATGTACGTATGTGTGTAAACAGATCTTCTGTTTGACGCCATGCACGAACAAACAGTGCACGGTTTATGTTTGCGCAGCAGCAAAGCTGATAATGATAAGACAAATATTTCAGGCAAACATATTAAATATTTCGGTGAGGAAGTGGCTTAACCGAGAGCAATATTCTTTTGGTGATTAGCAGCAATGCAAATAAAGATGGACAAATATGTCAGTTACATATTCACATGTTCACACCCTCTCTCTCTCTCTCTCTCTCTCTCTCTCTCTCTCTCTCTCTCTCTCTCTCTCTCTCTCTCTCTCTCTCTCTCTCTCTCTCTCTCTCTCTCTCTCTCTCTCCCTCTCTCCCTCCCTCCCTCCTCTCTCTCAGTTGCGTAACCACTGACGCACTCATGATCCGTGAAAAAGTGGGAATCAGTTTTGCTCGGTTGATCCCAGAGGTCAGCGGCAGAGAGAGAGAGAACAGAGGGAGAGGAGTAAAGAGAGCGCGAGGCCAAGAGAGAGTGAAGGAGGCAAAGGAGGTGAGTTGGTGTAAGAATTGTGCATCGTAGCTGACAATGTTTTGTGAACCTCCGCCCGTTGTCTTGGGAACCGGGGATGCAGACGATGGCTCGGAGTAAGGGGGACAAGAAAGAGCAGAACGTAACGTGGCAGAGAATAATGTAATTGTAACTTAATGGAAAACTAAAAGCCAAATAACTAGTGCTGTCAATCGATTAAAATATTTAATCGCGTTTAACTGCAAATTAATTCAATTATTTGTTCAAAATGTACCTTAAAGGGAGATTTGTCAAGTATTTAATACTCGTATCAAAATGGGAGTGGGCAAAAATGCTTGCTTTATGCAAATGTATGTATATATTTATTATTGGAAATCAATTAATAACACAAAACAATGAAAAATATTGTCCAGAAACCCTCACAGGTACTGCATTTAGCATAAAATATATTCTCAAATCATAACAAGGCAAACTCAAGCCCAACAGGCAACAACAGCTGTCAGTGTGTCAGTGTGCTTTTCCCCACCAAAATGTTGCGTATGTTTGGAGTGTTATTTAGCCTCCTTTATGACAAGCTAGTACAACATGGTTGGAACAGATGGATTCATCAGGTTTTCTAGTTTCATATGATGCCAGTATCTTCACTCTAGCTTTAAAACTGAGCACGCTACAACCTAAAAATCGCAAGTTGCGTTAATGCGTTAAATAAATTAGTTGCGTTAAAACAAATTTGCGTTAAAGCGTTATTATCGCGCTAACTTTGACAGCCCTACAAATAGCAGAAAGGAACAAGAGTGTGAAGGAAATGACTGGGCAAAGAGACAGAACATAGATCGAAGCAGAGGAATCGGGGAAATCTTGTAAAGGAAATTAGAGAAGAAGAGACAATTGATACCTCCCTCAGATTCTAGTAACAAATGTAATGAAACCAATTTAAAATCTACTTCATTCCTTATAATGCAGCTTTGAACCACAAACAGAATTGCTTGTTACCTCCACTTTTCAGGCACAATTCTGAACAATTTAAGCCCTGGCAGCCATAGGGAAAAAAATGTACTTCAGCCAATCAGCATTCTTTCAGAAACAATGAGCTGCAGGAGGAAACCCACAGGTGCAGAGGGGGAGGAGGTCGGTGTTTGCAGCTCATATTTTCTGACTGTGTGAGTAGCAGCCGGTCAGCGCTGAAATCAATTTGACCAATGCCCCCAATTTTTAGCAACTTTGAAATCCACCTCGAGGATTGTGGTGTAGTTTCGGACTGAGTAATGAGGAGAGGCAAAGCTAAACTCAATTTCAGGCTGAGCGTCTGGCCATTAATAGCCGTTTATCAACAGCACGACCGACGCGTGCCAGGGCCAGTAAGTGCCAGCTGGTGCTCTGAATCCAACGTCTGAGGCATAACAGGAAAACCCGTTTCCATTGCCCCCGTGACACCGCGTGGAAACAAACAAACCACACCTCTGATGACACACAGCGCCCGTCTCCTGCATTTACAAAAGGACAAGGAAGGACAAATGGCTCATTTTGCAACGTGCAATCCTGGGTCAGTAGGGTAAGGACTACGTTTAGAGGAAGGAGATGCTTGAAGTGGTGGTAAGACTAATTCTTCTTATTTTATTCTTTTGAGCAGTACATCAGCAAAAAACATTTTGCTTCAGAGTTGCTACTGGCACTAAAGTATTGCCAACAGTCAGCACCTCAACTAGAGCTGAACGATTATTAGTTGTCAACTTTAACTTAATCACCAACTATTCTGATAATTGATTAATAGGTTTGAGTAAATTTTTAAGAAAAAAAGTCAAAATTCCAGCTTCTTACATGTGAATATTTTCTGGTTTCTTTACTCCTCTATGACAGTAAACTGCATATCTTTGAATTGTGGACACAACAAGACATTTGAGGAAGTCATCTTCGGCTTTTTGGAAACACTGATCGACATTTTTCACCATTTTCCGACATTTTATAGACCAAACAACTAATCGATTAATCGAGAAAATAATTGACTAATTGACTGCGATAAGATATGTTGCAATTTATTACCTTTTTTCAACTGAAAAATATGCGGTCTGTCAACATCTGTTTTATCTAATAAGATTCAGTTTTCACTCTGTTCATCTCAGAGTTTTCATTCACATATCTTGAGGTGTGAGGTCAAGGGACCCCTTTGAAAATGAACACACCCCTAAGAGATATCGTCTTTGTTTGTTATCGTCTTTGTTATTCAATGCATTCTTCTTCCTGATCAAAGCCTGCCTCCTACATTACCCACCATGCAACTCGACCACCGACAGTTTGGTCGTAGATTCGCAGTGTCTTTTGCTAATGTAGCCTTGATCTGGCAGGCTACAGAGGTCTGTTAAGCTTACTTCTCTCAAACTCTACACCCCAAAATTTAGTCTTCATCTCAAGCCAACACTGACCCTGGTGACATCACTTTAAAATTTATCGTACTTTGCACATGTCCCTTTTGCAGCCACAAAACTTTTTTTACAGACAAACAGACTTTAATATATAAAATCTGTGGTGTTCCGCTACACATGCACCACTGAACACAATAAATGACCAAAATTAGTATCTGTAATGGTTTTTTTTGTTCAATCAGTTGCATCATGTGTACAACAATAAAACCGTTTGTTCAAGTCAAACAAAAGATCTCAAATTAGCGAATGGGTCACCAAAGTGCGTTACACACTGGCAGCGACCTGCGTCAAAACACGCGTCATTGCGAGTTGACAACCCTCATTATGTGCCACTGGCCGATTTCCAAGCTTCGACACACATTAACTCTCCAGAAAAGCAGCAGTTTAATCACATTTGCTTCGCGGATCGGCATATCAAATAATGCGGCACTACGTGACGTTGTGTGACGCACTTAACACATACACTCTGCAACAGAACAAATACACTGCAGTATCTTCGTTGCGACAAAACAGAACTTTTCTGTTATTTATCCTTTGGTATAAATAATAAATGACCAATCGCTATGGTTGAAGGGAAAGTACATTTGTAGACTATTGCCTGAAACTACTGTATAACACACTGCAAACTGCTTTATAAAAGTCTTTGCAATATCTCTGGTTTAATACTGGCAAAGTCCAGTGAGCCAACCAAAAAGCTGTGAGGAGAATGGACAAGGCTGAACATAAATCCCATTGAAGCCTGGCAGCATCTGTGGACAGGCAGTAAGCACCAGCATAGCACTCCCATCTTGAGCCTGACTGTGATGTGAGGCCCATGATGTCCACAGTACTTTGAACTGGAGAAACACGAGGAAGAGTAAGGAGGAGGAGGAGGAGGAGGAGAAAGGCTAACTGGAATACTGAGGCAGACAGAGATGAATAGGGTGGGACGAAGGCAGGAAAGGGGACTGAGAGAGAGATGGAGTCAGAGGAGGGACGACAGACAGAGAGAGAATATATATTTATATATAGAGAGAGAGAAAGGGGGAGGGAGGGAGACGGAAACAGAGAGAGTGTGACAGAGGGAGAAAGCAAAATCTTTTCTGTGTGAACTTTGCGGCAGGACTTTGAGGGGATAATTAGCGAGAGTGACTCCAGAAGTGGAGAATAAGTTCTCAGTCCTAAGCCTTCTTGCAGGGGGATTAGACTGAGGCAGAACGCCTCGCTCCCTCCTTCCCTCCCTCACACTCTCTAAAGTGGACTCGCCCGCAGTGCCAAGTTGTGTCCAAAACAACTACGGCAGTGCTATTTCTCCGTCCACCCTGGAGTCCAAACAGTTTCCTTACAGAATGAGATACCATCCTGTATCATCTAGAGTACAGGGAGTGAGTACAGTTATAGGAAGGAAGCATCCTGCATATTGCAATTATCTCCAATAGCCTGCAACGCCAACTGTATAACTATCAGTGATGGATGCTAAATTTGGTGGCCAAAGTACATTTTTGGTGGCCAAAATGGAAACGTATTTAAAAACAATACAAAAAAGGCAATTTAATGCAACTTAACAAAGCATTGCTTAATTGTGATATTAACAGAATAAAAATATGTAATTATTTAATGAGGCGACACACGTCAGCTAACACACAATATCACTCTATATTTCACCTGCTTGGCAGTAATGTTAGCTGACCAGAGGAAGGTCTCTCCATGAATCAATGCTGAAACTAGTGTTGTCTTTTCCTGCTTCAACCTGCCGACCGCGGAGGGAACGGGGGTGGGGAGGGGGAGACAGCGACACCTGGTCGGGGGGGGGGGGGGGGGGGGGGGGGGGGACGACACCGACACCCGGTCGGGACGATAACGTAACTCGCTGCGGAGCCCCGTCACTTCACAAGACACGGGAAACCTCTGTTGGTCTGGAGGAGCTGCAGCATTTATTTCTGCAAAAACGTCCACTGCACATTCACTAGATATTCTCAGAGCTAAACTAACTCTCTGCAGTGTGCGCGGGTGCACGTGGAGTTGGAGCGAGCCGAGCGAGTGAGAACGAGCGCTGTGTGCAAGCAGGCAGCAGGAGCAGAGCTGCTGTGCGCTCGCGTACCCACACGCGAGCGCGCATGGGAAAAATTGAAAACTCAAGATCTTTTGTTATCTCACAGTCTCGTAGTACACACACTACAAAAGATACAGTCTAACAGAGAGTTTCTGCTCTTAGTAACTATGGCGGAGAACCTAAACTTATAAAGCGTGATTTCACTTTACTAGAGTTGATGCTGACAATGCTTGTCATAAGTGCAAGTTTGCGTGTGAGGGCGGAAACACGAGCAATTTGTCGAAACATTTAGCAAAAAGTTCACTTCCTCATTAAACGTCTCTACGGGTCCTACATAGCGTCTATGACGTCACCGCTAGGCGCCTGTGTGTAGGCTGCAGCATAGCAGATATGAGCAGCAGGCTGTGTAATACGAGTGAACAAAGTTATTATTATGTTTTGATCACTTAGATTATGGCCATATAGCTTGTAACAGTGTCTGTCAACAAACATAAATAAACAACATGCTTTAGGACAGTTTTGGAAAGGTGCTTAAAAGGTTTTGAGCCCTGCACTATTACTACTATTAACCATCATGCACAAAATAAAATATGCACTGCAGTGCAGACACAAAGTGCAAATTGGAGAGACAGACCATAAGTTTTTCGCATAAAAACGCATAATTCAAATGATTAGGAAATACATTTTTGTATTTTTATTCAAATATTTGCTTTGATTGGCATTGGTAGGTTTAAGTATGTATTATAAGTTGTTTAGAGCTAGTTTTAGGAAGTTAAACAGGTCATAGTTCCCTCTCTAATATCTATTTTATATTGCTGTGAAAAAAACGACACTTTACAAGATTGCATTTGAACACATCATGAAAACGTTACAATTTACCTTCGCTCAATATTAACTTTTGCTCAACAGAGCTTGAATGCATCATAATAATAAACTTATAATAAACTTTATTTATATAGTGCTTTTCAGAAAAAAACAACAACAAAACAAAACAGAAAAACAGCAAAAAAACAATAAATCAGCAAAACATAAAATACAAGCAACTGAGGGATCATAAAAACAATAAACATCTGGGGATAGAATACGTTTTTTAAAAGCAGGATAAAATGGCCAGAGAGGGATGAAAAAAGCCAGCAACATATTAATTATTCAAAAACGCTTTCCTATAAAAGAAAGTTTTTAGAAGGGACTTAAAAGATGGTAATGAAGTAGCGAGTAGCAGAGTGTTCCATAGTTGGGGAGCTCTAACCGCAAAGGCCCGGTCACCTTTGGTCACAAGCCGAGATCTGGGAACAGCCAGCAGAGCTGCATCCGCTGATCTAAGGGAATGCCCAGGCACGTAGGGGGTCAATAGGTCCTTGATGTAATTTGGGGCAAGGCCGTTTAATGCTTTAAAAGTGATCATTAAAATTTTAAAATCTATTCTGAACATAACAGGCAGCCAGTGTGAATTGGCGAGCACAGGAGTGATGTGTTTGTATTTGTTAGTGCCTGTTAAAACTCGGGCAGCAGCGTTCTGTACGAGTTGGAGTCGGTGAATGGATCTCTGGCTGATACCAACATAAAGTGCATTGCTGCAGTCTAGGCGAGAAAAAATAAAAGCATGTATAACTTTATGTAAATCGGAAAGAGATAAAAAAGATCTGACTTTAGAGATCTTTTTGAGCTGGAAGAATTATGACTGAACAACTGTAACTCAATGCAACCTCTGTTAATGTTTTTGTGACCACGGGCCATCGGGCCATGGTTAATGTCGAACCCTGAAAATGTACAGTGTAACATAATATATATAATCATAATACTCACAATCTGATTAGACTATGACAACAAGGTTTTAGTCTGGTTTGCATTATTGCAAGGTGTAACCAATATTTTGTCTCTCCCCATTGTGAGTGTGCATTCAAGTAAAATTCGCAGCGACACTGAGCTTTTGTCATGCATATAATAGATGTTTTTGTGTTCAGAGGAAAGCCATTAGGCGATGCTGGCAGCAAGACCTGCAGGCTGCAGCTTAGACTCTCATCTCTGACCTTGGGCTAAATTGTCATACCCCGCTGAACACCATCCAGGTGTCCACTGAATGCACATCATTGATTAGACACGGGGGAGGAAATAACGATGTCACAAGTCAGTGAGCGCAATATGGGCCTTCGTGAACAGGACACCATGGTCATAGTGTGTTTCACTTTTTTTTTGTTTATGCTATGCTAGCAGAAAATATGCTGAGGAATTTCTTTTATTCGCGAGCAGGTTGTAGTAGTAGAAAGCTTAATAAATTGCCTAAAATTAAAGATTTTTAAAAGGTTATTTTGAATAAACTAATTACCATACTACCTTTGCCAACACTTACTATGCCATCAAGGGAACACAAAGGTTTTGTTATTGTATACTTAAAAGATGAACCCACAGGAGAAAATAATCCTTGTTTCAAAATATTACTTCAAGGTGTAAATACAACCGCACAAAACACCTGTGAAAGGATCTGGATGTGGTACATACAACACCTGAAGTCGTTGACTGCTTTCACACTTATGGTACGATATACGTACATCCAATCTCAACATAATGAAAGTAAACATAGTTACCAACCAGTGTAAATGAAAGCCTTCCTGATCAGATCTCATTATCTGGATGATACAGATGCTCACAGTTGGAGCTGTAAATAGGTTTTGTACATGTGCTCACTACATTTATTTCACATTAAGACCGCCTTATCTTCTGTTGTATTATTATTCCCCAAAGCGCAGAATAGGTCAAATTCAGTGGTCATTCAATTTGCAAGCAGATGAACACACGTGATCTCAAAAACATCTCAGAGTGTAGTCGAATAAACTGCAGGTTGAAGTGCAGCAAGTTGCTAAATGGAGCAATGTTGCTAACTGGAGCACAGTCCTTGGTCCACTGCCATGGCTTATAAAAAAGTTTGCTATATCGTCAAAGATATGCATCAAAAAAAGTTGCATCTCTGAGCCAAGAACAATCGGGGCCTGGCTGACTGCGAGGGACTAAAAACTTTCTCGATAGATGCCTCGGGGTTCATGCGGCATCGGCCCCAGATTTGGGTACAAGGATGACAAGGTGCTCCATATTTCTCATTAGAAATATGTGGCCTCTCAACACTGACGCGCTCCCCTGGCCCCTTCATCTGCAGCACTCTATCCTTCTTCCTTCTGTCTTTCTCTCCCTCTTTCGCCTAGAAGCCCCATCCCCCCCTACTCTCTCTAGTCACTCCTCTCGGGTCTATTCTCCCCAGCCTCCCACTTACTGTGCCCTCTGACCACTGTGCCATTTACAGTACATACACACAACTGCAGAGACATGAATGGAACAGCACAGGGACCTGCTGTAAGGCACATATTACACATCATGATCTAAGTATTCCTCAATAAATAGTCATATCATAAGTAATGTAGCCTGAATAGTGCCTCGGTTACATGTGTGTGTGTGTTTTAGAATCATCTTTCTTAACATAATTATTCCTTTCCAGAGGAGTCTGGAGCCAATCCAAGGATCATTGCAGGGTTATATAGAGACAATCATTCACACTTACACTTATGGGTAATTCCCCATAGGTGTCCCCAGTCCCAAGTCCATCTGATTTGCACGTCCTTGGACAGTTGGAGGAAACAGGAACACCCAGAGAAAACCCCCACGGACTCCACATAGAAAGGACCAGAGCTGTGCATCAAACCTTCTCGTTGTGTTATGCAACAGTGCTAACAACTGAATCACCGTGGGACCGCTCGTTACACACTGATCGGCCCACTACCTAATATGCTGATGCAAGTGTAAGGGAATTCTGTCTTTGGCTTTGCCCCATCCACAGGGAGAATACAGTGCGGGGTCGGATACAGAGCCAACTGGTTCAGAATAGTGAAGACACGCAACTCACACACATCCCAATTCAGTCAAAAGTCTGAAAATACGTAACTGTCTTGATATCAATCATGATAGATGTTCCCAACTGAGCGTTCACTGAGCAGCGATTGTCCAATCATAGCTTAGCGACCGTAATAAGGCAGAACTGTCAAGCTTTGGATTCCTTTACATGAAGAAGCGATGTGCATGAGGCTGTAGTAAGATCTACACACTGTATCCAAAGAGTCTGGAGGGTGATGTCATTCTTTTTTTAGCATTTACAAAACCAAAAACATAAAAGAAAAGTGTAAGGAATGGATTAGAAAGTGTGTTTGTCTGCTCTAAGATAAGCTGCAAATGTTAGCATGTCCGGCTAACTATCTTAGTACCTACAGCAGCTTCCAAGGTCAAGGAGCACATCACACTACGTTAGCTTGTGAGATTGCCTGGGACAGCTTTGGTCTCTTACCATGATATCATGTATGAAGCCATGAAGGGCATATTTAAGACCCCTTTTACGAGACTCATTTTAAAAAGGAGTCAGCTGGAAACATTGAAATCTTAGCCAGAGAGCTTTTAAACCAATGCAGCAGCTAACGTTAGCTTAATTAGCTAGCTGTGCTGATAAAATCTGCCAGGAACAGTTGTCATTTCAGACAGTAAAATCGACCATACACGAATCCGGGAAAATACCGGAAGTAAACAAGTCGGCATTACTGCGGTGGCGTCTCCCTACAATA
Source organism: Sebastolobus alascanus (assembly GCA_916701645.2). Classification (NCBI taxonomy): domain Eukaryota; kingdom Metazoa; phylum Chordata; class Actinopteri; order Perciformes; family Sebastidae; genus Sebastolobus; species Sebastolobus alascanus. Next base: position 6,745,533 of record CAKAOJ020000011.1, on the reverse strand, counting down.
CGCACACGTCTGAATGCAAGCTGTCCTAAGAAGTGTACAATTTTCTACTTTTACCTTTACTTTCTATGCAACGTTACTTTTGACAACGATGTCTTAAGAGTTCGGGAAGAACCCGGGCAGTTCTCAGCTGCCTAGCATTAGCCTGACATGGTGAAACAAGTAACGTCAGCTAGGTTAACACTGCTTAGCTAACGTTAGCTAACATTAGTGGGCTAAAGGCACTGTCTCGGGGCTGTGGTGGTCCCACAGATTAAATTAACTCAATGAACTAACTGTGGCGTTATTGTGAAATATAACGTTAATTGCTCTAACTAGGGCAACCTAATGACCACAGAGTAAACATCATTAATCGGTCGGCATCACAAACAGTACACGTAGAAAGCTAACCGTGTTGACTCTCAGCCGTAGTGATGGCAGCTGTGTCCTCGTAAAAGCCTTCAATTTTACTTTAATCAATTTTAGAAACATACTCATCTGTGTTTATTATCTACGCCAACCAATTATGTAAGTTACTACGAGCAACCGTGGACGTATCCGGCTGAAAGTCATCAGTTAACACGATCAGACATTGAGCCACTACGACTTGCCACCGCAGTTAATGGCAGCGCCACTAGATCGCAGATCACACAAATCTGACGACGGATTCGTCTATACAAAAAATGCCCCATTGTCATTGTAAACAGCAACATGCGTCATGCAAGGACAACGAAGCTTGACAGGGGTAGCAACAGTAACTAAGGGGGCGGGGCTTAGGGAACAGTAACTTGCTCAGAATAGTGAACACGGGCAACTCTCACACACACCCCTGTAGCCAATCTCATTGTAGTCACATTTCAGTCAATTAAACTGATATCAATCCAAACGGGTGATCATAATTCACAGTTTCCCTCCATCTAGCTAAAGGAGGCACACACACACATATACAACATGCATGACCACACACAACTAAACAGTGTATCACATGGCTTTGATAAATGAATAATGAGGCTATTCTCTGCACGATTGCAATATACAGAGGCCACCGCTATGACCTCATTTAAATGAAGCCAAATGTCAGGTCGAATTCACCAATCAGCTCCTTTTCAACAGACACAGAACTGTCACATCCAATTAAGCACTTACACACACACACACACACACACACACACAAATGCCGGTTATGTGTACACACAAATGCATGTACCCCTCGTCTTCACATAGACGGTTCATCATTAATATTTACTGTTTGCAAAGACACTGAATAATCCATCATAGCGCTTACTCTCATCATTTCACATTAAACAGTGATAATCAAGTGAAAATCACTTAGTCTCCGGTACTGACACCGTAATTCTTTACAACTCCACTCCATCGCTCAATCGCGCATCCTTCATGCAACAGTACATGTGGGCGCTCGCTAGCTGGAAAGCATCCGAGTCCCCTGATTTTCGCTTTCTCGCTCTCAAACACACAGACGAGCATATGCACACATTTAATGAACACACATAATGAAAGATTAACCAGTGTCAGCACAAGCACTAATTCAACACACACAGACACACACATCTCTTGCAGCGCAGATAAGAGTACAGTAGGGGAAAAAAGGATTGCTGTACCTTTGTTTCTACCTACAGTTTTTGGAGAGGAGAAAGGATCCGTAGAGATAAAAGAGGGAAGGATGTCATCCCGCGCAGAGCACCAGAGAAAGACAGCAGAAAGTGGGGATAAGCTATGGTTAGTCTACAGTAAGCCTGTACACTGCCAACTGACACTTTCATGCAAAATGTTGACAATCATGCAAATGGTGGAGAAATGGGAAAAGGGCAGGAAGGCAGCATACAACTTCACTATTTTAGCATGTTTACCTAAGGTCACACCAGAAAGAGGCACAGCAAAATTCATTTCCGCGTCCTCTTAAAATAAGTAGTAGTTGAAGCGTGGTGACTACTTGAGGGTCGTGCAGTGGCCACCATCGGTTGTGGCTGGTTTTCTTTGTTACGTAGAGGAAAGCTCTATAATTGAACTTGCTTGTTATTTAGAGCATTGATTCTCAAAGTGGGGTTCAGGGACCTCCAGGGGTCTGCGAAATAATGTGCTATAAATTATAAAATTGTGCTGTATCATTAAAAAGTGCATATCTACAGACGGGGGACCATTTCCGCCAAAAAATCTAGCATATTGTGGCCATTACTCCCACCCACGTTAGCTTTGGGCCAATACAAACTCTGATATGATTGTGACACATCACGTCAATCTGTCATGAATCAGTCACTTCACTCAGGGCGCAATGAACCGTTCCTGCTGCTGCTTAGCTTAGTTTATTAGCTGGCAAACATGGAGAAATATTTGAGTCAGTTCACATCGTCAAGTGACGCTAAGCCCAAACTAGCTAAATTGAGAAAATCTGACGACAGTTATACTGAGTATGGTTTTATTGAGAACAGTGACCGGAGACCAAAATGTGTCATGTGTCTTCAGGTGCTAGCGAACGAAGCCATGAATCCTGCCAAGCTAAAGCGACCTCTGATTACAAAGCCCCCAGAATATGACGGCAAAACAAAGTGGTATTAACATGAGTCACATTGAAATATGTTTCTGTTTGTCACTATGAAACAGATCTGAAGTATTTTGGTTGGAAAGTTTTAGAATACCAATAGTTCCAATGGCAACTAAGAGTAAAAATGGCATATGCTTAATCGGTGTTACGATTAAGAGGGGGTCTTTGGCAAATTTTCTCCCCTGTAAGGGGTCCCTGGCCCCAAAAAGTTTGAGAACCCCTGATTTAGAGGAGGATGTAATAGCTTTCTCAATTTTAGACTCTACCTCAAAGGTCCGCATTGTCAAGACAGTTTACAATAAGTCAAGTTCAAAGTTGAACTCAGGGATTTACTTCATGTTTGCAGGCAAACCCAGAAATCTTGGGGATTCTATGGAAATTAAACTATTTCTGTACAAAATTTCACCGTTATAAAAGCTGGTGTGACCGAGCCCGAACACAGGCCGCCTCTGCAACGCTCACTGTTCCTTTTCGCCAGAAAAGATTGTTGATATTGGACAATTCTGCAAAATCCCAGATTACATTTGTGACATTCAACTTCCAATGACAAAATGTTTAGAATCATAGCTCCAGAGCAACTACTGAATGAACCTTGTTTTGTCTACTGCTGTTTCCAAGGTCAAGAATGAAATCTGAATCTTAACTTTATGCCAATGCAGATAAGAAGTCCTTAAAGTGCTCAGAAAAGAATGAACATTTTAAATACTTTGCGATACTGAGCTATATATAAATCAACTACAACAAAATGCAAACCCCTGCATGAAAGTCTGACTCGCTACAGACACATCTACCATCCCAACCTTCACACAACTCACTCATCCTTCACCAAACTACTTCCTACATTGACACTGAATGTAAATTGTAAATAGCGTGCTGCAGATTTGGTATACTACGCTGTTTCTTCTACATGTACCTTACCTAACCATGACACTTTTTGTTCCTTATTTTCCTGTTTTCCCTCTCTATCTCCCATACCCCTCTTCTTCTTCCTCTTCCTCTAAGCTGTCGCCCCTAATTCCAGTGATTTCCTTATCCACCCTCCTGCTTTCCATCCTCCCCCCCTTCCCTACCCCGTCGCTGCAGAGGTCGGGCAGGAACAGTGGAGTGTGTCGCTGCATGTTAGCTGTGGAACTGAGAGCAGTACACAATTATGTAATACACAGAAACCTGGGTGAAACGAAGGTGAGGAGACACAGGGGCGCAGACAGAGAGACAGACGAAGGTGAGATGAGGAACATGCCATGTCGCCATGCACCCCTCCTCGCCAACACACACAAACCCTCCCACTTTTTTGCAACAACAATGGGAGCATTGCAACACACAAACGCACACGGACAGGTAGTGAAGGCACACAGCGTAAAATTACGCCCCAAAACCAAGCCAAGCGGTGAGAGAACAAAAAAAACAAAACAATAGAGCTTCATAAAGACAAAGAACAGAGTACCTTGCTCTGCCTTCAGGTGTGCGAGGCCTTGAGGAGAAAAATTCAAACAGAGAGGGACAGAGAGAACTTTTGAGAACAACAGCACACCAATACTACAGTTGTATTGTCATTATGCATGCTTTGCATGATGGCAAACCATGGCTCTCACACTAAAAGCAAAGCTTTCGCAAGTGCATTTGAAAGCTTTTCTGTTGAAACAGACAAATGACTAATAAAGAGAGAAACACAGTATGTGAATATAAAGTAGCTCTGCAGGTTGTTTACTGAATAAATGTCAATTATAAGTTACATAACTGGATTACTGGTACATGTTTGCTTCCCTTTTAAAAACTGAGTGCATAAACATTTTTAGACTTTACATAAAATGAAGAACTGTTGGTACAATTTAATTCAAACTGTGACTACCCTTCTTGAGACTCACCTGGTTTTCTCTGGACTGCTGTGGAGGTGTCACAGGAAAAGAGAGAAAGCAAAGAGAAGTCCCGCATTAGCAACACACACCAGCTGCTTTTGCATGTGTATCTAACATGCAAAACACACTTCTAAGCATTGTGCTCCATGTAAGGACCAAAGAGGTGCCCCTTGACATGTCTAATCAAAAATAACTACTTCAGTGTAAATCCCTGTGGAGAGAAACACATAAAAGTTCATCTGTCCCGTCTTCTCAGGGAATCAGATTGACAAAACAACTCTTTCACATTTCGAATATTGTTACAGTGACATAATATTCTGCAACTTGTATCACACAGAGTGCCTCACACACATAAAAAGAGACATAAATCCATGAGGATTTATGGTGTTGTGAGGTTTGTGGATCTTGGGATGCTCCTTCTCAGACCCATATCTTTCTCCTCCACCTCCCCTTTTAACCCGCCCAACATTTTTTTGCACTGCTGACCCAAATTCAACACACCCCTTGTGGTTTCTCAGAGGAATGCTCACTGTGGGATTTCTGCAGCTCACAGAAACAAAATTAAGCCACACATTAAACTTGATCCCTTGCGGTAAACATCCTCACCAGGATGTCACCCGTGGATGTCACCTTGTGGGTATCAAACATGCCAGTTTGATTTGGGGCACGTGAAAGATCACTGTGGATTCAGTCTCAGTTGTATCTGTGGTTATATGTCGAGTTTTTATCTAGCATCCCACCTCTTTAGTCTCAAACCTGGCGCGGTAGCCTAAAATGAATATTGAGAGATTTCTGTAATCAGAGTCCCTTGAGATCATCGAGGACTGACAAGAAGAAATTAAACAAATCTTAATCAAGACGTTAGATATGTCAAGTGTCAGCTCTAATACACACAATATCTGATATTAGTTTGAATAGCGTTGTACTTTGATCAGCTACACAGAGGCCTGGCCTGTTCCCCATCACTGGATACGAACCTCTCTGACAGCATTAAGTCCTTGTAAAATGTTAAGTTTAACAAACTCAACAGAGGATATAAATATCATTTGAGAGGAGGTGAAAATACTGTAGAAGGAGCTGGAGTTTTTTTTTTCTGTCTCATTGGGGAGTCCAAAATGGCTGCTACTTCTCCTCCCACACGAGAAGGATGACATTGGGAGAGGAAAGGGAAGGACGAAGCATGGAAGTGGGGGGATGGGAGATAGTGGCCAGCTGATGGACGGCGGCGCAGCTCCAGCTCTCGAGAACTGGGAGACCCCTGAATGTAGTGCTTGAATGAGCAAGAATGCGTTGTTTTTTTTTTTGCAAATGCTGCCGCTCAAGTGTGCATATACTGCGTGTGCATGTTTGCGTGCTATACGCTCAGTTTCCCATGTAGATTAAACCCTTTCTCTTGATGCGACAGCGCCCAGAACAAGCCAATGTGCTGTTGAGGACATGTGGTCCAAGCGTAATCCCCTGCTCTATTTTACCAGCAGCTTCACCACTCAAATCCAAACATAATTTTCAGCTTGGGCACTAGACACAAATGCCCTCTGCACTGGAATCAGGCAAGTCCCTGCACCATTTTTTTCCCTTTTTTTCCCCCCTGACCTACTTTTTATAGTAAGATTATTGTAACTGTCATTTTTTTCCATGTCTGTTTATTAATCCCCAAAGCTAAGCCTGAAGGCACCATTTTAGCACTTGCTTAACAGTTTGCTTGCCCTAGCCTTCAATTACTAGCCTTCCGTCAAACCAGTGAATATTTTTTCAAGCAAAGGGGGCCTTAAACTGTTCATTACAAATGCAGGATTGCAACAGAGGAAATGGGTTTTACATATTCATTAAACAATCCACTGTAGCTCTTAATAACCTTGACCTTATGCATATCTCATTGTAACTGGAAAACCCTTAGGTATTCAAGAGACTTCATAATGTCACCCCCATTAATTTAATTGAACAGAATGAGGGACAATATCCAGATCATTACCATAAAAGATACTGATATTTGCACAGCTAATAACGGGAGCTGAATCAAGTTGATATTAAAGATGATTCCGCAGAAAGAAGTGTAGCTTAAGCGTTATCAGCGGCGCGCACACGTCGAAGGGCCGGAGCTACTGTATGGCGGCGGATTTGCCCGCCAAAGTCGACACGTGTGGGGAGCGAGTGGTGTCTAATTTCAGCTCATTACCCTGACACAGTTAGTCACACCGATACGTTCTGATCCACAAGGGAGGAGAGGCTGAACATGTGTTTTATGGCCAACTGTTTTGTGGTGCTAAGCTGCTAGCCGAGCTGGACGGTTTGGGAAGAGCTGCAGGAGCTCAGGGAGAGACGGCTCTGTCTTGTTATTATAACGGCGGAAAAAATAATGCAGCAGCAGGTTAACCCGGCTATCCCACGATACGAGAAATGCACACCAAAAATGGCCAAACAGAGTGGGAATATCTTTTAGCAGAAGTGGCACAAACGGCCGCATCCCATTTTCTCATTTGTCATCTCACATGTTAATTCTGCCCACTATTTCCCTTCTAGGCCAGTGGGCTAGCAGGCTACCATTAGGAATACGGCTGGCAAAACGCTTCCAAGGCCCAGTCCACTCAGTCAGTCAGCCATCTGCCCATTTTAACGAGGAGCTCCGGGGCCTTGTTGCATCGTGTCTATGTGTCTGAGTGCGTGCATGTGCGGCCCGGGCCATGCAGCCTGATAATGTAACATATAAATATTCACAGGTTTGACAGATTGCTTTCATTGCTCATTAATATACAGCATAATCAACAGTATGCCGACAAAAACAGATGTGCTAAGCACCTAACTGCAACCAAATGGTGAAAGTTTGATCATTCTGAATATCCCCTGGAAGCATTAGGTGCTTGAGGACATAGCATGAACAACAAGTATTATGACACTTGTAGACATGTGGACATAACAATAAAAAAATCCTGCAAACTAGTTTGCCGTTAGTTTCAATTGACGGTGGTGTTTGTGCAGGCATTTTCCAGGCAAATTAGCCATCTCTGTTCTCATTATCCTCCTAATTATGGTTCCCTGTCTCTGTGGCATAATCAACAACAATCAGCCACATCAGTTAATGGAAAGGCAGAAAGGAGCAGCAGTCAGATGAGCTGGGGAGCTAACATGACTACCCTTCCTACGTTTATTGCTTGAGAACAGATGAAGATTGAGAAAACTGTGTGCAAATAGAGTAGAAGGAAAGACAGACAGAGAAGAAATAAGCAGGGGTTGGTTCTTGTGCAAAGCCTGACCTCCTGGGACAAAACTGGGGTAAAACAGGCCTGTGGTGAATTCACTCATCACACTTGCTCTGCCCTGGGGCTGACATACAGTATATGACCATCCCCTCCCCTGTCCAAGCTATCTGGTTGAGTCGCACTCTTAAAATGCTGGTTGTTTTAACACGAGGATGTCATAGCTCCCCTGTCAGCTCTTAGGAAGCTCTCAGACAAATGGACGACCTCCTCCTCCTCCTCCTTCATCGACTGTTCGACAGAGGCAGCGAATAAATGGGAAGAAGCGAAAAAGGGGGCATTTCCAGTCGGTCCGCTTGACTGCTCTGCAACCAGCACATCGCGTGCTGTCCTGAACAATGCCACAGGCTAGCGTTTGGGATTTAAGCTCCAAACAGCTTCGTTTGAGCAGCAAATGATGGGACACATTAGGAAACCAAATGCGGCAAAACCTCTGCACGAAAATCTGAACATGCTTTTGCTAAATGCATGCTATAATGGTGACAAATCATAGCACGTTAACTGTATCAGACACAGTTTAAAATAGATCGCAAACAGTGCCACAGGATTCAGTGAGCATTCCCCTGATTTTTTTGGCAAAATGGAGTCATCCCTTCGCCTTGTCAGTCTGATTTAGACGTGCAGGAAGTGGGTCAGCAGTGGAGGAAATTTGACATGGGTCTGTACACACAAAGTTATCTTTTACAGTCCATACACATGAAAAAAAAGAGTTAGGCATGTAAGATTATGGTGAAATTGTGTATTCTTTGGATTACTGATCTAAATATGAAAAATAGATTTTTTTTATTTATGTTATTCTTGTTAGTTATTCTTGGCATCAGCTGGCACTGAGCTCAAGGCTATAAGCATTGGTATGTTTTGAAAGGTTTTAACATTAAGCAGCAGGGCCACACAAAAATAGAAAGTAGTTCACTGTACACTACAAGAAAATGATTTTATAGTATTTCTTGGAGAGGGAGGAAAGGACCAGTAGCAACTTTTAAAAATGGGTCCTGTATTATATCACTGTCAACGGGCCATTTGAGAGTCTACATAAGTAATAGCTGAAAAAACACAGTTAGCCTATATCTTTAAAGGTGTGGAGATAGAATAGAACATTGTCAAAGAGCTGCATCTCATTACACTCCCCCCAAAACGAGATGACCTTGGCACAGAAGCAGAGGAAAAATAGATGAAGTTGTTTCTCATCCAAACACTGTGTGTACCTTCAGGTCCCCGCGCCACCTTGCAAGAGCTGAATACATTTAACGGAAGAAAAGAGAACTGAGTGTTGTAATTTTAGTCATATCAGCTAATACCGTATCCACCGCTTCCTCATCAAAAGTAATAACTGTGAAGGCAGGCAGAGGAAACGCTGAGCACATCACCTCCAATTTAACTCCCACATGAAATACGAAGACTTTCCAAAAGAAGCTGTAAGAGCAACAACCCACAAAGAAATATACTGATTCTACGTCCTGTGTAGATTACATTAAATCTTTCAAACACATGGGAGTATAGCTGCTTGTGCTTCATATAAATCACATTGCAATCAATGCACATTTTTCAAGGTATTTCATAAATGAAGTTTGGAATTAAATCTAATTTCAGCACTCTGTATTGAGATATACGGTGTAGCAAAACACATTGAATTTAAGGCTGCACATCATGAGATGATTTTAACAAAATACAACTGGTGCACAAAGCAAATATATGGGGTAAAAAATGTTTACTGCATAACTGGAGGCAGACAGTAAACCTGCGGTTAGCTCCATTCTAAATTTATAAGGAGTCCCTGTGAATTTTTTACAAAGATTTTAATCAATATTCAGCGCTTGACACAGAAAGCTCTGGAGCCAGCCCTCTTACCTTCAGTGCAGTATCGACCTACATATCCAGTTTTGGAGCAGTCACAGTAGGTTTCTCCATCTGCCAGCGAGCAGATCCCGCCATTCTCGCAGGGGTTCTCTGTGCAAAGGCCCATCATCTCCAAGCGTACTTTCTGACTATTGATGAGCGTGGGCAGCTTACTTCCATAACTGAGGTCTGTGATAATTCCCTTGAATGGTGGCAGCTCGCGGACAGAGGGCAGAGTGATGGCAGATGTGCGGATGTCACCCGGGAGCCCTCCAAGGAAGAGGTCGCTAACGATCTTCATAAACCGCCTCTGGGGCCGCACCTCTTCCGTCTTGGTCTGGCCGTCCACGGCCAAGCCAGTCCGCAAGTTGTGCCTGTTGATGGCGGCAAAGTGCCAGCGGCTGTCGTTGACCATCTTGTCAGAGGTGATGGTGGTCTCGGCACAGTCGATGCTGACGCGAAGCTGCAGCTTGCCTGTGGATACGTGGAGAAGCAGGAAGTCGCAGTAGCCGCCGTCGTCAAAGTAGAGCAGCAGGCCTTCCGATTCTGAAGTCTTGAACTGAAATGTCAGGTCACTTCTGGTGCTGGCGTCCCAGCGCAGGTAGCGAGCCCACTGACCTTCAGAGCCAGTAAACTCCAAGCCCACGCTCAGGCCCAGCACGGTACTTAGCAGCAAGAGGACATGACCAGGTAGGCTGTTGGGATTCATCGTAGAGAATTAGAGGACGCACCAGAAGAGGGTTAGAACTGGGGATAGATCCTCAAAGTGATAATAACATCTGATTCTGGCTGCGTCCCAGGATTTATCTGCTGAATGTTATATTCCACATAGATATTTTACAGTCAAGCGGAGAATGCAATATCCGTTTTTCTTTCTTTAGGCAGATCTAGTGTTGATAATGGACGGAATGTTTTCTTCTCAGCCAAGTCTATGCAGAGATATATGGAAAAATATCCAATTTCCACACAAAGTGGACAGGTGAAAGTGCTCGGATGAAGGTGGTCCTTGGTGTGTTTTGTCAGTGATTCAGAGCTGCATCTTGCGATTTTTCTTTGAGGCGACTTCCTGGATTGAAGCACATAATCGTTGGTCCAGTTCCGTGCCCCATTGTTTGACCTCCAGCTTCGGACACACCTGTGACAGAACTGCAAGAAAAAAACATCACTTTAAGCAAAATTTCATGTTTTCCAATGTAAATTGGCATGACAAAGGAACTGCCTGCAAAAGAATAAGTGATGTGGTTCACCAATAATGAATACATAAACTTATAAGATACAAAAATATGTATATCTAATCTAATGCTGTCCAACAAATAGATCATTTGTGAAACTAAAATGTTCCATTTTGATTGACACTGTGAGAAAGGCGTTGATTCAACTCTGAGGTAATTTTAGGCAGTGTTTGGTAGTGTTGTTACATTATATTAGCATATATTAGTGTAATTAAGTCAGTTCAAATTAAATGTTATTCAAAAAAAGAAGACCAAAGAAGAAGCAGTAAAGGATTTCGTGCCAACAAGTTCAGTAAAATATGCAGCAGTGCCTTACAGATAAACAAAATCATGACTATGAGTTTACATCAAGCTTTAAGACGATGTTGAGAGCACCACTCAATGATGATTTGACTCTCCGTGTGGCCACTAAATAAAACTAAATAACCACCAATTACGGCCATTAAAGCTTTACGAGCATTTTACGCAGGGTTCCATTTCTACCAATTACCCATTTTATTTGAAGATCAACTCAAATGATCGTTCAGAGTTTTAAAACCCTAATTTTTTGGATAGACTGTTGTTGTTGATTCTGTGATGAGTGAAAATCCATTAAGGTGAGCCAGAACATGTGTTAAGCCTCAAACATTAGCCCGCTATCTGCAAGGGTCTGCTGGGATCCTGATAAATATGACTAATTATCCACCGCCACTCTCTCTCTCATTTGCATGTCTTTGGGGGATTACAATCATAAACAGCTATTCAGAAAGATGTTAGGATGCTACCGCTTAATATGCGAATCCCATCACTAAGATTTTTTGAAATTTTCTTCCAGTGAATACATATTCAAATGATTTCCATCACTGAAACTGGGATGACACCGAATATTAACTAGCTCACTAGCCCTTGCTTGCTACACCTGTACTCATTCAGTTCTGTTTAAATTTGCTCAGCAGAGGTAGAAATGATTCACAAGGCGAAACCTTATATGTGTGTGTACTCTTCCAGCCCTTTGCCCTTGCGATTGTTTTGGCAGTGGGCTGCCCACCAGACAAACGCATTGTCCAATCATGACAGTAGCACAGAACCGTGCAACACAATAGCGCCTTTAACCACCTGCCCTGAATAGTTAATCTTGCTGCAGCAGGCAAGCTATTGAATTCTAGTAACCGATACCTATGCTAATGCATTGTGCGTGCACGCATGTGTGTCCCTGTGCAGGAGTGTGCATGTGTGTCTTTCTGACAACACCATGGTTGCCTGGCTGGATCTTTGTCTTTGTCTTAAAAGTGACTCGGTGAGACAGCAGAGAGGTTAAAAGGTTCTGTGTGGTGAAAATAACCCTGAACGCAGCTGTGTCAATCCAACCCGCCTACTACAGGGATGTGCTATGTGCTGTCTGTGTGTTCCTTCAATAAGCAAAGCTCGATATGCCCATGAAACCTGAGTCTCCTATGAAAATTGGCCCTGGCCTCTATTCAATTAACACGACTTATTGTGTGTATTGCCTAACTGAGGCATCAGGTGTCCCTGTGAGCTATGTGACAGGGAATACTAATAATGCTAACATTTTCACTCCATAGGGTCACTCTCAGTTAAATCACCAGTGGGTAGAAATGGAACAAATATGAGGAAAGCAACCAATCAGAGCTGATTTGGACTCAGCCGTCCAGCTGCCGTGTATGAGCCAGCTGTCAATCACTCGCCAACTCCGACCAAATGGTCAAACTAGGCAGCGCTGATCAAATATGAATCAATATTCTGTTACTGTAATGCCTATTTCTCGCCTCAAATGTTTTCAGAAACATCTTGTAGTGTACTGTTTAGCTGTAAAATGAGAAAGTTTGTGACCTGGCAGCCATGTTGAGATCAGTTAAGGAAATACCAAGCACCGCCCACCAGCCGGAGCACAGCCAATAGGAACGCTCAATAGGAAGACTCTCTCTCTGAAATGACCTCTGATTGGCCAAAGTCTCCCGTCACTGGCTAGATTTTTAAAGCCTGAAAACAGAGCCATGAGGAGGTGCAGAAGTCTAGTTATCACTCAGAACACTTGAAAATATGCTGAAAGGTTATTATGGCATTTTTGCCCAATGAGGCCAAAAACTTTCTGCCAACTGAAGTTGAATCTAAATAAAGCACTAATGGGGCTTCTTTCCTCTAGTGTAACAGCTAGCTACACAATAACGTCCCTTAACCCTAAACACAACAGTTTAAATTATTTAGAATTATTATTATTCAATAATTATTATTCAAAACTTGACATTTGACGAACAAAAAGCACTATCAATATCCATACCCTCAAATATCTAACTTCACATCAAAATTGTCCACCTCCTACCTAGCCTGTAGGCTAAGCTAACTTAGGCTAATGTCCTGAGAAGTGAAATTTCACACGAAATATTTTGCTGACACTTTACCTCACAGGCTTGTTATGAAACATATCCTACAGCTAATTGATAGCACCCTTAGCAGTCCACACTTTGGAGGGTAACAAATGCAGATTAAGAAGCGGGTGTGCTTGAGACTGACTGATTATTTGTTTTTTGGAAAATGGCTAGAGGAGAAAATAAAAAAAAAAGCACTAATGGGACTTCTTTCCTCCAGTGTAACAGCTAACTACACAATAACGTCCCTTGCATTTAACCCTAAATACAACAGTTTAAATTATTTAGAATTATTAATACTAAAACATAACACATGAAACATATCCTTCAGCTAATTGCATAGCACCCTTAGCAGTCCACACTTTGGAGGGTAAAAAAAATGCAAATTAAGAAGCTATTTTTAGCTACTTAACAAAGTGCGTGTGTTCAACTATAGCATAGACAGAAAGTTGATAAAGTAGGCCGCTACGCATTTAAAAACGGAAAGGTGTATCTACCTTGACGTCTTCGACCCTCAGAGGCAACGTTAGCTAGCTCTCGTTCTTGATAAGAGTTATAAGTATGCTATAAGCACATATATTTTCCTGGATATAAATATACGTTGAATTATTAAACAGAGCAGGATATGAGATGACCTGCACGGGACACCGTCACTGACTGGCCATAAATGATGCATCGATGCATCCAGCGTCGGCGCTGCGGAGTTATTGATATGTTTTGTAATGTAGCCGAGCCCCCATCACGCACTGGAGACCCCTCTATCCCCCGCTGTGCTCCCTGTCTATCACACGCTTCAGCCCGGAGGAGCGATTTAATCCGACATCAGTCACAGCAGACAAGGGGGATCATACATGTGGTGAGTGTGGCCGGACCTGCTAGTCCTGGTTGGACAAAGTGAGGTTCAGGGACCACCTAGGGGCCTTTGGGGGGGCACAAAGGGGTCATCAGCAAAAAAAAAAAAAAACAACTAATTAATAAAAATAATATTACATTTCAGCATTTCCATTCTCTAGACAATGAGAAAATGTGTTTGGATGCGCTTATTTAAAGGAAGAAAATGGTGCCAGTCCTGCAGTTAAAGGACCAATACCAGTGTGTGTGTGTGTGTGTGTGTGTGTGTGTGTGTGTGTGTGTGTTTGTGTGTGTGTGTGTGTCTGTGTGTGTCTGTGTGTGTGTCTGTGTGTGTGTGTGTGTGTGTGTGTGTGTGTGTGTGCCACTTTTACTTAATTTGTGCCAGTTTTAGCTCATTTAAACCACACAAATCCAAATGAGATGGTTCTACGGGACAAATAAAACACACATGAATGGTCTGCCAAGGTAGTTCATTTTAACTGCACAAACTTCACCCAGGCAGCACAATGTGGCACCACCAGACACGGAATGAATGGACATGTTAAAAAAATTGTCCCTTCTGTCTGTCACCCAATGAACATCTGTGCATGCCTGCTACTATAGAAATAGCCTCTTATTTAACCATATATGCTTTTGATGAGCAAATATAACAGCAAAATGATGTCACTATATATACATTAAATATTATTATGATGGATAACAATACCTAGAGAAACATAAAGCTGGACACGAGGTCACTGTCAACTCTGCAGTACATAGAAAGACATGAAATCTGCAGGAATATTAAATTATAGTGATGTTATAGTCTCGTTGGATCTGTCAATCCCACATGCATGTTTTCCCAAAATGAGTGCAATAACCAACGTTGGCATAGATCATGATTTTGATCATGTTTGTGGACTATTTGAAATCTTCAAGCGCGTAAAAACCGAGTGGAAACCCGACCCGCAGCCCCGCACCGACGAATAAAACAGCGGGCAACATTTTCCAGCAGCGCTCCAGCTTTCCCTCTGCTCCTCGCACGGTGGCAGTCTGACTGTTGCTCTGGGGTTTACGAGCCCTTGCTCTGAAAATTACGAGGCGAAAATGTGACCAGGAGTCGGGGTTGAATGTGCAGGAAATCATTTGTAAATCGTAAGAAGTTAGTTTGTGCTTTAAGGTACGGGATAATACGCGGAGCTGTCCCCGAGAGAGACGCGATTCAGCGAGCTGAAACTTTCCGTCTCAGCGCTCTTCATTTATTCACCACAAATATATTTGTCACGATTTCACCGACACTGATAAGCCAACGTGGTCTCTAGAGATGTGGGTTTTCCACACACACATCACCACGCTCGTCTGTGGTTAAACTGCGGGTGAAAGGTTTAAAACTAACCGCCCAAACCATCCCATTGCGCTTAAATCCCCATCTCAGCCAAAACGCCCCGATTCCACATTAGATTCACAGAAAACGGGGAAATTCTTGCAGAAAAACTTCAGAATCCCACAATGTAAGTACCTTCACAAAACATCTATATGATAAAATAAACACGAATAGCCCTGTTTTAATCTGCTCCTACCTTTTCGTGCAGAGAGGCGACTCCGGACGGATAAAGCCCGTGTATAAATAGAGCAAATTATAACAATCCAGAGCAAAATTCCATCCAGAAAGCGTGGTATTTTTATTTTTTATAGTGCGCCCAGGGCGGTGGGATGAGGATGCTGGTGATGAGGAGGTCAGTAGAAGAAGTGAAGGCGCGGTGGAGGGAAAAGGCAGCGGTCCTCCTTCCGCCGGCTCAGTGAACGCGCATCTCTCAGCTCGGCTCTCTCAGCGCAACTGATGATGGGCCCCTGGATTTCTCCCACACTGACGCTCAGACCCGCCTTCTACACGGTGCTCTGCACAGTGGGGAAGGAGTCATTCAAATAGGAGAGAGAGAGAGTATAGGGTGAAAACAGCCCCTCATGACAAATTACTAATAATGAAAACTCTATCTTCCTTATTCTCAGATAGGCTTTTATATGTAGTTTGCAGTAACATACTGCTATATGTGCGCTGGAATTACAGGACGTGCAGAGTGGCCATTGCATGACAGTGGATTTATATTTTTTACATACATTTGCACAGCCATAAATATGCTTGTGATCTGACAATGTGGTTTGCTCGTTTGTCTGTGGCTGACGGGCTAGCTCTACAATGGAAGGGGGTTAAAGGTGATCACTGACAGTCTGGTGGTCCAAAAGGCTTAGGTTTGTGCTTGCCCGGGAACTGCCTCTGGTCAATCCGGGAACTGTAGTACAATAGCTTCCAAAAATGGCTAAACGGAGAGTACAGAGTGAACATGTGGCTTGTTTTACTGTGAAATTCCATATATGTTAGCCTGCATCAGTAGTTCAGCACCTTGGACAGCACCCTGCACTATAAGACTGCTTGGGCAACATGCACAATTCCAGCTCTGTCCAGGGTTCAGCACCTTTTATATTTTTTTTACATACATTTGCACAGCCAAAAATATGCCTGTGGTCTGACAATTCTGTGTGGTTTGTCTCGTTTGTTTGTGGCTGACAGGCTAGAGCTACAATGGAAGGGTGTTAAAGGTGATCACTGACAGTCTGGTGGTCCAAAGGCTTAGGTTTGTGCTTGCCCAGGAACTGCCTCTGGTCAATCCGGGAATTGTAGTACAGTACCTTCCAAAAATAGCTAAAAGAAAGAGTGCAGAGTGAAAATGTGGCTTGTCTTATTATGGAATTCCAGATGTGTCAGCGTTCAGCCTGCATGAGTAGTTCAGAACCTTGGACAGCACACGGCATATAAGACTGCTTGGGCAACACGGACAGTTCCAGCTCTGTCCAGGGATCAGCACCTTGGACAGCACCCGGGAATTCTGCCCCAGCAGTCCTAATGCCAGGGACCTGTCCACGGTGCTGAGCTCCTGTCAGGCGTAAAAAGAAGCCAGGAGGATTATGCAGAGAGGAGAGGAATGGTGGAGACATTGGCGGTGCTCTGTTCTCACATAAAATAACACTTGAAAATGTTCTGGTGCATTTCCTATTATAGGCTGTTTCATTTCTGTATATCATACAACTGAGCACAGGTGTGCAGTAGGCTAACACGTTTCCTTACTACTCATACATCGACTGCTGCAGCGAGTAATGATAATGATGATTGTATACTCGGCTATAAAATACAGTATAAGCTATAGATTTTTACATATACCATATATAATATGTCAGAAAATGGAGGAGGGAACACTAATCCCATGAAATAATGGTACCCAGGTGTGCCAATAATCCTGTATGTTTGTTAAATACACGTTGTTACTGTGCGTTTTCTAACCTTCACAATTCTTGACCTGATCTCTGACTCACGGGCACCCAATAGGTCTCCATAAATCTGTGCATCAGACCAAGTTTAAACATGATAAGTGCTTGCAACCGGTGGCCAGTTGCTAAACCTGGATATAGAGTACACTGACTCTCTTTCTTTGGCACAAATTCACATCCTAGCCGATGCATTGAGGAATAGCTCGAGGCGTGAGAGTGACTTTTGACTGAGGCGGGACTACAGGGAGATGAGAAGAAAAGCATCAATGACCTGCTCTTGCTCTGTGAAGAATAAAACATGGAGAGACCACCGAGACCTTAGGAATTCTAGAGGCAGAGGTAGTACAGCCAAAAAAAAAAAGTTAATTTACAACTGTGTGACGGAACTATAAAATGATCTGAGACGTACAAAACTTTCTGTCCCTAAAGGCCCTGTGCACCCAAATACATGTTTTCAGGTGTTTTAGCTGATGAAGGGATAATTTCCAGGACTATATGGACACACATATCAGAACATGCTGAACTGACTACTCTTTGACTCAAGTGTTACTTTTAATGAAGCTGTTACGCAGGTCAACTTGGACTGTTATAATTCTTTTCATTATATTTAGATTAAATCCTAATAAGAGCCCTACCTTAGTTCTCCCCAAGACGAGGTCTAATCATCCAAACTAAGTAAAAACATGCATGTGCTTTGTAGAGGTGTAAGAAAATATCAATATACATGAGTATCACGATATTATGTTGTGCGATACTGTATCAATTCTCCAAAACACTATCAATTTCCAATTAAAGGGGCTATATGTAAGAATCAGAAATTGCTTGTTCACAGCGACACCTGTGGCCGCAATGTCAACGAAAGTCAGCGTCCTGGCGCTCGCGCTCGCGATTGTGCTCGCGCTACATTGACATGAACGAGCACCGGTCTAAACAGTGAGGCGACACACGTCAGCTAACACACAATATCACTCTATATTTCACCTGCTTGGCAGTAATGTTAGCTGACCAGAGGAAGGTCTCTCCATGAATCAATGCTGATCCTAGTGCTGGCTTTTCCTCCCGATCCGGAGGGAACGGAGGGAACGGAGGGAACGGGGGGGGGGGGGGAGACCGACACCCGGTTGGGACGATAACGTAACTCGCTGCGGAGCCCCGTCACTTCACAAGACACGGGAAACCTCTGTTGGTCTGGAGGAGCGGCAGCAGTTATTTCTGCAAAAACGTCCACTGCACATTCACCAGATATTCTCAGAGCTAAACTAACTCTTCTGCAGTGTGTAGTGTGCGCGCGTTCACTTGGAGGCGGAGCGAGCCGAGCGAGTGAGAACGAGCGCGGTGTGCAAACAGGCAGGAGCAGAGCTGCTGCGCGCTCGCGTACCCACACGCGAGCGCGCATGGGATACCGACCCGTTAAGATTTATGCGCGTGATAAGTTACAAATAGTCCCTTTAACCTCTTAAGAATCCGACGGCCCGCCTGGCCCGCTATTCGATCTATCGGAGGTTGTAGCGGGTTCAGTTTTAAAGCTAGACCAACCATGTCATACTAGCTTGTCAAGAAAGAGGCTAAATAACGCTCCAAAGTTACGCTAAATTTTGGCAAGAAAAACTGGCATGGCAATTTTCAAAGGGGTCCCTTGACCTCTGACCTCAAGATATGTGAATGAAAATGGCTTCTATGGGTACCCACGAGTCTCCCCTTTACAGACATGCCCACTTTATGATAATCACATGCAGGTTGGGGCAAAAACCATGCAGCTTTTTGCATGCAGTATAAATGTGTTATATTTGCCTATTCTAAAATTGTTTATTTCTGGTGTGTTCTTTACACTATGACAGTTTACATAAAATGAAATTTAGAAAATCACAATATATCGCCTTGCTTACATTATTGCAATATATCGCAATATATTGAATCGTTACCCCTGTATCATGATACGTATTGTATCGCCAGATTCCTTGCCAATCCACAGCCCTAGTGCCTTGCCAGTATTTCAAAGCAGAAAGCATTCAGATAGAAAAAAAGGATTGGGCCTAAACTACAACCATGGGGGACCCCGCAGTCTCTGGTTGCCCCGTTGTCACTAGATGGACGAGTGTCTCTCTGCTATTTGCTTGTTAAAACCATAAACTTAATTAACTCTGGACATCAGTGTCGGGCAGGAAGCAATCTAGGCTAATATGTTAAACGGCAAGACATTAAAGCTGAGTAAAATTTGACCCACTGATATAAAATAAGATACTGATGATGATGGCATTAATAAAATGTAATCCTTTTTTGTAAAATATAATCGAATTTCAAAGGTTTTTCTATAGCCAGTGCAGCAGGTTGGCGTTTTATTTTACACGTTAAACACACCTTAACAACATGAAACAATGTTTTTTTCCCCCTTAGCTGTAATTAGTGTCGTATAAGTGTTTCACGCTGACTATTTCACATTACCAATGCGTCACCTGACCCATTGATGGGTTCGATATTAAAGCTAATCCAGTGACATTGTAACTAGGTCTTTGGGGCTAATTAAAACGCAAGAGTGATGAGAAGATCAGCAGCTCTCTCTAATGAGCAATAGCAGAGAGAGACAGGCAGTAAAGAGGAGGAGTGGGACAGAGAGCTCCATCTCTAGAGTAAAAAAGTGAAAGAGTGTTACATGCAACCAAACATTCATTACCCGCTAAACACAGTATGCCCTTCACAGCCTTGACAAAAATGCAAGCACACACCATGACAAACAGGAAGATTTCTTCTGCAAATAAATCACTAAAATTAAAGACAATAATGCCTCAAGCTCTTTCTCACACATGCTTTTCTACCCTCCTTTCCTCTGCGCTAAAAGGCAAAATAAATTAATTATTACCCTTTGATAATGTCTTCAAACTGAATTCAACAAAAGCTTCTGGTTTACTTTAATAACACCCCAGCTACTTGTTCTGTAATCATGAAATGAATTTCCAGCTGCCCCAATGACTGCTGTGATATTTACTATGTATTATATATGACAGGATGAAAAAAAAAAGTATGAATCATGCATGAAGCATATTCTTACTTCATGTAGAGTGCCTTGCTTAGTCATCATGCCGAGCAATTGTACGCAGCAGTTGTGTCGTACACTGCCGTGACATGTGAGCACGCTCTGACATCCAAGAAGTGACAGGTTGACCAGGCAGGCCAGGAAGGGATTTCTCACTAGTGACATGTCGCTTCTTACTGTACATGTCAGGTTTTAGCTCTCAGTGGCTTCGTCCTCTCTATCGCAGCATTTCTACTTCCCTGCTCTTCATTATTTCATACCTTTCTTCTTTATTTCTCTGTTGTCGTGTCCTTATTTCTGTTTTCCAACTGACCGTTGGCTAAATCCTTCCTTCGAACAGCCGTTGTCCAATCATAGCTTAGCAACCATACCCAGGCATGCGGGCCTGTCGAGCTTGTGCTTTCGCCTCATGTTGAAGTGGTGTGCATGAGGCTGTTATAAGAATGATGGAGGGTGGTGTGTTTTTTTACCCTGTCTAAAACCAACAAGAGCTAAAATGTAGGGAATGGATTGAAAAGCTTGTCAGGCTGGTTAGCTACCTAACTTTGCTTCCAAGGCCAAGGAGTTGTCAATAATTAACTACATTAGTTTGTGGCGATACAGGTTACCATAGAAAAAAAGGCAGAAACACAACTTCAAATGAATGATAATGTTGTTTGCAAATGCTGTATACGTAAATAAGCTAATAGGAACACATTATCAGTATTGCAGGTCTAAAATACAGAGGCTAACTAGCTAGCTAATGCTGTTTCTTTATGTCCATTGCTGTGTCTCAATTTGTGTACTTCCGTACTTACACTTGTTATTTTAAGTGCGTAGGCGCGTTCACACTGAGAAGTATGGCAAAATGCAGTGCACTAAGTGCCCTGATGTACTCAAAATGGTCAAAACGTTGAGTGTGGAACGCTGGACACTTCTCACCCTCAACGGACGCCATCTTTGCTGTGTAGCGGAAGGGGAGGGGCCACCAACCGATTTAAAACTAGTGGAGTGGCGAGGAAGCTGCAGCCGTTGCGGTTTTAACGATGAACACCAAACTATATAAATTTAAAGTTATAAATGTGGGTTTTTTTTAACGAAGTACCACTATACTGTAGTCGGTAGAAGCCATTATTGGGTTTATTCATGAATTACTGCCAATACCGCATGATGTCCTAGCTGACTATCACCAGCTGATCTAACGAACTTCTTGTGAGTACACAACAGCCGCGTGCTGTTTCAGACTACACTACCCTGTCAAAATGAACGCACTACACAAGTTTTTTGTCAACTGAAAATAATAAAAAAATCTGCCAGAGACAGCATTTCAATCAATTCAAGGATCTAACGCTTAAAGAGGCTATATGTAAGAATCAGAAATTGCTTGTTCACAGCGACACCTGTGGCTGCAGTGTCAACGAAAGTCAGCGTCCTGTAGCTCGTGCTCGCGCACCGGTCTAAACAGTGAGGCGACGCACGTCAGCTAACACACAATATCACTCTATATTTCACCTGCTTGGCAGTAATGTTAGCTGACCAGAGGAAGGTCTCTCCATGAATCAATGCTGATCCTAGTGCTGGCTTTTCCTGCTTTCTGCAGACCGCGGAGGGAACGGGGGGGGGGGGAGACACCGACACCCGGTCGGGACGATAACGTAACTCTCTGCGGAGCTCCGTCACTTCACAAGACACGGGAAACCTCTGTTGGTCTGGAGGAGCGGCGGAATTTATTTCTGCAAAAACGTCCACTGCACATTCACTAGATATTCTCAGAGCTAAACTAACTCTCTGCAGTGTGCACGTGGAGTGGGAGCGAGCCGAACGGGTGAGAACGAGCGCTTCTGCAAGCAGGCAGCAGGCTGCAGGAGCAGCGCGTACCCACACGCGAGCGCGCATGGGATTGCGACCCGTTAGGATTTAAGCGCGTGATAAGTTACAAATAGTCCCTTTAAATAGCGAGCTAGCTACAGCTGATAAACTGAAAAAGCGACAGTTGTCATTTAACCTGCTAGAAATGATAAGCCTTTTCTCTACCTCCTCGTTTCAACAATTATTAAGAATTCCGAGTGGTAAATCTGCCTCTGTTCTTATTGTAAACTGCATGTATGCTGTGAGAGAACAGAAAGCTCGACAGATGTAAAGGGGGAGGGGGGCTCAGGGAATGGTCATTCCACTTCTCCATAATCCCGCCTCTCTATCTTCCTCCCTTAGCCACTGGTTTCACCCTATTTTCGCCCTGGTTTATTTTGTAGACATTGAAAAGGAGGATCCTCTCTCCAAGCACTCACACACACACAAGCACTCATAGGCCCTCATTTCTAAAGAAACCATGGACTCTTCACTTCCAGGGCTTTTACTGTCCAGCACTCTTGTGAGATCAGTGGCCCGGTGGCTCCCCTGTCTGCCCCGATAGTGGGAGGTTTGGAGTGGAGTTTGATCTTGAGCTGACTCCTCTCTGCATGACACTAACTGCAGTCCTGTACAAAGGAGAGAGCTAAGCCGCCACTTACACAGATACAGCACATGGGCTACTAACCTATTAGCCTTCAGTTTGAACAAGGCTTATACTTAAACCACAGATAGATGACACACTGCCACCACTGTCCGCTCTGCAAATATCCATTATCTCCTCTGATTGTCCCTGTTGTGGTATCACTCCTTTAATCGCTCTGCATTCACAAACTATCATGTTTCTGAGAGAGGTGCATTGCATGCAGGTGCCACCTGTGTCAATATCTTTTCTCTTTTTTTTGAGGGAAATCTGGTCATTACAAAAGCTGTAATATGTGTCAAAGAAGGCATTAAGGACAGCAGACACTACAAAATACAGCCTACGAGAAGCAATTGTTCTTTTCAGTTGCAGTTTTGTTGTCAAGGCTTTGAAACCGCTCTCGCAGAGAAGTTCAATAAGCTGCAGATTGTTCTAAAGATTTTTCCATGACTGGGGTGCAAAATAAGAAAAGGCCGTTTTACAAAGTTCCGAGCAAATCCCTGTTGCCTGGAAGAGCAGCCATGAAGTCAAATGAGGCTGATAATACTGTTGATGCTGCTTTAGGTGAAACAGGATACCATATTGACATACTGGTAGGTAAAGTTGATCTAATATGGCTTTGTAAGTTCAAATACATCCATCATGCAGTCTCTGTAGGCTAATGATGATGAGGCCATATAGAGAGCGTACTGTGAAATGAATAGGACAGTGAGTTGCTTATAAATCATATGAATGTAAAGTGGAGAAAATGCACATACAAATAATGTTGAAGCTCCATATTCACAATATTCATTACATCTTAAAATAAAAAAAAGCCTTATTTTAAAGTGAACTATGAAGTTATAGCTAGGAGACAACTTAGTTTAGCATAAGGACTGGAAGCAGGGGGGTCAGCTTGCCTGGTTCTGTGTGAAGGTAGCAAAAATCTGCTAGTCTGCAGATTGTCTGCAGTAATCTGCTAGTGGAGCTCATTAATTAACACTTCATTTTATGGTGGTAGGCATTTTTTTGAACCTTTGCAGAGAGCCGGGCTAGCTGTCTCCCCGTGCTTTCGGTCTTTATGCTAAGCTAACCATCTCCTTGCTGTAACTTCATATTTACTGTACAGAAATGAAAGTGCTACTGATCTTTACATCTCTGTCTCGGCAAATATAGCATAGAAAGCAAATAACCACATTTCCCAAAAAGTCTAACAATGCTTTAAAGGTACAGCGTGTAGGATTTGGAGGCATCTAGTGATGTGGTTGCAGATACCCCTCCGCTAACTCCACCATTTCCAAGACTGTGGTAACGTGAGCTGCCGAGTGCAAAACTGTGGTAACGCCGTTGGCCTTGCACAGAGGCCATCCTTACCGTAATAACACTACTTTAGGAGCAACAGAAGTCAGACGGCAGCTGACGGTACCACGGTTTTGCACTGTGTGGCTCATGATGCTAGGGCTGTGTATTGGCAAGAATCAGACGATACGATACGTATAATGATAGAGGGGTTACGATTCAATAGAGTGCGATATATTGCGGTACTGTAAGCAAGGCGATATATTGCGTTTCTTTCAAATCTAATTTTAAGAAAACTGTCATAGTATAAAGAACACAACACCATATGCATAAAATGAGTAAAAAGTTTACTTATTTATGCAATCAGAACAGTGGGATCTACATTTGAATTTATCACAGAACCTGTAACATCCAACATCACAGCACTATTTTGAGAGGGTGCTTCTCTTTGCAAATGAAATAAAGTATTGACTGAGTTAATCTTTGCATGTAAACTATTTATTAAAAATCGATACAGTGTTTTTGAGAATTGACACAGTATCACATAATATAATATTGCAATATTCTATTTTTTCCAATATTTTCTTACACCCCTACACGGTACAACAGTTTCACAAGGGTGTCAGAGAACTATCGTGGCCTTCAGGTAATATAAAAACATGAAAGGCTCTCTCTAAAGCCAGTGTTTGGTTTATCTGTTCTGGGCTACTGTACAAACATGGCGGAGCAACATGCCGGACTCCGTGAAGAGGACCCGCTCCCTATGGAGATATGAAGGGCTCATTCTAAGCTAACAAAAACACAACGATTCTTAGTTCCAGCTGATTATATACTAATGAAAACATAGTTATGAATATTATATTCCATTTCTGCAAATAGATCCCCCGCAAAGCTATACACTGGACCTTTAAATGCTCATTCTAACAGCAGCCTGACTTCCACCTTCATGGCCGTAAATTGTTAAGCTAACAGTCCCTCTCTAAAGGTGTGAATGCTATCTGATGAATGTGTGTGTTATTCCCACTACTGTAGGCCCAAACAATACATTTCAACAATCCTGCTGCCAGCGGGCACCACCTGCTATGGTGTTATCAATAATCCATGAGGGTCCTAATAATGCTGTATCATGGTTTACCACCTCCACACTGAAGGTCACGTGTTTTCTCTCTCTCACACACAATGACGCCGATTGATCCTAATTGTGCTGATTTTACCTCAAATCCCAGCTGCCCGAATCACTGAAGAGGCCGTTAGAGGGTCAAAGTGATTACACTATCAAGGACATCTATTAGAATCCAATTTGGCCAGGTTGGGTCCTCAAACAGGCCCAGCTAACCTCCTTAATGGACATTCATTTATCTCCCGTTGTCTGGGAGCTGTTGCGTGCGAGGTCCGCAGCTTTGGTGCTAAACAGGATGGATGTGATATTTAGATCAATAGGTCGGGCTTATGGGGAAAAATGTGATGGTATACAGATGATAAGAGGGTGATATTTCATTGTAAATGTCAGTGTAATGTAACCATCAAATGCCCAAGGTGGGGGACCATGCATATACTGTATTATAAGGCTGTATACTGTATACGCAGCAACCTATAGAGCACGACACGTGAAGGCCCTTCTTCTATCGCTCCCTCGCACACTGGTGTGAATCTATTTAAATAATGAGGAGAAGCAGCTGTCAGGCTTGGTTATCTTGACACATGGACTGTAGTCCAAACACCTATATACATCTGAGGGGAGAAAGGAAGACAAAGAGACGGAGAGCACACTCACTGCACTGCAGGGTACCTGCATGTTTTCTTTATTTAACCACATACCTCGGAGCTTGAATAGACAATCGTCAGAGAGGTGCCTGTGCCGGTACTGCTGCATCAATCACCATGAGAGAAACTTCTGCTCTGAGATGAGATCCATCACTCTCACCACGCCACAGGTTTAAAATATGCCACTTGAAGAACATATAGCAGAGTATTGCCTCTTTGGTGGGTGCTTTTATTCAAAAGCACTTCTTCCTGATGTGAGTTTATTTATAGGATTTTGAGTAGTATTCCAGTGCACATTTGACTGTGAATTGCAACTGTTGTGTATGTCACAGTCCACCCACTGGGCTCTATAGGTGTCTCTCTCTCTCAGTATATTCTTCACCTCTGTCACAACCATTCCCCTAGCCTGTCATCTCAGTTACCCAGCTGTGGAAGCACATACGTACATGCCCATTAACCTCAGACCAAATCCCACTGCAACTCTCTCTGTGCCATGTTTCTTCTAATACACAGCTGTCTGTACAGAAAGTCGAAAAATTGAACATACATTGTAGTGGGCTTCACCAATAAGCTGATGTGATAAAATATGTGTACATTTTGAAACCTTGCTGTTTTATATACCTGTCATCATCTTTTAAAGTCTCTATATCTGTGGATCAAGATTGTGTATCACACTTGTGGTTTTCATCATAAAAGTGGAATTGATCCTTGATGTAAAGCTGCAGTCAGTAACTTTGAGCAAATATGATAAAGAGTTATTTTTTATGAAACTGTTGCTATATCCGGACAGTAGTTCATGAGACAGATAATCTGTGAAAAAAAAGTTCATCTGCCTCCTCCTAGCCCGAACAAAAACAACCAATCAGAGCCGCGGAGTGTCAAACGCAGCTGTCAATCACTGCTCGCAAAACTCACAAAAATGATCAAACGGTCAAACTTGGCAGTGCTGATCAAATGTGAATCAAGATTCTGTTACTGTAATGCTTATAGAGAGGTCAAGTCCCTCCCCTTCCGGTGGGGAGGGACCTTACTGTATTTCATAACATGCAAACATGTAGCCTACTGTAGTCAACAACGAGAGACAAATAAGTTTTTGATCCTGTTTGAATTTCGCAATGATTCACACACGTTTGTCAATTTAAAAGATAATTTTGCAAGTCAAGAAAGTCAGTTTGTCGTAGTATCATTTAGTGTGGTGTGAAACCGCTCAGTGAACTACATCGCTTGTCTCGCACAATATACGTCACCAACACTAGCTAACTTAGCTATGTTCCACGCACAATTGTAACGTTATCTTACCTGATGTGTTTTATCCAGCGACTCCTGGTCTTTTTTTTTCAGCCGGGAAGAGAAAGAACAAGCAAGACCCGTTGGAGTGAGTACATCCAGGTACGAGACACAGGCATCGTAGCTTCAGCAAGAGAGAGACGTCACTTATGCGACTTTTGGGTGTGTAGTCTTTCTAATTACGTATTTTCACAGTCTGATGCTTCAACAGTTTTACCCCAAACTGACTTTCTTGACTTGCAAAGTTCTCTGTTATTCATGGCGCGATTCAAACAGGATCAAAAAATTATTTGTCTCTCGCAGTTGACTACTGTACATATTTTTTCCAAAATAAGGTCCCATGGTGGTCCACTGGAAGGGGCGGGACTTCACCTCTATTTCTCTCCACAAATGTTTTCAGAAACATCTTGTAGTGTACTGTTTAGCTGTAAAATGAGAAAGTTTGTGACCCCATCTCGAGCCAAAACCAAGCACCGCCCACCAGCCGGAGCAAATTTTCTCATTTTACAGCTAAAGCAATAGAGAATCCTCGACTCTGATTGGTTGTTTTCCTTCGGACACGTTGATATCTTACAAATGCCATTAGGAGCACTATGAGGACACAGGGGAACATTATTTTTTTTCTGTTTCATGCACTACTGTCAGGATTAAGTGACTGTTTTATAATAATTACTTTTAATCATATTTGCTCAAAGTTACCGACTGCAGCTTTAAGTTAAGGATCAATTCCACTTTTATGATGAAAACAACAAGTGTCATACACACTTTGTTACACAGAAATAGTGACTTTAAAAGATGATGACAGGTATATAAAACAGCAAGGTTACAAAATGTACATGTATTTTATCACAAGAGCTTATTGGTGAAGCCTTACTACAATGTATATCTCGACTTGAAACACGGCACAAAAAAGTTGCAGTGCAAGTTACCAACTGCAGCTTTAAAAATACACTCCTACTTGCACACTCACAGAAACATCACTGTGTTCAGACTTTAAGACTCAAATCAGACCTACTGTATGGGCAACTGATTTTTTTTATCATCTCCACCACAGATTTCAGTAGCACTGATAAACTGAAAGATGGATGTGGGTGTCTTGGTGACTCAGGCCATATGCTGCAATGATCGTAGCTGGTGCAATGATATCAGCTGTCTTGAATCCTTTCCACAACACTCGTTACGTGTCCCGTCTCTCGCCCGCTCTCTCCTGAGCCATCTCCAGTAACAGCCCATTCACACGAAAAGGCACATGAATGAAACGATAATGTGCAAGGCCAAAGCGTGTAATAAGAATGCCTTTCTTGCTTTTGGCATGTCATTTGCACGCCATGTAGTCTGTACTGACTGCAATGTAAATTCATCTGCGTAAATATGCTATGCTGAGAGCTAGTGACGTAGAATAACAGGTGAGAAAGACCGCTCATGAGTGAGAGGGGAGGTGGATGGGTCCAACAAACACATGACTTTTAACTAGGAGACCAGTGTTTTGTAAGTTACGTTAGAGACGTTTGTCACGTTTTATTTAGTGATTTTCCGAACAGATGTTACATTGTTTCCGTATGTATTTTACTTTTAAGCCCAACCATGACGTTTTTCTTAGACCTAAATGGGTGGTTTTGCCACCTAACCTTGGATGTTGCCATAGTTTTGCATACAAATGACATACGGAAAGCATATCTTGCGTCGTCATGACACACGGAATGTCCTTGTAATGTTGTGCTATTTATACGCCTTGCCGTGAGACCAGGTTGCCAGTAATATAGATGAAATGCCAACAATCTTCCAGCAAAAGACAGAAACAAAATCCGTATTAAGGTATATTATTAAAATGGAAAGCTTTACTTATTCATTCACTTATATGATGCTCAGCCCTCGTCATAAACATGGAGTTATAGGGATGTTATGTTATATGCAACTGTGCATATTTGAGTACATTAATTTAAAAGAAAAGGCCACATGTGAACAAACATGCACATCTTGCTAATGCCAAAGGTCAACTCTTCATTTAGTCACGTCAAGGTGATTCTAACAAGTGAAATATTGCTTTAAGAGTAGCGTCTGACGCCTCGGATCCAGACGGGCAAAGGTCTTGGCAAGACACCCCCGCCACCTGGGCACCCGGACACCCGGACACCTGGCAGGGCCGACGGTGTGATACCTAAGTGTTTCAGACTACGGCCAGATGGTTGCGTGAAGAGAGATCGCACACACACACACACACACACACACACACACACACACAGACAATCGCGTACTCGCAGACACATGCAATTTGGCATACAGTTGCCTCGCACAAATAATTCATGGGAGCCAGATGCACTGCAGATCTGCAGTCTTAAACACATGCATACAAATAACGCTGCTCACGTTCCCCGCATGCGCCGTATTCTTGGGAGGGTGGGAGGCTTTTACACTTGATACCAGGCATTAAGTTGCATATTACTGTAGTCTTTACCTTACCTTGAAATTTAATGTATGGGGAAATATGATGTATCTTTACAAATGTGAGGAAAAGATTTGTCACATTTACAAGCTCTCCATTTATGTCAACAAAATAAATAAATACGTTGTATGTCGGTACAGAAAAGTTTACAGCATATGTGACCCACTCCGATATATCCTCCACCGGCCTCCTTGTAGACAAGCGTGTACGAAAGATGGTTCATCTTGTTTGCCCAAACTTTTTGTGTTGGAACAGAGACAGAGGCCAGGCTGCTGATTTTGAATAAGCAGAATGACAAAGACGGGAGGAAGAGAGAGACAGAAAGATACAATGAAGCCCTCTGCCCCTCAAAAGCTACTTCAGAGGCGGTGGGTGAAACAAAAGCTGCCGCATAGGGACAAACAAAGTGATGAAAGCAAGCTTGGAGAATTCAGAAGAAAAAAGATGACACATTTCTTTCATTTGCAGAGAGAACGCCTGCTTATCAAAGCGACGTACAATGCGACGCTGAAGCGCGAGTCATTTTTTTTCTTTTGTTCTTCCCGGAATTGTACTGGAAATCATATGGCACATAAATCACGCGGACATTTCTTTATTTGCACCGCGCACGCACCACTGCCATATGCTTTCAAGAGGGAGACCATTTGTTTTTCAAGGGGCCCTTGGAAAAGAGCTTTGATGGCGTCCAAGAGAGAGAAAAATAAAAGAGAACAGGCACATTTCATTGAAGTTGCCCCCCTTTGGATGATAAAGCCAATGTGTATTAGAGAAGGGGGGACACCGTCTTATATCAAAGCCCGGGAATGACTCTCTGGTTTGTTGCAGGTGTAGCGCATCGGCGAGGGAGGAATCCCACTGCTCCCAGTCTTAAACAAAGGTGCAGCTACCAGTAAAACCAGCGCCGTCCTCTCTCTGTCTCACTAACATCAGTTCATTCACATTCCCCACCTTCCATCTTCAAGGCAATCACTCATGTCTCGGTCGTAATGGAAGGTACAGCAGTCACTTCGACCTAGTGAGAGGGAGCTCCTATTATTCCCTCATTGCGTTGACGGATGATTCCTGGATACGATAGCGAAGAGAGGGAGAGAGACGTAATGTCGAGAGAGAGAGAGAGAGAGAGAGAGAGAAAGAGATAGAATATAAGGGAGAAGGGTAATGTTCGGGCTGCTAATGTTTGCTTTCAGATTTGAAATAAAGCTGCTGCGGGGAGATAGGAGACAGATCAATCAACGCAAAGAGAACAGGGTTAGCATTCTGGGTCTAAGCAGGTGATTTGTCTACGGGCTGAAATGGAATTGGACATTCATACAGGAGTGGTTATGAATATGGAACCGAGCAGTGACTTTGAAAATGGAACAGTTCAGAATGAAGCGCTCCAGTAAGCCACGGAGACTGCACTGGGAACAAGTGATGTAGTCTGCGAGGCAGCCATTTTTCATAGCCTGTGTATAAATTCCCCAACAAGGGCTTGGGTTCACCTCCTTTGGTGTTTTATGTGCCGTGATCTCTCTTCCTCTGTAACACCCGCTGACGTCTCAGCATTTAAATGAAGAGGAGAAAAAGACAGAAAGGCGCTAGAAAGATGTTATTTTATCCCAAATCCTATATGTCTTCTTATATTTGCAAACTTAATGTTTGGATTTCTTACTCTCTCTTAATAAATTACTCAGATGGCCTATCTGAAAGAGTTATTGGTCACTCTGAGCCATATATACTGGCCATGAAACAGGCTCTTCCTAACGTGACTATATTGTAAAAGATAGGGGACAAAATACAGCTTGTGCTCCGTGCAAAAACACATTCTAAAGTTCCGCTAAAGCTAATGAGTCAGACGTTACTGTGTTTCTAGAACTAAATTCCCTCTTTTCGTTTCCCTGGACATTGTTGATGCTGCTGCAGTAAAGGGCTATTTCCCAGTAGTCGCAAATGTAGGCTTGTTGCTCGGACGAACACATCACCGGCAATAAACCTACACATACCGTGGCTAATAAACCCACTCGATTTGGCTTAGTCAGATTGTAAACTTTCAAATGCATTTTTGCACAAAACAAGGACTGATTTTTCTTATACTGTCGTCACTCTTTAAAAAAGTAATAGTTTCAAGGCAAATATGGAGAGGAGGAATGATTACAGAGACCAATAACTCTTTCAATGTACGTATGGCATGTAAGAATTGTATTAAGATATACTCAAACAAAATCTGAATCCCTCCTTTAAAGTAAGTCTATGTACTGTAACTTAAGTAAACGTAATGCGTAGTCTAACCGCGACACAATTAAAGAACTGTGATGACGTCAGCAAACTGACTAAGTAAGGTGAGAGGAAGGCTAGCTATTTCCCCCAGATTCCAGCCTTTATGCTAAGATTAGCTAAACATCCCTTGGCTGCATTTTCATATTTAACAGACAGATACGACAGGCGGAAAAGGCAATGTAGGTAGGAGACGTCAGAGACAGGCAGCAAGTCTAAACATGGCTGGACGGCAGTACCGGTGTTGCACATTGGCAATCTGGAAAATGTGAGTGGTCAGTATATTGCTGCGTTCCAGACAACTCGGGGGTCGGAATTTTCTCAGTTGAGATTTCCAACTCCCCACCTCCAGACGTTCCAGGTACAAAACACCAAACGTAAACAAAAAACCATGGCTGGCAGTGACAGACTGATATTTTTTTGGCAAGTGTACACACATTTGAACTCAGCAGTGCAGCCTCCACATGTTTTTGGGCACTTTTAATGTTTTCCCGATAACTTTTGTGCAGAGAAGATAACTTTCAGAGATTGTTTACCGTAACCAGGTACCTAATAACATGGCGACATATTTTGACACCAATTCACATGCAGAATAGGTTTTTACTATATGATAGTATTCATTTTATTAATTAAATAAAGGCAAATATACTTAACATTGCCTTTTAGCTGATGGTTTATCATTTACAATGTGCACTTCCATTGTTGTGTGACGTCAGATAACTGCTTCTGCGTTTATAAGTAGGAACTCCGAACTTTGAGTGGTGTTCCATTGTACTTTTTTTAGTAGGAGGTCAGAAATTTTCGAGTTTCCAGTTGTCTGGAACGCAGCATATGTACTCGGAAACTTAATGAGGAAATGAGGGACAGGTGTGCAGGGAGGAGCAGGCTCCAGAGACAGGCAAAGGTCAGGGAAATCTGAGGGCATCTGGTGGACAGGTGAGGAATGGCATGGTCTGTAAAGTTCCATTATAAAGGGCCCGTGGGGGGGGGGAGGGGTGAAAGGGTCAGAAGATGAGAGGACAGATGAGGCAGGTGTCACCTTGACAAGTGTACTAAATCGAGCAAGGATGTGTTTTATTTCTTATGAATTCACTGTGTTATTTGTAAGAGGAAGGTGTATTACTTCTATCAAAAGGTACATAGTATCAAGTATGTTTAAAACGTCATTCACAAACCTCAATTACAAGAACATATTATGTGTGGTTGTGTGGTTGTCGTTGAGCACACGTGAGCAAGCGTTGGTCCATGTGCAATAAAATGTGTGAATGTGATTAACGTGTGAAGTTTGTAGCCATCAGTAAATGTCAAAAGCGCAGTCGTGTTCAGTATGAAACTGAGCAATTTAGTGCAGCCAGTTTGTTGTTGAATCACACTATTCAGCCCTAAATCAAGCCGTGCCCTATGAATCAGCCGTGCCCTTGTGATTCATTGCATCTGATTTGGATCTGAAATGTCCTTCCCTCCCACTTACGATATCTGATTGGCTTCCTGATGTAGCTTCCTCCCATCTCCTTCCATTTGTCTAATGAAGAGACTATTGATTACTCATGCAGACAGATGGACGGACAGATGGACACAGAAATAGTGACAAAGAGAGGAATAAACATACAAACCAACCGACAGACTGGCAGGCAGTCAGTATGAGTCAGCGTGTAAACACTGGAACAATCAAAGGCAAATCATTTTTGCATATTTTGACTGAGATTCCTTTAAGTACATATTACATGATACGTGGACATTTTTACACTAAGTGGGATGGCTCTAGGGATGACGTTGGTCTGTGTGTCGGGCCCATAGACTGTATATAAGAAGTCGACATAGCCACCATGACACCACCCACTGGTTTTGTGCTGCTGTTTGGAAGCCTCGAATTCTGCATTTTGGCAGTTGCCATCTTGGTTTTTGGCAGTCGCCATCCTGGGTTTTTGCAACCAGAAGTGACACGAAAGGGTGGAGCTAAGTACAACCGAATGCTGAATAAGACATTCTAGGCAACCAAAAGGATTCTAATTAAGTTTCATGAACTGAAAACACACTGTGAAAGGGTTAAAGTTCAACATCTAGACTGGAAAACGCTGTGGTAGCAACCTGTCAATCACAAGGTAGCCACGCCCTAAAGCATACCCTGCTTTATGGTCTATTTGACTCTAAATGGGACCATAATTTACTAAATGAACATCATGCTGTATTGAAGAAGACTTGAAACTAGTGATTGAGACCATAAACTCATGTTTACAATGTTTACTGAGGAAATAAATCAAGTGAGAAGTAGGGTCATTTTCTCATTGACTTCTATACAATCAGACTTCTTTTTGCAACCAGAGGAGTCGCCCCCTGCTGGCTATTAGAAAGAATGCAGGTTTAAGGCAATTCTGCATTGGCTTCACTTTTCAGACCCCGGAGTTGCCCACTGGTGACTGAAATATCTCAACATGTATCGGGGGATTGCCATGAAATTTGCTACAGATATCCATGGTACCTCGGGTAAGAATCACAACGTTGGTAATCCCTTGACCTTTCCTCTAGTCTACCATGAAGTTGACATTTGTGATTTTATGTAAAATATCCCAACAACTATTGGATTGATTGGAGTTTAGTCATGTATACGTCCATGTTCCTCTCAGCATGAATTGTAACAGCTAGGTAATCCCCTGACGTTTCATCTAGTGCCATCATCAGGCCAAAATTGCAAAACAAATAGCATTCCCATCAACCTCAGGTGTTCTTTGTGTTTAGTGCTAATTAGCATATCTTAGCATAACCTGACACGCCGGATGGTTTGTTACACAGAACCATCTGAGAAGCTGTCACTGGAAACTGTTTGGAAAAAGGGCTTTCAAAAAATACTTGGCAGGTGATTGGATGAACTATGTGTCAATCAAACTCTTGCCGAAGCCAGTTGGGAGAAGAGTGAAACATCTTTTCCATCGAGCCACAGAAGCCTTTAGCGCTGTTCTTTGCTCTTCTTTCAATGTGCTAACCTCTAACAGACACCTCTCCGTGTCGCTTCACACACACCTAGGCCACGCCCGTAGCTGCCAGTAGCTCACCACAGGACGCTGATTGGTCCGTGCTCTGGCTTGCCAGACACAAACGCATTACTTGAAGCCAGACAAGATGGATTTTCGTGTGACATGTGTCCTGCACATTGATTCTCGCATGATCTCATGACATCGCGAGAGTCCAGCTGCCGTGCAAAGGTAAATGTTAGCATACCAACACGCTAAACTTAGAGGTTGAACATGGTAAACAATATACCTGCTTGACATCAATATGCTAGCATTGTCATTGTGAGGATGTCACTGTAGTGTGCTGCCGTTAGTATTTAGTTCAAAGCACAAAGTACAGCCTCACAGAGCTGCTAGTGTGGCTCTTAGTTTTGTTACTTAACATGCAGTAGTGTGTGGTGTTTATGATTACCAAGATGAATAACTAAGACAAAAACAATTCTCTTGGACTTCTAAATCCTCGCTGCCCCACTGGTAGGCCAGTCAAAACCATTTTGGCTGCACAGCCAAACTTTCTTCTCACCCACAGGACTTTATTTGAAATTCTAGTGGAGATCTCAAAGTTTCAAAGATACCAAATATGCCAACCTGAATTTGGGAAAAGTCTAGAGATCTAGAATATTTCCTATAACTATATAAAAAAAACATGGAGTCTTGGGTTTGAACATTTCACTCAGTGTAAACATCATATAGCTTCAGTGAAGTCGGAACAGGCAGATACAGAATTTATTTATTTATGCGATGCTGTCCAAATGTGAAATAAGGTGATTTTTCCTAACTTATAGCTACTTTAGCAAAAAATAAAGCTGTATGTTGAGGGGTTGCGATCAATTCAGTCAAGATGACGCCGTTTTATTTTCTCTTTATCTCAAAGAAAGACGACATCCTGGCAGACAGAATCGCAATAACAGTGCACAGATATACACAATAAGCAATGTACACTATATAACTTCCTCCAGATTGGGTTTGTAATATAAAAATACGATTAGAATGTTAAAAACTGATTTATTTTCATTGCATTCATCCGATGTTCTCTGTGTTGCCCTCTGAGTTACTTCTATCAGATGAGTACCCCCCCCCCCCCACACCCTCCACACCCTCCACACTTCCTCACTCTCCTTCCTCTGTAGTCAAACCCATCTAAGACAGGGCTGTAAGGGAGCTGATCTCCTTTGATTCCCCTGGACTAGGAGGAGACAGACTGGAGAGAGAGACTGTGAGAGAGGGAAAAGGAGGATTCACTCAGCAGCAGCCCCGGTCCTCTCATCCGTACTCTCATCCTGCCGCCGGAGCACACTTGTTTCCCTCAGAACTTCTGTATTCTTCCCAGGGCCAGAGAGATGCGGTGAACGAGAGAGGGGGGGGGAGAGGGAGGGGAGAAAGGTGTAAGGAGAGGCAAGAACACGCTCTGCATGCAGATAAAGATTTAGTCGAGAAAGAGCAGGACTCGGAGGGAAAACGGGGAGAAAGAGAAAGGGTAGAAAAGTCAGGGATTAGACACAAAAAGAGATTTGAGCAGCCTCTGCCATACTGTCTAAGTAGTAGTTGAATGTGTTGCTTTTAATAGAATTAAATAGACCTTTGGTTGTGAGTCACATGTGCTCCGTGGCACCACTTGAAAAGACTCTCAATATATAGCAGGAAAGTGGCTCCAATTATCCGGCTGTTATTAATTCTAATTACAAGTCAGGGACCACTCCTACTGTATATAATGTACTTAAGCACCTTTTGTTTTTTGGCTGCACCCAGAGAGAGGAAGAGAGAGGAGGGGGATAGCAGGAGACTTCTGCTTCTGAGCCGCAGCTTCTAATTGATTTGGTTGCTTAATCCCTCTCGGATTGAGTCGGGGAGAGAGCGCAGGGTGATTGAGGCATTTGAATTCCCACCCTGTGAGACGCGGCGGCAGCATGGAGGTCATTTAAATTGAATGCGGATCAGTCGCAGCTCGTGTTTACTCCGAGGAGTTGGCTGCCGCTCACAGCCGGGACTCTCAGTCTGTTAGGACAGATCATCAGCGAGGCCATCGATCCCGGGCTGTTTGTTTGCGCACACGTTTGGCTCCCTGACGACGCCGCGTCACTCGTGGTTTTTGCAGCTGCTGGAGCGGACCGGAGTGTGTGAGAGCGGGAGCATTTCTTGTGCTCAAAATATCCATCAAATGTCCGTTTTTTCACACTCCTCCTTGCCTCACGTGACTCCCATAACCCGTCCTTTTCCACGCGGCTTTAGACGAGCGGAGCAGCTAACTTCTCTGAATATCCACGCCAGAAAGTGACTATGGGTCTCTTGACATTATGAGGTTAAGCACAAAAGAAACACATATTAAGGCTTAGCTCTGGACTAATATTGGAATGTGACCATGAAAGACATTTCTAATCTGCTCAGCCAAAATCACATTAACTCCCCTCATGTATTTCCTCCACACTAACAGAGCCGGGTCTGGGAACATTTTTAATAAGAAACTTTTCTTCTGTACACTGCGGCTGGTGAAGAAGAAGAGGGGGAGTACAAGGAAATGCTTCTTCTGTAACTAATCTACGCTGATTTTGGAAGCGGGGCGGAATTTTTTTTGCACACTCGAGCAGGCATAGATGGCCCAGAAACAAAGCAGTGCACGTTTCCCCCCCCTAATAAACACAGCGCAGATCTATTAGAGTCACTTTCCGCGGCATGTCAGGGCAAAGAAAAACCACCAGTCCAGTCCAAACATGAAACAGCTCTCCAGGCTGGAATATAAGAAATGGCACCCTCCTGAAATGTGAAGCCATGCAGGACGCCACTAGAAGACAGATGATTGGCTGTCAGGGTCTCTCTAAGACTCAGTGATCATCACACGGAGCACGC
This sequence comes from Sebastolobus alascanus, assembly GCA_916701645.2. Taxonomy (NCBI): domain Eukaryota; kingdom Metazoa; phylum Chordata; class Actinopteri; order Perciformes; family Sebastidae; genus Sebastolobus; species Sebastolobus alascanus. The sequence goes on along the minus strand of CAKAOJ020000011.1, from coordinate 6,707,920 downwards.
AGACTCTCTCTCGGGTCCCCCGGGGGGTTGTGAGAGCTCGGTATACAAAGCGAGGGAAGGAGAGTGGAGCGGGGGAGTGAAGAGGGGGTCATTTGGAGCCGTTTTATTGAAGAGGGGGGTATGAAAATGAGGGCCGCACATTATGACCAAGTACAACACGCTTCTACAAGCCTATTCATAGCATTCTTAATTACAGCGCATGCACTTGCTGCCCATATGTCACATTTCCATAAGTGGTGATCATTAGGTGTCACAGGGGTTTGATAAACATGGCCTTTTCTGTGACTCAAACATATGTTTAGGCTGCCATGGTCACATAATGGAGCACAATGATGAGATATTTCCAGTACTGCAGACCCACACTTACTGTTGAGGAACAGATAGCCAGCGCCAGGCTTCACATGCTTTTAGTGTATAGGCAAAACATAATCTGATTGCTTGATGTCTTGATTATATTATACTGTCTTGATATATATATATGTGAAAAGTACATTCATCTCATCAGCCTCGATGTGTACCCCGAGTTGAACTGTACTTTCCACAACATGTGCGATCAATCGAAAGCTTTATGTTACAGATGTCAGAGGCTAATATTGATTCCGGGCGTGGGTTAGGTTAGAGTCACCCAGTTCAACCAACCAACCAACCAACCAAGGAGGCAAGATCGTGACTGTTTAAAGAGGAGCAGTAATTGTAAATGGACTTGCGTTTATACAGCACCTTTCTACTCTTCCGATCCACTCAAAGCACTTTACACTACATGTCAGCATTGACCCATTCACACACACATTCATACACTGATGGCAGAACCAGCCATGCAAGGTGCCAATCTGCCCATCAGGATCTAATCTAAATACTCATTCACACACCGATGGCACAGCCTTCCGGAGCAAATTGGGGTTCAGTATCTTGCCCAAGGACACTTCGACATGTGGACCGGAGGAGCCGGGGATCGAGTTGCCGATGGGAGTAAACTATTTTGGGCTCATGAGACGCGCACATTAAAGTCCTTCACTGGCTGTTTAGACCACCTTTACTTTCAACACATTCTCACTCCCAACTCGTCAAGTACCGCCGCTTGGTCAGTGACCCTCAGCGTTGGAGACCAACGCACGGGGTACCCATCTTGCGTTACTTTTGGGCGTGTCAGGGACGGCGTGTGAATATATGCTCGTTACATGCATACAGTGTCCTTTAAAAACTTCCTTTTTCACAGAAAGCTAGGTTTAGGTTAAGGAAACGGTCGTGGTTGACGTTAACTTCACTGACTATCGACTCACGTGACTCACGCTACTAACTAGTCATGTGTCTAATCTATCTATATATCTATCTATCTATCTCTCAATATATCTATCTATCTATCTATCTATCTATCTATCTATCTATCTATCTATCTATCTATCTATCTATCTATCTATCTCTTTTAGTTTCACACGGGCCACGAACAGTAGTCTCCTGTTTGAAAGTCCTGTGTTTGTTTGACCCATCCACCGTCCTCCCTTAGTGCACCCCCCTGCTATTAATACTACATCACTTGCTCTAAGTTAGTTGAAAGCCCGGTGCGTCGTACTGGATACAGTCGCTAAAGGGTGCCTCCATGCATCTGTATCTGATGCCGAGGAGCACTTAACAAGCGGTGGTACTTGACGAGTTAGGAGTTAGACTGGGTTGTTACTTTATGGCATTAGTTGTGAAAACAAAAAAGTTTCCGACTGTTTGTGAACCTCACTTCAACTTTTTTATTGTTTTACAGCCATTTCTTTAGTATTGGTTGGGTTCAGAAAAATTCCGGACCCAACCGTACCACTTGACCTCAAAATCTGATTGGCCACCCCGAAAATGCCACCCTTGTGTGATTGAGTCTGGGGATGTAAACGGATACATTATTTCTGAATAGAAATCCAAATGTTTGCAGTAATATTCATCGTAGACACTGCAGAACAACTTTACATTCATCTGGGCCTCCTCCCATTTTATACAGTTTTTAAAGAAAAATTATGCAGTATGGCCCGAAGCACTTCTGACTTGTATTTTCCCACTGTTAAAACCTTATGGTCTATTAATTTCCATCCCGAGCATGAACGGTTACACAGCTTGTAGGACCTTTTTTACTTTACTTTTTTAAAGTTGGGGTTGAATACAAATGATGTTTTATTATCTGATTGATTTAGGTACATGGTTGAAATATTATGTTATATAGGCTTATAGATACTATGTTAGGAGCTAAACTTATACATATACGTTTGAGGAGTATACAGTAAATGACAGTAAACAATTTAACAAAGAAGATAAGAAGATTAGGCAATCTAGATAATTTCTGATGAATGCCGACAAAGGCCCCGTCCACTTCAGATATAAATCCAAACAGATCTTTTGTGACATAAACAAATACTTTGTATTACACCCCTAGTCTGTGGCCTACCTTGGTCACCCCGTTCAAAAGGGCTTACACACACCCCTGGTTAGGGATGTCACGATACCAGAAATTTAGAAGTCGATACCAATACCAGTAAAATTCCATGATTATCGATACCAATTCCATACCACGGTAAAAAACAAAAGTAAAACCACAAATCCCATGTACTTCAACATACACTCCTTTATTACCGTTTGCATACTGTTTTTTGTTAGGAAGTTAAACAGGTCATAATTCCCTCTCTATTATGATTTTATATTGCTGTGAAAACACCTCCTTCAAACAACTGGATTTATTCAAGTTTCTCGCCAAAAAATACATTTTACAAGATTACATCTGAACACTTCATAATAACGTTAGAATGTAACTTTGCCCAATACTCATTTTTTTTTTACTTTGAATAGAGCCTGAACGCATCATAATGTAAATCAGTGGCACCTCCCGTGTTGAAATCGCAGCCGGTAAGCAGCACAGTCCTGCGCCGAGCTAACAGCTAACGTTATTTAGCTCTCGTCCTGCCGATTTCAACACCGATTGTTGTTCGCAATGTAGCATTATCGGGGAAAAAATAGGGTGCGCCCCCTGGATACGTTGATACTGAGTTTACTGGGTCCCCTGGATGACGGGACGCCGTTAGTCTCGAGCCCTGACGGTACTTACGGTACTTGTGGTACTGTAGAAAAACGAGTACTGTCACGTTTTCAGAATTTTGGCATCGACTTGTTGTAATATGATGACATATCTCTATAGTATTTTGTCATATTTATCTCAATAACGATAGAAATTAATCTTCAATCCATTCATTCATTTTCTATATACCAATATATGGTCAGGGTTGCTGGGGCCCAGCACACATTGGGTGATTAGCAAGGTCATCTTGAACAGGTAGTCAGTCTATCCCAGGGCTAACACACATAGACCAACACATTCAAACCATAGGGCAAGTTCCAGTTCTGGACCAAGTCTTTGGACAATGGAAAGAAAACCCAAATAAACATGTCGTTGATCATTGAAGTGTTGAGTCATCTTTGCCACGTGATGTAAAACATTTCTACAATGGGACCTACAGTCGAGGCACTTCATATTCTACTGGTAGTGGCTTTAAATTAAAAGAGCATATGCACTGGAGGAATGCATTCGCTAGAGATACTGATGTGGAAAATTGGGTTGGAAAGGGATTTGTAGTGCTGGTTTCAGCCTAAGTGTAGATTCACACTATTTGCCAAAATGTAATTCTGGTCACTTCTCCACCCATGAGAAGTGACAAATTGAAATGCAGACTCCCTAAAGAACTGAAGGGAATGGGGCTCAACAAGAGAAAGCTGGACTATACTTTTTATTTCATATTCTTTGGCACAGTAACTTTTTAGTGTTTGCAGTTTACTTACATCATCTTGCATGATTTCTGGATATTAAATTTCACTGGTTTTGCAGTTACCCAGTACAGTTTTAATGAATATGCCATGAAGCAGCTATCAAGCTCCCGTTCTGCTACTGCAAACTAGCATCCAGACAAAGTAATGGCACATTTCCAGTGCAGCTCTGTAAGTTTAACAGTAGTTTTATAGGTAGCGATATCAGAGGTAGATATTGTTGCTCTGATAATAGCTGCTTGAGTTGCAGCAGCGGGCCTTCAGATAGTAGTCTGCATGAGCTATTCCAAAATAGAGCAAAAGCAGATAAGACTCTAATCTCAGTAATGGCAGAAATGGCTTTTCTGTCCCCATGGAAACGGATGAGGGTCAGTAAGCCATGATTGTCCCGGTGTGATCCCAAAACAACAAAATGGCTGGGAGGCAGGAAATGTGGCTCTCCTCTGGGAACATGTTTTGTTCTTCCTGCTGCGGAAGAATTTGAAAGTATCCCCCAGTTTCACCAGAGGGCTTCGTTTGTACAGTTGACAGTGTTTTTCCATCTTTAAATCTATAGCTGGATCACACATACTAATTTTTTTTAACTGTATGAGACACGTGGAATTACCTGGCACAATGGGATGGCAAAAATCGTGTCTCCAACTTGATGGACAGCTGTTTATGCTGTTTGTACACAAAGGCATGCTTCAGCTAATTTCAGACTAACTCGAGTGATACATTGGACTGCTAATGTATATTGCCAGAACAGGTAATGAAACCACTTGGGATGCCAACAGCTGTGATGGGATTTAAACATTGTGGAAATTAAAAAGTGCGGATATAAAAGCTTTTAGAATCCTGCGGAGGTAATGTGGAAATGCAGTGAGTCAGAGGCGAATGTTGTTCCCATAAAGAATTCAAGGATCCAATTATGTCTTTCAGACTTGGCTACCTCTACACCTCAATCACTCACAGAACAGAGAGAAAGGGAGAGCAACTGGGAGATGTGGAAAGAAATAGAAAGACGGAGTTCCAAGGAGAGTATGTGAAAGAGAAATGAAAAGAGATGGCGAGTGAAAGAACTTTTTTTTTTTTTTTGCTCGTATTATTCTTTGACCTGGAATTAATCAACAAGAGATGCCATTAATCTTGATGGACGGTAGTACATCGTACTGTTTCCATTGTTAGCTCAGACCCACCACCACCTCAATTACTGCCTGCTTAATTCAGCAGTGCCCACTTCATCAGTCGCCAGCTTTATTATTCACGGGAACATTTGATTTAGCACGGCGTTCAATTTTAATAGGGTAAACATTGAAAGTCACAATTACAAACATACCGCCATTGTAAATCCTCCTTTGTTAAATGTGTCCTAGCTTGCAGGGGTAAATTTCATTTTGCCACTCAAAGGACACAGTATCTACACACACAAATGATGCCTCGATTCGTCTCTAGAAATTACCTTGATACTGTTTGTGCATGCACGCTTTTGATTGAACATTTTCTATGCAGCGTTACATTAGAAAGAAGCACTGAAAATGGACTGAATGGACTAAAAGTGGGAGAAGCTGCTGGTCCCTAAGTATTTTTCTCCACTGTTATTTTCTTTTCGAAAATTTGGTAACTCTATAATTTATGGGTTTTTAAATTCCAAATAACTTCCAAGAGGTTTGCTGGTAAGACCTATGTGTAATTGGTACAGTTTCAGTGAATCAAATCCAACTAATTGCTCACATAATTAGCAGAAATAAGATCTTATAGTCTTGTAGTCAGTGTACGGCAGGTCACGTAAACATGGAAAAAAATGTGAGATTTGTCTACAGGCAAGCATACAAGTCAACAAATATGAAGTTTGAAAGTACGAAGTTTGAAATTTCCAATGAAACTGAATATGAATAAATATTTGCTTCGGTTTTAAATAGGGGACATTCACATTTTCCCCATAATTAGCACCAAATGACATAGTTCTTTCCAGGAAAAACCTTTGAAATTATAAACATGTTACGAGAAAAAGGCCGTCTGCACACTGATGTCATCATCAGGTAATATAACATGTGACCAAGACAGTCCATATGTAGACTTCACTTTATTCAAATACAACACGTTCTCACTCCCAGCTCGTCAAATATGGCAGCTTGGTCAGTGGCCTTACGCTTCAAACTAGGACGCTCTACGTTACTCTCTAGCGTTAGTTTTGCACTTGTCAGTTTCCGCTCGTTACATGCATACTGTACACTGTCTTTTCAAAATAAACTTCCTTGTTCACAGGAAACAACTTGGTTAGGTTTAGGAAAAGATTTGGATTAAAATAAGTATGTTTGTTACTTAGGTAAGTAGGTTACATTACGTACGTGATGTAACTTCAGTACATTATGTAACATTATGTAACATAAGTTGAGTATGTTACGTAACGTTACATAAAACTTTAGGTTAAAATAAGTCAACGTTGACGTTTCATATAGGGATGCATCAATACCGATACTGGATCAGATACTGACTAAAATAGCTGGATCAGGTATCGGTGACAATAGGGCCAATTTATTCAATTCAATTCTATGTTTATATACTATTAACAATATATACTCGAATTTGAATTCCTGTTATTACACGGCTTTGTTGAATACTCGATTCTGATTGGTCAATCAAGGCGTTCTATGGTCTGTTATTTCTTTATAACAGACCTTTGCTATGGCGCAGTTCTGATCTCGGACTCTGGCGGACCGTTTTTGTGTCAAATTATTATTACCAATTTGTTGCTGCATGAAAAAGGTTTACACTTGAATTGTGATTCCTGATAATTTTGAAGATTTTTTTCTAAGTTGCTGGTGTACGATTTATTATTTTAATAATAGATAACAGTTCAGTAAATTTATATCTATGTGTTTATTTGCTACATTTCTTTTTACAAAGTGAGAAAAGCAATATTTAAGTCAAGCCTGATGTTGCCTTAAACACAAAAGAATGATTCCGGTCACTTCATCACAGTGAGGAATACAGCTTATTAATTAAACACTGGTATAGCATCAGTGCCCAAAGCCCAGGTATCGCTATCGAGACTGAAAAAGTCGGATCAGTGCATCCCTAGTTTCACACAGGACACAAACAGTGGGCTCCTGGGTGAAAGTCCTGTGTTTTTTGATCCATCCATCCACCCCGACCTCCTCCCTATGTGGACTTTTTCGCTCTTTATACTATGTCACCTAACTTCCTCCTTTACTCCCGCCATAACTACGGCCACAACCAGCGTCATAGCTTGAAGCGGAGGGCCACTGACCGAGCTGCTTTGTTTGAATTATTAATCACAGAACCAGATATTTCCTAACACAGTTGCTCATCTTTTGATGATTCAACCTGGAGAGTTTCATGCCCATCCAAGCCTTGGACGTGCTCCAACTACCAGTCATCTAACGTTGTCTATACTGAAAATGAATGTGACTTTTGAGTTGATAAATGCACATCTTTATTTCTTGACTTAACTTTGTTTCGCAAAACACATTGGTTGAAGTATTTGAACAATTATCTAGCTTTTTCTGATTTGTGCCATTGTTCATCCCCAAATGAATGAAACCATGTGCTCAAGCTGGGCCAGACACCTGACTGCACATGGGTGAAAGCAAAGGCCAGTTGAGCCACAAAGGACACATGAGTAATCAGAGAGGAGAAATGTCACTTTGGCTCCTGCCGCCTTTTGCATTGATTGGATAGAGACATAATTAAAAGGGACAGCTGTTCAATCAATATCAATCCCCCCCCGCTCCCCCACGGGCAGGACGGCAGACCACCCTCTCATAGCTATCCCTCTCTGTCTTTCACACACAGCACACACACACACACACACACCTCTTGGTGGTGGACTGGGGAGTCGTGATTCGGAGCGTGACCAAACGTGTCATGCAGCAGCAGCATACGTTATGTAAGAGAGTCATCCCCGACTGGCTTGTTCTCTCCCTCTCTCTCCCTCTCGCAGTTATTGGCTCTCACCTCCAAAGGGTGGGAGTGAGGACTCAGCGAAAACAGCCGGAAAACACCCATGAACAGCTCATGTTGGATCAAAACGCCTCCCACGTGCTCTCATCTCCTCATGCTTTCATATGTCATCGAGGCTCATATCAACACCTTGGCCCGTTGGTTGAATCATAGTGTGAACACTGCGGGGAAGAGGCACAGGATGCCAGATAGAAGGCACAACAGACGCGTTGTGCACATTTCATGATTAAACTGTAAAGTTGCCAAGTTACTGTTTGTTTTTGTTTTTTGTCAGCGTAATTCCTATTTTTAGATTTGTGTTTTTATCATTCCGGGCAGAAAGATTGATTTTTCCTTCAAAATATGACATGTACACGAAACTGAAATTAAATAATCAGCAATAATGGATGAATGAGAGAGGAGAAGGCAGTCAGAGTAGCTCTACCTCAAAAACAAGATGCCACAGTGAATGCCCACATGCACACTGTAGCATCAGCTGGTGGATAATGTACAGAGAATAATAAAATGCTTTGCTTTCTGATAGAGTGCTGCAGGGATGACATATTTTTGTAGGCCAACCAGAAAATTGGCATCCTATTGGTTCCCTCGACAAAAAGCCAATGGGATTTTTCCACTGGGTTTTGGAATATTGCAGGAAATAAGCTCTGTGGCAAACAAACGTTTACGATACTTACACGTTTTCTTCAGCAAGATAATCTTCACAAATGAACACCACTAATATGATTTTTGAAGCGTGAATGCATCGCCAGAAGTAAAAAGCTAACGTTAGGCTATAAACCAAATTCACCACAGTCACATGAGCGTGAGTATACACAACGAGGCTGTAAAGGTGGACGAGCTAAATTCTAACAACAGCATGCTAATATGCTCATAATGACAATGTTAACATGCTGATGTTTAGCAGTAATAATGTTTATCCTGTTCACCTTCTTAAAATTTGCAAATTCACACTAAACAAAGTACAGCTGAGGATGATGGGCATGCAATTAGTTTTGCAGTTGTTGAGTCATTAAACAAAGTATCAAAATGTTTGACCTGATGATGGTATTAAATGAAAAGTCAGGGGAACATTAAAGTCATTGAGATTCATCCTCTGGGAAACATGAATAATATTTGAACCAAATTTGGTCCCAATCCATCTAGTAGATGTTGGGATATTTAACTGGATAAGTGAAAACTTTGACCTACCAGTGGCGCTAGAGGAAAAGTCAGGGGATCACCAAAGTCAGTAGGGTTCATCACCATTCATGGGGACCATGAATATCTGTACCAAATTCCATGGCAATCCATCAAACAGTTGTTGAGATATTTCAGTCTTGATCAAAGTGGCGGACTGACCGACCGACCAACATTGCCATCCCTAGAGCCACCACGACTCCATGACTAAAAAGAAGGGCTGTCAATCGATTAAAATACTTAAACCTTGTGATTGTCCATGATTAATCGTGATTAATCACAAATTAATCGCATATTTTTTATCTGTTCAAAGATTACCTTAAAGGGAGATTTGTCAAGTATTTAATACTCTGATCAACATGGGAGTGGGCAAATATGCTGCTTTATGCAAATGTATGTATACATTTATTATTGCAAATTAACCAACAACACAAAACAATGACAAATATTGTCCAGAAACCCTCACAGGTACTGCATTTAGAATAAAACATATGCTCAAATCATACTGTAACATGGCAAACTGCAGCCCAACAGGCAACAACAGCTGTCAGTGTGTCAGTGTGCTGACTTGACTATGACTTGACCAAAACTGCATGTGATTATCAAAAAGTGGGCATGTCTGTAAAGGTGAGACTCGTGGGTACCCATAGAACCCATTTTCATTTGCATATCTTGAGGTCAGAGGTCAAGGGACCCCTTTGAAAATGGCCATGACAGTTTTTCCTCGCCAAAATTTTGAGTAATTTCGTAGCATTATTTAGCCTCCTTTGCGACAAGCTAGTATGACATGGTTGGTACCAATGGATTCCTTAGGTTTTCTAGGTTCGTATGATGCCAGTATCTTCACTCTAGCTTCAAAACTGAGCCCGCTGCAACCTCAGAAAGATTGATTGTATTAATGCGTTAAAGAAATTAGTGGTGTTAAAACGATTTTGCGTAAACACGTTATTATCGTGTTAGCGTCGACAGCCCTACTAAAAAAGATTTAAAAGAATTAATTTTTAATGGTTTGCAGAAATGTCCAGGTTTTGAGCATAATCAGATGTCGGCATTGGATGCTGCTGCCATATTGCTTTACATAAAAAGTACTGTTTAAAGTGACAGAAAATTAGAAAAGTGCTGTATTTAGATCCCAATTCATTGCCAGTCTGTGATCTTTTAGCCCGGGTTGGCCACCCTGTTAACATACTGGACAAGCAGAATTGGGATCAGTACTCAGTTGGTGCACCCTGTGCTTACACAGGCTTATTGCATTACCACCATCCCGGCATGCAAAGTGGGGCAGAATATTTATTTAGGGATCAACTGTCTACAATGTATTAGATATCCAACCCTGGGGAAAGGGCGCAGGGATTGTAACAGTTGGAATAACTTTACAACATCTCCATGAGATAATACATTTACAGGGGATAAGCGGAACTTCTGTAGATTTCCCCTGGTACCTCTTGCGTTGTGCTTGTCAGAGAAAAAGAATAAAATCAGATTTTTTTTTAAGCAAATACTCTTATTCTGTTTTTTTTCTTCTAGTTGTGCAGTTATTGTCCTATATATTTGGAATTTTTTTGTCAAGTTTGGAGAGGTAAATGATATCATGACCTATAATTACGAAAGCAAGTGACATCACTGTGTCTGTGTGTGGAGTCTACTGTACATCTGTGGTACCCCCTGGGGTAAACAGTGGCTCTGTAAGCTCCTTTAGCAGAAGATGAATCTGTGAGTAGATTAGTTGGGGGGTTTGAGGCTGGTTACGCTCTGTGTCCTGTCTGCGTGCCCGATGGTCACTCACACTGTGGATCAAAACCACTAAATCCCTGCTCGATCCAGGCTACACTCCCAAAGCGTGACACTCAGACCCCAGAACACACACAATGAAATATACAGAGAAACATGGAACATCCAGATACAAGCTTATATACTGTATATACACACAATCAGTTGATTATTCTGATCAAGGATGAGTCCAAAATGACTATGAGAGACAAAAAAAGGACTTCTTTCATACAGTATGATTTGAGGATACCGAATATTTGATGCAAGCTACTTCACAAACCACTTAAAAAAAAAAAAAATTACTTCGCTTTGTATGCTCTGAATATGCAGAGATTGTTAGTTTTTTGTCAGAGCTCAATTTCAAAGAGAGCAGAAATGAAATACCAGTATATCTCACTTAGGTATTCTGTTCACTAACCTCAGCCAAGGTCTAAATGTAGGATGTATTGTAGTGGTACATTCCTGGTGTCAATCTGAAGGACTGCTGTACAGTATGGTAACAGTGAAAGAATGGTTCTTGATAATCATAATGACTCCAATGTTGAAGTTACGGCTCATTCTGAAACGACAGTAGCTAGTAACTGAAGGATTATTGTACTGTAAGGGATGAAATTAGTCCGAGCAACGAATTGCTTCAAAGTGTTACACTCAAATTGAACTGTTTAGTTGAAAATTGGATTTGTGCTATAAATGAGTCAGAACTTGGAGTTGGATACAATCACTAGAAATAAGGAGCCTTATTATTCATTTGCCTTTTAACCTTTGAATAACTTCTGAGTTTCCCGTTTCAATTGACTGTTAGCTAAATCCCTCAACCAATCATAGCTTAGCAACCGTATCTAGGCATGACAGGTCTGTCAAGCTCTGGAGCTCTCCACATAATGAAGCGATGTGCATGGGGCTTACTCACCATTTGAGGAGTTTGGAGGGTGGTGTTTATTTTAAAGGGTTAGGGCTCCTGTGTTTTCTGGATGTGGAAACACAGCTTCGGTCCTTTAGCACAGTATCATGTATGTAGTCATTAACATGGGCAGATTATGAGACAATGGGCACAGTCATGCAAAAGGCCCCACCAAGTCTCCGGGATAGGAGCAAGACACAGACTTTATAGTTGTTTAGCCTCTTTTTGTTGTTGTTTTGTGTCTCTTTGTAGTCGTTACGTATCTCTCGGTGGTTTTGTGTCTCTTTGTGGTCATTTTGTGTTTCTTTGTAGTTGTTTTGTGTCACTTTGTAATTGTTTTGTTCATTTTGTTGTTACTTTTTGTCTGTTGTTGTTTTGCCCCTTTTTGTAGCTGTTTTGATCTCTTTGTAGTAATTGTGAGTCTCTTTGTAGTTGTTTTGCATCTCTCTGTAGTCATTTTGAGTCTCTTTGTAGTTGTTTTGCATTTCTTTGTCATAATTTTGAGTGTTTTTGTAGTTGTTTTGATGTCTTTGAAGTCATAGTCTCTTTGCATCTCTTTGTAGTCATTTTGAGTCTCTTTGTAGTTGTTTTGATGTCTTTGTAGTCATTATTTAGTCTCTTTGTAGTTGCTTTGCATCTCTTTGTAGTCATTTTGAGTCTCTTTGTAGTTGCTTTAATCTCTTTGTAGTCATTTTGAGTCTCTTTGTAGTTGTTTTAATCTCTTTGTAGTCATTCTGAGTCTCTTTGTAGTTGTTTTAATCTCTTGGTAGTCATTTTGATTCTCTTTGTAGTTGTTTTGATGTCTTTGTAGTCATTATTTAGTCTCTTTGTAGTTGCTTTATGTTTCTTTGTGGTCATTTTAAGTCTCTTCCTGGTTGGTATGTGTCTCTTTGAGTGACATTTTGTAGGTGAAGGCCAGAGGGGCCCCTGGGCCTGTCCCTGGAAGGCCCGTCCAGTAATCCATCCATGGCCACCAAGTGCGTATTTAAGACTATTTAACAGGGTAACGACTCGGCTGGAATCATTAAAACGTCATCCTGAGACGGCTTTTTTAACCAATCTATGGCACTAATCTCAGCTAGTTGGCTAAAGCTGGCATCAAATTCACCCCCCAATCCCCTCCTTCTTCTGTTTAAGGCAGTCCTCATGCCTCATTTATCCTGAAATCTCTCCCACCATCTCATCCCCCCTTCTCCTTGTCTCCTAGGTAGCTGAAAAAGCTTTCTCCTCACCCTCAGCCCCCGCAACAAAGTCCTCCTCCATCCAGAGCTTCACTCACAGTCTGTTCTAGCAGCACTGCTGATAATGAACACAACAACTGACGTGCTGAAGCTCGCTGGTGTCACAGAGATTGCACTTATAACAGTCTTAACAACAAACTGAGATGTGATGTTGGCATCTGTGAAATACAATATATCCTGTTTTGAAGAGGAACCATCAATTACCGTTACGTCTTCTCACCTCTTACTGTAAACCTACCATGTTTAGGATCTCGTCTCACTCAGTCTCATTAAATGCCAGTCTCCAGCTGTAAAGCCACTTTTAATCATTGATTTAATTGCTGATTTATTTTTTTGTTCTTTGTTCTTTGTTAGATCCAACAACAGTAAAAGTTTAGCAGTTCTTTCTTGGTCATGCTCCACAAGTTTAAACTTTATGGGGGTTAAAACAGATAAAAGAAGAGGTGGAGAAAGTTTCAATCATATTGAATTGTTCCTCTCAAGTTGTACTGTACTATGACAAGCATCCACTAAAAAGAAATTCAGCTAACTTGATCTGAGGGCTTTTAATGGATGTAATTAATGACGGTAGTGTGCATGTTCTCCCCCCCAAATCTGAGCTAGGCTCATCCTTCCTCTACAAAGCTATGCTAATAGTTACTACCACTTGTCATTCAGGATGGAAATTAGGTACCGTTACACTCACTGCAGGTAATTTCAATTTAATTATGATTTCTTTTTAGCCAGGCTAGCAGCATACGCACCCGGGATGGCAGTTGGTTGTTTCGTCCACCATTTTGTCTGGACTGAAATATCTCCAACAAGTATTGAATGTTTGTACAGACATTAATGGATGAATCCTAAAGACTTAAGTGATCCGCTGATGCTTAATTTAGCGACACCAGCAGGTCAAAGTGAAACGGTAACATATCTCAAATTCTAATGGATGCCACAAAAGTTTGTACACAATATATTGTTCCCAGATGATGTATCCTAATGACTTTGGCGATTCCCAGACTATTTCTGAAATGCCATCATGAGGTTGACATTTGTGAACCTCAAGGCGATCCCTTTTCTTTTCATCTAGCGGTATCAGCAGGTCACAGGGCTGCCTGTGTTGCTGTAGACTCTTAAGCTTAAGGTTATGCTTTCTGCAAGGACGGTCGCACGGACATGAGCTGACATGAAATCATGACGATGAAACGTTTGGATCTGTTATACTCCATATAGGTTTCTACTGGCAACAAACCGACATTCTCAAAGCTCCTCAAAGTTCTCCATCTTATCCGCCCATCCACAACCCATGTAGTTAGAAAAATTTGGATGCGCTCCTGCTGCATGGAACCCCTGCGAAGGGCCGTGTCTGGTGGTGTGACGTCACTTCGGCCGTGCAGACACTCGCGACCCTTGCGGATGCGGCAAGCATAAATCATGCTTTAGTTTTGTGAAATTCATGTTTAATGGATTTATGCTCCGTACCAAAAAGAAATTCTAACATTCACTTCTCATATATCTAGAGGCCAGATACTCTGAATTCACTTATTCCACTGAGCAAATCCCCCAAAATATCAGAAAAAGTCCCTTTAACCTCTCCAGATGTCAATTCAAATTCAAAGTTGAAATAAACAAACACTCCATATCTGGCAGTATGTAAGTGGAGAAATTATCTGACTTGGACATATTTTCAACACAATTTAGTGATGTGAGACCCAATGACAGATCGATACACCCCAGTGCTCCCTCGCAACTTGTGTTAAGCACAGTGTCCTTTCCAGTAAATTGGAGCGCGGCGTGAGAGCAAGGGGAGAGTCAGTGGGCTGGGGCTGGTAGCCTGTCGTGATTGGGTAATGGGCCTAATGTCCCATGCAGTGCTTATCCTGTCTCCCAGATGGATGATGATGAGGTGGAGGGCGGGTGGGGAAGGGGCATAGACGAGTAGGATCCCCTGGGGGACTGGAGAGAGGAGAAAACACTCTGATACTGGGGGGGAGGAAAGGGGGATAGATGGAGATAGATGGAAATCATGTTGGGTGTGCAAATGGGGAAGCGCTTCATTTTATCGTAACATAATCAAAAACTTGTGTCGAACACCGTGAACAAAACTGCGGTTTAGGGTTAAAATGGAGCCTATATTAGTTGTGTTTAAATCTGACCAAAACCATGTACGTGACAACCTATTTAGCTCTGTAATTTTAGGCTTTGAGAAAGACTTGCTCATATTTCCAAATATTGATTGAGCTGACAGCCCACAATAATACTTGAAATGTCCCCTTTAACAGCAAGAATTATTCTCCAGTCAGGCCAACCATAAATAGACTCCTACTAAGCCCTAGCTGAAAGTGGATTTGTGTGATTGCCTGGGTACGCAGCCAAAACATTCAACAAGTACTCGCAGGAGGAGAATTAGCATCACTGGAGAATTGTCTTGAAATTTGTTCCAGAGCCAGGTGCCAAAAAACCCGCCGACTCTCTCAGGCCTAAGTCCATCCTCTGCTGTGGATTTGCTCCCTCATCAAAGAGGTGTAATACAGAACATTCACACAGGTCGGTGTGAATGAAAGGTGATAGGAGAAAAGGGGTAAGGGAGAGGGAAAACAAAGATGTGCCAGTGCGTCTGCTGTAAAAAGGGCTTGAAGAATCGTCTCGGACAAGAGTGTTGGCACTTGGAGAATTCTGCAGACACGAGAAGGTGCAGTTAAAAAGGAAGGAGGGGGAGCGAGCACGGAGAGAGACAGAGATTGAGTGAAAGTCAGAGGGAAGATGAAAGGGGTTTTCTTCTATCCCTCCATCGACCCTGAGGCTGGATTGATAGCTGTCACCTGCTGAGATAGGTCTCCTCCTCAAGGGCTGGAGTGAAAGGTATGACTACTGAGAAGTGTGCGTGAATATAAGCAAAGAGAACTGGATGGGTCGACTGGTGAGATCAATACACTGTGACCTACGGACCATTCTTTTCAGTGTCATCATTAGATTCATGGCACAGAATTATAAACATACAGTATATGTGATTATGCATGGAGACAGCCAGGTAAGTGTTTCAGTTCAACCCGGTCTCACAAGAAGGCATATAAATATCACGACATTACACGGACATTCCACGTGTCATGAGGACCCATTTTTTGCCTTTTTCGCGTACGCCAGACAACAAAACTACAGTAATGTCCGCAGTTAGGTTTAGGTAACATAACTGCTCACTTAGTTAGGTTTAGGAAAAACATTATGGTTGGCCTTAAAATACGTACATAAACTAAGTAAAATACGTACGGAAACAACGTAACATAAGTACGAAAAACACGTGACAAACGTCATTAAACAACGCGTGACAAACATCCCTAACTGGACCCATTCACCTCCCATCCCACCTGCCATGAGCAAGAAAAGCATTATTATTGCACGCTAAATGTCTTGCGCATTATCCTGGCATTCATACACCTTTTCGTGTGAATGGGCTGTTCAGTTACTAGTATGGCACTAGGGCTATCGATTATTATTTTAGTTATCAAGTATTTTACAGATTATTCCATCAATTAATCAAGTATCGGATAAAAAATACTTTTGTTTTATTAAGGAGCAAGAGTGAATATACAAAAGCAAAAATAAGACGGAATAACTAATTGGTTTCCTTTTTAGAAAAATCTACATTTCTATTGCTTACATTGCATACAATAATATTACCTGTCAAATTTAAACCCATTTAGTGCATTTGAGTGCCATATTACAATCTGGGTTTCAAGGCTTCAGGCTAACTTTTTTCACTACCATCCCGAAAAATAATTTCAACCATCCCGATGTCAGTGTAAACCATCAAAGATTCTAAATGTAATCCTTTTACTTTGTTATTGTCATCTATATTGGTTATTTGCATTAAAACACGCAACTCAAATTATTAGTAAATAAATGATTACATTTTTATTGATAAAAAAACTTGGCATCAGTTGTTATGGTTATGTATTATAAGCTGCTTAGAGCTAGTGTTAGGAAGGAACAGGTCATAATTCCCTCTCTAATATCTGCCGTGAAAACATCTCCTTCAAACAACTGTATTCATTCAAGTTTCTCACCAAAAACTATTTTACAAGACCCATTTGAACACATCATGATAAGGTTCTAATTTACTTTCTTCCAATCGTAATTTTTACTGACTAGAGCTTGAACGCATCATATTGTAACTCAATGCAACCTCTGTTAACGTTAGTTCCGTTATTTAACCAAGCAGGACTGTGCTGCCCACTGGCTGCTAAACGCTAACTAGCTCTACTTCTGACAATTTCAACACAGACTTGTTGTTCAGTTCAATCTGCACACCGTTGATTAGCGGCACCGCTGTGTGTCGACGGGGGGGGGGTATTTTTAGTAATGGAGTTTCTCGAGGAATTGTTTCAGGCCTACATGGCACTAAACGCAAAGCTCCACTTTACCGGAGACAATGATGGAAAGCCGCTCTCAAGAGCTCGTAATGCTAGTACCCACTAGCTCAAATGGAGCATTAAGCCACAGAATTAACGGTGCATCAATGTACCTGGAGGCTGTAAGCTGCTAGTTTCACAGCTGGGCAGAGGACAGCAGTGAGTCCTTATGTGTCTAATGAAAATAGAAAATAGAAAACCTGTGAACACGCATAGACCTCTCCACCGCATACACACAGTCTAACAGTGTCTGTTCTGCTATCAGAAGTGTTTTGCCAGAAAAAAAACATTCACATGGTGAAAGTTAATTAGGTTGCTTTATTCACTGAATTGTCTCTGCTTCTATGCAGTTAATTGCTGATTTTGTAAGATAACTGCGTCTAAAGCCTTTGATGGAATAAGTTCTGCAAGAACCATCTTTCAGCCCACTCCGCCACTGAAATGTTGGGATTAAGTGTGAAAAATATACAAGTGTTAAACTCTATCTCGCTGTAGGCGTTGTCTTTACACTGTCTTCTTCTTTTTCTGTGCAGCTGGAGTCTGTGTTATAGGACCTAGAATCAAGCCAAATGTGACTCTGGGTAAGAAATGCAGATACCAATTTCAGTGTTGATGCAATAATTCAGTCTAAAATTTCAACTCACTTCTTGCCCTGTAGATGTAGAGCCTTTTTTTGGCTATATGTTATTTGGTTGCAATTTTGAGTTTTTCTCAAAAAACTAAATTTTTGCTTCTACACCTTCTGTAGCCTACGTGCTTGACTTCAGAGTGGTTGCATCCATCTTTACCTTTCATTAAAGCTGCACCTATAAATATTTTTTATAATAACAATGGATAGAATGACTATATGTAATGCGAAAGATGTCGCTCCTGGTGATGAACCCACAGAAAATCATCAATTCATAGCATTGGGGTTTTTTTTGGGGGGGGGGGGGTTTGGCTTTGGTTCACTCTCTCAATTGTGATCAACCATCTTCTCATCTGTAGCAGGCAAGAAAGCTTTGATAAACAGATGGTAGGCTACGCTATCTGCCCAACACCAACTGGCAGACAAAGTTAGCAACTAGCTAGTAGTGGTGCATTTAGCAGCGCTAAAAAAGAACCAGATTTTCCTCAGTCAGTGGAAACCAAAACAGAGCTAAGAGGAGAGTGAATATTGGGGGCAACTGTTGGCTAACTTGCTAGCTATATCAAATTTAAGGTGATAATACAGTGTGTCAATGTTGTGGTTACAGCTTCTTCACTGCGGCCATGTGGCAACAAACAACCCGGTCTCATGGGAAGGCGTATAAATAGCACGACATTACACGGACATTCTGTGGGTCATGAGGACGCCACGCAACAAAACTACGGTAACGTCCGCAGTCAGGTTGATTCAACAAAACCACTCACTTAGGTTTAGGCAATAAAACCACTTAGTTAGGTTTAGGAAAAAATGCATGGTTGGGCTTGAAATAAGTATGTAAACTAAGTACAATACGTACGGAAACAGCGTAACATCAGTATGGAAAACATGTCACAAACGTCACTAAAAAACATGTGACAAACATCACTAATATTACTTACAAAACAAACCACCGAACTTAAACACTAACCTCCTGGTTAAAAGTTGTGTTTGTTGGACCCATCCACCTCCCCACCTGCCCACCATAAGCGGCCTTTATCAATTTGTATTCTACGTCACTAGCTCTGAAGGTGGCGTATTTAGGCGGATGCATTTACATTGCAGTCAGAACAGACTACATGGCTACTTGGCCAAAAGCAAGAAGGGCGTTCTTATAGCACGCTAAATGCCTATTGCCATTATAGTGGCATTCATACGACTTTTCGTGCGAACAGGCTGCAACAAAAGCAAATTAATTCTGCTTTAAATGTGTTTTTGGCTACACGTGTTTTGTCCTAGCTGAAAAAGAGTATAGAGCAGTGAAAATAACAACCTAAGGCAAGAACAGAAACAGATACTGTAGATACCGTAACCAGTTAGCTGTACCAACCTTGTTAGGATGTGTAGATCAAATACGACTACGTGTCTGTGCGTTTGAATCTTTGAGTGCCACTCAAATAGATGGAGGATGAGTCGAGTTCCCCGATGTGCTGGAATTTCCCTCCCTCGACACTCTCACAGGAAGCGGTCTCGCTTTAGACCCGACAGGAATCGTGAAGCAGTAGCAACGCATGCTGATATTCTCATGTAGCCTACCGTTATATTGAATTCTGTTTTATTCAGTTTTGATCTCTTTGTTTCCTTGATCCCCCTCCCTCACGGTCTCCCCCTCTCATCTCGGCTCCTCGTCCTCCCTTTTCTGTGATGATGATGGTTCATGTCTGTTTCCTGATGCACAAACACTCCTCACGGTTCCCCTAAACAATTCAGCACTAATGGAAATCTTCAATATTGCATGTTGAGGCCCTCTGGGTGCTGTTGATGGCCTGTTGTTGCAGATTGGTATATATGAGAGATGGTCAGCTGGAGCAGAGGAAAGAGCTTGCTAGGGTGTGAATAAATGAAAAACTGAGCTGGAGAAGAGAAGAAAAAATCATTGAATGGTCAAACTGTGCATATATAGCCTATAAATAATTAAAGCCAGCACGTTTCGGAAGAATAGATGAGACAAGGTTGAGAAGTTTCCTTCGTAGCCAACAGAGGATAAGACAGTTGCAGAGCAATTCTATCAATGAATACCTTAATTAAAAGAAAAACAAATAGCAAATGCAAGCCATGAGAGCCATTTGCATTTCAAATCCACACAAAAAGTTGTTGCATGATGGGTAGTGGTGGAATGTAACTAAGTATATTTACTCAAGTACTGTACTTAAGTAACATTTTTCACATACTTGTACTTTACTTGAGTATATTCCATTTTCTGCTACTTTATACTTCTATTCCACAATATTTCAGAGAGAAATATTGTACTTTTTTACTCCACTACATTTATTTGACACTTTACTTTTTACATAAACTACACATTATATTCTTATATGGCATAATGCAGTACTATACTTCAAATATACCCAGTCGTACACAAAGTATCTACAATTCTACAAAGAACTACAACATTATAATGCTCTTTCATGTATGTGTTAGTGGCAAACACAGAATAATATAATATTCTATAAAAATGAGTTCCGTCAAATTGAACGCGATAACGTGTTAACGCAAATAACGCTCCAAACATACGCTAAATTTTGGCGAGGAAAAACTGGCATGGCTATTTTCAAAGGGGTCCCTTGATCTCTGACCTCAAGATATGTGAATGAAAATGGATTCTATGGGTACCCACGAGTCTCCTCTTTACAGACATGCCCACTTTATGATAATCACATGCAGCTTTGGACAAGTCAAAGTCAAGTCAGCACACTGACACACGTTATGATTTGAGCATATTTTTTAAATGCAGTACCTGTGAGGGTTTCTGGAAAATATTTGTCATTGTTTTGTGTACAGTAGTTGATTGATTTCCAATGATATATAAATATATACATACATTTGCATAAAGCAGCATATTTGCCCACTCCCATGTTGATAAGAGTATTAAATACTTGACAAATCTCCCTTTAAGGTACATTTTTGAACAGGTAAAAAATGTACGATTCATTTGCAATTAATCACTATTAACTATGGACAATCATACGATTAATCGCGATTAAATATTTTATATCAATTAACAGCCCTAATAAAAATATAACACTGTTAGAGGAGCTATTCTGCATAATGTGTACGTTTACTTTTGATACTTTAAGTACAGTACATTTTGCTGATGATACTTCCGCACTTTAATTTGACATTTTTTTATTTGATACTTTTACTTGTAATGGAGTACTTTTAGACTGTAGTATTTCTACTTTTACTTAAGTAAAGTATCTGAGTACTTCTTCCATCACTGATGACGGGAATCAGTAGCTGCCCCGTCCACAAGTCCAACTGATTTAAAGTCCTGAAAATTCCCCAAAAAGTGTGATGATGGCAGTTTTGCCCCTCATAAATATTTTGCAGCCTTCGCACAAACAGTCAAATGGTATTCATCAAGTCATATTTAATTCATCGCCGTGTTATTTTTTTCAGCCCAACACGGCCCTTCGCATGAAAAGCCTTTAGCTCTGCGAACGTGGCCCAAGTTTCTGCAGTCCACCTCCGTCAGGTGAAAGCAGCAGCTGGAGGGTATCCTGTTTACTCGTCTTTATCTCCACCACAGCTCGCCGCGTACGGCTGCGACCGGATTATGCAAAGTATCTTTTCGCACACCTCTGAGCGAAGAAAGACGGGAGTAGAGATCTTCGGCATGAAAGGGCTTTATCTTTGTTTGTGGCTCTGGTAAAAAAAAAAAAAAAAAAAAAGGCTACTGTCCCTGTGTGGGTTGTTTTGTGGCCTTACGTTTGAAGTTACACAACCGTCTTCATTCCCTTAGAATGTGGATGACACAGTGCAAGCCTTGGCCTATATGTTACATTCTGTATGAAACAAGTAAATAGGATTTGTTGACCTTTGAACTCCAAGTGTGCGCTACCACAATGGCTACTGCATTGGCCTGTCGTCGAGCTGTGGCAGCAGACCTTGGACATGCAGCGAATCTATTATTTCCCTCCCTCACACTGCTCTCTCGCCTTTCATCCATCTCTTCCGGAGTATCTCACATCTTTCCATTTATCCCCACCACGCCCTGCCCCTCCCTCCGACAACCTCTGGCCTCATTACGGGAATGCTTTAGCGTGCACAGCGCTGCATGCTCACAAACTCTAGCGGAGTGTGAGCATCAAACAGCATCGTAATAGAGAGAAAAAAGAGGAGGGGAAAATGAGAGTGAGTGAACAAGTGAGAAAGAGAGAGGTCTGAGGCACTGGGGCTGCCTCTGTGCTACAAGCCCCAGGGACAGACCTATTTCCTCCCATTAAAGACTATTTGCTGTGATCCAATATTTGAAAGGTACTGCAGGAAAAACACATCTACTGTAACACGGCTCAGCTTTCTGGTAAAATGTATTTCGCAGTCTTTTAGACCAAAACACAACAAGTTAAAGGCAATGTAACTGGGGAGCTTCTGTTTGAAATAAAAGGGGGGTATGAGAGGTTGGTTACACATACAGAATGTATTTGGTTTCCAGAGGTAAAATTGCCTGTCCACAAACTGACTGTGAACAATGTGCTTCGGGTACAGAGGTTACTTTCTCTATTTTAAAAACCGCCCAGGAGAAACAGTCAAGGAAAAAAAAAAGTCAGTCACTGAAAGGGTCCTTGATTAGGTGGGGACTACAGAGGAACGGCAAACAAAGCCAACAAAATATGCTTTTTCGCAGCAGACTTTTTGACTGCCAATAGTAGGAAAAACACAAGTATTAGCCTACTAATAACATTAACAATGGGTCCCCTCTATTCAAGTGTCTCAATAAGCCATGACAGTGTGACAGTGAGCCAGCATGAACAATAGCAAGACCATGAAACTAAACAAGCTAAATGGAATTCAATCATCATCCATCTCATTATTCACACCTGTGCTTTTCCTACTGTGACATGTCACAGATGTCACCCATGAAAAATGCGTATGACAGTCCAGCTGAACATTCTTTAGAATATTATCTGTGTCTTACAACACAACAAGTTACAGAAAGGACACAAGGACATTGTACGGGGCGAAAGAGAAGATTAAAGGTAAAGTGTGTAGGATTTGGCGGCATCTAGCGTTGTGGTTGCAGATTGCAACCAACTGAGTACCGCTCCGCTCAAGCCTCCCTCTCCAAGACTGCGGTAGCGTGAGCTGTCGAGTGTAAAACCGCAAGATGCCATCCACCTCGATCAGAGGCCATCCTTACCATAATAACACTACTTTAGGAGCAAAGGAAGTCAGACGGCGGCTGGCGGTAACACGGTTTTGCACTCTGCGGCTAACGTTACCGCAGTTTCACAAGCGTATCGGTGGCCTTCAGGTAACGTAAAAACATTAAAGGCTCTTGGTAAAGCCGGAGTTTTGTTTGACCGTTCTGGGCTACTATAGAGACATGGCGGTGCAACATGGCGGACTCCGTGAAGAGGACCCGCTCCCTATGTAGATGTGAGGGCTCATTCTAAGCTAACGAAAACACGATTCTTAGTTTCAGGTGATTATACACTAATGAAAACATAGTTATGAATATTATATTCCATTTCTACCAATAGATTCCCCACACTGTTCTTTTAAGGAGAAGAAAGTCAACAAGACTAAAGGTTGGGTTATGCTCAAAAAGAACTAGTTTGTACGTTTTGTCCAAGCCACGGCCACACAGACGATAATTGTTCCAATAAGGGGATGATGGTGTGAACTTTTGGACATTTTTTTGGACAGAAGTAATTGCGTAAAAAGTGTCAGAAAAAAGAGCTTTTAAGATTGTTCGTGAAAATTGCAAAAATGTGTCAGATGCTCTTCCTCAATTTCAACAACTGCTGGTTGAAGCACACTGACACATAAACAGTGTACAGCCACGCTAGCGGCTCTGTGAGGCTGCACAGCGGTGCTTTGAGCTAGCACGCTGACAATGCCAATGTTAGCATGCTAATGTTTAGCAGCCATAATGTTTACCATGTCCACCACTTTATTTTAGCATGTTAGCACGTTAACATTTGCTAATTAGCGCTAAACATTAGCTTTGTAGGTATTTGGTCATAAACCAATTATTATATGAATGTCTAGGCAGTTTCTCCGATAGTTGTTGAGATACTTCACCATCCCTAGACCCATGCTGCTTGCATAACTAAAGAGCCCTTGTGTATTATATAGCAGGAAAATATAACTAAAGCATGCTTTAATAATCGGTTACCAAGGTCTTTTCTCCTACAGAGAATATAAGCATGATTTTTTTAAAATGTAACCTTTATTTATACAGGTCATCTCATTGAGAAACTGGGTCTCATTCTCAAGAGAGAATCATCTCCAAGAGATGCTGAACCAGGAATACTGAACTGACCAGTTATCCTGCATCAGCACTCCGGCCCTGCAGACACTCACATTTAATTATTTATTGCCATATCAACCGCAGTTGATTTGGAATTTGTTTCAATGTGCTCAACAACAGAATATATAATCATAGCACACACAGCAAAAATACACTGCCACATACTGCCACAATTACAATACAGTAACCAGACACTACAATACAATAGTGCAACCCAGTAGAGCGGGACCATGTCACCATATGGCATGTAAAGCCTCACTCAGAGTACACAGCCAGGCAACCAGAAAGACATACACATGGAAAAGTAAAAGAAAGTAGAATGGCACTCGGAGAGCGCATACCTCCGCCAAGGTGCCTGACTTTAAAAACAGATCACAGCTCACAGCTGGCGGTACCGTGAGGTGGTCGGCTTATTATAAACACGTTGTGTTTCCGTGTAACGTATCGGCGGATGCCTCTCTCATTCAGCAGCCTTGTTATGTCTGTATAACGTTACCGTACGTTGTCTCTCATCCCGTAATCTACAGCTTTTTTCTTTCTAACCGCGGACGGCCAGCAGCTCCCGCACACACATCCACACACGTATCTCTCTGCTCGAAGAAGGATCCTGAATCAATCCTGAATCCGGATCATGATCCGGATCGCTACCAAAATCTAATGGATTGTTCATTGTGCCACACCCCACCCCTCCAAAAAATGTCATTCAAATACATTGCGAAGTTTTGGAGTAATCCTGCTAACAGACAGACAGACAGACAGACAGACAGACAGACAGACAGACAGACAGACAGACAGACAGACAGACAGACAAACAAACAAACGCCGGTGAAAACATAACCTCCTTCAAGGCCTCCGCCAAGGAAACAAGTGTTCATTAGATGAGGTTTCAGCCGCCTCGAGAGCGGCCCAAGCTTTCTCATCTTTCCTTTTATTTCCTCGTTTCTGTGATCAGCAGCTCACCACCGTTTTTGGTGTGCTTTACTTCTCCTTCATAGTTAGATACATTTTACATAACCGGCGGCCCAACACACTACCCGGCAATCAAAACAGCCACTGAGACACAAAAGGCAAGCATCCAGATGAGCAGCCGGCCTGCCAGTCATCCACGCACACATCCAACCAGACAGACAGGCAGGCAGGCAGGCCGGCTTCCATTATGTTCTGGGCTGCGAGTGCTGATTGCTCGCCGCTGCTGCCTGCGTCAGGATTAGCCATTGTGGCGGCAGCAGAGTGGACGGGCTCAGGGCCCGAGATGACGCTGAAAACCCCCTCTGTAAGCAGCAAGGGGCTGGAGTGGATTCACTGCGGACTGAATAAACATTTACGGTAGATATGCACCGACGTCCACGCTGGCACATAACCACACAGGCAAGCACTTGAAACCTCACACACGCACACAGCATGACAATCAACACTGCATTTATGCAAGTGTGCACACACACACACGCGAGAAACTACACAGGAAAACAAACAGGCTGCTCTCTCTGTTTCTTTCTCTCTCTGTCCATCTCCTCCCTCATCCCTCCTTCCCCCAGAAAAGTGGCAGGCAGGCATGCAGGCAGGCAGGCAGGCAGGCAGGCAGGCAGGCAGCAGGGCTGGACTCACGCCCCGTCAGAGTGGTCAGCAGTAACAGGATTAGCTGGGAGAGAGAGCATGACGACGAGCCAGTTTGCCGCCGCGCACTGTCATTATTGAAACACATTACACACTCAAAATGGAGCCGCTGGAGCCAAACTGCTGTCGACTTAATTACTCCAAGAGCACTTTGTGGCCGTGGCACATTTTAATAATTTCTTCGCCTTCTCACCCCGCTCCTTCTGCCCACTGGTTTGGGAGATGTACAAAAAACATGGCGCCCTCGCCGGAGCTCCCTGCCCACTCCTTATGCGCCGTCCAACCCCTCATTTCCACATCTTGCACTTTTTTTTGCCTCCTGTTCGTTTCATCTTCTTTCTTATGTTTCACGTTTTGTTGACGATGCATTTTTGTTCATGTGATATGCAGACAAACAAACTGCAACATAATACCAAAATAAAGTAGAAGTCAGACTCTGATATGCGTGACAGCCAAATCTCGCTCTGCTTACACAGACACACACCTGGAGACGCCACCAGAGATCCCTTAGAGCAGCCATTTTTAAAAAGCACTTCAGAGCGATCCTGCTGCTTTTTAAGCGCACACCGTGATGCACTTTCCCTCAGCTCACATCAACTTCAATTAGCTCCTCGATCAAATCTTATGACGTGTAAACTGTTGCGCTGGCAGCTGCACACAGACCTCCTCCTGGTTGGCTGCTTCCTACACTTAACTTTCTCAGCAGCATCGCTCAAGGCCATATGACTTGACTCGATGAATTATGTATAGGCTCATATTCGGCTCCAGCTCGTAGGCTAGAACTGTCATGAGCATCTGTGGCCACCCTGTGACCAATGGGGCTCTTGATTGGTTATACAGTGTGTCGAAGTCCCCAGGGGTGAGAGGTCACGAAGGTTGAAGTGCAGGTAGATAATATTACCAATAGATGTTAGCCGCAGGCGTGACGCGAGTCCTCAGGGAGGAGTGGGAAATGGGATATCCGGGTGAGGAGCGTTGACAGCTCTCCAGAGAAGGGAAAAAAAAGGGAGGAATAAAGAAGGAGCGTGCTGGAAAAGGAAGGGAAACAGGAGGAGGTGAAGACAGAGAAAATAAACGACGATGAGGGAGTAACAGAGTCCTTAGAGTCACGCAAGCATGAATTAAAATGCCAACTCTGTGCAGGAGAAACACCAGGGGGTGTGCACACAGTGCAGGGCAGGATCGCTGCTGAATCACACACATGCAAACATATTTGCAGGAACACATGCAGGGAAGTTGTCATGTTACGTTAGCGGTGCAGTGCTTCATTTGCATCGCGCAGATGAGACTACATATACGGTTATTATGCCCTTGAGAACGAAGATAGCTGTTAAACATTAACATGATGTGATGTCCTTTCAAACATAGCACAATTCAGCACCGTTTCCTCTCAGCTTATTCCTCCTCAGTGCAAAGGAAAGGCTTCTCAACTTGCAACTGCACACCTGCGTGCAACACTCTGCCACTGAAACTGATAAATGAAATTTGGCTGGGCAAAGTTTGGCGTCTGAGTATTAAGTAGCCGAGGAAACACAAAGACGGAATCCCCTCTCCTTCCCATAAGGCAGCACAGCGGGGCACATATGGTAAGGTAGATTTATCTCATTCTGAGAAGTGCATTTATCTACTTTAGAAGTCTCTCTGGATGAGATAAATGATATCACCTGCGGTCACAAGGGAAATTAGATAGATTATTTTCTGCAGTACAGATGGCACAGGAGTCTCGACTTCCAATTGTGTATTCATGCAATCAACGCTCAAGTGGTGGATTACAAGATTGATTTTTTTTTTTTTTTTTTACTTTGCCTTTGCTTGCACAGTTCTTTCCAAGTCCAGCTACTGTATGTCACAGCTTATATTGTAGGCTACAGTGACACAGTGCAGGTGCTGTGAGTAAAACCCTATAGGCTTGTTTGTGATACTCCAAAACTGTCTCAGTCAGCTCACAGACTCAGTCTTAAAGCTGATATCTGATGAAACTAGAAAACCTAATGGCCTATTGGTGCCAACCGTGTCATGTAAGCTTGTCAGCAAGGGGGCCAAATAACGCTCCAAATTTAGGCTAAATAAGAAAAATGGCATGGCCATTTTCAAAGGAGTCCCTTGACCTCTGACCTCATGATATGTGAAAGAAAATGGGTTCTATGGGTACCCACGAGTCTCCCCTTTACAGACATGCCCACTTTATGATAATCACATGCAGTTTTTTGCATGCAGTATAAATGTGTTATTTTCGCATGTTCTAAAATGGTGTATTTTAATATTTCTGCATACTGGGGTCCCCTTAACAGTCTTGGAATTACCTAAATTGGGTATGACTGTAAAGCTGAGACTCTTGTGGATTCAATGAGCCCAAGTGTATTCATGTGTGATGATGTTGGTTCCAATAGTAGCCATTTTATATAGTGAGACAATTATTTGAAACTTGACCTCAAAATAACCTGCTGTGACCTCTAGGATAATCACAGCCTCGTGAAACTTTACAACCACAAACTAGAGACCTAGAGCATTCAGAGGATGGATGGCTTTCCTAGGTAGATTGACAATAAGGGGGTTTCCAGAACAGATGTGCTCGCCCTGCAATTGCAGAAAAATGCAATTCTTGCAGAAATCTCAAAATGTCAAAAGTTTTTGATACCAAATGTCTTTTTCTATGGTGTTCCTCAAGGTCTTGGTGTCTTAATGTTGTATTTTGGAGGGAGTTTTGATCATTTTTATCAATTCTGGATTGGTTAAAAATTGTTAAATTTAGCACCAAATCTGTGTAACAAATGGTATCAACCCAAAAATTGTTGCAACAACTTATCAGACATAATAGAACATGGGAATGACCATCATATACTTCTTTCATAATTCTCTAAGCCCTTCTACACTTTCACAATTTATTTTAATCAATTCATTCATTAATTCATGTTTATTTCTGATTTATGATTGAGCTGCATCTCAAATTAATCTTCAGGTTCCCAGCTTTCAGATGATGTACACCACTTCTATGTGACATCTACTGCTGACCTGCTATCTCCCCCTAAAGACCCCCTGTACCCTCCTAAAAAAGACAAAAACAGGTCTATGGTGGGTCTCTTAGTGTTAATTTCTGCTCACTTTTGGCAGTGGAGCACGGTGTTGTCATGCACCAGTTACATTAAACAGACTTAACAGGTTCACAAGGCCGACCAAAAATGTGTGAAAAGCAGGTGAGCGACAAGAAGCCGTGTGAGCGCGAGGTGTAAACTAGGCCCAGGGGAAGCACAGACTGTGAAATTACACAAACAGCCAAATGCGCGAAGTTGGAATCAAGAAGGCACATGTAAATTGCACTGCAAACACTTGGGTATAACATATGTGAAAATTAATGCATACGAGATGTGAGTACAAACACATTCACAGAAGGAGGGGAGTGAGAGGAGATGGAGGAACCAATAAAAATGAAGAATAAAAACAGATGGAGACCCCAGAGAAGCATATGTTTTACCATCGCGATCTGCTTGAGACCAATTTAAATGGTTTTGATAGCATTGGGGAGGCCTGTATGTGCATTGATTTCTTCGTTCAGGGGAGGAAAAAAAACTGCTTGGAAACTCCAGACATCAGCAGGAAACAAGCAATGAGGATGAGGAGAGATGATTGCTGCATAGTTTCCATCGAATAACGGCTGTAATGCTTGTTTTTATAGGGTCAAGTGGTGCGTTAGACTGCTGTTTGTCTGTGACATGGAAGTTAATGGGATGAAAAAACAGGAAGTCTACACTTTGCTTTGCCTGACATGATTGAAATAGCTCAGTAGATATATGTATCTGCAGTGTGGCTGCACCCGTTGCTCCTAAAACTTTAAAATGAATTTCCCCATAGAGATAAATAATGTATCACTTAACTTGAAGCTAAATATTCATTATTTAAGTTCTTAACAAATGAGAATTTGATGTAATCTGCATGTTAGAGGGTTGTTACACATGGCTCATTTGCCATGTTTGAACTTGCCGTCTCACTTGCCTGTGTCATTGCTCTCGTTAGTGGCTCACTACCTTTAAGACGAATCATAACTTGCAGTCTTTCATATCCTATAGTGATCGGTAACATTTCAGGTGACTGCACTAACAATGAATGTTTACATATATATGATAGGGCTGTCAATCGATTAAAATAGTTAATCGCAATTAATCGCACATTTTTATCTGTTCAAAATGTACCTTAAAGGGAGATTTGTCAGGTATTTAAAACTCTTATCAATATGGGAATGGGCAAATATGCTGCTTTATGCAAATGTATATCTATATTTATTATTGGAAATCAATTAACAACACAAAACAATGACAAATATTGTCCAGAAACCCTCACAGGTACTGCATTTAGCATAAAAATATGCTCAAATCATAAAGTGGCAAACTGCAGCCCAACAGGCAACAACAGCTGTCAGTGTGTCAGTGTGCTGACTTGACTATGACTTGCCTCAAAACTGCATGTGATTATCATAAAGTGGGCATGTCTGTAAAGGGGAGACTCGTGGGTACCCATAGAAACCATTTTCATTCGCATATCTTGAGGTCAGAGGTCAAGGGACCCCTTTGAAAATGGCCATGACGGTATTTCCTTACCAAAATTCAGCATAAATTTGGAGCGTTATTTAGCCTCCTCCTCCTGAGCTAGTAGAACATGGTTGGTGACATGGAATGGATTCCTTAGGTTCTATTTTCATATAATGCCATGTCACTCTAGCTTTAAAACTAAGCCTACCACAACCTCCAAAAGATTGATTGAGTTAATAAGTTAAAGAAATAAGTGGCGTTGAAACTCATTTGCATTAACGCATTACTATCGCGTTAACTTTGACAGCCCTAATGTTTAAATATATAATCAGTTTTGTGAAAGAAATACAACCATTGTCACCTGGCAGTGAAGGTGCTCTCTCTCTCTCTCTCTCTCTCTCTCTCTCTCTCTCTCTCTTTCCCAGTCAGTAAAAAGAGGGTGAGTAAACTTGTGTGCAGAAGGTGCCGTTGTACCAATAGCTTTGATTAATTTGCTGTACTGCTCCTGACCTGAGGGTGATAGTCAAGTGTTCACTAAAATTAAATAAAACAGCATTCCTCTTTTGCTTCACCATGTTTACAATAATGCATCACAGCGCTCAGTGCTTCTGCGGGTAAACGTCGTGGAACATGTTGTAGACCTCCAAAATAGGAGAAAAAAGGCAAAAAAATTCAGGCATGCTCTTTGGACCAAGCCCCCAGGAAGTGTGCTGATCGTGGATCCCAACTTTCGTTGTGGCCAAACGGCGGTACTGCAACTTCCGTGTCAGTCACGTGATGCACTGGGCCCAAAAATACTTTTCCCCATAGACTTACATTGGGAAAAAGACGTCTGTAACTCAGCGGATAATTTTTTTTGAGATGAATCAACTTCCCAGTACAAACACTCTAATAAACCTTATTTAAAAAATTACGTTTTTAAAGTTGTAAAACGCACTAATAGCCGAATCCAGAGTTATTTCCCTTCCTCCGTTCATGTGAGTGAGACCCAGACCGAGGCTGAAGCGCAAGCCGTGACGACGGCGTGACGTTGGGACCCCGTGACTGAGTCATGTGACCGAGCGGACGCTACTGCGCAGGTCCCATGTGCCCAAGATCCGGGTACTTTTCCAGACAGAAGTCGAGCGATTTAGGCTTCATGCGCCACTGAGCAACTTTCATAGGAATGAACGGGGCCCCGCCTCCAACGCTGTATCCAGGTCTCTTAATACATCCATGCTTTGGACATTGTGAGGCGTCTCCTACTGTGACATAGGCTACTACGAGGACTATAATGGCCAATTGTCGCACCTGACACTCATTTTCATATGCCCCGCCATTATTGGGCTGATTGCATAGTCTGAATTTGGCCTATGATGTACTTGGTAATTGTCTTCCAAAAAGCTTGGCTGCTGCGTGTGTGTAAATGTGTTTGGATGTTAACAATGGTGTTTGGCATTATTGTTAGAGGCTACATCAATAATATAGAGGGGTTCTCTAGATGCTCTGGATGCCATTTTTATTGTAGTTTGAACATCATTTACCTCTGGCCATCATAGATAAACTAATGGTTTTCAACTTTCAACAACACCCCAGTATACATGTATGTGAATGCATCTCTAGTACCAGCAACACTGATGCTGATGTTGATGATTGGCACCGTATTTGGAATCGGTCTTTCTTTTTCCCCCTGTGTTTCTTGCAGTTAGAAGCTATAGAGGCCCATCAAACTGACAGGTCAACTGTGATGCAAATTGGCACACTGATACATTTTTCAACTCGGTCTCATGGGAAGGTGTACTGTATAAATAGCACGACATTACACGAAGATGCATTTTAGGCTTTTCGCGCGTCATTTGGATGCCGCTATTCACGTGTCATTTATTACCCGACACAACAAAACTACAGTAACGTCCGCAGTTAGGTTCAGGCAACAAAACCAGCTAGTTAAGTTTAGGAAAAGCGTCATGGTTGTGCTTAAAATAAGTATGTTAACTACAGAAACAACATAATATAAGTACGGAAAACACGAAAGTCACAAACGTCACTAAAAAACACGTCACAAATGTCCCTAGCGTAAATTACAAAACAAAACACCGGTCTCGAACACGGTCTCCTGGTAAAAGTCGTGTGTTTGTTGGACTCGTTAAACTCGCCTGCCATAAGTGGTCTTTCTCGTATTTATTCTACGTCACTAGCTCTTAGCGTAGCATATTCACACAGATGCATTTAAACTGCAGTCAGTTCAGACTACATGGTGTACAAATGACACACCAAAAGCAAGAAAGGCGTTCTTATTGCACGCTAAATGCCTTGCGCACTATCGTGTAATTCATA
This sequence comes from Sebastolobus alascanus, assembly GCA_916701645.2. Lineage (NCBI taxonomy): Eukaryota > Metazoa > Chordata > Actinopteri > Perciformes > Sebastidae > Sebastolobus > Sebastolobus alascanus. The sequence goes on along the minus strand of CAKAOJ020000011.1, from coordinate 6,675,319 downwards.
CACCTTTTCATGTAAACGGGATGCATTTTTAGAAACACAATGTTTAGTACAATGTTTGGTATAAATCAACAGTCTTTCCAGCTTCAGCACCAGCCCATCTTTCAATTTCACCACTGGACTCTGGTAGTACAGTGGTGCAGGATGTCGTGCCACTCCGGCCTCTGCGGTTTCTTCTATCAGGTGGAGAGTCCCAGGCAAGATCTCTGTGGGTTGATCACACTATGAGGTCATGGTGGGAGTGCATCAGTGGTTGTGGGAATAACATGAATCAAGGTGGGAATTGGTGTGAAACCCACTGGGAAGGGGTGTCGGGATAGAAACATACAGCAAGTAGCTAATTCAGGTTACCTGTTCAGAAGGCACCAATGGTGAGGTGGCATCAGCCAACTTTCCCCTCTATTATATCCGACTACATCCAATGCTTCTTCTCTCAACTTATATAACAACATATACATTGGCTACTATAGAGGGCACTGGTAAGCACAGCCTTTTTCTTTCACCTAGAGGAAGAATCTATATATTTGAAGTATATACGATTGTGTTCAGACACATTGAACAGAGACGGCCCTCTTTTCATCACTATCCACAATTCCAATGACAAGACTAACCAACAACAAATGTATACTACTGGCAGACAAGTATCATCTGTGCAGTGGGATACCAGCCGGATCTCATTCCCAGGGCGTCAAATACCGACGCTTTGTCACAGCCGTTGGCGTTTGATACCGCCGCACAAGGCACCCTCTAGCGCCAGTATGAGACGCACCAGGCTTTCCATTAACTACAATGTAAACCCTACCGTGGCAACAGTAAATGCTCAGAGAAAGTGTGCAGGGAGTGACTGTGGTGACATAGTTTGAAGAGCAAAAAGACACACTAAGGGCGGGCGGTAGGGTTTTTCCTAAACCTAAGTGGTTTTGTTGCTTAAAAATAAAGTGACACAAAGGGTAACTAAGTGGTAGGGCTGGGAACTGAAACTCGGTTCCAAATTAGAACCAAATCCAAAATGCCAAGATACGGTACCCGTTAAAAGAAGAATTTCAGTTCTGCTTATCGGTTCCTAAATCGTTAAAATCTAAACGATACCCAACCCTACTCAGTGGTTTTGTTGCCTAAACCTAAAGTGGCACCAAGGGTCGTGACAAAGCGGCAGTATGGAATGAGTTGGGGTGAGAACGTGTTGGGGATACAGCGTATGTCTCTGCACTTTTTAAGTCAATTGTTGTCCAAAATCTTTTAAAAACTACAAAAAGATCCATACTACGGCTTTTGGCTGATATGTGTCTTGGTTACGATTAACATAGACAGTTTTGTTTATTCCTCCCAGCTCATTAAACTCTTTAATGATAAAATTGAATCACTGCTGCTGACATCTACCTAATGCCAGGTACACACTACACAAGAATCAAGGCGATTTTGGGCCCGATTCCCTCCTCCTGACAATCGTCCGCAAAGCCCGTTTTTTTGATGGTTCTAAAGATTATCTTTCCAGATATTCCTGTGGTGTGAGGTCTGTTAAAAGTGTTTTTCACTTCCCCTGACTGGCTCGGAAGTCCTTCCTGGCCGCACCAATTTCAAATCGTAAATATTAAACATGTTCAATATTTACGATCGGATATCCTGTTGTGTGTGGGGAACCCCGAGGACAGCCGATGACGCAGTCACGTGGAAAAGAACGATAGCCAATTGAGAACCAAGCTGACTGAAGCGGAAGGACAACCACAAAACGCGAAGCATAAAGTAAGATGGACCACAGACATGGAGGACCAACTTGTTGATTTGTGACCACAAGTGTTTATTTAACGTGTCTCCATGACTTCATCCATCCATCTTTCGTGAACTTTCCGTACAAAGTACTGCAAAAACTAACATCGCTAATTCTTTCTGCCGGTCGTCCGCCATGTTTGTTTACACTAAAGTCACGTTTGATTGCAAGATATTCTGCGAGTTTTCCGTTTTTTTTAGTCGTGACTCTTGATATTCATGAATGGAATCTGTGTGTGTGTGGTGTGCTGTTTCGGCCAAATCGTTACTCACCAAACAGTATAGGAACAAAACTATTACATTTAACATGCTGTTATGTGTGGGGTCTCTCACATTTTCAACATCTGTTAAGATTTGAAAAATCTTTTAGTGTGGGCCAGTCTTAAGATAAAAGAAAGTTGTTTCACAATAAACTACAATGGCTCAGTTCATTTGCTCTCTGTTCTTTCATTCTTTTATATGTTTTGATAGAATTCTAGTCCTTCAATAACAATACGCAGTGACACCTTGAAATTGATCCTCTACTGTGCAACGAGCAGGTTTACAGCACTAAGACATTTTGGACATAACTTCCTTGCTTGATGTGATTTGTTTAATTTTTACAACAAGCGTGTGTCTGTGAATAACATAAGTGCTCTGTAATATATTCTACATGTGCAAACTGTGTTGTGCGCATTATGTATTTATTTGTTTGGTACATGATTGTTTCTATGTTGCATGCATCCCACTGTTTTTGCCGTGTCCGAGTGCTCACCATCTCCATCAGTTAGCCTCTATCCCTTCTTTGAAGTTCGACCTCAAAGACCAGCTTCAAAGCTTCATCTCTCACACGAGAACATGTTGCTCCTTATGTGAGTGAAATATCAATAGGACTCTGCCTCTGCTATTATGATTTAATGGCTGTGTTATTGAATGAGTGGAGTTGAAGAATTTATAATTAGTTTTGCTGGGGAAAATCATTACCACTTGATTAGCTCAACCCAGTGTTTCACTGCAGTACATACTTTGCATATTAATTAGATGTATTTGTGTGCTTGAACATTTTGATGTTCGTGTTTGTATGTGGGGCGGGGGGGTGCGGGGGTGGGCATTTGTGTGTAGGGTGATGTGCAGTTGCGACGAAAGTCGGCCAACAGTTGTTATTGGAGGTGTGTGTGGTTGCGTGTGTATATTGTCATTCTTGAGCAAAAGTGTGTGTTTGTGCACATATAACCTGTGTGTTCCTGCGTTCATGCAGTAAAATATACAAGCAAATAAAGCTTAAATATGTTTTGCATAGATTGATTTTAGAGTGCTGAGAGCTTTTTACTACAAATTGATGCCAAGTGCACTAGACTGCCATTAGAGCCTGTGAAGTGTATGTAAATGTAGTCTTACAAAGTAAAAAGTTCAGTAAATATCCCCTTCGCAGCCACATACCTTTTGCTGTAGAAAATCCTCCACACACTAACTCCAACCAACCAACCTCGTCTCCCGAAAAATTACGATCCCATTCAACTATACTGCATTCTTAGGCGACAAAACTACTGGGTTAGGTTTAGTAAAAAACATCATGGTTTGGCTTGAAATGACTATGTTTAACACGGGACAGGAACAGCAGTTTCCTGGGGGAAAGTCCTGTGTTTGTTGGACCCATCCACCTCCCCTCCTGCCCGCCAGTAGTGGACTTTTTCGCTTGTTATGCTCATTATTATACCAATAACGTTATTATTCCACATAACTTTCATTAACGGTCGCTCTATATATGACGTCACCTCTGCGCGTCGCTTGTTGTATTACGTAATTTGCTGCTAAGAGAAATGTAATCCGCGACAAAATACGTTTCCTTCCAAACGTAATTGAGAATGCGCTTGTGGCCAGCTAAATTTACTAGTAGCCCAATGTGCAATGTGAAAAATGTCAGCATTGTGAAAATCAAGTTATCACATCGTGCACAAACTGGTTACTTTTAGTCAAAGAGTAACGTAGATGATAGCTGGCTAAAGTAGATGTTTTGAGTCACGACAGTCCCGTAAACTGAGACATGAATAGTTACACTGCAGTGTTAATTTCGTTCATGAAAACTATGACCTTTTTTTCCATGACTAAGACGAGACTATGTTGAGACGGCACCGAGGTCATTAAACACTAACGCTGACGATATCAAACAAGCAATATCGTTGACGAAAAAAGACTAGACTAAAATGTAGCTTAAAAAACATAAAAACTTTACCAAAATCTGTCTTTATTTTTGTCACCTTCCACCTTTTCTTCCCCTCTCTCTGTCACTCTCTCTCTCTGTCTCAAACACACACACAACGCGCTGTGGTGGCGGCGCTCAGTCCGTCTCCGTCCTTCTTGTCTCACACCTCAATCCTGACAATTATGCTACTATGATGCATAAAGTTGGCGGTTTGCCGGTCGGGTCGGGTGGTTGAGTAACGGACCGGTGGGTGCGACTGAACTGTGCATCATTAATGAGCAATAATGAGTCAGGAGGACTCGAACTAATTGCAAAGCTGCATTCTTAATTATTCAACCTGTGTTTTTCATCAGATAATGATAAGATCAAATTTGATGTGAAATACGTTTGACTAAAATTACAGAAATGTTCAATATAATCTGATGACTAAACAGGACTAAGATTAAATTAAAAAAAATTGCTGACAAAATTAAGACAAAATTAGATTACATTTTTACTAAAATCGAATGACTTTTCTGCGACTAAAACTAGACTAAAACGTTTTGAGTTGTCGTCGACAAAAACTAAGAAGGATAAAAATGACTAAAATATAACAAACTAATAAGCATTTTAATTTTAAGACTAAGACTTAAAGGGACTATTTTTAACTTATCACGCGCATAAATCTTAACGGGTCGGTATCCCATGCGCGCTCGCGTATGGGTACGCGAGCGCCCAGCAGCTCTGCTCCTGCCTGTTTGCACACCGCGCTCGTTCTCACACGCTCGGCTCGCTCCACCTCCACGTGAACGCGCGCACACTGCAGAAGAGTTAGTTTAGCTCTGAGAATATCTGGTGAATGTGCAGTGGACGTTTTTGCAGAAATAACTGCTGCAGCTCCTCAAGACCAACAGAGGTTTCCCGTGTCTTGTGAAGTGACGGGGCTCCGCAGCGAGTTACGTTATCGTCCCGACCGGGTTTCTCCCCCCCCCCGTTCCCTCCGCGGTCCACAGGCTGAGAAAGGAAAAGCCAGCACTAGGATCAGCATTGATTCATGGAGAGACCCTCCTCTGGTCAGCTAACATTACTGCCAAGCAGGTGAAATATAGAGTGATATTGTGTGTTAGCTGACGTGTGTCGCCTCACTGTTTAGACCGGTGCTCGTTCATGTCAATGTAGCGCGAGTCGAAAGCGCGAGCGCGAGCCACAGGACGCTGACTTTCGTTGACATTGCGGCCACAGGTGTCGCTGTGAACAAGCAATTTCTGATTCTTACATATAGTCCCTTTAATCTAAAATAGCTGCCAAAATGAACACTGTTACACTGCTACAGTTAGCAGGACTGTCGTGCCTGCAGGTGTCTCCTGACTCCAGGTGGCCAGCAGCAGGTTGCTATCGTGTAGTGAATTTAACAGTTGCATCACCAAGAGGGACAGAATGAAAAAAAAGACTCCGCACACCAGTCCGCGCCCTCGGTTTGTGGTTGTTGACGAGGGTATCGTCTCTGGTTACGAGAGGTGAAGCCACAGGAGATGACTGAGTGCGGTTTCTACTGTGTTTGGTCTGTCCCTACCTGCTGGGTAGCTAACGCTAGCTAGCCAGCTGTCTGCAAATACCAGGTCAATGTCAGGAAACACAAACAGCAGGAGCGGATGCATTAGTGTGCAGACTTTTCTGCCCTGTCTGTGCTGAAGCTGATTACTGAAGAGAATGTCTGTGCTCTACTTAGCTGAAGAATCTGGTGCTGTCAATAGCTGTACGGCATAACTTGTATCTTTTTTTAAATATGCATAACAATAACAGATGCCACAGGACTTCTATTCTACCGGTTCATCTGCCTTGCACATAAAGTCCTGGAAAATATGAAGCTCATGTTTTACTTGTCCAGCAATTTGTAGGAAAAAATCATTCAAATTGTGAATATTTTTGAATTTTTTTTCAATATCACGAGTCTTATGGTGCAGTATAAAACATCATTTGGATGATGGGTGCTGTCAATTGGAATTCAGGCCTATAAGAATGGATGTGAAAAGTCAGTTGGCACTAACACTCACACACACACGTAGTAAAGGGAGGAAGAAGTCAAACAGAATTCTTAATACAGGCCGCGATCCCCGAGGACTGCCGGTGATACAACCACGTGTAATGTGAATGGCTTCGGCTGTACAGAGAATAACATGCTAAAATATTAGCTATCATATGAATCCACTCTCTAACATGTAAAATCCTTTGGCTGCTGGTGTGTGTGTGGTGTGGTGTGCCAGCCAACTCATCATTACTCCCATTCATGGGACAGAAGCTCGCCTGTCAGTTTGGCAGGTATGTGTCAAGGCTGCAGGGTGGTATAGGCAGCCTCCATAGCATTGCATACATTCACTCACAATGCTAATTGGCAGCTGTGATGCAAAACATCTCCGACATGTAGTGAGAGGACAAGGAGCGGTCTAACACGTTTGGAAAATGTAAAGTAAACAGAAAAACAGCCATTCAACATTGCTTCAATTTGACTCGCTAATGGTGATGGTGAATTACAAAGAAGAAACTTTTGCACTCTGGAAGTTTGTGAATCGCACCCTGACACCGGATGCGCATGTCACGGCAGATGATTTGTGGGATTGATAGGTGCTCCCTCCCCCCACCACACTGCCTCTGCTGTTGTATGAGGCTGAACCACCATGCTGCGAGAGCTGTCACTTCCCTGACTGTCTCTCACTGCCTGAAGAGATTAAAAACAAGCGGACAGGCAGATGGATGTCACTGCTAGCATTCCAGTGAGCGCTCCAGTAGACCAGTTGGAGGTAATAAATTGCTGAGTGATGATCATACGCTGTCGGATGCTAATTAATCTCAGATCAGATCAAAGTCGGAAAAACTGTCCCTGTTCAGACAACTGAGCCTTTAATGTGTGTAACATATGGTAAACATACAAGGTAGTGGCATCATATTAATGTAAAATATCCACATACGGAAGCCTTTTATTCAGTGGCTGACGGCTTTTCTGTGTTGTTGTGATATAATTATGTTAAATATTATGTTAATTACATAACTATAATATAGCTGGGTGTTTGTCAGCTCATTTATCTCACATTTTGTCAAAACTTCTAATATAGCAGATAGTCTTTCTTTGCATCGAATCAATTCATTCCAATGAATCCAATGAATGTCCATTTTGTGGGGAAGTAGAAACTGTGTTTCATTGTTTTTATGAATGCCAAAGACTCTATGTTAGCTGTTTGATGTGCTGGAGAATATTTTTACTTGGTTTGGTGAAAGGTGGTCTAAGACTGCTTTCGTTTTGGGAGTTGGTTACAGGAAATGGAGGCCTTTTAGTGTCAACTGCTAAACCTGATAGTAGGAGAGGCTAAAATGTCCATTTACAGCAGCAGGAAGAACAGAGTAGAGGACGGGACAGGACAGGAGACACTTCCTGTTTTCATCTCCTTAGTGAAAGCCAGAGTCTGGGTTGATTTTAGGTTTCATAAGGAAATGAACAACATGGTTGAAATTGAACAACATGGTGTGCTGAAATTGTTATTGTAATGTGCATAATTGTATAACACTTCACAGCTCTATATATTGGCATGAAAACAATGTCTGATTTTAATCAACTTTTTAAATAAAGGGTTTTCAAAATCAACGCATTCCAATGAATTCAATAAATCTGTGTGGATTTTTCATGTCCAGTTTTACCTTAGTGAACTCTGACCCACAATGTTGTGCCATTGACCAACAGCAAGACATCAAGACAGTGCTCACCTTTGAGGGAACAAAGGGCGGGAAAGTCCAAAATGAAAGAAGCTATCATAGTTCATTAGCTTTGTTGCAAATCCACCGCTTATCCCTCCTCTGTCGAAGTATAAACTGCGGACCAGAGCTGTAAACTTGAGACTTGAGCCGATTGGATCATATATCGACGATTTGGATGACCAACGATTGATTTTTCCTACTAGATTTTAACTAACTTACTATCAGAACTAAGATGTTACAAAAACATAATCTCTAGAATCTGTACCCAACTGTGCATTTAGAGAGGTTTCTGGTGGAGCGATGATGAGACCCGTTAATCAGTATGAGTGACGAGTGATTTTTAAATCCTTAATTAAAAAACAGTTTGCCATCTCTTGTTCATGGATCTGACACCAGTAACGTTATGGATAGGGCTGTGTCGATGACATTTCCATTCAAAGCTTTGATTGATTTTTTCAAATGAAGCTTTGAATATCTGTCGTCATATTTTATGACATCACCCTAAAAAAATGGGCAAAAAGAGAAATTTTGTGTTATTGTGGTTATATAAACCGAAATATCGTTTCTGGTACTGTTAGATTACCCCTTTAATACAGGTGCGGACCTCCCTTTGTGTGCGGCCAGCAGGAGAACAAACCGTTTTTTGACCGCAGTGAAAATGTTGTTTTTTAAAGGCTAAACGGCAACAAATATGGATTAAAGCAGATTATTTCTAGATAAAAACATGTTGGGAATTTTGGAAATGATTACATCCATCTTTTTTCAATACATTTTTACTTTTGGACTGAAGACCGAGACAATTAAAGAGACGAAGACGCGCCACAGGACTCGCTGTGTGCATGTTTGAGAGAGAGAGTGATCGAGAGAGGGGAAGAGAAGGAGGACTACTGCATGCAATGTTTCTGTAAGTTATTAATAATAATTTGAATGTCAATGTTATGAATGAGGCTTCGAAGCTTTGAACTATTTGGTACAGCCCTAGTTATGGATATGATTTGGACTGAGATATTAAAGATAATATAATCGACTAACGTTAAACGGGACATGATGCTGTGATATAGTTGCACCAAGCACAGACACACAGACTTTTAAAAAGTAATGTTTAAATATTTTAAATAAAATATTCACACTCTTTATATAAATTGCAGAACGCTTAAAGGTTCAATTGTTTCAAAGCTCCATCAGATGCTGAGCCACGCTGCCGTCCCCTGGTGATCGGATCGCATATCGACGATCTTGAGTAACCGCGATGGATTATAAGATAATGAAAACGATCACCCAACCCAACTTGGACTCAGGTTCGACTCGAAAATGAGGACTTAGTTGAGACTTGAATGTCCTAAGCCTTGACTTGACAAAAAGCTAAGGAAGACTTATTGACCCATAAACATTGAAAAATACTTTATTGTGCGTAGTTTTGACTTTTGGAGCTCAGTCAAACTGTCATGAATAATAAATAACCAGGATGTGAACAATGTCTCCATAACCAAAAAGTCTGCTAATTAGTTATCTTGCTAGTTCTGACAGCTTTCCCCCTCACTCTTTACCTATTGAGATGTGCAATTCAGAGAACAAATGCCAACTGGGAGTAATCACAGCACAATAAGGAGAAAAGAGAAAGAAGCTTGCAGAGTTATTGTCTGACTAGCACTAGCATATCTCCGGGTGGCTTGCGTGTTAGCACTTAGCTCGCCAGCTACAGCATTTTACCGACCAGCCCGGCAAGAGGTCCCTGTGTCACCAAGCTTCTAGAACCACGAATTTCATTAAGACAAGCAGAATTTGCTGTGCCACTTTCTGGTGTGACCAGGCCATCAGAGCTACGTATGTGTCATTGTGACTGCTTTAACTTCAATACAGATATGCATTTGACTGCTGTTTATAAAATGAGAGGGATAATAAAGGGTGATGTACAGCGAGCCGGTCATTGTTGTAGAATAAACCCCGACAGGGCGATGCGGCACGCGGATGGACCCCGACGCAAAGCCCTGAAGGGGTTTATTTCACAACAATGACCGACTAGCTGTACATTATCCTGCTTATTACATGGCTACTTACTTAAGAAATCAATAATTTGACACAAAAATGGTCTACCACAGTCTGTTATACATAGCAACGGTCTGCTGTTAAGGAACAAGGCAAAAGTGAGCATGGCTCACATACCCCCACTCACTGCTTGACCCCTACTAAAGTAGGGCCAAAGGTTTTGCCCTTTTGGAACTAAGGGAATTAATGGACATTAACTAATTAACTAATGGGCACCCTGGACTTCTAACCCCTAAAAGGCACAACTAGACCACACTGTCAACCATCATACCAAATTCGAAGTTCCTAAGTTAAATAGTTTCTGAGTTCTGCTCCGGAAACGAAAGTGTGACACGTGACCGGACGGAAGGACGGACACGCGGGGGGTATAATAACAGACTGTAGAAACGCTGTGATTGACCAATCAGGATCGAGTATTCAACAAAGCCGTGTAATAATCTGTTATAGTTGTGGCTCAAACAATTGTATGTGTGGGCTCTGTCAACGAAGGGAAGAACACAAATGGCTTCAGAGAAACAACTCAAAATATGTGTGATTAGATGACAGGGGGCTCTCCGAACATCTTTCAGCAGCAGCTCAATCAGGTGTGGAAGAGACAAAAAGTAGAGTGGTGTCAAAGCGGTGGTCCGTTTGAACTATTAAAGGCTGCAAATTAACTATATATAAATTAACATATTTTCCCCTTGGCAGTACATGTGATCAATTTGTGTTCCAATAATAAGCAATGATTTACATAAATATACTGCATGATACAATAAATAACTGATTTTGAGTGGCTTTACATAAGAGAAAACATGGCTGTAATCTGTAAGCCTGTGATGTTGTGCTTTTGCCAGATCTTGTGTGTTTTATTTTGGCATGTCAGCAGTTCTTGGAGGTTCTTCAGTGTGGGCTCTCGAGGTCAGAAAATACCTCTGTATTTTCAGCTAGTGGGTGATCTAAATTAGAGATAAGGGAGATGGAAAAAGAGAGAACGAGTTTGGGTGAAATGTGCTCATTTTGTTTGCTCTCAGGCATATTCCCTCTTTGCTCAATCACTGCAGGGCTGGCTCTCATCTGATACTGTAGGTCAGCGAGGCTTCTCCTCAGCCCCTGAGAATGAGACTTTACCAATAAAAAAAATAAGAAAGATTCCCTGCGGTATGGGTCGAGAGGTCATGGTGTTGGTGTGGCATTACATTCCCTGAAATGTCTATATCACCTCTATAAAGTTGAGCAGCGAGGACACTTCCCTTCATACCGTCCTCTGTAACCGTTTGGAGGCAATTCAGATGGACAATATTGCCTTTGATAGAGATAGATATTGCCAGAGGGGAAATCTCAGTGTGGATGCCATAGTAATAGACAATCTCTCCACTTCCTTCTTTCAGTCTGTGCAGTGCAACGACCTCCATATCACTTGTTGAAAATAACAGTTCAATAATTACATTGCAGTGCAGTATCTCCAAAGCGACACAGGTGCTGTTACTTTTTTTTTTACACTATTTTGCATGTGCAAAACAACAGTAGAAGAGGAAAAGTGTTTTATGAATGACACTATGTCAGTTGTTTTGAACAAACCAGCTTTGTGACTTCCCAAAACATGAAACAGGATCCGGCCAGGACTGAGGTGTTTTTTTTGTTGATGATGAAAAGATTGTATTTGTTAAGTTAAAGAAAACCACAGCTTCAACAAACAAAACAGGTAAATATCAGTTGTAAAATCCAAAGCAAGAAACGTTAAAGTAAAAACATGAGAGTAGAAAATCAAAAGGGAGCTCAAGGACAAATTATAACTGCATAAATTAATCTAATATTCTTAGAAAACAGAATTACTGCATTTCATTTTCTCAACAATAAAAACAAAACAAAAAAGGAAGGCTTGGCCCTTTTTGGTTCCTGTGGTTAAGACCATAGACTGTATATAAAGATGACAGCTCCCCAAAAGTGAAGCCAAAACGTCTCGATCACCCCCTGGTGGCTGGCTGCATATATATATATATAGGTCATAAATCCCACCCCCTCCATGTTAGCGGACGGGACATGAGCCAAACTAAAAAGTAAAAGTACACCTCAAATACATTTTTACCCAAAAGGTAGTTCTTATCACGCTGTTGTATGTTCAAGTGTTCATTATTCTGACAAGTTTGCTTTTAATTAGTTATTTGATGCTATAAAAAGAGGGTGAGACGTCCTGATTGACAGCTGTGATTGACAGCTGCTCTGAGTGAAGTAGTCGCAAAGTCGGAGGCTCAGGAATTGTACAAGAGAGGATATGTAACTTTAACTTTCCATAACAGTCACGAGTCTGTGTAATAGAACATTTGTCAATTTGATCACAAATGTAGTTATAGAGATAACATTGTTAGTTGTTGTGTCTTTCTAGCCAAACGTAGCAGCTAGGTGAATGGTAAATGGTAAATGCCGACCACTCAAAGCGCTTTACACTACATGTCATTATTCACCCATTCACACACACATTCATACAGTGATGGCAGAGGCTGCTAAGGTGCCAACTTTGCAATCTATGCAATATGATAATGTAATCTAAATACTCATTCACACACCGATGGCTATGCCTTCGGGAGCAATTTGGGGTTAAGTGTCTTGCTCAAGGACACATCGACATGTGACCCGGAGCAGCCGGGGATCGAACCACCGACCTTCCGATTGGTGGACAACCTGCTCTTCCCTCTGAGCCACAGCCTCCCCCATGAATATATGGGGGTGGCTCATGCTAACAAGCTGCGGTGCATGCTCGGCTCATGATTGGCTGGGGCGGGTGTGTGGGAGGGACCTCGCTACCACGGTTACAGCCCTCATGTCACTACTGCGCACACTCTGGCTCCAAATTACATCAAAATATCAAGATGGCTGCTCCCGTATCCGGGATATTTTGGCTTCACTTTTGTGGGAGGAAGTGGAGATGCGTTGTCCATCTATATATATATATATATATATACAGTCTATGGTTAAGACGAGTGGTACAGTAGAACATGTCCGCAGAACAGAAGAGGATGTGTTCAACATTTTTGTAACGGTGCAGTAAAACCTTTTTTTAGGCTCAAAAGCATGACTCATAGACAAGGCAGGTGGATCCAAAATAAAGTTTACTAATTAGATGAGGCAGACAGAGGTCGGCAACAGGTGACCAATCGCAAGTCAATTTAGAAAATTACACCAAAATAAGTACTATGGTCTACCTGCGGTATTTTGGATTGCAGTTGGTGGAATCTATCAACGGGATGATGATAATGAAAGTCTACATCATATCCATTCAGTTATCCAGAAAGGATAAAGGAATAGAGGGAAAAAGTGTAGAGCTCTTTCTCAACTCAGACAATTTAAAGAATTGTTAACCCTGCGGACAATGATACTATTATTTATTCATTTGGTCCACTGGGGAATTTTAGCCAAACATAAAGTGGGTACTGCCACTGTAGCCACTATACTCTGCAGTAGATAGCTACACATAGAGTAAGAAAACAATGTCAATAAATAATAAGGCCTAAATTCATAAATACAGGACCCCATGTGTAATGCTGGTTGTTTCTGTATATTTATGACTACGTCGGACAATTTGCAGAAGCTATTACCATGTTCCTGACACTAACTCAGTTTCGAAGCAATTTGTTATAAAACAGTAAGGTCTACACTGCCAAAAGCTGCAGTGAGACCTACATATGGGACGTGCTGCTCATGAAAGGTCCTTGGTAAGTCTAAGGAGAGCCGTTTTGTGCTGTCAAGTGCTTTGAGAGAGTTTGGGATTTCCCAACAATCATTATTTTCACTTGTAAACCACACATCAAATTCTTTCCTTGAATAAAATATCAGCTCGGAGGGAGACGGGCTTTTATTTTGCAGGAGACAAGTGAGCAAGTCTAGCTAGAGCGTTTTCAAGTGGCAGTGCTTTTGTTCTTCAAAGGAAGAGTACCATCAAGAGTAGTCAAAAGGGCAATTAAAATGATCAAAACTCTCCTCAGTATTGACCAGAAGCACGTGCGTAGTGTTGGAAGTGCTATGGCAAAAAGGCCTCTGAGAATTTGCAAGAGGAGCCGGTTAAGTATGTAGGAGCAGATAAGGGCACCAAGGATGGGAACGGGCAAGTTCACAGTTCACAACAATGGCGTCAAGACCACAGTCCCCGTTTATATGAATATAACTGGTGTGAAAACAAACACCAGTGCAAGTCCCATTTAATTGGGATGATCTCAAACACACTGAATTAATTAACTGGCTCAAGGACTGAATAGGATTCAAGTCAGTCACAAGAAAAATGAACTAGCAACAAAAATTGATGACAGAGTCCACAATAGTCGTTCTTAATTTCATTCAGACTCAACATATTTCATACAGCAGAAGGCTCTTACAGTACTTTTAATTAAGACTGGTGCAGTGCCCGTTTGGGACATGGTTATTCGGCCGTTGCTTGCTTGCCGTTTCTTGATTACTTGGCTCCTGGTATTGCTGCGCACCGGGCGGCGCATCTGTTCGAGGCATCCGTTCGGAGCGTGTGGTTGCTCAGAAAGCGTGATCAGAAAGCGTGCCCATTCGGAGCGGTCTGCTTGCTTGGCCCCCAAAGCATTGTCGAGAACCGCTCATCGCTCGTTCACTCCAGGGAAGTGAAGAAGAGTGTGGTTGTAACTAGGGCTGTCAATCGATTAAAATATTTAATTGTGATTAAGTGCATGATTGTCCATAGTTAATCGCAAATTAATCACAAATTACAAAAAAACTTGCGCTACATTTTGGTGAGGAAATACTGTCATGGCCATTTTCAAAGGGGTTCCTTGACCCCCTGACCTCATGATATGTGAATGAAAATGGGTCCTATAAGTACCCACGAGTCTCTCCTTTACAGACATGCCCACTTTATGATAATCACATGCAGTTTGGGGCAAGTCATAGTCAAGTCAGCACAGTGACACAGCTGTTGTTGCCTGTTTGAATTGAGCATATTTTTTATGCAAAATGCAGTACCTGTGAGGGTTTTTGGATAATATTTGTCATTGTTTTGTGTTAATTGATTTTGTGTTAAAATATATACATTTATTTGCATAAAGCAAGCATATTTGTCCACTCCCATGTTGATAAGAGTATTAAATACTTGACAAATCTCCCTTTAAGGTACATTTTAAACAGATAAAAAATGTGCGATTAATCATGATTAACTATGAACAATCATGCGATTAATCGCAATTAAATATTTTAATCTATTGAAAACCCTACTCTAAACCTTTAAGACACATACACACACACAAACTTGTAACTTCAATTCATACTGTGCAATACTTTCAGGCGAAATTTCATTCCATTCACTTGTGCAATTGTGGTAATACTCTGTTTAGTGTCAATACTGTATATATTGTTCCTATTTTTATATTTCCTTCTATTTAAATTGTTCATATTGTATATGTCTGTCTACTTTTGTTTTGCTTTTTTTTTACTGTGTTGTATCTTGCTTTTTTGTTTTTACTGATGCTTCTTGTTTCTACACTATCCCCTCTGCTACTGTACACTGCAAATTTCCCCACTGTGGGACTAATAAAGGAATATCTTGTCTTATCTTATCTTATACATCATTGTCCACTAGTGTCAATCTTGATGTTTCGATCACTACGACAAACAGCTGACAGCTGTATCAATGGGGTTGGCTGGTATTTCCACAGAGGAACCAAAACAAATCAGAACTGTTTACTGCAAAAACTGGTCAGCAATGTTGTTATTAGCTAAGATCAGGTTTTAATACTCGGGTAATGTTTTAGTTGAAGAAGATGCTTTTGACTCCACCCAGCATCCACCTCTGAGTCTATCTTCCCCGAGGGGGAACTAACAACTTTTCACTCTCAGCCAAGCATAAAAATGTTTTTGTGATATTCCTTGTTTTTTCATTTAGTTATTTTCTGCATTTTCAATGACTTTTTTTTTTTGGCGCAAATTGAAAATGTGCATAAAAACAGGTGGATGGAAACGCACTCATAGTCACTGCTTTTTCCTTTCCTTATGAGATCAGTGCCTAGAGAATAAATATCTTATTCTTATAAAAATCCATCTGTGTGAGTTGACTCAACTCTGTGCTAATATAAAACTATTACAGGCCAATAAAAAATAGGGCTGCAGCTAATTATTTTCATCATCAATTAATGCATACTTTCTTTTTT
Organism: Sebastolobus alascanus; assembly: GCA_916701645.2. NCBI lineage: Eukaryota > Metazoa > Chordata > Actinopteri > Perciformes > Sebastidae > Sebastolobus > Sebastolobus alascanus. The sequence goes on along the minus strand of CAKAOJ020000011.1, from coordinate 6,659,461 downwards.
TCCCCAGAGCCTAAGGTGATGTTTTCAAATTGCTTGTTTTGTTCAACCGACAGTCCAAAACATAAAGATAGTCAATTTACAATCATATAAAACAGACAAAGGCTTTTCCTCACATTTGAGAAGCTGGAACCAGATAATGTTTGGCATTTTAGCTTGATAAATGACTATTAATTGTCTTTTGACTGACTAATAGTTTCAGCTTTTATTAGTGTAATTGCACAGAAAACTAAATACCAAAGAATCACAGGAAACAAAGCAGAGATACACAAACCTTGATTATAAGCTGCATCCCTTTAGATATATTCAGTCCTCTCTACATATTCTATAAATGTGCGTCTGTTTCTAAAACTGTTGTGTTTCATATATATTTTAAGTCAATATACTTAGCAATCCTTATCAGCAAGGGAACTGAAATAAAAGGCAGTCCTCGCTCATAAATCGGCCATGTTCTTATCGTTCTGTGCACTGCCGGTGCCATTTACATCAGCGCGAGAGCAGCTGAATAGTGGTTGTTTACTTCATTGTCATTTGTGTCTATTGTATCTAAAAGGACCACCTGCTAGCTGGAGTAGCGGTGGAAAGCCTTCCAGGGTGCGCCTCATAATTGCCACTGGGGGGCTGGTAAATAACAGCATGCTATTTCACAGGCTCACAGCCCCGCCAACGTAATAAGTCACAGTGTTGTTTCCTCTTTTCATTAGAAAATGTCAGAGCTAATTTAGGACATTTTGGTGAGAGAGTGAGGAGGTGAACGTGTGAGTCAGGGAGGATAGGAAGGGTGTGCGGTGACACGGTGGGAGGGGGTAAGTATTTAGCTCGGTTGCCATGGTGTTGCCTGGTGTACGGTGGGGGCTGCTCTGACATTCAGAGCACAAGTAAAACAATGGTTCAAAGACACTTGTGCACACACACACACACACACTAACCACAATGTATCAAAAAGTATTTGCCTCAGGCAGCCGATGCCACTGTAATTCATCCCTGGTGACACGAACCACAAAGCAATTTACACTCATCAATGACGTGTGTGCAGCATTAATATGATTAAGTGTGTGTATATTAGAGCCTTAAGGTAGCGATATACTTGAGACTAAACGAAACTGCTGTCAAACATGGCGCCAACAGCAAATGTCTGTGTGCATACTTGAGGAATATTTGGTTAATGACACTGTACGAGAGAGATCTTAAACGTGGTTAGGCATGAGGTAGACCCTCTGTAGCTCCACTGTCATATAAAGGAAGGTCACACATTCTAGACCTATTGGTTTTCAAAGTCAGCCGATTAGACTGTTGTCAGGCTATTAAATAGCTGTTTATCAGTTGCTATAAGCCTCATAGATGTAGGTTAATAGGGGCCTACTACACCCACTATAGGTTTTATCATCTATTCAAATGGTAGATCTCCAAAAGAGGGTATAAAAGAACATTACAGCGACCTCTAGCAACCGTAGTAATTATGACAGGAGCAGAAGATGAAGTCAGGCGTCATAGTATAGGTAGTGTGAATCTCCATAAGGGGTGGGGGTCGTGGATGATGGATGGCACAAAAAATACAGGAATTTCACCCAGGATACTGGAGTTTGCATCTCTTGCGAAACCAACAATGTGTAGTTGTCTTTGTGCTTGTAGTTATTATAACCCAAAACACAACTTTTTTCCTTAAACTTAACGTTAAAAGTTTCTTTTTTTTTCCTAAACCTAAAGAAGTTTTAGTTAGTTGCCTAAACCTCAAAATGCCTTTTTGTTTGTTTTAAAAACGTGACGTTTCATTTAATTTGACAACATGTTGGAATGTGTTGCTTTTAAGTTTCACTTTCACTTTACAACGTATTAGGCCACTATTGACCGACATACAGTATATGGGGCTTATAGCGACTGATAACGCCTATTTAATAGCCTGACAACAGTCGAATTGGGTGTCAAAAAAAAAAAACGTATTAAATGGGGGTCAGTGGTCTAATTTGTGTCAGTTTAGGGGGTCCTTGAAGTGAAAAAGTTTGGTAACCACTATTCTGGAGTATTCTTATATACATATATATATATATATATATATATATATATATATATCTTTTATATAATAAGTGAATATTTGAATTTTAAGATAATGTTACCATATTAGGCAACATTCACAACTTTTAAAAACATGTCAACCTATTGCCATATATGGGACCACAAATGTGCCATATGTGGTAATTTTTTTTTTTTTTCATATAATCAAATTTGGATTATTACATGTTTTAGAGCAGGGGTGTCAAACATGCGGCCCAAGGGTCAGAACCGGCCCGCCAAAGGGTCCAATTGGGCCAACTGGATGACTTTGCAAAGTGTAAAAATTGCAGATTCCAATTTTTCAATAAAATGCACTGATATTCCTATTCGTCCACTGGGTGTCGCGCTGTTCTAATTAGTGTAGCAGGCCCTATGCTGGTTATGCTATAATGGATCCCACGTGCTTACGTACAGACTATGTGACACAACAATGTCAACCGTAGGCCACTGATCAGAGTGTTGGGTTTTCCAAGAAAAATTGACCAGTTCCTATTTTTCCCAGAGGTGAATGGGAACCCAGTGTGCTTGGTGTGTTCACAGCACCTTTCAGTGCTCAAGGAAGATAATATTCGGCGCCACTATCAGACTCATCAGGGCGAAAAATACAAGACCTTGCCAAAACAACCAAGAACAGAGAAGATGTCGTCTGTTTTTAGTCATTGCCGAGAGATCAGCGAGACATCTCAGGCTGTTCAAAATGAGGTTGACACCCCTGTTTTAGAGTAATTCTAATGATTGGATTATTCATTTTGTGGGCTAAAGAAATACTATTGGTCCATTGATCCCAATTAAGACTATGAAAACCCTTGGATTGTACTGCATGGCTTACATACTGCTTCTTTTTGAATTTCCTGTAAACGCAGTACTGACGCTCTGGAAAATCACATGTTTACTTTGTTTAAGTTTATTTAAAAGTACCAGTAACAGTAGTAATATAGGCCTATGTCTGTTTCAATGCATATGCCACCCACCCACTCCGCGTGCCTTGAAATTATTGTTGTATTGTATTATCTATCCATCTATTCATCTACAGTATCTATCTATGCTCTCCTTCCTATATTTTTTTTTGTGGCATCTCTCCAATTCTTGGGCATGTGCCATAGTATTTGCACATGGCACAACACCTGCCCTTATATAATGTTTAGGGGTCGTTACCTCTGCTAATAATAAAAAAATCGGCCACACGCCTCCAATTTATGATAAAGTGGGAGTCATCATTCAGCACGCTTGGGTAAGAACAGATTTGGGTGGTTAAGTCTGCTTTGTGCATCTGGAGTTGACTTCTCTTAAATATTCTCTTACAGAAAATTAAGAGAAAATATGACAGAACTTTAAGAAAATGTTGCTGCATGATGCCCATCGTTGTCTTTGTTAACCAAAATGAAGTACAGGGTAGACTGATTGAAAGAAGGGCTTTAATTATTAAGAAATTAATTTGTTATAAAGTGTACAATAGGAACATTTGAGGAGTCTTTGGTGATTCGATCCGAGCGTGTTGTCTTCATTTTATGCTAAGGCAAATTCTCAAAAAAATCCATGAAATGAAATCTAACTAATGTATAGGACATGTTGACTTATATGAAGATTATTCAGTATACTCTATATACATGGACGCCACAATGTTTTGAACAAGCCATGTCACCTGTTTTGCAGTTGAAAACGCAAGTTAGTGGTTACAATTCATACAGTCATACTGTAGGAGTAGATTTTTCATGTGTCACATCGCTCTGTGTACATGCCAGGCAAGTAAATAATGCAGATATTTCATGTATGTTTCATCTGCATGCTTGTTATACTGTAATGTGCTACATGTCCTTGGAGTACACCCAAGAGAATTGTCTTCCTCTTAACCTAAATCATAACACGACAACATATTACTCTGTGGTTCCCTGTGGTTTATCACTCCATGCACAGCACTGTCATTACGAGGCAATGGACAAATCAGACACACAGAGAGGAGGCAATTACCTGTAAATTGGTTTCATCAAGTATAAAAAAACAACAGCAGGACTGCTTGAGAATGCATTACATTTCGCTCTCAAGGAGCACAAAAAGGAGGCGCTGATAGGAGGTAATCTAAGCATGAAATTTAATATGTCTTCTTAATGTGTTTGCATGATACCAAATCTGCTTTTATTTAAGCTCATTTCTTTCAATTTGCAGTTACCCAAAATAAAGTCCCTCAGTGTTTTTTTTTAAAAAGACTACTCATGGAGAGATTAACAGAAAGACATATTCAGCTGAGGTTGCAGATAAATGGGCACACTGAGTAAAATATGACCTTGTAGTTCCAAAAGTTACTACCAGCAAAATATTACTTGAATTTTACTTTTGAGTGAGAAAGGATGTTTAAAGCTTTGACTTTAAGGTTTGTTGCAGCCCATAAGGGTTTTAGAGACAACTATACAGTACATCTGAGATGAACATGATAGTATAGTGTGAAGACTGGTGCACAAAATACTGAAAATACTGAACATAATGGACTGTGACAAAATACAGTATAAACTCTTAAACACTAAAAACATTTGTTTGGGTCGCAGAAAATACTGCGAATTTGAATACAGTCAAAGTTGGGATACGTGTATGTGCTGGAAGCATTAGCGTAAGCAATTTGCGGTGTTCCGAAAGCCCATTGTTCCGAAAATACACACTGTCCGTGCATCAAACACCTTCCCTTCTCGTTGCTTTGAATGCCTTGGTTGTATTGGTTGGCTAGGTTCAGGCATGAGGAGCGAGATTAGTTAGGTTTAGGGTAAGAATATCAGAGTACGCCAACCAGAGGCAGAGTAGGGTGGGTCGTGCCTTCGCCATGCTAGGAAAAAAAATATCGCGACCGGGAAGGTCCGATGACGTCATTTTGCATAATAATTAGCCATGTGTTTCTGTACGGGATAATGGGCTGTCTGGAAATTTTTCAGGCTATTGGGGTTTCGAAATAATTGGGTCGTCGCAACAATGGCATGGCACCATTTGCGGGCTTATAGAAGTGATAGGTTGCGTCCGAAATGCCATAGTAACGTGCTATTTAGTACGCTAAAACAGTATGTGAGATATTTTAGTATTTCTGAAACCTTAGTATGAACCCTATAAAAATTGGTGAAATATTACATTGGACACCAATGGCTGCATAAATATCCCTCAATGCAATGTGGTAGTGACAACAACATTCCTAACAGACGTTGGCGGACATAGTATGTGATTTCGGACAAAGCCTTAGTGATTAACATTAGCGATTAGCATTAGCAATTCACAGGCTATGGTCATTTAGAGTCAATAAATCCCGATAAAATGTTTGGTTTTTGTAAACCAACCCCAGCGCCAGTTTGTTCAGTGGTATTCTATAGCTTTTGCCTGTAAACGGAGTTAGCTTTAAGCAATAAGCCACAAGAGGCCTTATGTAAAGTGATTTTACAACAGCTAAGGGGCGTTGGTAGGCACAACGCGGAGCTTCTCAGAAATGAGAAAACTGTGTGGAGAATAGAGAGTTCTACTCACACAAGTGGGAAGCATGTTTGATGTGATTTTTGTACTACAAAAAGAAAATGTATAGGTGCAGGGTACACATGTAAATGTTTACTGTTACTGTGTACTGAGTGTTTAAAGCAAAGACTTGAAGTTTATAGTAGGACTGTAGGTTGAGATGATTACAGTCCCTGTTCACACTCTAACTCCTGTAACTACACGTGTTGCGTCTGAACCCAGCGTTTCATTCTGAGCCTGTAACACAGTGTACACAATAATTTGTACAACAAACTATCACCTGCGTGAGTTTCAATATGTCAAAAACTGTATCCTAGCGACTAAAACTGTGGCATTCCTCTGAACTTTACATGTAGTTAAGGAAGAGAAATCAATTTTGAGCTCCACAATGAATCCATAAGCCATCGAAAAAGACTCCTACACCTCCTCTTCCCTGAAGAAATTAGAATAAGTGAACAATAACAAGTTCCTTATCTTAACAGCCTGTGGGAAGAAACTGTAACGAATAATGAAAAGTGCGAGAATATAATTAAGCGAGAGAAAGGAATGAGATACACACATAACATGCACACACACACACACACACACACACACACACACACACACACACATATATATATAAGATGTGTAGAGGTTAGCACACAGAGTGAGAGGCAGAAAAATATCTGGGAAGTGAATATAACTGGAAGAGATAGACAGAAAAATGTCGGCTACTGAAAGAGATACAGAAAGATTTGGAGAACATGAGAAAAAGTGGAAAATAGGTGTGAAAAACAGAGGTGGGTGGAGAGCTAGTTGGAGAGCTCCCCAGCTAAATACAGTTTGATTTAATGTTATAGTGTAGTTCAGACAGCTTGGCAATTTGATCCAATGGGCTCTTGGCAAACAAACTGCAACACAGAGAAGCGTTTTCCAACCGAGTTTTGGGATAATTACACGTAGATATCCATTGGCTGGCAGGGGGTTTAGTCACAAATGCTGACACATACGGTAAAGCATTCCCACGTGGAATGAAAAAATAAACCCAAAGGTTTGAAGTTATTGTGGGCGGACAGTTGTGGGTACACAGGAAAACCGTTTTGGAACTACAAAGTTGTATGTTTTATCTCTTTACCTCACTTTTTTAAAGCATTTTAAAGCATTTATCTCAAAGTTTGAGGCTCGACACAAATTCTCTGACACACACACACTGCAACCACACAGGCATGAAGAAGTAAAGGACGGAAAAGTAGACGAATATTGACACAAGCAGTCAAGCACGCACAGAATTGCACACTTGAACACACCGACAAAGGCGAGCAAAGACACTCTCACACAAGTGTTTACGTTGTAGTTTATGATGTTCTGAAGCACCTCAGACTGTGTTTTCCCTGGCAGGAGAGGTGTTGAGAGCCCCCCTATTGCTCAGCTCAGTAGTATAAGAACACACTCCACAGGACTCTAGGCCTACTTTCATAACCCACTTCAAAAGCCACCGGGACACACACCTCTATCTATATCCCCTCTCAGAACTCTTTTGCAGCACGCCGGCTTCCTCCCTACTTCTCACCCTCTCTCACCTTTTCGCTTCAGTCAAATAACCTTCCCCGACTCGATCTTCACCTCCCTGCGTCCCTCCCTCGCTGCCACCCGCCTCCCTTTTCCTCCGGTTCCCTCTTCTGCTTCACCTATTGTACACTTCTCCTCCCCTTTCCCAAAGAAAGAGAGAGGCTTAGCTTGCGCTGTCAAGAGGGCTGACGCTGGCAATCAAAGCAGCGTGGGAGCTGCAGCAAAAGAACAACACTATTCCAGGTAGAAAGAGAACTACATTTCCCATGACCACGGTGACATTCAAGAAAACGATAATGTCGATACCTTGGAGGCTATTTTCGTGCGGTCGTAAATCATAGCGAGTATGAAACGCTGTGCAAGTGTTCCACAGTGCTGCTGTCGTAAGAGCTCTCAGTCGTACTTGCACACTCGGCTCTGCAGCTCAGCCAGAAGCCATTAAACACTCCGCTCACTTGATTGCTTGAGAGGCAGACCCTGTGCAGCTGTATTGCAGTTAATTGGACTCATTTGCATGGTGTTGGGTTGCAGTGTCTGTTTGTCCTCAGTCGAGTGGAACATTGAGTTCTTGAACTCTAATTGTCTCCTGAACCTCGCTGTCGCAACTCCAGAGTCATCTGTACACAACGTCCAACCCGTTGATTCTAAATTTAAACTGGAAACATTTAGGACTGATGTATAGCCTACCAAGAGGTGAAAGAGTTCTAGTTATAAAATGTAAGTTCATAATTGACTGTTCGTTAAGCTTCACCCACCTTAAATACTGTTGCAAAGCTTGTCGGTCTTTTCATTCTCGCACAGCACATATGCTGTTGACAACGGTGGAAAATACGAAGTCATTTTGGAAACAGTGGATTCTTGATGGCACACAGAAGTATGCAAAAGCGGCCCTCTCATTTCTAGCCAGGAACCGTCAATTTCGCCATCTGAAATGACAACTGTTACTGGCAGATTTTTATCAGCTGTGGCTAGCTAGCTAATTAAGCTAAAGTTAGCTCCATCAGTTGGAAAACACTGTCTCTGACTGGCTTTTAATGTTTCCAGCTGACTTGTTTTAAAGCCAGAACGATGTAAAATGCTCTCAAGTAGGCACCTGATAGCTACATCGTGATATTGTGCTAACAGGCTGACGCTAAAGCTACATGTCCCAGAGAAAAAGTCAGCATCCACATCTGCTGGAAAATTGTAAGATCAGACTTATTTTGTTCTAACATAACCCAGTTTGGCTGCTTTGGGCATACTTTTCACTTTTAACATTACACAAAAAAAGATTTTTATGATGATGACTAACCAATGTGTTTGGCAAACTTAAAGGTGCTAAATTCGATATCCAGAGCATTAATATAGCAGCAAACAACTATTTGCTTTGTAAAGATATAGAGGAGTAATGTCTACCTGAGCAGAGAATGAAGTTGCTCACCCTCTGTGTGTGTTGTAATCCGAGCTTCTCTTTGCTTTGTTGACGTAGCCGGGCCGGCCGCAAGTACATGCATGTAAGCGTGCCCCATTGACTGAGGTCAAGGACCTCCAAAATCGATGTACAATAGAGCACAGATCATGGATGTTTAAGACGTTGTATCCTGTGCTTTTACCCTGAGTGTTAGACATTAATACATCAACCACGGTACACCAGGCTTACAGCATACAGCCCATGGGTGTATTATAAGATAATAAAAGTGATGAATTACAGCCAATATATTCATTATTACAGCTGCATACAGCTAGCAGGAAGCTGGCAGAACCGGATATGTCATATGAGCGTGCAGGGCGGTGCAGTCCTGTGGGTCTGATACACGTTCATTTTGCCGAGGAAAATAACTCTGGACTCAGCTATTAGTGGATTTTACAACTTGTAGGATATAATGATTTAAATGAGGGCTATTTAAGTGTTCGTACTGGGAAGTTGATTTACCTCAAAAATAATGATCCTCCGATTTATAGACGGCTCTTTATAAATTCATGGCTATGGACTCATTGGCGTTTTGAGTCCAAAATGGTGGCAGCGCTACCGCAGTGCCAATCTAGCGGCAAAAAAGCACAGGAGTTTCGCCTCTTTACTTCTTCTTTGGTACTATACAGTGGATGTGCTAGTCGTGAATGGGGCTTTTTAAGGTAGCCTGTAACCCCGGTAACAAATGAGTTAATGAAATGCTCCTTGACCTGGGAAGTAGCTGTATTTCTATTTTGGACACGCAAAAAAAGACATCTCCCTCCACTCTTTAAATGTCAAGCATAGCTAATCTTGGCAGAAGAATTTAATCTTTTGCTGGAATAAATTGATCCAAACCACTTCACAGTGTTGTAGGCCTACTTGGAAGTCTCGCAGTTATGGGAATGTGTCTGCATGTGTGTATTTGTGTCCTTTGTTGATATGCTACAGATTAAATAAAGGTTTCACCGAGCTCCACATTTCAGGGAACTGAGAGCCATAAAAACAAAGTCCGTGGGGCTAAATGTGACAACGCATCCACCTGAAAATAAATCTTTTTAAAGAATGAAGGTTAGAATGCCTTCACCCTTGGAGTCGGAGCGCGGTCGCTAACGTGATCAGAGGCATCAGAGAGCCAGCAGGGAGCCGGAGGCAGGGTGCTTTAGTGATGGATCACAGTGGGGAAGGGAGAGAGACGGCCGAGGGGGCCGGATAGCGTCAGGCCATCCTGATGGTCTGAAACAGCAGATCTGAGGGAGCGATGTGGGAAGAGTAGACTGTGTGTGTCCTAATGGGATCCTAGATCTGCACTATCTCGGAGCCTTCATGTCCCTGCAGCGGTCCTGATAGCAAACAACGGCGGATCAATCGATGTGCGGTGCTTCGCCCCCCTTTCCTTTTTCTTCCTTCCTCCAGGCTGTCACAAAGTGTTCAAACCACAGTCCTGGTTTGACAGTAACCGGTTGTAAAGTAGCTCAAGTAGCTCTGATTTTCTTTGTTCACATATTTATACGTATGCTTATACTGTATGTAATTGGAAAGACATCTGGTAACAATGGAGCAGAAAATATAAAACAGAATTCCTTAATGCTAAGTTAACAACAGCACCCTTTAAACTAGTTTAATGCTAGCAAAACATTTGCATTGGACTCCATCTCATCCGAAGAACAAAGCATGATGTAATGAAATATTCAGGGAATGTTAAATGAGAACTGATGGGATTTTTAAATATGCAAAAGTAAAAATTTGGGCTGCAGGCGATATGATCACAAAGCATAACCAATCAATTTCAAAAAGTGACACATTTCAAATGGAGGAGGCCTTGTCAAATGACATCAGGCAGGGGAATTCGTCCACTCTCTAGTGCGTAACTACAGATGCATGAAAAAAATGCCCCGAAACAGCACCTGCTCAGAGATATGCTAGAGATGAATGATCAGAGTTATTCATTCTGCCTGTAACCAGCTTGTACAGCTGACTGCATTACTAGATCTCCACTTGAAGCTGAAGTATCCAAAAAAACAGCTTTGATGAGGGTTGTTCCCTACATGTAATAGACCATGAATAAGGTAGAGGTGTGCAGCATCAACTGCTAGACCTGGAATAATCACAGTAACAACATCATTGACCCAGTGTATCCTCAGGGTGCATATATCAATTTTATATGGAAGCCCATTGCTGCCATAAAAATAAAAAAGGGATGAAAAGCTACACATGTTAAAAATAACAGTGCTATTGGTAAGATCATCATCATTTTGACGAAGTATGTAATAATTCAGATTTACTGAGTCAAAATCGTTGTAGTCTCATAATAATGTTAGTATCTCTGAATTCTAATTTACATAAATATTATTATTTGTATCATGCATAGTTTTTCATTGTTTTTTCCTTTATTTTTAACTTACTTTCTCATAATTTTGATTAAGTAAGTCATAAGCTTTACTCAGTATTACATAATTTTGGATGTAGTAGCTCACGAATTTTACATACAAAGTAAAAATCTAAAAATACTAGGGGTAGGGGATAAAATATTGTTTCGTATGGCGATATTTTGCGTGGCAATATTGTATCGATAATCAGACGTCAAGTATTGATCTTTGATTATATAAAATATTAACCTCTTAACAATCGGGCTATTCTGTCTTAGCTTGTCGTTAGCTTGTCAGGAAGAACGCTAAATAATGCTCCAAAGCTATGCTAAATTTTGGCGAGGAAACACTGGCATGGCCATTTTCAAAGGGGTACCTTGACCTCTGACCTCAAGATATGTGAATGGAAACTCTGACATGAAAAGAATGAAAACTGTATCTTATTAGATATATCTTATCGCAAAATGTTTAAAATCTCCATAAGATCGTATCGTGATAATATTGTATCGTGGGGCCTCTCGTGATTCCCACCATAGGAGATACGGAGTCAAACTTTGATCCTAACAGGATTTTTTTTTTATTTTAAGGATATAAATTTGCTCCTTTTTGATCGTAGAAGGAATACACTGTCTAGTATCCTTTCTCTTTCCTTTTCTCTCTTAGAAAGTCCACTATCTTACTCCTTCTCTTCCATCCTTCCAAAATACCATCACAAAAGTAGATAGGATTCACCAGAATACATTTCTATCTACGCCAATGGGACCATTATGTTCCCAGGTCATCCATCCATGAGGTGCTGCTTCAGATGGATTCCACCTCTTCCACCTCTTCCAGGTCTGTCCCAGCTCCCATTATGTGACCCCAGGTCCCTCGTCAGAATATAATATTCATACAGTCTCAGAATAACTTGCATCCCCAAAGTGTAATGCAGGTGCCAAATAATTTTTTTTCTCTCTTGCTAAAAAAAAACCCTGTCCAGGTAAGGGAGAAGGAGGTAGATTTCCCTGCTGATGCATATACATGTTTTTACAGTGCATCAAGTTGGTGAGGTCCCAGACTCATAAAACAAATTTTTTTTGCAGTCATGTCAAAAACACATGGTCGATTATGGGAAAACTAGAATTACCGCCTTGTGGTTGTATGCCTCCGCCAACCGGTCAAGTTGCAGTTTACATCTATGTCTTTCAAAAATGTCATCACTTCATCATTTAGACATTTGTGTGAAATTGTCATAATTAACATATGAGTTCTTCAGTTATGGCTAAAAACGTGTTTTATGAGGTCACAGTGACCTTGACCTTTTACCTCAAAATCTAATCAGTTCATCTTTGAGTCCAAGTGGACGTTTGTGCTAAATTTGAAGAAATTTCCTCAAGGCGTTACTGAGATATCTCGTTCATGAGAATGGCCCGGACGGATGGACGGATGGACGGATGGACGAACGGATGGACAGACGGATGGACGGTCGACCCAAAAACATAATGCCTCCGGCCACGGCTGTCGCGAGTACTAAGGCAGAAAAGTATTTTTTTTAATCTTTTTTCTAAAAAGTTTGTTTAAAAGGTACAATATGTACCCATATTGTGAGTACATACTGTATTCTTGACACTAGCTTGTGTGCACACCAGGAACCGGTCAATTAAAGACCAGAAAGTGTCAGAACTGACGGAAAGCGTAAGTGGTAAAAAAAAAAAAAAAAACATATTCAGCACTCTGTTCTGCTCACATGCTGGCTCTATGTTTGTAGTCTTTGTTCAGGTTACGAATAAGAGAAATTGCATATTTTCTGACCTCGCTGGGTTTAGTTTAGTTCGCCTCTGCCTGTGGAGGCCCGGGCACTGGGGAGGTAAATCTGTGGGAGCCAGACAATGGTCTGTTCTCCACCGGAGGAGCTGATGCCGCATGAGTGTGTGAAGAGCATTGTGAGTGTAACACATGCTTGTTGAGACCAAACTGAAACCAGCAGGCATTAATCATCAGCCATGTGGGTGCAAGCAGCACAGACATGCACATACAGTACATACTGTACACCGATCAGCCATAACATTAGGACAGCATGGGCACCCTGACCGGTCTGCGGCTACGCTGCCCCATACGCAACAAACTGCGATGCGCTGTGTGTTCTGACACCCTTCTATCGGAACCAGCATTAACATTTTCAGCAATTTGAGCTACAGTAGCTCTTCTATTGGATCGGACAACACGGGCCAGCCTTCGCTCCCCTCGTGCATCAATGAGCCTTGGGTCTGACGCTGTCGCCGGTTCACCAGTTTTCCTTCCGTGGACCACTTTTGGTAGGTCCTGACCACTGCAGACCGGGAACATCCCACAAGAGCTGCAGTTTTGGAGATGCTCTGACCCAGTCCTCTAGCCATCACAATTTGGCCCTTGTCAAAGTCGCTCACATCCTTACGCTCGCCCATTTTTTCTGCTTCCAACACAAAGTTCAAAATGTTCAACTGCTGTCTAATATATCCCACCCACTGCCAGGTGCTATTGTAATGAGATAATCAATGTTATTCACTTCACCTGTCAGTGGTCTTAATGTTATGGCTGATCGGTGTACATAGAAAGTCTTAGCGAGACAGCTCAATAGCAACAAGCCGTGCTCCCTTACACTTACACACACACACACACACACACACACACACACACACACACACACACAAAAGCAGAAGGTTAAACCCAGAGTCTAGGACTTCTCGGTAAAGTAAGAAGACATCTGCATGTACAAGATGGGGTGAGACAATATGATCAGTGCTGTGGCAAGAGAAGGCCGCTTAAAGCTAATGGCATGTGATGCCCAGCTGCTGGCTCAAATTTGTTTCAGCCATCTGTTTTACCTTGCTGGTTTAAAAATGTCCTCACTTCAACGGGAACAAACACCTTAAAAGAAGCTGTGTATACCATGAAGTGCTTACGTTGAGGTTTGTAGAGCCTGGAGGTGAGTCTCCTGGGATCCTACAGTTCACTGGGGCAAACAGCCTTCAGTAGAACTCACAGTGACTGAGGAGATTTGCAGAGCTAAGTGCAGTTAAAATGTTGTGACACGCCAGAGGCAGCTGGATCAATGATTCAGTAAGGCCTAATCTAGGTTTGATAAATGCTGTTTTGCATTGGGAAAAGGTCATGTGTCAATGCTCCAAAATCAATTGGTTATTTGCAAAGGGCCTTTTGCTTCGACATGACATCAACCTGCTTGATAGGAGTCTTCTTATGAGAGTCATTTTACCCTTCTTTAAAACACAATTTTAAATCTTAAAACAGCTGAAATAACTGGGTTTGTTTCTAAAATGCTAACATCTCTAACAAATGTACAGACTTTGAACAGTGTGAAAAAAAACATTTTCATTTTAAAAAAGTGGATTTCTGTTCCACAATATAGAGTTATATATATATACCAAATGGGATTCAAAAGTAATTACACAATGATTATTATTTAATTAAACCTCTACATGGATATTTATACATGGCAGAAACCCTCATCCATGCCTTCGTCACGTCCCGTTTGGACTACTGCAATGGAGTTCTGTCCGGGGTTCCCAGCAAAGCCCTGGACAGGCTCCAGTATGTGCAGAACTCAGCTCCCAGGGTTCTCACCCACACCAAGCCCTGGCAGCACATCACCCCCACCCTCATCCACCTCCATTGGCTCCCGGTCAAGTCCCGCATAACCTACAAAATCCTCCTCCTCGCCTTCAAATCACTCAATGCCCTGGCTCCTCAGTACCTATCTGACCTCCTCCACCCATACACACAGTCCCGGAAGCTGAGATCCTAAGGCACGGGTCAGCTCTCCATCCCCCACACAAACCTGCGAACTTTTGAGGACAGAGCTTTCAGTTTTTGACAGCCCCCACCCTCTGGAACTCTCTCCCTATAGAGCTCCGCAACACCCCATCTCTGGACAGCTTCAAAAAACTCCTTAAAACCCACCTCTTCAACAAGGTCTATGGCCTATAGCTACTGTTATGTTCCATTTGTTGTGTCTATTTATGTCTATGTTAAGCATCCTTGGGATTCTTGAAAGGCGCTATATAAATCCAAGTTATAATTATTATTATTATTCACACTATTTGTCCTATTAATAGGTACAGTATGACGCACAAAATGTGAAAAAAAACTGCTGCCTTCACTGTCTCCTCAAAGGTGTTTTTTCCAACTATGTAGGCTCTCTAGGGAGTGTTTGTGCTTTTATCAGAGCATCAAAGATCAATGTTACAACAAATATTACTTTGCTATGGAACAATTTTTTTTGTTGTTACTTGTTGTTGTTATAATGATTTTACTCAATATCCCTTTTACACAGGAGACGTATGTATGACAAAGGTCTATTTGAAGTGCATTTTACCCACGTTGGATCCATTCATGAGACAGTTGTTTCACTGCTATCACTACTTTTTATTCAAGGTAACTTGCAGGTAAAACTTGTTACGGCTGTTTGTAATCATTTGTGTTACTGTTTGTTCCATTTGGGGAGTTTCCCCCATGGAAAAGTTAGGTCTGAAATTAGCATCCACCACCCGCCAAATGCGGGTAAATTGTTGGCAGTGGCAGGTAAAATTGTCAGACCGTCCGCCACTTGGGATGGGAATCGAGAATCGGCTCCCGTTGAGAGCCGGGTCCTAGTTGTCCGATTCTTTGGAATGGCATGTCCCTGTGAATATCGATTCCTCTTAGCGATACTTTCCAGTAGCATGCACGATGACATAACGCAATACGCACACTGTATCATGTTTCAGTTTGTTTGGAACCAGAGAAAAAAAAATGCTCAACAGCGTGGCGCTAACAAACCTGAGGGGCGCACCCTATTTTTTCCTTTATAATGATACATTGTGAACAACAAATCTGTGTTGAAATCGGCAGAAAGAGCGCTAGCGGCGTTAGCTGTTAGCAGCCGATGGGCATCACCGTCCTGCTTGGCTAAATAACGGAGTTGCAAAAAAAAAACGGCGGGTTCCACTGAGTAACATTATGATGTTTTCAAGCTCTATTCAGTAAAAAATGGATATAAATGTACATAAAATGTATTGTAAAAATCTTAGGCAAAGGTAAATTATAATGTTATCATGATGTGTTCAAATGTAATCTTGTAAAATGTTGTTTTTTGGTGAGAAACTTGAATAAATACAGTTGTTTAAAGTTGTTTGCTACTCAAAAGTGATTCAGTGGTCAGTTCTGTTAGATCTTTTATCCATTGATAAAGATTTGTTCGTACATGTACGGAACAACATTAGCAGACACTCCAGCCTGCAATGTAGTTCCTTACACTATATTGCTAAACCATAGCTTTACAATACAATGCAATACAATACCTCCCTCTCTCTCTATCTCTCTTAAATGACAAAACAAGTCATTATCATTAGCTCATTTCCTTCCATAATATGGTTACATCATACTTGTGCACCTCGCATGACAACCAATCACGTCCCTGGTTGGCATTGAGTAACCCAACATGCAAGAGTTGACCTGTGTCCAACCCAAGTCAGGAGGAGGGTTGTGAAGGTCTACTGATGCTCGCTGACCCATTCAAATACACCTTAAAATCTGCAGGTCAAACCCCCATCTCTACCCCAGATGGGGGTTTGGCCAGTCTGAAAGGGATATAACAATCTAAATGAAAAAGGCCAAACCTTTGGCCTCCTGTCCTATGCCCCAATCCACCAAATGTTATGGTAATGCATGTTTCTCCTTGTACGCACCCCTTCATACTCCTTTTAAGTCCTCAAAGGACCTCTGAGTTTTTGATTTTAGAACCAAACACAGCGAGTGAAGTTACCTGAGCAGGAGGAGTAAACGTGAACTGTTCCTCCTTGTTGCTGTGGGTAACATCTATATTAAGATAAACACCCATCCAGCTACTGTATAACGCAAAAACAAGGGCTGAGCAAATGTACGCCTCTTCCAGTTTGGGCCTCCTGAATTGCCACTTACAGAGGCGTTGACGCATACTTAATTCCCACTCATAACTTCAGAGCTGTTGACATTCACTGCTTTCATCCGACTTTTCTTGTAAGTCACTGCATGACGTAAAAAATAATTCCCTGAGGCAGGAGGGGTTTTTTTTAACAGGGACTCAGTTACAAGGCCCAGAGTTTTTAAAGATGCTTCTTGAACATCTGTGCAGCACACAGGCAATTTGAGATAAGACTCACACAGGGGAAGTTAATTAGCAATATGGATTAGGCCTAATGAATACATGAAGTGTATCTCGAGATGTAAAAGCATTGCATGCGTCTATTAAATACAACTTTTATTTGAACCCCCATCTTAAAACTTTCACGTATGCAGTTTTACTTTATAATTACAAGCATTTCCTGGATCTCATTTGTATAGTACAAATCATCCCAGGCTGTGAGCATCCATGTTGTAGACTGTAGTGCCATGGTTCACTGAAAATGCACACTGATTTCTTTTATTTATTATTTATTATTTATCTGAGATGGGAAGTAATTTGCCGTAATGCGTGATCAGGGCGTTTTGAAAGAGCCATTTCATCTCGCTGTGCTGGTCCCTTTCTCTGTGGGGGAGCCCGGCTGTTCCTGTTCCTCTATCAACACCAATCACTGAAGCTGAAAGCTTCTGCTGCTGCTGAAGCTAAATGAGACTTCACAGCCCTCTGCTTTCTCGTCTTTCTCCATTTTTCTTCATCTTGCCGTCGCTTTTTTCTAACGCTACTTCTCTCTGCGTCTTTCTGTCTCACACTCAACCCCCTCTCAGGTTCGTTCACCTGAAAATGTGCGAATGAAGTTCAGAGAGAGGCCGTTGAAAGTGCACAGATGTCAGTAAATGAATGAGATGATGAAAAACAAAAGCAAATCAAGAGAAAAAACGCAGAGTGAGTCAACTCCACACTTCTAATTGTTCATCATGAACGTAATTCATTCCAGCAGGTGTTTGCAGGCTCACAGCCACGTTTAAAAAGGAGAACAATTGTGTCAGCTATTGTTATAATTACGGTTTCAGTGGGTGAATAAGTGATCAGGGTAACCACCCACTCTCTGCCCACATTTGTTTTAATAACAGGTCTGATGCAGCATCATTTCAGGCGTTTAGCTCATTTTGCCCAACAGCTGTGACCTTGGCGTGATGATTCCAGTTACCATTGTCTGGCTGTGAAGAAAGAATAATAAGTATTATTATTTGCCAGATGGACCTATAGTAGGTGTTAGTCTGTTGATCTAAATAAATAAAAGACCAGCAGCAGATCTGTTGTTTCAGATTTGCAGAAGCTGCAGTGGAAAAGTTCATAAATATTCACTGGGTTGGATCGTAACTTTGACAGTGTGTTAAAATTCAAAAACAAAAAACAGATTTTACCATCTAGAAAACAAAGTAAATGCCAAGTTGAGTAATATCACTAAGTGACAAGCTTTTTAAGAAATCTTTAAAGCTAGGGTTGGTAATGTTTAGAAACTAGCAAGAGTGCGCTAGACTTTAAAAAGCCCACTGTTGCCAACTATTTTCCTATAAAAGTAGCTAGCAGCACTAGCTCCAAATGTCCCTAAATCTAGAAAGAAAGTCGCCAAGTCGGCAACACTGACAGTCCGTCCCTTCAGGCCTCCCTCCAAAGCCACTACCCCAAAATTATCATTACGAACAAAAACAACCAACATGGCTATTGTTAGTACTCACAGCTGTCAAGCTAGCAGCATATGAAAGACTCCGGTGACATGCAATGAGTGCACGGGCAGTTAGCATTTTAGCATAGTCTGTATGTTCTCTTCGGCCCAGATGTCAAGCAAATATCGGACTTCTGCAGAAGTCCTAGTCAGTCCTCTCCCACTCACATTAACCTGTCGTTTACCTGTGTCCATCTCAAAAAATGCCCACACAGGCAGACTGCGTTTTTGGTTCACTTGTAAACTGTCCGTGATCATCTCTCACAAGCGGTCTTGGACGAGTTGTTTTGGTCCGCACCAGAGTAAAATTATTGCGTTCACAACTGCCCAAACGAACCACACCATGGGTTGAACGTCTTTTAAGTCGATATGTCTAACTTGTTACATATATTTTCCTATATAGACATCAAGCAGACAGGAAGCAACATTCATTTGGAGTCATGTTTCTCGCTACCTGGTGAATGTAAGTCCAACATCCATTCTCCTTTTAGCTCTGTTTTGGTCTCCACCAACTTCTGACAAAAATATCTGTTCCTTTAGTTGCTAAATGCTCCGCTATGTTCTCCAGCTAATCGATGCCTGTGGCTGTTGGCCATTTGGTGTTGGGCAGGTTGCAAACAGTGGGCTTTTAGAGCTTTTTCCGCTGAAAACTGCCTATTGCTGCCAAAAACGGTGCTATGAGAACGGCTGCAAAGCTCAGTCGAGCTGAGGGGACCTGGGGTAATAATTCTCTGTGAATTCATCACTACGAGAGACACCTTTCACATTACACAGTCAACTATCCATTATTATGAAACTATCAATTATAGCTGCTTCAAAGTTATGTTAGATTAAACGTAATGTTGGGTATACATGACTTTTAGGAAATGGGCCAAAAGATCCATCAATATGGTTCTTTTTATTTATGCAGTGTCCTCCTCTCCAATCTACCTGCACTACACGTCTTAAGGTCATTTAAAATGCAGCTGTCACAGTTGTGAAAAAAGGCACTTATCGTGTCTGCTTTACACAAGCTCCAAATGAATGCCAAATGTGACTTGAAGGTGCTTCTCTATACATATAAAGTAGTTCATGTGTTTGCACGGTGCCATTTTTGTTCTCTTCTGGCTGGACAGTATCACTATCCTTTGTGACTCTTCCTCCCTCCTTGGCTTGGTGACAGAGACATCACTTTTTCCTCTAATGCGGTCATTTGAGTGTTCTCACTGTACACCTGACTTTACTTCAATAGAGCATTCATTTTTGTTAGGCCAACTTTAAAGTTTCCGGCATTATTTTTTCCCTATAACACTTTTCTTTATTATTCTAGAGGGGGATTTTAAAGGTGAAAGGTTTTCATTTTCATTAGCTGTTTCATAATGTGAGCATTGGGAACGTCTTGTGAACAGCAAATTTGACGAAGGGCTATACTAAACTCCATTTGACGTGAGGTAAAAAGTAAGAAAAAAAAACTTAAACGATGGCACTGACACTACAAAATTGGTGAAAAAGCATAATGACACCACTGTCAGAGATAACCTTCGTCAGGCAAGGGTAGACTTTGAACTAAATTGAGCTCCTCTTATGTAAAGTGTTTTGTCATCTTTATGAAGACATTGGGTGACATGTAGTCCACAAGCAATGGTCCGGTTCAATGGTAAATAAAAAATATAGAGCAAAACAAATCTTCCGTTTCACGATTTCACCTCTCTGCTTGTGCTGAGACATGGTGTAAAACAGGTGATTGACGTGCCTCACAGCTTTGCTCACTCAAAGCTAAAGACCTTCCTTTCTAAAGAGATGAAGGAGAGAGAATGACATTCAGAATAGCTATAAAGTAGACGTGTAATGCTTCACTGATTGTACCGATCAAGGCGAGGACATCAAATAATATGATGTGTCGTACCATGGCTGGTTTCAATCATACAAAAGGTCAGAGGTTTACCTACTCTGACAAGTAGGCTTTACACCTTAAATGATGGGTTTAAGCAGGAAAAAGGTACCGTTTTACTCTGCCATGGGCAACGTCTCTGAATAAAAAATGAACGCCCTTGCTCTTTGAGCATGCTTTCTCAATATTGTAGCAGGAGTCAATCTATTTGTATCGAATTTGTTGAAAGACACGTTTGACATTTTGGAAATATGCTTATTCGCTTTTTTAACAAGAGTTAGCTGGGATATATAACATTTATTCATTGAATATGAAGCTACAGTCAGCAGCCAATTAGCTTAGCTTAGCATAAAGACCACTAAATCCTCACCTCTAAAGCTCACAAATTAACACGTTATATCTCTCTTGTTTAGTTCGTTCCAAAAGACTTAAAAACAATGATTTCGATTGTTTCTAGTCTTTGTGCTAAGCTAAGCTAAGCTAACCTAAACAACTGCTGGCTTAAGCTTCATGTTTAATGGACAAATATGAAAGTGGTGTCAATCTTCTCATCTAACTCTCAGCAAGAACACTAATGAGTGCATGTCCCAAAATGTCAAACTATTCCTTTAAGGCTTTTAATTTTAGGTCTTCTTTATCATTATTTTACAATAATTAAATTGTTTTATCTAGAGTGACCATATTATCAAACCCCCAAACCAGGACCCTTAACTGTACCGCACGTTCATGCATGCACACAAGTATGCACTGATGCATGCACCATAGGCATGCTATTGTATATTGCTGTCTGGCCTTAATATGATCTTTCATATCAGTATTTCCACTGCGTGCGAATGAAAATGTACTCTTGCAGTGTGAGCAGAATGCAGCAATTTAATTGCCGGGTATTTTACGAAGGAAGGAGTAAGCCTTCTGGAGCTCTTTAGAATAGACTCACTGTCTCTTCGGCATGACAGCTATTTTGCGTACTATCGGAAAGAGTCGCAAGCGTCATAGCAACAGCCTTGACAACAACGCATTGATTGATTGACACACATACGGACAAATCAGTGTTGAATTCAGATGTGTGGTGCATTGTTTATGTTTTTAAATTGGGTTAATGAGTGGGACAGAACATGATAAATATCTATTATTATTAGTATTATTTTAATTGCGGTGAAAACTGGGACAATTTCGTAGTGACTGTTGAAAACCGGGACATTTTGGTGTTTTACATATATTTGTCAGGACTCGGGACACCCAGCTGAAAACCGGGACAATCCTGAACAAGCCGGGACAATACCGGACAAACCAGGATGTCTGGTCATCGTATTTACACCATATTTCGAAGCATGTTTAACTTTGTTTCAAGAAATGCTATATTAAAGAAGATTAGATAAAACACTACAAAGTTCTGCAATACAATGATGCTTATATATCATATATTGTAGATCAATGATCTTGTAGTTCTGAATAAAAACAGTATTATAGTAAATTAACTGCTCAAATATGTTGTGGACATTTCATTGAGCTTGCAGTTATTTTTCAGTGTTCAAAGTCCTGTCCTGAACACCCATGCACACACACACTGTTATACATCCACATCTGGGAGCTGCCCACTACAATCACCAATCTTCTACCATTAGCTGCTGAGCAGTTCCACTGGAGCCATTTAGGATTTCTTCCCAGCTCAAGGACAACTCAGCAGCAGTTGCCGAGGGAGCAGTGAGCACTTTTCATTTATTTTCTCAACCCCAACAGGCGACCTTTCAGTCACAGGCCCATTCCCTAACCTCTAGGCTTCCCAGGTCTGAATCTTCACTTCAACACTTCACTTTACACTTCCACAGTCGCAGCTCTGTGTAGCCGCAGTGCAGTCGCAGCCTACTGTGACCGCTGAGCAGCTCCACTGAAGCACTCAGGGGTTAATTGCCATTTTCAAGGGCATCTTGACAGAAGCTCTTTTCGGCTGCGGCTGTGTCAGACTGTGCCTTTGACATAATTACTGATAATAACTTAGAAATTAGCACAAGTGCCCAGCAGATATTGATATAAAATGTGGCGTGACAACTGACTGAGATGAAAATGAGAAGAAAGACGGAAAGAAAAATACAGATAAGTGGCTATAGACATATTTTTCATTTCACGACTTTTAAAATGTCTATTTTATTTCTAAAAACCATGTTGAGGTCTGCCTGCTGTCACCCTTCTATCATCTCACTTTTCTCCTCTAAAGATATAAAGAAAAGGAATAATAAAAGTCTAAATAACTGTTGATGTGATGAGTTCACGTACACTATTTCCTTAAAAAAGCCTGCCTATACGCAGAAACCTCAAGAGATGCAGAAGGCTAGGCGCTATCCCTCTTTTTGTCTCTCCATCTCTGTCTGCACACACAGTACTTGCATATGCACCGATCTCCAATGATGAGTAATGGGCCATTCAGCACATTGATATGAAGCTGCAACATGGCCGAAAATGACAAAGACTACGGTCGTAATGCTCCATCATTCATATCGTATGTCTCATTTAGGGCTGCAGAAACCCCATTATGTCCAGCCGTTCCTTTCATCTACACTGAAAGATCTATGAGAGATTCTGCAGATCATTATGCACGGATCATGAGCAGGGTATATGTAGAGATATGGTGCTACTAACCAGACACTGGCATTACAATGACCTTAACTAATAAAGCGTAGAGAAGAGCTGGATGAAATCCTCAGCTGTGTATTGCTGCAACCGTGACACTAAAAAAAAAAAATCTGTCTCTCTTTATAACAAGAACATTTTCTGTTATATTAAGAGCTTTTCTCGGTATAACAAGATACTTTCGTGATATAATGGCATAGGCGCAGTTTGAACTTTAAGGTTGGGAGTTCACTAAAAATATCTAGAGGGAATGTAATGTGTACAACACAGAGAGGTGTAGGGTATTGGGATGCTATGTGTCATCTATATATTACACCTTGACCTAACTGAATGTGACATGAGCGAGCGTCAGCGAAAAAATCAGTTTGATTGCATTGTTTTCTACTGGAATGTCCTAACTGGTCGCGAGCGGCGCTGCGATACCCTGTTTCTTTTAAATCCTGTTGCTTGCTTTGAAAATGCCACAATGGACATGGAACGGCTGATTCCAAACCTAAATAAGGTGGCAGCTGGCTGGAGGGAGATCACCAGGAGATCGCCTGAAAGATTCCTACTTGCTGTTGGCTATATTGTTTGTCATTTCCAGTAAATATCACATCATAAAACGTGTGTTTTCAGTTTAAAAAGTACAAACGTAGGAATATAGCAGATAAGTGGTTACGTCTCCAGTCTGATCTCGAGCGGACAGCTGATGGGTACGTGGTTTGTTTACGTGACGTAACAAAAAGTGCAAAATTAACGGATTCAGTGTGGACAGAGAGCGTCCGATGTTATTATAAATAAATAAAAAGACCACAAATTGATCTTCTTATCTTGTTGGTTCCTTATTCTGTCAATAAGAAGACACAACAAGGTCAATATTATTCATCATTACAGTAAATAATTAGTTCTGTGTTATTATAAAAAATGTTGGCTACAGCCACTATGGGGTTACGCAAACTGTGCCTGTGTATGATGGTGCAAGAAATCTTTCCCATTAGAACAGCATGTCAGCTTTTTGTATGTTTTTCTAACACAAATGTTATAACAAGGAACATTTACTTGTTGAGATATGCTTGGCATGAGATTCTGCTACTACTGAGCACAGTAGACGGTGTCAAAATAACCAGGTACAGAGCCTCTGTGTAGGATATATAATTTATTCCACTTATTATGAATTTGAAAAAGCGCAGCTGTTTATTTTCATTTAACGCTAATGAGAAAATGCTGAATTGTCATCATATGTTACATTCTAATGTGTCTCCCACCAAGGCCCCATGAAACCATTCACTGCTCAGTAAAACTCATTAAGAAATAATAAAGAACAAAAAATGTCAATAGTAACAAATTAGAGAGCCCCTCACTAATGAGTGCATGTCCCAAAATGTCAAACTATTCCTTTAAGGCTTTTAATTTTAGGTCTTCTTTATCATTATTTTACAATAATTAAATTGTTTTATCTAGAGTGACCATATTATCAAACCCCCAAACCAGGACCCTTAACTGTACCGCACGTTCATGCATGCACACAAGTATGCGCTGATGCATGCACCATAGGCATGCTATTGTATATTGCTGTCTGGCCTTAATATGATCTTTCATATCAGTATTTCCACTGCGTGCGAATGAAAATGTACTCTTGCAGTGTGAGCAGAATGCAGCAATTTAATTGCCGGGTATTTTACGAAGGAAGGAGTAAGCCTTCTGGAGCTCTTTAGAATAGACTCACTGTCTCTTCGGCATGACAGCTATCCGTTAGCGTACTATCGGAAAGAGTCGCAAGCGTCATAGCAACAGCCTTGACAACAACGCATTGATTGATTGACACACATACAGACAAATCAGTGTTGAATTCAGATGTGTGGTGCATTGTTTATGTTTTTAAATTGGGTTAATGAGTGGGACAGAACATGATAAATATCTATTATTATTAGTATTATTTTAATTGCGGTGAAAACTGGGACAATTTCGTAGTGACTGTTGAAAACCGGGACATTTTGGTGTTTTACATATATTTGTCAGGACTCGGGACACCCAGCTGAAAACCGGGACAATCCTGAACAAGCCGGGACAATACCGGACAAACCAGGATGTCTGGTCATCGTATTTACACCATATTTCGAAGCATGTTTAACTTTGTTTCAAGAAATGCTATATTAAAGAAGATTAGATAAAACACTACAAAGTTCTGCAATACAATGATGCTTATATATCATATATTGTAGATCAATGATCTTGTAGTTCTGAATAAAAACAGTATTATAGTAAATTAACTGCTCAAATATGTTGTGGACATTTCATTGAGCTTGCAGTTATTTTTCAGTGTTCAAAGTCCTGTCCTGAACACCCATGCACACACACACTGTTATACATCCACATCTGGGAGCTGCCCACTACAATCACCAATCTTCTACCATTAGCTGCTGAGCAGTTCCACTGGAGCCATTTAGGATTTCTTCCCAGCTCAAGGACAACTCAGCAGCAGTTGCCGAGGGAGCAGTGAGCACTTTTCATTTATTTTCTCAACCCCAACAGGCGACCTTTCAGTCACAGGCCCATTCCCTAACCTCTAGGCTTCCCAGGTCTGAATCTTCACTTCAACACTTCACTTTACACTTCCACAGTCGCAGCTCTGTGTAGCCGCAGTGCAGTCGCAGCCTACTGTGACCGCTGAGCAGCTCCACTGAAGCACTCAGGGGTTAATTGCCATTTTCAAGGGCATCTTGACAGAAGCTCTTTTCGGCTGCGGCTGTGTCAGACTGTGCCTTTGACATAATTACTGATAATAACTTAGAAATTAGCACAAGTGCCCAGCAGATATTGATATAAAATGTGGCGTGACAACTGACTGAGATGAAAATGAGAAGAAAGACGGAAAGAAAAATACAGATAAGTGGCTATAGACATATTTTTCATTTCACGACTTTTAAAATGTCTATTTTATTTCTAAAAACCATGTTGAGGTCTGCCTGCTGTCATCCCTTCTATCATCTCACTTTTCTCCTCTAAAGATATAAAGAAAAGGAATAATAACAGTCTAAATAACTGTTGATGTGATGAGTTCACGTACGCTAATTCCTTAAAAAGGCCTGCCTATAAACAGAAACCTCAAGAGATGCAGAAGGCTAGGCGCTATCCCTCTTTTTGTCTCTCCATCTCTGTCTGCACACACAGTACCTGCATATGCACCGATCTCCAATGATGAGTAATGGGCCATTCAGCACATTGATATGAAGCTGCAACATGGCCGAAAATGACAAAGACTACCGTCGTAATGCTCCATCATTCATATCGTATGTCTCATTTAGGGCTGCAGAAACCCCATTATGTCCAGCCGTTCCTTTCATCTACACTGAAAGATCTATGAGAGATTCTGCAGATCATTATGCACGGATCATGAGCAGGGTATATGTAGAGATATGGTGCTACTAACCAGACACTGGCATTACAATGACCTTAACTAATAAAGCGTAGAGAAGAGCTGGATGAATTCCTCAGCTGTGTAAAGCTCAAGAACTTGGATTACAACACACACTGTCTGTTTATGACATAATTTTGCTGGTTATACATTGCTTTTCTGTATTTACAAGCAATTATTTGTATAATGCATATTGGATATAAATTAGAACTGGGATTCATATAATTTCTTGAAGGGAAAAGCACAAGCGTGCTATACCATGGTTTGGTTGAATTGTCATTGAATGTCTCACCTTGAGCAAATCGCACACAAACCCGACACGCAATTAAAAAACACCAGAAGGAAATTGCAGTAATTAAGTACTGAATTACATAATGGTTTTGCAGCTGTGCAGTAAAACCTGTCCGCTGTAAAAAGAAAAGCTTGCTTGCTGAAATTGTTGGCTTGTCAAGGGTGTTAAGCTTAAATAAGGTGGAGCTGGCTGACCACAATGAGATGAGAACCAAACCATTCCTGTTCTCTGTGGCTAGCATTGTTGTGGTTAGCCAGTTACATAAACATGATAAGTATGTTTAGTTTTCTTGTACAAATGAAAAAAATATACAGATAACAAACCCCTCTATTGATTCTTGTGTCTTGTTTGGGTTTAATCTCAATCTCAAACGTGACGAAAAAAATTTGGGTTAAGTTAGATGTACAACTATTTCATGTTGTCAACTTTTCACATAAGACCACAAATGCGGCTATTTGCTTGTTGCCGTTATGTTTGGGTGAGAACAGGTTTGTATAGGTCAATAAGAAATAATAGTGCCAAAACTGGATCTCTGTGACAAATTATAATAAGTTGTACCCACTTTGGCTAAAAAAAACAAACCATAAAACCATGGATTGAAATTTTTACACGTTGTTTGGGCATGGTAAAACTATAAGTTTTCTATTAAATTTTGGGCTTTAGAAGTGTTATTACTGTTTTATATTTTTGATGCTAACTGGGCAAGTAGACGGTGTAAATAATAACCAACCGCCTTTTCCGGGGAAAAATAAATAAATTTATTCACTTATTAGAAATTCAAAAAGCACAAATTTGCCTCATTTAACGCTGTACAAAAAATACAATTGCCTCTGTCCTTGACAGTGCAACCCTCATATCGGCTAAGGAAAAACTTAACCACAAAAAAACCCTTTTAACAGGGAGAAAAAATGGAAGAAACCTCAGGAAGAGCGACAGAGGAGGGATCCCCCTTCCAGGATGGACAGACGTGCAATAGATGTTGTTTGTACAGAGTAACAACATAATGAAAATACAACATAGACAATTCATGACAAAAATGAATACATATAATGTGAATATATGTGGGAAGGTGGATCCAGGAGGATGTCAAGCAGCTTCCAGGCAACGCCAAACAGATAGAGCCAGAGCAACACGACCTCCTCTCGACGTCAAAACCGGTAGAGCCACAGCAGCACGACCTCCTCTCCTCGCCAACCAGATAGAGCCTTAGCTACATAACCTCCTCTCCACGCCATATAGGTAGAACCTGAGCAGCACGACCTCCTCTCCACGCCAGATCGTGGAGCATGAGAAACACGATCTCCTCTCCACATCAAGATAGATAGAGCCCGAGCAACACAACCTCCTCTCTACCACGAACCTAGAGAGAGGACCATACGGGAGACTCCCGTTTTTAATTGCCCTCTCCCGGTTTCCTCCCGGGGTCACGATTCTCCCGTATTTCTCCCAATTTATGGCAAATTTTCACCCTTTCTGGCACTGCACAGCGTGTATAATCCCTACTGTTTCCACCTGGACGACAATAGAGCCACACCAAATGTTGTTTCCCAGCGGAAGAGAGCAGTCTATGCTCATGACACAGCGCAGTTTGAGCTGCGTTCGCCGCTGGGTTCAGCGTGCAGCGCCCAAAGTTGGGCTTTGTTTGAC
Organism: Sebastolobus alascanus; assembly: GCA_916701645.2. Taxonomy (NCBI): domain Eukaryota; kingdom Metazoa; phylum Chordata; class Actinopteri; order Perciformes; family Sebastidae; genus Sebastolobus; species Sebastolobus alascanus. The sequence goes on along the minus strand of CAKAOJ020000011.1, from coordinate 6,631,130 downwards.
GTAGCGAAAAGCCGTCGTGACGTGGCGCAAGCCATTGGAAATAACGGGGTTCAGAGCGCAGTTTTGCCGTTGTCTGAAAGGGCCTTCAGTGAGTGAGAGAAGGAGAGATGAATGAAGTGAGCTAACTGAAAGAAATACTCAAGCAGGGGCAAAAAATGAATAAAAACTGATGAATATTAGTTCATGCTAGATATTCACATGCCAAGTTTACGCCAGAGCGGAAAATTATTCAGTTTTCTTTCCTGAGGATTAAAGGTAAAATTAGAAGTTTAACATAACAAGGCTGTTGCAGCGTACTTATTATTTTGTTATTTTCATTGTTTTAAAGTCACTAGAATGCAGGAAACAAAGTCTCTGAAACTCAAACTCTTTTTCTGGCGGACGACCCCCTGACCCCCCACTTGGGTTTTGAAATCCTCCCTACTTTTAAGGTCTCAAGGTTGGAAAGTATGTCTGGCTCCTGCTCCGTACTACCACAGACATGAAATTAATATCAAACTTTTTTTTCACTCTTAGGAAGAAAACAAAAGTGTGTATTTCTCAAAACAACTCCTTTACTCATTTAAAGGCTTGAAAGCAATAAACTGAGGTGAACATGCACCGTGTACAGCCACTCACATTGGCCACACTCTCACACATATACACACAAAAGTTGTAGCTTTGATCCTGAAATTGACAACTTCAGCAAAGAGAAAAGCTGACATTTGTATTTCCCAGTTTCTTATGAATGACCTCTGGTGCACAACACCGTTTAAAACTTGCCTCCCTCAGATTTTTCTTTGTTTGCCCTAACTTCTATTCTGCCAGTGAAAAATAAACTCGAGGTGAACGGTGGTCTGGGAAGGGGGAGGATTTGCTAAAAGATGCTATTGATCTCTTTATTCCTGAAATAATTTGTATGGCTTGGCAACCGCAGCATCATCCCTTATCAACGTCTGCCAAAAGCCAGGCAGTGGCCTCCCGGGTGTAAAAGCTCTGAGAAATAATGCTTCTCATCACCAGCAAGAATGGCAGAAGCGGAGAAATGAAAAGGAAGACTGGGGAGAGGTGGGGCAGAGGGGAAGGAGGCGGCATGAGAGTCGGATGATGATAGAGGCGAGGGGAGGCTAAGAAAACACAGAGACTGAGTCAAACTTTTGAGATCCACAAAGGATCACAGGGTGGTGAGGGTGATGATGTATACCACTGGGGAAGGTGTATCCAGGTCTGTAGGAGTAAATGTGAAAAGTACAGACATTGTTTACATGAACCTGTGTACTGAGTGATCGACTCTTATTCTACTTTTGGAATACCGTCTTGCGGTAAAAAAAAAAATGGTCACTATATCCTGACAGTGGTGCATGAGACAGGTAATCTGAAAAAAAATCATGTGCCATGTGTCCTCCGGTGCTCCTAATGGCATCTGCAAGATTTCACAGACCGGAGGAAAACAACCAATCAGAGTCGAGCTGGAGCCTGCCGTCTCTGAGCAGCTGTCAATCACTTGCAAACTCCGATCAAATGGTCAAACTAGGCAGCGCTGATCAAATATGAATCAATATTCTGTTAATGTAATGCCTATTTCTCTCCTCAAATGTTTTCAGAAACATCTTGTAGTGTACAGTTTAGCTGTAAAATGAGAAAGTTTGTGACCCGGCAGCCATGTTGAGAACAGTTGAGGAAATACCAAGCACCGCCCACCAGTCGCAGCAAACTTTCTCATTTTAGAGCTAAACAGTACACTACAAGATGTTTCTGAAAACATTTGAGGAGAGAAATACACATTACAGTAACAGAATATTAATTCATATTTGATCAGAGCTGCCTAGTTTGACCGTTTGATCAGAGTTTGTGATTGACAGCTGCCTCCGTTGAATGAACAGCCAACAGGAACGCTCTCTCTCTCTGAAATGTCCTGTGATTGGCCAAAGTCTCCCGTCACGGGCTAGATTTTTTAAAGCCTGAAAACAGAGCCATGAGGAGGTTCAGAAGTCTAGTTTTCTCTCAGAAAACTTTAATTGCAATATGCTGAAAAGTTATTATAGAATTTTTGCCCAATAATGCAAAAACTGTTCTGCCTACTGCAAGTTTAAGATATCCTTGAAGAACTTCAAGTTCTGATACATTTTGTGCTACTGTAATGCATTGTTGGTGTTTTTCTCTGTGGAATGAAAGCACATTTCATTACACGATAAAAGGTTCTGCATTTGTCTGAACATGCAATTTGCTTTTACCAATAGAATTGGTTATTTTTCAATTAAATTTCTGTATGAGCTTGAAGAGAAGAAGATAGAATTACAAAAACCCTATAGTTAAGATGTATAATTTTTTTGTGAAGGGACTTTATGTTATTATATTATAAGTATGGTAATTGATGATAAAACTGGTCGCCATTTCTAACTTACTAATCCTCTATATACTGTGTTTGAATATGCAGATCTTACCTAAACATTTCTATTAGTTCAAAAAACTTACATTTCGATTCAATAATCCCTAGATAAATGAATATGCCACAGTCTTCTCATCATTGAAAGTATTCAAAGTGTGTGAATGTATAACAGCGTTAATTAAAACCGTTTTCCAAAGCTCAATTACTGCGTAGATTAAATTCCTCTATTCAGTTTGTGTTTTTTTTGTTTAATGTATGCTAACGCAAATCATGTTTATCAGTATTTGAAAAAAGGATCTGTGAATAGAACATAATAGCCGTCCTCTGAAAACAACATGAGAGAGCAGAGAAGATGGAGCGTTTGGAGACAGATGAAATAATACACGGCCCCTCTGTGCAGTACATCACACAGAGCCGGGCCGGCTTCAACATTCCTGTCTCACCGAATGCTAACATCCCCATATCAGCATTCGTGAGGTGAAAAGTTGTGTATAAATCAGCTTATCTTTGAAGTCTATTCTCCTGATTCGCAGTGGTTTAACTGCCTTCAGCTTGCCTGTCTCTTCTCAGGTAGAAACTGGTGGTGGAATACAATGGGGGTTTCTTTTCACTGCAGATATTGACAATGCACTGTCTTTGCAAGAAGTGCATAGTGGGCTAGAGTTTTGACCAGTTCAGATCTGCACATTCTCATATATAGAATTGAATATGTCTCCCTAATCAATGTTGACAATTCATGCAAGATAATAGTCCGACAATGGCAAGATCGTGACCTGGAATGCTAGACTTCCTGGCACCTTGACTGCAAGATTGCAAGATAGTGATCCATCCAGATGTCACAAGGGTTATAATTTGGGAACACATGCTCAAGCAAGCTAAAAGTGAAACTGCTTTTTGATGGCATCTTGCCTCTTAAATTGTATTACTTCTGTTTTAAACAGCATATTTTGCTAGAGCATAATGTAGGGAGGGACTGAAAAGAAGCTATACCAAAGAAGTAAGAGAAAGGAAGTGATGCATACTTTGGAAAAACTATCTGCCCCGTCTCAATGTCCCATTCACAAACGATATTGCGCTAATGATATTACAGCGCAAACACGCCCATTAAGTTTTGCAGCTGAGTGCAATTTGCCCTTCTTTTGCATCAGATTGCAGTTATCTATGTGGCAAAGTATAAACTTTGAGGCCAATGCCTCAAGCGCAATGAGCATAGTCTGTATATAAACATGGGCAACATGAATCTCCCCAAAAGTGAAACCAAAACATCTCGATTGCCCACTGGTGGCTGGCTGCAGTATTAATTATAAATCCTGCCTCCTCCATGTTAGCAGATGGGACATGAGCCAAACTAAAATGTCAAAGTACACATCAAATACGTTTTTCCCAAACATGGTTTTAAATGTATCTTTAACTTTCCATAACCATCACGAGTCTGTGTTATAAAACGTGTGTCAATTTGATCATAAATGTAGTTATAGAGATATTATGGTTAGTTGTTGTGTCTTTCTAGCCTAACAGCCTAGCAGGGAAAGGAAGAGAAAGGAAGTGATGCATATTTTGCAACTGCTATCTGCCCCGTCTCACGGTCTGATTCACAAACATATGAGTTGCAATTATCTATGCGGGAATATATAAATGCACTTGAGGCCAATAATGCATCGGTTGTGAGGATTGAGAGTCAGCCTGAACCAGAGGTCTTGTCAGGAGGGGCTGGCCAGAGTGCCACTTCCATCCAAACCTCCCGAAGGCAATTAAAGGTCCAGTGTGTAGGATTTGGTGGTATCTAGCAGTGAGGTGAAGAGATTGCAACCAACTGAAGCCTCTCCCGTGTGCCAAGCGTGTTGGAGAGCTACGGTGGCTGACGCGAAAATGCGAATGGCCCTCTCTAGAGCCATTTGGAGCAGAGCCAGTGCGTAGAGTGTGTGTGTATGTGGGAAGTGAGTGGTGAAGCAACAGAGAGAGCGGCCCAAGCAGGAAAGGTTAACAGTGTTTGGTTTGTCCGTTCTTCAGGCGGTGCAACATGGCGGACTCCGTGGAGAGGAGACCCGCTCTCTATGTAGATATAAACGGCTCATTCTACGGTAACGAAAACACAACGATCAGGTTACTATCAGGTGATTATACACTAAAGAAAACATACTTATTAATATAATATTCCATTTCTGCCAATAGAGTCCCCTAATTATTACACACTGGTCCTTTAAGATGAGAGGAAAGCGAAAAATGTAAGCCCAGGATTTGGGAAAAGAGAGAGGGGGAAGAAATCATTTGTATATTTGTTTATATAATAACCCTATTTTTTTGTTTTTTTTCTTGTGTTTTCAAAAATTACATGTAGGGGAGCTTTATTCATTTATTTTTTATTGACAAAACTGTCATTGCATCCTGTCACTGCATCCCAAAATGAATGAGTTTGAGCAGACACCCCTTATAAAAGCGCTTCAGTTACCATCAACTCTCTGAAGACGCTAATAATTTCACTGTAACTGCATGTAGCGCTGATCTTTGTGAATTGGACTGTTTTTACAAGGAGGCTCATTTGTATAGAAATGGGACTTTTGTGCCAAATGTATGCATATTACCTAATTTGAATATGTGCAAATAGCACAGGAGCACCGAGACGCTATTTGCTTGGCAACGCAGTTAGGGGTGCATTTCATTCTTTGCGGGTGCTTTTCTTTTGTGATTTTGCCCATCAGTGTAGCAATGTGTTGCTTTTTTAAAACTAAATCAATTCAAACCCCTCAGGCAAGTATCGGGATTGTGAAATATAAAAAAAAGAAATACATGCAAGTATTTTTTGCCTTTATTGTAGCTTTTCATTGTGACATGAAAGGACATTTAATGCTATTGTTTGCAGGTAAACACATCAGTCAAGACAGCTACAGTAAGTGAAAGGTGTGAGAAAGCAAATGATGTACAACTGGATATTGTCAGTGTGTCACCAATGTGCTGCAGTTTATAGCTCATCATGAAGGCCCCGCCTAAACACACTGACCTTTGTGCGTTCCTGTTAAATTGACTTTCGTTAAAGGGCAGTGCTCCTCAGCTAAATGTCACCGCTGGATTGTCCCTCTTGTCTGTCCCTTGTTGAGCGTGAGCAGTCCTTTCATTTGCTAGCTCTTCCATGTGGTTTGACAAAAACAATCCCTCTAGACGAATGCGCGGTGACTCAGAGCTCCCAGAGTCTGGTACGGTACAGGTGCAAGATATGAAAGAGCTCAAATGCATTTGCTGCCACACATAACTCATACTGTCATGAATGCAGAGGGATTGTGTGTCTGTCGAGGAATATCTGCATGTTAACTTTGGTTAGTCGCTGCCTTTACCCACAACGAGACAAACCAGGGTCGACATTATTATTGAAACAATAATTTAAACATTTTAGAAGACTGCCGTACCGCTGTGCAGGGTCGTGATTTAATTCATAATAAATCTTTAAAACCTTTCCCCAGGTGGTGGAGTGTGAAACAGACTGATGCAAATAGAGTGGGACATTGATTGAAAAGGAAGGAGTCTGGAAAGAGAGTAAAGGACACAGAAAAAAAGATTGAACAATGGATGTACGGTCACAGGAGGTTGAAAGAAACCAGACGTACAGTATAATCAGTGCCAACAGTAGATTACTGGGAGAGGCAAAAGTCATGGAACACATCACACACAACCACACACACTGTATGACACCAACTGTAGGTCCTAACAAGACAGTGAAGTTTTCATTAGCCATTACTCATTTTCACATTTGTCATCAGGCTGACACTCACCATCCTTATCCTCAGCATAACCCCAATCATCAATTCAACAGTCAAACAATGGTAGCAGGTGCCACTGGGCTATAGTGTTGCTGCCAACACTCTTCCCTGCTTTAGGGACCTGTGAACAGGACCATGCACCTGAGCCCAATGTTTTTTCAAGGATGGCAATGGAAACCATCCATTGAGATGCACTAGACAAGGTGACCTCGTTTTGTCCCCCAGTGTGTCCTTTATATGCACCTGCAGCAGAGCTGAATGAATGAACGAGTATGCCTGCTGGAAGAAATGTCTTTCAAATTCAAGCCTATTTTTGGTCTTTTTTTACACAAGAAAGAGACATTATAGTAAATCCCTGAAGTAGGAGTGCAAGTGTGACCGATGAGGGGGCCATACTCCCATCACATTAGCACACAGTTACTTGTTTAATCATCCAACAGACAAGGAACAACTTAAAGGGATAGTTCTGGTGTTTTGAAGTGGGGTTGTATGAGGTACTTATCCATAGTCAGTGTATTACCTACAATAGATGACGGTCGGCACACCCGCAGTTCAGAGAAACAGACAGGAGTTACCGTACGGAAGTAAAGCAATGTACTGCTGAGGATGGGGCCAGCAGCAAAACGCATTTTAGCCGTCTAAAAGAAAGGCCTACCTAAAAAGATCTATATCAGTTTATATGTACGCTATATTTAGAATATTTTCACTGCTTTACCTTGCCATCAGGCCGACCGTTCCGATGTGGAACTCAAGCCGTTGTATCCATCTATGCTCTCACCAAAGCCACCAGACTCCATTGAAAAAAACTGTAATTTTACCTCGCAGAACACGGGGGTTGCTGGTCTACCGCTGCCTCGACCGGTTAGTTTGTTTGTGCTATTTTGTGACTTTGGTGAATCTGAACAAACCAAAGTCACACCAATGACACAAACAAACCGATCAAGGCAGCGGTAGACCAGCCACTCCACATTTTTAATACAAAAATATTGATTAGTGCAGCTTTAAAAATATGGTAGGCCATTCTGTCAAGTGAAAAAAGTAAAAATTAAAAATGAACATTGAAGCCATCTTTAAAGAAATCAGCTTGTTCTTTGTGAAACAGTGCTGAATAAGGGGATAGACATAACACACCGTTGGGCATACAGATAACCTAGTGCAAACTGAAATTCATATTCAATCATACCTCCCAAAAACCTCTGGGAATTCAGTCAGTAAACCCTCCTAGTGATGCCTCGGTGCAGGCAGTGAATCTTAAGAAAGACCTGAGCAGAAAGACAGATGGCTGAGAGACGCTGAGACAGCCTACATGGCAAGGCAAGACAGACAATTCAGGGGGTAAGCCACCCTCGCTGAAACACTGAGAGCGCCGTGTTTCCCTCCGTTGACGAAGTAGAAAAGCAGTTCCTGCAATAAAGTGCCTCATCTCATGAGTAACACACACACACACACACTCGCACAGTTGCCATTAGCAGTAGCTGGTCTATCAGACAGAGCAAACACTCCCACTTTTAATATTTAATAATGGCAAACATAGTCTCGCTGCCAGTGCCTGTAAATACATACACACAAATGGGTGTGGGAAAACATGCACTAAGCCAACAACTCGAGGTAATGTGAGCAGCAAGGCCTATGTTTCGAGGTGCTGTGGGATGAAAGAAAAACAATGTTCTGAGAAATAGCTTTGGTGTACAAGTACAAAAGAAAAAAAAACAACTACATGACAACTTCGTTTATTTTAGTAGTGCTCATTTTTTGTAGCATTTAACAAGTTGGAGCAAAATGCTCAGCCAGGCACACAAAAACACACACTCACCGTTCTCGTGACTTTTCTATATAAACTTGTACAGCATATAAGAAAAAGCATTCAACCGTTCGATGCTGTATACTTGTGTCCCAGTGTGCATGTGCATGAACACCAAGTGTCAGAAAGCTAGGGTAGATTCATTAGTGTCTGGGTCAGAGGTCATATTGTTCTGTTGTGCCTCATCCATCTCTTCTCCTACCGTGGGTGTATCACGGGGCTAAACCACAAAAGTGCTCACCCATACATATCAGATACGCACACACACATACACACAACAGTGCGGGTCTAAGCTACGTGGTGTGACAGTCAAACTCCTGAGGTACCATCTCTATTCCTCTTTCACCTCTGCTCGGATGCTGCAGAGCCTCGGCTTCCCTGTCCGATCGATAACATGACAAATTGATAAAAATGGCCGTGATAAGGATGAATAGCTATGGATCCTCTTTTCTGTCCTCCTTACTAGTGAACCGAAAGTGGATATTAAGGCCATATAGACTGCTGTAACCCTGGCACTACACTGAAAAGAAAAAGTCATTTAGTTTAGGGGTGTCAATGTGCCATAAAGAACAGTGAAAAATCGTGGGGGTATCATCATTTCTCTGTGTAGATTCTCTCTCTTTGTCAGTTTCTCGGTTTGTCTTCCTAACTTTTGAGGTATTAAAAAAAAAAACACGACCACTTATGTATCAGGCAGCCACAAACGCTCAGGTTCTCACAAACATTTCCAGTAAGGGATCAGAATCCGGTTAGAGTGCTAGCTGTGGTTTTTCCCACACACATCTATCTATCCGGCTGTCTGTCTTCCCCATTATGATTGCAGGCATCTCCGCTGCTCCAAACCAATTTGTCCCATCCTTTATCTTCTCTGCTCCTCCTCTCTCTCCTTCTCTCTTATTCTAATTCCTTTATATCTGTCCATCATTCGGTCTCTTTTTTCGCCTGTCTCACCAGCTAGCACACAAGCCATCAAAGAGGTGATAGTTTTAGAAATGTTTGCTGTGCTGCATTGCTAACATTGATTCAAACCAAAGAGAAAACATTTAGAAAATGTCTTTAAAGGAACAGTGTGTAACAATTAGCGGGATCCATCAGCACAAATGGAATATAATATTAACTAGAATGGCACTCGGAGAGCGTAGACCTCCACCAAGGTGCGTGACTTTAAAAACAGATCACAGCTCACAGCTGGCGGTACCGTGAGGTGGTCGGCTTATTATTAACAGGGTGTGTTTCCGTGTAACGTATCGGCGGATGCCTCTCTCATTCAGCAGCCTTGTTATGTCTGTATAACGTTACACTACGTTGTCTCTCATCCAGTCATCTACCGCTATTTTCTTTCTCACCGCGGACGGCCAGCAGCTCCCGCACCTCGGAGTCTCGCCACACATCCACACACGTATCTCTCTGCTCTCAGAAGGGGGCTGGGTCACGCATCAACGCGTCATCAACGCGTCATCAACGCGTCATCAGTTACACTGTGCATGTGTTATACCCTGTGGTCTTAAAGCACAGGCTGATCAGAATCCTTAAAAAAATCCTGAAGCCGGATCATGATCCGGATCGCCACCAAAGTCTAATGCATTGTTTATTGTTTCACACCCCACCGCTCCAAAAGATTTCATTCAAATCCATTGCGAACTTTTGGAGTAATCCTGCTAACAGACAGACAGACAGACAAACCAATGCCTGTGAAAACGTAACCTCCTTGGCCCAAGGCCTTTGGCCTTGGCGGAGGTAATAAGTATAAGGGATGTTAATAATTAACCATTGAACCTATTTAAGAACTTGGCTTGGGTCTTGAGGAGTTGTAGCATTTATTCAGCGACAAATAAACTGTACACACACTGTACTGCTACGTTCACAGCTACAACGCCACCGACAACCCCACACTCACCGCCGCCACACACAAACACGGCCCACCGGACACTCGCTAACGTTACGCCGGGCTGACAGAACGTATGTGTGTGACAACGGCGAGCACGAAGCCACCAGCAATGCTATACAGCTGCGAACGCACCACACACACACATACACATGGTCTGTCGGACACTCGCTAACGTTGCGCCGGGCACCAGGCAGACACACAGCTGACCACCTCGCAGCTAAACTAAATGCGGTGCAGACTTTTACTGGTAAAGTGGCTGCATGTGTCCACGACAATGCACATAGCATCATGGCTGTTAAGTGTCCCGGATGGCTGAAGTGGTGACTCAGTTGTCTGTTTTGTGCATAAATGGCGATAAATGATGGATTTAACCTGTTTGGTGCATCGGGTTATCGTTGCAGCTGGGCTGCTTGTTAGGCACTAAAACCACCGTACGCAACGCACTAATCTTGTCAGTTAAAGGGTTAATAATCGGTTAACGAGGCTATTGGTTAGAAAAAAGATTCAAAACTAGCATCCCTAATAAGTATGATGTCTTTAGTGTATAATCACCTGAAAATAAGAATGGTTGTGTTTTCGTTGCCTTTGCATGAGCCGTTTAAATCTACAAAGGGAGCGGGTCCTTTCCTCACAGAGGAGGCCGTCATGTTTCTACATTAGCCCAGAACGGACAAACCACTGTGTTAACTTTCCTGCATTGTGCCGGAGTCGATAACGTTACTCGCTCCGGAGTAAACCCCTGCTGTCACTCCACTCAGTCGCTGGGAAACAAGACACGGGAAACCTCTGTTGGACTTGAGGAGCTGCAGCATTTATTTCTGCACAAACTGCAACTTCCACTCGGCTCCACTAGCTCACTTGTTTACTCACAAGTTCTACGGACTGGCTCTGCTATTCTCCAAATGACCTACGCTACTCTTACAACAGCTCTAGATAGGGCCATTCGCGTTTTCACGTCGGCCACCGTAGCTCTCCTACACGCTTGGCACACGGGAGAGGTTACAATCTGCAACCTCACCACAAGATGCCGCCAGATGTTACACACTGTACCTTTAAAGGAATACTAAGACAGCCAAATGGCGTTGAACTCCTGGTGAGAAATCACGCAAACACATGAGATGAAAATGCTTGCCATCAAACGTGTGCCGTGTGGATTGGGAAATGTGCATGCATGGAACGCCAGACCGAACAGACCCTCAATTGTAGTATGAATGGAAATGGAACCACTTGTGTGTGTCCGCGCGACCGGTACAAGTCTGCAGCTGTCAACAGACGCAGAGTGCGGAAAGTATCTGAGTCTTAACATGGATCCAACCTGACACTGAGATGTTGTAAGTTTTCACCTTGTACTTTTCATTCAAACTCATAATAAATGCTGATTTCAGTTGCTTTTGACTTGTACATTTCAAAAGACACCTCTGGCTCTGCATTTTTCAGCATAAGCGAACCCACATAAATTCTAGTTTGAAGGATGCTTTAAACATATGAAAAGTCTATACATAGTGGCCTTGATGCCAATTTTTACAATTACTGGAATACAATTTTTTTTATTAAGGGGTAAAAATTAAGTGTTTTAGGTCATGCTTGCACACAGTCTATCACAGTTCAATGCTGTAGTCACCACTTGCTGCTTTTCCCACTTCAGCTATTTAATTCCCAGGCCCCACTCTGATATTTGGCGAGTGTAAACCCAAATACTGTGTTACAAAACATCCCTGGAGAGATCTATGGGTGATATCACAGGCACTTTCTTTCTATGGATCAGTGTTATTGTTAAAACTATTAAACCCTGTGATTGTCAGATGGAGTTCAGCACACTAAAAAACTGACCTGAGGCCTCTGCTGACTGCTGACCAAAACTAGCGCATGCACAACAGCTACTGCTGCAGGTCCAACACACTCACTCTTAACTTGTCAAATACGGCAGCTTGGTCAGTGGCCCTACCCTTCAAATTATGGCGCTCTAGGTACCCCTCTATCCAATGGCGGACCCAGGCTGTCTGAGAGAAAGGGGCGAAAAAAAAAGGGCACCAGCTGCATGCGGTGGGCCACCAGTTTGCAGAAAGTTGTCTAGCATATAGGGCACCCTATATCGCACTGGATCACGTTTTCGCAATTTTAAGGCCACCCTAGACGACACTTCATCATGCTTTCTCCACTGGAAAGGCACCCAGGGCACCTCATCACGCCACCCTAGAGGGCACTTTATCATGTTTCCTCTACCATAGGAGCATCAAAGAGGCACTTTTACTGCGGTTTATTCGAACATTGGGGCACCAAGAGGGGTGGGGCAGTGCCTATAGCATCAGTTTTTGACGTGTCAGGGATGGCCGGTCAATTTCCGCTCATTACATGCATAGTGTCTCCTCAATATGAACCATGTTCACAGGAAACACACAGTTTCCGCTTGCTAACATGCATACAGTCTATTTTCAAAATTAACTTCCAATGTAGCTTTACTTGCGCAACAAAACTATGTGGTTAGGTTTAGACAACAAAAGTACTTGGTTAAATGCTTAGGAAAAGATCATGGTTTGGGTTAAAATATGTATGTTTCTTAGGTAAAATAACTACGTTTGTTACGGAACTGACGTTAGTTAAGTACGGAAGTTATGTAACAAAAGTATGGTAAAATAAGTCAACATTGAAGTGGTTTCACACGGGACATGAACAGCAGTTTCCTGGGTGAAAGTCCTGTGTTTGACCCATACTTCCTCCCCTCCCGCCTGCCCTATGTGGACTTTCTTGCTCTTTATTACGTCAGTTGCTCTGACCGTCTAATAATGACGCGGATGGGTTTCCATTCGAGTTAGTTGAAAGCCCGGTGCGTCTCATACAGACGCTAAAGGGTGCCTCAGTGCTTCAGTATCAGACTCCAAGGGGGACTGACCAAGCGGCGGTATTTGACAAGTTGGGACTGAGAACGGGTTGGCAGATCATCCATCGGTGCATGAGCTTCCCCTGAAAGCCAATTATTATACTCCCAATTCCATCTTCTACGCCCACACGGAAAGGAGGAGATTTTGTGTTGGAGGGTATAAGTTAGGCAGTGATTTGAGACCAAATGAGTCTGCAGGATGGATAGATGAAGATGTGAGGGGAAAGAGGAGGAGGAGAAAGTTTGGGGAGAGAGCAGCCCACAGAGAAGGTGAGAGCAGGATCAGACGGGGGGAGTGCTGCAGTGGAGAGAGAGAGAGAGAGAGAGAGAGAGAGAGAGAGAGAGAAAGAGGAGAGAGAGAGAGAGAGAGAGGCAGCTATGGAGTGGCAGTGCCCACTTAAGGCAGCCTGACAGGAGGAATCATCCACACTGTCAGTCTGGGGGAGGCAGCTCAGGGTAGGGGGAATGATGGAAATGGAAAAGGTGTGTGTGTGTGTGTGTGTGTGTGTGTGTGTGTGTGTGTGTGTGTGTGTGTGTGTGAGTGGTTAAGGTTGAAGTGTGACGACTGTAAGGGGGAGTGCCTGCAGATGCAGAGAGAAACGGAGTTTGTCTATGTTTTGACTTAATAAATTTCTTAGTGTTTTTCTCTAACATCTGTCGTCTGCATCAAACCATTTTTCATTGGCTGAATTATTTGGGCCATGATGCAGCAGCTTTTTTTATAAATCTGCCGCAATGTCAAATATATTTCTTAATATCCAACACAGCTTGTTTAATGCTTTCACTTTTTTTCGAGGAAAGTTTTTACTATTCTTTGCCCATCTACTGTATGAGGATGTTTGGAAGTTTACAGTGCACTGCTGTTTTTTATGTATATGGTAATGATACTGCGGTCTGTTGCTTTAAGGTCTAGCTAGTAAAACAAGTTGGAATTTAAATTTGAAAAACTGAGAGACTGTGTTTTTTCAGTGTGTATGGAAAGTGTTGATGCCCAGCCCTGGTTCCCCCTCTGACTCTTTCAATCCTTAGTTTTATTTTTTGTTTTTGTGCTTTTCACAGCAGTTCTTTTGTTTGATGGATGTGTGGCAGTATATTTGCTTCTGAGAGGAGACAAGGTAGTGCTCTCTTCTGTCTCAGTTCAATTCAGTTCAGTTTATCGGAGCTTTATTGGCAGGACATTTTGATCAGAAACAGGATGTGAAAACAGGGTAAAGAAAATCCCTATACATCCAATGAGGCAACTAGTGACATTTAAGGCACATAAATAGAAGTGAGAAATACGCAAAATCAGGAAAAGGAAGGACAATTTGTATGGAAACCAGGTGATGCAAAAATTAAACATTTAATAAAATGGAAATGTAGTTTTTCTTTTGTGTGCTCATGATATGACAATAATAAAATGTTAAATGACACATACAAATTAAAATTAAAAACTCCACAGACAAATCATTTTTAGTGCACCCCAAAGTCCACTGCCATAATAATAATGTAATTAAATGTGAACTGTGAAATGTCAAACTCGCAGACAATGTGCAATCTAAACTTGATAATGAAATTGCAATCTGGACTTGTGTCCTGATTTGACCTCATTCCTAATAAAAAGAAAAGGGGATGGCTTTTTATGGTCATTTTCATGATGGCAGGATTCTCCTAGGCATCTTTTGTGAAATTTGTCAGTCAACCATCAAACCCACTGGGTGGGATATAGCCTACTACCATCTGACTGGCTGAAATGCACTGATCAGAGGATGCCACTTCACTGCTCTGGTTTCTGGCCAGGGCCGCCATGTCATAAGCAAAATTGGACTTTTTGGACTTTGGAAATAACTTTATCCAATATCTTGCACACACAAATTTGATTTACGTTTTTTCATTTTAATACTGGCAGCTAGGGTTGTGCGATATGATGGTATATACTGTGCAACAGTAGAAATATGTCCACCGGCAAAGATTTGGCAATACAGTTTCCACCACGGTAGCAATTCTCACGTGATCTTGTGGTTTGTGCTGAGGTAGAACATGATAACCAGACATTTGCACATTGTAGTTTATTTTGTGTTTTTTCAGCTTTTTGAAAAGAAAGATGAGCAAACCCTACAGGAAAAGTCAAGTCTTTTTTTCTTTTGGTATACTCATTATATTATTTGCACCTGTTAACCTTAAAACTTTAACACGGAAATTACTGTTCTCGGGAACCTTAAAGCTTCCATTTTGAAAGTCTGAGTCTTTTGCTTTTAACTCAAGTGTCGTCTCATGTGAGGCAGTTGTTTTTGTTTGTATGGAGGTTTCAAATAAAAGAAGAAAATAATCAAATGTGAAGAAGTACAGTAATATTAGTTAATTAATTGAATTTACAGAACAATTACTGTATCATGTGATATATATTACCGTGCTATAATATTACATATACCGTGATAGAAGATTTTAACCGCAACGCCCACCCCTATTGGCAGCAGTGGGCTTCCATAATTCAGTGTGTAACAGTACATTAAAAGGAAAGAACACTCACTCTGCTCATAGCCTACCTAACTTCACTCTCCACTCTCCTTGTCTTTCAGATTTTTGCCTGGAAGAAGCCAAGGGGAAGGCCGCTCCAGATGAATGACATGAGACATTATACAAGCTAACTGCGAACATGGAGAGACAGCTCTAATTCAATATTAAACTAATCCATCTGGCCCACGTCACTGAATGCAGATGGCTATCAGGACCAGAAACAACCTTGAGCCCAAAGACAGACGAACACTGACTCTCATTACTCAGTCCCAATCTCCCTCTCGCTGTGTCTCTTTGGCTGTATTCCGACATGCTGAGTGTGTACGGCCTTCTGATTGGCCCAGTATGTTTCTCCTCCCTTTATTGGTTGCGTCTCACTCTCCATGCTCATTCTTTGAACTTATCGGTGACTGTAATAATCTATAATGCGAAAAATAATTAGTATTCCCAATTTCGTATCACTGATAATGCAGAAAGCAAGGGTAATTTCCTGCTTTTTCGTCAGTGCTCCTGCTCGTGTCACATAATTAGGTGTCAGTGCTTCGATGGAAAGGATATCTTCTCCATCATTCAAAATCCTCATGTTGCAAAGGCTACATAGATCAATAGCACAGAGGGGCGCACACAGCCTGGCGGTGACGCAATGCAAATGGAATTAAGTTCAGTGTAGCTGCAGTATTGACTCTAGAAGGCAAATCCATGTCTTGACTTTCTGATTGAGTTATACACAGCGGCACGACTGGATGATTTCCTACAGAAGCAGGAACTTCAGTCTGTGGGGAAAAAAAAAATCGTGGCTAAACAAAAATAAGACTTACAAAAAGATTTTTCTTTCTCTCACGCCGTTTTTTTTTTTTCCAAAACACTTCTTGTTTGAGTGAGTCTATTTCTTCCTCCTTTCAGCTCTTTCATCAGATCATGTTCCTTCCACTTAGCAACCCCCTGCTTCTCTTTTCCATGTCCTTTTCTGTCCTCTTGTTTTCATCCCTCCTTCTCCCCTGTTGTCACACCCTCCTCCTCCTCCTCCAGTGTTTCCATCCCTCCTCCTGTATCCCTCCCTCTCTGTAATCAGAGCCGTGACTGAGCAGTGTTTACAGGGTCATCCCAGGGGCCTGCCAGTGTGACACATTCACTTTACAACCGCTCACCTCGCCTCACCCTCCATTCCCTCTCCTTGCTTTGGTCAGATTACAGTAGAACCGACAGAAAACACTCCCCCCCCCCCCCCCCAACTCCTCCTGTATCCATCCCTAAACCTCCACCCTCAACCTCTCCCACCCCTGCTGCGCTCCTCAAGCTACGGCAGACCAGTAGGAGGCCGTCTTATCTCTCCGCTCAAATGGAGCCTCGTCACTCCGGGCATCTTGGTTGCACATCTTGGTACGACCATAAGACTGGAACATGATCATTTAACACTGACTGGGAGCGTTAGCCTGCTGCTGCACACAGCGAGATAAACTGTCGAAGATGTGGCTGCTATCGCTTGTGCACACTTAAAGTTATTCAACAAATCATATGGATGCAAATTGGAGAAGTTTTATAACGCTGCTGATGAGTGTGTTTTGAGAATCAAATATGTATTTTAACGCAGATATATCCCTGAAAGACTTATTGTCTCATGAGTGCAAAATTTCCTCACTTTTACCTCAGAGCTCCGAAACACCTAAAACTGTTGTGTTACAGTATAGTTGTTGTTTTTTCTGACATGTCTATTTGTGTGAGAGCGTCAGATGAGCTGATTGGCTCTGGAACTGACTGATTGCTCTTGAGGGAAGGTGGTAATTTCTCTGTCATATTCTGACTGATTATAGCTCTGAAATATGCCACTGTTCCAACTCCATCAGAAGTTTTTTGACAGGAGGCTTTGATGTGTGTTCACACGGGCAGACAGACAGTCAGCTATGTAGCACCCACTCCATGGGAAGTAACACGAACGCTTTTGACTCTGTTCGCTGCAAACGCCTGCATGTTGTAAATTGTCACGAAATACGGCGCAAATGCAGATGAATAAAGAGTTTGAAAAGTGACGGTACTTCTCCCGCTATCACAGCTTGTCTGCTTGAAACTGTCAAGAGTGTTTTATACGAGTGCTGCGGTGGCAATCGAAAACTGGACAGACTGTCGTAGAGAACGTCTCACTTGTAATTTTAATGCAGGAATATGAAAAGATATATTACAGACAAAAATTAAGTAGATGATTTGTGCTTATTAGACTAGTTTAAGAGCATATTTGCAGGGAATAAAGGAAAAATCTAAACGTCTGAGGAGATCAAACTACCTCTAGTGTTTTTGCCCAGAGGCTTCCAGAATGGCATAACAGCAGACATTTTATGGAGGAGCACTTTATAAGCCAATGTTCCACTGGGGACGTGTAACATGAAAACTGAGTCACATCCTTTGCTTGTGGGCACAATATTTAGCAAGTCACTTTTTCTGACGCCACGCTAATAAATTCAGTTTATAGGAAGTGAAGCCCACCTTGCAGGTGTATTAAATATAGATTTCGATTCACTACATAGAACAAGAAAATGTGTTTTTTAAAGAATTTTACAGTCTTATGGATAAAATATTTTTGATCTTATAGCATAATAATTTGGTACTGCGGATCTTTTGAAGCTATTACTTTTGGCTCAGTCATTTTTCTCATGGGTCTCCACTAGATCAGGCTGTGTTAATGACCGTGGGTATTCGCTCACTTTCTGGGGCCTCGGCTGGAGGAATTTCAATATCATCATCACACTGAATGTGAATAAGGAGCTAAGGGTCAGAGTGTAGCATGGCCATTATCATACTGCTCATTATCACTAACTTGGTTCATTCAGTTCAGATTTCTCGGCCCTGTCCCTTAGCAGGAAAAGGAAAGAAGAAGTGGAGTACAGAGAAAGCATGGTGTTTTAGAGGTTGGAATGATGGGAAGGTGGCTGTGGATGTTGGGAAGATATTGTGTTTGTCGAAAACATATTTACTGTAACATCTTCCCTTTGTTATCTGGAGACTTCGGGGAAGAACTGAGTGACGGCCTTCCCAGGGCACTCGATGTGTACTATGAAGTTTGACACGAGAAAAATCAACGCTCCCCGATGTATGTGGGGGGTCACGGGGGTCAGATTCCTCCGCGGTGTGCGATTCCTCTCCGTCTGTACGTCTAACACCAATCCTTGTGGGGTATGGCATCAATACTCTCTTTTATGTCGGGAGACAGCGATCAATGGATCTCTCTTTCCCCGAACGGAAGCACTCCATATTCAGCGGTTGATTTCACGGCTGGATATCCGACACACCACTTAATGGATGGTGTGTGTATGCCTGTCTGTGTGTGTGTGTGTGTGGTTCAGTGTACGGTTGTAGCATTGTAATTTAAGGTGATTAATCAACATACAGTAGGTTTATTGAACTCGACAATGGCAGCCGGGTTTGTTCACACTCAGATTAGTGATTTTACAGATGCTAAGGTAATGAGAACACTGCAACATTCACTACATACAAAGTGCAGTTCATTGTTACTATTCATTACATTAGGCAGATTGCAGAGGGAGTGTATTGTGAATACATTAATAAATAACATTGTAAGTTAAATAAAATTGAGTATAAAAAGAAACATAAGCTTTATAATTTAACTTTAAGCTTCTATCACAAAAAAACACCATTTACCAGGAAAATAAATTAAAATGTAATTAATTTTACTCTTATATTTGTCTTACTCCTTACTCATTTTCCTTTTTTTTTTTTTTTTTGGGGGGGGGGGGGGGGTTATTGACGCACATTTAATCATGAACCTGTTTTCCATATGAAATATTTCCTTTTCCATTTCAACTGAATCACTGGTAGCTCATCATCCATATACTGTACTGCATACTGCTGTAGCATATGAATTACTGTATCAGTAGCTAAGGCATTGTAGCCAGCAAGCTAATGTAGCAGTTCGCAGAATGATGTCAAAAAGGCCATTAGCGTAACATAATTGTGATTGGCCCTATTGCAAATTTTTTGATTGGGCCCTTGCCCCAAACACAAGCAACAATTGACAGACAATTGCAAAGCACACAATTAGGGATGCTAATTTTGAAAAGAAAAATTCAACTGATAACCGACCCTCGTTAACCGATTATTTACCATTAACCGACAAGATTAGTGCGTTGCATGCAGCGATGCGCCAGCTGCAGCGTATGAGCACAACAGACAACTGAGTCTTCAGTTCACCCATCCAGGAGAGCTACCGTAGCAGCCGCTGTGCTGAGTGCATTGTCGAGGACACATGCAGCCACTTTCCCAGTAACTCTCCACCACATCATTTGATTTAGTTTAGCAGGTTGTCAGCTGTGTGTCTGCCTGGCGTAACGATACTCTGTCTGCCCGGCGTAACGATAGCGGGTGTCCGACAAACCGTGTGTGTGCTACGTTAGCAGCTGTAGCGCTGCTGGAGGCTTCATGCCCACCGTTGTCACACACATACAATCTGTCAGCGTGGCGTAACTTTAGCGAGTATCCGACAGACCGTGTGTGTGTGGCGTAGGCTAACTGGAATAACTAAAGTATGTGTCGTGAGGTGACGCTCAACAGAAAATGTCCGAGCCTAACTCACCATCTTTGTCTAAATCCCGCCGTCCAAGTACACAGGTAAATAAAGGTAAACCCTGTGCCCATAACCCGGAAATGATAGTAACCAAAAGATTGTGTGCAGCCTCAACAAATAATAATAAACAATACAGGCTAAATGCACGTTTTGGCTCCTACAACACCCAAGAAATTATTCTGTTTAATAACCTACACACGACTTGCCACACTAACACTAACAAAGCCAGCTAGCTAACGCTAGTCAGAAATCTACAGACACCATACCTCTATCTTTATAACATTATCTTCATCTTCATCAGTGACCACAATGGAAATGCTCTTGACATGCTCATGTCATCATGAAATATACATAAGGAAAACTGGAAAAGAGAATGGAATTGAAATCTGTTCATCCGACAGACATTAGAAATATAATAAAAGTGAATGCATGGGTTGTGTGTATTGATTATTGTGTTCCTGTGCTTAGCTGCAGGGCTAAATAACACATTTAAATTCCTTTGTCATGTTGAAAGATCAGCTAGTATCGGGTTGGAACACATACCCAGTTTGCCACTCAGATGGGAACCATAAGCTTCCTTCTCTCATGCAATTTATCCCGTGAATGTTCAGTCTATTTTTTCTGAATTCACATGCAAGACATACTTTCCAGCTTAGGACCTGGTGATATACCCGGGAATCTTCCATCATGGCCCAGTGGGAAAAAGATTCCCAGGTAAAACATGAAAAAGATTGCATCATTCTTTATGTACAGTGTGTGTACTTCCCAAGATAATTGAGTCTGCTGCTGTAGGCTGCATGTTGGAGCTAGATAGTGGTTTACTGGGTTAAAAATCTATCTCTCAGGGCCAACGTTTCAAAATAAAAATTCTTGCAGAGTAAAGTTGATTTTGTCTAAAATTGAGAAGGACAATTCAATAGAGCTAACCCACCTTTTAGATTATTGTACAGAGAAATGTCCAGACTTACAGTGCAAGGTCTTGAGCTTTAGCATCCTAACATACTGTAGGGAGTCGTCTCAGATTTGTTGGGTAAATTTATTTTTTTCACAATAAAAGTGATGGATCAGCAATGGAGCTGGGAACCAGAGGTTCAGGTGATGAGGAAAACTGTTGGATCTTTGTGTTACGAAAACATACCTCTGTGCTCTCTCTGACACATCGACACGCATGCACACACACGCACACACACACACACGCACTGCGTCTGAGCAGGGCTATGGCTTGTGCATGTAAATCACACCCTTAACGGCCTGTGGAACCGGCTGAGGCGAGGAGACTCACTCTCAACTCTATGAATAGCAAAGCAGATCCAGCTGGGACTGTCAGTCATCAACATAAATAACAGATTAACATCTTTTCTTTTACAGATTAAACATTATCTTCCCCGGCACGCTAAACGAATCGCTGCAATTCAGACAGCGCTCGTTTAGGACGAGTCCTGGGTGGAGCACAGTGGCTGCAACAGTCTAGTTATGTGTGCCGTTGAGCGCTCATAAAAGGTACAATTGCTAAGTTAATAAACATTCCTGGATTAGCTCTCCTCCATATGCCTCGCAGTTATGCATCTGATCGCTGTTGCTTTGTGAAACAAATCGAATCACAAAGTAAGAGGCTTGCAGGGATTATAGCCCTTAAATGGTAGTTACCTATAATGAAGTTATAAGAGATGTTGTTTACCTTACTGTAATGGTGAGTCTGCTTGATTTGTCTATAGCCAAGAGGCTCTGTGAACGCAATTTATGCTGCAATATTCAACCATTGCAGTTTCAATGTCTGCTGTCTGGTTTTAGATTTAGAAACAAATCCCGTGTTTCACAGATGTGTACCACTGGGTCAGCCAGCTTAATAACGTGCTACCTTTGGTGTTTCAAGTGGTGGAAAATAAATTGTTTCTCGACCTTTGAAGTAAAACTGGTTTCAACGGGGCCGTGTGGAAGTGAAGCCAACGGTGGCTGATGGCACACAGATCAGTATTACTCACTAGAGCAGACCTCCACTGCTGAGGGAGGGATTCGGCCCCAGCGCTGTCTGTCAGCCCTGTGATATACGCTCGGAGAGAGAGGTTGCGGGTATGGGAGGGGAGGTAGGACTTGATGGGTACATGCTGCTCAAACAACGAATGGCCGCTGGGCTTGTGTGCGTGTGTGTGCGTGCGAGAGACTGTTCACAGAGAGCAAGAGCGAAAAGCGTGTAGCCTTTGAGGGATTGACTTTTATTTGTGGCACGATGTCACATTTCCAAGCGTCACACCGGCAGTTCTTTGTGTGCGCCCGAGGTTTTCTGGCCCGCGCTTCTCTAAAATGCAAATGGAACTCTCCGCTATTTTGTCCAATAAAGAGAGGAATCAAGATAGGGTAGAGGCATTGTTTGTTTGTCATCACACAATGACATTTCTGCTCATCTCTGGGCCTGCAGCGAGGTAGCAATTTAAATGTTAACATGGAACGGGTAGCACTGGCAGGATATAAAAGTAGACATGGCATCTCTTAAACATAAAGACCCCATGAGCTATGTATAAGACTCCTACTGTCTATCAAGCAGGAGTTACTGCCGGCGTTCACTAATAGAGATTTGAAAAGCCGTCTGGAAAAATTGTTTGAGTAATCATAATAAAAATCACAGGATAGTGATTCCTGTATTAGCTCTAAGGCTGAGGAATTCTACTGGGAAAAATGTCTTGTGCTTCTGGTGATTACTAATATGCAGATTAACCATATATAGTTGACAAAAAAATAGTTTATAAAAATCTATTAACTTTTTTATGGCCACAGATAAAAAAAACAATTCTGATTGGTTGGGTACCGAAAAGTTTTTGCTAAGTTTTTTAAAGTTGCACCTTCACCTTATAGGGTTCATATGATATGGCAAACTAGTTGGCAAACAGCATTAGCATTTGGAATCATGTCTGTGTCCACTGATAAATGAAAGTCTAATATTCACTCTCATTTAGTTAAGTTTTGGTCTTATATCTGACTATTTAGCTGCTAAATGCTCCACTATGTTCACACGCTACTTCCAATTAGTCTTATAGGTTACTGAAGTAATGGGCTGTTTTATCAAAAGGACTGCATGTAAGTTTATACATGTATAAATGTTTTTTTAATCGCTTTCTATTGCCGAAGTGAGAACAGGTCTTAACCTAACCTAAAAAATAAGACCTTCCGTGACTTTCTGTTTCCTCTATCAGCCTATACAGTAGACTACTTTTAATATGAAGAATGTGGGACATCTTTTCCAGGAAACTCCAACAGATGTGATGTCATGTGCGCTCGCGAGTGCCTTTACTCTCTTCAGCCCCGCTACAGGGCTAACAGTGTGCAACGACAGCTAACGTTCGGTTAGAATTGGAGTCCGCTAACGCCAACAAACCACCACCCCCCACCACAACCCACACCTCAGACTCCAACACAAACTCATGGATGCACAAAAAAAAACAAAGTTACATCTAGTGAAGCCCGAACAGGAATGTGACAGACGTCGGGGGAAACCCAGGATCAACATCGGCCGGGCCTTCGATTCATGGATGCACCTTCGTTTGGTTTGGGGTATCAAAACAGACCCAGAGCTGGAAAAATTCCTATTGGACAGGTGAGCTAACATTACTGCCAAGCATGTCAAATATACAGTGATATTATGGTTGTAGCTTGCTAATGTTGCTAACATTAATCAACATGATGCCTGTCAATCACGTTCAGTCTCGTGTTTGTCGCCTCATGGTACATGTCCACAGGGGTGTTTTTTATCGCGAGGGATCGCCTCGCTTCCCAGCATTGGACACTTGCTGGGCTGCCGCTAGAAACGAGGCACGACGCACCTGAGGGGGCTGCTGCTCCCAGCTTTCAAACCAGAACCAACATGTTGGCTCGTTTGGAAACTTTCTTCTCTTATATCACGAAAATAGTTCACCGGAATGTGTTTCTGAAAACATTTCATGTGAGAAATAAGCCATGCAGTTGATGAATCTGTCTTTATGTTGGATCGACAATGCTTAGTTTAAAAGGTTCTCTGGAGTTTTTCAGAGGCGACGAGTCGCGTCGGACGCCCGTGATTTGCATAAAGTAACCTAGACCTCAACTTTATGCAAATGAGGAGCGGCCATTGTGACACCCCATCTCTCGAATCGCGCCGCCGTGCTACCAGAATGCATTTCACGGCTGCTTACATAAGACAATGAATGGGAAGCGTTGGGAGGCAGTAGACATGTACCATCACTGTTTTGACCGATGCTCGCTCACGTGTACGTAGTGCGAGCACAAGCCCAAGCAACAGGACGCTGACTGTCGTTGACTTAACTGCTACAGGTGTCACTGTTAACAAGCAATTTCTGATTCTTACATATCGCCCCTTTAACAGGGACATGCAAAACAGAAGTTTGTCAGAGACCTTTGTTGATGCAGTTATCATTTATGATTATATTTATGTGGGCTACAGCTATCCTTACCTTTGAAAAAAAAGAAAGTAGCCAAAAACAGAAGTGACTGATACATGAGTTATGAATTATTAATGAGGTAATGGACAGACACATATAGCTTATTCTAGCTATTTCACACATATTAGCAGTCATTAGCCTGCCAGTGTTGGGGAAGTTAGATTCTCCACAGTTCAATCGTTCAGTTCATTATACGGAAACCATGAGCACCAAAGTATAATTCAGTCAGATTTACAGGCGTTATGTGGAGCTGTTTCCCGTCGATATGTGTTTCTCCCTACTTAAACCTGAACCAACCCTTATCTCTAAACCTAATATCCGAGGGGGGCGCTACATTTTAACAGGAGGGAAACACTATTCGACGGGGGAACAGACTTAAACATAACACCTGCTAAACAAGAGAGACGAAAAAAAGTGGTGACTCCCTACCTTTGAATCGGCCATTCAGTCCGAATATGCGTCCATTCATTGATTAATTACATTCCTTTAGTCCGTAAGGGTCCGCCAGTCAAAAGAATAAATCTTGTTTAATAAAAAAAGAATCCAAGTTGTGAATATTGTGAAGTCCATTGCTAACTGACTGCTAGCTAACTTTGTCCGTCAACACCGCACTTTAACTGACGTCAACAATATTTTCTCTTCTTCCTCCACCGTATTGTTGGGTACGCTTGTTTTCGTTACCTTGCTGGCTAAATAAAAGTGTCTCCACCTTTGGTCTTCACCCCTTTTCCTTTTCGGTATGCCAAATAGGCTCGTCGCTGACGGGCAGGTGGGTTTGAGAGGATAAGGGAGGTGTTGCGTCGATATGCCCGCTGCCGTAAAACGAGCGTCGTTAACTGTCGCGAGGCGGAGCTAGATCAAATGAGTGTTTCCTAATTGCTATGTTATTCCATAGTATATTTTTTTATGGACCCACAAGTAATATTCAAACTGGTTTGAATAAACAATTTGATTTACTTCAATATATTTAATAATATTTATATTATTGATTTATTGGGCCTAATTTATTTCCCATCTTTGCTGAGCAGAGCTGAGTGAGTTTTGTGCGAAAGGAATTAAAGGCCAGCACATAGGTGCCGGTTCCAAATATATAGACCTGTTGAGTTCAGTGATTAAAAAAAAATAAAAGCCTGTTTTAAAAGTAGCAGCAAAAGTAGTTTGTTACATTACTTATTAGATTAGGGCGTCAAATACCGAGGCTTTGTCACGGCCATCGGCGTTCGATACCAACGCACAAGGCACCCCTTAGCGCCGGTATGAAATGCTCCGAGCATCCATTAACTACCATGTAAACCCATCCGGGGCAACAGTAAATTCTCTGAGAAAGTGTGCTGGGAGCGAGGTGGCGTAGTTTAAAGAGAGAAAAGGGCAGGCAGGAGGGGAAGTGGATGGGTCCAACAAAGACAAGGCTTTCATCCAGGAGACCGCTGTCACTTTACAATCACTTGTTCGATCGTGTCCCGTGTTCACAACGTTCAGTGTCATTTTCACTGTACAAACTTAGTAGTTTTAAGCCCAACCATGTAGTTCTGTCTTAAACCTAACTATAGTGGTTTTGATGCCGAAAATAAAGTGACGTCAAGAGGCGTGACAAAGCGGCGGTATGTGCCAAGTTGGGATGAGAGCGTGTTGAGTTACCATGACCTGAACACAAAACAGCAGGCCATGTAGGCAAATTAGTGCGGTACTTGAGATTTCGGGTAAGTTGTTTTCGTTAATTTTAAGCTGTATTATTAACTATTAGGTAACGTACAGTTCACGGTTTGTGTTAAGCTAACGGTGGCACCCATTCAGTGGTTGCATAGCAACAATTTAAAAAAAAAAAAATACGCAGCAAACTGAAAAAAATACACTGTCTGATCAGGCAACAAAAAGGCAGTGCGGTGCGCCTTGCTTTTTCCACCTACAAAACACGCTCTGTCTGATCAGGGCCTGAGTTTAATTTTTCAACGAGGCACATGGAGTGGAAAAATGTGAGTTGCTCAGCAACGCAAAAGCAACACGCAAAACGCTTCAAGGCACGGTCACACGTGCGAGTGCAGGCGAGTAACCATCGCCTGCCAACGCGATTTCGTACTGAAAGTTCACCAAAGTTGAAACTGCACTTCGAATGCAAAGATGCTAATTCGCTCGTACAGAACGGAAGTGAATGGCAGGCAAATCTTAATTTCACACAGGTGCGACCGCCTCTTTACTCTCATTGAAAACAATTACAAAATGCGGCCCCAGGCTGCTAAAACTAGGGCCTTACACCCAAACTTCAGATCAAACTTAGATTCAGCTGGTGCAAAAGTCTGCTGGACGTCAATTACAAACTATGTATTTTAATGTTTAATTTGAAGGACTTTTTGGCAAACCTACTACATGCAGCGATTCTTTCAACATCATAATTACTGTATGAGATTTCTTAATCTTTGCAAGGCACAGAACACTTTTGCAACAAATTAAAGTCTTTCACTTTGAACTGACATTTCTGATTTGCACCTTCTACACATCTGAAACTGTAAAATATCTGCAGCGGTGCCTCTGTATTTAAATTGTGTGGGTGATTTAAATTGTCTCAGATGTGTTCGTCTGTATAAAAGTGATAATCCATTTTTCTCCTTCTCACCTGGTAAGAAAAAAGGAGCCTCAAATTATCTCCTACACCCAGAGATGTTGATAGCCATAGAAAGTGGCACTGCTGTAACCATACTAATGTCTGCGCTACCGTGCAGTCCAGATGGCAAATCAGAGACCCAATAATAAAACATTAACTTTAACAACATCACCGCAAGCAGCTAAGAGCTACTGCACTACAACAGTTGGTACATTAACAGCCGTGAATCAAGAGAAGCAGCGGCAGTCTCTGAGTGGTCTTCAAACAGAGCTTCGCTTTAATGGGATCCTAGGGGCCCTACATATCAAGGCTGGGGGTCGTACAGGGAAACGCCTGTTTCTCTAGGAAATAATGAGGTCATTCGGTGTATAATGAGGCAACTGATGTGGGGAGGGAGGGGGGAGCAGCAAGACACGAGGGACTTCAGGCTCTACTCAACATCAATTTGTCGAAACAGGTTTTGGATTGCAATTTCTCTCCCTGTGTTTTCTCCCTCCTCCTCCTGCTCCTATACTGTCTTTAACACGCTGTAATTTTGTCGTGTCATCAGTACCAGCAGGGTGTGACATCCCGCTGCTTTTAATCATTCTCAATCAGGAGGGACTGTCTCTCTCTCTCCATCTCCCTCTTCTCCCCTCTTTCTCTCTGCAGGAGACAGACAAAATGGAGAAGAATGAAACATGTGCGTAACCTTTTCAAGGACAGCAGCGAGGATGGGCTGTCCGGCTAGAAAGCACTTTAGGAAAAGAAAGCCACTGGTGCGGTTAATACAGAAAAGAAGAAGAGAGAGGGGAAAATAGATGAGGGGGCCTGAAAGCCTACTATGATGACTTCTATATATAGCCGCTGCAGCGCGTGGTGAAGGCCTGCACCGCTAAGACGGCATGCTCTTCCAGCTAAAGGGATTTCACACAGAATATGTGTGTATCTGCATGTGTGTGTGTGTGTGTTTATTAGGACCAGAGATTAAACTGAGCGCTGCTGCCGACAAGATGAGAGGAAAAGAGGAGGAGGAGTGAGGAGGAGGAGGAGGAGAGAGCTGAGTAGCTGCAGGAGCTGTGGCGTCCTTAATTACAAAGCAAACAACCACAGGCCTTATCCCTTACAGGATAAATGCTTATGTATTCCTCTGAAGGGCTATTATCACAAAACTTTTCTACTCAGCAATTTCTAATAATTAAATGTTACAAGGACCCATTTTTCTTGCCAGGATTGTATGGATTTTTTTTAGTTTGTGTATTATTCAGCAAAGAAGGCATCTTTTATTCTTCCAGGACTGATTTGCTAGAGGAAACTAGGTTGCAAATTAGCCCTATTATAAATGTTGAGTACAAAGCATTCCAACTATAGGCTACTGAATGAGTAATGTGAGGGAGGAAGATAGATTAAATACTAAATTTGATGTAACTAATCCAAATTCAAGTCCACATTTGATTCTCTTTCTCAGATGTTTCTTAAATTAATATTTACTGTTTCATTCTGGCTGCTTTAGCATGCATGCGCCAAAATGTTAGATATTTTTCGCTTTCAAATCTCCCAGGCGCATGTATAAAAAGTATGTTTTTCTCCAGAATACTTCTATTACAGCAAGGTAGAAACTTATATTTTGAAATAAGTTGCAAGCATGTAGTGATGCAGTCATGATGAGACTGAAGAGGCATCTTATTTCTGCTTTCTGCTTCACTGATTTCTGCTTTCCTCTCCAAAATAAAACCTTCAACCAAGCCAGACACCCTCTGAGGTTACACAGCATCCACCGTCTGTCAATCAACTCCATCGGTGAAAAGTATCTGGGAATGGAAGCAGCACATAGACTGCACCACAACAATGTATGCCATCAGTTTCATTTGAAATACGATCCAATCACAATTCTACATATAGTGACTTTAAAGGTACAGTATGTAGGATTTGGCGGCATCTAGTGGTGTGGTTGCAGACTGAAGACTGAGGTAACGTGAGCCGCTGAGTGCAAAACCGTGGTAACGCCGATCGCCTCTCTCAGAGGCCATCCTTATCATAATAACACCACTTTAGGAGCAACGGAAGTCAGACGGCGTCTGGCGGTACCACGGTATTGCACCCTGCGGCTCACATTACCGCAGTTTCACAAGCGTGTCGGAGAACTACAGTGGCCTTCAGGTAACGTAAAACAGGAAAGGCTCTCTCTAGAGCCAGTGTTTGGTTTGTTCGTTCTGGGCTACTGAAGAACAACACAGTCTCATGGCAATTCGTGAAATAGTCACAAATTTTTTTCTATTTGATTCGTGACGCTCAGCACAACTTTCAACAACGTATTTTTCGTGCTTTTTCCTACGAATGTGCAGCAACGCGTGACGCTTGTGTCAATTTCTGTGCCAGTCTTTTAATAATAGCTAGGTTTAGGAATAGATTGACTTGGTTAGGCTTAGACTAAAAACTACTTAGTTAGCTTCAGGAAAAGATTGCGGTTTGGGATAAAATAACTCCAGAAGTGCCCTAATTTAAGTACAGAAGGTACATGACAAATAAATCAACGTTGACTTCTGGTTTCACACAGGGTACGAACAATGGTCTCCTGGGCGAAAGTCAAGTGTTTTTTGACCAACCCGTCCATCCACCCCGACCTCCTCCATATGTGGAATTTGCCACTCTTTATACTTCCCAGTTCACAATTACGGGGATTACATACAAATTGATTTAATGCTGACCAAAATGTGAAATTCTTGTCTATGTGCATCAATCAATACATAAAATTTTGTGACTATTTCACGAACTGCTGTACGACTGGGCTGTGTAGGAACATGGTGGAGCAACATGGAGGACTCCGTGAAGAGGACCCGCTCCCTACGTAGATATGAAGGACTCATTCTAAGCTAACGAAAACACGACTCTTAGTTTCAGGTAATTATACACTAATGAAAACATAGTTATGAATATTATTATTATTTATTATCATTTCTGCTAATAGATCCTCCAAAATGTTACACACTCTTCCTTTAATCAAAGCAATAATCACAACTAAGCCAACAGATAAAACAAGGCAAGGTGCCAGATATAGCTTGTAAAATTAATGACATGGAAATAACAAATTCATTTTACACAATTACAGATTCAAATTCACAACATCTCCAGTACTGGGAATAAGCTAACATAATATTTTTATATTACTGAATTTACTTTGAAAAGTAATAGACAAAAGGGAAAAAATTGCAAATATCCTCATAAAAACTAACTTTACAGTGATATGAAGGAGTAAGGGAGTGCAGGAGAGAAAGGAGCATGAACCAGGAATGCCCTTTAACCGATTTTCCAATACTCCATAGCTGCCAAATAACCACAACAGCCCATAGTAACCCACTTTGGACACTTCCTGGTCTACACAAAATTATTCTTTTGTAGAGGGCCAAGCAATAACCACAATAACTGCAGCGATTGTGAAGGCAGTCTTTGACAACAGAGCCCTGAACTTCCACGGAATCCGCTGATGCAGCTCAGAGACGCCAAACACGGCACCAAACTTTTTGAGATAACTTTTCAGGAAGTGAAAAATGAACTCAGTTTTTGCACACATTTAACTTAAATGAATTTCCACAATGGTGAGACAGGGCTGCTGTTATTTACAATGCAACCAATGCAGGACATGCATGTGCAGCCAATGGGCAGAAAATTTGGGGAGCTCGGGTACTTCTCTGCCGGCCAGCTCATCTTCCCCTTGTTGTCTCATTTTAATGAGAAAAACGTCTCCATTAGCTCCCATGGCGACTGTGAGTGGCGATGGAGGTAAATAAAAGACTCCTGATTGTGAAATAATGAGTACGCCAGTTGCTGCTTGGCAGCCGCCTGCTGCTGTCAGCAGGTTTTGAATCACTGTGAAAAGAAGTGGAACAGGGGAATTATGGGAGCTATTAAAATTGCAATAAAGATTACCAACATGCCCACCTACCAAACACTTCACTTGATCAAAGGAGATTGGCAGATAGGAGAGACATCCACTCGCCACATTAGTTCATTATGCTCAGAGATGATATCATTAGAGCATTAACAAGGTTATATTCTCCGGGCTTACACCCACAGAGGTGAGTGACAAGAAAATTACCATCGTCTTAAAGTGAAGCAATAGACTCACCCTAG
Organism: Sebastolobus alascanus; assembly: GCA_916701645.2. Classification (NCBI taxonomy): domain Eukaryota; kingdom Metazoa; phylum Chordata; class Actinopteri; order Perciformes; family Sebastidae; genus Sebastolobus; species Sebastolobus alascanus. The sequence goes on along the minus strand of CAKAOJ020000011.1, from coordinate 6,600,235 downwards.
AAAATGATTTGTGTGATTTCTCTTTCAATTAGGCACTGTGAGAGACAGCCTGTGGTGTGGTATCACTGCCTCGGTGTAAAAACATGCATGGACACACACTCAAAATCAATAGCATACTCAAGTTGCCCTGGGTTTACTTGTCAATGTACCTCATTTACATTTTAACAGTTCGGGCAGCTTTTCCACCACAGACTACTGCATAATTCATGACTATTGTCACAAGTTTGGAAAGCTTCAACAGGACATATGAAACCATCGTCAGAACCACCAGAATGCCTTCATTTGAACATTTCTTTGTATCCTCCAATGTGACATGATTCATTGTAAATGCATGATGAATCAATGATATGTAGTATGATATGATATTCTACAGAACTGGCTCAAGGACATCATCTGCTTGGTCTCAAACCTAGGATCTCCAGTCTTCTGCTTCATTATACCTCAGGCCCACAGTGTTTTTGTGTTTGTGCATGTGATTGGACATCTCTCACTTAAGTTACAAAGTACCAGCCTTTAGTTTATGCCAGATATGAATGCAAACGACTTGTGTTGATATTTTTGCAGACTTGGTAATGTCCATATATTTGCGGTGAGGGTTTGAGGGTGACAAATGGTAAATGGACTTGCATTTATATAGCGCTTTTCTAGTCTTCCGACCACTCAAAGCACTTTACACTACATGTCAGCATTCACCCATTCACACACACATTCATACACTGATGGCAGAGGCTGCTAAGGTGCTAACTTTGCCCATCAGGATGTAATCTAAATACTCATTCACACACCGATGGCTATGCCTTTGGGAGCAATTCGGGGTTAAGTGTCTTGCTCAACGACACTTTGACATGTGACCCGGAGCAGCCTGGGATCGAACCGCCTACCTTCCGATTGGTGGACAACCTGCTCTACCCTCTGAGCCACAGTCACCCTTTATAAGAATACCCACAACTAAGGCTAAAGTACTTGAAAGATACTGCTCTGTGTCCACAATTACTGATTAACTGTTGCAATTTTCAGAGAAGTTGCTGCTATCTGGACCCTAGATTGAAAGGGTCAGAGCACCAAACTGCACCTACACTGTCCTGATGACGTTGGCACTTTAGCTGAGTCTTAAGGCCCTAACACACCAAGCCGATGGTTGGACAGTTTGGGGCCATCGGTGTCTGTCGGCCTAGTTTTTGCGATATGTCCCGCACCATTGGCTCTAGTCTGCCCGTGTTGGCTGTTTTGTGGCGGTGGTGCCCGTCGGTGAGAGAAATTGCTCTGATTGGCTGTTCATTTTAGGCGAATCTGTGCCAGAGAAGAGAAATGAAAGTGAGGACAGCAAGCCAACAAGTAAAGTCAAGAGCTAATACACAGAAGACTCTTCTCATTTTTCATCTTCATCTCATCTGATTGTTCCAATACACAGATATTTTTACAACAACGTGGCCATCTGGAATGAAGATAAGTGGTGAGTGAGATTGGTGGGAAAATGGTTGTGTTTCATGTATGTATCATAACAACGGCTTGTATATCCACAGTCCTCGGTCTTCCGGTTTCCCTTTATGAGTGACGAATACAGACTACCGCTCTCTTCCGCTATGGAGAGTTATTTCATCTCAGGCAGGCGCAGGACGTATGTGGTAGTTGGCCATTGGCTGTACTCTTTGCGGTGGGTTCGAGTGCAACTTTTTTGGCAAAGACACAGACGACATGAGGCGACACAACAGGCGGCCTTTGTTACCGCTAGTTCTCTGATGTCGGTTTGGTGTGTCGGTCTCTTTGTCAGTCATCCCACCACTTTGGTCCAGACACTTTGCCACGACATTTGGTACAGACTCCTAATAACTTTGGTGATTCCCAGCCTTAATAATTCATGTAGCGCCACCAGCAGATCCAAATTATCCAGTGATATCTCAATTTCTACCAGATGGATTATTACAAAATTTGGTACAGACAGTCATGGTTCCCAGACGATGTATTCTCATGATCTAATGATCCCTGACTTTTCCTTTAGCGTTGCCCTGAGCTTGACACTTGTGGTTTTGAGCAAAATGTAGTGAGGTTAGTGTTAGGATAATATTTCCACTAGATATGGAGTGGTGAGAATTAAAATGGGGGATTAGGGAATGAATCTGGCTGATAAAGGTTCTTACGAGTGTTGTAATCAAGATGTGTGTGTTAGTTTTGTGAAGGCATGTGCATGTATGCTTACAACTCACTGCTTTCATCTAGTCCATGCGCTTGTGTCTGTGTGTGTGTGTCAGGTCTGTGCTGTGTGTGTGTGTCAGGTCTGTGCTGTGTGTGGAGTTCACAGGCGCCAGACCAGAGTCACTGAGAGCGGTTAATGAGAGAGTTGGCAGAGTTATTAGCTGATCGCTGTAAGTCAGTGATCTGTGTGAGAGAGGATTAAGTTCCACACGTCCTGCACAACCTCGCTGGAGCCAGGAGCTCCGTCTCAGGGAAGCTCATTAGATTTAAATATGGCTGTCGAGAGCAAATAGTAGACAAGATGGATGTAAACCGCCATCATGATGATGGTGCAATACAGACGGTCGAGCGTGAACGTGTGTCTCCGTGTGTGCTGGTGTGCATTAAAATGAAAAATGTAAGATGTACTTTGCCTAATCACCGCTTCACATTCAAATTTGATTATGTGCTGTAACAAGATGTTATTCACTGAGAGAGAGAAACAGACGGTGTCAGGAGACTCATATTGGCAAAGCCCACTGACAGTTTATTCTCAGTTTACTTGGAAAAAATATTTCACTCATATCACATGGGTGTTAGACAGTCACTTAAACAAAATAACTCATACCATGTCCAAATATGCCTCAAGTAAGCATTTATTTGAAAGTACAAATGTTGTCACATCTCATGGGGGCTGTGGTTAAAATGACTGTGTTAAAATGCTCCCATTATAGTAGATACACATTGATTTAGACTATTGACCAAAAACACAAGTACCATGTTTCAGCTTTTAAGAAAGAACAATGGAAGAATCCCAAATGACGCATTACTTGCTGCAATATTGACTTTGGAGCAGCGGGTTTGCATTAGCAGCATCTTAATTAGCAATTACAGCTATACAACAAAGGAGAATGGATTAAAAAGGCTATGTAAGGGCTACGTAAGAAGACACTAAAACCATCAGCGTATAGGACTGGAGGAACTCCAAACCACATTAACTCTTAAAGCTGGATTCATAGTTGTGCGTTAAGCCTACTTAGCCTACAGTACACACAGCGTTAGCATTCTGCCATTAAAGGGTGACTTTGGTATTTTTCAACCTGGACCCTATTTTCCCATGTTTTTGTGTCTAACTGACTGATAAGGACAACAATTTCTGAAATTGGTCCAGTATTGAGAGGGAGAGCGCTGTAGCCGGCAACTGCTCACTGGCTGCAATATTGTGCTATTGGGGCGAGCTGGCACTGTCATTTACGTCCACTAAAAATGCTTGTTTTTGCCACGACAGGCTCTGATTGTTGTTATAAGTGTCTGACATTATGGAAAGAGTCTCGCTCAAGGAAAAGTCTGAAATCTGGTGAGGTGCCGTGTTGCCGGAAGACAATGGCAGAATAGTGGAAAACATCCATGGTGGTTTGTTGTTGAGTTTGTTGTGTTGGTGTACAGAAGCGTAGCTTAGTGTTAGCTTAAACTTGAATTTGATAGCCGCCCATATTTATTTGAGTCATGTGATATCCAGCCCCAGTGTGTAGCTATTTTTGACAAGGTGGATGTAGCCTGTGAGGTAGCTACGACGACTTTACATTAGACCGGTACATACGGGTACTTCGCAGAAAGACAAGGCCGCGTATCCTTTTGGGGGAAAGAAAACCAAAGATCTCATAGACTTCTATGCAATTTGATGTATGTTTGATTGTAATTTTGAGAAATTCATATGCATTCATCTCCTGTTATACAAACGTTGCTTTTGTACACATGTCTAATAATTATTTTGCGATCTTGCCTGAACCTGAGCGTTCGTGATACCTTAATAAATTAAGGTTGATCGCCGCCATGTCCCTTCAGTCTTCCCCCGTCCAACACAGTAGCCGGATATTGCTTATCCAGACTTCTATACATAATTGATTGAATCACGTTAGACTAGGTGTTGTCTCTATAACCTGTTAATAACCAACTGTTTGATCTATAGAATGAGATTTAGTTGGAGACGACAGTCTGATGCTGCTATAACGTTAATGTATGACTGTATTACTGCAGCAGCCTCACACTCAAGCTAAGGTTAGCTAGCCATGCTAGTCATTGTCACCAGCATCATTTAGCAGTTTACCACACTGACAGTCAGTGTGAACGCCTCAATTAACCTGCTACACAACAGCTTTTCGTAATTTTCTCTTCTTTCATAACCTCTTTAACTCACAACTATAAATGCTTTAAGAGTCATTGTGGTTTTGAGTTCCTCCAGTAATGGTTGTAGTTCCTTCTTACAAAGCTCCTATCTACATTAGAGGAAATGTTTTCCCTTAATGTTTCTCACTCAATTACCAACCAACAAAGCAGATCCATTGTCGGTCAGTAATTGAGTTTGTAGATGAAAAATAGATCCTAGAATGTACAATTCTCCAAGAACGTAGCACAAAGAGGAGTTTATTTCCTGGGGTCAGAGGTCAAGGGAGACTGTTTTATAGAATACAAGACTAAATCGCACACTGAGATGGACATTTCTTGCAGTGAATAGCTGTTATATAAAAACAAGGCCTTCTGCATGGCGTTATGTAACACAGCGGTGAATCAGGGAGATGATGATAAACACACAATGCCGGGGACAGTGGTCTCGCTATAAGTCGCCTCTCTCGGCAACTGTTCCTCTTTTTAACTGTTGCTTGCTTGCTATCTCTTTCTCCCACACAATGTCTCCCTTTCTGATCCTTTTTTCTCTGTCACTTGCTCTGCCCTTCTCCCCTTTCTTGCACTCTTTAAATGCACCGTGTGGTGTAGTGCATCTGTGTGACCTTGGAAACTCTGGTTAACTTCAACAGGTGCACCTTCATTACGCGTGGCACCACATCACCAGCGGGGAGGATGCCAGACTGCTGCTGTTCCTGACGGTGCATATAGCTCCATTTGAAAATAATTGCCCATTGACTCCTTTAATACAACAAGACTTAAAATATCCAGAAGACATTCAAGCTTCTATTTTGAGCCTCTTAATGAACCAATCCTTTTGTCCCGTCATGGTCACTGTGAAAGCTGCATGGCCAAAGTGGCGCCACTGGTGCTTTCCAAGTGTCCTAGAAAAATGAAGAATACCCGTAATTTGATTTCATTTATGTTTGCTGCGAGCGCAGTGAACGGCTTCATTGAACAATCTGTCACTGGCTTGCAATAGAGGCATTGTGAACTCATGCATTATGATGTCTGAGTGCAGAAATTGTTATTTATTTACCTATTTATTAACCCAATGTTCTCCTCGTCTGTGTCTTCTGGACTCGGCACGACTACACATGCAGATACACAGATAATGAACAGGCATGGGAAGTATTGAAGGCTAGACATGCGTATATGTGTCCTCAAGTGTTTCTATCTATATAAGGTGCTCTGATTTGTGTGTGTATCCCTGAATTTAAATACATCCTTGCATTTTGAGCAAACATTTTCTGCATTTAGGGAGAACAGTAATATGTGACCTTCAAGAGAGGAGTGTTAAAGATGAGGAAAAGAGGAGGAGGGGCAGCTGGCCTGATAGATGTAACCTCCTCACATCTCTTTCTCTCTTTATATATATATATATTGAATCCAATGACCCATGTAAGACCGCAGTGCCAGCCACCACGCTCCTTGGCCGTTCTTTTTACTCTGTGTACCGTGTGTAAAGTGTCTTTTATTCCCGCTCCACCCCGCCCTGACTCCCTCCTCCCCCCGACTCCATCTAGTGAGCCAATCAAGACGGAGCGAGATAATGAATTACGTAACGACAACTTCTGTGTAATCGTCTCCCCGTCTGCCTCCGTGCCCCTGGCTCGGGGACAATTAGAAAAGAGAGAGAAAGACAGGACAAGATGGGGAGAGAGAAAACATGAGCGAAGGATGAAGAGGAGAGCGAAAACGGAACAAAGAGCAAAAGCGAGAGAAAATGAGAAAATGAGACATTTGACATTTAAAATGTCTTTATTGAGTCATTTAAAGTTCATGTGGCATGCAGAACATCCCCACTAATAATACGGTCCACGGAGCATATTCACACAACAAGATTATTAAACAGCGTAGTATCACTGTTTCTTTGTTCATAGGTAGCTCCTAGAACCTGTAGTTGTTATCAACTGTTTCAACAAAGTCAGAAGGTCACTAGCAGCCCTTCTTTGCTCAGCCTCGTATGTGGTGGAGATAACCAGTTTTGCTTGAGCAAGGAGGAAATTGTTCCCTCAGGACGGAGAGGAAAAAACCCCACAAAAACACATTGATTAAACAAAAAACACAGAACACCTTGTAAAGTGCACAATGAGGGGGTGTTAGTCGCTGCACCAAGTGTAATAGTTCAATAAAGTGGAGAGGTGGATATAGCTTATTGGTTGAAATATGACTCAAAAGCTGCACCCGATTCGACTATTATCAGGCCATTAAATAGGCGTTATCGGTCGCTATAAGCACCATACTGTAGATGTGGAGCAATAGGGGCCTACTACGCCTACTATGTTACAAAACTGAAAGCGAAACTTACATGTTGTAAAACTGAATGAAATGTTATGTTTTGAACACAAACAAAGCGGCTTCTTTAGGTTTAGTCAACAAAACCACTTAGTTAAGTTTAGGGAAAAACATCGGGTTTTGGCTTAAAATAACTACGTTTCAAAAGTGAAAGTGAAACTTAATGCTTGTGAACAGAAAGACGACTACACCTTGTTGGTTTTACACGGGATGCAAACCCCAGCCTCCTGGGTGAAAGCCCTGTATCAAAGAAAATATATTGCCAAGGAGTGAAAGTCAATTGCACGTTCCATTGCAACATCCTAGGGACAGGTGTTGCAAATTAGCATCCGCTATAAGCACTATGATACTTGCATCAGATAGCCGTTTCTAAGTTGTCTATGTATATTGTATTGGTCCCTATCAAATAAACTATGAAATGAAATCAGCAGTAAAACTGCGCTTCCCCCATTTTGGACTGAAAGCGACTACCGGACGCCAGTAAAATGTCCACCGAAAAAGTGTCGTACAAAAGTAAAACAAAATTAATTCTATTCTATTGTCATATTCTACCAAAATGGCCTTTGTTGAACAATGAAATATTACAAATATAATAAGCATTTTCTGTCCAAAAAGGCGGCAGCGGCTGTTGTCAAAAAAACACCGGAGTTTAGAATTTTTGCTTCTATACTCTTTGCCTGTGTTTGGTGTCCCATCCATCGTCTCCAAACTCCAGCCCATATGGATTTTCACGCCATCTATACAGCGCCTGACTTCCACTTCTGCTCTGGTCATAATTACTACGGTCGCTAGAGGTGGCTGTCGTCTTCTTTTATACCTTCTTTCGGTGATTGACCATGTTAATAGATGATAAAAACCTACTATTGGGTGTAGCAGGGCCATACTGAACCACATCTATGGGGCTTCTAACCTCCGATAACGTCTATTGAATGGCCTGATAACAGTCTAATCGGCTGAAGTAACAGTGTGGACGCCAGCTCGGCTCCCAAGTTTATAATAAGACACTTAATATAGCAGATCACTCCCTTGGAGGCTGAAGGTGACTCTGCTACTTAATCTCAAAGTCTTTGCCGGCTATGTTAACATTGACAGACACAGAGATCATACAGAGACGTCCTCCCAATCTTGGATATATTGTGTAGCTAAAGTCCTTCAGAAAAAAGAAAAAAGATGCTGTCATCCGCTCTCTAAACTTCTAGTCTTTGGAGACACTGAGGTCAGGTAAGGTCACCTCCAATATATTTTCGGTGTTGTATAGCGGTGTGGAGAAAACTTAGTGAAAAACCCCTGGCAGAGAACAAATCAAATGACACCGCCCTCTGCTACTTCTCGCTGGTAGCTGTGAATGTGTAAACGCTAGCAAGTAGCTTGCTAGTTAGCAACCTGCGGCATTCTCCAACACTTTATGTGACTTTGTGCCAAGCAGCACAAAGTTTTTGTTTGGACCTGCAATCTTAGAGGCAAGGGACATAGCCTACAAATAAGGTATCCCAGAAACTACAATAATGATCTCCATAGACATTTATCCACTGTCGGTAAAAAATAAACACATTTTTTAGTTGTCTTTTTCTTTGCCTCACACTGCATTCAGCGTGTCTTCACCTTTATGGGACTCAGGTAGAAACTGTCCAATATTTTCCAACAATACACCAAAAAAACTCAGTAAATTTATCCATTTACTGTAGGAAGAAATTTCCACCGGTGTCCCTCTTTTTCTTACCTGACCTGAAATGATGAAATTTAGAGTAAACCCTTCCTCACATACGCCAAAGCCATCCCTTTAATTCCCTTTAAGTGGCCAAAGACTGAAAAGATAGAGTTTCTTTCAAGCCAACATGCTTGTCAAGCACGGATTGAAAAATAAACAGCTGTCACTTTATTTTCCAGTGGAAACAGATTATTTCCAAGCAGAGCCAATGATGAGTATATCTTTGATGACTTGTGTATTTTCTGGAGAAAAGGACCAGGAGGATATGACTGTTGCTGCTTGCCAAAGTGAATGCTGCCAGGTTTTTTTGAAATGCTAAAATCAGCTCAATGTCCACCAGAGCTGTGGCTATATCCATGCCCAGGCCTGTGTGAAGATACTTGGAATTACTGGCAGAATAAGCCTATGGGTTTGGGTTCACTCCCTGATGTGTGCAGCGCATTAATGATCAGAAAGCAAGGGTTAGTCAGTGCATCACTTTGTGGTTCTGGCCTTATACCAGACTTCTCACACCAAAAGTGCAAGGGCATTATTTCCAATGGAGAGAGCTGCTGCACAAGCTGTAAGTTGATTTCCCACCAATTTGTGCAACAAAAGCACAACTAATTTAAAATTTGACCCCAATATGCTGAACTCCACAACACACGTCCAATAGGGTTCTAAAATGAACAAACCTGTTCTCACTCCCAGCGTGTCAAATACCTCTGATTGGGCAGCGCCCGTCGGCATCGGAAACCGACGCATGGAGGCACCCTTTAGGGGCAGTATGTGACGAACCGGCCTTTCAATTAACTCCAATATAAACCCATCCGTGGCGTTATTCGACAGTCGGAGCAAGTGACGTAGTATTAATAGCGTGACTGTCTGAGGTGAGAGGTGGTCAAACACAAGACTCAACCAGGAGACTGGTGATCGTGTCCTGTGTGAAACTAAAACATTGACTTATTTTGTCACTTCAATCATTAGTCATGTGACTGGTTGGTATCGTCAGTCCTGAGAGTCCCGTGAGTCGTTAGTATCGTCAGTCCCGTGAGTGAGTCCTTAGTCAGTGAAGTTAACGACAACCATGACCGTTTCCTAACCCTACCTAAGTGGCTGTGTTGCCTAAACCTGTGAGAACGGAATAGGGGTACCCCGTGCGCAGGTCCCAAGCGACGGTATTTGACGAGCTGGAAGTGAGAATGTGTTGAATGAATGGGCGGCGGACGTTATGACGGTGACAATTTCACTGTGGAGAAGAATCTTGGAAAAGCACATTTTTATGCAAGGAATGTACGCTTGTAGGTGATCAGCAAACGCAGTACCTTGCTACATGAAGTTGCAGCAAAATTTGAGCCAAGTTCAACTTTTTTTCAGAATAACCCAGCATTGTTTTGTTTTTTGCCACCCCCGCTCGGCCAAAGCAGCCGTCCCATTGAAATGAATGAGGGGGCTGCTGTTGTTCGTCTGAACACGGCCTTAGCCTGTCGGCCTCATCTTGAACTTGATGGACTGTGCACCAAATACATTGCTCTCTACTCACCCGCATAGTTCGCCATACTGCTCCTGAATCGGTGGATGGTACTCTAGCGCTCTGCAGTGTGCATTGCCTCAAGGTACTCTAGAAGGAACATGTAGCACCAGAGGCAAGATTAAAAAAAAAACAGTCGAGCTAAGCCTTTAATATCATTTTCTGAATAACTGTTTGATATCCTGTGTTTTGTCTGACTAGACTGTATTAATCATATGATGAAAGACATTTGCACATCTGACTGTACCGCCTGACTGGAGCTCTGGTGATCAAGAGTGGTATTAAAAACAGAAAAAAGAGAAAGACTGCAAGACGCGGGAAAGAGGAGGAAATGAAAGCAAGGTGGAGTGAAAGAAAGAGGGAGATGAAGTATGAACTTCAGGAGTGAAAGCATCATCGGGCGGAAAAAGAGGGAGCAAGATAAAAGAGGGCGGAAATGAAAAGAGTGCGGGAGATGGAGTGTGAATGTAAAAGAGGAGAACATCATTGAGAGGTGCGGGCTAGGGAAAAGTGAGGGATGTGTAAAGACGGGCTGAAAAGGAGAGGAAGGGAGATGGAGGAGGGGCTGCATTAGGGATAGTTAGCGGAGTGTGGATGGGGTTCAATAAAAGCTGTGCACCGCAGATGCCAGCAGAGGCTTTGGGCCGGACAGAAAAGCTTGACATTGACTGGGCGACATCAGACTTTAAGCTTGTGTAAAGGTGTCGGTGATATTGCCTCGGCTTGACTGCCTCTGACGAGAATATATCCAGAATAGCAATTAGCTGCTTGATGTACAGTTTTATGTGGTGTGAAATTGGGTTTTTCAGGTGTTATTTCTCCCTGCATTCACCATAATTTACTCAAGGACTGTCACACAGTGCAAACCAGCTGCTATTCCCATAATTGGGAAAATTCAGCAGAGGATGGCATAATATACTCGAGTATATACATATATTTTTTTTTCTGCGTATGCAGTGTCTCCGCCGGTTAGTCAGGCATGTATGACACAGAGCAAAAATGCCATCCAATTCCCTTTCTTTTCGACGGGAAAAGGCACCTCACTATCAAACATCTCTCTGAGCCTGTCAAAACAGATTGCTCTGACACACTGGTTTGACACAAGCAAGGGCATCCTCCACTCCTCAGAGAGGTTTGGTAGGAGATACAGAGACGTAGAGACAGACAGCGCTCATAAAACCTCCATTCACTGACAAACCCGATATCCCATAGGAGAAGATGCTGACAAATTGACATATAACTTTACTGTACGTGTCGGTACTTCTCATTTTCTGATGCAATAAGCCTCATGCAGTACACACTGCCAGACAGCGGAGATAACATTCTGTTTCTGACACCCGTGGCCTCATGTGATGGGTGTAAGTCAGTTAGATAAATTAGGCCCACTCGCACGCGCACGCGCACACACACACACACACACACACACACACACACACACACACACACACACACACACACACACACAAACAGGGACACATCCTCATACGCCTCATTCTGCCGATGTCATCAAATGTGGTGTTAAATTTGCGCTCGGAGCAAGAATACACTCTACCTGTCACCATGGCAGCTGCGTGGGGGTGATTGCAATCACACAATCAGCGGAGGCTCATGGGAAATAAGCTTGCAAGAATGAGCTCTCCTGAGAAACAGAAAAGACGGACAGAGGAAGAGAGAGAGGAAGAGGGAGGAAGACAAACGGAGAGAGAGAGAGAGAGAAGAGCTGAACAGAGACAATGACGGAGGGAGAATCAGAGTAACCTTTTGTCTGCAGAGACGTGAGTCAAGAGCTTGACTTTGCGTGTTTGACGCGTATCAGAATATGAATGCCACTCCACCTGGCAGGGAGATAATACATGTATGATTAGCATGAATTATCGAACAACAAGCGGGCCAAATTAATAATCATGCCTTTCATAATGCAAATCCCAATGAGCAGGCAGTGGTGCAATGTAACTAAGTACTACTACTAAAAATACAGCCTCTCTCAACAGTATGTTGTCTTTTTTTTTTTTTAACAACAATCTAATATAGTTTCTGTTCAATATTTCTGTTTTTAGCAAACACCATTTCCCATAAGCCCTAGACCATCGTGGTTCAGACATTTAAAGCAGCAGTAGGCAGAATATTTTTGGCATCATTTGGCAAAAATTCTATAATAACCTTTCAGCATATTGTAATTCAAGTGTTCTGAGAGATAAATAGACTTTTGCACCTCCTCATGGCTCTGTTTTCAGGCTTTAGAAAATCTAGCCTGTAACAGCAAACTTTGGCCAATCACAGGTTATTTCAGAGAGAGAGTGTTCCTATTGGCTGTTCATTCAACAGAGGCAGCTGTCACTCACTCGTGAACTCGGATCAAACGGTCAAACTAGGCAGCGCTGATCAAATATGAATCAATATTCTGTTACTATAATGTCTATTTTTCGCCTCAAAGGTTTTCAGAAACATCTTATAGTGTACTGTTTAGCTGTAAAATGAGAAAGTTTGTGACCCGGCAGCCATGTTGAGATCTGCTGAGGAAATACCAAGCACCGCCCACCAGCTGGAGCAAACTTTCTTATTTAACAGCTAAACAGCACACTACAAGATGTTTCTGAAAACATTTGAGGCGAGAAATAGGCATTACAGTAACAGAATATTGATTAATATTCTATCAGCGCTGCGTAGTTTGACCGTTTGATCGGAGTTTGCAAGTGATTGACAGCTGCTCAGAGACGGCAAGGCTCCAGCTCGGCTCTGATTGGTTGTTTTCCTCCGGTCTGTGAAATCCTGCAGATGCCATTAGGAGCACCGGAGGATACAGAGGCACATGATTTTTTTCAGATTACCTGTCTCATGAACTACTGTCAGGATATAGTGACCGTTTTATAAAAATAACTTTTTTTAATCAGAATTGATCCAATTCTACCCACTGATGCTTTAACTATAAAGCAAGGAATCTGTCTGACTGTGTGTCCTTCACATATCACGAGAACCGCTCATCTGATCAACCTCACACTTGGCGGGTGTATTGCTGGGGATCCCATGGAGTGCTTTGTCAAATTTGGTGCAATTTGGACACATAACATGTTCAATATTAAACTTTGAATAAACAAGCAAACACCGCTCTGTGCAGCAGTGGGGGCGGGGCTTCAGGGCTCTGCAGACCAGCATGTCGTCTGCAGCGGGCAGACCGCGGCTCATTGACTTCAGTTCACTTTTGCTGCTGGATCCTGGATATAGCCTGCTAACGCTACATGGATAACGTAAAATGGGACAGCGCCACTCAAATTGTGTACGTTTTTACCATACTGACTTTAATTAAAGCCATGCTCTACTTTTATATCAACGGTGGTTATGTCAAAGCAAGTGATTAATACGCCTATTTGGAAATTACCTATGCTAAGTACATTTTACCATGTGTTTTTCAGGGGCGGATTTAGTGATTTGTGGGCCACTGGTCTTGCTTTACTTATATTAACTACCAAACAATAAAAGTCCTGCATTCAAATGTTTACTTCGAGTGAAGAGTGAAAGAGAGGTATTATCAACACGATGTACTTAATGTGCTTAACGTCTATTCAAGGTGGAGCTTTCAATTCTAATATAATGGTGGATAGTGTAATGAATAATAATGCATCATATTTGAATTGTTATATTTTGTGAGTAATATCTGAATCTTCAACGTAACCAGTAACATTTCTCTGTCAAGTAAATGTAGTACTACAGTGTTTTCATCTGAAGTAGAAGTACACGGTAGGCCTAAGTAGTATGTAGTTGAGTTGCTTTGGGGGCATTTTGTTGTGACAATGCAGGCAGGGAACAGAGACTCAGATGCAGAGAAACACTCTGTACACCAGGTAAGTAAAAAAAAAAAAAAAAAAAAGGTCTTTTATGCAGAAGCTGGCGTAAATACAAAGGTGATCAGTCCATTAAGCATACAATACCAGGCAGGGAGTGGGCTGAGATCCAAAAGCCTTGAGACGAAGCAAGAGGTCCAAATACCAAACAATTAACACTAGGAAGGCGTGAAGGCGATGTACACACGGGGATGAACAAAGACAATCCGGCAGGGGAACGGGAAAAACCAGAGAGTATATAAACGACGAGGGCGCAGTAATTGGGCACAGGTGAGGATAATCACGGGGGCAGAGACGGAGGCAGGAACTGAAATGACAGGAGACGTTAGTGTTTCAAAATAACAAACAAGAACGTACCAGCATCAGGATGTTACATTTGTATGTTATTTCGGGGTACAATGAGATAGAATAGCAACATAAATCAATATTTTTCATATCTAAACATCATAATAAATCTATAGCTGTCTGGGGACTAATGGCAAAGTCTGCCCCAGAGTGTATTTCTCCGGTGCTTCCGACCATGATCTGTGACCTGGGTGTGTGACGCAACTATGTCATGGCAGGTGTATTGATCAGCACCCAAGGAAGCTCAGTGTCGAGTGTGACGTTGTTTGTATGAGCGGTTCTCGAGAAAGCTGCAAGCGTTCAGCCCTTTCTGAACTGGCACTGCACTGGTGTTTGTAATAACAACAGGACGGGGAGGACTGGTTGTTTTTAGACTGCAGAGATTACAGTTTGGGAAAAATGACTTTAGAAGAGCGTTGGTGACTTTTACGGATCTGGACGAAGTTACTGCGCTGTAAATTTTCATGGGAGCTGAAGGTTTTTTTCATGCTCAAAAAATAATTGTTGTTTAACTGTTGCTAATTTGTCTCATGGAAGGTAAACTCAAGGAACATGCTTCATTTTATCAAAAAGATCGATTAAAAAAAAAAAAAGAATGAGAGATGCTTTAAGTTACAGAAGCTAGAGGAGGCTAGCCTGACGTGACGTCAAGACTTTGGCTCTTTATACTTACTTGTTACATTTCAGATTAAGATACATAGAAAAAGACATTTGATACATTTTTTAAATCCAACATATTGTTAAAGATGAATCCTGTGGTTCCCAACAATTTTGGCTCACAAAAAAGCAGTGACTAGTTGGGGCTCCTTGTCATGTTGTTAGCAGTCAAGGAGTTATCTGCAGCAGGGGTGGGAAGTAACTCAGTACATTTACTCAAGTACTGTATTTAAGTACAATTTTGAGGTACTTGTGCTTTACTTGAATATTTCTACTAATACTACTTTATACTTTTACTCCATCACAATTAGATATTGTACTTTTTACTCCACTACATTTATTTGATCTATCTTTAGTTACTGGTTACTTTGCAGATTCAGATTATTAACACAAAATATAATCAACAAATAAATGAAGATGTATTATTATGGATAAAGATAGCCTATTTATTGATCCCTTGGTGAAATTCACAAGCTACCTGGCAGTATATAGAAAAATAATAATTTATAATAAAAAAAAAGAAACACCTCTTTTACCAGCTGGAACATTAAAGCAATGTACACATTAATGCATCAATAATTATAATACAATATAATATGTATTATTCTGAAATTGGCCGTTCTGCATAATGAGTACTTTTGCTTTTTGTACTTTAAGTATATTTTGATGCTAATACTTCTGCACTATTACTTAAGTAAAATTATGAATGAAGTCTTTTACTTGTAACAGAGTATTTTTTCATTGTAGTATTGCTACTTTTACTTAAGTAAAAGATTTGAGTACTTCTTCCACCACTGATCATCAGTAAAATTATCCATTATATTTTTCTTCTCTCCTACCCCTATCAACGACAGCTCCCCACATTTATCCAAATTATCTCCAAATGAATGATAATGTTGCTCCGTCACTGCAGCGTGTGTAATAAGCAACTGTTTGCTATCATGTTAGCCATGTCAACTTTCAGCTGGCCCCAAGTGGCCAAAAATATCAGTTATTGTAGGTTTGAGTAGGACTTTTACTTGTACTGGAGTATTTTTTTACTTGAGTCACGTCTCTGAATACTTCTTCCACCGCTGTGAGCAGGTAAACCACAACAGGATTGAAAATTAAAAGCCAAGAAGTTGCAGGCTACTTACTAATGAAGATGAAAATGCAAACAAACAAAAGCTCTTGAGGCCTGTTTTTTAAAAGCACCCAGAGTCCACGGTGCCCCTGGGTGGCTGTGTAATTTGTTTCGCCAGCGGGGGGGGGGGAAGAATGGAGGCGGAGGTCCCTGTGGTGCAGGGCTTCGTCCTGGGGGCTTGGCGGTGCAGGCTATTGCTTGACCTGCCAGTGGAGGATTGTGGGATAATAAGCTCTCTGAGTTATCGGGCGGGATGTTTTTCAGTAAAGGCAGTGGAGAGGTTTTAAATTCAGTCCTGGAGGAGACAGACTCCCACCTGACCCAATCTTTTACAATTCTATGATGTAACACTCCTACTTATGCCCTGTGCTCGTATTTCTCTTCTTCTTTCTTCCCCCCTTTTAGATCTCTCTCTCTTCATCCCACCCACTCTGTCTGCCTCTCTCGTACATCAGCCCTCTGTGGGAATAAACTGAATGAGTGAACCTGACTGTTTGAGTGAGTCTGCTGTTCAGCTCATTCCCCCTCCGTATCGCTCCACATTAGCCTCATTGCATTTCCTCTCCCTTCCCTTCCCCTCTGGGCGTCAAATTAGCCTTTACCCCCCGAGCTTATGCGAGACATGACAACACGATTCACCCCTTCACCCGCCCGAGCCCAACTCCCTGTCACACTCCTCATTCCCATAAGCCCTCTGTGTCCCTGCGTCACCTTCCACAAACCTGCTCTCCACCTCTCCCATCGCTCTCTCTCCGTCTCCAGCAGCTACCTCCAGCTTCACGAGAGAGACATATTTAGCATAAGCTGTGGAAAATGAAGATGCCATCGTTGTGTGTTAGTGGGTGAGGTTTCACACTGGGGGCCCGGAATGTGTGTTCTCACAACTACACGGCTCAAACCGACCAGATGCTCCACGGGGGGATGAAAGAGCAAGCATAGCAGTTTCACAGCGCTGCTATTACTTCACGCTTCACGAGAAGAGGGTGAGGAAGGAGAAGTAGTAACACATAGCTCCTTTAGAGACATGGAAACCACAACAATGCTGTATATCAGCAGGGCTCCTGTGCAAAGAAACAGTACGCCTCTATGTGGTCGTACGTCTTTCCGTGTCTCACCTTGCTAGCCTTACCAAAAAGAAGTTTATTCAAGTGTGCTATTAGTATACTTCTTTTAAACTTAAAATAAGAGAGAGTATGCTTTCACTTTACTTTTTAGGTATACTTATCAGATATATACTTAACAAAAATATACATAAGTATACTTGGCTCATACTGACAAGTACTGTATACATACAAGTCTAAGTATACTTGGCTCATACTGACAAGTATACAGAAAAGTCTAAGTATACTTGACTCATACTGACAAGTATACAGAAAAGTCTAAGTATACTTGACTCATACTGACAAGTATACAGAAAAGTCTGAGTACACTTGGCTCATACTGACAAGTATACATAAAAGTCTAAGTATACTTGGCTTATACTGACAAGTATACAGAAAAGTCTAAGTACACTTGACTCATGCTGATAAGTATACAGAAAAGTCTAAGTATACTTGACTCATGCTGATAAGTATACAGAAAGGTCTAAGTATACTTGGCTCATACTGACAAGTATATAGAAAAGTCTAAGTATACTTGGCTCATACTGACAAGTATACAGAAAAGTCTAAGTATACTTGGCTCATACTGACAAGTATACAGAAAAGTCTAAGAATACCTGGCTTATACTGACAAGTATACAGAAAAGTCTAATTATACTTGGCTTATACTGACAAGTATACAGAAAAGTCTAGGTATACTTGGTTTATACTGACAATTATATTTAAAAGTTTAAGTATACTTGGCTCATACTGACAAGTATACAGAAAAGTCTAAGTATACTTATCTATCGTATCTTTTGATCGAGATATAGTTAAGAAAAGTATAATTAAGTATTCTTGCCTTATAGGCCTACAGAAAGGTAAACTTGGCTTGTAGTTGTGCTTACTTTTTGATAGAGTAGCCTATTAAAGTTTGTGCTACTCTGACGAATCCTGCACATTTCTCTCAGTAATGTATCCCACAAAATTAAAGATGTGGGTCTGGTTTGACAGGAGTTGATCCTCTCCCTCACCCCTCATCCTGAGAGCTGTATAGGATCACGCCTCTCAGTGACTGACTGCCTGACAGCTTCAGTCAGCCACAGCACAGTCAATAGAAGTGCAAGCAGAGTGGAAATATTATTGCCCCAGGCATGCTTTTCCTAGCCCCGCAGTACACCCAGGTTATCATTGCCCAACAAAAAAATAAAACACAAAGATAATCTCCAGCGCTGTGAATACTGGGGAGGAACATTGAGGCCAAAAAAAAAACGCCAGCCAATTCCAGAGAGTTAATTAGGGTTCGGATGACTGGCTGCAGAGGGTGTGGATGAGCAATGTGCTGCTCACCGATAAAGACGATTGGCTCTATTTATTGTTGTTTCCTCAGCCTTTTTCCTCCTCAAAAAGACTCGTTCTCAGGCTCGGTCGGTTAATGATTGCTGATTGCCTGATTGTTTCATTAATCCGATTACTGGCCAAACTGTCTGTTATCTCAGTTTGGATAAAGGACATTACAGGGAAGAGATGCATGCTATCTTGCTGGGGCAATGGTAATTGCGCATGCATGTGTTTCAAATTTGCATGCAAAATAGACTATTTTTAGAAAATAAATCTCAAAATGTTTAATTAGAATTGTAAAACAATAGTAATTCTTTGGGGATCTTCGCAGGTTGATTAGCTTTGTAGACTGGCAGTTATCCCCTCTACCAAATACAATCACGGGTCAGAAAATTGACACAGTACCTAGGCGCTATTACTGACAAGAAAGTATAAATTGATGATGATGCCAGCCCTGACTCAGTCTTAGATGTAGCAAGACTTTATTTCCTGCAAAGATAATAATGAAAAAATAATGTCTTTCTTCAATCTCATGAACAGAACAAGCAGAGGTTGCAATACTTTGTGAAACAGGCAAGTAAGACACTATAACCCTATCTATATAGACCTCTTATCTCACTGTCCCTTGAATGTCCAAATTTGCAAGTATACAAAGTTTTCGGTTCAGCCTGATCTCACAGAAATACGTGAAATGACCACGACGTCTTAGCAGCGCATTACGTGGGGGTGGCACGTAATGTGTTATAATGACCCGCCAGGTCTATTTGACTCTAAATAGGACCATAATTTACTAAATGAACATCATGCTGTATTGCAGAAGACTTGAAACTAGTGATTGAGACCATAAAACTCATGTTTACAATGTTTACTGAGGTAATAAATAAAGTGAGAAGTAGGGTCATTTTCTCATAGACTTCTATACAATCAGACTTCTTTTTGCAAACAGAGGAGTCGCCCCCTGCTGGCTATTAGAAAGAATGCAAGTTTACGGAACTTCCGCATTGGCTTCACTTTTCAGACCCGGAGGTTGTCTACTGGTTTGAATCAAGTCCATGTGGGGAGGAGGTTGGGATGGATAGATGGATCAGTCATACAAGGGACTTTCACCCAAAAGTCAACATTGACTTATTTTAAATCAACCCAAACCATGATCTTTTCTTTCCTAAACCTGACCAAGTAGTTTTGTTGCCTAAACCTAAATTGTTTCCGTGGTGGCGACATGTAATTTTAACACATTATGCATCACCACCACGTAATGTGCTGTAAAGAGATCGTGGTCATTTCATGTATTTCTGTGAGATCACCTTGCATTGATTTGTTATGTTTTTTTACGTATTAAAAGTGTGTCTTTTTGTCTTGTTTCTGTTATCAAAAAGCACTAACACAAGACCCAGAACAAGCTAAATGTAAAGCCCAGTCGACTCCCCCCCACGTCAAGCTTGTTCTTGACATTTAAATCCCCCTGTGGCTTGGAGGGGGTCTGCAGGTCTTTGTCATTGCAAGTGATGTTTCTATCGACCCTTCATTCACACTGCAACTATAGCCCCCTCACTGGAGCTCCAATCAATGGACGCTAATGCCTCTATTATAATCCATGCCCTCAAATTAACGTTGCATTGATCAACAGGCCTTGGGTTGTTACAGTGTGAAGCTGCGTGAGGGACTGGAGGGAAATTTCTGTTTAAAGCAAACAAACTCAGAAAGGCAGCAAGAGAGGGCGACGTGAGAGTGATGCGGGAACCAAGTGTGTATGTTTTTTTCAAACTCAGTCTTTAATTTGTAGCCTTTCCCCAAGGTTTTTAAGTATGCGTTGTTGCTATCAGTTTAGAGTGTGAGAAAACGCATCATGCGTGTCGATCAAAGGTGTGCTGGGTTTTAAATACCGCTGAGCTTTGGGGCGCTCAGTGAAGAAATTGCTGCAGGGTTTTTCGAACTAAACAGAATTGCATCAGTAAGCCCCTGTGAGCATCCACATGCATCTATTTTTTCTTGCATGTTCGGGGCGAAATATGAAATGTGGACTTGGACGTCCAGGTTCTGCAGAGCAACACCACAGCTATAACTTGTGGAGGTACACTTTGTTTTGCAGTGTCTCTGCCCTTTAGCAGCAGTGAGATAAAGTCTTTATTATATTTCATTACCAATAGTTTTGTGCAGGGACAAAATCAAACTTTTAATCAGTCGTTTGTGCCCTTTCTTTTTTCAAGGAAACATCCATTCAACAACGCATATGTACAGTATGACAAATAAATTAACAGATCACTAAGAAGAGATCACGAGATAGCGGTTAGTACGGAAATATGCAGTAATGAACACAAGATAATATTGTTGTCAGCTACCTACTCAACTAAAGTCTCATTTGTTTGACAGAGCAATAATTCCCATGTGTTGATATTCATCATTAGAACGTATTAGATTAATACATGATCCTGTTCTTGTTTCTTATCATGCTCTGTCAGACAGGCAGCCTTGCTCTACATCTGCTTCCTCTCTCTCTTTCTCTCTCGTTTTACTTTATCTTTCACCTAGAGGCCTGTTATTCATACTGGCGCTAGGATTCCTCTCCATTTCCAAGGCTGACCAGGGCAAACACATCTAGAAAATGATAGTAAAACATGATGGAACAGTCAGAAATACATAATGCCAGGGAGATATGTCAGGGATACACCTGTGAACATTTCACTTGTGGAATATAGAAGTCAGTGTATCTGATAACATAGTGTAAAGCCTTATTATTTGACACTGTACAATGCAATAGTATATAAAATACACTTAATACAATAGAGCGTCTTAGATTTTGAATCAATCAACACCTAATTTGGTATACAGCCTTGTGGGACTCAGATATACATTTCTATTATAAAAATTATAAAAAACATGGCCACCATCAAGCAAAACACTTCAAAAAGGACGGGGTTTAGCAGGAAATCAGCCACAACTCATTAACGATTTATCCAAACATCATAATGCAATGTAAAAAAAATCAAATATAATGGAATAATACAACACTTAAAGGCAGAATGAGTAGGATTTGACGGTTGTGGTTTTAAAAACGCAACTTTCAAAGTTGGCCCCCTATTTCGCGGCTCAATGACATCAGAAGCTCACACCTCCTGACCGCGGTTAAGGATAGGGAGTTCACCAGCAGGTGAAAGCCATCCCCAGGTTCACTCTGGTTTTGGAATAAGCTTTGTCCGCTTGCTGTTTCACCTCGCTATATTTGCGTTTTTTCTGCACTGTGTCCGCCATTTTCGTAGCCTCCTCTTGGATCCATGCTAATGGATATGGCATCTTGTCGCTCGTTTTTATAGAGGTTTTTATTATTATTATTATTATTGTTTATTTTATAGCTTTTATTTTACTAGGAATATCTCCCATTAAGATTCAGCATCTCTTTTAAAAGAGAGTCCTGGCCAAGACAGTAGCATAAAAGGTTTCTGATAAAAGAACAAACTATTTTAATAGACTATACTAATAGACTTAAAACAAAGAGCAAATTATATCAAACAATGATTTAGCAGTATTCAGTAACAGGACATGTACATTCAGGTTGACGCCCAGAAAAGTCCTGGACACAGCAAAAAAAGAAAATGCAGGCAGAGGGCTAGGTCTCAGACATCACCACACACTTCTAGTGGGTCATAAGAGATGATTGAGAGGGATTATGTTTGTATGAGTCTATATATTGGGTTTTTTTAGGAATATCCTTGTTGTGCCTTCAACTGTCAAGGACATAAAATAACTGTATCTTAGTTAAATAGCCTTCAATATTACACTTTAGATCCAGTGATTTATATTAACATTACTTATTCATTAGTACTTAAACTTCATTAAATTCGTCACATACAATTTGACCTCTGCATTTAACCCATCCTCTCAAGCGCCCACGGAGCAACTTGGGGTTCAGTGTCTTGCTCAAGGACACTTCGAAACAAGGATCGAACCGCCAACCTTGCAGTTAAGGGACGACCACTCTACCCACTGAGCTACAGCCGCCCCAATAAATGGAAGTGAATAAAATGGAGCCATCGTTAATGTTATTAGTAACACTTCCCTACTAAGTCAAGTCAAAATGACTGCTGCTGTGAAAAAGGCCGAAATCGCCAAAGTAAAACTTTTACACAGTGTCTTTAAAAAGACAAATGGATACTGGGGTTAAAAGGCATTTATAAGTACACCCACACAGGTGTTTTCACTTATTCTGCCTGATTTACTCTCTTTTCAGGACCATGTGAACATGTACAAACTGTGATTCATTGACATCTCCCACACTGTGTTAGTATCCTTGCTGTTGTTAGGACGGGACAACTTTACCATTTTTATTAGTGTATAGATTTTGGTAACTTCACATAATTCCTATAGCAAGTGTGGGTGTGCAGGACCTTTAAAGGGTAGCCTACTCATGTGGACAAAAATCAGAAGTATCAGTGCTGGTGAGTACCGGCCCATTTCAGGCACTGCATGGAATGTAAAAGTGGTCGCTGGTGACGAACTAACAGATAATTAATACCTAACTCTGCTGTTCTCCTCAGCTCTACGCACCGTTGTAGCGTCTTTCGGGTCATTGTTCTCATTTTATGGCCCGCATGTTTGTGTTTGAATCACCCTCACCACTCTCATCGACCTGTTTTTTAAGCTAAAAAGCTCTATTGAATAAGTGTAAGCTACCTGCTAAGCAAGGGACAACAGACAGTTAACAAATAGCTAGTGAACACAGAGGATCATTCAGCAGCTAAAGAGCAGGAGAGTGAATATTGGACTTCATTCAGATGGCCAGAAGCAAGACTCCAAATAAATGCAACGTTGCTCCGTGTTTGCTGGATGCATGTTATCACAGAGTAGCTATCACCTTTGTAAATTAATATGTTAATTTTGAGTTTACAGCTGCTCGATTCAGCTGTTATCAGGCCATTAAAAAGGCTTTATCAGTCGCTATAAGCACGATGTGGGTCATTAGGGGCCTACTACGTTGTAAAAGTGAAAGTGAAACTTTAAAGTGAAACATAAAACTGAATGAAACGTCACGTTTTGAACACAAACAAAAAGGCAAAAAAAACTAAAAACAGTTAGGTTTAGGCAATAAAACTACAACTTCTTTTGGTTTAGGCAAGAAAACCACAACTTCACTTCTTTAGGTTTAGGGAAAAACAAAACACTTGGTTAAGTTTAGGGAAAAACATCGTATTTTGGGTTAAAGTAACTATGAATACAAAGAAAACTACACATTGTTGGTTTCACATGGGATGCAATCTCTGGTCTCCTGGGTGAAAGCCCTGTGTTTTGTGTCCCATCCATTGTCCCTGACCTCCACCCCTTATTGAGTTTCACACTGTCTGTATACTACAGCACCTGACTTCAGCTTTTTTCTTTTGTACCTTCTTTCGGGGATCTATCATGTGAATAGATGATAAAACCTACTAGTGGGTGTAGTAGGCCCCTATTGACCCACACTATGGGGCTTATAGCGATTGATAACGCCTATTTAACGGCCTGACAACAGTCTAATCGGCTGGCTCGTTGACTGCCCACTTAGTTCTGAAACATAAAGTGTAGGTTGTTCCACATATATAACACATTCCAGTTAGGTTCTTATGTGCTAGCTATGGCAGAGTGCACCAGCTATGACATGTAGCGGAAACCACCCTAAATTATAGGAATCTTCTCTTTAGCTACTTTAACTTCCCCCCAAAAAAGACAGCCCCTATTCTTGTATTACCACCATTATCTCCCAGTCAAGACATTTTGTCCAACCCTAAATTACATCTTCCTTCTCAGCCTTGCTGCTCATTTGCACTTGTGTCTTTCCATTCTTCTCCCTTTCTCCCTCTATCTTTCTCTCACACTCTGCCCTGCCTCTGTGGTGACATTAATTACAATGAGGAGCAAGTGATGGCACTCATTGCTTCAGCATTACAGCAGGCGTATTCAGCAAACGCACAGCCTGATGAAGTGTCCGCATCACACTGCGCCGTGATTTATCAATTATTTCTGCCACAATGCTTTGGCCGATAACTCTTATTCTACTCCATTTACTGCCAGGACATACGTCTCACATGCAGAGAGCGGACTGTGTCCTTTCTATTGATGCAGGCTCAGTGTGTGTGAGTGTGTGTGTGTGTGTGTGTGTGTGTGTGTGTGTGTGGAATGACCTCAAATGATGGGAGGATCTGTTCTCAAAGAAACCTTATATAACCATTTGAATGGTATGTCGCACAAAAATATGATATAGTGTGTTATATGATAAGCAACATGCACATGACTGGGCTTTTTTCATATCTAGAGACACATATCTATCATGTGCATGTGCATGTGTATGTGCCTGTGGGCAATAAGCATGTGTATACAGTCCAGTTGGTCTTTATTTCTCAGGCAAAAGTTCAAGGCGAATGCTTCCCTCATACTGCGAGCCAACTTACACTGACTTGGGGGGGTTTTATTTCGAGCTTAATGCCAGTGAGTCCCTTCATACAGAGCCAGTGACGATGTTTCATCCGTACGTGACATGTCCTATGGATGGGAAATCACAGAAGGAGTAGCCATGTGAATGCCTTTATAAGTGAGCGTAAAATATATATAACGGATATCACAGATTTTCCGGAGGCGTCGGAGGCGAAGATCGTGGAGGAAAACAAGAAAGAAAAAAACAAGACAGGTGACTTCTGACAGAAACAGAGAAAGGCGAACAACAGAGAGAGAATGAATGAGACACAGGTAAGAGTGACATGAAGCCAAAGATGCACAAAACAGATTGAGAATTAGACAAAAAGACAATAAGAGGAGGAAAGAAGTTCATTTTAAATTAGTCTGAACTCCGAGATGGCAGGAGAGTCTCTAATCCTCGCTCCCTTAGGCCTTGAATCACCTGCCATCCACAAAGTCACCGTCCATCCCACAGGAAAACACTCATTACAGGCTGCCATTACGTTTGACTGCATCTCTCTCCATAACCTTGAAACACTGTTCACTCAGCCAAAAACACTTCAATCCAGCGGGAGAGCTGGGTCAATTGAGTCAATGTCGAGTGACTCCTTTCTCCCAAAGGCACCGCAATTGACACACATTGTTTTTTTTTTTGGTTAGAGAATGTTACAAGGACAAGTGTAGGTATATCACATGGGAACATAAAGCGGCTGTAAATATGCTCATTGATCTCCGGAAAGCCATGCCGAGGGAATTAAACCACAAATGAAAACGGTGCCTGGCAAAAGATCCTACAGAGTCAATGTCCTTGAAGACTTTCATAAAGATGTCCTTTACATGCATTATTTGCTATGTTTGTATCTGTCACCTACTAGCCAAAAGACACAAAAGTAGAAATCAAAAAGACTTTCCATCTCATCCCTTCTTCCTTTCTGCAGTTTTCTTGTTTGATGCAGTTATTTGTGATGACTGAAGATCAGTTGGGACATAAAACCTTTCTCAAGGCATCATTGCACCATCTCTCTTCCCCCTTAAACAATTTCATACTTAAAACAGCCTTGTCTTTAAATAATTGAAAGAACACCTCTCGGCTACTGCCAGTTAAAAATACTGTGTACTCATTTGAAATGCATCACACATTACTCAAATCTGTATCTTATATAGCGGCAAATTATGTAACCAGTCTGCAGCGCTGACCCCTAATAATAAGTCTAATCTGCATTTTTCTGCTGGTTTATTTGTAATGGAAAGTAAAGCAAAAAAATACAGCAGGGAGCCACAGATATCTAGGGAGAAAGATCACAGAGGAGTGGAGCTGTAGCCAATTTCATGCCTTGTATTTTTCTGTCATGCATGGCTAATTCACGGTTCAGGCCGGCGCGATGAAATGCATGCCCTGTGATCTTCCACAGTCCCCCCTCGCTTGGGCCTCGTGTGGTGGAGCCTGAGCTATCTTTGTGTGGGGAGGCCTTGCAAATCCATATTACGGTTTGCTTTTATACAGTGCTAATTCAGAGAGAGCCCGATAAAACCAAGGGGGAGACAGTAGTGGCAGTTCCATTTGGGTTCGCTACCCTTGACTGGCTCTGAGATGTAAATGACTATCCACCCCCACCGTCCAATGAGCCTGGTCGTGCTCCACTTGTAATTTAATACCTTTGACAGAATGCACTAGTTGGGATGAAAATATATATAGGAAAATCCTCGTCATCTTGCTATAAAACAAAAAGACTGTTTTAAAGGAATAGTTCATAATTTTTGGAAATACACTCATCACCTTTATTGTAATTCAAGTGTTCTGAGAGATAACTAGACATCTACACCTCCTCATGGCTCTGTTTTCAGGCTTAAAAAAATCTAGACTTTGACCAATCACAGGTCATTTCAGAGTGAGAGCGTTCCTATTGGCTGTGCTCCGGTCATGTGCCCGGTACTTGGTGTCAGGATATAGCGACCGTTTTATAAAAATAACTTTTTTTAATCATATTTGCTACAATCTCGCCTACTTCAGCTTTAACTTAGTTTAGCATGTTAATTTCTGAGCTTTAGAGGTGCTGACCTTTAGGCAGATTTTGTTACCTTTGGACAGAGCCAGGTTAGCTTTTTCCCAGTGATTCCAGTCTTTATGCTAAGCTAAGTCAACTGACTGCTGGTTCCAGCCAAAAACAGAAACGACAAGTTTTTGTTATATGGGGAGTATGATGTGCCGGACTATTTCTGGTGTAAAACGACAAATTTAAATTTCTACACTTCAGTTTTTGTGTAGATTAAAGGTCCTAAATGCGAGATTGGGGGCATTTCTATTGCCTCCGCACTGCTCTCAACATGGCGACAGCTGCACCGGCGGCTCGTAGCTAATGGTGCTAACTACAACATGGAGCAACTACAGCGCTAACTAAACAAGGGAACACTGCTGATCTAACAGAGCTAACCGTGTTAACCGGTGGGTAGTGCAGAGCACCGGCCTTGAGCTAACCAGAGGGGCATGCTCACATGCACATGTTTGATGCTATATTAATGCTCTGGATATCGTATAGAGCACCTTTAAACAAACAAGATGTAACATGTTAATTAGCTGTATTGAGCAAGTTCCTTTACTCATTGAAAAAAGCAGTAGCCAGCAGCAAAAACAATTAGTAACATTACTCATTACATTACTTTCATTATCAGCCCAGCTCAAAGGTTACTTCAAACAACTCCAAAGCCTCCACACGTACACGTCACATCTTCTGTATTTAACATGTGTTGAAATTCAAAAAGACACATTTTGGTTTAAGAAGGAGCCAGCCAATTTATAGGGATTTACTGACCATCCAAATTGTTTGCAAGCAGCACTCAAGTTCCGTCCCCACAGCGAAGCCGCAGGGTTCACAATCCCTCCAACAAAATAAAAACATATAAATAAGACAACTTTGGAGTTAACAGGAGTTGCATTTCTACGCTTTTTGTCGAGGCTAACCGTCACATCTCCAGCCGGATTTAGTTTACTTTGGTCCGAGCCAGGCTAACTTTATGCTAAGCTAATAAGCTAATTGGCTGCTAGCACAGACGTAATCTTCTCATCTAACTCTCGGCAAGAAAGCGTATTTCCAAAAATGTTGGAATATTCCTTTGAAAGAACCCAATATTTGACACATGCATTTCTCTAAATAACCAGTCAACATAAAAGATTTGGACGATGATAGTGATGAGGAATGATATAACCAAAGGTTTGAGTTGTATGTGCCAACATTATATCATTAAATACCAACTCTACAAGGTGGAACAATCGCTGAACATCGCAGCTGTGTCCCTTCTTCCTCAGGAGACGACGCCAGCTGATCCGCTACCAGGTATGTGTGGGGCACAGCTGCACATCCTACCTCCCGTCTCCTTTACCTGTCGAAAGCGGTTAGGGCGGAGTGGCCCCATCGCACCACCCGCTACCGAAAACATGTCGTCTGGTTGCTGTGGAGGATGCAGCTGTCCCTAGGTGAACCTCGCCGGCACTCATTCTGATAATGAGGTCCATTTCAGAACAATGGGTGCCAGTGGTGGGGTGGGTAGGTGTAGGGTTGAGGCAGCATGGGTAGAGGAGGGTGTGGAAAGTTGGGGGGTGAACCGCCTCGGGGAACCTCCATGCATAAAGATGAACGCACTGGGGCCAACGTTGCTCCAACAAATCAATCAGACAGTGGTTTGAAGGCGCAGCTGGCCTCGCAGTCCCCAAACTGACAGGAACATGTCCCACACATACAACTGTGTGTGTGTGTGTGTGTGTGTGTGTGTTTGTGTGTGTGTGTGTGTGTGTGTGTGTGTGTGTGTGTGTGTGTGTGTGTGTGTGTGTGTGTGTGTGTATGCGTGTGTGTGTATGCGTGTGTGTGTGTGTGTGTGTGTGAACACATTAGTGTGCAACCATGTCCAAACTATGTTGCAACCCACTGACATATAGAGGAATGATGCACCTCACCACAAACACACCAGGCTGTTCTCATACATTGTTCGTAGCTGTACCTACGAAAAGTAATGCACTGAAATTCGTAGATATCCCATGAAACAAATTCGTATGTAATCCATGTTATCATGAACCAGGAACTATAAAGAGCGACAATTCCACATAGGGAGGAGGTCAGGGTGGATGGGTGGGTCAAAAAACTCTGGACTTCCGCCCAAGAGACCGGTGTTTGTACCCCGTGTGAAACCAGAAGTCAACGTTGATGTATTTGTCATGTAACTTACGTATTTAACTTACGCCACTTCCAGAGTTATTTTAACCCAAACCACAATCTTTTCCTAAACCTAACTAAGTAGTTTTTGTTACCTAACTTCCATTCTGTAGTTACGCCACTTCTGGTGTTATTTTAACCCAAACCATGATCTTTTCCTAAACCTAACTCAATAGTTTTGTTGCCTAAACCTAACTAAGTTGTTTTGTTGCCTAAACCTAAGTTGTAAGTTTATTTTGAAAAGACTCGAGCGAAAATTGACATGTGCGTCACGTGTTGCTGGAAATTCATGGGAAAAAGCATGAAAATGAGGATTAACTTTTCTTCAGATATCATATGAACTGTTATATGAGGATACATTGAACACACACACAATTACACTAAAAGGAGGTGCTCTCATAGAAAAAGTTATAGGCTCAGAAACTTTATTGCTGATTATTGTTACACCACCAACAGCAGATGCACCGTACTGCTCTTTTTCCTGCTTTGTTCAACAAGGGATCCGTTTTCTACAAGTTCTCTTACTGCCCTTTGAGCCCCAAGTGCATTATCACCTGATTTTCAGTCCCCTTTTTCTCCAACTGAATCGTGTTAAACATAAAACGGAGCAGGATGCTTTAACTTGCCTTTCAAATCCTCTGCTTCACTTCGAGGGCTCTGTCTCAAATCTGGAGCGATACATATCTCCACTGCTGGAGACGCTGCTGCTGCTCACTATCAGCACCCCTCATCGAGCGACATGCTCTGGAGATTAGCCCCGTGCGCTGCTGCTCCTACGAACACCGCCTGTATCTCCCCTTCCCGTTCTCAAGGTCAGATCAGCGCCGAGCGCCACGTGCCGCCAAGGCATGAACGCAGCATGTAATGGGGTTTATCAGAGAGCAACTCCGCTTGCTTGTTTATTTGAACACACACAGCAGGCTGAGTAATTGCATAAAAAGGCTGTGGATGTGTGCTGAAAGCATTTTAATTAGCTCTCCTTCGCCCTCTCAGCAACAAGCTCTCTCTCCGAATGACAAAGCAATTTTGCTTCGATTAGGAAATTAATGACTTCCTCTCCAAATTCTGAGGCCGATGATGGGACTGCTGGTGGTGCTGATGGGAGTCCACCTCCCCCCTGGCACCATGAACAGGATATGCACTGCACAAGTTGGAGAGAGTCCAAACACAGAAGAGGGGAAGAGCATCTCAGACAGCCCGCCTGCTGATGCAAAGAGGCCCTGACTGGCCGCTGCTGGCTCCCTCTCTCTCACCCTCTGCTAATGCTTCCTCTGACGCTCACAGAGAAGCACACTCGCACAGAAAACACATACAGTCGCCTACAAAGCTACAGCATCATTTCCCCATTTCAGCGTCTGCCTCTTTCTCATGTAAAACAGATGCGGCGTAGTAGAGCTCAGAGTCGTGGAAACACCTGCAGGCATCTTTGTTGTCACTTGTGAAAGTGTGTGTGCTCGGATTCATGTGTGCAAGACTGACAGGCCAGCTTTGAGTGGTGCTGCCATCTAGTGTTGAATATATGAACTGAAGCCCAGCACTGCATATGAACTGATGCATATGACATTGTTCATTCATCATATAATAAGCCAATGGGTGGATAAACACATTGCTATATCACGTACTCATCCTTTAATTTATGAAAAAGGGCAACATGCATTTAAACAACCATTAAACCTGCAGTAGACAGAGTATTTGTGGCATCATTGGGCAAACATTTCATAATAACCTGTCAGCATATTGTAATTCAAGTGTTCTGAGAGATAACTGGGCTGCACGGTGGTGCAGTGTTTAGCACTGTCGCCTCACAGCAAGAGGGTCGCAGGTTCAAATCCGGCTTGGGGCCCTTCTGTGTGGAGTTTGCAAGTTCTCCCTGTGTTAGCGTGGGTTTTCTCCGGGTTCTCCTGTTTCCTCCCACAGTCCAGAGACATGCAGGTTAGGTTAATTGTTGACTCTAAATTGCCCGTAGGTGTAAATGTGAGCGTGAGTGGTTGTCTATCTCTATGTGTCTGCCCGGTGATATTCTGGCGATCTGTCCAGGGTGTACCCCGCCTTCGCCCAATGTCAGCTGGGCCCCCCCCCTCCGACCCTGAATGGGATAAGCGGTTACAGATATTGGATGGATGAGAGATAACTAGACTTCTGCACCTCCTCTTGGCTCTGTTTTCAGGCTTTAGAAAATCTAGCGCATGACAGGAGACTTTGGCCAATCACAGGTCATTTTAGAGAGAGAGCTTTCCTATTGAGCATTCCTATTGGCTGTGCTCCGGCTGGTGGACGGTGCTTGGTATTTCCTCAATTTAACATGGCTGCCGGGGTCACAAACTTTCTCATTTTACAGCTGAACAGTACTCTACAAGATGTTTCTGAAAACATTTGAGGCGAGAAATAGGCATTACAGTAACAGAATATTAATTCATATTTGATCAGCGCTGACTAGTTTGACCGTTTGATCGGAGTTTGCGAGTGATTGACAGCTGCTCAGAGAAGGCAAGGCTCCAGCTCGGCTCTGATTGGTTGTTTTCCTCTGGTCTGTGAAATCTTGTAGATGCCATTAGGAGCACCGGAGGACACCGAGGCACATGATTTTTTTCAGATTACCTGTCTCCTGCACTACTGTCAGGATGTAGTGACAGTATAATCACTACATGTATAATATAGTATTTATAAACTTATAACTTTTTTAAATCACATTTGCCCCAATTCTACCCACTGCTGCTTTAAGATAGCATTCCTATATTAGGGATACCTTTACATTATATCCATTTTGGCTAATAGATTGCTCAGTCTAGCTATGACATTTAGATGAAAGAACGTGTTTAACACATGATTCACAACCTCAAGCAGAAATCAAAGAGTATGTGATGTATAAATGTGTTGATGCGGTTGGCATCACTGCATAAACTACGTGGTCATAAACACTGAATCATCCGTTCTGCTGCAGACCTAATCATCCATTCCGATGACCTAATTATGTCCATAAGACAAATGTAGGCATTTAAAAAAAAATAGCTCAGTGAAACCCAATCAGACTGACAAAATACTAGTACACTAAGATGAAGAGTGACGTTTTTTACCTAACAGTGCGTCATGCAACATCAATCCCCCCTCCCCGTAACAGTGCGTCATGCAACATCAACCCCCCCTCCCCCTCCTCCCCCTCCTCCTCTTCCTCAGGGCTCTCATACATAGCTGCTTCCTTTAGCTTAAGGCTCCACTGGCAGTGACTGCAGTTTATTTAGCCCTCATAAGCAGTGCGAGCCCTCTACTGACCTTGTTTGGCCATGTCGTTCTCTGAACTCCATCCCGGTGCTGGCAAAGAGGAGCACTGAGCAGGAGGGACTCCACTCTGGGAGGGCCAGATAGCATGGCCCCCCAGGCTTCAACAACACTGGGTTAAGGTCAGTGTTAAAGGTTAAGGAGAATTTAGCAAACATTAAAACAACATCTCAGTGTGCTTCTGCTTCTAGCCCTTCTGTTTTTTTCTTTTTGTGTGTCCATCAGGATTTTTCAACCACATATACTCCCAACAACACTACATTTATAGATAGCAGAGAAAGACAGTCTGTGAACGTTACGCACTAATGGATAACCAGTCAGCACATACAGTAGCTCTCCATACCTGTCCCCTGGATTTACAAATGACGTTCTGCCCAATATACAGGAACACACATCCATGTAATTCAAACTGATCCCCGTCATCAGACCAGCTGCGGAGGGGAGCAGCAACGACATTCACTGCGTAACCATATTTGACAAGTAAGGAGTGAATGAAAATAGACTTAATCTAAGACCATCTATAATCTGAGGTGACACATAGTAAGAAAGCTCTGTGAGACTGCTATATCAGGTGGAAGGCTGCAGTGCAACAATGAATAAGCAAAGTGCCACATTGCTTCACTTTGTCAAACGTGCTGTGCCTCATGCAGTAAACGTCCTCTCGAGCATCTCAATTTGTGTGTGTGCATGCATATTATGCATGCATGCGATTGTGTGTGTGCGTGTGTGTGTGCATGTGCATTCACCAGACTGGGAACTGGTAGGCTGCTGACCCACTTTGAGTTGTTTTCACTTTTCATTCACTCCCCATGAGCAGCCACAAGGCTCTTGCTTTCTCTCAACTTATCTCTCCTTTTCCCCCCCCATTCTTCCCGTTCTCCTCCCAGTATTTACCTGGTAATAATTGTGACATGAATCATTTCCGACAGGGAGGAGCTCAGCTTTGAGAACAACCCCCCGCTACAGGAGCCAGTAGAGAGGAAGAGACACTTTATTTTGATTCCCAAAGCTTGAGCGACTGATGGGTTTACGAGGGCCCCCTGTGTCTACCTGTTTACCTTTTGAGTGATTTTAGGGGAGGGTAGGGAACAGGAGATGCTTTATGCAGAGAAAAGACAGTGACTTTGTATGCTATTTTTTTGTTCAAATGAAGATTGTGATGCAAAGATAAAGGTAACAGTAGTCATACTATTAAATTAGCTCTCTTTCATGCAGGCATTGCATTCTAACAGGGCCGCAGATGTTAGATAGAAACACATAGAACACTAATCAACACGGGAGTGGGCAAATATGCTGCTTTATGCAAACGTATGTATATATTTATTATTGGAACTCAATTAACAACACAAAACAATGACAAATATTGTCCAGAAACCCTCACAGGTACTGCATTTAGCATAAAAAGTATGCACAAATCACAACATGGCAAACTCAAGCCCAACAGACAACAACAGCTGTCAGTGTGTCAGTGTGCTGACCCGTGGGTACCCAGAGAACCCATTTTCATTCACATATCTTGAGTTTTTCCTTGACAAAATTTAGAGTAAGTTTGGAGCATTATTTACCCTCCTTCCTGACAAGCTAGTATGACATGGTTGGTACCAATGGATTCCTTAGGTTTTTCTAGTTTCATATGATGCTAGTATCTTCACTAGCTAGCCAAAACCTACCTTTAAAACTGAGCCCGCTGCAAACAAAAAATCACAAGTTGCGAAACTAGTGGCGTTAAAACGAATTGGCGTTAATGCGTTATTATCGCGTTAACTTTGACAGCCCTAGTGTGTACATATAGTATTCAACTAATCATGAACTAATGTAAGGCTTTCCTTACATTACAAGGATTTGGAAAGCTATATATCACCATATTTTTATGTAAGGAAAATCATATACTTAAAATATAATGGGTCAGATTGTTATTTTTCGGCAGTTATTCTGGAAGCAATTATCAATATAATGCCCAGCCCTAGATGAGCTTATTCAACCTTATAGGGCAGAGCTGCACTAATTGCATGACATTTTCACCCCCGTATTTGAAACTGCCACTTGGATGACACAATATGGATCACACCTGCAATGGTGCATGTCCACTGGCATTGTATGCTAGTCACGAGAGCCCTGCAGTGATGCGATATGAGATCCTCATGGATTTGCTCTCTGCGGACATGTTCTCCGGCTCCTCAATCTCTCATACTATGCAGCTATTTCATTGGTTGAAAGGAGAGAGAGAGTCTTGATGCTATCAGTCTTCTCTAGTGGGAAGGGGTACCCATCATGTTACACTGGCCGCAGTGAAGGCACAATGTTCAGTTTTATCAAAACACCTCAAGACTCACTCACAAGTCTAGATAGATTTCAACATGTATCTATCAGAGGTCCAAGGGGACGTTTGGGCTAGAGAGGCTGGAGGTTGAGTTGAGACGTTTCCGCATTGTAGAATAAAGTGATTACACACTGTAGTGTGTTTTCCGCTCAGTTCACTTTGTATAACTTATAAGTGTAATCACATCATATATCTCTCACAAGGAAATGGTAAATGTCATCCCCAGCTATTTTCAGGTATTACTGCAGAGGCGTTTAGATTAGTTCAGGCTTAATTTGGTTAGCTAAAATTACTTTTATTTCTCTGCTGTACTGAAGCCCAGGTGGTTCTGTCTTTTTACATTTCAGTCAATTGCCTACAAGTGCAACATGATATT
Source organism: Sebastolobus alascanus (assembly GCA_916701645.2). Taxonomy (NCBI): domain Eukaryota; kingdom Metazoa; phylum Chordata; class Actinopteri; order Perciformes; family Sebastidae; genus Sebastolobus; species Sebastolobus alascanus. The sequence continues at coordinate 6,565,382 of CAKAOJ020000011.1, read as the reverse complement.
ATTCAGATTCTCCCTATTCCCCATACCTATTTAAAGAAGTGTGAACACAGCACTTGCTTTGTTTACCTATGGTCTGGTTCAGAAAATGGACAGAGTGCTAGTCCATTTGATGCTTTATGATGTGACACAGGATTTACAGTCAACCAAGAAAGCAAACAAGTGATATAATGTGGGGTTTGCTAGAGGCTGAGGTTGGACATCACAGCCACTGGTGACTATGAGAGGAAAAAATATGGAGGCTAAGCCCAGTTACAAGCTTTCTCTGCTAGCCTACTCTACTGAAGAACACATCTTTACAGTGACAGGCCTCATAGGGTTCCCGTGTGTCCAGGCATGTAGGGGAGACCGGGGGCAATTGTAACATCTCAAATATCTCCAATAAGAAACGAGACAGAACCATGAAAGTCATTATGCACATGGTCTGTGATGATCCCTCTCTGCCTGCCTAACATGCTCTATCATTGCTTGTAAAAACATCTGATGACCGTTAACAAGTAGAACACAAATACAAGTTGCCTGTACCTACATAAAATTGTATCCAAATAGCTCAAGAGGTTTTTTAAACTTTGTTCAAAGTTCAAAGTTGCTTAGTTGTAATTAAGGCGATGTACGCATCACTAAATTAAAATGGGTTTGTATCAAGGCTTGTCACAACGGCTGGGGGTTATTATCAACTTTTATTTATTTCAATATTTATTCATTTATTTCCATATATAATTTAGCATTTATTTATTTTTTATTCTTAGTTTTACGTAGAGCAGGCGCCCCATGTATCAAGGCACTATTTATGCAATTTTCTTTTCTTTTTTCTGTATTTATTTATTTATCTATTTATTTCAGGCTTTATTTGTTTTTATTTTTTATACGCGATTTTCTTTTCTTTGTCATTTATTTATTTGTTTGTTTGTTTATTTATTTATTTATTTATTTACTACATAATAAAATAACATTTAAGTGTATGTGTCCTGTTTAATTATCAACTTTTATTTATTTATTTCAATATTTATTCATTTATTTCCATATATATTTCAGCAATTATTTATTCTTTTATTTATTTATTTTTCCATGTATTTACTTCTGTATTTATTCATTTATTCTTGTATTTATTTACAAATTTATTTATGCTCTTTACTTATTTATTAATTTATTAATTTATTCATTCGTACTTTATTTGAGTATTTCCATTTATACGTCTACTTCTATTGTGATTTTACTTGGTATCTATTCTATTATTACAGGGTATCTGAATATCCGTATACTCTGGCTCAAATAAATACCATAGAATTCAAAGACCCCCTCCACATTGTTGAAATCATCTAAATATTTAGCCATGACATTGAACATCTTTTAGATAACACTAAGATATGCTTTCTGTACTCCAACACAAAAAACTCTGTCTGGCTAGCACTCGCGTTTGCACCATGGATGTATTCCTCTATTCCACCGTTGTCTTCCAGCAACACGTCACCTCGCGAGATTTCAGAATGAGACTTGTCCTTGAGCAAGACTCTTTCCATAAGGACGTGGGGTAGAGGTAAAGTAAAGGGAATCACCATTGGGGAAAAACAGAAAAGGAACCTGATTTAAAATCCATTGCTTCTAGTTATACAATTCTCATTATGTTTATCAGGAAACAGGCTAGTTGAGTCTGTAACATGTATTTTTTAAGTGCTGTCTGGCCTCCACATGCTGCAGCAAGACCTCAGTGACATTGTATTAATTTACCCATGACCTGCACTCCCTGCTATACTCATAATCTTTCAAATACAGCAACTTCATCTAGTGATTAAAATGCAGCCATTGAAGACTGAAATGTCAACGCAGATGCACTCAATGCTATTCTCAAGGTACTTAGTTAGTGGGTTTCTAAAAATTGTAAAGGAAGCACATGTGGAGTAATGTTGAGATCAAAAGAAATCAGGTTTTTGGGAGCTAGTTTGCATATCATAGATTAAAAGTAATATGTTTTATGGATCTATAAAACTCCTGAAGATGAAGTGCTTCATTGTGATTGTATTATGAGAGAATAGTTTTATTACTGCAGCTCTCTTTGTGCTGAATCACCCACTTACAGTAGCCTATATACAGTATTTCCACACAATTGAACAGACTTCCTTTAAGCCATCCTTTAAATGCAGTTAAACATCACTCTGAACAGGAAAGTGCTCAGACTTCGCTACATGTGATGACTTGATAGAAGGGGGCATTTTGCTTCTATGTGATGCAATAAGAGTTAATAATATTGCTTGTGTGTGTACATTAACAGGAACGTGTATCACACATGCAAAGACACAGATATTGCAGCCTGGGTGTGCAGATATCACAAAGAAAAAAGAACATTTGATTTAGTTTCAACATTGCCTTTGGCATTTCCTGATTTATTGCTTCTTTCACAGAAGAGAACAAGCAACTGACAATGAGCTGATTTACTGATATATAACGTTTAAACCCTCTGATCAGTAACATCGGACAGAGATGATCAACTCTATTGGTAAATCCAACCTAATATGCAGCCTGTCCAGTTTTTAACGGCTGGACAATCGGTGCCCGGGCAGAACATCAGTCTTCAGACAGGCCCCAGGAAATGAATGAGAGCTGACCTTGACAAGCAGCTAAGGTTCCCCACTGACATCACCTGCAGGTCAGGCTGATGAGGGTCAGAGCGTGGCTGGTCTGGTGCGATAGCTCGGGGGTTATGGTAACAAGCAGGTGAGGCAGGCAGACATGCAGGGACAGATCCTGGAGACAACAGGAAACAGGGGAAGTTCAGGTAAAGCAAACAGCACAAAGAAATAACTCTGATTACACAAAACAGAGCGATCAAGAACAACAAACTACCACTGTGGTCGCAGCAACGATCTGGCGATGAGAGGATTGAGAGCCAGAGTATAGATCTACTGTGGAGTTGAGGAGTTGATGGAAGGCAGCTGTGCAGACCGGACAGGTGAATGAGCCGTAATCAGGATCGAGCCACGCCCACATCACCTGCAAACAGAGACATTGGGCCTTTCTCATTTGTCATTTTATACGGCTCGATTCCTCTCCTCGACTCCTCGAGGAGCGTCTTAGTCCCGCCCACGAAAGATGCGAGCGGAGGAGGCGAGGAAGAGACTCGAGGAGAGAGGAAGAGAGGAAATATGTTTGTAGAGACATGAGACGTCCTTTCCTCTGAAGCGTCAGGTGAAGCGACGTCCGTTTCTGATGACAGCAGCAGCTGATCACAGCTGGATCAGCTGTCAGTCGGCATTAACAGCTGTTTATGTCTGAACTGTACTAATACTAATAAAGACTCATATCAAACCCGACGCTCAGGAATTATCAGCCTCACATGTGACTGAATGGAAATGAGGATAAATGATGTAAAAGGTGTAAAAGACAGATCCTCCTCCTCTCTCTGATTTTAACTGTATCCTTAATAAAAGTTAATGGGGGAAATAACAGATCATGAAAAGAAAACTCTTTCTAATAAATGAAGAAAGTTGTTTGAGGTCCGTTCATTGTCAGCCGTTATAAACCCCTCTCATTGTCAGACTCCTTCACCTGCGGTGTGTGAAGCAGAAATACTGCAGCTCCTTCTGCTGCTGGAACACTTTACCATCAACATGCTCTGTTTGTTGTTCACATCTATAATTAAACACTGATAATAACTAGACGGTGAATCAGAAGACAACTAAACTATAAAACTTTTAATCCGTGATCTGTCTTCACTCCGGTATAAAACTCCAGTGATGTTGACGTGTATCAGATCAGTCCGATCTGCGCAGCGTCCAATCAATAAACGATATCCAATAAGGGGGCGTGTCGGTCGGTAAACAACTTCCGTGGAGGATACACTGGAGGATACACTGGTGTATCCTCGCTCATAGCTCCTCCGGCAAGCCTCCTCGATCCTCGATCCTCGCTCCTCCAGAAGCATTTTAGGAATTGGGACATCCTTCAAGATGGAGGGCTGAGATCGATTTCCGGGTCACAGCCGGAGGATCGAGGATCGAGGAGTCGAGGAGGCGAAAAATGTGGAATTGAGAAGCACCCACAGAGACAGACAGGAGAAAACACCAGGGAAACAGCTGGAGGCACGGCCAGGCTGTAACAGATTTAAATGCAGAACATTACATTATATTATACTGTATTTTTATTCAGCACTTTTCAAAACAAAGTTACAAGTTATTATATTGTAGGCTATTCTAGGTCACTTTCTCTGCAAAACAGAAGCTCTTACTACCTTTTTCATCCTCAGTGAACAACAGCAGCTCAGGTGGTGGAGTAGGATAAAGAATGGTTAGTAAAACAATGCAACAATACAATAACAAACAATTCTTTCTATTTCTTTACAATATAGACTATTTTACTTTGTTTACATGTCAGTGTTCTTTGTCCTCGGTGAACAGCAGCAGCTCAGATGGTGGAGTAAGATATAAAGAATGGTTAGTAAAACAATACAATAACACACAATTCTTTCTATTTCTTTACAATATAGACTATTTTACTTTGTTTACATGTCAGTCTTCTTCGTCCTCGGTGAACAGCAGCAGCTCAGGTGGTGGAGTAAGAGAGGGAACAATAAATACTGGTTAGTAAGTCAGACAAATTATCTTTGAATTACTAAATAAGTGATATTATATGCTATAGATGTATAGCATACAATTTGTAGGTGGGTTACATAATATTACTTTCTCTGTTTTTACATTGTAGACTATTTTAGGTCACCTTTTCGTCCTGAACAACAGCAGCTCAGGTGGTGGAGTAAGATATAAAGAATGGTTAATAAAACAATGTTTGAATTATTGAATAATTCTGAATAAGCAGATTTACAATACAATAACAGACATTTCTTACATTGTCTTTACATTATAGACTATCCCAAGTCCCTTTCTCAACAAAACAGAAGCTCATACTTACTTTTTTCGTCCTTAGTGAATAATAACAGAGAGCTCAGGTGGAAGAGTAAGATAAGAGTAAAGTAAGACAAATGTAGTTAGTAAGTAAAATAATCTCTTAATTATTGAATATTATGAATAAAATATAGATTTTATATAGTTACTACACCTTTTTCGGCCGTATTAAAGGGATAGTTTGGGTTTTGAAGTGGGGTTGTATGAGGTACTTATCCATAGTCAGTGGAATACCTACAGTAGACGACAGCCGGCACAGCCCCAGTTTGGAGAAACAGACAGGAGTACCGACACGGGAGCAAAGCGATGTGCTGCTGTGGACGGGGCCGGCAGGAAAACATATTATAGCCACCTAAAAGAAAAGCCCGCCTAAAAGAATCAATATCAGTTTAAGTGTTCGCTACATCAGCCCGTTCTCAGTTTAGTTCCCCCTCGGAAAATTTTCAAAATATAAAAATACTATAAATAAAAAAAATACTGGCTAAAATATGTTTTGCTACCGGCCCGTCCACAGCAGTACATTGCTTTGCTCCAGTGCTGGTACTCCTGTCTGCCTCTCCAAACTGGGGGCGCGCCGACCGTCATCTACTGTAGGCAATACACTGACTATGGATAAGTGCCTCATACAACCCCACTTCAAAACACCCAAACTATCTCGTTACGGCATTTACGACAAATGAGGAATTACTGCACAAAAAGCCCCAGTGCAAGACGCTATTGGGGTGTTGGCAGCCCTGCCAGACGCAGAGGCCAGCCCTCAATCCAACGGTCCCGGTGCAAGACGCTACCGGGGTGTCGCCAGCCCTGCCAGATGCAAAGGCTACTATGGGAATGATTGGTCTTGCTGTGATGCGGAAGTGATGAAGGGGAGATGTGGACTCAATGATTGCTCCGATGTTAAGAGTCAATCCGAGTCGCTGTCATCAGACCACCTCGGCCTCTTCGCAGCAGCCTCCTCCTCCCCGTCGCTGTCTTCCCTGCGTCTCCTTGTGGAGGGGCCGTGGCCAGAGTCTGCCTCGCTGAGCTCCTCAGCAGATTCTTCTTGGCAGATTGGCCCGATGTCCTCAACCTCGAGGACAGGGAGCTCAATCACATTCTCCTCGTCCCCGTCCTCAAGATCGTCCTCGTCGTCTTGAGGTTCCCCAAAGCCGTACCTGTCAACAAAATACTCAGCAGCATTGAAGACATTATCATGGTCGGCTTCTAGGCCACCGTGACGGTCAGCAGGTGGGAAACCATGAGGAAGACCATCAGGGTCCGCAGGAGGGAAAGCGGGAGGAAAACCATCAGGGTCAGCAGGAGTGTCATCGAAAGGGTCAGCAGGAAAACCATAATAGTCAGCAGGAGGATCAGCTTGTGCAAAAGGGTCAGCAGGAAAATCATAATAGTCAGCAGGAGGATCAGCTTGAGCAAAAAAGTCAGCAGGAGGGAAAGCGGGAGGATAACCATAAGGGTAATAAGGAGGGAAAGCAGGAGCAGCGGGAAGAAAAGCAAAGGGTGCCAAAGGATCAGCATAGGGAAGAGGATAGGGAAGATGATAGGGAAGAGGATAGGGAACAGGGTAGTAAACAGGGTAGTAAACAGGAACAGCAGGACCCTGTTGCCACCCCATCCCATAGTGTGGCAGTGGGAACTGCTGTCCACCGTCCCCGTTACCTCCACGAGGCTCAGCCTCCTGAAGCCCGTCGTAATCAGGCAGGACGGGATCATCGGAGGGCCTCTCGACATCAGGGTGCTCATTGTGCAAGGGCCAAAAGGAGCCACCTGAGGAGGAAAAAAAGCATTAAAAAGTCACATTCTCCACTTCCATAAAACAGACTTAAACAGGAAAATCATTTTTGACCAGATACATTACAAGCACTTTGCAGAAAAGCCCCCAACAAACAGAGTGCAACTGCCACCTCTAAAAGTGATATCAAATATAGTGCAGTACGGTTATTTGAGACATTATGACAGGATGAGAGTGATCTGATGATGCATTCATGCTGGATATATCTCGGCTGGACCCAGGTGATATCTAAAGTTTTGTTTTGCAAGTTGTTGTGGCATATTTGACTGCCAAATGCTGACTAAAGGTTTACACCATTCTGACTTGTGGAAACAGTTATGAGGGACTGTTGGTGCAGAGCTCGGGAGAAAACTACTTGTTTTAGTCTGATTCAAAGAGCAACTCCGTTTGTATTTCTTAGAATATTTAAAGGCAGGGTGGGCGATCTTGAGAAACTAGCAAGAGTACAGTGGATTTTTAAAAATTATCCAGCCGAAAAAAAAGAGCCCAGTGTTGCCAACTCTTTTCCAATGAAAGCAGCTAGCAGCATTAGCTGCTAACTAGCTCCAAAAGTCACTAAATCTAGCGAGAAAGTCGCCAAGTCGGCAACACTGATAGTCCGTCGCTTCAGGCCTCCCTCCAAAGCCACTCCTCCACTATTATCATTATGAACATAAACATATCAATGAACTTGGCTATTGTTATCATCATTATATTCATTTAAAGAACATGTTGACTGGGGTGCTGTTTGACATTCTAGTCAGACAATAACTGTCTGCAGCAGCACGTGTTCAATTGTGATGAATTGATCCAAACCATGATGAAGGTTGAGTTTCATTCAGTCCGATTTAGTTCTGACACTCAGTACTTCTGTCTCTAGTGAGTCTGTCATCAGTGAGGGAACAATATGGAGTCAGATCAGTCTCAATATTAACAAATGCACACAGAAGGATTCATAAATGGATTTTGTGATTTATATATAAATGACTCTCTCCACAAAAATATTTTTCAATGCACACAGAAATAGTTAAAATATAAATTAAAAAATCATAATTAAAATTATAATTAGTATAAAATAATAAAAAATACAATAAATTAAATATGCAAATATGGGAAAATGTAATAATAATACGTCATCATCACAATCATACTTATTATTATACTTATTATTATTATTACTATTATTATTAATTTAAAATAACTGTGTCAAAAATCCACACACAAATGCAAGGAAGTTCACAGATGACAAGCAGTTTGTGAATGGAGGTTCAACATTTTGTATATACATGTAACAACATCCAAATATGTTTTAGATGAAAATTGCAAATGCCTTTAAATACATATATTTGTGGATTTCCATTTTTACTATTTTATTATGTATTTGTTTTGTATTCTATTGCTGCAAAGCATAATACAATGTGACGACAATACTATCATGTCAAGTAGAAGCTCTGAGTGATAACTGGGCAGCTTTGGTTTTAGGTCCAATAACTGTCAGACACTTTAATTCACTTCATTCAGGCTCATAACAATATCGATCTGTTGGTGCATTTTGAGGAATATCTAAAAATGAGTTCATAAATGTGATAAATGTGAACTTAAAAAGGACCCGACAACATCTCCGGATACATTTTAAGCAGCAATCTCAACTCTCCACACAGAGGAACGTGCCCTGTGTGTTAACACCAGACTTCAAGACGTTTGTTCCCAAACGTTTGATCGTCTCCATGGTGAACAAAACAACTTATTTTTTGGCATTATTCGAAAATTTTTGTTTACTAAATTTTCGACGACAAATTTGGAAAATGTGTTACCCTTCAACAAAAATAAGTGTTTTCAAATCACTACAGTTGTTAATATATTCCACAGCTGTCCCGCCACACATCACCTCACACTTCTTACCATATAATTATTATCTTACACTGAGAAAACATCAAGTATCAACACAATCAGTGTTTTCCTAACATAGGTAAACTAAAAGTCTAATAATTATTTATATATTCAACAATTTCACATAATTAAAATAACATTTTGTACCGAAATTCCCTTTGAAAGGATCTAAGGAACATTAATAAATACATTTATCGTGACATTAAAAGATGTCTTACTTGCAAAAGAAGCGAGCCAGCGCCCGATTCTGGTCAGCAGGCCGTCATCCTCCACAGGGGGTCCATGAGAGGCCATCTTTTCCAGCAGGTAACGTTGTCTTTTAGCTGCAGATCTTTCTTCAGCTCAGTAATCCAGTAATAAACAGTTTGTTCTCCAGAAGTTGTTTTCCAGGCGATCTGGTATTGTGAGGGGTTGAAGCTCAACGATCGCCTTGGATTTACTCGTGTAACGTTACATTTACTTGAGAAGGAAAAACTTCCACAGGACTCCGATGTAAAAAAGGATAAAACAAAAATCTTTATTCCACAGTTTCGTAGTATCTTCTTACAGGAGTATTCAAAGCTAAGTTCTCCTAATTAGCAAACTGTACTACGGTAAGAAAACCGTGTGGCTCGGTCGTTAACTTTAGCCTCAACTGCACAAACCACTGTTTTTACCTGAATGAGCAAGAAGCCTATTTCTCTTAAAGTGACAGTGACCTACTTATCGGTCTAACAGAAAGCTTATAGTGTTGCCTTTACAAAGTAACACATAAAGGACGTTACATCAAGATGAATTAAATCAAATGATAATCAAATTACTTTTAACCTTTTAACATTGTAATAACTATTAAAGCTGGGGTCTGCGATCTTGGAAAACTAGCATAATTTGAAAGTCGCATCGCCTCAGGAGCTCCGTCTAAGCCCCCCCCTCCCCTCGAAACTCCTTATAAGGCAACGTCCCCCACACACATGCACGAGCACCGCCGCATCGTAACTACTTCACATTTTTCGTAGATATTTCATCACTAAATTCACTTCTGAAAAATGTTGAGGCGAGAAATCAACGGTGTAGATTTAGAATATTGACAGTTTTACGATGTTAGATGGCGAATCAAACATTTTCTCCACTGTTGTCGGAGTTTAGAAGCTCCACAAACTGCCGGCACAGCTAGCTAGCTCCTGCCGGGATCGCCACCTCTCCACCCGGGCATTCACTCACACAGACCCCGCTATGAGCTGGAGCTCTCTCAAGAGACCGGTCTCGTAGACGAGGGGCTTTATTTCCTTGTTGACGGAGGGGGAGGGGGGGGGGGGTAGCAGCAGCTCGCTGGAGAGCCGGCCACAGAGCAGCAGAGAGGGGAGGGAAAGAGAGAGATACCTGCTGAGACAACACGACCCTTTTTAACATTACTCTAATATCTGGAGGGAGATCAGTCCACTCGTTTGTTTCTGTAACTGAAAAAGCAGTTTGAGTAACGTAAATTTTGTTCGGCAATGTTTTCTATCCGCCGTCTCCCCTCGTTGATAATCCTGTTTGTCTGACTTCACTTTGAGCTGTTAGAATAAATAGTTTAAATCTGCAGTATCTTATAAAGTAAACTAACAGAACATAAACAACTAAATCATAGTTGTATTTTTCGATAATATGGTAATAGTGGTACGAGTTTGTTCTCGTTGTCCGGTGTCTTAAGAGCTGAGTTTTCTCTTCCACTCTCCAGTGAACGTGCGGCGGACACGCGCTTTGAGTTCACGCTGGTGCACGCTGAGGCTAGAGTACGAGCAGGGAGGCAGGGAGGCTTCTGATTGGTTCCTTACAACCGGGACCATTTTTACTGACTGGTAGACGTTTTTACAGGATTACAGCAGCTACAGATGACGGATCTTTTCCAGTATTTTTTCAGTGCTCATAAGAAACGGATTGCTGTCGGGGTGTAAAGACCATTTCAACCAATATAACAAAAAGTGTATACTGGATAAATCGCAGACCCCATCTTAATTAACTTATTCAATGAAATCACTTATTTATCTCACCTACATAAAATACAGACTGTGCTTATTTATTGAACTAAACGTGTATACGAAACTTGGCTCCCACAGGTATCAAAGATTTCAACTCTCCAGGTTTTCACAGGTCAACTTGTGTCCAAGTCCAAGTGGGAATATGACTTTTTAAAAAGGCCTGCAGCTCTTAAATCACCTCCGTAAAACGTCAAAGTTCCGTCGCCATGGCTTCAACTTACGCACAGGCGTGAGTTGAAGCCAATTTTCTTTTATTTATTATTTTATTCATTTATTCTTGTATTCATTTACACATTTATTTATGCAATTTTCTTTTCTTTGTCACTTATTTATTTGTTTGTTTGTTTGTTTATTTATTTACAACTTAATAACATAACATTTAATTTTATATGTCCTGTTTAATTATCAACTATTATTTATTTATTTCAATATTTATTCATTTATTTCCATATATATTTCAGTATTTATTTATGCTTTTATCTATTTATTTTCCATGTATTTATTTCTGTATTTATTCATTTATTCTTGTATTTATTTATACATTTATTTGTGCTCTTTTCTTATTTATTTATTTATTTATTTCAGCAGCATCAGCAACAAAATCAATGTGAGGATAGGACGCTCAGTTAGCTCTTTAGACCTTTAGACCTTTGCTCCATGTCATCCTCTCTCTCCCATCAAATCAAGGTAAAAAAAGCCAAAACGTAAAGAAAACATAGATGAACAACAATGTAGAAATAAAATAACACTTAATTTTATATGACCTGTTTAATTATAAACTTTAATTATTTATTCCAATATTTATTAATTTATTTCCATATATATATCAGCATTTATTTATTTTAATTTTATTTTTCCATCAATTTATTTCTGTATTTATTCATTTATTCTTGTATTTATATATACATTTATCTATGCAATTTTCCCTTTTTTAAATTTATTTATTTACTAAAGTCTGGCAGAGACATTTGTTAAGTTTTAATGGTGCGTAAGGACTTTAACTTTAAACTTAGTGAGAGATATACGAATAGCTGGTGTAACCCGAGTCTTTAAAGGGTGAATGGTGACTGCTTATGTGTATGTTCATCTTGCTCTCCTCCAGTTTGATCTGTCTTTGCCCTTGTCCCTCTGTGCACTCACTGGAGATGGGGCATAGCCTACGCTGACAACAAGGTACCGCAGAGCATGTGTTGCCTTCCTCGGCCCCACACACTTCTATTGCTGGGAGCATTAACATAGCCAGCGGCCCTGCCACCTCCATGTCGGCTCGCATCAAAGCCCTCTGCCACAAGCACGTGGTAGTCTGGTCTGACCTTAAAGGGCCAGTGTGTAGCATTTTGGGGGATCTATTGGAATATAGTATTGATAAGTATGTTTTCATTTGTGTATAGGGTTTAACCCTATCACCTGAAAATAAGAATTGTTGTGTTTTTGTTATCTCAGAATGAGCCCTTCAAATCTACATAGGGAGCGGGTTCTCTTCGCTGAGTCCGTCATGTTGCATGTCGCCATGCTCTATCCTTTTGCGTTTTTACATTACTTAAAGGCCACCGTAGTTCTCCGACACACTTGTGAAACTGCTGTAACGTAAGCCGCATTCAGTTGGTTGCAAACCTCACCACTAGATGCCACCAAATTCTACACACTGTCCCTTTAAGCTAATGAGTAGCTTATATTTCACTAAATGCGGTTTCTTAGTCAAAGAGAATAGAGTGCTGCAGAAATGAGTCCTAAAACCCTGAAATGAGATAGCATTTTAGCACCTCCGGTTCCCTCGTCTGGAAGTCAATGGGTTTTTTGAATGGGTTTTTGGTTAGATGCTTGAAATAAGGTCTGTGGTTAACACAAGCTTAAAGGGGCTATATGTAAGAATCAGAAATTGCTTGTTCACAGCGACACCTGTGGCCGCAATGTCAACGAAAGTCAGCGTCCTGTTGCTCGCGCTCGCGCTTGTGCTCGCGCTACATTGACATGAACGAGCACCGGTCTAAACAGTGAGGCGACACACGTCAGCTAACACACAATATCACTCTATATTTCACCTGCTTGGCAGTAATGTTAGCTGACCAGAGGAAGGTCTCTCCATGGATCAATGCTTATTCTAGTGCTGGCTTTTCCTGTCTCAGCCAGCCGACCGCGGAGGGAACGGGGGGGGGGGGAGACACCGAGACACCCGGTGGGGACGATAACGTAACTCGCTGCGGAGCCCCGTCACTTCACAAGACACGGGAAACCTCTGTTGGTCTGGAGGAGCTGCAGCATTTATTTCTGCAAAAACGTCCACTGCACATTCACTAGATATTCTCAGAGCTAAACTAACTCTTCTGCAGTGTGCGCGCGTGCACGTGGAGTTGGAGCGAGCCGAGTGGGTGAGAACGAGCGCGGTGTGCAAGCAGGCAGCAGGAGCAGCGCGTACCCACACGCGAGCGCGCATGGGATTCCAACCCGTTATGATTTATGCGCGTGATAAGTTACAAATAGTCCCTTTAAGAGATTTTATTGTTTTGTTCCACGATATAAAATACGTTAGTAAATATTCCATTTGTGAATTTTGAAGTCTTTATATGTGTCTTAAAAAAGGTGGTTGCTAACAAGTGGCTAAATGAGACTACAATACGTCATCACGGCTACTTTACAACCTCGTTGTTTATACTCTGTTTATTGGCTAACGTTAGCTTTTTACTTCTGCCGATTGCATTTACAGAGTGGTGTTCATTTGTGAAGATAATCTTGCCTAACAAATTGCCTAAGTATCATAAACGTTTGTTTGCCGCAGAGCTTATATTCTGCAATAATCCAGAACATGATGGAAAAATTCCATTGGCTTTTTGTCGAGGGAACCAGGGCGATGCTAACTTCCTGGTCAGCCTACAAAAATACGCCATCCCTGCAGCCCTCTGTTAGCCTTGGCCTTAGCCTTTGTGTTTGATTTGTAAACCCCACTCAAGGGACTTTTTTCAAATATATTTCATTCATTGGGAATTTTAATCAATTAATTAATAAAGCTGCTGTTTGAGGAATATGAACATCTAAAGTTTTTACAAAAAATCAAACTCAAACACCTCCCACCACCATCCTCAAGAAGACACACAAAACTCTAGAGCGCCGCTTACAAGCCCCCTGGAGGGTGATTTCAGCTGAGTAGTGAAATGATGCCCGCTCCATCAGTCACCCTGCAGCAAGTCCAGGGAGGAGCAGACAGAACGGTCTGGAGCTCCTCAATGCCGAATGCCAGGCACGGTCGAAAAAGAGAAGCGCCCAGATGATTGGGTTTATTAAAAGCTTTCTCGTCCCGTGCCACAGCCCGGTGATTGATCTCATTTGACGTGTCCTTTTACCCTGTGTCACATTAATAAACGACATCTCTGCTGAGAGACTGACAGACTGCCTCCTCCTCCTCCGAGAAACAGGGGAGAGGGAGAGGAAGGAAGAGAGATGGGAAGAGAACACAGACAGAGGAGATAGGGAGATGGAAAAGATGCAGACACTCAGATAAAAGCATTAGCAGTGAAAGAAAGAAAGAAAGAAAGAAAGTGAGTGAGTCAGACACAGCAAAAAGCAAAGTAGGAAGACCAACAAGTACAACTCATCCACAGCAGGGATGTCACTTTTATTGCTAATGATTATGGCAGGAGATATTCATCACATTCATCATAACAGCAGCGGCTATTATGGCAGCATTACATTATCCTCCTATTCCATGGCAAAACTCATTTTGAAAGCGTTTATGTTCTCCCTCTGTTTAGTAGTCTCAAGTGAAACATATCTTACTTAGAATGGAACAGCTGGAGGGTTTCCTTCTGGCCATTTCAGGATAACATTGGCTGTGTTTCCTGCTTATGCTGCTTCATTGCTCTGCACATACAGTAGAACCAGGTGGAATCAGTTAAACCCCCAGAAAAATCCAAGCAATGTTTGCACTATACATGAGTAACCCTGGTGTGGAGGACTGCAATCATCGGTCACCCAGGGAGTAGACGAGGCTGTGGTCCATTCATCAATGTCCTTCCTTTAAAAACTATATACACTGTATGTGGATGGTCACAGCTAATAGGACACTTAAATAGAACAGAGCCATCTTTAATGTTATTACCTGTGATTTTCCTACTATGACAAATCAAGATGTCTCGTGTAAAAAAAGGCCCATTTTTTAAAACATTTCGGTAACATTTTCTATGACACCCATGTCTGTAATGCATTATAAATATATTGTGTTATAATCTGCTTATAGCATAATTATAGTTACAAGCACTCATAAATATTCATACTGCTTCATAACAATAATAATAACACATTATAAAGCATTTTATAGTGACTTATAAAGTTAGGTATCATAATACTTCATAATTGCTGGTCACTCACTGACATTTTTTTCTCTCAAGGATCATAGTGTATTATACTTACCATAGTTGTAATACATTATAATGTTTATATAATGCATTATAATCACTGTTGTAATGCATTATAATGCAATTGGAATTTACTCTAAGTGGTCAACGTTTGCTTTAAGTAAAGTTAAAAAAAAATAGACACCAATTTAATGATATTTTTTCCACTTTACTGAAATCAAACAATTTAGAGTAACTTATGGTCACATTATAATGCATTATAAAAAGATTATAATGTATTAAAACAGTGGCAATTATAAAACACTATGATTCTTGCAAAAAAAAAAGTCAGTGAGTGACCAACAATTATGAAGTATTATGATACTTGACCATATAAGTCATTTTAAAATGTTTTATGATGTGTTATGATTATTATTATAAATCATTATGAATATGTATGAGTGCTTATAACTATGATTACACAGTGCTTATAAGCATAGAAAGTGTTACCAAGATTTCCCTTCTAATTTTGTGGATATCCAGTCTGTGAAAGAGAACTCAAGATGAAACAACTTCAAATTGCTTTTGAATAAATTATGGAATAATATTTACTGAGAGTGTGTGTAAGCAAAGATGTGTATGAGTTCCTTGCTGGTTGCGCTCTGTTGCTCTGTTTGCTGTATTACCAGACTCCACGGCTACTCAGATGCAATTTAACAGACTCTTCAATGAGATTTATCAATTTGGAGAGAAACTACATGCAGAGAAACTGTTTTGTTTGATTACTTTTAAGCTTGTCAGGAAACTTCTCCTGACTATAATAGCTGTTTTTTCCTGTTTCATGAAGAGATGTTACATTCCTCCATAGGTACATTATGTACCACTCTGTGGTTGGAACCCATAAGAAACACACTTTGGAATCTTGCCCTATATTGAAGAAACAAAATTTTGGTGTTATAATCAGGTTGGTCTCGAAGTTTGTGATAGTTTATATTTTTTTGGTGGGAAATTACATTATTTTACCAGTATGAATGTGATCCTAACATCATCATGTTGTTAGGATCTATTCTATTTTATTCTATTTTCTCTCACTCAAATAAGCTTTATTGGCATAATTTCTTATGTTACATTATTACCAAAGCTAAATTTCATATTGTTGAATATTATATTTTAAAAAGACAACACAATAGCTGAAATAGTCCAAAAACGACAATAATTTTAAACAATAAAAATTTAGAATAGGCCTACATAAACTAATACAAAAGGGTAAAGCAATATATATTCTATTATATTCTGTTCTATTCCCTCTCACTCAAATTTAAAAAAAAAATCAAAAAAATCTTAAAACGACAAATATATTAAACATTAAAATCCATAGAATTCATAATAAACCATTATCATAAAGTCTATGGTATAAACTAACAGAAAACAGGCGGAGCAAAGTCTACTCTATTCTTTTCTATACTAGCACCGCGCATGCGCAGTTCATTGCTAAGGAAGAAAGGGGAAAATGTCTCTAACGAGGTGAGTACCGCAACCGGGCCTTTTTTTGTTTTTATCGCGCTAAATTGTGTCATATTTCGTTTCCACTTAATGTTATGAGATGCGTAGATTACCTTTAATGTTTCACAGTTATGTTTCTGGTCTGCCCGCTGTCGTTTCCTTGCTTTTTATCGAAGCTAATGCTATCAGCTAATGCTAGCTAGTTGAAATTGTATGTCGTAAGCTCAACATTTAGCATTAGCTAGTTAGCTTAGCAGCACGCAGCCACGGTCAACAACACCAGTTTATCAGCGGTTTACTTGTTGTGTGCTATTCACGTGCTTCAGTTTGGTTCATGAAATTGTAACGACGTGTAGCCTTGACTGTTAGCTAGCTGGCTATCAGTTTGAACACTCAGCTGAAGGAAAGATAACGCTGCTCGGTGCTAACGCTAAGCTAGGGTTTTAACGTCACGGCAGCTGAGCTACTGTACAAACAGTGAAACTTAAACTTGTTACTTTTCTGTGCAGCTTCTTACCGGCGCCGACCCAGCTGTCTCAGGACCAGCTGGAGGCAGAAGAGAGGCTCCGGGCCCAGAAGTCCTACTCCACCGCCCTGGTTTCGTCCCGCAAGGAGCCCCCTACTTATGAACACAGAAAAGCCTGGGTGCCTCGCTCACTTGAGGTAAATCAGCTTATTTACTCAATTAGATAACGTTACATTTTTATATCAAACTTTTCTGATATGTTTGGTGGTAGTTGGGGGGTATTGTCTGATGTCCCACACCTGGATGGCATATTAAATGGAGAGGAATCTCTGCCACAGAGCTATGCAAGGCCAATCAACACACAACACAAGTCCATCTTCTCATTTTTGCTTTAAATGTTTTGTTTGTGTAGGACTTTGGAGATGGAGGAGCTTTCCCAGAGATTCACGTGGCCCAGTTTCCTCTGGAGATGGGTAGGAAGAAGAAGACATCCAATGCCCTGGCGGTGCAGGTGGATGCAGAAGGAAAGATCAAATATGACGCTATCGCCAGACAAGGACAGAACAAGGATAAGGTATACAGGCAAATGAAAAATGTATCCAATGCTAACTTGAAAAATCTTAAGCATAGATTAAAGTACAAGGCTGGTTTAATTCTGTCTGAAGATGGTGGTTTAGGTCAAAAGGACGATGAGTAGACACAAATTAAGATGAGACAACTGCACACGTCATTCTATACACTGTAAATAATATGAAGGTTGGTCACAGATCTCAGTCTGCTTCATACAACGCTTGCCAGTGAGTCAAGGCCCGACAAAATCCAGCTTGGTTTAAATGCTAGAGTTGCAATCTTATTGTTAATACCACCTACGCTGACAATATCTTAAGATAAAAATCAATGATAATGCAAATGTTTTATGTGTCCCCTTTCATTTACAGAATACTCACACACACTCTAATATGATACACATTTTCAAAACAATCCATTGCCATGGTGCATGTCATTTCCTGATGTGATTTACAAAAAGAGTCTTAGTTTGCTTCGACGGTTAGTTATTTCTAATAATTTCTCATCTTTCATTGTTGCAGGTGATCTTCAGTAAGTACACAGACCTTCTACCAAAGGAAGTTCTGAATGAAGACACTCCAGAACTACAGAAGCCTGATGAGGAGGCTGTAAAAGAGGTAAGCCATGCTGCAATTGTATGTATGGAAAAAGTTAGTTAGTTTGACTACTTTAGATCATATAATAATCTTTACACCATTTACCCAAGGAGAGTAGTCGGTGTTCATGTTATCCATTGGTCACTGCAAAAATTAAGCTGTGTGATCAAAAATATTTTCTACATTTAATCAGAAATGGACTGGTTTAGACAACCTTTTATTTTGTTACTTTACCGAGTTAGAATTAGGTAAATATGATAATCAGTCTGCATCTAAATGTGGTCATTGTTATGTGTCCTTTTGTAGCTGACGGAGAAGACCCGCAGTGCCCTGGACAAGCAGGTGTCTCAAAAGATCGCTGCTGCCATGCCTGTTAGAGCTGCAGACAAACAAGCGCCTGCACAGTACATCAGGTATGCACAAGAATTGAACTATTTCAACAACATTTTAGAACACAGTCATTTTACGACTGTGCTTTCATATAATGCTACAGTGACATCATGTGGGATTGAAGGTAGTGATGACACGGATCCCCAGTTATCACATTCGATGATATGAAACACTTCAGTACATATTGTTAATATTTTATTTGTGTATGTGGGTGAAGGTAAAAGTTGTATGTATGGTGGTGACACATTTCTTCCTCTTTGTCTCTCCCCAAGATACACCCCGTCCCAGCAGGGAGTGGCTTTTAACTCAGGGGCCAAACAGAGGGTGATCCGCATGGTGGAAATGCAGAAAGATCCCATGGAACCTCCACGTTTCAAGTAAGTAAACATGTGTCCAACACAGTAACTTGAGGCCATGTTTAAAGCCTGGTTTGATCGATTTATATTATAGAGGTTACTTAATGTAATTAGTATAATTATTAATCATAATAACTCACTGTGCGTCTAAAACCCGTGGAAAACGCCAGTCGTGCCTCTTTTTTTTTCCTTTCCGATGTGCTTGGGAGGTTGCACTCCTCTCGCGCCTGCCGTTACTAAGCAACCAAAACCTGTGTGCTGCGATGACGATGATGATGAAGTTGCGATCATTTCGCAGGAAGCCTCATTGACTAAACCAAACACAGTCAAAACAAAGACAAATGCATTTTCAGCACCGTAAATCCCTCACAGTAGCTTTACACCCAGTTTCTCTGTGTCAGTTTGGCTGACCTTTCAACCGGATGTTGTGACGTCCTCGGACGGAAAGGGGGAAGCAAGTAAAATAGTCCATGGGACAGATGTAAAGCTCTGGGTAGCCCTGCACTGAAATGATTAACTTCTCTTCCATATGTTTACCGTAGACTGATATTTACTGAAGAAAGAAAAGATATCTGCCGGCTGTGATTGGTTGTTCCCTCGTCACATGACATGCGGTGCGCGCTGCAGCGTTCCAAAAGTTGAACTATTTCTATCGGTGACGTTCTCGTGTTTTTTACCCATCGGAATTGATCATCAAGTATTAGCCAAAGGATATCTAAGTGAGAATTAAGCACTGAGAAGTCTGATCAGATGAAAAAGATATATTTAGATTTCTAAAGTTGGCTTTATTCTATAAAGATATTATTCTTGTAAAGAAGTCTTTTTTTTTACCAAAATGTCAAATGAAACTTGACAGCTACAAGGTCATCCTTTGTTGGAAAATATGCGTTTGCTCCTCAGTCTGACAAAAAAGCTGAAGAAATTTGCTGGGTGTGTTTCAGGATCAACAAGAAGATTCCTCGAGGACCTCCTTCTCCCCCTGCCCCTGTCATGCATTCCCCAAGCAGAAAGGTACAGTTGGCTGAAATGTTAGAAACATTGTGCTTTTCAGTACTTTCATGCTGTATTGAAAAATTTAAACTAATTTGCTTGCATTGTCCAAAAGATGTTTGACTGTTTCTCTCCCTTTGTTGTAGATGACAGTCAAGGAGCAGCAGGAGTGGAAGATTCCTCCCTGCATCTCTAACTGGAAAAACGCCAAGGTAATGTGACACCAGAACTAATTGGAACGCTTTTGCTTTTTTGTATCGCTAAATGTCAGACACATTGTGAGTAGGTCATGCAGGCATCTGTTTTCCAGGCTTATTGTTAGTTTAGTTTTTGATACATTGCATAAATATTTGAGTTTTCCAAATCTTGTCGTGGTAATTCCAGTTTCATTGCCCTACTGCCGTTTTTCTTCTCATTACTTTCTCTTTGTGTGCTTAATATCTTTCAGGGCTACACCATTCCTCTTGACAAACGTCTGGCTGCTGATGGCAGGGGGCTGCAAACTGTTCATATCAATGAAAACTTTGCCAAGCTGGCCGAGGCGCTCTACATCGCTGATAGAAAGGTACTCCACCGTTGTCCCTGATCGATATGTGGTTCAGAATTGTTGCATTGCCTAAAATATAAATCTTTTTAGCCATGTTTAAATGACATATTGAAATGCCGATTGTTTTCGTAGGCCAGAGAAGCAGTGGAGATGAGAGCCCAGGTAGAGAAGAAGATGGCCCAGAAGGAGAAGGAAAAGAAGGAGGAGAAACTCAGGGAACTGGCCCAAATGGCTCGAGACCGCAGGGCAGGGATCAAAAGTCACGGGGACAAAGGTGAGTCCTGAAGATAAGGGCAAAAAAAAAGAAAAGTAATTTTGTCTGTTTTTTTATTATTTTTTTTAAGCATATGTGACTAGCCTGTATGTGTGTTTGGTTTTCTGAGCGAGTAGAGCAGACACTGGTGTCAGTGCTGCTGCCAGCTCCAAATCTGGAACACGAGTGGCAGAAGCCAAGACAACATTTTTCACCCTGCCAGTGTTGACAGGACCAGTAAGCTGTGAAATGGTGTCTCTGCTTCCCTGCTGATAATTCACATGTATTTTGAGAAGAGAAATCAGCGTTGCATGTCCTGTTTTTGTGCATGCTTTTTGGATACATCACATTGAATCAGAATGCAAAGTCAGAATTTACAATTTTTTGTTATAAATTCCCAAATCTGTCAGCTGTGTTTTTGTTTTGCAAGATGACTGACCACTGACAAGTTTCTCTTTCCTCTCCCACTGTGCATCAATCCCCTACCTCACATATCTTCCATTTCTATATTCCATCTATTTTTTCCGTTATCCCTCCATCCTCCAACCTGCCTTCTCATTTCTCTCCCCCTCTCTATCTTTCTTTTCACCTCTGCTTTTCTACTGCACCATTTCCTATCTCCCACTGCTCTCCTAACGGGGCTTTATTTCTTTTTTAAAAAATTCCATTTTTTGTTTCTTTGCACCCCCTTCTCCCTCTCTCCATCCGTCCATCTCTCCCCCCCCGTCTCGCGCGACAGGTGGCGAGGACAGCGAGGTCAGGGAGCGTGACGAGATCCGCCATGACAGAAGGAAAGAAAGACAGCACGACAGGAACATTTCCAGGGCTGCTCCTGATAAGAGGTGCTGGACACGCACTTTAAACACACCGCATGTGAACTCACTCACTCCTCTCCGTATATACACACACACATCCACACAGATGCACTGCTCACTGCTGAATCATTCATGGGACCAGCAGTAATACTGAACAAACGCAGCAGGATCCAACAGAGTCCTCGTCTGCAATGATCCACACACTGTTTGTGTTTGTGAGATGCGTGACCAGTGTGTATTTGTGTGTTGAGTGTGTGTGCACTGTCAGGTTGTCAGTTGATGGAATTGTGGGTCCCTGGAGGAGTGGAGGAAGTGAAATTCAGAGGAGAGCTCATTACAATCACAATTCCAGCTGTCAGAAAGCAGAAATCTTGTTACATTGAAATTACCTTTGACTTTGAGATGCTGGAGGACAGTCGAGATGTTGAAGTCACCAAGAACTTTTTTTATCACGTACACATATTTCATCATAGATTAAAGCTTTAATGGCAAAATCCTAGTACTTTTTTGAAATATGATTTTAGAAGTTACCATATGTTATACCCATAGGCATACATACAAATTCTCCAAAACGTTTTATATATATTGTGTAACACAACGCCATGAAATTACAGTTCCCTTGTGACTTCAGAGGTTTGATGCTACAGCACTAAAAATATAGCATTTTTTGCAGAAACACAATATTGTTAATGGAACTGTGTTCTGGCAAGTTTCTAGCAGTTATTTTCCCTATGTTTTTATGTCATTGTTGTGTGTGTTTCATTAGTTTTTGCCATGAGTCTTTGCTAAATCTCAGACATTTTTCTCTGTTCCAGGTCAAAGCTGCAGAGAGACCAGGACAGGGACATTAGCGAGCTCATCGCTCTGGGCGTGCCCAACCCTCGCTCCGCCAGCGAGGCCCAGTACGACCAGCGGCTCTTCAATCAGAGCAAGGTTAGAATACTGTATATTATACCTACCTTACTGCATCAGTATAAACTTAGGTGGTTTGTTTTGACTGGGAAAAACTATCAACATGTAAAAGACTGAATACCCAGCTCTGCAACATGAGGAAACATTTCCAAAACTGTATGTATACATGTAATGTAAGATTGACAGAGTTACGTTGTGGAGTTAAGGTCCCTCAAACATCTGTTCCGGGTCTGCATTAAAAAAAATGTTGAGTTCCACCTCCAGTGTTGGACTAAAGTGGCAGAGTATCCAGTGGTTTGTGTTTTGCTGGAAAGGGGACGGGATTGAAAGCCTCAGTCGCAGAACAAACTTGATATACTGTATGACTGGATTTTCATAATATTAAACTGAGTAATTCGATACCCAAATAATAGTTTTTTTTCTTGGGTACAAAGGGAAGCAAAAGCCAGTTAAGAAAACACCTCAAAAGGTTTAGCTATTACCTTGTTTTACACTCAGGGATGCACTGATCTGACTTTTTCAGTCCCGATACTGATAGCGATACCTGGGCTTTGGGTATCGGACAATATCGAGTACGGATCCGATACAAGTGTTTAATTAATAAGCTGTACGTCTCACGGTGTGACTGGGATCATTGTTTTACATGTAAGGCAACATCAGACTTGACTTAAAACATCGCTTTCTTAACTTTGTAAAACAAAATGTAACCAATGAATACATAGATAAACATTTTCTCAATTGTTCTTTATTATTAAAATAATAAATAGTACACCAACAACTTGTTAAAAAATCTTCAGAATTGACAGGAATTACAATTCAAGTATAAACCTTTTAATGCAGCAACAAAGTGGTCAAAACTTAAACAGGAATTAAAATTCCAGTATATAGTATATAAACATAAAATTGGATTGAATAGATCGGTCCCATTGTCACGATACCTGATCCAGCTATTTTAATGAGTATCGGCCCGATATCCGATCTGGTATCGGTGTCGGTGCATCCCTATGTACACTTACATCTTTTTCTAAAAGTCACTCTACCTTTCTCTCCCCTTCTCTTCCAGGGTATGGATAGTGGTTTTGCTGGTGGCGAGGATGAGACGTACAACGTATACGACCAGCCGTTCCGCGGCGGCAGAGACATGGCTACAAACATCTACCGGCCCAGCAAGAATATAGACAAGGACGCCTACACAGATGACTTTGACACACTCATGCACAACAACAACAGGTACTGTAGATTACTTTTTTTTTATTGAATCTTTAATAACATACAGTATTATACAATTATTTGACTATTTAAATATTTACATTATTACATCCCTGTAAACGTATTTACTTTATTTCAATAAGGAGAATTAATTCAGTAGTTGCTGTTTTTCAGTGAGCCATGAAGAATAAATTCATACATGACCAACACTAACAAATTTAACCTTACTGAGCAGAGAAAAGAGTTGAATCACTGGTTTCTGAAAAAGCAAAATGGTTCACATATACAACACACTTATATGTGTGAAGGATTAGGTTCATTCAGGAATACGCACTAAAAAGTTTGTGCTCCCATCTAATTTCAGTTTTTAAAAACCTTGTGCATTATTGCATATTAATGGAATAAATGTGATGTGAACCTTTAACTATGCTTTCAGATATAGTGTTAATGTTAATAAGTGTAATTGAGCACCTCAAAGGTTAATGACTTACTAGCAATTTAAAATGCTATAACACAGCTTTCCCTACATAATAGGTCATATGAATAGAGTTTAGAGTACCTTGCCACATGATACATGTTAAAAAGGAAAAACATTTTTCTTTAACTTAATTACATTAATCAAATTATTAGCTTAACTGACTACGTTTTGATGGTGATTATCACAGGACATCAGCCATATGAAGAGGCTCTTCCCTCAAGAAGAGACAACAGTTGATTTAAAAAAAAAAAAAAAAGAAAACTGGTTGTGAAATATTTTTTTCCTGGAATATGGCTAAATATTCCCTAAAATGATTTCACAATTTAATTTTAAATTTTATTTGAAAAGGCACAATGTACATAAATCATTATTTAAACTAATGTAAATGTACCTGAGTTAGCTGAGAGGCTAGTTTTCATTGGCAGTCCCATATCATAGAATAATAAAAATGATACAATATGTACAATAGTTAAGAACATGCTACATTGTTGTAAAAAGCATATACAATACCGTTAAGCAACATGAATCCACATACAAGTACAGTATGAGTAGCCTAGAGTCATGTTAAAGCTGGATAAAAATAGCATCAGTGTCGACATTTTTAGTTCACAGCAAACCATTTCTTGACATTACACTTAAATGAATAATATGGTGGCGACAATTGAGGCGATTGTACAACCCATAGTGGATCCCAAACTTCATTGCTGGTTTGAAAACAATATTATCAAATTTAGGACTGTTATATTTATCAGGCTCGTAACAGGACTGCCGAAGTTTTAATCTTCTCATTTATTTTATTATTATAAAAAAATAACAATGAAAGTCTGAATAATTTTGAGGTCATTGCGGCTTTATTCAGAGGCACGAGGCTAGCGAGCACATGATGTCCCAGCAGGAGCTCTTGTCCTTGGGGCAGCAGTGCCACACTCTACTAGCCGAGCATAGCCTGTCCCATATGTTTAGTCACCAGCTTGTCATTGTCCTCTAGGAATGCTTGGCTGGCTGCAGGGAGTTACACTATTGTGCAAAACATAGAAAATCCTCTAGCAAATTCCCTGAGACAAACAAACATATGCGCCATGGAATAATTTGATATTTTGGAGTCCGGTATTTCTTTTCCTAGAAAATTAGTTTGAACAAGAAGCAACTTGATAGCAGTCAGCATGTAGTTTTAACACTTGGTCCTTTCCTGCTTTAAGGTTTCATTCATTAAAAAAAAAAAAAAACTTTATTAAGAAAGTTCAATACAGTTGTTACATAGAGTATACATGTTCCATTTTTAAATAAAAAAATTGTAGTAAATATATTTCACAGTATAGAAATAAAATAAATTATACAACAAATAACAAAATGTAGGGAAATATTAATAATAATGAATAAAATATAATAATTTAAAAACAAATAATTATAATAATAATAAATAAAATATGATAGTTAAAAAACAAATAATAATAAATATGATAATTATTTAAAAACAAATGAATAATAATAATAAATCAACAAAATATAATAATTAAAAACAAATAATAATAATAAATAAAATATAATTTAAAAACAAATAATAATAAATAAATAAAATATAATAATAATTTAAAAAAACTAACAACAAAAACAATCAGAGTATGATAACTGAAGGACAAAAAACATGCAACAACAAAGAAACTAAAATTGTCAGTGTGCACAGTTTAACGACTACTCAGTTAGAGAAACTATGAATTTGCTGCACACTGTAACGATCTTTTCCTTTCCACCATCAGGTTTGTTCCAGACAAAGAGTTCTCAGGTGCCGACCACGGGCAGAGGCGGGAAGGGCCGGTCCAGTTTGAGGAGGATCCCTTCGGTCTGGACAAGTTCTTGGAGGAGGCCAAGCAGCACGGCGGCTCCAAGAGGCCGTCCACCAGCAGCCGCTCAAAGGACGACTACCACGACAAGAAACGCAGGAAGGAGTGAGAGAGGCCAGGCACCGAGTCCATGCAGGGCAGCTGCTAGCATGTCGGAGGATGGGGAGGTAGTCGGCACCCTCTCAAAGGCTGAGAGGTGTTTTAATATACTCAAGTCTCTATCAGGAATGATCTGTCAGATTTTTGGTTCATTTCAGTGGGAGAGAAGGTTTTTTTTCTCCTTTTTTTTCCCCCCACATTTGTTATTTACTCGGCTCTATTCAGAGTCGTGCTTAATAGGACATGAGTAAACACGTTACATATAGCGCAAGTGGAGCCAAACTGACCTCTGCATCTGAAAACGTCTCTGTACAGTGCAGCAAAGTCAGTTTCAGATGTGACAGACAGTGATATTTTGGCGCTAGAAATGTGTCGACTTTAGTTTTGCTTCTTTTTTTTTTACATGTATATGGAGTAAACTCAGCAGGACCTGTTCATATTTTCTCTCATATATCCCCCACCTTCCCCCCTTTGAGTTTTTGTCAACTGTGTTTAATTTAAACCCAGTGTATTTGTGAGCACAGTTGAAGCTTGTATTTGATGGCAGATATGTACAGCAGTAAAAATTTATCTGTAAGATGTGAAGCAAACCAGCTTTATAATTCTTGTACATTACTACCAGTGGAATAAATTTCATATAGTGTGTAATTGGCATTCCTCTGTTTCTTATTGAGCAAACAATTACAAATTTAGAAATGACACTCGATGTTTTCTCCCCGTCAGCTTTTTTTCAATCCAGTTCGGAGCTGCTTAATCTAAACTTTTACAACATAGTGGGAAGTCCATTAGTTGTGTAATTATTACAGTTTTCACGTATATTTTAATCACTTCCCGAGTAATGCATCCCATTTACATAGATGATTAAATGCCCAAAATGTATTTAGAGAAGCCATCTATTACAAAGTGTGAGTAGTGGCATTTTTTTTACCAGAAATGGGCTCTGCGATTTATGCGATGATTAGAACAAAACTGGTTCCATTAATTACAATTAATTATGATTCATGTAGTCTGACAGTTTTATTTTCCCGGGCTTCGGAAAATAATCAACGCAGCATTACACAGCCCAGCAGACTCACAAATCTCTGCCACTCATGCCTGAATAGGGCTCAGACAGTTGTTATTTGCACATGATTTATGTTTTCTTCAATGGGCAGTGTTTGTAGTTATGGCTTCCTGTATTAGTGCTGTGTTCTGGACTTGTGCTGTATGTTTTATTGCTGGTCTTGTATCAGCATCAAAAAAATTATAGAATTAGGACTGAGTAATAATACATTGAAGAGTTCAAAGCCAAATGAAATTGAATTATATTGGAATATAGTTCTGCTTGAACTACTGGTGGTAACGCTAAGAACGTCTTACATCCCTGAATTTGAAATGACATGTTTATGGAAACATACTTTGAGCTGCTACTCTGACAGAAATACAACAGAAGAAGACAAACAATCTTTTGCTATATACTGTACTTGTACCAAAGCAATGATGTTTTCCTCCTCAAAATGCCTGAGATCACCATTTGAACAGCATTCAAATCCATTGCGGGAATGGCGGACTCCGCCACTGAAAGTCCAAACTACTATATAGAGAGATAACTAATGAGTGCTTTTAATGGCAATATCAGAATAAATGGTGTCAAACATTGGGTTTAATATGGTGAAAATGTTTCAAATTAATAACTTTAAATTAATTTGAACGGCATTCTAATCAAAGATGCTCTATAACAAAGAACGCTTTACAAGCTCTGTCAATGGTTTGAAATGGTACACACTTCCTGTCTCCTAAGTGGCGCCCACTTAGGATCATCTTAAATTATCACTTAGGATCATCGGTCATGGAGTGTTCACGTAAAGGAGGGTGAAAAGAGATGTGGTACAACCTTTAAAATCTGGTCCGCACTCGCCGAAATTGAGCCAATCGCAACGCCCGACTGCAGCTCCAGCTACACTTCGCATGTGTTATACCCCATACCCCAAGACCCGTGTCCCAGCCTCTTTCAATAGGCCTTGGTTCGCCTCTCCCCCCATCCCCCCACATCGTTTGGAAGTGTTGTGAAGGTTGTGTGGATGGATGAAAGCAGATTGGGTTATATTTGCATAATGTATTTATATTTTTTCTTTTGCTAACATTAGATATTTACACAGCTAACAGCCATATTTAGCAATACAAAACTTAATTCGCCTGGAGGTTTGTGAACATTAGTTGCCAGATCTCGCGAGAATGTGATGCTGAGACAGAGAAAGGTCTCGAACAAAGTTAATTTTCTTCTGATTTGTCTGTCTGAAAAATGACATTTTAGTGTCATAATGTTCGGATGATATGTGGCTTGTGAAAAATGGGTCCAATATTTACTTTGGTGACAATGGGGTGAAAGAATCAGTCATAATCTGTGTTCACGTTCACTTCTCCCATTGGAGTTAATAGACTCAGGACCTGCCGCTAGTCTCCTGAAGGGGCGGGGCAGTGGCGAAACCCAGGAAACTGACTCTCAGTGCGCCGTCTCCTTTCTGAACTTCAAATCCATTGAGTGAATGGCGGACCCTGCCACTGAAAGTGCAAACTACTACATAGAGAGATAACTAATGAGCGCATATAATGACAATATCGGAATAAATGGTGTCAAACATTGGGTTTAATATGGTGAAAACGTTCCAAATTATAACTTTAAATGAATTTCCCTCGCTGTTTGAGATCAGAGCCGACACAGCTCTCACTCCCTCACCTCCTCACTTCCCTCTGCCTCCCGTCTGCAAACTGAGGAACCGGGCTAAAACACATTTAACCCTCTCTCAATTACAGCAAAGTGGCTCTGATGTGATTTGACGTTGACCTATACTCATGTGGAGAGGAGCTGACATGCTCAGAAGTCATTCGATTTCTTACCAGCGGGGGGGAAATGTGCTGGTTTTGTCCCTGTCTCCCCTCTGAGCCTGAGGAAAACAGACTGAACAACACAAAAGCATGACTCCGTGGTAGGAGAGGGATCTCTGATGTAATTCAACATTGATTGTCCTTCATCACGTCGAGAAGCGTATCTATTTTTCATTCCCACCCAGAGGTCTTCTCACCCTCTTCTGATTCTGCCTGGACGTATCGTTCTTCTATTATTATCTGTACAGTCATGACTCTTATCATTTACATACTGTACTTTTTATGTTATCTGCTTTGTAACGATGAAATGTGATCAAGCGTGTGTGTCCTATACCCCTGTGCATGAATAAATGTTGAATGGATGGAAAGTCTCTCTGCTGCTACCAGTGTGAGGTGAATTAAGGACCGCGGGGGTTTATTGTGAGGTCCTGGTGTGAGTGTCACTGTGAAGAAACTCATCTGACATGTATCAGCTTAGCGTAACTGACTCATGAGGGCAGTATAATGACTTTTGTATGTGGTTTTGGAGGCACATTTATGAACAAAACAAAGAAAAAAACCACAAAAGTCAATACAATTAATTCAATAGTTTCAATCCAGCTCAAGCTCCTATCTCAAAGCAACAGAAAAGATGTGCTCCCCTCAGCCTGCGTCTGTGCTCGGACTATTGTTGAAGTGTTAAGGACAGGTTGATAATAGGTCTCCACTCAGCTCTTGTCCGCCTTTATAAATGTGCACAGAGGAAGATGAATGAGATTCTTATTCGCGAAGGTAAGAGGAAATTGGTTCCTTGGCATTGCTTTTGTGTGCTGTTGGATGTAAACGGTGAGCATATTGTGTTGGTCCACAATGGAATCCTCAGGTCGCAGACAGAGACCATGATGGATAGCTTCTTATCTTTACTCCACAAGGTAACAAACCCAGAAATAATAAACAATATTGAGTTGTTGCAGCGCATCTTTTCCACTCGTTTGGACTTGACTAGGATAGCTTCTTTGTTATGTGCTGCCATTTGTGATATTTCTCCCTCCTCCCTCCCCTCAGTGGCAGCAAAGCAATAAGGTTGGTGATAAATGTCCCCACTGCTGCAGTTGACCTGTCGAAGATGGTGGCCAGAGAGAGATCTTATCTCCCTACATGAGATTTGCTCTTTTCTTCCAGTATTGAAGGCTGCCGCTGTAACAGAGCAGAGGCAGCCTTTCTGTTTCGGAAACACACCCACATCCATGGAAAAAACAATGGTTCTATCTCCTCTCTGCCAGTGACACTATTTTTCATCCACATGGAGATATATAAAAAGGCTGAATCACAGGGGCAACAATGTCTTACTCCCTGTACACTGAAATGTTAATGTTAAACTAACCACACCCCAAAAAGTGCTGTCACAGCAGGTGTTTTCCATAAGCTGTCAGAAGCAAAGTTTCTGTTGAGACATCAGTAATTGGTTGTGGAGTTCCAGGGGGTCCCCAGAAGAATGGTGAATAGTTTATTTTAATTATTTAAGTCACTATAGAAGTGAGCCCAATGTGAATAAGAGTCATAAGAGTGACTATTCTGATCATAGGTTTCACTTCCTCTACAGTTTTCTCCTCAACTGTAGTTGACAACTGTAGAATTCTGGTCTTCAACAGATATTTTTCGATGTAGGTCCCTTAAGCGAAATCTTATCAATTGGGGTCCGTGACCTAATGTGTATCTATTTATGGGTCTTTGACGTGAAAAAGGTCGAGAACCACTGCTCTATACAATATTCAGAGCATTAACACAGCAGCAAATAACTATTTGTTATGTAAATACTGCATATAGTGGACTTGTTACAACCTCCTGGACGCCTCCCTTTGGAGGTTTTCTGGGCACATCCAACTGGTAAGAGGCCCCGAGGTAGACCCAGAACACGCTGGAGAGATATCTCGTCTGGCCTGGGAACGCCTCGGGGTACCCCAGGAAGAGCTGGAAAACGTTGTTGGGGAGAGGGATGTCTGGAATTCCCTGCTAAGCCTGCTGCCCCCGCGACCCTACCCCGGATAAGCAGAAGAAAATGGATGGATGGATGGATGAATAGATATATAGTGGAGTAATGGCTACTGGTTCCCCCCAGGTTAACACTGTTAGCTCTGTCAGCACTGTTAGCTGCAAGCCGCCGGCTCAGCTGTCGCCATGTTGAGAGCCATGTGGAGGCAATAGAAATGCTCTGAATATCGAATTTAGCCCCTTCGAAGCTGCACTTATCAATTTTTGTTGTAGGAACAATGGATCAAAATACTACAGGTAATGTGGAAGGGATCACTCATGGTGACGAACCCACAGAGAATTATCACCTGACTCTGCAGCTTCCCTCGGCTCTACAGGATGTTTTAGCATCCTTTAGCTCACTGTTTTGGTTTTACGGCACGCAACTTTATTGTTTCGGTTCAGACACACTGCTCTTATGAACCCTTTTCCAGTCGCAGCAATTGCAAAAGTCTCACCCACTATACTCTACCTGACCAGCACCGAATGGCAGTCTTCAAAAGTTAGCAACTAGCTAGTAAACATAGAGGAGCATGTGGCAGCTAAAGAGTCAGATATCATTTTGTGGAGACCGAAACAAAGCTAAAAGGAGGGTGAATATTAGACATTCTTCAGATGGCTCCAAATAAATGACAATGCTGCTCCATGTCAGCTAGATATAGGCAGCTGTGTGCTAACACATTAGTTATCAGGTACAAGGTGATAATTGTGTTTACAGCTTTGTTCCTGCCCCAAGATGTATTAATTAATGCTGCTTTAACATGTATTATATAAAACATTCATGTAGTCTAACATGATTTATATGCATATAGAACATGGCCGACAGCTGTGTAGGATTCTACTTAAAACATTTCTTGCATATTACAATCTGCAGATTGCCTTCAGGCATATAGGCATAACTATGTGGTTATTTATATATGCACTGTCACTCTAATTCATATTGTGAATTTATAGTGTGAATACAGTGTACAAAGCCACAGTCTGCAAATCGAATCTGTCAAACTGACATCCACCATTAGCAGCACACACCTGAGCGACCTGTCTCTCCTCTGTCACTCACTCACCTTCTTATCATTAGTTCCTCCTCTGTACATATTTAGGCCGGAGTTCACTCATCATTATACCAGCAGTCTAGAGTCGGACAGAGTCTACTGCTCACTGGAAAATGGTCTGTCTGTCAATCTCTCCGTCCTGTCGGCCTCACCTGAATCCCGGAGAGCAGAATCCGTCCTCTCGTCAGTGGCTCCCTCTGTGGATAATCTATTATGTTGGGAAGACTTGGACAGGCGTAACAATCTCTAATGGTTGTGTCAGTCAGAGAGCGGCCTACCTGCAACACGCCGGCGGCAGGGCCCGCCCAACCGTGGTGCGAGTGCACATGGGCTGCTCTGGGATTTGCTGTGACAGGAACGCCTAAGCCAATGTCTTCATCTGAGGGAAGAGCTGGGCTAGACACAGTGTGGTTTGAATGGAAACGTGCTGGTAGAGTTATACCAGTTATATGTTGACGATGCAAGAAAGTATCATCTAGTCGTTCTCCACACGGCACTTGATTCCATTATTTCCCCCTTTACAGGTGCTATTGATAACATTGATAACATTCAGCCACTGGATGTCGCACTCTCCCTCCCTATTCCATTGCATTTACTTCACCACAAGTGGTTGCCAGTCCGTTGAACAACAAAGTCAAGTCAAGTCATGTCAAGTGATGAATCTTTTGTGATAGAGTAATGAAGTCATTTTGCAACATGTAGCTATAGGCCTACATTGTGTGCGTGTGTGTGCGTGGCGCGGCATTATTTATCAATTTTTTTCACACTAACTGGCAACTTGATCGCTGCCGACACAGAGATACCACATGATACCAACGTCATTATACCATTGGCTCACAAGCCTTGTTAGACGTGGGAACCAAACGTCAGATATTTTCCACAGAGATAAACAAAACATTAATTTTGGACCCGTCAAAAATTTAAAAATGATAAATTCACAATCAGAATTTTTTTTTTTCAGGAAAAGCCATACTTTTATTCGGTACCTTTCTGAAAGCTTTGTGCTGTATTATTATATTTTCTTTAAATTATTCGTCTACATAGAAATGTTATCAATAACACCTTTAACTTGCCATTTGCAATGTCAAAAGCAGCTGTGCTCTGATTGACACTTAGTCCTTACATGATTTTTATATGATTTTATTGATTGCAGGAATTATCAGTCAGCACCAGAATGGCTCATTGATTGGGATGTGACTTGCACTCGCTCTGTTTGTGCATGAGCGTAGTTCCTAGCAATAAGCACACGCTCGTTTATACTCATTTATATGGTTACTTTTGTACTATTGTGATTTCATCATTTGTTATCCGCCACATTTAGACGCCAGTGAAGTATGAAAAATGGCTGCTTGCCTAGACTTCCTCTCTGGCAGCGTTGGGTCTTAATAGGCTGCCGGGGGAATAGGAGGAGAGATTGATTCTCCTGATGATTTCATTAGATGACATCAAAGCAGGGAAATTGCAACAGAGAGCGGGAATACATCTTCAGTGAATAGCAAATCATCTGTCATTTGAATGATACTGTGAGAACATCAGCAGTGACATGTAACCTTGTCAGTGGAGACACAGTAATTATGATGTTTTTCTCAATAGGGATATTATGTTGGTGCCTCACACACGGCTAGGTAGCCACATTCAGAGATTGCTAATAGGCAGGAAAACAGTTAATTATAGATCCTCAGACCGACTGAGGAATCGATATATACAGTATATATGTGAATAGTTGCAG
This sequence comes from Sebastolobus alascanus, assembly GCA_916701645.2. Lineage (NCBI taxonomy): Eukaryota > Metazoa > Chordata > Actinopteri > Perciformes > Sebastidae > Sebastolobus > Sebastolobus alascanus. Next base: position 6,531,826 of record CAKAOJ020000011.1, on the reverse strand, counting down.
TTGCAGCATATCAATTGTTCAGTCATCCAGGTCATGTACAGGTGTGGATTAATTTTTTAATCGATTGATTGATTTTTGCCCCTGGGTAAAATTTTGCTATAAGGCCTGCACAAAAGAACATTAAAAGGGACATTATGCTTTTGTGCTTTTCCCTTTCTTTAGTGTGATATATAGGTCTTTGTGCATGTAAAAGGTTTACAAAGTTAAAAAGCCCAAAGTCCACGCCAAAGGGAGATATTCCCCCCCACAGAAACACTGCTCCTGAACTGCCTGAAACGCCTGGTTCGAAGACCTGCCTTTTCTTTCGTAAAGTGGTGGTGTCACCAAGAAAACACACTTGCATAAAGGTTAGTTTGACACTCCCTCAAACAAAGCTAGTTCGAGCGGAGCTGGAGTCTAAAGAGTTTGGTTTGGTTGACCAATCACAACAGTGGGCCAGCTGACCAATCAGAGCATACTGGGCTTTTCGGGAGGTAGGGGGTTGTTTCAACACAGCTGGTAATAAGGCTACAACCACACTAATACGTTTTTTCGTTTTAATACGGCGTTTCAAAACAGAAACGATCTCCGTACACACAAGCGTTTTAACACCGCTTTAGAAATAATCTCCGTCCATATTAACACGCCTGAAAACGCATATCACATGACCATTCTGCGGTTGGTTGCTTAGTTACAGAAAATACAACAGAGTAACCTATTGCACTTCATATAATAAAAGGTTTTGTTTGATACTTAAGATCTTCCTCTATCTTTCCCACAAGCACTCAAACAGAGACAAATTTAGTGGAAAACAGACAAGCTTTATTTTTCAAATGCAGTTACAGGCTTCTACTCTTGTTACTGTTGCTAATGAACAACAGCATTGACAGCAATGTTAACAACACCTGTAATTCGTTACCCATGTTGAATTAAACACCGGTAGTCGGGTAATTGCTGAAGTCGTCTGTTTTCTTCCGGAAAAGTGTCACATGATAAACGCAACCCCGCAGTTTTAAAACTAAAAAGTGGTCAGCACCGTTTTCAAACATCTCCGTTTTAGGGGCTCGAGAACGCCGGAGTAGTGTGGACGCTAGGCATAAACGTAGCAAAAGTTATCTGTTTTAAAACAAAAATACATTAGTGTGGATATAGCCTAAACCATGTAAACATGTTCTAGTACAAACCAAAAATACAAGTATGCACCTGAAAATAAGCATAATAGGGCCTCTTTAAAGTGGAACTGAAATTTGAATTCACCTCAGTTTTTTGTGTGAGGAAATATTAACTACACTGTGTTACCGGAATTTTAAATTCTTTAAGAGGATAAAACCCTTCGTTTGTTGACATATTTGCGGAAACAGCATCTCAGATTCAAGCCTCGCTTGCTAAAAAGTTAATATTGGGTTTAAATTCATCAGGTTGCCAGAAACACGACTCTAACTGAATGCTGATGTTGTTTTGTGTTTGCTGGATATACAGTAGGCAATCGTTTGCTAACTGTTTGCCATACAAACTTTATGCAATGATATGTTCCTCCACTCGGAAAGTGGTAGTTCACCAGCTTGCTTGTTATTGGCAGTACAATTTTAACCAAATAAAAGCACAAGCCAAAAACACCAAGGACATAATACTAATTTCTTAGAAAAAAAAAACTTTAACTCCACTCACTCCACTTTTAGATTAAATATTGGCTCAAGGAACCCCAGAAATTTACAGTGCTTCTTCCAAATCCATTTGCATTTTATCAAATTGCCCAGTTGTTAATCCAGCCGACTGGTCATGTGATACACTATGTAACAGTTGTAAAACAAGCACAATTATGTTATCAAGATTATCTGAGAGATTACATCAATTCCTTGTCACTCCATCAGAACTCACAAAGCCTTTTAGATTATTGATGAAATGTCTCCAGTCCAGCTGCTCTTGTTTCTTACATGCTGTATTATTACTGCACATGGCTCAGTTGAGAACAAAAACACAGTAATTGCCTGCAGGTTTTAGAGATCACATCAAGAACACATAAATTGCCTATGCGTTTGAGGTCAGGCTGATTTTCACAGACTCATCGGAATGAATTCCAATCATTTTTAAAGCTCCTTGCTGTGTCTGTATCAATGAGAGCAGATCCTCCTTCCTTTTAACCCTGCCTCTGATCCTATTAAAGCTGGATCCTTATCACCTTTATCAGGTTTGGAATGGATGGGAGCTTAACTGCCTTTGTGCACACTGGCAAGAGCTGGACGGACTAATGTTTCATTATTCCAGATTCAAGGTTACAACCTTGAGGGGAAACAAAAGGGAACGGCTTGGAAATTGATTAGAGAAGCAAATCATCAGATGCTATCATCAATGTCTTAATCATGGATGTCACACCTATAGGAACTCAACGCTGCACACCAAAGCCACCTAACGCTGAACTATAACCCACAGCACCAGCATAACCTCAGATTGTTGTAGGTGCGTCAGGGCTCAACCTTTGTGTGGCCCAACAGTGCCATCTAGGAGGATGAAATAGGAGCAGGTTAACGGAACTGATGTGTTGATGTTGATCTCTGCATGGAAATCAAATCACCCAAGACAAAAAAACATGCAAATAGTGGGGGGAGGTGGGGGCATTATGCTGCCTTACATGTGGAGTGTTACACAAACAAGCTTATCTGAAATGCATGCAAACATATGGAGCCGTGCTGACACACCATATTTACCAAACAGGAAAAGAACTGGAAGTTCAACCTGGAGGTCCTCCGGCAAAATCCTGGATATGACTCCAGGAAACTCTCCTATTGTTTCTCTCACACCAGAGGTCTTCTCCCCCTCTCCATGTACCTGACATATCTATATTGGTAGCCCTTTGCCCTGTAGTACAACATGAAGTAAAAGGCCATATTGCAATAAATTCATTACATGTGTGTCATGAATTCTTAAGTCAGTTTAAAAGAGGATTAAGCCCTTTTCATGCGCTGTGAGATAAGATTATGTTGTTTACATAGCCTGTTGGGGTCCAGATAAAGGGTCAAATGTCACAGGTTACACTTTAACACAAGGGTCATAAGCTCATCAGCCACATGTTATGTTTGTTGTATGTTAAATGGCCAGTTAAAACTGTTATATAATCCAATCAAATATAGCCAAACACAAAAGCTTTGGGAAAGAGGTGAGAGACTTTCCCTAACTGCAAAGTAGACTTTTAACCATGCACCTGATGTATTACATGGGTGGAGACTGGCCTATGGGAATCACCTTGGAGATAGCCTTGACCCCTGATTTGCATCTTCCCAGCCCAGGTGAGAAATAGCGTCACTGGAAAAGGGTATTGTACGGAGCTGACGCCTAAGCAAAGGTTATTATGGGTTATTTCTACGGGCTGGGCTTTAGGGTTTCAGGACGTCCCACGCTGAAGAGAGGATGACGCCTAGCAAAGAGTGAAAAGTAGGACAGGAGCGCTCACACTGTTGAACATTAACATGTCACAAACAGTATCATACAAGTACAGAACATTTTTTGTTGGATTTTTCACATCTAATTATCCAGTTAATATGGAGGACCACAAGAGTTACAGAAATAGTAATAAAGCATTAAATTGATTAATAACTAATTGTACGATAAAAATAGGCAAAAATGCATTTGCTTACAAATTAATTTTTCAATCGATGAATAAATGGACTCAATTACATAGTAATTAATTATTTGACATGTTAATGAGCAATAAAAAGAAGAATTATAAAAAAAAATGTACAATTGAAATATTAATCCATCAAATCCATTGAAATGTCAAATAATTCATTACTTTGTAATTTAGTCCATTTATCCATAGATTAATAACTACATTTGAAAACCAATTTATGAATGCCTAATTTTATTGTACAATTAGTTATTAATCAATTAAATGCTTTATTACTATCTCCGTGACTCGTTTGGTCCTCCATACATTAATGGTTTGATTATTTTGTACACAGAGCCTGCAGAAAAAAATAATATTTGACATACTTTTTTTTAATTTGAACTCCTTAAATGGTCGACAACTGCCGGCAATAAACTGATGGAGAATTAGTGAATCTGTTATTCATTGATTAAAAGTAGCCATACTAAACTTTGGTTTTGGAAATACATCGTTTACAACATCTACCATGTATAAATCTTTTCTTGTAGAATGTTTGTTTGTTTGTTTATTAGTTTACACATATAAAAAAGGTACAAGTAGAGATTACATAACAACAAATGTGATGGAGAGGTGCAAAAAACCCTCGGTGGGGCTTGATCAGGGCACTCTCCAATGCATACCTTAATCAATTTAAAAAGAAGAATAAATTATTAAAAAGGATGGTAAAGAGAGAGGAGAGAAAAGAGAAAAGAAAAAGATAAGATTACACACACTAGCAAACATCCATATACAATCCAAAAACAAATTTAAATGGAATTAAGATTCTCATTCATATATCATCAATAAAAACTACTTATTAGTAAGCAATTTACAGAGATAATCCATAAGTAAACTCCCCCTAATTGCAAAAAGCCCTCAAATTCGCCGTGAGAGGCTAAGTCCAAAGGATATGATCTTTGTGTGTTATACAAACCTGGTTTAGTGGTATGAATTGTCTTGATATAGACGATCTTTGTACCGGAGTAACAGCATTGGCCAATAAAACTACTCGAGGGGCGGGGATTTCCGGCACAGTGCAGAGTGGGCGTTTGATCTGTCTTCTCCTCTAAGCTCATACATGACTTCACGGTTAACGTTACATCAAGTTGGCCAACTTCAAACCGTGAAATTGACAGTCGCAGTCGGCCGACGAAGATGACGGAGAGCTCCGCGAACAAGCTGCTGAACGGAGACGCCTGTCACCGGACAACGAGCGGTAAAAAAGCGAGTAAAAATGGCTTCGTGAAGAACCACTGCCTGTTTCAACAACCACAGAAGTATCGTCGCCCCAGGGAGAAGGTAAGGCCCAACCGTCAAACAAGACCCAACCCTGAAACAAGCATCTGTGTGAATAGTTTGAATTAACAAAATAAGGTTAGCTCATGTGTTATTAGTTAGTTTGTTTTCGTGTTGCTATAAACGCTCTAAACTCTTGTTTTGAAGTCTGTTTTATTTGCAGGCACACTAAGCTGTGTGTGAGCTGACGGCATCCTTACGTCACCTCACAAGTGAACTGTGTATTATTAGCTAATGCAGCTAATTAGTTTAGCTTATATATAGTTTATATGTTAGCTGTGTTTAGCATTATGTCCTAGCTTAGCAGTTTGTCCCCAATGCGACATATTTCAAGATAGCTGTTAACCAGAATTTCATTCCTGATACCTAATTTTTTAATCTCGTGGCTTTCAAAATACTTATTATTATTATTTACATTGTGGTTTTAAAACGCAAATTTAGCTTGTAACCAGTAGTGTGTGCTATGAAAGCTGCACTTGTTTGTGCTGTTTAAACTTCTTGTTTTCGTGGTACACCATGCCACCTGAACCAGGGATGATTGTAGTGTTGTAACCTTACACTCTGTTGTGTGGACCGGTCTCTGTTTACACTGACTCCACCGGGCCCTGTAGTGTTATTACCAGATAAGCTGTCTTGTCTGTCTCCTGGGAGAGGGGGGGGCATGACACTTTAGCGGGAGAGGAATGTCTCCAGGCTGTGGAGGGTGTGGTCCCTCCGAGGGGTACACACACACACACACACACACACACACACACACACATGCCTTTGTTTTTCAGTTATTTAGGTTCAACACAGAAGAGAAATCGGCTGTGGATACAGAAAGAAATGCATCTCTCTCATATATGAGAACATCAAACTCCAGACTTGCAACAGCATAAAGCTGCAGTGGCTGCTGATTTCAACATAAAGTGGATTTACACAATTAGGTCCAGATGCGTTGGCTGTCATACCAATGAGATCCTTATGCATAATAATAATGTCTCCATCTTGCCAGAGGTTAAGGCAGAGCTGCAGGTCATACCGCTGCTGCTGATAGTGCTATCAAATATTTGTATGATTCCCAACTTAAACAGGGAAATACTTCACTTACTTGTGTTAAGTATTTAGAGCCACAAGACTAACAAATTACAGTTTTTTACCATGGATGATTTTTATATCTCTCAGATGAACTAGGCCAGTATGTTGATCATTTTTTCAGTGATGTCAAACAGTGTGATTGGGCCAACCTCAATGATTATGCACAGCATTTACCAGTACACTACTTGAAGGTTAGGTATTGCTATCAAGTAGGGCTGACCCAAATGCTTCGACTGTTGCCATGGTAATCACCCTCAAAATCAGTATAAGTATGTAATAATAAAGTATAAATCCCCAAATAGCCCATGAAATAAGGAATAATCCCACAACATTATTCATTTCTCATATTCAACATTAATTATTATTAGTTATTCTCAGACAGATATGTTGTTATGTGTAGAGGTGCGTGTGTGTACAGTAGTGTGGCAGCGGAACTGTCCCGAAGCTTCGAATACCTTCGAATATTTCTCACCGAGCTTTGAAGCCCAAAAAATGGTATTCGGGACAGCCCTACTATCAACACTGAAAAAGTGACATTGTGCCAACCTTATCAAGAACCAGCTGGTTCTTGATAAGGCAACTGAAATTGGAGTTAGATGCACATAGACCTATGTTTGCAAGAGGAACCATGGTGTGTAAGAGCGTGTGTGTGTCTCTTGTGGCTGTACCTTCAGTGTTTCCTAAATCATCTGGTCAAACTGACTGGCCTTTGTCTGTCAACTCATATTAACAAGTACATTATTTAGATAATTTTACAGTATGCCTGAGTCTCAATCTTAGACCGGTAATAAATATCCTCCTGGGTCTGTGTCCGTAGCTTGAAAATGGATCTGTCCTTATCGAGCGAGCCATAATCCCCATGTTGAGAATATAGGAAAATGGTTAGAAGCAAGATTTTTATGAGCAGGTAGGAATAAATGATCTCAGCTTTTAGCTGGGATGGTAGTGTCAATAATCGCTCCGTAAAAATAAGCCGTAATTTAAATAAGCAATTGCCTTTTCAATTTGCATCGAGAGGACTTACTCCCTTGTTTACTCTGTTTTAGGCCTATTGCAAAACAAACACCATGTGCAAGCTTTTCTTATTGTCTATACACAGTGTAATACGATCATCATCTCTCGAATTGCACAGCAATCGCGTGAAAGAGCATGAGTTTGTGGGTTCTTCTGGGGACAGTCGCTGTGCTGTTCAGCTTTAAGCGAATGGCACAGGTCTACCTCTCCTCAGTCCCTGTTTGTCCACAGGTATAAAAGAAGATGAAGCAAATATGACGTCAGTGAAACTGTATTTAGCTGCTGTGGTTGGCATCAGTATGCAACAGTCTCTTTGAGCGGTGTGCTTGGATGTGAATTTGTGCTCCATGTTTGACAGTTCACAAACCATGGCTGCTGGTCTGCTGGTCTTTCAAAGCATTTTTTTTTTTTTACTTTAGAGAAAGGAACCTGTTTGACTGGCTTTAAACACACACACACACACACCACACACACAGTGCAGTGCTCTCCCATTCCCTGGCTCAGAGGTATTTCTTGGAGAAGCATGACTGGTCACATGAGGTATGGTTGCTAAGCTGCAGGGCAGAGCCTGTAACGAGTGACCACCCTCATTTGTTTAGTGTTGGTTTTGCAGACAGCCAGTCCACAGTCCAGCTCGAAATGATGCTCGTATTTTTTTTAGTTTTTGTGGAGCTCCTCCGGTGTGTGACCACATTTTATATGGTCCCATAATCCAAGATCAATATTGCCATTCATAAAACTCAATGAATTAGAACCGTGGGTTGATGGCCATTTTACTGCTCACTGGTCCACAGGGACCTGGGCACGGTTAGGTCTCCGTGAATTAATGCGCTTATTGTAGCCTTTATTAGGTTTCTAACTCTTTCCAACAAAAACACAGTTTTAACAAATCGGCCCTGCTGTCGTCTAGTGTGTGCCCAGCTTGTACTGGGTTGGTCTGCTCTGCTTTCTAGTACAATTTATTGGGCTGCCTAGTGGGGCAGATTTAATGAGTAAACAGACTCGAGGCGTGGATAAACCATTACCTTTTTAAAGGAGAAACCACCAGCTGGAATGATTTTTTTTTCAAGTGGTAAGAGTTAGTTAACATTATTTCTCCTAAATCTGTGCCTTGGTCTTAGATTTGTTTGGGGGAAAAATGTCTTTGGTTTTACTACTTTTTAAATTTCAATTATAACTGTAACTTTTAGAAAAATGTAATTACAAATTCTTTTACTTTATTGTGTCCCCAGAACCATAATGTCCCACACAACTCCAGCCTGTACAAGAAGCCCTTTGCGGAGTCATTCGAGGAGACTCCTCTACTGGTGGCCGTGCTCACCTACATGGGCTACGGCATCCTCACCATCTTTGGCTACCTCCGAGACTTCCTCCGACAATGGAGCATCGAGAGGTGCCACGTGGCTCGGGAGAAAGAGGAGCAGAAGGTAAAGTAGTTTGTACCCCTTTGAATGCTAAGGCTGATTTAAAAAAACAAACTGAATGCGAAGCTATTCAAGGTGAATTTGGTGAAAGAAAAGTTCAAACCATTGCTTTAGTCGGACCAATCATTCCAAGACTTTCTTTGAAAAACTGCTTATGATACCAAAGACTCTCTATAACTAAAGCTGGGGACACACCAACCCGACATCAGAGAACTAGAGGCGACGATGACTGCCTGTTGCGTCGCCTCACGTCGCCTTTGTTTTGGCTGACAAGTTGCACCCGAACACACCGCAAAGACTACAGCTGACGGCCAGTTAGCACAGACGTTCTGCGCCTGCATGACATGAAATAACTGTCCCAACCAACAGATAGCAGTAGTCTGTATTCATCATTCAAAAAGGGAAACCGGAAGACCGAGGACTGCGGCTATACAAGCCGTTGTTATGATACGTCCATGAAACAAAGCGACGTTTGCCGACCATTTTCACACCACTCTCACTCACCGCTTGGCGTCATTCCCGATGGCCATAGTCGTTGGGAAAATATCCGTGTATTGGAATGATCAGATGAGATAAAGACGAAAAATGAGAAGCGCCTTCTGTGTTTTTCCTCTTGACTTTACTCGTTGGCTTGCTTTCCTCATTTCCGTTTCTCTTCTTGTGCACTGATTAGTTTAAGCTGAGCAGCCAATCAGAGTGATTTCTCTCACCGACGGGCTCCGCCGCCGATTCAATATGCTGATTTGGCTGAAAAACCTCCAACACGGGCAGACAAGAGCCGACGGTGCAGGACACACCGGAAAAACTAGGCCGACAGACGCTCACCGCTCCAAACTGTCCGACGGCCAACCATCGACTTGGTGTGTCAGGGCCTTAAGATGACGCATTACAAACTCTGCCAATGGTTTGAAATGATATACACTTCCTGTCTCCTAAGTCGAAGCGTTCATGGTGTTCGCCCCCCCCCCATCCCCCCACCTCGTTTGGAAGTGTTCTGAACGTTGTGTGGATGGATGAAAGCAGATTGGTTTATATTTGCATAATTTATTTATATTCTCTTCTGCTAAATTAGATATTTACACAGCTAACAGCCATATTTAGCATTATGAAAATTAGCTAGCTAGGGAGTTTGTGAACGTTAGTCGCCAGATCTCGCGAGAGCGTGTTGCTGAGACAGAGAAAGGTCTTGTACAAAGTAAATTTTCTCCTGATTTGTCTGTTTTGAAAAATGTAATTTTAGTGTCAGAATGTTTGAAAGATACGTGGCTAAGTGAAAAATGGGTCCATTATTTACTTTGGTGACTATGGGGCGAAAGAATCAGTCACGATCTGTGTTCACGTTCACTTCACCCATTGGAGTTAATAGACTCAGGACCTGCCGCTAGCCTCCTAAAGCGGCGAGGCAGTGGCGAAACCCACATGACACAGATACATGAAACTAACTCTCAGTACATTGTCTCCTTTCTGAACTGTCTCTGATGATACTTATACGCTTTTTCTGTCTTGATTTGTAAGCACAGATTGCAAGATAGCGCTTTACTTTTATTACAGCACTGCGTTCAAGGTTTCATATTTTGATTTTCAGATTTCTAATCCTGGAAAAGAACTCGTACAAATCACCTCCTGCCACATTAGCTGTCACAGCGTTTCAAGTCTTTCACACTCTCTGTCACACCTATTATATCTGGTTCAACAGTAATCACTGACTGTCGCCCTCATTTGCCGCAGAACAAAGACGGCTCCCTTGGAATATAATGAACTGCCATTAAGAAATCACCCACACTTTCCCATTTCCCCCTGCAGGATTTCGTCCCCCTCTATCAGGACTTTGAGAACTTTTACACCAGGAACTTGTACATGAGGATTCGAGACAACTGGAACAGACCCATCTGTAGTGCCCCCGGTGCTAAGATGGACCTGGTGGAGAGAGTTTCCCCCGACTACAACTGGACCTTTGAGTAAGTTGCTGCACTTTGTTGTAGTTATGAGTGTTCTGTGTCTGTATGTGCGCAGGGTTTATTTAGAATCAAGGCGTTGTCCATGACGGTCATTACTCCCCATAAGGTGTGTATTTCTGTGCCACTGATCCTTAGCTCAACAGGAAGTTCACGCATCTGCACTTTAAGTCACTGACCTCTTATTTCTGATAATAAGCGTGACGTCAGCCATGCTTCAGATACTGAAAGCCATCTGTCACATGGTACTGAACAGAAACACTATACACTAACACTGCCCTAAACACACAGTCCTCTACAAATGACAGAGGTAGGATAAATACAATCCATTCAAGACTGCACAAAATTTAATTGAATGTCATGTAATTGATTTAATTTTGTCCCATTATCTTAACTTATTCCCTGTTGTTACCTAAAGGTAATTTTGACTCACTGTTTCACAAGAACTGCTTGAGTTCTGTGATGTTTCAAGACACAAAAATGCAGTGATATACGCTAGATAGCAGTGAAGGTTGTGTCATATTTGTCCTATTTATCTCATTGGTATGTGCAGTATAATATGAACTATTCCAGCTGAATTCCCTTTGGACAATAAACTATTGTATGACTGCCAGTTATCATGCACGGTGATAATAAAAGATAACATTGAACAGGAAACCGTTGCCAGGCAACCAGGGCAGCCAGGCACACATGTTGAAGATAATTATTTCTATTAACCTCGAGTCAGGGTACCATTTGTCTGACTTTCTCTGTCTCTGTCAGGGACACGGGCAGAGTGGTGAAGGACGTCATCAATATGGGCTCATACAATTACCTCGGCTTTGCTGAGAACACCGGGGCTTGTGCCGATGACGCTCTTGAGGCCACGGAAAAGTACGGCGTCGGCGTGGGCAGCACTCGCTGTGAGATGGGTAAGGGTTAAAAAGAATAAGTTAGAAGATCTGCTTTTTTTAAGCTTTCATGATTTGTCCTCATCTAAGAGTGCTTTTATCATAGAAATTGAGTCAATTCATGATCCAGCTGGTGAACAGCTGCTCCCTCTTTTGTCCGTTGCTCTTTCAGCGTACAACAGAGGCTACAGGCTTAAGTGGTTTTGAAGGACTGAAAGGTTGAGTTTGAAATATAGTGAGTGAAGCATTGTGAAAGCTTTGAAGTTCAAGTCCGTTTCAGTTCAGCACATAGTTTGCTGCAGCCTCCTTTTGACGTTGGCAGCTGCTGATTAGTTTGTCACATTTAATCTTGTAATCTTTAGCAAAAGAAAAGCTGAGGTTCGTGGTGTAGTTAGCTTAAAGGGGCCCTATGGAGTTTTCTTTCAAACAAACAAAAGTTATGTTTACATTCAGTGTAACTCACAAATATTTTAGATGTCTGATCCTTCCTTGAGGTCTACCAAACGTGTCCTTCCTCATAAAACATTTGCAAAGTCGATTGATGGCTTTGATGATTTAAAGTATTTTAAATCCAGCATTGTTTACATCCTAGCTTGCATTCTTTGTCTTCCTTACCTTTGCTGGCGCATTGCACCACGTCTTGGCATGTTGCCGCCACCTGTTGATGAGTAGAATAGTGTGACACCACTGGCAGGACTGTGTATTGCGTAACTTATATGCGTTCTTGTGCACGAGATAAACAAAACAGGGACCTACTCATAGAAAAGCTCCATAGCGCTACTAGTGGTAAAGAAAGAATCCATAGGGAACCTTTAAGGAAAGTGGACTGACCTCACTGTTTGTTTAACAGTTCTAAGAAAACAAGTGTGACTTAAACATTTGTCCCTTAAGACAACTCTGAAAGTTACAGTACACGGATGGGAAATTGTATTTAAACTGAGATTATGTTGTTTCCAGGGAACCTGGACATCCACGAGGAGCTGGAGCAGTTGGTTGCCAGGTTCCTGGGTGTTGAGTCATCCATGGCTTTTGGCATGGGCTTCGCAACCAACTCCATGAACATTCCTGCTCTCACCGGGAAGGTATGGAATTTCATTCACTTCCTCTGTTGTTGTTTTTCCTCTCCGTAGAGCATACCGCTCTTCTTGATTTGATTACTTTTTAATTTAGTTTTCTGTGTTTTATAGTTACATTGGCGCCTGCAGTATGGGTATACTGTAATTGTATTTGAGTGCATTAACAGTTTTATTGTTATGGAAAAACACTGTTTCCCGTGTAAAGTGAAAACACGCTACGTTTTCAGATGTATGGCCAAGTTTGAAGAGTTCAGACTTTTCCACAACACACTAGTTTCCTGGCACAGAGCTTTCAAAACATCTTGAGTGCAGGGGGTTGGGGATTGATATTTGACAAGTCCCAGCCACTGTTGTTCTAACCCCAACAAATCACAGACTTTACTCGCCTTCTTACTTGCCTTTTTCTTCCCCAGCCAATTTCGCTTGAACAGGAAGTAGAACTCTGAGCTGACAGGCGTGTGTACCTTGTGAGTCAAAGAACACATTTCCTGACAAGCGCATGAGTGAAAATCGGACATGTAGATGGACAAAGAGAGAGAGAGAGAGAAAATGACAGCAAGACAGTTAAGATTTGACTCACTGCCACTGTCAGAAGGGTTCATAAATTCTTAACGATACCTGTCATTTTTCTGCCAGCTCACATCCGTATGTCATGGCATGATTGCGTGTTGTGTAACAAGCCCATTTATTCATTGACCAGAGGAAATGGTGCGACCTGTCTGAACGTTTGGGCGTGTTGGCTTTAAGAGGTGGATAAGGGGTCGGCAATATTTATGATATAATGAACAAAATATTTCCATCCTGGAAACACATTGCCTGGTTATGATCAGTCAAACTCTGAGAGAAATCCTAATGTGGCTTTTAATAACACAAGTCTTGTTTTGTTGTTTTCACAGTCTGTGCAAACTTCACTATGGTTCTGGGTCCTTTTCAATTCCAATATTTGGGATCATTATTTCCCAGTTCATTAAAATGTATAATTGGATAATAAGTATTATTTGACAAACAAAAACGTATGGGGTACTTTTTTGCCTTTTCACACTTTTCTGAGGGAAGAAACACTATATGGACATTATAGTGTTGATGGTAATAGGTATACTTAGTCACACACACAGTATTAAAGGTTCATGTGAACAGCATAACTCGAACAAGCCTGGATCGTTGGCCACGCTGCGGGTATGTTCCAGTATTCCTCAAAGAGGAATGTTCAGAGTCTGGGCAAGAAAGACATTGCTCAACACAAACACTCCCAGCATGTGAAATCCTGGATTATTACAATTATGCAAGCAAAGCTCTAAAGAGGGTTGAACTTGAATATTTCTCACTGAATAGTGTTTGACTCCCCTGGCTAATTGGGGATCGCTGCACTCCTGATGTACAAACTGAGATCATCAGCTAATAAAATCAAAAATAGTTCAAAAAGACTACCTTTTTTTCCCCTTCTCTTTTCCTCTTGTTTTTAGGGTTGTCTTATTCTGAGTGACGAGCTGAATCACGCGTCGCTGGTGCTGGGTGCTCGCCTGTCTGGCTCCACAATTCGGGTCTTCAAACACAACAGTGGGTGACCTCCAATAATAAGCACATTACCTAAAAAAGGTTGGATAGAATTCTGACTTAGACCCTGTTCAGGCCTGGCATTAACATGCGTTCTGAGTGATCCGATCACAAGTGGACAGCTCTAAGTATGCCTGTTCACACCTGGCATTAGATTGCGTCTCCACATGCGTCTCCAGTGACCACTTGTGATCGATCTCACTTCCCCGCTCTATATGCAAATAAACACGTAGTAAACGCATAGCTAATACAGCGGACGTTGTGACGTAATATTACATGTCAGTAGTAATATCCTACATATTTGTGAAGCGAGTGGACGGTTGTTCGCTCTGTGCAGAACACTGGAATGAAAACACCGACACATCACCGACAGTATGATGCACTTCCCGTGCCTAGTCTGATAGATAAGATATATTTTAACAAAATGCAGTTGTACCGACAGAATACAGTAGTGCACAGAAGCTGTTTCTATGTCGCGAGGCAGACAAGCGCTCGCGTCTGCCAGTCCATTCACACGAGGAGCGCAATGAGACCCGACGGATCCCAGCGGGACGTCAGTTGAGTGGGTGGTCCTTAATGTGGCCCAGGACGCATTCACGTACACACTGCTAAAAGAATGTGGACATGTGTGGCCCAGACCACCTCTGAATGTGGTCTGAGCGATCGGATCTCAATGCGTCCTCAATACGTCTTGAGTGCATTCACACCTGTATTTAGAGCTGTCCACTTGTGATCGGACCACCCAGGACGCATGTTAATACCAAGGCTGAACAGGGCCATAGAGTACACCAAATGTCGGTAGTAACACAGTACACATAGGATTAAAGTGGCTACAGTGGCTCTTTCAACATTATGAGACAGGATTTAGCTATAATCTGCTTTACCCAACAGGAGAGCATATACATTTAACATGGGTGTGAGTTACAGCAAGTTGCTTCACTCAATGCAATTTTGTTCTCTTACTTTATTTCTACAGGTTTTTTTTTTTTTTTACATTTACTTAGCTGTCATTTTGTCTTTCTCTTATGTACTATATTGAATCGCACAGTAGGTGTGGTGTGATTTTATTTTATTTTTTTCTTCTTTTTTGGGTGGTTAAGGACGAACACACACATACATACACAGTCACCAGAAATCCTGACTTACTGTTACCCCAAGCTCACGCTCACCAACCAGGAACCAGCCGGGTTGACTGCTAAGAAAACACTCTCAATGCTTCAAAGGGCTGCGATCATAAAATATTGACACTCATCCATTAATTAAAGAAAGCTCTCGTATTACTTTAGGGGAATAAAATCTATCCTTAGACAACAAAAGTTTTTGTTTTCTTTGTGTTGTAGACATGCAAAGCCTGGAGAAGCTGCTGAGGGACGCTATCGCACACGGGCAGCCGAGAACACACCGACCCTGGAAGAAAATTCTCATTGTGGTGGAGGGCATATACAGGTATACGCAATAATCTTCGTCTTTCTCTCACACGCATGCACATACAGTATATGCTGTCTTGAGCTAGTTAAGCGCTAATTAAGTTTTATTTCTGTTTTTATTGGTATTTTTATATCACTGCTGAATCACATGACATTACCACATTGTTTACTGCCAATTACTTGACACCCACAGTTGTCGGGGTGAGGACTCATTAATCTTTATTTAGCTTGAGTGGTAGTGCATTTGCCACTTTATTTGTGAGCAGAAACATGAAAACACTTTCAAACAGATAGCAATGTGTAGTATTTTGCTACATTCTTCCGTGACATTGCCGTTGGCGTGTTGGATGCATACCAGTAGTTGGAGTGTTACGTGTTTAGGACCTATGACAGGCTTAGTAAATCAAAACTTTTACACACTGTGACACCATAAAATCTTACATGAACATGTCCCCATCTTCACTGCAGCTGCAAACTCATTTGTAGTAAAACGATGAAGCAATATTTCAGCAGGTTAGAGTTCAATGTAGGAATATTCCTCTGCATTTATTTCACATGATGCTACTCTCACATACTGAACAAAGACATTTTCTGACGGGACAAAGTGTGAATGCCAATTTCACAATTTCTAGTTCAGTTTTGTGGCAGCACTCCCTTATATCACTTTGTTTAAATATAGAAAATAATGGCTTTTTGGAAGTGTGCCCACTGTCCTTTTAAGCATATTGTGTTCCTTGTTCTTTGCAGTGTACTTCCTATAAAGGCAATCAATCCTGTTGATCGATAGAGTTCTCAGAGAAACATACTCGATGCCCTGGCCTGCACTAATGCGATGTTAATGATGTTTCATTTCCACCGGGATTTTCAAAGCAAAAGCTTCAACACCTGCACATATGCAACTAAATGAAAGTTAAGCAGCTGTCTATAGCATCCACTGCTCACACGCTCCCTCAATTACACAGCAGCTGTCTGACGTTAGGGTTCGATTGTGTATACTGTATTCTCCATAAAGGAGCTTTGGGCAGAATATTGATAAGGGAGTGAGAAAGCTCATCACATCAAATAAACTGTTTATTTATTAGGTCTAAGTATGACATTACTACAGATGAGTTGTTGATATTAACATTATTTTCTTGTCCTGAAGTATGGAGGGGTCCATCGTGCGTCTGCCAGAGGTCGTTGCTCTGAAGAAGCGCTACAAGGCGTATCTGTACCTGGATGAGGCCCACAGTATCGGGGCCCTGGGGCCTAATGGCAGAGGAGTGGTGGACTACTTTGGCCTGGATCCCAAAGACGTCGACATCATGATGGGAACATTCACCAAGAGCTTCGGTGCTGCCGGAGGATACATCGGAGGCAAAAAGGTTTGGGAACTCTTACAGAAATAAAACTAAGGCTGTGAGGTAGATGGTGGAATATGAAGCCTTCTGTGTTGTTAGGGAAATTCTGAAGCGTACTGACGATAGTAGCTGAAGCACTTCGTCATCCTCTTTAGGGACCATAGCGATTTCCCAGCTGCTGAGACCCAGCACGTTGTGTGTGTCATTCAGTTTTAGTATTGGTAAACACTATTTACCAGTAATGGGAATGTAGCTTCCTTTTCTTCTGAAAAGGAACTGATTCAGTGTAAGCTTTCATTTTCAGTCTGAGTAGAGCTGCAAACAAGACTACTTCAGTTGGCCTATGTTAAGAGAAATATAGCAAGTGTAAGCATACATATACAAGATGGACTTAAAAACAGAAATGACTGGCTGAAACACTCATTTTTCACAGTTTAAAATATTGGACAGTTAGTAGGGTTGGGGAAAAAAATCAATTCACCTATGTATCTCGATTTATTTATTTATTTATCTTTTACGATTTTGAAATTGATTTTTTATTTATGCCAGAATCGATATATTTGCTTCATTTGAGTCTATGTGGAGGTAGAAGTTACAGCTTTTATTGTTGTAGTCAAAGTAACGTGACGTCATATCCGTTCCGTATCCGTCACCAAACAGAGACGCAGCTGGCCGCAGCGAGCCGAAACGACAAACCAGAAAACGGCAGACTGTCCATGTGGTTACGACCTGCACTCTCATATTTTAAAACCACCGTGGTAAACACTACACTTACAGTAAAGTATGGAAAGTAAGGAAACATGTTCACACGTTGCCAGGAAAAGCAGAGCTAGACATCACGGCTAGAGCTGCATGCTAACTCTGTCATGGACAGGAAACTTTATTGTATTGCGGTAATGTGCGGTCAAGCCAGCCGTAACTCTGTAGAGCACCCATATACAGACATTTATGTTAAATGCATTCAAACGGCCCCGATGGACCTGACCATGGATGTATAAAGAGAACGGAGCCAAGTAGAGAGCTAGCGACGGACTTGGCGAAGTTAGCGGAAGTATACACGTGTGACTACGTCCGGTTTTCAAAATATGGTGTTAACGAAGGGAACTATATTCAAAATACATATATGGAAATAAGATTGATGGATTATATTCACCAGTAGTTTATAACATTGCATGTTCCTTATAATTTAAAAGAAAATACCACTAATTTGTGAGGGAAATTTATTAATAAATAATGCCTGACAATGACTGATATACTTGACTTCAGGACATCTCTGACTACATACATGCTGAAAATCAAACATTTTTACTGTATTAATTTAGATATTTTTCTTAGGAAAAGTCTTTAGAACTGTATGATTCAACTTTTTCCCATGGTCTAGTGTTAAAAAAAGTTAACAAAAATCGCAACGCATATCAAATCGGCACCTAAGAATTGTGAAAGTATTGAATCGGAAGATAGGTGTATCGCCCCAGCCCTAACAGTTATGCCCAAAATGCCCAGATGATGGTGCATTAACTGAAATATTGTTTCCTTAGAAATGAGGAAACCCTCAACCTAAACCGGCAAATTGGTCCATTTACAATATTCCAATTCTAAAGCCGCTTATTTAACCAATTATGTACATTATATCATGCATAAGAAATAATGTGGTAATAGTAGTATAGTTTTTTCTTTTTACTCTATACTCTGACAAACGGCATTAAAATATAGTTTTACTCACCATCAGTAATCAGCAGCCTTAATAACAAACTTTTTATTTAATTATCTATATGTGATGGAAGGCTTGTGTTTTTACAGAAACAAAATAAAGAGTCTAAAACAAAACAAGTGTTGTAATATTTCAAAAATCTGTCGGTCACAATTAGTGATTTGGACATAAATTTGTGTCTTGTATCGTGCAGCTTGTCTTCTGTGTTACTATAACAAATTGAATGTTTTGTTTCCTTGTTGATATTTGAAAATAAAAGTGACGTTGATGTAATTTCTTTGTCAGGAGCTGATCGACTACCTGCGGCGCCACTCTCACAGCGCCCTGTACGCCACCTCCATGTCCCCGCCTGTGGTCCAGCAGATCATCACCTCTATGAAGATCATCATGGGAGAGGACGGGACCACACTGGGTAGGTGCCAGAAAATGACACCAATTACTTAAAAGTGCATCTCTGTATTGGCCGCAGCGTTGCGTAAAGAGAAGAGAGGACACTAAAGGCAGCTTAAATCACTATCCGGTCCACAGATAGTGGGGCGACGGACATCATCTTTTACTATGGTTGCCACTTGCAGAAGCCTTTGGGTGGGAAAGACACAGAGCAAGTAGAAATGCAATCTTGGTGAGCTTTTCTTGCTTTTTTTTTTTTCCTTGCGGTTGCAGCAATTCTGAAATGTCCAAGATTTCTGGGTCACTCATGTTTTGCCAGTCTGATTTGAGGTTGTAGTTGCACTCTACTGCTTGTATTTAGCCTGACCTTCCAATCAATGACCACACGATGGCAGTATAAGCCTGCGTTTCAGATTGGATTCACTCCTGCAAACCAGTCTGTACCAGATGACTGGCTGACAGACGTTAGTTACTATAGCGTTCAACTCACATCAGCTTCGCCACTTTTTGTACTTTGACTCCTTCATACTGTGTGCTTGTTTACCTTGGAAATGTTTCATTCCCAGCCGAGAGATAAAGGCTACTATCTGTGGTCAACTGGCAATTATTCACCAGTAAATAAAGGTGTGTTAGACCGCCTTATCAAACTGTGTGGCGTGTGTGAACCCACTCTAGATATAAAGTAAATGCCACAGGAGTGTTTTAGGGTGACAGTTGGTGATTTCTCTCTAAGTAAAATTGTATTACTTGAGAAAAAATATTTTTAAAATGATTTTCTAATAGTTTGAGATGGTTACTTACTTTAGATCTTGAGGACCTCTTTTGTAAGCTGAAGAGTTGTACTTAAAAGTTGCAGGTGATTTTATTTCACTACCCAATCTGATGGCGCAATGAAACCTGCAGTTTGTCCCTTCAGCATGGTTTTGTATATTTAAAGGTCTCTCTGTAGTC
Source organism: Sebastolobus alascanus (assembly GCA_916701645.2). Classification (NCBI taxonomy): domain Eukaryota; kingdom Metazoa; phylum Chordata; class Actinopteri; order Perciformes; family Sebastidae; genus Sebastolobus; species Sebastolobus alascanus. The sequence goes on along the minus strand of CAKAOJ020000011.1, from coordinate 6,512,102 downwards.
CTCTACAGCAGCCTCCTTCTGCCTTTATCTTTTGGGATGCACATTTTTAAAACTGATGTGTGGACAGTTCCTTACCTCTGTCCGATTCAGCCCAAGCTGATGTAAGGTCTTGAAGTGGTGGTATGTTGACTCTTCTACCCTCTCCCTTTTATGGCTTTCAGATGTGTGTTTCTATGTGTGTGCTTCTTTGCCTTCATGCTGGGTACAAAGCAGCATGGTGCTTAGAGCCAGAGATCAGTGCAGATCAAACCCTGTTGGACTCATCTCCTACACACACAAACAGGTCACTAAGTCTTGTTTTTGTTGCGGGGCGGCACCCCTTTACTCTTTACGAGGCTTGATTGATGCAGCCTCCCTTAAAATGCTGACTTAAGATCAGATTACCCTGCTCCCCCAGTCATTCAATCATTAGGTACAGGAATAAACACCTTGGAGCAACCTTTTATAGTATCCACAAGGTCATCCACTCTTTCTCCAAACCATTTCTGAGAAGAGAAGGCCAGGCTGGCCGACCTTACAACATTTCCTTGTAGGACAATGACAGTCTGATTGGTTGCAGGCCCATCACTGTTTGAAATTCAGGGCTTTGAAGATTCGGACACTGACACAAAGTCAAAGTGACAGTTGAGCTGCCTGCACACATTTTGTTGCTGCGTTCAAGTTGCTGGTGACGGCTGCTCGTGGTTCCCGGCACAGGCCTGCATCAAAACGGGACATTTGCTGTTTGAAGCTTGCATCAATCAAATATGTAGATGAGACATAAAAGGGTTCAGGACGGGCAAAGCTTTTCTTCAATATGAAAAGAACGTTTAAGTGCTTGAAAAGCAAAATGTCTGACTATCATATGCTACTGTCTTTTGCCAACTGATCACTTACTGCTGAGAATAACTTTGGATTCCCTTTGACCGTCGAAAAACAATCTCTGGATAATATAATGTCAGACTTTGTTGTGTCTCAGGCTACTTTGAGGCTGTGGTGCTTCTGCTCTGTTTTTTCAGCACAGCCAGGCAGATATGTGTTGCTGTTGGCGCTTTGTGCCATATGGTTATTTGTTTGGTTAAGATGCTATCTCTGGAGGCTTAGCCCGAGGATTCACATCGTGAATCCACAGTCTGCATCAGACTGACACGTGAGGATTGATGCCTGTTTAGTTTCAGCCCCTTGACCTCGACCTTAAAGAATCCCGGTCATCTTCAAAGGCGAGTGGTGTAGCGCTGTCTGCAAATAAGTGTAGGACATGATAAAAGACATGTTTACTGATGAGGTTTACACTAATCCTATGGATTTCTTTTCTTTTGTTTTCGGGTCGATATGGTTTTGTTATTGGGGTAGGACATGGCTCAGTACAAGTGACTTCTTACTCCACCTTGGATGTGTTTTATTACTTGGGTTTGAGCTGTCTAGTGTGCTGTGTCGAATACCATTTTTTGGGCTCTGGAGCTCCCCCGCACATGCTTTTTCAAACAAAAATGTGTCATGATGAGTCCATTAGTGCTGCTCGTGTGGAAGGCACACACACGCATTCAGCGTCAATGACCCGCTAGCTGCACATTATCCCGCTTATTACACAGCTACTTTCTTAAGAAATCAACAATTTGACACAAAAACGGTCCGCCAGAGTCCGACATCAGAACTGCGCCCATAGCAACAGTCCACTATACATAGCAACGGTCTGCTATAAAGAAATAACAGACCATAGAACGCCGTGATTGACCAATCAGAATCGAGTATTCAACAAAGCCGTGTAATATCTAATAATAATTAACGCTGAATATGAATAATGTTGTGGGATTATTCCTTATTTCATGAGCTATTTTGGGATTTATACATTATTATTACATACTTGTATATAAAAAAAACATTCACAATGTACAAAAATACAATACACAAAAATTCCAATATTGATTACCATGGCAATGGTCAAAGCTTCGAAGCATTCGGGTCAGCCCTAGTTTTGAGGCTGCTGTGTTCGTGCTAAGTGTCTCCTCTCCTCATCCGCTTGTGTGTGCAAGTGTAGATGTACCGCAAAGTTTATGGGCCCTTGTACCCTAAATGGCGCCGTTTTGGGGCTGCTGTCTCCGCTCATTACACACCGCACTGCCCGGCTGTAAGTCCATGCGTAATGCAGCCTGCGGAGGCTTCCTCTTGGCCCTTTCGGCCCGAGCCTCGCAGTTGTTTCACTCCGACATAAGCGACGGCGAAGGACTCAGCCAGACATTCTCCTTTTTCTGCTGAGATGAACAGCATAGTGCTGCAACACATGTCTTTAGGTTTGATTTAAGGCATTCTTTTTTTTTTTAGGATTCTGTTATTCTACAATATTGTTGTTTGCATTGTTATTGAATAAGAAGCATTTTCCAAAAGGTTCGGTGTGTTTTATGCATGTTTGTCATCCCGAGGGGTTAAAAAAAATCGAATATCCGAATACCAAAATTGAAAATCGATTGTCTACCCAACGAACAAATAACTGAATAGTCAAATAAATAAATAAATAAAATGCAGAAATCATCAATGATGGATGACTCTGCAAAAGTACATGCTGTTTCCTTCACTTGGCCTCTATATAAGAGCTAATAATACAGTTTTATGAGGCTTACAAGCATAAAAAATAACTAAACACTAGTGATGTAGAACCTGCATACCCCCACAGGTGTTTTCACTTATTGTGGCTGAATAGACCTCTGTACAGGTTGCATGGAACTGCGTACGGTCACCACATGTACTAATGCGAGTAATAAAGGTGTAAGTTGTTGCGCCCTAACAGGTGCAACAGGACGATGATGATAAGAAGAGGTCTAATCAGGCAAATGAAGTGCAAACACCTGTGTGGGTGCACCAGGGTTGAGAGGGGCCGAAGAAGTTAAGAGATGCAAACTGGTAGATACTTGTTACTAAGTTTGTCTAATTGCAACAGAACAACTGTTTTAATATATTTTTCTCATCATAAATATAGTCTTCGTACATGGTGTTGAGCTTTAGTTACAGTAAAGTAAGGCAGGCTTTCCACCTTACGACCTATTAAGTATACACAGTCATTTAACTGTTGTCCATCCCGGTAACCAAAATAAGCTTAATAAAAGATTTATGCCCACATTGTGAAATATCCCTCTGTTTATCTCCCCTTTCCAGGTGCTGATCGCATCAGACAGCTGTCAGAGAACACCACCTACTTCCGCAGGAAACTCCGCGAAATGGGCCTCATCATTTACGGCAACGATGACTCGCCTGTAGTGCCCATGATGCTCTATATGCCTGCCAAAATTGGGTATGTGATTCTCCTCCATTTCATATTATTTGATATATTTTCAATGCTTTAAACATCAAGGATAATTAGGATGGCTAATCTCCCAAATGAATTCACATTTGGAAAAGACATAAGGGCTCTAATTTAAACGACTTTTCTTACTGTTCCAACCCTTTTCCAAATAGAGTCTGACTTAATGTGTGGAAAACTGTTTATGATTTCACTTTCACACATTAAAGGGAACACCATCTAAGATGTGGTGATGGTGGCGGTGGCGGTGGAGAGATCACATCATCAGTTGGATTTGCAAAGTGTTGCCCTGTGTCTAATGTTGCCGTTTCTTTTTAAGGGCGTTTGGTCGGGAGATGTTGAAGAGAAACATCGGCACAGTGGTTGTCGGCTTCCCAGCAACACCCATCATCGAGTCGAGGGCGCGTTTCTGCGTTTCGGCCGCCCATACCAGAGAGATGCTCGACACAGTAAGTCATCTAATAATAAATCCAATCCCTGTCCGAAAAACACAATGAAATAATGTATCTATATTTATGTTAAAAATTAAAAATAGGTGAAAAATAAGTAAAAAAAATTAAATTTCCAGCAGAGACATCACATAGGTTTACACTTTTATTTTTATTTTTAATCACTACAAGGGACTGTAGCTGATGATGGGTGACATAATCAGCAGTTCCCTTACATTTCCTTGCCATTTCTTTCCTCTCAGATGTCTCGCCATAAAAGGACTGTCTTTAAAAATGGTGTCGAAAGTTTCCACTTGCAGTGGGAACAAAACAACTTCAAAGGGAGCATGAAAATCACTTTAAAACGGTCATTAACACGTCAGCACAAACTGGAAAAATGGCTCTAAGAATATTTGCATTTGCTCCACTGTCATCTCTTATATGCGTCAGTAAGATGATCACCTCTTTCTGTATTGGGGGAGATGAGTAAAACTAGTTTCTTGGACACTCTGGGCTCTATGTTTTTATTGAATGCTGCCACTTCCAATATACGACTGACATCCGGTCTTTATTTATCATCCAAGATGTAAAGAGAGAGTCTCTGATCAGTCTGTCCTCTTCACCACTGGATCCAGTTCAAGGGATAATGTTAGCGGACAGACTTTTATTGCTCAAGACTGAATCTTATCCTCAACATGAGTTTGTTTGGATCCATGGATCCAAGCACTCAGTAGCCTTTCCTCAGCTGTTGATCAACCAGATCTACCTGACTGCTGACTTAAGCTGGGCATACACTTTACGATTTTAGCCCGTTTCTGGCCCAAATTTTGAGCCGCAAGACTCATTTTAGAGTCGGACCGAATTTCAGCTTCGTCAGGCATTGTTTTCCGTGCACTGCACAGAGGGGACCAAGGACCGATTAACTCCTCCTGACCGGCCGTCGGACAATCGGATGAATTTCTGACATGTCGTAAATTTTGGTTGGTCGGCCGTCCACAGGCTCTCACACAGTTAAAGCAGAGCCACGAGCCGATTCCCCAACGTTAGTGCCTTTTTTCTACTTTTCTTCCAGTAATCAGAGCGTAGCTATCAAGATAACAATGTAAGCTAGCTCACCTCCAATTCTCTCTGCAAAATGGACAAACTATACTGTCCACGTCTTCCTAGCCACCTGCGCGTCCATATACGCCGGCGCCTCTTTTTTTTTTTTTTAGATGTTTCAGCAGACAGAATGGCACAAATGATCAAGGCAGCACATTTCTGCCTTGTTAGCACTGTGACCCATACAGACCTCTACTAGCAAACAAACTCTACCTGCCTCGGAGCTTTAAAACAAATCTTTATTGACAACTGACATCCAGAACGGTGCTCAGGGGCCGACGGGCCGTGTTTTTTTTTCTTCTATTTTACACGTACAGTGTGAGCACTCAGGTCGTGGCTGACGACCGGACCGTACACTGTGAGCACATAAATCGCGAGATTTGGCTTTACATCCCAAACGATCTACTCGTACAGTAGGAGTAGGAATTACACAACATTTCTAAAATCGTACAGTGTATGCCCAGCTTTACAATTTTGTATGAGTGTGTGTGTGTGTGTCTGTCCACATACTCAAAGTGTGCCTGTTGAATAATTAAGGCTCCCAATGTGTCCTTTATTATAAAAGAACTTGGAAGGCCAAGCTGCCTCCGAGAATTACAGCGTGGCTCAGACGGAGACTTTTATTTGAGCTGCTCTGTCTCTCCAAAGACACTTCATTCATCTTACTGAGGAGCATGTCAACACCGTTTGTAATAGTCCATTTAAAGGGCATCAGCCTGCCTTTGTAGAGCACTTCGAGGAGCCGCTTTTTCCGTCTTTGGAGCAGCCAGCTCTCACTATTTCTCAAACCATGGAATCAGAGAAAAAAAAGGTCAGGAGGAAGGTAAATTGTTTCCAGGTGCCCTGCAGTGTTGCAATGCTGATACAGCCTCTTGTGGAAAGACGTGGAGGAGTTTCTGTTCAGTTGTGGTTTGTGCAGGGAGCCTTCTGTTCACCTTTTGCTTTCGGAGCCCTCTCTTCTGCAACACTCTGACATGCTTAGTGAAAAATCCAAGTGTGATTAAGGCTTATCACTTCATTTATGAGCTATAAACCTCTTTCAAGTTGTCAAGCTATGTGTGTAATCTGCTCATTTTTACTTTTTTTTTTTTTTTTTTTTTACAGTTTGGCTGTAATCACTTCATTTTGAGTGACATATATTAGGGGTGGGAATCACCAGAGGCCGCACGATACGATATTATCACTACTTCAGTCATAATACGATTTTTTTTTAATTTTTGTACTGCGATGAGATATGTTGCAATTTATTACCTTTTTTCAACTGCAAATTATGCAGTTTGTCAACATCTGTTTTATCTAATAAGATACAGTTTTCACTTTTCACAAAGGACCCCTTTGAAAATGGCCATGCCAGTTTTACCTCGCCAAAATTTTGCGTAACTTTCGAGCGTTTTTTAGCGTTCTTCCTGACAAGCTAACATGATGGTAGCAGTATCTTCACTCTTTAAGACTGACAACCTCTGAAAGACAGAATAGTGGCCGGGCCCACCGGCGGGCCGTCTGATTGTTAAAGGGACTATATGTAACTTATTACGCGCACAAATCATACCGGGTCGGTGTCCAATGCGCGCTCTGTGGGTACGCGAGCGCGCAGCAGCTCTGCTCCTGCTGCCTGCTCCTGCCTGCTTGCACACCGCGCTCGTTCTCACCCGCTCTGCTCGCTCCAACTCCACGTGAACGCGCGCACACTACACACTGCAGAAGAGTTAGTTTAGCTCTGAGAATATCTAGTGAATGTGCAGTGGACGTTTGTACAGAAATAAATGCTGCAGCTCCTCCAGACCAACAGAGGTTTCCCGTGTCTTGTGAAGTGACGGTGCTCCGCAGCGAGTTACGTTATCGTCCCGACCGGGTGTCGGTGTCTCCCCCCCCCCCCCCGTTCCCTCCGCGGTCCACAGGCTGAAGCAGGAAAAGCCAACACTAGTTTCAGCATTGATTCATGGAGAGACCCTCCTCTGGTCAGCTAACATTACTGCCAAGCAGGTGAAATATAGAGTGATATTGTGTGTTAGCTGACGTGTGTCGCCTCACTGTTTAGACCGGTGCTCGTTCATGTCTCTGTAGAGCGAGCACAAGCGCGAGCGCGAGCAACAGGACGCCGACTTTCGTTGACACTGCGGCCACAGGTGTCGCTGTGAATAAGCAATTTCTGATTCTTACATATAGTCCCTTTAAGAGGTTAATAGATTATATAATAAATAGTTTTAATCTCAATTAATCGCATGATTGTCCATAGTTAATCTCGATTAATCGCGCATTTTTTATCTGTTCAAAATGTATCTTAAAGGGAGATTTTTCAAGTATGTAATACTCTTATCAACATGGGAGTGGGCAAATATGCTTGCTTTATGCACATTATGTACATATGTATTACTGGAAATCAATAAACAACACAAAACAATGACAAATATTATCCAGAAACCCTTCCAGGTACTGTATTTAGCATAAAAAATATGCTCAAATCATAACATGGCAAGCTCAAGCCCAACAGGGAACAACAGCTGTCAGTGTGTCAGTGTGCTGACTTGACTATGACTTGCCCCAAACAGCATATGATTATCATAAAGTGGGCATGTCTGTAAAGGGGAGACTTGAGGTCAGAGGTCAAGGGACCCCTTTGAAAATGGCCATGAAAGTTTCTCCTTGCCAAAATTTAGCGCAAGTTTGAAGTGTTATTTAGCCTTTTTCGCGACAAGCTAGTATGATGGTTGGTGATGCTTTCGTAGTTTCATATGATGCCAGTATCTTCAGTCGAGCTTTAAAACTGAGCCCGCTCCAACATAAAAATCGCAAATTGCGTTAATGCGTTAAAGAAATTAGTGGTGTTAAAATGAATTTGTGTTAACACGTTATTATTGCGTTAACCGTGACAGCCCTGATAATAAAAGATTGATACCTGATGTCCGTGTATCAATACAATATGGCCATGTAAAATATTGCGCTACTATGCTGTATTGATTTCCCCCACCCCACTCCTGATATATAATGTCTTTTTGGATTGAGATTAATAGCATTCCTTCTGTTCTTTTGCCAGGCGTTGGAGGCCACCAGTGAAGTGGGCGACCTGCTGCAGCTGAAGTACTCCAGACGTGAACGGCCTCTTCCCTCGCTCGGGTGGATGGCCGAGGAGAGCCTGCTTCAGGACTGAGCCACAACATACCCTTCATGTCATATCCAACTGACCCCCAACTCACTATCCCTCCCTTACTTTACCTTTTCTGGTCTGATATCCCTCATTTCCCTCTGAGCCAGTCTCTCCACCCCACTACATCTCCTCACATCAGACCCCCATGGACTCACTTGAACCAAAGTCTTCACAGGTCTGACCCGTTTTGAGACCTGCACACCAGCACACTCTCATTCGCCTGTGTGCAGTCTGTGACCTGGACCGAAATCACCCACATCTCTCTGTACGTCCCCTCAGTCTGTCCTAACTTATTGTGACTGCATCGGTCTAACGTCGAGTCTTAATTCCTGTGTGCACAACGAATGTGTATCTTAATTGTGCAATAATATCAAGTTCTTTGCAATTCAAACAACCTAGAGCAAAGTAGACCAATTTTTCTTTGCTATGAGTTCCTACTCGTGCACTTGGAGAAAAAGAAATCTGATCGTAGCTGTTGCTATGATGAACACAAGAGGAAAACATTTTATATGTAAATATTATTTATCCCGAAGTTGGTGATGCTGCCCTAGGGTAGCATCCCAAACCTCAAAGAGAGATACATTATTTCACAGGAGTAGCATATGTGCTCCATATGTATTTATCTGATGGCTTTTTTTTTTTTTCCTAATCACTTTTACTTGAACAGAGAGTATAGAATATTGGGTTCTTTCCCTAACCAAAGGATGTATATGTATAGATATGTTTTCTACCTTTTCTCTTAAAAATGCAAACAAACATTTAACAGGGAAAGAATCCCAGGGAGCAAAGACTATAAGGAATATTTTTTACTGCTTATTTTCTAGAAATATTTTTCAGCCTCATTTACTGTTTACACCTGCACTCAAAAACTTGAGCCCAGTGTCTTTAACATTAAGCTAAATAAGCTAATGAGCTACATGTGTGATTTTTGTTTTTATCGCTAAGTCCTTCTCACTCAAGTGCTTTCATGTGAATCAGCGCTGACACCGATCTCCGATCGCAATGACGCGCTGTAACTTAGATCTGTATGTATGACGATGGCGCTCCAACGCCCATCTGATTTACAGACAGCTTTTATTTATTTAAAACGTCTGTCACCTCTCTGCTATCATATTTTTGTGAAAATTGTTTTTATTTTTATCTGATGGCAGCTCCAAATGTGTACCCAACACGTCTCAACTTCAGTGGCAGCACTACTGACGGGCATTGTATATGCACACATGACGTAGTCACCGAAATGTGCAAGATTTGTATGGGCATGCTATTTTCTTTATAATTTATCGTCTGTGGTCATCTTCTGGAAGGACATTCCATATCAACCTGCTTTCAGTGCTTTGTTTTACTGTTTTTGTCTGACTTTTGCGTGTGAGGTCACCCCAAAACATGGCGTACATGCCACTGTTCATGTGTGTGTGTTTATGTTCTACCACTTAATTGATGTGAATTGGAGTCAGAAAGCTGGCCACCGTCTGGCAATGTGACCATTCCTATAAATGTTCATCAAAGTGATTAAACTCAACTCAAGTTTATAGAAGCTTTTGTTGGTGTTTTTGGCATTTTCACACAGCACGCCAACTTTTCGGGGTCTCTTTTAACTGTTCATCCATTGGATATCAATCGCTTTGAGTGAGTCATTCCAATATTGTTGTTTTTATCACAGAAAATGGCTTTAATAATAACTCTGCTTTCAATAAATGTAATATAAAAGGTGGAACACATGACTATGATCTGGAATTGCACTCTTCAGAAATATGCCCTGACATAAAAAATATATATTTTCGTCAAAGTTTCCTCTCAAGCTGTCTGCAGCACCGTGCAGTATGCTAACATTTCTGTCTATGGAGGCAAAAATGTAATTGCAAACAGCAACGTGACCGTTTCTCTCAGCCAGGTTTCCCTCATTGAAACTGAGGAATTAAAGTCGAGAGAGATTATCAAAACGTTGGGAGTTGCTCGGAGCTCTTTGATGTAACCTTACAGTTTTCCAACCGCAAATACCTGCAAACTGACCTGAGGTGACCAGTGGAAAGTTGCTTATCAGTTGCCCTTGGAGTTGTATTTGAGCTGAAGATAAACCACTTAGAGGAGTTTGTAAAGCCGTGATGTTTGTTGACCATGCTGTTAAAAAACAGTGCCGCAAAGATTAAATCACTTTCTTTGTATCAAGTTCTGGACTGGGTTTGTGTTTATTTACAGCACACACACGCACACACACACACACACACAGAGACTGTAGTCACAACTTAAAAGCTCATGACAAACATGCTTGAAAGCCTTTTTGACTGATAAGTCACTGACATCCTGCCATTACGCAGCATTCCACACGGGCCAGTCATCCACTCCGGTCTTTAAAATGGTATTTTTGTGAAATAGTGGGACGAGATAATGACGTGTTTTTACCAGAGTTTAGAAAAAAATGGCAAAACAAGCCTAAAGAAAATAACATGTCATTTAAAGAGATTGTAGGAAAACAAGTGGAATCATTTCTCAGGGCGGGCATTGGTGGAATATTTCACTTGTAAGTCTTGGAAGTATTTGAGTCCCCATGTCCACTCCATGTGCTGCTGTTGGAGGTTCAGTGTAAACTAAACCTTGTACCTTATCAAGAACCTCAGTGCCCCACGCTCCCCCCCCCCCCCCCCTCTCCACACAGCTGTGAGCAATAAGCCTCCCACCCCCCCAACTCCTTCAGCATCAACCTCCTGAATGCGTGCGTAAAAAGGCAAGTTTACCGAAACCGGTTGGCTGGGCGGTGCACACACACACACGCACACACACACACACACACGCACACTCGAACCGGTGGATGAACTTCAGCTGGATAATGGATTAACGCATCAGACCAGATAGTGCAAAAAAAAAACGCACAGCGCGCTATGAACTCCAGATGTCAATGTATTGGAAGAAAACAACCCACCCACACACACACACACACACACGACGGGGGATGACTCACAGTTTAGTTGAATAAGCGAGCTGCCGGTGCGGACGGGGAGATTGTGCGTGGGGGGGGTATTTCACTTCTTCTTTTCTGCTGGTCCTTAAAGCTTTCTCCCAAACTGTGGCTTCTTTTTATATGGGGAAGAGAAGCAGCTGAGCACGAGCTCGAGACCCGCCACACGGACTTGACAGTTGCTGCGCGAGGCGCCGGTGCCAGATATGGATAGCGCGCGGCGGGATACCTCCGGACTCTGGCGCGCATCATCTTCATAAAGTGCGACACTTCGACACCGACGGGGGCCTAAAAACAACTTCATTTGTCCCCGAGTCAAAGTTGCTGATAACCGGAGACGCGGGTCGCTTCTTCACAACAAAACAGGTTAATTTAAAAGGAGAAGAAGTTTGAGAAAAAAGTACTTTAACGTATCTTCGCAGGAAGCTTTGAAGATGCGTTCAGAGGGTGAGAGGAGATTTCACACGCTGCTCGCGGTTTGCTCGATACTCCTCGTCGGTTTGGGGACAGGGTTTCCTACCAGACACAAGAACGTGGCCCACAAGGTGAGTTTTTTCTTTCATATATTGATAATGTGTCGACTCTTTTGAAGTTTAGCAACAAGTTTTTAAAAAGCTGCCAAGTCTTAAAATCACACTTGCTTCTAGAAAAACGACTTTTTGGTCAAAAAGTGAGCTAGCTTTAGTGCTCTGGTGCATCTCTGCTTTTTATTGCTTAATACAGTCACATTAGGCCAATTTCACTAATGCCGATTAATAGTCTTACTTTTATAATATCATTGACAGTATTATACAAATATCACATAACAAAAAAAGGTGTTGCAATGTGAATGAAAATAAACAAAATTCCCCATGCTAATATTGAATAATGTCATTAAAGCAGCCTAACTGTTATTGGTAGGGGAGACCGGGGGCGATTGTAAAATGTTTTTTTTTTTATGACATTACTCAAAAACCTCTTGAGCTATTTGGAAACAATTTTTATGTAGTTATTTGTGTTCTACTTGTTAACAGTCATCAGATGTTTTTTACAAACAATGTTAGAGTCACAATATTGATTGAAACACTATAAGTCAAATCTCCCCCCATGTGCAGGGGCAATTGTAACAGCATATGGGGCAATTGTAACAATACAAGTAATACCTTCATATTAATACCAAGGACCACAATAAACTACCAATAATATAGATATAGTTAAAACAATTTAATATCCATTGAAAAATCAATTACGTTCATACCTCAAAAAAAAAAGTACGAGACATCAGTTTGTCCTTTGGCAGGCAGAAAGGGATCATCACAGACAGTGTACATAATGAGTTTCATGGTTCTGTCTCGTTTCTGATTGGAGATATTTGAGATGTTACAATTGTGGAATACGTGCTTAAATTAACCAGAATATATCCTAAAAATAAAGAGGATACGTCCTAAAGGGAACGAGAATATACCAAGGGACCCTTGTTACAATTGACCCCGGTCTCCCCAACAACGGACACTGGAATCAGGTACCTTTAGGGGATTTTGAAAAGTATTATAAGCAAGTAATTTCTCTTATTTTAAACATATATTCTACGTTTATTTGTCTGTTTAGTAAAATTTGACATATGTCATAGAAAAAGTGGAACAAATTTGCTCTTCTTCAACGTCAGTTTCCATCAAATGATTCAGTCAATTAGAGCTGAAATGACAGTTTTCTCCGCAGTGCTTTCTTTTGTTGCACTTCCTCTCTCCAGGTATAGTCAGGTTTGCCATCGCTGGGCATACGCCCTGCTGTAATACATCCAAACTCTCTCTACACACACAGGCTGTGCAGTGTGTGGTGTCTCTATGGGAATGTTTGTGTTACACGCGGACATATTTGGATATCAAAGCCTGTTTGTGTGTGTTTGTGTCAGGGTTCAGTTTTCGCCTTTGAACTCTCCGTCTTGTGTGGCCTCCCGTGGATGCCCTATTGGGACTCTCTCTCATCATCTGTCTGATTGATGTCAAAGCAAGAAGAGACAGAGAGGAAAAAGAGGGAGGGAGAGAGGAGAGGAGAAGGGAATGATTAGTGAGAAGATGAAAAAATGTCACTGTGGCTGTTCATTTCATTCAAAAGACTGCGACTCTGCGCCTTCGCTCTGTGACCTGCTGGATGCAGACCGTACGTGGTGGATGGAGAGGAGAGATTAGCAGAGGAAGAGAGATGGAGGAGGAGGGGAGGCTCAGTAAAGCGGGTAACGAGATGCTTATGTAACCAGAATAAGGCGAGCCCTCGGCATCTCTTGCACTAGAGCTCGGGTCAAGTGTCATCCATCTGATTGTTTACATTGGCTCTTTTTTGTGTTAATGTGGAATTTCCTGTTTTTGGTTTTACCCCCATCTTTCAGTGTCGAAGACGAGGAGGGGTTTGTGTTGAAGTGGCCTCGTTTCTAAATATTGGGACCTGTTTGCCCCGACTGTTTTGTACCCCCGACCTCCACAACCTCACCCGGAATACACCAGGCATGCATTTGTTGTTCCATTTGCAAAAGACGGCGATCAAAGCGCGTCCATAGTTTATTGTTCTTGTGTAATGGTTTGGAAACAGCCAAGTGCAGAGGCCTTTGATATCTGCGGGCACATAAATCAGGGCTGCCACACCGCCTGCCTTCCCAGCCTGCCCCCCAACCCCACCGGATCCCGTCCCTGCCCCTCACCTCAGCCCCTGCTGCCCCCATCCCGTCTCCCGACCTCCTCCTCCCTGACCTAAATGTGTGTAACCATCAGCAGTAGCAATGACAGAAGCCCAGAATGGAACCGGTCTTTTCAATCTAGTGAGAGGAGGACACAATGCGTTGCTAAAAGAGTGGATTTGATGTTTGTCTGAGAAGAGACCAGACCGAGGTCCCCCACTGCATCCAGATAGTCTCCCTGTTAAACACGCTGCATGCCATCAGCCATCGGGCCTTTGATCAGAAGCGCCCCACTACAGAGAGGAGGAGAGCAGGATCAGAGAGAACGAGGGGGAGGAAGAGAGGAGGAGGAGGAGGAGAGTGATATACAGGGCGAAAGAATACAGGATCCAGATGTGTAACAAGACGAGATGAGGAGGGTGTGAAAGTATGTGGCCTCTCTCGTGACTCTGGACCCTCTGTGTCTGCGTGAGTGTGGAGGTGTTGGAGCATGTGTGCGAATGTTGGTGAATATGGTCACTGCTGGTCAGATCTGACAGTGATGCGCTCATGCTGCTAATAACAGGCTAGTAATGGGGTAAAATGGAGCATCATGCTAGAGGATTTCGTTCAATGAAATCTTATACGCGACATCAGGCGTTAGGTGTAACAGAGAGAAGCTGCAGCGTGGGGCCGTTGTTGCTTGCTATGCTCACAAAGAGAAGAATGTTAGCTCTTTTTGGTATTAATTCTTTATCATTTTTAGCCAGATTAGAGGTATTGGCAGTGAAAATTTGGTATTGGTGCATTCTTATAACAAGAAATATATTTTTTATACATGGGCAATGCACAAAGAGTTGGCTTTTAAAGTTAACCTGTTACTTGGAGAAATAAAAACTAACTAACCAACTAATTACCCTTTGCAACTTTTAAACGATTATTTTCATTATCAATTAATCTGCTGATTGTTGTCTCGATTCATCGATCAATCATTTAGTAGTACTAGTGCAGTGCACGTTCAGAGCGAGTGCCCATCTGGAATGGACCAATTGCTTGGCCCCCAGAAGTTACCGCGACATACATACCGCGGTATGGCTGCTTGTACCCGCCAAGTATGAAGTTGATTGGATGAACAGTTCTCGAGATATGCACAAAACAACAGTCATACAGACAGAGAATTTAGTTAGATGATGCTGCTACAGCGCCACCTATTGGCCAAATGGCACCAAATTTGTCATGATCACTCAGACACGATGTCTACACGTTCACTAAATGTGATTGCAATAAGTGTTCAGGCGATATGACATTTTTTGCAATATAAGCTGTGCCCACAGCATTTGAGCTAACTTTGAGGGCCAGCTATAGCAAAACTGTATGGAACATCAACAATCCAAAAAATTTACTTTTCCAGCTTGGTCCAGAGATGCTCTGTACCAAATTTGGTGATGATTGCTCAGAATTTGTTGGAGGAGCAGCAAAAAAATCTGATTTGGACAAAATTAAAAATGGCGGAAAATTAGTCAAGACGCAAATGGGCGTGGCTGAGGCTTCTGAGATTCACGGTTCAAAAGTTATAGTCCAAAATGTGAAGTTCATTGTTGTAGCGCCACCATCTGGCCAAATTGCACCACATTTGACACTGCACTCCCTTGGGTCCTGAGCGATACACCCGCGAAGTGTGAAGTAGATCGGATGAGCGGTTCTCGAGATATGCTAATAACACACTGAGGGAGGGACATAGAGACAGAGATTCCTCACTTTATAGTTAGATTATCGATTAATCTGCTGATTATTGTCTCAATTCAGGCAATAGTGAAAAATGTCCATCCCAGTTTTCCCAGAGTCTAAGGTGACGTCTTCCAATGTCTTGTTTTGTCTGACCAACAGTCCAATTTCTAAAGATACTCCTTCTACAAAGATATTAAACAAAGAAAAGCCGCACATTTCCACAATTTAGAGGCTTTATCTGTGGATCTTTTAAATAATTTTTGCTTGAAAAATGACTTATGATAAATTACTAATTTATTATCAGAGTAGTTGCCGATTATTTTTCTGTCAATCAGTTCTAATTGTATCAGCTCTACTTACTTTATATCCACTGCTGAAAACAGGGCCAGTTTACATAAAAAACAATAGCAAAATGAAATGTGTTCCTCAAAATCTATTAAATGTATGTTCAAATTGGCATAGACTATTCTGTTAAATTGTGCAATATTTTATGTATTAACATGTTAAAAATCCCTGCAGAAAGCTAGAGTGTTTTCAGCAGCATTGCTATAATTGGTCTGTTTTCATGGGATGTTGAGTTTCCTTGGCACAAAATGTGGTAAATGGTCAATTTGTATTTATTGCAATATGTGTAATATTTACTTACAGTATTCAATTACAGAGAGAATTTGGCTAAATATGCCAAAAGGTTATCTACTTGTCACCACCAGTTTACAGTTTATATCTGGGGAGGGGGCCAACTTCTCTTCATCCATCATTTATCATGCTTGATGGGCTTCTCCTCTAAACAGGCATTATGTGTTCACATGCTTGAATTTGACCGACCACATAACTTCTTTATGGGACAATCGCAGGCAGCCAGTGAAAAGTACGCCCCGTTCTAGAGGCCATACGTATAAATCATCAACCATTTGGTCATTAATTCCGACATTTCTTCTCCTCTTTAGCCCTTCAACTGCAACCGGATTGTTCTGAGCAGACCGCAAACTGGCTCATGTCAAATCTCAAGGTCCGCTCCGATCATATGTTTGAGCCAATTTAGCATATTCAGGATGATATAGACGTGAGTGAACGGCAGACAAGGGTTCATTAGAGGGTTTGGATTTTGGTTTGTGTCAGGCATGAAATAGATATGAGTCCTATTAGACATGAAACACTGGAGAATCAGACCAACCAAAAATCTATTTTTAAGTGACTATATTCTACATACAGTACATATATCTTCAATTCCCCACCATTATAATGTCACCATTAATCACCATTAATCTCCGAGATCAACATTTCCTCCTGCTGGGGCTCGGTAACTGTAAAACCTGAAAGGTCAAATTAAGTGGCGTCCGTAGTGGCGGCAGCACAGCAGGTTCAGACACGCTCGCACCAGCCCAGGGGTCCCACGCCTCCCAGGCCCTCTCATTAAAGCTAAAAGAGGATCTCTCTGGCACAGGCCCCTCTTTGTCCACGGCCTGGATGCCATGACTGTTGTGGGAAAAAAAAAACAGAAAAGAATGAAATGAACGAAGGCTGGTTGGTCACTTGGCTGGTTAGTTGGATGCCTCGGGGGCTTTTTGGAATTGCTGACCAAGCTACAAAGTGGTAGATGGTTTCAAGGTTTCTTCCTAGAAACAGAGCACTAATTGTTTGTATGTTCATCAATGAGCCACTATATGTCTCAGTTGTCCTTGTTCTTTACATTATTCAAGGTTTAAGGCATTTCCTGCCATCCATTTTTCCCTTTAGTCATTTAATCTCTTAAATCATCCCGCTAGATTCTTGTTTCCGGTCCAGATAAACTCTTTACGTTGCGTCTTTACTTGTACTTTCAGGGTCACGGCCACCCGATTCACAGCGGCGGGGTCCAATATGCCACTGAGGCTTTGGAGGAGCAGAACCAGGTTCAGAGTCTCCTGCCTGAGCCCCACGGCCACCAGAGGAGGTGGTCCCACCCCCAGCACCGCTCCGTCGGTGTTCTTCCACAGCCGGAGCCTGAGGAGGAGACCAAACCCTTCATCCTGGATCTCAAGAACTTTCCAGACCTCGCCAACGCTGACATCAACTCACAGAACCCCAACATACAGGTGAGTCTGGAGAGGGTTGCACACATTTGGGGATATGCGGTCTTTGGGTTTCTTAGACAGCGTTATTTATTAAGTGACGGCTTAAATTAAAACCATGCAAGGAGAACATTTTGCCTTTTATTGTGTAAAATTGTCTGTAACAAAATCAACAGTCTCTCAGTCTAATCTTAGCGTTCCGGCTGCGTCTTTTTTTGCTACTATTTCATTAAAGTGTAATAAAGGAAAACAGGCTCTGTAATCATAAGTGTCAGCCATTAAGTCCTCATCATCTCCTTCTAAATTGACCCAAAATTTTCAAAAAGTTGCTCTGTTTAACTTATCTCAGAGCAGTTATCCTCTCCAGCTCTGGTCAGTGTAATCAGGATGTGGTTAGAGGGACATAATGATGTCTACATCAAGTACAGAGACCGATGATGACTTTTCATGTAGCATATAGACCAGATGTACCAGACTCTGACTAAAAGATATAGACAAATGAAAACATTTCCAATCCTCATACATCTTTCCTAACTGTGAAATTAATTCCACAACAGTTACATAAAGATATTCCCCGTAGTCTCCCTGTTGCCTGGTCTTCACATCAGCTGAAGTGGGCCCTTGGAAGTGCTGTAGCACCGAGGATGAGTCATATCGAGGTAATGAGAGGTAGTTATCCAGAATAAATGCTCACATTCGCTCCCCGAGAGGATCGTTTGGTTGGCTGAATGCTCATGCTCATGTCTGGCTGGCTGACTTGGAATCGGGGAGCGGGTTCGCTCGCTAAAAAGACTTCTCCGCCGATTTGAGTTAGTTGATTTCTTGAGAAGAACTTGTAACTCAAGCGCTAAAAAGTATTGGTAGGTACTTGACTTTTTTCATGACACATTACAAGAAAAGCAGAGTTAACACAGCAATACTGGACAGTTCAATCGCTTGTCATTGTCTTTTACTCACCGTTAATATGCCATTTCTAAGATTGGTTTGCCAATCACGCTACAGTTTGTAGTCTTGGTTTGCTTGTGCAGACTTTTAGGAGAGAGTTGTTCAGCTTCACAAATATTGATGCTGTTCAAGATCATATCAGTAACACAGATGAATGTGTTCATGGGTTACTTCCATAGACTGTATATAAGAAGTGGACGTAGTCACCGTGACGTCACCCACTGGTTTATGGACTACCGTTTTGAAGCCTCGAGTTCGGCATTTTGACCGTCGCCATCTTGTTTTTTTGCAACCAGAAGTGACACAAGAGAGTGGAGCTCAGTACAACCGAACGCTAAAGAAGACATTTTTAGGTGACCGAAATGTTACAATTAACATTCATAAACTGAAAAACAACACCCAGATGGGACAACACCGAGGTAGCGACCTATCAATCACAAGGTAGCCACGCCCTAAAGCATCCCCTGCTTTATGGTCTATTTGACTCTAAATAGGACCATAATTTACTAAATGAACATCATGTTGTATTGCAGAAGACTTGAAACTAGTGATTGAGACCATAAACTCATGTTTAAAATGTTTACTGAGCTAATAAATCAAGTGAGAAGTAGGGTCATTTTCTCATAGACTTCTATACAATCAGACTTCTTTTTGCAACCAGAGGAGTCGCCCCCTGCTGGATATTAGAAAGAATGCAAGTTTAAGGCACTTCCGCATTGGCTTCACTTCTCAGACCCGGAGGTTGCCCGCTGGTTACTTCAGATTGACAAAGACCCTTTGTTTTTCTATGTAGGTAACTATTGAGGTGGTGGATGACCCCCAGATGGAGGTAGAGATGGACCTGGCCAAGGAAAAAGACTGGCTACCCTCCTCTTCCTCCTCACCCTCTTCCACGGTGGATTGGCTCGGGGGCAAGAAGCTTTTCTGGCCCCTTTTCTGGAGTTACACCGACGCCGATTCCAGCGAGGACAGCAACAGCCGGTCGGGCGTGGAGGAAACTGGCGAGGAAGAGGAGGAGGAGGATTACTCCCTGGATTACGGCAGCGAGGAGCCCTTACCCAGCGGAGTGGGCGGAGACTGGGATACGCGCTGGAACGAAGGCTGGGATCCAATGCAGAGCTACTATGGTAAGGTTTGCCAAGTGGTACACTCGCTAGTACAGCCACACAGCTCTTTCAGACATGACTTCATCACGCTGATTATGGCTTTTAAAAAATTACCAAAATTTATCCTGTGGGTTTTACCAAAGAAAAAAAAATGCAAAAAGGGAAAGTATAGGAATGTAATTAGTGAATTTATCATATCAAAAAAGAGATAATGTCTGGAAGGAGAGACAGAGAGAGAGAGAACAACAGGGCAGCTTAGGAAGGCTGCATGATAACTGTCTTCACAGTCAGAGAACCAAACGATGCCAGCATGCGAGGCAGCATGAGCACTCGACCATCAGGACATTGTGGGTTATGGGCACTTTGAAGTCGACACTGGTCGTGCTGGTCGCAGAGGCCCGCCTTTTGAAGATGGGTCCGATGCGCTCGCTAATGGCAGCGTGAGGCCGGCACTGTTCCCTGGGACAAAACAGCCCTCTGCTTGTGGACAATTAGAGGGCAGATTTGGAACACAGAATGACAGGGGCCATTCGGCCGGCCCTTTCATCCTTTCCCCGGGACCCCGTGGGCCCCCCCCAGACCCTGGCGGCCCTCGCTGCCCTCCGCGGCTCGGCCTTTTGAGCCAGTTCAAGAATTTCGGGGGGCTTTCAGGGCTCTGCATAACTTTTACAGCTCTTTTTCCACCCTCTTAATTCTGCCTTCCTCTGGTGGGAAACCTGTTGTGTCTCAGCTTGCACAGACCACTTATTCATCTGTGAAAATAGTAAATAATTAGAGAGAAAGAGAAAGGTGTACGTTGTGATTGAAAGGGAGAGAAGATGGAAAAGAGAGATAGAAAGAGAAAGAAAAGATGGGCTAGGCAGCGGGT
Source organism: Sebastolobus alascanus (assembly GCA_916701645.2). Lineage (NCBI taxonomy): Eukaryota > Metazoa > Chordata > Actinopteri > Perciformes > Sebastidae > Sebastolobus > Sebastolobus alascanus. Next base: position 6,491,874 of record CAKAOJ020000011.1, on the reverse strand, counting down.
AGGCCAATGTGCGCGAGTACTACTGTAGATCAGAGGCTTACCACAGCATAAGGCTTTCATTCTTCAGAAATTTCCCATAAATACAAATCTGTGCATGATTGATCTATTTTGTTTTTCTAAGGTTTTTCAAGGTTGCACGAACCTCTTCTGCTGTATTGTAATCTCAAAATGTGCTAGCAGGTGGCTAGCATTTACTCTATAACTGTTCCCGTATCCGTTATATAACCCAATATATAGATTTGATGTGTTTAACTGTTGTGCATGCAGTCGAGCCAGCAAAGGGCAACAATGCCTATTAAGTGGTCACATCTAAAGACTCAGTGAACATAAATCAAGGATGTCTGCCTTAGCTTCTTCTGTAATTAAGACTCTCCTGAGACCTCATTCCCGTATGGCCACATGGCGAGCTGGTAGCGCCCACAAAGTCAAATTTGGGTGCTCGCTACACCCAAGCTGGTATTTCTGCACCCACCTCGCCTTTAATCAAGAATGACTTGTTTTCAGTGTTATTAACACCACAAGGAAACATGGTGCGGAGGCGGACAGCCACAGCACAGCTTCCCTCTCTCTAATTTACTGAGGCCTGCTTAAAAAGAATATGGGTTTGCATGGGAAAGGTTAGACCAGGAGAAAATTGTCATTTTATATGGACGGAGTCAGTCCAGTGCTGGATTTGACTGTTGAAGCACATACTGAGTTCACTTTAACACACAACTTTAAGGTGATTTTGTTGGATTTACAGGTCTTTTTCCTTGTATTCATAATCAAAATCAACCCTTTGAAGCTGCTTCTTATTAGTTTTTTAAATACAGTACATCTTGTAATTGTAATCTGTGCCAGAAAGCATGATGTAGAGCTCCTGTAACTGTAAATTTAATTTAAACTTTTATTTTGTATTCCTCTCATAATCTCTCTCATAGTTTTTGCAATATAAATGATATTGTGCTTTTATCTTAATAGAATCTGATGAGTTTTCATAGTAGTGCAAAGTAGGACTTAAGGCTGAGTTTGTGGTACTGACTATGTTTGTTTTCCTTTCCACAGAGAAGGAGACAGATGAGTGGACTCCCTGGTCTCCCTGTTCGGTGACCTGTGGTAACGGCGAGAGGAAGAGGACCAAGTCCTGTGGCTACTCCTGCACTCTGACAGAAGCCTCGAAGTGTGACCTGGAGCCTTGTCCTGGTGAGATTATGTTTCCCTTTTAAGAGAGAAAACCAATAAACTGAGGCCAGAGTGTTTAGATATTTTTATTCTGCTTTCCCAGCTGGTTTTTAATCTACAGCCCTTCCTCTTTGTAGGTGATGTCAACACTGTGGTAGAGCCTTTCCCTTTCGAGATGGAGAATGGCACAGAGCCGTTTGGGACAGGTGAGTTTTTCTAATGGGAAGTTCTCCATAACAGCTTTCATTAGCTTATATCATCATGTTTTACCATGTTTTAAACCATTAACTGCAAGCTTATTTATTTATACTGTACAGTCTACACTTTTACAAAGCATACTTAGTCAGACGTATACTGTAGTTGTAGGTATATGATGGTTCCTCCTTGGCTAATGGATTATGGTAGCATGCCACTGATATGCTGTCACAAGGAAATGTGGAACTGGTTTGCTCAATACTTTAACATAGGTGTTTATTAGGGCTGTCAATCGATTAAAATATTTAATCACGATTAATTGCATGATTGTCCATAGTTAATTGCGATTAATCACAATTTTATCACACTTTTTTTATCTGTTCAAAATGTGCCTTATAGGGAGATTTGTCAAGTATTTAATGCTCTTATTAACATGGGAGTGGGCAAATATGCTGCTTTATGCAAATGTATGTATATATTTATTATTGGAAATGAATTAACAACACAAAACAACGACAAATATTGTCCAGAAAAGAAAAGAAAGGTACAGCATTTAGCATAAAAAATATGCTCAAATCATAACATGGCAAACTGCAGCCCAACAGGCAACAGCAGCTGTCAGTGTGTCAGTGTGCTGACTTGACTATGACTTGCCCCAAACTGCATGTGATTATCATAAAGTGGGCATGTCTGTAAAGGGGAGACTCGTGGGTACCATTAGAACCCATTTTCATTCACATATCCTGAGGTCAGAGGTCAAGGGACCCCTTTGAAAATGGCCATGCCATTTTTTCCTCACCAAAATTTTGCGCAAGTTTGGAGTATTATTTAGCCTCCTTCACAAAAAGCTAGTATGACATGGTTGGTACCAATGGATTCCTTAGGTTTTCTAGTTTAATATGATACCAGTAGTACTCTAGCTTTAAAACTGTGCCCGCTACAACCTAAAATTGCAAGTTGCGTTAATGCGTTAAAGAAATGAATGGCGTTAAAATGAATTTTCGTTAACGTGTTATTATCGCGTTAACTGTGACAGCTCCTGTGTTTATAGATGCCAGACAGAGAATTCAGACTTGACTACAAAGTGGCCGTTCATGCTACAAGTAGAGCTACCATGAACAACTGTAACACACAATTTCATGTGGTATAACTGTCCTCTTTCCAATAGATGTGGACAGCTGTGAGAAGTGGCTCAACTGTAAGAGTGAGTTCCTCCAGAGGTACCTCCACCAGGTCTTGTCTGAGCTGCCCAGCTGCCCCTGCTCCTTCCCCTCTGAAGTGGCGTACACTGTGGTCAGTGTCTTCGATGACAATCACGACCGCCCGTTCCGCTGGCGTGATGCCAGCGGCCCCAAGGAGCGCCTGGACATCTACAAGCCGTCAGCGCGTAGCTGCATCCGCTCAGCGCTTTCCGGCGACTCGTCTACGCTCGCGGCGCAGCATTGTTGTTATGACGATCGCGGGCGGCTGATCACGCGGGGGAAGGGCGCAGGCACGCCTAACCTGATCAGCACCGAGTTCTCACCCGAGCTGCACTTCAAAGTGGATGTGCTGCCTTGGATCCTGTGCAAGGGAGACTGGAGTCGCTTCCATGCGGTGCGGCCACCAAATAATGGATTGAGCTGCCCAGAAAACCCCCATGAAGACGTGTTCATGAATGAACTGGAAGAGGCCAGGGAGTACTGAGGGACCACAGCCAAAACTACCACTTCACTCAGAGAGTCAGAGGGCCCAATCCTAATTTGAGAGGAGACTGCCTACTTTAAAAAGTCATGAAATATTACATCTAAACCATGCATCATGCATTAACCATGCATTGACTCCGAGCAAATGCACATTTGTGATTGGGTGTTTAGGTATGACGGTGAAGTGTGGCTGTCTCAAGTTAGGATTTGGCACAGTGTCCTGATATCAGGCTCGGCTGAACTGAACTGAATTACAAGAATGGAAAAAAATGCAGTGTTCTCCCATCGCTTGCCAACCTGTTCCACATCTGGCGTAACATCAAGCTCTCTCTCTCTTTATATTCAGCACACTCTCCTGGATGCGTGTAAGCATGATGTCTACCTACTGGCTTTTTTGATGGTGTCCTGGGGTGCTTGTGATTGACAATAGCAACATATGGTAAACATCCTGATCATGCTTCTTGTAGGTTTTACATTAGGAAATGTATGAATGTGGGCTGCTTATATTGATGAAACAAACACATGCATGGGAAGAGTCCAACAGATGAGTATCCCAACTATGCTGCTACATTATAAAATCCTTCAGGTTTTACAAAGGTGTTAAGGGGAACAAGACATCAGTAAACCCAAAAGATGCCACATGCATTCACAGTAATGGACATTTCAGCCATTCTTTTGGGACACTAAAATTAGTAATGTTAGAAAGAATTTGGGATCTCAACCAGAGAAGCTAAAAGGATTTGAAACAAATTATCGACCTTGCTAGTGAGAATCATGAGAATAGCCCAATAGAGCAGCACATTTGAAATGTTTCGTCACACAGATTGATTTCATGCGTTTCTTCACATTTTCACAACCAGGAAGATATATGATCTGGGTGCCAAAGAGTTAAAAATCAGACTGTTGGTGCCTGTGTAAATCCAGCCTCCTAAGTCTCTACGGTGCAAATGTAGGAAAAAAATTAAGTTCTACAGTGAGTAGATTGTGCTCATAGATCTCTACAATGTTCTCAGGGGGACTAACTGATCATGATAAACAAAATTTGTTCATTTACCTCGACAGCGGAGCTCTATTGGAAGTGCATTGGGGTAAAGATTAGTAGGAGGGTATCGAATGTCTAATCCAGATTGTAATTGATGAACAGATAATGCTTTTTGTGCAGTTTCAGAAAGCAGTCGGAGCCCTTATAATGAATAGTTGATGCATTGTGTGTGGTAGAAAGATGTCATTGCTGCTTAAGCTGTTGGCTTAGGGTCTTTGGGTTTATGCACAGAACTTGATTGGATAGAAAGGACATTCCTACACAAATAAACATTCCTGAGAGGTCATGAAGTTGGAGCCCTTACCCTGGCTAACATAGGAGTAAAGGGGAAGTAGTCACCATTAGCAAATGTCCATAGTGCAAAGGATTGAAAATACTGTATGTACTCAAAACAACGTGGCAGTAATGTTAAATTTACGTAGAAATACCTTAAAACTCCAGGAATCGCCCTTTCTATCCAGTCTAATTCTATGGATGTTCGCTCCAAACCTTTTTTTCAGGAATTCTGCTTCCAGGTGTGTATATGCAAACACGCATTTACATTCTGGAATCACCGATCATTTTAAAGGAAGGCACTTTATTTAAGGTATATATTATATATACAAAAGATATATCAAAATGTACTCATGTTTGCCATTTGTTGTGTTATTGTGAAGGGAAACTCGCCAGAAATGCTGCATTGTTCTATGAAAGTGCGTATATCAAGTGTTCTGTTGAGGAAAGCATGATCTTTTTGTGATTTCTGAATCTAGTATTACATATATGGTGTTGTACAGTATTTATTTGTCTGTTCTCTTTTTTTTAAGTTTGCTGAAGCTTTGAAATGTCTCTATACTCAACATGGTGCACTAATCTGACTGAGAAATGAAGGCACCCATTATCAAAAGGGAAACCACTTGCCTCATATCACTTCATACAGCAACATCAAGTGTCTGTTTCATTCTACTTTGTACTGCAGTGCTCTATGAATATGTTGTCGCAATTATGCTGAAGAAATATATATAAAGACCTTGCATTCATCATCTGACTTTTTAATGTGTCGTTTCTTTTTCCACACTTTAGATACTGTGTAGTGGAGCCAAGCATAGCATAGTAGCCTACTGTAGAGCAGAATTCCTTAAAACTCAACTGAGTAGTTGTACTCTTTTATTGACTGACATACCAAACGTTTCCGTACCTTTCCTCTCCAACAAGACAGGTACAGTGCAGCAAGCATTCCTTTAAAAACTGCAAAACATGTCACTTCCTTCTTTGCAGCAACAGGCTAAATATTAAGACAGCCAATGGGAGATATTGTACCAAGACCTCCCAGAAATAAAGTGTGACAGATCACTCAGGCTTCTTTTTCAAATACCACGTTTTAAACTTCCTTCATATCAGGATATTAGCAAAGAAGAGTGTTAAAAGAATAGTCTGACATTATGGGAAATATGCTCATTCGCTCTCTCGCTGAGAGTTAGATGTAAAGATTGATACCACTCTCATGACTGTACAGCATAGACTATATATAAGAAGTGGACGTAGTCACCGTGACGTCACCCATTGATTTGTGGGCTGCCGTTTTAAAGCCTCGAGTTCGGCGTTTTGTCCGTCGCCATCTTGGTATTTGGCTGTCGCCATCTTGGTTTTTTGCAACCAGAAGTGACACGAGAGGGTGGAGCTAAGTACAACAAGTACAATTTTTTAATTTTTTGGCGACCAAAGAGGTTATAATTAACTTTCATTAACTGAACACACTATGAAAGGGTTAAAGTTCTAAGACAAAAACACGGACAACTCCCAGACTGGACGTGGTAGCGACCTGTCAATCACAAGGTAGCCTTGCCTTAAAGTATAACCTGCTTTATCATCTATTTGACTCTAAATGGGACCATACATTACTAAATGAACATCATGAAGACTTGAAACTAGCGATTGAGACCATAAACTCATGGTTACAATGTTTACTGAGGTAATAAATCAAGTGAGAAGTAGGCTCATTTTCTCATTTTTCTTATTCTCATGCGCAACCAGAGGAGTCGCCCCCTGCTGGATATTAGAAAGATTGGAAGTTTAAGACACTTCCGCATTGGCTTCACTTCTCAGACCCAGAGGTTGCCCACTGCTGTACGGACAATATGAAGCTACAGCCAGCAGCCAGTTAGCTTGGTTTAGCACAAAGACTGGAAACCAGGGGGAAACAGCTAGACTTGCTCCATCGACAGGTAACAAAATCCAGCTACCAGCTCCTCTAAGGGCGGGTTCACACCTAAAGGTCAGGTTCCTGAATCGAACCAATGCGAGGATGATACATTGTTGATGATTCGGTTCAACCAGGCTAAACAAGGCTGTGTGAACGTGCCCTAAAGCTCACAAATTAACATGTTGGAGTCATGTGCCGGACTATTTCTTGGCTAGGAGCAGTAACTTCCACCTACCAGCTTTAGCGGTTTTGCACTGTTTCCAGTCTTTGTGCTACGCTAAGCTAACCGGCTGCATGCACCAGACGGTAGCTTCAAATAAACATATTCCTCAAAATGTCAGAGCCAGTGTTTGGTTTGTCCGTTCTGGGCTATTGTAGAAATATGGCATGAAGGGCTCATTCTAAGCTAACGAAAACACAGCGATTCTTAGTTTCAGGTGATCATACACTAATGAAAACATAGTTATGATTATAACATTCCATAAAACTCTTCTTTGCTAATATCCTGATATGAAGGAAGATTCAGACATAGGAATATTCCCCAAAATGTCAAATTCCTTTCAGACCATCAAGGGAAGGTCCCTGTATTCAGTGGCGAGCGTCCTGTCCACATAGCTGAGCTGGTGGAAGCCGTGATGCTAAATTGTTTAATAATCCGTAAATACCATTTGTGGTTTTGTGTGACAGCGTAATGTGTAGCACGTGGCTCTAATTATTTATCTACATTACCTTTTCCCGCATTCAACAGATCCTGAACTCAGCGATGACAGGATTCAATTAGGTATCACGCATGAGTTCTCTTGCTAGCACGTGTTGGCATTCCCTCAGTTTACTCTGTTTTTATCGTCTCTCAATCTAAAATTGGTTTTCTTTATAAATTGTCTAGAAGTCAAGTCCTACTTACATTTTCTGCCAGACTTCTAAACAATCAACCACAGCCTTTTTAAACCATGAATGCTTCAGGATTTACAAATATGTTGTGGGCATTCTTCTGGTGATTCACGAGAGTGACACATTTTTCATGAATATGATTTTCAGTTGTGGTTGGGGCCCAATGTTTTAAAGTCCAAGCATGAGCAAGAGGGATGGCAGTGTTGGCTAGCAATTCCCGTAAATTCAGATTCCAGAAGCTGGACATCAAAATCATACAGAAGGTTCCTCTCAACCAGACAAAAATAGTCCTGCTAATACATAAATGAAACCTCTTAAGCCCCTGCATGCCTAAACTAACAGCCTCCATCACTGTCATCCATCTCCACTGTGGTATCTAGGCTGATCTATTTCTCCCATCATGTTGTCCGAGGCTATACTCTTTCCGGAGGATTAAATAACATTGAGATTAAAAGTTCAAAGGTCGGGGTAATGCAAATCCATAGGCTTAGGCAATCCCAATACTCCATTTAGATACTCTAATTCCTGTAGGTCATGATCCTTCACTTACTGCTCTCATTGACCCAAGAGGGGGAAAAAAGCCTGGTTATGCATCTACAAAAGAACATTAGGTCAAAAGTGGGACACAGTTAGTAGAGGATGTACTGATGTTATGTGCATAACCAAGGAGATACTTGGAAATCCATCTATCCATCCGTGTGGCGAGTATCCACTGTTGAGGGAATGATAAGGAGCTTGGTGGGTCTACCGTGGTCCTTCAGTGACTCCTAAGTTGACTACAGATGAGTGCTGCGTGGAGGGAAGCCAGACACATGTTGACCACATTGCTGCCGCAGAATAACAGATAAATAACCGCAGATGTGTAGACAGAGGAGAAAGCAGAGAGAGAGAGAAAACAGAAGAGAGAGGAAAAAGGAACACAAAAGAAAGGGGAGGTTTCAGAACTCCACTGTGGCTAAAAGATGTTATCTGAATTATTGAATGAAGCAAGAGTTCCCGGGCGAATGCGTGCACTTCACAGTTTATGGAGGGCATGTGTGTCATGTCACTGAGGGAGTGCACTGTGGTTATACAGAAGTTCAAGCCGACCATTGTGTTTCAATTCAGCGTGAATTGTTTCAAAATGTGAAAAGATTGCATTACCATCCAAAATCCTGAACGCACGCTTCGCCGTGCACTTAGCCGGTGAATGTGTGTGTGATGTGATTCATTGCTTTAGTTATAGCGCTGGTGGCCCAGGCCCGGTGCCAGAGCTCGGTGGTGGTAACGGATCTGTTTACTTTTGTAGGCTGGCAGGAACATGAGATTTCCTCTGGGTGTACTGCGGCTGGTCGACCTGCAAACAGCACGGCCCTTCAAGTCCCTCGCTGCTCCCGTTACAGGCTGCCTCGCGCCTCCCCTCCTTCAGATCACTTGTGCTGAGGGTAACCCCGGCCCACGCTGACAAACACACACTCACACAGAGAGGAAAAACAGCCATCACGGACACACACATTGCATTGATGGTAACAAACATATGCTTGTCTGCGCACACAAACCCGTCACACATGCTTTAGCTGCTCTCCCGTCATGACTTAGAAGAATGCCAGTGGATCTTAGGATCTTATGGATTATCTGGAGTTTGACTGATCCCATTCCTTGACCAGCCTGACACAGAGGAAGGCCTTGTTCTGAGATGATCAACAGGACTAATCTCAAAATGGAGCCTCCACTCATAAGAGGCAGAAATCCAAGAGCTAAAGAGAACGAATAACACTTCACAAAGTGTATTTCCATTTTCTTGACATCTTTCCTCCAGCTGCAGGTGATACAGGTGGTTAATTTGTGAAAAAAATAACAAGATTAAAGGTAGGGTTGGTAAAGATGCTAGAAATTTTTTTTATTTTTATATTATTATATTAGCCATTTTATATTAGTTGAAATTCGGATTGCATCCTGATAGCAATCAATAAATTAAATGCTCTGACAAAAAAAGGAAAAAAAATCTGGTATCTCTGGCTGTCGCAGGACTGTAATAAACCTGTCCAATCATTTTATTCAGGCTGAATGAAATGATCTACAGGTAGGTAGGTTACATGTCTACCTACCTACCTGCCTGCCTGCCTGCGTCACCAGAGTCTTCCACAAGCTGCTAGCTTGACAGCTGTGAGTACTAACAATTGAGTGCTACAGGAATGAGTCCTAAAACTCGGAAATGAGTTAGCATTTTAGCCCTTACAGTTCCCTTGTCTAGAAGTCAATGGGTTTTTGAGTTGTTTTTAGTTAGATGCCTAAAATAAGGTCTCTGGTTAACACAAGCTTAAGAGAATTTAAGCCTTAATGTGTATTAAGGCAGTGGCTAAATGAGACTACAAGATGTCATCACGCCGACTCGTCTGCCTTTACAGCCTCGTTGTGTATACTCACGCTCATGCTGCACACAGAGGAACATGATTTTTTTACCTGTTTCATGTACTACTGTCACGATATAGCAGCCGTTTTCTAAAAATAACTTTTTTAAATCATATTTGCGCCAATCTCGCATACTGCAGCTTTAACTGGAATATTGTTTGTGTTTCAATACCATCTGGCTTTGAGTTGATAATTATGATTACAATGAGTAAATGCATGTGCAATACTGTTTATGTCATGCATCTTCCTCTGTTTTCTGTATTGCAGATACACCATTTGATGATGTTAAAAGGGAAGTTCATCTGGAATTAAGTCCTTTTTTGGTGGAATTTCCTGGCTCGCTGTCCCTAATTCTGGTTACTTTGCGTCCGATGTCTAAAATGTCCCTCGTCTCCAGCCCTCGCCAATTTGGTCACCTAAACATTTATCATAAACCAAAGTACTGGACAAATTAAAATTGTGACCTGCGCTATGTGGAATGAGAAGGGATAACCAAAGTCAGTAGGATTCATCCTCTCAAGACCATGAATGACAAACTTCAGTGGCAATCCATCCAGTAGGTGTTGAGATATTTCAGCCTGGAGCAAAGTGGTGAACCGACACACACTGCCATCCACAGAGCCACTAGTATGGCTGAAAATGTACAAAAACTATGACTGTGTACATTATTGTCTTAACATAAACTTGCGGGGGGCTGTTATATGTAAAAGGACAATATGTCTAGTGTCAAAAATGTCCTTTCCTCTTTAATTTTTTTCCTCAATCTTGCAGACCAAGTACAGGCAAATTGTTTTATCAAGCAAGAACAACATTCAGCCCGATAATCCCAACACTGGACATCAATATCCTCAGAGAAGTCTGAATAACTGACATTCTTTGGATGAACCAGACTCGACAAACTTTTGTTTGTTTACTCATGTCCAGTGGGAGTCTTAATTTTCCCCCTCTCTCTCTCTTTCTGTTGATAATATAATCACTAGAGGAGCCAACACAATACCTTTGGACATGAGAGGGGCCTGCAGATCTAGTAGTACTGAGGCGGCAGACAGCCAGCCATAACAACATCAAACAGCCCCTAGCCTCCAGCGTTTACACAGAGCCAAGACCCTGGACCAAAAATATGATCGCTCGTTCTTCTTAAGATAAGAATGCAGACAAGCTTGAAGGTTATTGCGAACAATATGTACAGGTATGAAGTGGCCATAGTGGTAGGAGAAGTGGATGGATTTGTAGCAAACAAGTAAGAAGGAAGTAGTACTTTAGGTCAGATTGGATGCCTTAGATCAGAATGTGAGATCTCGTCTTGCAGGAATGATGGAGACAAACATGGACAGCATTCTCATTTAAATGTGCAATGCACAGCCATGTTTTGACATTAGAAAACATCATGATTGGTGTTGTTTTCGTTGAGAGTCTACAGTTCATGTTCTCAGAGAAAAAGCAGAGATGGGAGAATACTGGAAAGTCAAGAAACTGACATAGAGCACCCCCTGCTGGTCACCACAACTAAGTACACAAGCCTTAGTGAGCATCTCCTGCTATTCTGCCTATACAGCTGAAATAACAGTTTTTCTCTATTGTTTAAACACAAACACTGGTATTTGAGACACAATAACCACAACCTGTAACCCATGTACCAACTCCCTGAACCAATTCTGCTAAAATACAAGCACATTTACTGCTATACACTTCACACTCCACTTTTTTTCAAAACACTACACACGGTTCTCTAACATTTGGCACAATCTTCATGAATGAAATATCTTGTGTTCACATGTAACACACTGCGATTAAAAATGCTAAACTTCAATCCCCTGCTATCCACTTTGAATCCTCACGTGGGCAAACACATGTTGCACAATTGTTCAATTAGCAATCAAAGCTTTCGCAATAAAAGGGCCACAGGTGAGCTCTTGTGTTTCAGAGCAATGGATGCCAACAGGAGAGAGAGAGAGGCCTAGGAAGAGGAGGAGGACGGGGAGGAGGAGGAAGAGGAGAGACATAATCTCTGATGAGATTCAGGCCACTGTGGTTTAACATGGTGCATCAATGAGGAAAGCTGGGCAGAGAGTACAAGCAAATTTACTGTAAGCAGGTTCACAGTAGGTAAGGTAAGACATATACTCTCATTATAGTATTGTAGTACTGCATCAATACAGTACTGATTGCTTACTGTAGTATTGCAAGTGGACCAGAGTACTGTAAACAGAAAGTTGTTGAATGTTTCATATGTGTTTCATATGTACCTATGCACATTATTTAAGTCAAGTCAAGTCAAGTCAATTCTATTTGTATAGCCCAAAATCACAAATTTGCCTCAGGGGGCTTTACAATCTGTAGAGGATATACGACACCCTCTGTCCTTTACAATGTGACCCTCTCATCGGATAAGGAAGGCCCCACCCCCCCCCCCCCCTTTAACATGGAAAAAAGAAAAAATGGAAGAAACCTCAGGAAGAGCAACAGAGGAGGAATCCCCCTTCCAGGATGGACAGACGTGCGATAGATGTCGTGCGTACAGAGTAACAACATAATGAAAACTACAGAAACTAATACATATAATGTGAACATATGTGAGAAGGTGGATCCAGGAGGATGTCATGTCAAGCAGCTTCCTGGCTTCGCCAAGCAGATAGAGCCAGAGTAACACGACCTCCTCTCCAAGCCAAATAGATAGAGCCAGAGCAACACGACCTCCTCTCCACGCCAAATAGATAGAGCCTGAGCAACACAACCTCCTCTCCACCATGGAACCTAGAGAGAGGACCCGATTTTTGTTTTTAATTCACAGTTGCTTGGTAATTTAAACGTATGTTTCCCATGCCAATAAGCCCCCTTGGACTGAAGTGAACAGTATTGGTCAGGGAGAACATTGGTTGTGATGTTGATGAGGTGCTGTGGCCAGACTGAAACAGAAGACATAGGATGCATAGGAAGCCTAATTTTCTTTTTCCTTACAGTATATGCAGAAGGCTTATTTTGTTTTTACCTCCGACAAGGATGGTCATGTTTTCGGTGCAGTTTGTTTGTTTGTCAGCAGTAGTATGGAAAAACTACTGGTCCAATTTTCATGAAACTTGGTGAAAGTGCGTTTGGGCCAAGGAAGCACCCATTACAGTAAGACACAAATGCCTAAGATATCAAAGCTTTGTTTTGCAGTCGTATTTAGAATAACATTACGTCATATTTGAGACATTTGAGATAATTTATTTTGTCACATTTAAAAAAAAAATTCTGCTACTGTTCACCAGTTGCATTTAAAGTTAAGCTTCTACGTTGGCCATTTTAGCCATTTTAATTCTAGAATCACATTTGTTATTGTTATTTTCATTAGTGATTAATCTGCTGAATATTTTCCACAATGAATTGATTAATTGATTAATAGTTTGTTCTATAGAATGTAAAATATGACATTTCCCATAGACCATTTTGGTTCCCACAATGGTTTGTTCGACCTACAGTCCAAAACATTCTGTTTATCATCATAGAAGTAATTTTAAAAGTTGGAGCCTGTGAATTTGGAGGAATTTGCTTAAAAAAACAACATAAACAATTAATGGATAATCAAAATTGTTGCCAATTACTAATCAATGAATCACCTAAATGTTTTTGTCATCAGTTGATCTGCAGGGTTAAATAAAGATGATCACTAATACATCAACATGAACACAAACTCCTGATTTGTCCTATATAGAAATCATGTTTTACTTCCAGCATCCCCATCTTCGCCTTGAAATAAGTGGACTGAAAAATGTACTGCATGCATTTTAACACAGGCGCGTAACGTTAGTAATTCTGTGACTCTGAAAAGCTATTAACAGCCTGGTTTACCATGTAAAAATAATCCTATGGTGTGTGCATTTATCACCACCCACCACGGGCTGAGATGAAGCTCAGATTAGTGTGCTGTTCATTTCTTCCGGCTTCGTGTCTGCCTAAAGAATGTTAAGTAGGTGAGTGTATTAGTTTGAGAAGAGGACATGTTGAACTTTTTGGGGTTTTATCTGTTAAAATGACAACAGTATTTGATCACCAAGAAGACTGTAGTCACATTTAGAGACCTAAATTAGCTAGAATCAGTCAGAAATATATATATTTTATCATATGGATCATTGTATTTCCTCTACAAATAGGATGCACATGCGTCAGAAAAAAATAGGGAATGCATCAGATGCGATCAATTTATGGTAGTTTTTGCAGAATAATACATAGCTGATTCTAAATGTGATGTAAATTTGGGCCTTTCATGCTTACTTTGTCACAGCCTTTAAGCCCCTCTTAGCACTGCAGACTGTGTTTAATGATGAGCCAAGGTATTTACACGAGCAAACATAAGTGCGCATTTGATTCACAATGTCCATCTGCATCAGTAGCCTATCACTTCTGTATGCATCTTTTTGTTATGTGAGATTGACTCAAACAATTACCCTGTTATGCCAGTGCTCCTGGAGACGAGTGCAATTGTATAAACCGAGGGCGGGTTTCCCGCTTCACCAGTTGAGGTGAAAGCAGGAGGGATCTGAAGTGTGAAGTGCATCTATCTATAGGTGCATGCTCCGACTGGCAACGCTGGTCCTATTTTCAGTCATGGAGGAATTCCCTTGTCCTTCCGTGCTGAAACTGATTGGTGAGGGATGAACTCTGAGGTGGGAGGCAGCACAGTTTGGTTCAAAGTTTTAAAGTCGTGAAAACTCTAACTTCCCTCATGTTTATCCTGACAAGGTGCAGTGGGTGCATGACACATATAGGCCTATTCCTGCTTCATTAAGTAAGGGATAATAGCTCAGTTTTTGGAGACCTGCCATAAGACTACAGAGAAAGTTCTAGTTAAACTTTTTTTTGTGTACACAGCTGACATTGTGTACCCTATTATCTGCAGGAATGAGTCCTAAAACCCGGAAATGAGTTAGCATTGCAGCACTTCTGGTTCCTTCGTCTGGAAGTCAATGGGTTTTTAGTTAGATGCCTGAAATAATGTCTGTGGTTTTAACACAAGCTGAAAAAGATGTTAGCGTTTTGTTCTACGACATAAAATACATCAGTAAATATCCCATTTGTGAATTTTGAAGCCTTTATGTTTCTTTAAAAAAGGTGGTTGTTAACAAGTGGCTAAATGAGACTCGTCCGCCTTTACAGCCTCGTTGTGTACTCGCGCTCATGCGACGGTGGTGTAGTTTGTTTATAGTCTAACGTTAGTTTTTTTACTTCTAGCGATTGTATTTACACTTCAAAAATCATAAAAGTGGTGTTCATTTGCGAAGATTATCGACACAAAAACGTGTAACTATCATAAACGTTTGTTTGCCATAGAGTTTATTTTAATAATAATCCAAATAATCCAATGGAAAAAGCCCATTGGATAGCTGTTGAGGGAACACAGGGCGATGCTAACTTCCTGGTTGTCCTACAAAAATACATCATCCCCAGAGCACTCTTAGATTTATGATATGATAAAGATCCTTACTAAACTCTATGACAAAACAGCCACTTTAATACAGCTACCTAACCCACCACCAAGACCCATTTTATTATTATTTTTATTATAGATATTTTGGGGGCTTTAATAGATAGGACAGATTTATAGACAGGGAGTGAGAGTTGACGACATGTAGCAAAGGGCCACGTGTTGGATTCGAAGCCCGGCCGCTGCGGTAAAGACTGAGGTTTGGTACATGGGGCGCCAGCTCTACCAGGTAAGAGGAAAACTTATCCATACTGAAACCCGGGTATTAATTAAGGCTCAGTGTTCAGGACCTAAATAGCCGAAAGACATTGTGTTCTCATTCCTGATGCATTCTCTCTCTCTTGTAAGTGCTAAACTTTGTTACAAGTTATTTACAAAATATCTTAACTCTTCTGTATGACGGATTTAAGTTTTTACTTAGTGGACATGGTAAGGTTGAAAGTCTATCTATGGTCAGAATGTACAATTAACTTTGTTATAAGATAACGTTATGGGATGTTTTTACCCTTAAATCCTAGCATGATTGGCACAAAAACCACGTCTACTTCTAAAGACTGATAACTATAGCTAATTTAGCTAATGTTAGCTAGCTAATGAGTCAATAATCAAACCTGTAGCTAACTCCTAACAATCAAACCTGTAACAGCTTAACGTTAAGAGCCACGCACAAGCAGGGATCGAACTCGCATTAGAAAATGAAAAGTGTTTTTTCCCGGCAGGCCCCAGCGAGGATCGAACTCGCGACCCCTGGTTTACAAGACCAGTGCTCTAACCACTGAGCTATGGAGCCCGTTGTATCCCTCTTAAAGGTACAGAAACGATATCAAGGTGCGTTCTGTGTGTCAAAGGTAATGCGGAAATATTGTTGACGCAGTCAACGTTACTGTAGCGGAAGACTTCACAAGAAGACTGTCTTTGGAGACTGCGGTCAAGCCAGCCTCCACTTCGAAAAACAGACAAGCCAGCCCCCACGTTGTTTTGCGGTACGTGTATATCATAGGCATTACGGTAAGAGCGTGTAGGAACTGACTTCAAAATAAAAGCACCGTTCTGATGAACGCGATAGGCCTTCAAAATAAAAGCACCTTGCTGATGAACGTGATAGGCCTTTTCAGATTCATTCAAGAGGTCAGTCAGTCTGTAAATAATAAATAAATGAATGAAAAAATAATTGAACAAACAAATACACAAATAAGTACAAATTAAAAAAGAATTGATACAAAATCAATACATATGAAATATTAAATGAAATGAATGATAATTTAAAGGGAAAACAACCGCCTCCAAAATGTAGTTCAGTGAAAAATGTTATTCCAATTGTGTAAATACTTAGTCAAACTTAATATTAAATAATACATTTCCAAAGACAGATCTGAATTCTGAATTACAGTATACCACCTCACACTCAGCAGCCTCATGTTTCTAAGTGCCGAATTTCACTTGAGATAGATAGAATTGATAAAAAGCAACTGTTCACTATCACAGACTAATTTCACTTCAGGATGATAGTAGACAACCTCAGAGTGCCATTCAGAGAATTTCAAGACATTCTGATGAAGAATTTCAAAATTAAAGCCCTTAATTTCCCTTTAATTCTAATCTGAATTTATAGTGAAGATAGCCCACATTTTAGATTTTTTAAATGCTTTAATTTTGAAATTCTACATCAGAATGTCCTGATACTGTCTGAGTGATACTCTAAGGTGGTCTACTATTATTCTGAAGTGAAATTGGTGAGTGTAATTGGATAGTTTCCCTTTAATTCTAATCTGAATTTATAGTGAAGATAGCCCACATTTGAGATTTTTTAAATGCTTTAATTTTGAAATTCTACATCAGAATGTCCTGATATTCCCTGAATGGAACTCTGAGGTGGACTACTGTCCACCAGAAGTGAAATTACTGTGTGATAGTGGATAGTTTCCCTTTAATTCTAATCTGAATTTAGAGTGAAGATAGCCCATATTATAGATTTTTTTAAAGGCTTTAATTTTGAAATTCTACATCAGAGTGTCCTGATTCTGTCTGAGTGATACTCTAAGGTGGTCTACTATTATTCTGAAGTGAAATTGGTGTTTGATAGTGGACAGTTTCCCTTTAATTCTAAATTAATTCAGAGGGAAGATAACCCATATTGTAGATTTTTTAAAGGCTATAATTTTGAAATTCTACATCAGAATGTCCTGATATTCCCTGAATGGAACTCTGAGGTGGACTACTGTCCATCTGGTGTGAAATGATTGTGTAATAGTGGACAGTTTCCCTTTAATTCTAATCTGAATTTAGAGTGAAGATAGCCCATATATGAGAATTTTTAAGGGCTTTAATTTTGAAATTCTACATCAGAATATCCTGATATTCTCTGAATAGCATTCTGAGGTGGTCTACTATTATTCTGAAGTGAAATTGGTGTGTGATAGTGGACAGTTTCCCTGTAATTCTAATCTGAATTCAGAGGGAAGTTAGCCCATATTTGAGATTTTTTAAAGGCTTTAATTTTGAAATTCTACATCAGAATGTCCTGATACTGTCTGAGTGATACTCTAAGGTGGTCTACTAATATTCTGAAGTGAAATTGGTGTGTGATAGTGGATAGTTTCCCTTTAATTCTAATCTGAATTTAGATTGAAGATAGCCCATATTGTAGATTTTCTAAAGGCTTTAATTTTGAAATTCTACATCAGAATGTCCTGATACTGTCTGAGTGATACTCTAAGGTGGTCTACTAATATTCTGAATTTAAATTGGTATGTGATAGTGGATAGTTTCCCTTTAATTCGAATCTTAATTTAGAGTGAAGATAGCCCATATATGAGAATTTTTAAGGGCTTTAATTTTGAAATTCTTCATCAGAATGTCCTGATATTCTCTGAATGGCATTCTGAGGTGGTCTACTGTCAATCTGAATTGAAATTAGTTTGTGATAATGGACAGTTTCCCTTTAATTCTAATCTGAATTCAGAGGGAAGATAGGCCATATTGTAGATTTTTTAAAAGCTTTTATTTGAAATTCTACATCAGAATGTCCTGATATTCCCTGAATGGAACTCTGAGGTTGACTACTGTCCACCTGAAGTGAAATTAGTGTGTGATAATGGACAGTTTCCCTTTAATTCTAATCTGAATTTAGAGTGAAGATAGCCCATATTTGAGATATTTTAAAGGCTTTAATTTTGAAATTCTGCATCAGAATGTCCTGATTCTGTCTGAGTGATACTCTAAGGTGGTCTACTATTATTCTGAAGTGAAATTGGTGAGTGATAGTGGATAGTTTCCCTTTAATTCTGATCTGAATTTATAGTGAAGATAGCCCATATTTGAGATTTTTTAAATGCTTTAATTTTGAAATTCTACATCAGAATGTCCTGATATTCTCTGAATGGCATTCTGAGGTGGTCTACTGTGAATCTGAAGTGAAATTAGTGTGTGATAGTGGATAGTTTCCCTTTAATTTTAATCTGAATTCAGAGGGAAGATAGCCCATATATGACCATTTTTAATGGCTTTCATTTTGAAATTCTACGTCAGAATGTCCTGATATTCCCTGAATGGAACTCTGAGGAGGTACTCTAAGGTGGTCTACTATTATTATGAAATTAATCTGTGATAGTGAACAGTTTCCTTTTATCAATTCAATCTATCTAATTGAAATTAGGCAGTTAGTAGAAACATGAAGGTGCTGAGTGTGAGGTGTTATACTGTAATTTATTAGTCAGATCAGTCTTCGGAAATGTATTATTTGATATTAAGTTTGACTAAGTATTTACACAATTGGAATAACATTATTCTCTGAACTACATTTTGGAGGCGGTTGTTTTTCTTTTAAATTATCGTTCATTTAATTTAGTATTTTGTATGTATTCATTTTGTTTCATTCATCTATTTTTTTCCTTATTTATATATTTATTTGTTCAATTACTTATTCATTCATTTATTTATAATTGACAGACTGACTGACTTCTTGAATGAATATGAAATATCAGGTTCATCAGAACGGCGCTTTTATTTTGAAGGACTATCACGTTCATCAGAACGGTGCTTTTATTTTGAAGTCAGTTCCTACACGCTCTTACCGTAATGCCTATGATATACACGCACCGCAAAACAACGTGGGGGCTGGCTTGACTGTTTTTCGAAGTGGAGGCTGGCTTGACCGCAGTCTTTGGAGCAGCTAACCAGCGGTATAACGTTTAAGAGACTCGGCATATCAAAATGGCAAATTTCAATGTCATTTTGAGCTGGACTGCTATCTATCTGCTCTGTCTGATTCTCATATCGTTTCTCGGTTACTGCTTGTATATTCAATACATTCATATGAAATATGACCACATACCTGGGCCACCGAGAGACAGGTAAGATGATCCCTTGGTCACCTTGCTGGCTAACATTAGTTTAAACTATTGCGTTGACATTACGTGCCACTTTTTGTTTTTTTCTCCACAGTTTTCTCTTCGGACATACACCAACGATTTTGAGGATAATGAGTAACGACGAGGTCATATACGACAAGTTTCTTGAATGGTAACGTCAAGCACAAACGATGTTTCACACATGTGCAATAAACCAAAGTATGTTATAGCTAACAGTTAGCTAAGTCCGTGATATAGGTCATAGGTCAACGTCTGTTAACGAATTTCGATATGCGTGTGCTATTCCTCTTTGTCGATGCAGTTTCGATGTGTATAAGTTGTCGTTAATTTCACTCATTTTTTAGCTACATATTTAAAAAAAAAAAAAAAAACTTTAGTAGTAGTGTTTGCATTTTTAGTTGTAGTATTTGCAGTTCCAAGCAATCTTAATTATGGTTTGGAATTTTCATTTACAGGTCGGAGACTCATGGGTCTGTTTGCAGGCTAAATGTTTTTCATTACGTTTTTTTCCTTGTGACCTGTCCAGAGGGAACCAAGGTAAGCACCGTACCTTTCAATGGTATTTGTTTAATTATCATTGCATAAGTATTGCGCAATAAACTGGGTAAAGGTGCACAGAGATAGATCCTGCTACAGTGACAACTATTCTTTTTGGTAAAATGGATAGGCCTATATCCTGATCATATTTACATTAAAAATGTTTCAATGTTCCCTCTTTTGATGGCTGTGTTTCAGGAGATCCTGATGTCCACAAAGTATCCAAAAGATAGATTCTTCTACAAGAAACTCTTCAACCTGTTTGGTCAAAGGTAGTTTTATCAAACGGTATACATCTCATACCCCTTTCACACCAATGACCAGGGTTGGACCAGGATTATCTGACCCTGGTTCAGCCCTCCTTTTGTCAATTCAAACCAAGCCAGTCAACCCGGGTTCAACCCTGGTCAGGACAATCCAGATCGGACCTGGGTCACACCCCGGAGCAATGCATACAAATTAGCTCAGGTGTTAGAAATGGGCGGAGGCTTACAGGTCTGGAGGATTATAGAGAGAGGGGATAGTGGGATCATCAATGTGTGCAAAAACGTAAAATGTCACAGAATGATGCATGTTTTTTGGATACAGTGTAAATATAATACACACGGCATTTTTAACTTTATAAAATGTTTAACTATGTTGTATGTATGGAGCTGTAATGTATGCAAAAACATACAGACAACATACTGATTTACAGTATCTATTCATCAACATTAACCTTTTTTCCTCTTTCTATCTACAGTACCCATTTATCATATATTAGACTACATTGTGCTATCTAATATGATAATATAGACTACATTTACAAAAGGATTACACACTTCTGAAGACTGAAATGTATTTTTCACTCACTCCACCATCCCAGCAAAGATTTGCCTCATATAATAAACCTACTAAAGTTTTTCAGCTGGGCATGTGGCAACTGTTGGATAATGTGAGAGCTTGTCCAAACATAATAAAATTAGTTTTTATTTCATTTAGTTTGCTAATTGCTTGATAACGTAATGAACTGGGACTGGGTTTTTTACTTTATAACAGAGAGATCTTTTTTTCAGATTTATTTGGAAAGATAAAAAGTTTAAAAAGGTAACGTTACAAACAGAACATGTGCAAACACGCTTTAAAAACAGATGCGCGCACAGCTGGCGGTACCGTGAGGTGGTCGGCTTATTATTAACACGATGTGTTTCCGTGTAACGTAACGGCGGATGTCTCTCTCATTCAGCAGCCTTGTTGTGTTTGTTTAACACCACACATCCATGTTGTTCTCGTCTGTCGTTCACCTCCAGTGTGTCTGAAAACATACCTGCTGCCGTCCCACTGTTTGTTTATGAGTCACGGCGACCTGTGACAGTTGCGTCACGGACTGTGCGCCCTCATTTGCAACCGAATAGGTTTGTCCCGCCTCGTTTGTTAGTGACTCTAGTTCGTGCCATTCACATCGAAATCGACACTGGTCCGACCCTGGTCTGACCCACCTGTCGACCTGGGTCGCAAAGGCCAGTCGATCAACGTGGGTTAACCCTTTCATACACACAATCAACCCTGGTTCAACCCTGGTTGAGTCCTCGGTGTGAAAGGGGTATCAGTTGTACAGATACTGTACCAAGTCCCAGGCAATTACTTGTTTTGTTATGTCAAAGCATAGACTGTATATCTATATGGATGACACGTCTCCACTTCCTCCCAGCCAAAAGCCAAAATATCCGGATTATGGAAGCTGCCATTTTGAGATTTTGACATCTTTTGGAGCCAGAGTCTGCGCAGTAGTGATCGTGGGACTCGAGCTACGGTATCGGCCGCAGCTTGTTGTCGTGAGCCACCTAGCTGCTACGTTAGCACCACTGTAGCTTTTTAGCTAGAAAGACACAACAACTACCCATAATATCTCTATAACTACATTTATGATCAAATTGACTCATGTTCTTTTACACAGACCCGAGACGGTTATGGGAAGTTAAGTTTACATCTCCTCTCTCGTACATTTCCCGAGCCTCCAGGTGAGCGACTACTTCATTCAGAGCAGCTGTCAATCACAGCTGTCAATCATGACATCTCATCCCCTTTTTATAGCATCAAATAACTAATTAAAACCAAACTTATCAGACAAATGAACACTTGAACATACATCAGCGTTGTAAGAACTACCTAAAATGACAGAAACCATCTTTGAGAAAAATGTATTTGACGTGTACTTTGACTTTTTAGTTTGGCCCATGTCCCATCCGCTAACATGGAGGGGGCGGGATTTATGACCTATACTGCAGCCAGCCACCAGGGTGCGATCGAGATGTTTTGGCTGTCATGTCGTCCATCTTCATATACGGTCTTTGTGGCAAATCATTTTCAACCTTATCCTGCTATTATTAAAGTATTGCGTTCCATGTCTTTTTTCAAGGTTCCTAGGTAATGGTCTGGTAACAGCACGGGACCATGAACTGTGGTATAAACAGCGCCGGATGATGGACCCTGCGTTCAGCAGCTTGTGAGTTATTTGATAACCGCAACGGACACAATAGAGCTCAACCTTTATTTAGTGTTGGCAATCATTGAATATTCTGTTCAGATTGTGGGTATATTTTGCTCTGTTTCTTTTGGACAACATTGTCCAATTGCATAATTTCTGTGGAGCTTTGCAGTCCATTGTCTAAAACTACCATCATTTCCAGGTATTTGAGAGGTCTAATGGGCACCTTCAATGAGAGGGCAGAGAAACTGACGGCTAGACTTGAAGAAGTCGCTGATAACCAAACGGAGGTCGCGATGCTCCAGCAATTCAACTTTGTTACCCTTGATGTTATTGCTAAGGTATTGTGCCATAGTCTGTTTTGCAGCTTCCACTGCAGTAGCCCTGATCCAAAAAGTTTTCCTTGCGTGTGACGAAAGCACCAGCTTATGACAAAAATCCATCTGATCAAGTTGTAACTGCCTTGTATCCTTGATATCGCTCAGGTTGCTTTTGGTGTGGATTTAGACCTGCTGAAGGCTTCACCTTTCCCTAAAGCCATCGAGGTATGTCTGAAAGGGATGATCTACTATGTCAGAGACAGCTTTTTTGAGGTACGACTTCACAGCACGTTTGTATGGCGTTTGTGTCGTGGCAATATTATAAACTGTGTGAGATCATAAAATCTTGCATTTCCAGCTCAACCCGAAGAACTGGACATTCGTTAAAGAAGCAAGGGAAGCTTGCCGCCTGCTGCGCACAACTGGAGCTGAGTGGATTAATAAAAGAAAGGCTGCAATGCAAAATGGCGATGACGTCCCCAAGGACATCCTCACACAGATCATCAAATCAGCTGGCAAAGGTTATGGTTCCTAAAGTTCAGATTGTTTGACTGATTCGATAAGAAGAAAGTTTAAACATCCCTGTGTTGTAATAGGGTCATGACAGCTGCAAACAAGAGCTTCCAGGGTCTAGATAAAAAAAAGTATTTATTTTAAATTTAGGAGAATAATATAACAAACATATAAATTATAAGCATCATCATCTCAATAGTGCATCATTGATTTTACATATTATTAGATTTGCAGAGCAGAAGTGCAAAGTTAAGCTACTGCCTGTTCAGATAAAGTAGATTGAGTATGTATTTTCTTTTTACAAATAATACAATATCATGACTGGAATATTGGTTTAGTTGTTCAATTTTATTTTTGTATTAATCCAGAGAAAAGCATGACGAAAGAAGATGAAGAGTTGATGTTGGACAATTTTGTGACATTTTTCATTGCGGGTGAGTCAGTATTGTTTCTGCTTTGATGTGAGAAATGCTCCAAAATAAGCTTGAAGCTGTGCCTCCTTTGTGGCACAAAGTAAGGCTAACAATATTAAAGGGACACATCACCCAGAATTTCAATAAAACCTATTTTCCTCTTTCCCATAATGAGAGCTATCCTCCAGTTTAGGTGTGAATTCTGGAGATATTTGGAGATTAATATTACTTTTCAAGATAGATAGTTAGATACTTTATTAATCCCCGCGGGATGTTACAGCAGTTTAGCAAAGACAAAAATATTGTGCAAAAAACTATACTTATCCTAATATTTATCAATACAATAACTTAGCAATATACAAAAACTTAGCAATATACAAAACTTAGCAATATACACAACTTAGCGATAAACAAAATTTAGCAATATACAAAATGTAGTAATATACAAAAAATAGGAATATACAAAACTTAGTAATATACAAAACTTAGCAATATACAGAACTTAGCAATATACAAAACTTAGCGATAAAAAAAAATTTATCAATATACAAAACTTAGCAATATACAAAATTAGCAATAAACAAAACTTGTCAATATACAAAAAATAGCAATAAACAAAATTTAGTAATATAAAATGAGCAATAAAATTTAGCAGTATACAAAATTTAGCAATAAACACAATTTAGCAATTTATAAAACTTAGCAATATACAAAGTTAGCAATAAACAAACTTAGCAATATACAAAACTCAGCAATAAAGAAAATTTAGCAATATCCAAAACATAGCAATATACAAAATGTAGCAATAACGAAACTTAGCAATATCCAAAACTTAGCATTAAACGAAACTTAGCAATAGACAAAATTTAGCAATATACAAAACTTAGCAATAGATCAAATTTAGCAATATACAAAACTTAGCAATATACAAAAAATAGCAATTAACAAAATTTAGCAATATAAAAACTAGCAATAAATAAAATTTAGCAATATACAAAACTTAGCCATAAACAAAATGTAGCAATATACAAAACTTAGCAATAAACAAAATTTTGCAAAATACAAAACTTAGCAATGAACAAAATTTAGCGATATAAAATGAGAGTTTTTTTTTTATTGTAGACACAGTGCAAGTAGTGCAAAAATACATTTTAAATTAAAAGTATAATGACATAGTTATTCACAATAATCCATACACTCGTCTGTAAACATTTCCTGTCTTATGTCACCACTAATATATAAGTCCTAAATTGTATTATGTTTTTAGATGAACTTTTCTTTTAAGCCATACTTTTTGGTTTAGAGATAAAGAATGCGATCGCTTTAATACAGTATGTGTTGTTGATCCACATGTGCTCCATTTTAAGGTAATGTTCTAACATTTTAGGGCAAGAAACAACCGCTAATCAACTGGCTTTTTGCGTCATGGAACTTGGAAGAAATCCCGATGTACTGGAGAAGTAAGAACTAATACTGCAGTGCAAAACAATTTCATAATGAAGCTTTTGAATGATGGTTTCTTGAGTTGTGTTTTTATTGCTCAGAGTGAAGAAAGAGGTGGATGATGTCATTGGGATGAAACGGGACATCAGTTATGACGATCTGGGGGAACTGATCTACCTCTCACAGGTACATATCATGAAGTTAGTAAAATGATGGTTTAGCTCATTAGGAGTGAAGCATGTTGTGAATGCATTGTGCAGCAATACTCACATATTCATTCATTTATTCACTGACTCTCAAGTTAGCCTCAAATTAAGTCTTCTCATTTTCAAAATGAGGAACGGCTCCATCTCCAGATGACACACTAAAATTGGATCATTTATTTACCTCTTCTTTACAATTCTGCTTAAATTTACTTAAACCTAATTTATTATAAGTATTTATTATTTATTATAAGTAGGGCTGTCAATCGATTAAAATATTTAATCGTGATTAATCGCATGATTGTCCATAGTTAAGCGTGATTAATGGCAAATTAATCGCATTTTTTATCTGTTCAAAATGTACCTTAAAGGGAGATTTAATACTCTTATCAACATGGGATTGAGTAAATATGCTTGCCTTATGCAAATCTATGTATATATTTATTACTGGAACTCAATTAACAGCACAAAAAAATGACACATATTGTCCAGAAACCCTCACAGGTACTGCATTTAACATAAAAAAATATGCTCAAATCATAACATGGCAAACTCAAGCCCAACAGGCAACAACTGCATGTGATTATCATAAAGTGGGCATGTCTGTAAAGGGGAGACTCGTGGGTACCCATAGAACCCATTTTCATTCACATATCTTGAGGTCAGAGGTCAAGGGACCCCTTTGAAAATGGCCATGCCAGTTTTTCCTCGCCAAAATTTTGCGTCAGTTTGGAGCGTTATTTAGCCTCCTTTGCGACAAGCTAGTATGACATGGTTGGTACCAATGGATTCCTGAGGTTTTCTTAGGTTCTTTCTTTCTCCTTCCTTAGGTTTTCCATTTTCTTCACTCTAGCTTTAAAACTGAGCCCACTACCACCTCCGAAAGATCGATTGCGTTAATGCGTTAAAGAAATTAGTGGCGTCAAAACAAATGTGCATTAACGCGTTAACTTTGACAGCGCTAATTGTAAGCACTTGACCCAAGATTTGCACCTCACACTGTAACCTCCCCCCAGGTGCTGAAAGAGACTCTGAGGATTTACCCGCCAGCTCCAGGCACATCTCGTGATATACTGGAAGACACTGTCATTGACGGTATCACCATACCCGGAGGATCCTCATGTTTCGTGAGTTGTTCCCCTTTTGAGTGTGTTTGTAACTCTATAAGGCAGGAATTGTGTGGCAGAACCCAAAAGGGTTTCATAGTTTGTTTCTGCTGTTGTTGTGATGTTCAATGAATTATTCTGAAATTCAGTTCAGCGCCTATACGACTGGGAGAATGGATAAATTCTTCAAGGACCCGCTGACATTTGATCCAGACAGATTTCACCCAGATGCTCCCAAGTAAATGGCTTACAGTTTTCACATAATGACATGTTTTATTTTTCATCTTAACATGTTAGAACACCGATGTCCCAGATAAAATGAGGAATATGATGTGCATTGATTGTCTCTTATCTGTTTTACAAGGCCTTATTACTGCTACTACCCCTTTGCCCTCGGTCCACGCTCATGCCTGGGAAAGAACTTTGCTCAGGTGGGTGGTGACAGTCATAAATGATCAACACACACAAAATGCAACGAAACATGGCATTAACTCAATGGGTGGGGGGGCAATTGCAGCTGGAGGCCAAAGTGGTCATGGCCAAGCTGATCCAGAGGTTCGACTTCACCCTTGTGCCGGGACAGACCTTTGACCTGCGGGACAATGGCACAATCAGGCCGAAGAGTGGAGTGTTGTGCTCTGTCAGACACAGGAATCACAAGAAATAAATTGTACCGTTTAACATAAGATGAAACCCTAATGGTCCATGTGGGGAAATTTGGTTGTTGGGTTGCTTAGACCTACTTACTTACTTACTGCCTGCAGCTTTGTACTCCTACCTCACCTAAAAGCCTCTAATACTGCAGAGTTTATTAATTACTCTGTCTGTTTGCTTTTTTTAGCCTTTGTTAAGAAAATAGTATCAGCGGTGCTTGTTTTAATGAATTAAACAGTATATCCACGTGTTTATGATGATGATTGTTATTACCTAACAATAATGAGGATATGGGAAAACAAATGAGCTACTTTTTGAGTATCATAAGCACTTTAATCTTGAGGAAATTAACCTTTATATCTGTGTAACTGCTCTTCCATACCCACTGAGCTTGTAAACTTGATTTGTGCCTTTAATACTGATATCAAAATGCTGAATTTACCATTTGTACACAAATGAAAATAAGATTATTTTTTACTAATGCAGGGAAAAAGGCTTATTTTGTTTTGCACTTCAATAAACTGATGATTCATTTAATGCCATACAGTCTGATTTTATTTCATGCTCAGTGTTCTGTGCAGAGTTTTTTTTTTTTTTTTAACCTACTCAACCTGCTGTGCTTTTGGTAGTTACTGACAGTGGACACAGGGGGGCGCTGTGAGCTTGCAAAGGAATCTCAAAAGCACCTGTTAAACTACAATTTCCAGAGAATTAACACGCAAAAGTTGCCAATCATCTAAGCTTCATTTCAGGAGTTTGTATTCATAATTTTTTTATACATGTAATATAAGGTTAAGTGGCAATTCACATTGTAGTCAGAGGCTGTTGTCAATACAGTGGTGAAAGAAAGTTAATTTAGAAACAATTCATAATTGGGCCAATTACTTTTACAACACAGCTTTTTCAGTTTAGAAATAAACAAATACCCCCAAAAAATCCACTAGCTTTTACTAATAAAAGTCAAACAGTTTGTGAATATTAAAAGTGAAATACATACTACACAAAATGATAATATGTGTGTGTATATACAGTATATATATATATATATATATATATATATATATATATAATATAGAAAATATGAGTACTATACAGTATCATTAATACTTTAAAGTACTAATACTAATAATAATATTTGTATTATTATTATTATTATTATATATACATATACAAACAATGTGATGTGTATATACTATATATATATATATGTATATATATATACATCACATTGTAGTCAGATGCTGATGTCAATACAGTGGTGGTTAAAGTTAATTTTGAAACAATTAATAATTGGGCCAATTACTTATACAACAATTTTTTTTGCTTATAAATAAACAGACGCAAAAAAATTAATTAGCTTTTACTAATAAAAGTCAAACAGTTTGTAAATATATACTACACAAAATGCTTAAATATGTGTGCATATGTATATATATATAATAAAAAATTATTATCAAAAAATACTACTATATAGTATCATTAATAATTATATATATTACTAACTTTTACTAATATTTTATTGTTGTTATTATTATTATTATTGTTATTATTATATGTACACACACGCACGCACGCACAAACACACACACACACACACACACACACACACACACACACACACACAAACACACACACACACACACACACACATATTTATATACATGTAAAATAAGCTTGTTAAGCTGCGAATCACATTGTAGTCAGATGCTGATGTCAATACAGTGGCGGTTAAAGTTAATTTTGAAGCACTTAATAATTGGGCCAAATTCTTAGAAAACACATCTTTTTCCTGCTAATAAATAAAGAAATACCAAAAAATCAACTAGCTTTTACTAATTTGTTTGTGAATATTGAAACCTAAATATATACTACACAAAATGCTTAAACGTGTGTATTTATTAATGGAATTATATCATATTGTACTATTATTTTTAATAAAAATATTTTATTATTATTAATATTATTATTATACTTATTTTATTATTTATTATTATTAAAAAATTTGTTTAGAATAATGTGTTTTTATCAGTCCTTGTCGTACTGTTCCTTTAAGAGGGCTGAGCCTGAGCCTTGTGAGGCTTCACTGCACTATTCATCTACCTGCTGCCCACTCCCCTCAGCTCCTCTCAGCTCCTCTCGGCTCCTCTCAGCTCCTCTCCCGCGTCTTGATTGGCCGTCTTGGCCGAAAATCCTCTTGAATGATTTCAAACCTCCCCGAGTGTTTGGACAAGAAGGAGGAGGAGGGATGGGGGGTCCGCTGCTAATTCCGAGCAGGCTGAGTGGAAAGGCTTGAATCCTCCGTCCACCACCAACACAGCACCACCTCAGTAAAGAGGCTTATCCGAGGAGCGCTGTTGACGGTGAAACGCGTTCAAGAGAGCTCCGCCGGTACAAAGAAAAAAAGTGTTTTTTTTGTGTCGTGTTTACGGGACGTTTTAACCTTTTAGCTTAAGTTAACGAACAGTGGAAATTTAGATGTTGTATTTGTTTCTGTTTCCCATCGTTTGAATGGAGGGGTGTCCAGAGGAGACCGCGCACATTGCGATGGGACGCGGTGTGCCGTGCTGACGGGACCCGGGACTGGAGAGAGACAATCACCGGTAATCTATTGGTGTTTCCGTTACTGACGGAATGTGAGTACCAACAGTTATTATTAGTGAAGGCATTTAGTCCATGCACGGGGTTACCATAGCGTCACAATAATATTTTCTTTTTCATGATCGGCCTGTTGAAGAGGAGGAGGGCTTCACCATACTTTCATCTTTTTGAGACAATGTACTCGTATTTTAACACAATCCCGCAACTGAGGCTTGGTTAGATTAGTTTTTGAGAGTTCATTTCAACAACAAGAACTGAGACTCGCAGCCAAAGACAGTCATGGCTAAGAATCCGTCCGAGGGAGCGAAGGATGAGATGCTGAGCCAGCTGACGGAGGAGGAGATGCTGCGGTGCAGCAAAGAGGATCTGGTCCGCAGGTTGAGGAGGGTCGAGGGCGAGAAGATGAACCTGATGATCGAGCACGGCAACATGATGAAAGACATCAACCGGCGGCTGCAGGTGCACCTGCACGAGATCCGCAGCCTGAAGGAGATCAACCAGAAGCTGCAGGACGACAACCAGGAGCTCCGGGAGCTCTGCTGCTTCCTGGACGACGACCGGCAGAAGGGCAAGAAGCTGTCCCGGGAGTGGCAGCGCTTCGGCCGCCACACCGCCAGCGCCATGTGGAAGGAGGTGGGCACCTACATGATGAAGCTGAAGGAGCTGGAGGCCAACCAGGACACCGTGTTGAGGGAGAACTCCGAGCTGAAGGAGATCATCCTCATGCTGGACGAGGAGAGGAACGGTGCCGGGTCCAGGAGCTCCATAGACAGTCAGTCCAGTTTGACCAACCTGAACGGGGGTACCGGCACGGTCCGGGACGTTGGGGACGGGAGCAGCACGTCCAGCACGGGGAGCGCCGGCAGCCCCGATCACCACAATCACAAGCCCGCCTCGGAGAACGGTAAGGTGGGCACCACCGTAAGGAGGTCCATGGATGACCTGTCGGCGCCGCACCATCACAGGAGCATCCCCAATGGACTCAATGGTGAGTACACACACACTCCCTCCACCTGTGGAAACACACCTGGCTGTCATAACACAGGCCCATAAGATGCACATCCTAGAGTCCAGTAGGGCTGTGTATTGGCAAGAATCTGGCGACACGTTACCACTGTACATTATCCCTTTCATATTGAATCGTTACCACTGTATCATGATACATGTATGCCTTACATTCAACATATAAGGGATAATGTACAGCGAGCCGGTCATTGTTGCGAAATAAACCCCGACAAGGTGATGCTGCATCGCGGAGGGGTCTTGCATCGCCCTGAAGGGGTTTATTTCACAACAATGACCCGCTCGCTGTACATTATCCCGCTTATTACACGGCTACTTACTTAAGAAACCGATAATTTGACACAGAAACGGTCCGCCAGAGTGCGACATCAGAACTGTGTCCATAGCAACGGTCTGCTATAAAGAAATAACAGACAGTAGAACGCCGTGATCGACCAATCAGAATCCAATATTCAACGAAGCTGTGTAATAAATTGCGATATATTGCGATACTGTAAGCAAGGCGATATATTGCGATTTTCTAAATGTAATTTTTGGAAAACTGTCATAGTATAAAGAACACACCATTTTGGAATAGGCAAAAATAACACATTTGAAAACTGCATGGCTTTTGCTCCAAACAGCATGTGATTATCATAAAGTGGGCATGTCTGTAAAGGGGAGACTTGTGGGTACCCATAGAACCCATTATCATTCACATTCATGTATCTTGAGGTCAGAGGTCAAGGGGCCCGTTTGAAAATGGCCATGCCAGTTTGTCCTCACCAAAAAACTGAGCCCGCTACAACCTCCAAAACATCAAATAGCGGTTAACTGGTTCATTCAAAATCGATACAGCATTTCAGAGAATCGATACAGTATCACGAAACATAATATCACAATATTTATGTGTATCGATATTTTCTTACACCCCTAGAGTCCAACCAATCAGGCTTCACATTAAACATTGGCCCTTTTGATTCTATGTTCATCCATGTGGACAAAAGTGTGGATTGAATCACCAAAAGTTACCCCTGACTTTAAAATATCTCTAGATAAAAGCCACAAGTTCCTCTTGATATTATAATTGATTTCTCATACTTCCGTGTGGTTGAGCTCTCAAAAGACATCTGTATTCCTCGTCTTGGTTTCATTCCTCAGAGATAATACAGTCAGGATGTGATTGCACTGACAACATATGCTGATCAAAATTGCTGTGAAGGATTAACATGGTGGGGGGGGGGGGGGGGGGGGGGGTCTTGGCTTAACCTCACTGTAAAGTCTTGATTGGGGTGATTATGACACACACACATATGCACACACAGTCCCTTTAAGTGGCCCTTTCAGTCCCACGCCACCCCATCATTTGAATCTGCACTGATTTAGGTCACTGCACTAGTGGTCCTTAAGGAAGAAGACTTATCTTAATAGCTTTTAGATGAGGGGGGGGGGGGCTCAAGCAAATAGATTTTTTGGGGTCGTTCGCTGATTATCATTGTTGCTTGTTGGTTGTGGTGGAAGAGCACTCATGTCTGCTTATTTGAAATGCATGGCGGGGGACCAGAAATCAATGTCCCCGTGTTAAGACCTAAATACACGGCTGAAAGCTTCGAGCCGGGATGAAAATGCCCCTGATGGAACAGGAGGACACTAAGCTTCGTTTAGCTAGCACATGGGCTGATAACTCGCCACGATCTGTTTGGCAAGGGGAATAAATTCTGTTTCATGGGACGGAGGGGGGAAAAAAATCCCCCACCCAGTTGAAACTTTATTATTATCATGTTTTCACCCTGATTTACAAGGATGGCAGCATATAGGAGCTCAAAGCAAATCAGATCACGCAGGTCACATGCTATCCATCGGACATTCCGGGACATTGTAGGTGTTTGAAGCCGTGAAGGTAACAAACACAAAAGGATGCAAACAAGCATGCCGAGTGAGAACCTTAATCCGGAAACACTCGCACGCCAACTCACACATTTTTTGGGCCGGTGTTTGGCTGTCATTACGTAACATCAATATTGTGTCTGCAGCGGCCCAGCACCTCTCTAAGCTCCTGATGTGTGTGTGTGTGTGTGACATTGTGTGCCCCTGAGGCTCTGTGCGCTCATCGCTGACAATAATGCAGAGATACAAATACCCGCACACACACAATGACACGCTAGCGTGGGAACGACCCGCTTCACTTGAGAGGAGGTTTATTATTTCATTGTTAAAAGCAATGCATCGGTAATGAGGTTGATGCTATCTAGTCCTAAACAAAGCTGAGCGTCGCAAATCTTGCTGGCTTTTGCATAATTGCAAACAACTCCATGTGGAAAGAAACAGAACTACTGTTGCTGCTAAAATGTCAATCGGTACAAAACAACAACAAAGCAATACTACATTGATCCTAATCTACTGTTACATAACTTGGATGGTAGTACCAGGAGTGTTTCATCTCAATAATCCTCAAAAACCTGCTTAGATAGGAATTTAATTACTCGCAGGTCGACTAGTAAGACTTCACCAGCGCAGATTTACTCGATTGGCTGCTTGAAATCCGAGCGGAGTGACCATGTTGTGAGGTCAGATGTGGCTGTGGCGTGAGGTCTGCAGAGTGGCTTTATTTAATGCTGTCCAAATGCCAGAGTGGCTCCCCCTGGGCCTTTAGGAGACAAGCTCGAGGATTGCCGCTCAAGTGCTAAATGAACAGCATCTGTCCGGTTGCCAGACGCACACAGACAGACGGGAGGAGGAAGAAGAAGAGGAGGAGGAGGATGAATGTGTCTGGTGTCCCACGGGTGTAACAGACCAGTTGGTTGAGCTAGAGGCTTGTGTTTCATACACTTTCAGTCAATTTTTAAAAAATGTTTTTCATCTCTTTGGCAAATGTAAATGTAGAAGTCTGTCTATTTAGAGGCAAAAGAGGCCCTGGGAGAGGAGTGTATGAAAGGGGGCCCAGCGAAGGGCCCTCAATGGGTCTCGCTGGTGTTGGGGGAGTGGCTGAACGGCGGTGAGGGGTTGGCTGGGAAGCTCGGGGGGGGGGCGGAGTGGTGGGGGCATATTGAGCTCAGAGGAGGTTGGTTTTCGGAGACATCCTGCTGTCTGCTTAATTGAATTTCTTGTGCGTTGACATGGCTGAACCCCCCTGAACCCCCCCCCCCCCTCCACTCCTCTTCCTTTGGGGCTGTGTGTGTGCATGTTTACTTGGACGGGGTGTGTGCCGTAATGCGTGAGGAGAGCAAAGGCTTCTGTTCTGAAGAAATAAAAAAAAAAGGAAGAACAGCAGGGGCTACATTGAGTGCTTCATAACCTTTTCAGAGTGACTTCTATTTCCAGACTTCTCAACGTTCACTTTTGGTGGTCCGGAACCCAATTCCACTCCTGAAATATGATGCTGTCACAGAGAGCTTGCATTAGGCTCCCCCTATAGTGCCACACAGACTGCGTATGTGGCTGTGTGAGATTAAGACAAAGTGGCCAAGCGAGACAGCAAAGTGCTGCTTTGACATTGTCCAGATGAACTGATAAAGATCCCCTCTGCAATAATAATGCTTGTTGACCTTTAACAGACCCTCACATTCCCCTGGCCTTCTAGCTGCTAAATGGCTTTAAGGGAACAATGTTTGTAACTCATCAGATAAAGTGACTCTAAAGAAGCCAGAGGGTGAGGTTTCTCAGACGTGGACAGAGAAGGAGAAACGATCAGGCCGATCAGGCTTATGGCAACATATTTTGCTACTTTTACCACAGCTGGAGGGACTGTATTTTTCATTAAGCGAGTTGGAAATTTGTCCATGTCTATGGTGCAGCCCTTTTGCACGAAACGTCGTATGAATGACACGATAATGTGCGAGGCATTTAGCGTGCAATAAGAACGCCTTTCCTGCTTTTGGCGTGTCATTTGTACGCCATGTAGTCTGAACTGACTGCATTGTACGCATCCGCGTAAATATGCTATGGTCAGAGCTAGTGACGTAGAATAAGAAGTCGGAAAGTCTGCTTATGGCGGGCGGGAGGGGAGGTGAATGGGTCCAACAAACATGACTTTTAACCAGGACACCGGTGTTCAAGACCGCTGTTTAGTTTTGTAAGTTACGTTACTGATGTTTGTCATATGTTTTTTTTAGAGACATTTGTGATGTGTTTTCTGTACCTATGTTGGGCTGTTTCCTTACATAATTTACTTAGGTTACGTACTTATTTTAAGCCCAACTATGACATTTTTCCTAAACCTAACTAAGTGGTTTTGTTGCCTAAACCGAACTGTGGATGTTACCGTTGTTTATTACACGGCTTTATTGAATACTCGATTCTGATTGGTCAGTCACGGCATTCTACGGTCTGCTATTTCTTTACAGCTGTTGCTATGTACATAGCTCTGATGTCGGACTCTAGAGGACCATTTTTGTGTCATATTGATTAGTAAATAGCCGTGTAATAAGCGGAATAACATACAGCCAGCAGGTCATTGTTGTAAAATTAACCCCTTATTTCACAGCAATGACCGGCATGACAAAGCGGCGTACAAATGTCACGCGAAAAGGCTAAAATGCGTCCTCATGACACATGGAATGTCCGTGTAATGTCGTGCTACTTATACGCCTTCCCGTGAGACCGGGTTGCTATGATGTCACCAGTAAAATGAATGACTTGGAGTTTCAACCCGTGAAAGCCGACTTATTTGAGTCAGAAGTATAAGAAACTGATGCCATTTGGCTCTTGTCACTCAATGGAAGTTACTGTACCCTTGGTGATGTGAGTAAGGTCATTGCACGCACATGGACTGACACATGGAAATAAAACATGCACTAAAATACAACATTGATTTAGTAAATTGTTTTAGTCCAGCTGTGCAGGAACAACTGAGGCTAGTTTAACCTTCACTTTCCCAAACTGGTGTGTGTGTGTGTGTGTGTTTGTTTATCCGTGTGTGTGTGTGCCAGAGGCTATTGAGATGTTAAATCAGGCCCGATTTCTGTTGACTGCTTGGGACGGCGTGCCTTCATTACTGAAAGGTTTACAGTGGCCTCTCCTTCCCCTCCTCTCTCCCATACCTAAAGACCTGGTCATACCAGCGTCAAAGACGGCCACATTTTGAAGTTAATCTCATTCAAATGGAATCGCCACAATCGGTGGATTCGCTCGCAGGGCTGAAGTAAATCTGTGTGGATTTATTCGCCGTTGAGCTCAACTTTGGTGAACTTTGACCCCGAAATTCACGCTTCAAGTGCTAAACATTTTAGGCAATGGAAAGCCCCATAATGGAAGAAGCTATTGGCTTATTAGCTGTGTTGCACCATGCACTGTTAATTAACCCTCCGCTGTTGGAGTATAAATTATTGAACAAAGCGGTGCACAACCCTGAGAACAAAACGCCGAGGGGGAGTAAACGGCACAGTACAGAGAAAGTTAAAAAAAAGCTCAGGGAGCTTTTGTGATTGGCTAGTAGTCGGTTAGCTCCCCAGTTACAGTAGTTCACCAGCTTCACTACATCACCGAGCTTCTGCAGCCAAATATTTAGTTGAAGTCGCACGGGTGAATTTCACTGTGCCACTTCCTTACTTTTCAGACCTCGTCACCACGAGTCTGTCAGTCCATTCAGCTGCGTGTGACTCTCTGAAACCAGTCAGATAGGTTAGTGATTCACTGGAGATTAAGTCCCATTAGAGCTTCAGCACAATGCACTGATTTAAATGTTGCTTCACAACGCAGGAGGCTGCTTGCACTGGTCTCCTACATGTGCAGTCCTATGTTTAGTCACTCCGTTGAGTCACCCTGCAAACCAAATTAGGTTGAAATGAGTCCTAATGAATTCACTGAGAAGTCGTAAAACTGCGCGTTTTAAACTGGGGTCTTTAGCACCTGGCCTTTTCTATGTGTGTCTTTAATATATGAGGTGCCACAGTGAGCGTGAACTCTTCCCCTCTCTGATTTAGAGGCTTTTCTCTCTCTCTCTCTGTCTCGCTCGCTCTTTTCAGTTTCCTTTTCTTTTACCCTTGGGGAGTGACGTGACCTAAAAGCCTCACAATGAAACTGTAGAACCAGCCCTCCCAGTTGGCCACCACTGGTGTGTGTATGTGTGTTTCCTCATGGTAACCTTAATAGGCCTTTCTCACAGCAGACATTATGACCTGTCATAGTAGGATAAAGCACTAATAACACTAACGATGGCTCAGTTGTATTCAAGTGTCCCAGTGAGAGGGACAGTAAGCCAGCATGCACGATACCAGGAACCTGAAGTCAAAGCAGCTAAATGCTAAAATTCAGCCATCAGTTATTTTATTATTTAGACCCGTGCTTTTCCTACTGTGACATGTCAAAATGTCTGATGTGAGAAAGCGCCTTGATTTTCACATGCGTTTGAGGTGAATTATCAATAAGCTTTTTAAAGTCAGATCAAGTATTGGTGTCAATTTTTTATGATCAAATCAAAGTTCCCGGTTTACTTCGTTTACTGCAAAAATCTTTATAGCCAGTTTAATTTCTTCAAAGAACCAGTCAGGCTTTTAGTATCTCCTGTGTTTCTCTTAAGCAAACAATCAATCACCAGCGAGTCAAAGTGAGCCCAGGCGTCTCTCTGTGTGTGTGTGTGCTTTCTTGTTTCAAATGAAACCAGAGGATCGACTACACAATGGTGTTTTCCTCTCGGCTGTAGTTTCAAGTCATTGTGTGGCATGTCTGCTGTAAAAAAAAAAAGGGGGCGTCTAAAGCAGGAATAGGATGTTTCTGTCACTGATATCCTGTTTGTCCACACTCAGAACAGCTACTCTTGGTGACTAAACTGGAGTTACAGCTGTAAGATTGTTATAATTATGAAAATGAATAGGATTGCATTGGGTCATGTTAAAACATGCAGAAGCCCTTTTTAATAGCTACTGTTCAAAAGGGACGTATAATGCGCTTTAGTGTTTTGTAGTTTGCAAAATTACTCTCAAAGACAAATTAGACACTTTTAATTTTCATTCTTTAATTTCATCGGGTTTTGTTGTAGGGCTGGGACAATACACCTATCTCCCGATTCGATATTATCACGATACTTAGGTGCCGTTTCGAAATGTATTGCGATTTTTAAGTTTTGCGATTCTACAAGTATTGCGATTCGATATTACAATTTATTGCGATTTTTGTTACCCTTTTAACACTAGAGAGTGGGAAAAAGTTGAATCATACACTTCTAGGGACTTTTACTTTGGAAAATATCTAAATTAATACAGTAAAAATGTTTGATTTTCAGCATGTATGTAGTCAGAGATGTCCTGAAGTCAAATATATCAGTCATTGTCAGGCATTATTTATTAAACTTTTTCCAGCAACCCAAAACTCGAAGAATAAAAACATTTCCCTCACAAAGTAGTGGTATTTTCTTTTTAATTTATAAGGAGCATGTATTGTTTTTTTTTTTTTTTTACTTTTGGTCCATTAATCTTATCTTCATATATGTATTTTGTAGATACAGTTCCCTTTGTTACACCTTATTTTGAAAACCGGACGTAGCCACACATGTATACTTCCGCTAACTTCGTCAAGTCCGTCGCTAGCTCTCCCGTCAGCTCCGTTCTCTTTATACATCCATGGTCAGCTCCATCGCCGCCGTTTGAATGCATTTAACATAATTGTCAGTATATGGGTGCTCTACAGTTGTAGTGTCGGCCGATTTGATCACGGAGATGAGAGTGACGGCTGGCTTGATCGCACGTTACCGCAGTACGATAACGTTTCCTGTCCATGTCAGAGTTAGCATGCAGCTTTAGCCATGATGTCTACCTCTGCTTTTCTTGCAATGTGTGAAACCCAAAGTGTTTCCATACTTTACTGTATGATTTAAAATTCGGTCGTATCGATGTGGACCCTCCGCTGTTTTCTACTTTCTTGTTGCGGCTGGTTGCGGTTTGTTTTGGTTGACGGATACAGAACGGATATGACATCACGTTACTCAGACTACAACAATAAAAGCGGTAACTTCCTTCTACCTCTGCATAGACTCAAATGAAGCAAATATATCGATTCTGGCATTAAAAAAATCTATTTCAAAATCGTAAAAAAAAAAATAGTGTTACATAGGTGAATAGATTTTTTTCCATCCCCTATTTTGTCGATATTTTAACTCTTTAAAATTACTTCTTTGAAGTTCATCCTATACAGTGACTGACTTGTGTCAAGCATTTAGTTTGACAGTTTCCCCGGAGCACAGCGCGGCTCTCCTCGCACTCTCTGGCTTGCGTTTCCCAGCGCCCTGTCTGCCTGTGGGAGGCCTGGTCGGCTGATAACACAGATAATGGAGTAGAAACACACACACACACAGGAGAGCTTGTGTGAAAGAGCCACAGGGGGAACTCTCAGCTGCGTACTGTCAATGAAAAGCCAGCCTGTCAGGACGTCCCACATTCCTGGATAAACAAAAGAGGAAGTGGGTCTCTCTCTCCTCTTAGTGACACAGCAGGAATGCGACTGCACGGAAAGAGGGAACAGGAAGATGGGAAGCGAAAGAGAGCGTGTGTCTCTGGGTGGCTCTTTGAACTTTTTACCTCCCCGTCTTCCCTTTACCCGACAGGCTTCACTTCTCCATCCCTCCATCAGCATCCATTTCTCTCTCGGTTCCTGTGAACCTGCTGTCTGATCCGCTGTCCGTTCGTCCCCATCAACACAGCACTCAGCCGACAGAATGAGGTTATAGAGCCAGCGTGAGCCTCGACATCACAGACTCACTAATGCTAGTACTTTTTACAAAAAAATGTTTGTGTGGTCAGATCTTTCAGTGGTGTCACACCAAACAAACATTGTGTTGTCTTAAGCCAATTCCAGCCACTTATCTCAGCCTTCCTCTCTCCGCGTCTCCCTCTACGTCTGCACTGATCTAAATGATGTATGTGCCTTCTTTTCTGATCGTTGGGCAGTGAGCTGCTGGAGGGGCTGGGTCGCTCGGTCGCCTAGGCAACAGCAATGATCAGTGGGGCGAGTGGACGGCGCCCATGTCTAGCCTCAGAGTCGCTGGAGCGGAGGGAAGTAAGGGGTAGGGGAATGGGGATAGGTTTGGGCATGGTCGGCCTCCATGCTGGTTGACCCGTGCAGAGGGATGCCAGCCAGAGCTAGGTCATGTGTGTGTATGTGTGTGTGTGTGTGTGTGTGTGTGTGTGTGTGTGTGTTCACTGTTTCCAAGTAACCTACTCAAAACAGACAAACAGGGCGTGGTGCGAGTGACACTAATTTTCACTTGTAAGCTATTAGTAAACCGGCTTTGTTATAAACCTCACATGAGTTATTATAGGAAGCAGATAATCGTACCTCTCTGTCTAAAACACATTTTCTTTCTTTTTTGGGAACGTTGAAAGTAACTTGACATTTTCACATGATTTTCTTTAATGAGCTTTGACGCACGTGACCAAGTGACTCACCAGCTGGCAAACTGGAGACACAAGAGACCTTTTATTTCTGTGAGTTTAACATTATTATAAGCTCTCAGTATCTGGTTAACCACTTGTTTAGCCAGTCGCTGCATTCTTCTTATCTTAACCCTTTGATCTCTGCAATAGAAATGGTCCACCAGTGCCTACGTTGGTATTTTCGCCTATTGTGATGTCATTTCTCAGAGCATCTTCAAATGCTTCATATCTCTAAAATCTGTAAAACCTAAGCTGAAAGGTTATGCAAGTCAATAAACCATAATAATTAATAAAAGTATGGCACATTTTGTATCTGTTCAAAATGTACCTTAAAGGGAGATTCGTCCAGTATTTAATTCTCTTATCAACATGGGAGTGGACAAATATGCTTTTTTTATGCAAATGTATGTATATTTTTATTATTGGAAATCAATTAACAACACAAAACAATGACAAATATTGTCAAGAAACCCTCACAGGTACTGCATTTAGCATAAAAAAATATGCTCAAATCATAACATGGCAAACTCAAACCCAACAGGCAACAACAGCTGTCAGTGTGTCAGTGTGCTGACTTGACTATGACTTTCCCCAAACTGCATGTGATTATCATAAAGTGGGCATGTCTGTAAAGGGGAGACTTGTGAGTACCCATAGAACCCATTTTCATTCACATATCTTGAGGTCAGAGGTCAAGGGACCCCTTTGAAAATGGCCATTTCCTTGACAAAATTTAGAGTAAGTTGGGAGCGTTATTCAGCCTCCTTCGCAACAAGCTAGTATGACATGGTTGCGCCCACTACAACCAGAAAAATCGCAAGTTGTGTTAACGCTTTAAAGAAATTAGTGGCGTTAAAACAAATTTGCATTAACGCGCTATTATCACGTTAACTTTCACAGCCCTAGTCTTTTCATAAAATTTTACTAAATACACTCACAAAACATATTGATCCAAAATATTTCTAAATGTAGAAACATGAACAAAATATTTCTTTTGAGATATGCTTATTTTTATGAGCAGATTGAGTGCAAAGGCTTTTTGATAGTTTTGTTACGTTCTGCATGTAAAGTAACGTAATGACGTCCTTACGAGCGTAAAACACGATGACGCTAAAAGACAGAAGCATTACAGTAGCTTTTTGCTGCTAATAGAATGAATGCTCTACAACCCAGCTTGTAGAGGGCACTCTTTTAAAGTGCTTGTTCTACAATGTGGAAGGTTTTTTCAAAAGTCCCTCGCTTGTCCTCTGTCCCATTGTCAGCCTGTCCTTACCTGGCTAAAGTTGATTTTAATGAGTGGTGCTGCACCCTGGCAAGACCCTTATCGATCTGTGTTAAATGTCAGATCTAAACAACTGATTAAGATGCAAACAAGGGGCACGAGAAGGGAGTTGGAAAGAGTGCGTTCAGGTGGCACAGTGACAAAAAACCCATCTGATGTTGCACCATAAGCTCACCATCAGCAATTTGATTCCGTCTATACAACACACCCGGTGACCTTCGACAGCGCAAACAGTCCCAGGTTGCCAGAAGTCAGCAACTCCGAGACAGAACACCTCTTCATCAGCTCCTTTCGAGGCCTGGGAGGAACAAGGCGTTCATCTGGATTTTCTGCCTGTCAGCTCTTTGCTTTCGGTTGCTGTGACATTGGAGACTGGAGTCAGCAGATGTCTTCTTCACCTTGCTTGCATTTAGATAGTGCTGCCTCCTCACTCCAACATGTAGTTTAACAGTTATAGATTTGTTTTCTGTGGTGCTTAAAATGTGGGCATGGGGCCACTTTTGATGGGTGCCACATGGACTGGCTCATTAGTTTTGAAGTCGAGAGACGTAACTCCTCATTTGGGATTTGCGCAAAATGTTTTAGCTGACTGCAAAATCTCATGCGATAATGAAATATTGACGCACTTGATTGGTTGCTCGGATGACAACTTCACAGCCGTAGTTGGGACATAACTGGAGCGCCTGCAAAAAAATGTGAAACTTGCGGCGAGCCCCTCCAGATGGATGAGATAATGTGGAGTCGGCCGAAGCATCTGGAATGAATTGTACAGTCTCAACATTGTTGCTCCATCCTCAGGAAGTTTTTTGGGATGGTTTCAGGTAACTTTGCTCTGCTATTCTGGAGGCTAATTTCCTCTCGCAGGCCAGTTTTAAGTGCCAAGACTGGACTGTGTTACTTGAGAAAACATGTATCTGTTTTGGTTTGGGATGGGCCTCGAGACAGACTTTTCTCTCGACTTGTTCTTGTTACTTAGTTACTTAGTATTGAAACATTTTGGATGACAAATGATCAATCAAATGGGATTGGGGTTTGATAGATGGATTGTGTTTGTGCTTTCTTTATGTTCTAAATGTGTAAAGACTTGACTGATTTGGGAACATGTGAGTGGTATTTTGAAGTCTTGTGTTACAGTGGAGGGCATTAGGCAGTTTCCAGTAATGACCCGCATTAAGGCCACTGTGGCCATCTGGCAGTGGAGCCTGTTGTTATCCACATAATGTTATAAAACGGTGGAAAAAGTAATTTCCTATCTGTCTCTCTGAACTTTTTAGAAGACTCGGTGGGGGGCCTACATGGAAGTATCTCTTTACATGGCAAAATTAGAAAGCAGATACACAGTTCATGAAAGAAAAAGTGAATTAACATTTGTTCCAAGTGTCTAGACACTTTCTTCAAAAATTGGGTAATATTTTGCTTTTACTAGATAATCTTTTCCTTCGCTATCAACCACACTAGTGGTATTACCCTAAGGATGGTAATGTTAGTCCACCTCTTTTGTCCAAACTAAAATATCTACATAGAACTATTAGCAGCTATTGGATGGATTGCCGTACATTTATGGTCCCCAGAGGATACATCTTGATGACTTCAGTGATTCTCTGAATTTCCATCTAGCGCTACCAGCAGGTCCAAGGTTTCACTTATCCTGTGAAATATCTCAACATTCATTGTTCCCAGATAATGAATCCTACTGACTTGACATGAGGTTCACATTTGTGCTTTTGACTGACATGTCTCGACAACAACTTGATGGATTGCCATGAAATTAGGCATTAGACATTCATGTCTCCCTCAGGATGAATGGTATAAACTTGGGTGTTAAACATCCCCCCAATATTTTGGTTTATGACCAAATACCTGCAAAGCTAATCACATTCCCATCCGCCTTAGCTTTGTATTTAGTGCTAATTAGCACATGTTAGCATGCTAAAATGAACGACACGATAATGCGCAAGGCATTTAGCGTGCAATAAGAACCCCTTTGTTGCTTTTGGCGTGTCATTTGCGCGCCATGTAGTCTGTACTTGTACTGACCGCTTCAATATGCGACGGTAAGAGTTAGTGACGTAGAATAAAAAGCGAGAAAGACCGCTTATGGCAGACGGGTGGGGAGGTGGAGGGTCTAACAAACACAGGACTTTCAAGCAGGAGACCGGTGTTCAAGACCGGTGTTTTGTTTGGTAAAAAAAGTTAGTTAGTTTGTTACGTTAGTGACCTTTGTGACATGTTTTTTAGTGACCTTTGTTATGTGTTTTCCGTGTTTGTTACATTGTTTCCATATGTATTTTAATTAATTATACGTACTTATTTTAAGACTAACCATGACATTTTTCCTAAACCTAACAAAGTGGTTTTGTTGCCAAACCTAAATGCGGACGTTACTGTAGTTTTGTTGCGTGGCGTACAAACACAGGACTTTCAAGCAGGAGGTGTTCAAGACCCGTGTTTTGTTTTGTAAGATACGTTCGTGAAGTTTGTCATGTGTTTTTGAGCTAGGTTAGTGATGTTTATCACGTGTTTTTAGTTACGCTTGTGACGTGTTTTTTAGTGATGTTTGTCACGATTTTTCCTTACTTAAGTTACGTTGTTTTCGTATGTATTTTACTTAGTTTACTTACTTATTTTAAGCCCAACCTAACTAAGTGGTTTTCTTGCCTAAACCTAACTGCAGACGTTACCGTAGTTTTGTTGCATAGCGCACAAATGATAAGCAAAAAGCGGCGTACAAATGACACGCGAAAAGCGTAAAATGCGTCCTCATGACACGCTAAATGTCCGTGTAATGTCGTGCGTGCTATTTGTACGCCTTCCCGTGAGACCATGTTGACATGGTAAACATTACCTTCTAAATATTGCATTGCCATTGTGAGCATATAAGCATGCTGAGGTTAGCATTTAGCTACAGTCACCACTGTGCCACACAGAGGCTGTTAATACTTTGAGAACTGATAATGCTTTTGTTAGAGCTACGATTGCTATCTGAATCAAGAGCAGTCGCACCAGTCACATAAATAATTCTACATGTTTTCACAGATATTGTAACACTCCGTCTCCTTGTGCTTTATTAGGTAAAATATATAAAGAGGAAATGTGACAGATGAAAGTGGGTGGGTCACATGGGGAAGGTCATGGGCCAGCTTTGAAATCTCACTGCTGTGAATACATCATCAATATTCCCCTACACATGAAATATTTATTCAGAAATGATTCATCTGTTTTTATCCTGCGCCCCAGTTGTGCTGCTCTTGACAAACACTCTGCGACAATCTGATGTCTGTTGAAATCAGAAACATATTAAGACCAGCCCCACTTAACTCGGCTTGGCCTGAGATTATAAGGGCAAGTCATTATTTATCTCAGCCAAGTGTAGAGAGTTCGATTCCGACGATGCGACTGACACAATCATAAAGCGCTTAGGTGAAAGCTCATAATCATAGGAATATGCAGGCTCACAGAAAGGGAGTTTGTCTGACTAAATCAATGACTGGCCGCCTTGATGGATGAGAAGGAGAGGTACAAGTCCAAATCATTTGATCCTTTCATCTATGTACATGTATGTCATGGTATTGGAGGTCGTGGAGCAACCATCAGGGATATCCACATGATTATCTAAAACCCTGGAGATGTTCCTGGGTCTCCCTCCAATCCTCTTTAACTCCATCAGCTGCTT
Source organism: Sebastolobus alascanus (assembly GCA_916701645.2). NCBI lineage: Eukaryota > Metazoa > Chordata > Actinopteri > Perciformes > Sebastidae > Sebastolobus > Sebastolobus alascanus. The sequence goes on along the minus strand of CAKAOJ020000011.1, from coordinate 6,446,917 downwards.
GGCTCTGGAGATTGGTCAATGGAAAATGGAATGGAAGAGACTTTGGTTTAAGAGTGTTTTGATTGCGGATAGAGGGAAGAGATGGTTCCCTCTGTTGTTGCCGTTGCAGTCGGTTTCTCTCAGGACGGCCGTTATTCCTTCGTATAGAGTTGGAAGGTGTCAGACGAGAAAAATGGAGCGGGTTATTCGTCTTCAGAGGGGCATCACGCAGCATATTTCAAACTCTTCTCACTCACACGCTGAGAGAAGATGACACTTCTGACAGTCAATTATAGTCGGTTTCTCCTCTCCAGCACTGTGGCCTCTTTACCTCTGATCTCCCACTGCTCTGTTCCTCCGCTGCTGTTTTTGGGAGAGTTCAGCATCGGCATATTTTGAATCGGAGGCAAGGCAACAAAGGTTGGCCGACACTTTAAGTGTTCCTCCATAAGGCCCTATTAGCACATCATAATCAGAGTATGGCTGCTTTAAAAGCAAATAATTTGAATTAAATGCCTTATGATCACTGGGCAACCTCCGGGTCTGAGAAGTGAAGCCAATGCAGAAGTGCCTTAAACATTCATTTTTTCTAATAGCCAGCAGGGGGCGACTCCTCTGGTTGCAAAAAGAAGTCAGATTGTATAGAAGTCTATGAGAAAATGACCCTACTTCTGCCAAACTTAAGGCTTCAAAACGGCAGTCCACAAACCAAAGGGTGACAGTGACTCCGTCCACTTCGTATACTGTATACTGTCTATGTTGGTGATATAATAAACAAATTATGCCTGTGAAGCTCCCTCCATACCCTTGTAAGCAGTATAGTGGCATTTTCCATCATGGATGTATAAAGAGAACTGGATACAGCGTTGGAGGCGGACTTCCATTCATTCCACATGAAGCCAAAATGGCTCGACTGCCGAGAGATAAAGTACCCGGAGCTTCCGGCGATCTTTCGCATCCATTGGGCCCATAGAGCAGGCGCAGTAGCGTTTCCTTTAACCCCGCCTTCCAGCCCTCGCTCCAGCTGAGGTCTGGGTCTCATTCACATGAACGGAGGAAGGGAAATAACTCTAGATTCGGCTATTAGTGCATTTTACAACTTTTAGGACCTAATGATTTAAATAAGGGCTATTCAAGTGTTCGTACTGGGAACAATTATCTCTTTTCCAATGTAAGTCTATGGGAAAAAGTCTTTTTGGGCCCAATGGCATCACGTGACAGACATGGAAGTTTTAGTATCACTGTTTGGCCACTATGAAAATTTGCTTCACGGCCCAGTGCTCTTCCTGGGGGCTTGTATTCCATACTCAAATTTATCTATATAACAACATGACGGCTCTCTTGTTGGGCTCATGATCATTTTTCAGGTGTCAATTACAATTACAGAGTAAAAATAGATCACATGGCCACTATCAAAAAGGTTGAATATCTTGTAGATCATAACTTTAAAATGACATCACAGGCCACTGCAAGGCTGCACTTATGCATTATATAATATGCTTGCAATTGATGGAGCTGCAGCTGTGACATTTTCACCGACGTCTGGGCGAGGTTAGACTGATGAGTGAACTCGATGAACCAGCCCACGCGTCGCTTCACTTACACAACTGCTCAGAAAAATCTTTCTCTGAAATCTCACCCATTTCTTTCATGATCCCACTTTGACCTGTGGCTGTCTCCGTAGCGACCCATCACTATTTTTGATCTCAATCTGCAATATATTAATTGAGTAACGAGGCCAGCCAAGAGGGATTTCAGGAGAATTTTTTCTTTTTTTTACAGTGTGTTATCTCCCATATATCCTCTCTGTCTTGCTCGCTCTCCTCTCAGTCAACAAAAGATGTAAGGCGATTAAACCATTGATGTTGTATAGCTGCCGCCGAGGCTCTCTGAAAACGTGGCAGAGGGGTTTGGAGGGGAGGGCTTCTCCGTTAAAGGATTTGAAGAGCGGGATCCAGCGCTGCATCTCTGCCCACCACTCGTTTAAATACATGGCACGTAGCCCTGCGTATGATATGCACTGTATGAACCCAGGCACTCTCTTAAACCCTTTAGAAGACGCAACGGTGTTAAACGGCATGCACACTTATTGAAAGTGCCCTCATTAGGGTGCAACAGGGTGTCCTAACAGGAAGTAGGAGGATAAAGGATGGGAAGTGTCTCCTAGAGGGTTGTTGAGGAGAACCTCTAAAAGAAAGATGCAAGGTTGAAGATCCAGGAGCAGCAGAGGACACTGCAGAGCAAGCAGCTTCTCCTTGCGCTTGTTGCTAGGATACTATGCCCTTTTTATTCAGTATTATGGGGTGTGCTTTGCTGCGCTTTCTCTACACAGTGGCGCCTCCTTTCTACTGTACATCTCTCACCCTGCTTTTGATACATTTCCTCTGTCGAGTTTTATTCTTTTTGTTCGAGAAACTTCTAAACGAGTTGAATCTCGTCGCAGAGGAATGCGTCTAGATCCAGGAATTTCCTCGGTGGCTTTAAATCTGCGCTCCCTCAGGGAGAAACGTGGACTGTATGCCTGTGGGGCCTTCTTGTAGTCGGCATATGCGCTACAAACAAAAACAGTAAGCGGAAAAAGGATGAAGAGGGAGCCTGTCGCCATGTGCTTAGAAATTCTACAGACCCATGCTACATATGGTGCAGTATTTATACATGGCGCAAGATGAAAGGGTGCAATGTGAGCACGCAGAAGTTTAATAATTGACCGTCGGATGAGAGAATCGTATCATAAAAGGCCGCCAAATGGTATGAAAGCAGAAGCATGGAAATGATTCTTATTGTGTTGATGTTGCATTCACCACAGTCGCGGCAGCGCGGTTCACCAAACGGGTGGAAAGGCTGACGGAGGAGGTTTTGGAGGAGCCCACATCAGTGACCGTCAGCAGATGAGAGCCGAGGAGAAGGGGAATCTGAGAAATGAGGAGAGTTGAGAAAAATGTGGAAGAGGGAGCGATGGGATTAGGAGAAATGGATGGTGGACGGGGGGGTTATGGAGGTTTAGGAGAGGAGATGCAAGGAGGGAAGAAATGAGAGAGCATGAAAGGGGGAACGAAAAGATGAGCATATATAAGAGGAGAAGATGAGGGCGAAAAGGAAGATGGCACTCAAAACTAAGCTGCTGCCATTGAGAGATTACGGTGAAAGAAAAAACACAGAAATAGACTGAAAGGCCATAAATATCAGTGCACCTGCAGAGCGCTGAAAAATGCACACTACCGATTACTGAATGAAGACTTGCCGTCGACTTCTCATACATTTTATTTTCAGAGAAGTAAATATTTCAACAGAGAAATCCATTTTATCTCCACTCACACAAGTGCTATCGCTGTGCTTTACAATTTTTTTATTTTTTTTACTTTCCCAGTAAAAAAGGTACATTTTTCAAAAGCCCTTTGGCTACACAAATAATTTATATATTTATTAGGGCAGAAAATATAACATAAATAAAATATTTAATCACGATTAATCACGTGATTGTCCATAGTTAATCGCAAATTAATCACATTTTTTTATCTGTTCAAAATGTACCTTAAAGGGAGATTTGTCAAGTATTTAATACTCTTATCAACATGAACATGCTTGTTTTATGCAAATGTATGTATATATTTATTATTGGAAATCAATTAACAACCCAAAACAATGACAAATATTGTCCAGAAAACCTCACAGGTACTGCATTTAGCATAAAAGATATGCTCAAATCATAACATGGCAAACTGCAGCCCAACAGGCAACAACAGCTGTCAGTGTGTCAGTGAGCTGACTTGACTATGATTTGCCCCAAACTGCATGTGATTATCATAAAGTGGGCATGTCTGTAAAGGGGAGACTTGATATAAGAGGTCAAGGGACCCCTTTGAAAATGGCCATGACAGTTTTTCCTCGCCAAAATTTAAGTTTGGAGCGTTATTTAACCTCCTTCGTGACAAGCTAGTATGACATGGTTGGTACCGATGGATTATTTGGGTTTTTTAGTTTCATATGATACCAGTGTTGTCAGTGCTGACAATTTGGGTCTGCTTTGTACGTCATTGGATTGCAATAGTAAACACACACAGGCAAACGTACCATACATTCCCTCTCCACATTCCAGTCAGCAGCCTAATCCAACAAACGCAACACTATGCAAATCTCTGATTTAGCCGTCCTTTTATAGACGTGTGTTTCATAATGATCCATCTGAAATGCTTTACTATCATCAAATGTCTCAGCGGTGGTCCAAAGTTGACTTATTTACAGTTTTTCTACGAGTTATGGTTTTCAGTTTGAGATGCAGAGGTTAACAGCTCATGGGTGGGACCTTGCCTTGCCTTTAAATTTCTGGGGAATGTCAATAAGAAGAGGGCGCTGACAGGAACTTGGATGAAAGGTAAAGCGAGCGCGGCGCGTTGTCATTATGTTGCAATAAAAAGGTGGGTTATGTAAGTCAGACATCGGTGTCTGCGAGCGTGCCCTGCTGCTGAACTGCCTCATGGGAGTCCACATGTGGAAAGGAAAATGTGAGAGGAGGGTCAAATTAGAGTTCATACTCTCCGTAAGTCGGGGAGAGACAAGTGGGACATTGTTGCCTTTCGATTAGTTACACATTTCAGTGCTAGAGCGGTATCGGAAAAGTGCAGATTATGTTATGGAAATGGAAATGAAGCCAAATAGTAAGCTAGTGAAGCAGATGAATATCTGTCATCAGCCTGCAGCACTTCACTAAACCACTGTTGTGTAATTGAAAAGCCAGGCGTGCGTCTCTCTTTTCGGTCACTGTGCTGACACCACACGGATGCAACAAAATCAATAACCCATCCGTCCCTTTCCGTACCCGCTTTCATCCTGCACAGGCAGGCAGGAAGCTGGAACCTTTCCCAGCACACACTGGGTGAAAGGCGGTCGAACCTGTAGGTCGCCATGGTGCTGCTGACACACAGACCGACAGACACATTCAGACCTGCGGGGAGTTTATGGTCACCAATTAGCCTAAAATGCATGTCTTTTGAGTGTGGGAGTTTAAAGGGACAGTGTGTAGGATTTGGCGATCATCTAATGGTGTGGTTGCAGATTGCAACCAACTTGAGTACCCCTCCGCTCACTCCTCCCTTTCCAAGACTGCGGTAACGTGAGCCGCAGAGTGCAAAACAGTTGCACAAGCGTGTTGGAGAACTACGGAGGCCTTCAGGTAACGTGGTGTTTGGTTTGTCCGTTCTGGGCAACTGTAGAAACATGGCGGAACAACATGGCGGACTCCGGGAAGAGGACCCGCTCCCTATGTAGCTATGAAGGGCTCATTCTAAGCTAACAAAAACACAACGTTTCATAGTTTTAGGTGACCATAGACTAATAAAAACATAGTTATGAATATTATATTCCATTTGTGCTAATAGATCCCCCAAAATGTTACACACTGTTCCTTTAAAACAATGCATCTAATAGAATTGTTAAGCAAGAAATTGATGTCGAGGACAAAGATCTAGCATATGTTCCTGTTTGCTAATCTGGAGCTTTTGCAGTAAGGTGATTAGAGGTTTGATAACCCTCCATTTGCAAAAAGGCATAAAACGACTTGTTTAGTTAGCACTGTTTTAGCCTCTCTCAACCCATCCTCTGCTACAAATTCTGAATCACATTTTTTAAGCTATAAATATATTAGAATTATTTAAAATCTCCAGAGACACACGTATGAGCAGCCTCTTCCTCCATTCTCCCTTCATCTCTTCATCCATGGCTGGTTCTTCCGCCAGTTCCTGTTAGTGATTTACCGTTGACCTCCCTCCGTTTCACATTGGGTCTGTTAGTAGGAACCATTGAGTCAGAGAGACCACCTGGCCACCACTGGCTCGCTCTGATCTGTGTCACTCACAGCTAATGTGAGCTGACACAGCAGCTCCCAAAGGACAGCTGGCTCGGCAGCAGACAATGGAGGCCAAGCAGCGTCTGACCCCGACTAAAGTAAAGTCGTGCTTTTGCTGTTGACTCATCTCCGGTACCTTTTCACTGTGGTTGTAAAGGTCTCTGATGTAATAAAGGTGTGCTGGTTGACCTTTACAAACAGCCTCATAACAAAGGAGGACCGGGTGTTTACTTGAAAAAAATGAACAGTAAAAAATAGTACAATTTTGGGCATTAGTCACTCGTAATATCACAAGTCATTAAATGTCTATGGCCCTGTTAAGACCTGCCATCTTGCATAATATTCAGACTGGGTAGATACAGATGGGACGGGTCGCAGTTCACACCTGATGTAAAAATGTGTCTTCAAAATAAGGTAAAAATACTGTCCCGACCGTCATTTGTGAATGATGGCGTCATGTTCTGAAGTTAGGAGTTAATATCCATAATATCGAGTATATTAAAGCAATATATTAGTTTAAAATTTTGGGAAATATGCTTATTTACCTTCTTGCCGAGAGTTAAATGAGAAGATTGACACCACTCTCATGTCTGTACAGTAAATATGAAGCTCAGCACAGCCCGCCACTCACTAGCTTAGCTTAGTGAAAAGACTGGAGACAGGGAAATGTAAATATCTGGCCTATTAACTGGTGCCAGCAGACTGTTAGCTTAGCTTAGCTTAGCAAAAAGAGTGAAAATGGGGAAATCGCTAGCCTGGCTCTCTCCGAAGGTTTAATTAACACATTCCGTACAAAAATTAAGGTGTAAAAGCAACTATTTGCAGTTTTACAGCGGTTTATTTACTGGACTATTTCTTAGCAGGGACCATTGCCAGACAACAAGTAGAGACTCCAGGAAGCTAGCTGCTTTCCTGTTTCCAGTCTTTTCGCTAAGCGACGCTAACGAGCTAAGGGCTGTAGCTTCATATTTGTTGGAGTGGTATTGATGAGTGGTATTCTCATCTAGCTCTCTGCAATAAAGTGAAGAAGTGTATTTCCTAAAATGTCAAACTATTGCTTTAAGGTTCATAATCGGTAGCCTACTTTAGTTAAAGGTGCAGTGTGTAGGATTTGGCAGCATCTAGTGGCGTGGTTGCAGATTGCAACCATCCATACCATAATAACACTACTTAAGGAGCAACAGAAGTCAGATGGTGGGTGGCCGTACCACTGTTTTGGACTCGGCGGCTCGGGTTATGGCAGTTTCTCAAGCGTGTCGGGGAACTACGGTGGCCTTAAGGTAATTAAAAGACGCAAAAAGTTGTGCCTTTGGCTGTGCTACTGTAGAAACATGGCAGAGCAACATGGTGGACACTATGTAGATATGAAGGACTCATTCTAAGCTAACAAAAACACAATGATTCTTAGTTTCAGGTGATTATACACTAATGAAAACATAGTTATGAATATTATATTCCATTTCTGCTAATAGATCCCCCCGAAATGTTACACACTGTTCCTTTAACACCTAACCGAGCAAGTTAGATTTTGTCTGCTGTATTGGGCAGAATTCAGGACCGGTTTTGAGGGATTCATCCAATCAAGTGTCCCTCGTCTTTTAAACTATTTACCCAGTAGCCGGAGTGTTTTATTCAACCATCTCCTACATTTCGGTGGCTTTGGAACCCAGCGGCAGCACATCAGCTTCAGCCACAGTTATAATTTTCCTGTCACAAACATTTTTATTTTATAGCTTGGGAACACATTTTGCTATTTTGCATCTCATTTATGAGACCCAGACTCCAAAAAAATCTTCAAAGACTGCTGTTAGATTGATGAGGCCGGCAGAGGATGATACAAACCACCCTGCTGTGTAAATGATAGCCATGCATCATAAAGTGAGAAAGCGTGACATGACGACCAGACGGTTGGGTGTCAGGGAGGTCTTGTATAATAAAATTAGCGGTTGATGACTTTCCATTAGGCTTTACGAGGTATTGATATATGTGTGTGTGTGTGTGTGTGTGTGTGTGTGTGTGTGTGTGTGTGTGTGTGTGTGTGTGTGTGTGTGTGTGTGTGTGTGAGATGGAGTCCCGCTGTACAGTAGTCTTCATCAGACTGATTCAGGGCAGGTTAACCATCTGTCTATAAACCAGTAGTATCCTAATATAATCTGTTCCTGTGATTCTCCCCTCTGTGTGTCCCTGTACAAGCTACACTAATAAACCTAATGGCTGTAAAGTCAGAGGTGGGGTTTAGGCCTATTAAAAGGATGGAGTGCTTCAGTGCTGCGGTGGCAGTTATGGAATCGGGACCCTTATGATATACAACAGCACAGTGTATAATGACATTTAAAGCCCTCCCTATGCGCTGGGCCACCGGATGTATATAATGCCATAATCCAGTCCATCATCCGATCAAATGTAATGCCCTCAATGTTAAACTGGTTTGACGTGGTTATTGCCCTAAGGGTGTAAAAAGGGTTGATGCTTGTAACAACGCTGCTTGATGAAGCCATTCATTAGCTGTAATTAAATTTAACTGGTATGATTAATCACTATCACATGACTGGAGCTGTGTTAGGTTGAGTTGTTTTATTGATTGTGTACTTTGTAAAGTCTCGCACGCATTCTGCCAGTACACGTTGTGGTTGTGTGTGTGTGTGCGTGTGTGTGTCTGTGGGGGGGGTGTCAGCACTGAGTCAGTTTTTCTTCATGTATCCCCTTAACTTTTTGAGCTTCCTAAATCCACCCCAGACAAACACTCAAGCTGTGTTTTCCAAAACTCCATACTGCATGCCAATTGTATACAGTATGTGCTACATATTAAAGAGGACCTATTATGCTATTGTGCTTTTTCCCTTTCCTTCAGTGTTTTATATAGTTTTTTGTGCATGTAAAAGGTCTGCAAAGTTACAAAGCCCAAAGTCCAGGCCAAAGGGAGTTACTCTCCCCCACAGAAACACTGCTCCTGAACTGCCTGAAACGCCTTGCTTGAAGACCCGCCTTTTCTTCTGTAATGTGGTGATGTCACTCAGTAACATATTTGCATAATACCTGCCTAGTGGCTAGTGGTTAGGCACGCTCTCAAACAAAGATAGTTAGAGCGGAGCTGGAGTGGAGTCCGAAGAGTTTGGTTCGGTTGACCAATCGCAACAGAGTGGGTCAGCTGACCAATCAGAGCAGACTGGGTAGAGGGTGAAAAGAGGAGCTGCAGCACAGCCGGTATGAGAAAAATAAAGTGCTTTTTGAACTTTAAAGCATGTAAACATGTTCCAGTAGAAACCCCAAATACAAGTATGAACCTGAAAATAACCTTAATAGGTCCCCTTTAATATTATTGTCACTATTGTGTAGACTTTGCTTTGTTGTAGAGGTCAAAATGGTTGGCAACCATTAGTGTTCAGTTTAGTTTTGTTTAGACATTATTAAAAAACAAATGCCGATTGCAAGTTCCCAGAGCCCAAGGTTGTCAGCTTCAAGTTGCTTATTTTCTTTAAACAACTGTTGAAAAACCCAAAGGGATTTCCAAATGATATAGCGCAAATCTCAACCATATTTCCAGAAAATAACCAGATCTGATTTCTTCAGTGAGGTTTAAGTCGCATGCTTCATGTACGTCATGATTTATTCATTAAGCCTGTTTCCATTGCACTTTGTCGCATTTTGTTTTTTACCGATACACCAACTTTTCCACCTCAACGAATTGTAAAAAAAAAAATTTGCAATATTTTTTGACTTTCTTTTGAATTTCTGCTGTTTCCACTCAGGTTTTTTAATGCCCAAATTGACAATGGGCATAAAAACATGCATATGGAAACACACTTAAAGCATTTGTGCCCGCAACTGATTTTTTTTTGCAAAAGACTCCATTATATTTTAGGAAAAAACAGTAGTCCCATGTGCCCAAAGACTAGATATAGTATGATAAGAAAATGTCTGTATCTCAGAAACTACAAGGAGCACAATCAAGTCTTTGGTATCTATGAACTTATAGCAAGTTGAAAGATATGCACACATATGCTGTGTAAAAAAATCATATGGAAAACATTTAATAAACTCAATGTAGCATTTTTTCTCATTTTTAATTAATTAATAAAAGTCAGATTTTTCATGTGATCTAGAAATTTCCAAGTTGTACTGTTAGATACTCGCTCAAAGTATGATAGTACAAAATTTCACGACTTTTCAAGACCAATCAGAACAAATGTGGCATTTTTCCTTATCATACTTAATATAGTCTTGGGCACAAATGGGTTAATGATCGTACAAACATTTTCCGTTTTTAATTGCAAATTACTTTGAACAACGAAGTGAAATTATTGTTGATTTATATATCTGTCAATTGATGAATCAACTAATCCTTTTTTAGCAGCCCGGTCCAGCTTGTTAAAATAAAGGTGGCGTGCGTACAGAGCTGTGAACAGACAAACGGACCATTTTGGAGGGCGTGCTGTGCTCCGGGTCTAAATCTAAACTGGAAACGATTAGACAAGATCAGACACCATGAGAACGCTCGGCAGCTCCTCTCATGCAAATGACATGTCAAGAAAACATGTTCAGGGTGCAGCCCGTATCTCAGCCCGGCAGAGCGACACATATAACCAGCAGTGTAACCCAATGTCTGCCTGTCAGGGCTCGTTGAAGTTTACCTCTAAAAAGGTCGCTGGCATTTACGCCCACTTGACTCTTCCTCTCTGTGATGTCTCGCACCTCTGACTCCGTCTTTCACACGCACAAACAGATGCACATGTGCTTTCTTTCTCTCTCTCTTTCTCTCTCTCTCTCTCTGTCGGAAGCTGCGAGGCGTCTTACCGTCGGCGGGGGAAAGGGAGTGTGTGTGCAGACGCTTGGAAGATTAAAATGTTATTTTGCTGCTGCTGCTTCTTACAAGCAGATTTTATGTTAGGGGGTTTAAAAATAGCCTGTTTCTGTGGATGTGTGTGTGTGTGTGTTAGCATTTGGATATGTTTCAGATGTTCTACCCTGCAGAAGAGGATGTCTGCGACTAAAAGCCAGACACATTTGGTCACTTTTCGAGTTGAAAAATCACTCTCGGGATAAATTCAGCGACATGGATAATTAGTCCTGGCTATCCTTGTTTTCTTCTTTAGCGGAGCGCTGGATGAAGCTGTGCAGTCTTGCCCTGAGCCAGCGCTACTAACCACTCGTAATAGAATTCCCTTGGTTATCATGCCTGTTTGTGTCCTGTCTGCACAGTATCCACTTCATGCACGTCTCATTCTCCTGTTTCCTTTCTAATGGCCTCTTTGCCGACGACTGCGGAGTGTAAGCGCTGTCGCCTTCGCTTAGCTTCACCACGTCTCAAAACGCTGCTGTCGGGGCGAGTCAAAGGCTACGGAACTCCAGTCCAACATCAATCCAATTTTAGCCGCAGTCGGGACGAGACGACTGTCTGTGTGGACAGCTCTTACGTAAGGTCTCTTTTCTCTTTGCGGCAATTACTGCGCTAATAGCCCTTTTTGGAGATCCCTTTTATCCATCAGTGCTCAGTTAATAGTCGGTAAAGCTCCAGATGACACCAGCGAACGGATGGGTTTTCGTTTCATATGAGAGCTTTGTCCTCCTGCTGTTAGAAATCTCTCCTGCGACTCAACAGGAAATATTTATTTTAACCCCTTGCCATTCCGACCTCTTTTTTTTTTTGGAGGTGTAGGGGTGGGGGGACAGGTGATGTTCAGGGGTAGATAAAAAGTCAACAGTATAGGTCACATAGAAGTGGTCTACATCATCTGAAAGCTGGGAACCTGAAGATTAATTTGAGATGCAGCTCAGCACTGTGTGTCAAGTTGTTATAGTCATTAATAAGAAATAGAAATGAATTATTAAATTAATTAAAATAAATTTTGAAAGTGTAGAAGGGCTTAGAACATTATGATAAAAGTATATGATGGCCATCCCCATGCTCTATTATGTCTCATAAGTGTTTGAAGCAATTTTTGGGTTGATACCATTTGTTACACAGGTTTGATGCTAAATTTAACCATTTTTTACCAGTTGAGAATTTATAAAAAGGATCAATAATCCCTCCAAAATGCCACATTAAGACACCAAGACCTTGAGGAACACCATAGCTTTTGACATTTGGAGGTTTCTGCAAGAATTGCATTTTTCGATGATTGGATGGTGAGCACTTCTATTCTGGAAACTGCTCAGAAACCCCCTTATTGTCAATCTACCTAGGGAAGCCATACATTCTCTGAATGATCTAGGTCTCTAGTTTGTGGTTGTAAAGTTTCATGAGGCTGTGGTTATCCTAGAGGTCACCACAGGTCATTTGATACAGTGAGATCTAGTTTCCATTGGATCCACAAGAGTCTCAGCTTTACAGTGATACCCAATTTTATGTAATTCCAAGACTGTTTAGGGACCCCAGTATGCAGAAATATTCAAATACACCATTTTATTATAGGCGAAAATAACACAGTTGTACTGCATGCAAGAAACTGCATGTTTTTTTCCCCTAAACTGCATGTGATTATCATAAAGTGGGCATATCTGTAAAGGGGAGACTCGTGGGTACCCATAGAACCCATTTTCATTCGCGTTATTTAGTGTTCTTGCCGACAAGCTAGCATGACATGGTTGGTACCAATTGATTCCTTGGGTTTTCTAGTTTCACGAGACATTAGTATCTTCCCTCTACGTTGAAAACTGTCTGTCAGAGTTTTAAGGGGTTAAATGTTTAAATCCCATTAGAGGGTTATTGTTAGTGTTCTTTTACAGAGTAATTTTTGGGATCGTGTGCATGTTGTGACAGGTTTGTTTAGACATAAAGTCGACCAAAACACCAGAGCAAGATGGATGTTGTCAACACTTGGATTAACTAGCAGAGCCACGAGTTGAATCTCGCCTGCTCTCCGTTTCTCTCTGATTTGCATCAGAATGAAATCCGAGGCGGTTATTATTCATGTAAACCGTAATGAAACCACTAGATGATGTCACTGGAAAGAAGAGGTTATTTTCTGGACTGGAAGATGCCCCGGTTTGCAGAACGCATCAGAAGCCGCATTGGCAGATGGGATTTTCAGTGGCCGATAATAAAGGGGTTTCAGTTATTGAAGGAACCTTCTCTGTATTTACCGTCTCACAGCGAGCTGTTAGACTCTGCTTACATAAGCACAACCTCTGCCAGCTCAGCAGTCAGTCAGAGGGGGCTTTTAAAAGGAACGGGGAGGTATGCAGATTTATGCAAATGGGGTTGCCATGGGGTTTGTGGTGGTGAAACCGTGGTAACGGGGAGAGGAATGAGGTTAAAGAGGGCCATGGGCTCCGGGAGGACGTTCTCTACCCACAATGCCCTCTGGTGTTTGTTTACACACCGCGGAGGGTTCTGGGTTGTGCGAGGTAAAGCCAGCCATCTCTCTTAAGCCTCTTCTGCAAAGCCTTTCACGGGCACTGTGGGGTATCATGTTGATGACATCCAGACGTTTACAGGCAACATAAATGTGTATGTGCTAACCGAAATTGCTGTTTTAGTTGACATTTTCCAATTTTTTTTTTCTTTGAGAAGGGCTCCAATTTAACCAGCAAGTAAATATTCATAATTTCTGCTTGCAAAACACGCATAATCACCACAACAAATCATCCCATCTAAATAGCTGTGTGAGACTATCATTTAAACAAAACGAATTGCGCAGTTGTGTGTGTTTAAAACAAATAAAGGATAAGCACCGTGCGGCGTAGTAATTCCACAGTGATTTGCCGCCATGTTCTTCAACGTAAGCAGAAAATCTGGTTGTCGACCTGGTTGACTGAGCAAGAGGAATGTAGTGTCCCATCCTTAAATCAGTCAGGAGTTATGACCCTTGACTTTCGGTGTCAAGGGCCATGAATGTCACCGAGTGTGACGTAGCAAGACGCTTTTTTTATAGGTCGTCTTAGAATAAGAAAATACTGAACAGAAGACATTGTTCACCCGAGAAAGACCCGTACCATGACTCCAATAGTTTGTTTTTTACCCATAATCTTGGCTCAGTATAGCATTATTAGTACTTCAGATCCAGACGTTATTCACATGCTAGACATAGAGGTGAAAGATGGTTAACAAAGGTCATCTGTGACACAACATACACGGCTGGTTTCCCGTAGACAAACAATAGCCCAGAGCCAATCCATCTCCAAATGTCACTAATCTTTTCTGCTTTGTTTCACAGTGAATAGTCACCACACACACGCGCACATGGACAGTAATTAAGGGTATGGACCAAATATAAGCCCGCAGCTTTGATTTCATGGGATTAAAACCCAACTGGCTGCCAGATTGCCATTCTTCTAGCCTAATCAAAAGATTAAGGGCAGAGGGCGCTAGCTTTACAAGTGGCCTGATCATCGAAACAAATAAACTCAGGCACTGCTGTTCGATTGGTATGTTATGGACATGCAATGTGTATTTTTTAGGGCTGGCAATCGATTCAAATATTTAATCGTGATTAATCGCATGATTTTCTGTAGTTATTCGCAAATTAATTGTCAAGTATTTAATACTCTTATCAACATGGGAGTGAGCAAATCCACGTATGTATATATCTATTATTGGAAATTAATTAACAACACGAAACAATGACAAATATTGTCCAGAAACCCTCACAGGTACTGCATTTAGCATAAAAAATATGCTCAAATCATAACATGGCAAACTCAAGACCAACAGGCAACAACAGCTGTCAGTGTGTCAGTGTGCTGACTTGACTATGACTTGCCCCAAACCGCATGTGATTATCATGAAGTGGGCATGTCTGTAAAGGGGAGACTCGTGGGTACCCATAGAACCCATTTTCATTCACATATCTTAAGGTCAGAGGTCAAGGGACCCCTTTGAAAATGGCGAAGCCAGTTTTTCCTCGCCAAAATTTAGCATCAGTTTGGATCGTTATTTAGCCTTCCTCGCGACAAGCTAGTAAGACATGGTTGGTAACAATGGATTCCTTAGGTTTTTCTAGTTTCATATGTTACCAGTATCTTCACTCTAGCTTTAAAACTGAGCCCGCTACAACCTAGTTACGTTAATGCGTTAAAGGAATTAGCGGCGTTAAAACAAATTTGCGTTAACGCGTTATTATCGCATTAACTTCGACAGCCCTATTGTTTTTATTTTAACTTGCGACAAGGTTTTTGACAAGTTTTCCATTGTCACACTCAACCCATAATGAGTGTTATTATCACAGACGCACACTAACATCACACATACGCAGACACGTCTTCCCCCAGCCACACACACACACACACACACACACACACACACCTGCGGGCACAAGAAGGCGTCCGCTGACCCTGTGAGGGTGGTGACGATGAGCTGAGGAGACGGGGGAGGGACGCATCACTTTGCCGGACAGGATGTGTGACAGCGACGAGACAACACGTCTGCGTTACTGTCTGCTGGAACACTTATAAATAAACTATTTCTCTCTCTTTCCCTCCCACTAAGGAGGCTGACAGACCGATCAATAGCAAGACATGAGAGATTTATACACTGGTCTTTAATTTCCACTCAATAGACGTTAACAACCTTTGGTGCATTAAAGAGCCCCAGCTGACCTCTAAACAACTTCAAATGACTGCAGTGGGTGTAATTACACACATAGCATGCTGTGGTTATTGTGGCTAATTATATTAAGTCAACAGTGATTCTTCATCAGCTTCCTTCTGTTTTATCTAGATAGTCAGGTTGATTTATGTCGGGGAAATATGAGAGGAAATGAGGTTCAGCCCGGGAGCAGCAAACAAGTGAGCACCTATTCTGTAATGTGTTTACACTGAACTCTCCTGGACAAATAGAGAATGTTTCTGATTGACAGAAAAGAGTATAACCGGTGAAGGATTTATAATATCTGTGTGTAACACCCCTGGCAAGTTCTTTTGCAGTCTGGTTGGGAAGCTGGGCCATCTTTAAAGGGCATTTACACTGCAGGAGCTGTCTCAGGGGACCAATAACCTTTTGAGGAACTCAGTAACTCTACCTGCTTTAGGTACAATTTTAACAGTCTGAGTTTGCCTTAGATAAGGGCAGTACTTTGTAGGAAGTACTGTAGGAGAAGTTGTGCAAGAAATCTTTAATCTGCTAAAAATGCCCATTTCCGAGATTTCCCCCAAAAATTCCCAGAAGGCAAGTTGATGTTCTGTATTCAGATTGCTTTTTTTTGTCGGACTAAAGGTCTTTGCACACCAAGTACATATTTTTCGTATGTTTTTTTGTTAATCCGTCATCTGATAAAAAACGTTACGGACAGAAACCTTGCACACTGAGTCCGATGCGTTTTATTATTCTATGTGTTGCAGAAAATTTGCTATACGATTCAAAACTGAATTAATTGCGTAGGTGCAATGGATAGCACTATGAATCTATGACATTCAATGACATTAGCAAGAAGCTATCGCTTAGCTGCCTAGAGCACAATCACTACTGTCTAATCTTTCCTACACCCTTTGTTTTGCAACCACCCCCGATTCCAAGCTGTTCTGCTATCACCTGCCACCATCTTTAAATTCTGCATCTTTGTATTCTTTTATATCTTTATCGTAAAGTGCATTATGCTGGGAGAAGAAGTGAATGTTTATCAAACTCCAATTTGGCATGACGTTTGCACGGACGGTGGCTCTGAGTGGTCAAACAACCCTCTTTTGGCTTTTGACGGACGCCAAAAAATGCAGAAAATCGAATCTGTTCGGAAAACTTTAATGACGGACAAAAGTTTTGGAGTCGGTGTGTAAACGTGATTGACACAACGTGAGCTCGTATTTATTTTTGAACATGCATGAATTTCAGACAAAAAATACGGACTTGGTGTGAAAAGGACAAAACCCTCAATTTACTATCATACTAATTGAAAACCTCCAAGTTTGGCTGTTTTTTTGCCATTTTCTCTTGAGAAATGAAACAATATTTGATTGTCAAAATTGTTGCCAATTAATTTTCTGTCGATCAACAATTAATTCCCTGTTGGTTGAATGACATTTGTTAATCAACAAATTGCTTCAGCTCTAAGATTAATCCAAGTCCTGAAAGTTAACTTTTTTGTTAAGATGCCAATTTTATAAGTAGAAAGAAAGAAAGAGGCGAGGATAGTAGACAGAAAACACTGGCCACAACCAAAGTATTACTCTTTAACAGAGTAACACACAGCTTGTATTTTCAGTATCTGTATGTGGTCAAGGTCCAAGGTCTCCTCCCAGCCGATCGGCAGTCTCGCTTCCACTGCAGGGCTTCACAAAACTATGATACCGGCATGATGCACTAAAGTGTGCTAAATATTTAAGTCTCTAAAATCTCCTCAAGGCAAAATCTCTTCTAGCAGTTTTGTGTTTGACACAGATGATTTCTCGTGTGCTCTGTTACTTCACATCAGTGGGAAAATGCATTCAGTGCTGAGTTAAATCCCGACCGAGCTGTCCCCGCTTGTTAGTAAGCCCCGCTTGGCCGTGCTGTTGACAAGCAGCAAATGATTAAAAAAGCTGATTTCACCTGGTCAATGTTTTAAGAGTAGTTGATGCGCACAAGTCGTCCTTTTGAAGTGTAATCCATTTGGCACTTTAACTTTCACACTAGTCACTCAACATGGGGCTGTCTCTCTTCAAGCATGAAGTAATACTGTGCTGTTATCACACGCAGGGACGCACACACACACACACACACACACACACACACACACACAGACACACACTTAGAAACATTCGCATGCACATGAAAAAAAACATGTCTTTCTTTCTCTGGAGCACACTCACCCACGCACACACACACACACACACACACACACAGCAGAGAGTGCGTGGGGAGGTGAGGCGCTCTCTCTCCCTTAGAGCGGGTGCCATGTCTTGTCAGATGGGGTTAGCTCCCCGCCAGCTGATGAGCCAGTCGAGCCTTTGAAGCCCTTCCAGGGGCCCGTGGTTTACGTGCTTGGGTTGCCAGGTTCTGCCATCCCCCTCATTAATGCAGCATGGGTGCCCACTTAACTTGTTCGTCTCTGTTCCTCTGGTCGGTTTGCCCTGGCTATGACCGAGTGCTGGGCAGCCAAACGGAGGACGGAAACACACACGCTGGCACAGCACATGTATGCATACACACACACACACGCCTACAGTTCATACAGAAACACACAAGAAGAGTTGCAGGAACAGATGCAAGTGTGTAGGTGCAGTAGACCCAGACAGACTTGCAATACTACCTACACGTACATATAGGCATACGTCATTCCTCAGCTCTTCTTTGTTGGTATGTGCAGCCAACTCTGATAGGAGAAAATATGGAACGTAGAGCTAAAACAATCAATTGATCTTTTGCTAACTCGCTAACCTGAACAGCAATTTCCCAATCTGTATATGCTATTAGCTTAGCGACCGTAACTAGGCATGTCAGGCCTGTCGAGCTTTGACTTTCTACACACGCCAAAGCAATGTGCATGGAGCTGTAGCGAGAGAGATACTTGGTAAAAAGGGATCGGAGGGTGGCGTCTCTTTTCATCGCCTTTCCAAAGCCAAAAATACGAGCACAAAAGTGTAACGCTGGAGCAGTGGCGACGTGCGGCCTGTGGCGAGCTGCCATGCGATGTCTACGAAACACTGCGACGGCCGCTTCCGAGGTCAGCGAGCTGCAGCCGTTTGATTCTGCGGCGAAGTGCGGCCAAACTAAAAGTTGGGAAAGATTTAACTTTTAGCGGCGAACTGTGGCCAGAGAATACCCGCAGCCAATCAGTAAACCGATCCTGTGATATGTTGACCTATGTTACAAAAAGAAATGTCTTCCCACCTGAAACACATGAACACGCTTCCAGGCCGCAGAAAAATGTAATTATTGCGGCGAGCCGCACTGCGAATTCGGTGTTAGGGACGGTTTAAACAGCTTTGTTTGTCAGCTATAACGCAAGACGCAAACGTTAGCATGCCCTGCTAATTAGCTTACCAGTAGTGACCAGGCGTTACTTACAGTACAAAGCCAAGGAGAATATTACTATTACTATATTAGCAACTATTTTGTGGGGTTGCAGGTTGCGTTACAACATGCCCTGTTCAGGACTGACATATTTAATGTTTGGTAGCTGGTCCTGGATGCTACTTTATTAAGTTAAGGCAATTGTTAGCAGATAGTTCACACTTCAGCAACCCTGCGTTAGGCCGTCTTGGGTGAAAGGCGTTAGGCCTACATTTCCCAAGCTCACTGGTTAGTCTTCATCCTTTTCTCTTGTAAAAGTGAATACTGTTTAACATAGTTTTTAAATGAGTCAGCTGGAACTATTAGAAAGTCAGCTGGAGATGTCACAAAGTTAGCATTAATTAGCCTTGCTAGCTAGCTAGCTACAGCTGATAAAATCAGCTAATGGTTATCATTTCAGCCAACAAAATGGATGGGCATTGGCTAAAAATGAGAGGGCTGCCTTTTTAAAATTATTTTTGTGTGAAATTAAAGACCCATTGTTTCAATTATGATAGTCAATCAATCATTTGAGTCATTTATCAATCAGAATTGCCAAACATTTGCTGTTCGATGTAAATTGAATATATCACCTTGGGCTCTGGGTAGTTGTGATGGGCATTTTTCACTATTCTAACATTTTATGTGCTAAACAATCATAAAAAATAATCAACAGGTGAATCAATAATGAAAGTAACTGTTAGTTGCAGGCCTAATGTAACTCTTCCCTTCCCTCAAACCCTGCTCACCAGTGTTCTTACTAAAGGCAGCGGTGACTCTCTCCTTCTTTGTTTCTGTTTCTCTCTTCACATCCCCTTTCCCTCTCTGTTTCCCTTCTTTCCCTCCCCTTTTCAGCTTTTAAAGTGGGGCCTCAGTCGAAATCAGATTTTTCAAGAGGTTTTAGATGTTTTTGTATGATAAATTAGTCTTTCTGCAGTGAGGTCAGATTTCATGGAATTCGCTGTAGTTTGAGTTGGGAGTTGGTGCAGAGAAAGGAGAGAGAGAGAGACTGTTTGGACTGTTTCTGCTCATTCTTCAACATCTTGAGGTAATTGACCCAACCTCCTGCCTTGAGCACACATACTCCTTCACATACACACACTCCTTCACATACACACATACAGTATAATCATCACAGATGGGTTTGAAAATCCCCTTTTTTCTCGCACAAACCCTCTCGTTTGCTCTCTCTCCCTCCCACACACACATACACAGTCAGCTTATACACCCATGCAACCCACATGAATTCCCTATCTTACAAATG
Source organism: Sebastolobus alascanus (assembly GCA_916701645.2). Classification (NCBI taxonomy): domain Eukaryota; kingdom Metazoa; phylum Chordata; class Actinopteri; order Perciformes; family Sebastidae; genus Sebastolobus; species Sebastolobus alascanus. Next base: position 6,426,928 of record CAKAOJ020000011.1, on the reverse strand, counting down.
CTGCACATGAGCACTCATTCATTCTCCACACACACACACACACACACACACACACACACACACACACACATACACACACATCGCTGAGAGAATATCCATGTCTCTGTGCTAAAACACTGCGATACAGCTGTGAATAGGAGATGAAAGCCAGAGCCGAGCCAGGAATAATAAAAGCAGAGTGATTTCAATGCACTGCAGGCTTCTATGGGCCATGGGATCTGACTTGAAAACAGAAGGGATGCCTGCTCCTTTTTAACCATACAATTTTACCAAAGCTACTTTGATGTAGCAAAGACCTTGGAGTCAACAGCGCGGAGGCTCCCGGTTTCGCTCTAATTATAACATTCCCGTCAGTATCAGCTGAATGCCCAGTGTACATTTGTACACGTGTGGTCTAATTTTAACACTAGCCATCCTAATTCTCTTTACCAGCATGCCTGGCCCCACGCTTTTCAGCCTGCACTTCACAATTTGCTCCTAAAAGAGTGGCCTGCATTGACCTCCAATAAACCCAGTTCCACCCACTGCCCCGTACTGGGAGTTGAAACTTATAGAGACAAGGCATGACAGAGAGAAAGAACAAATCCAGAGATGGAAAGGCAAACTAGAAATGTAAGGAAGAGACTGCTGTTGACAAAAACATTTAGTATGTTATCCAAAATCATGCACTTAAAGGACCATACCTGTTAGCCTAGGGTTGGGAATTACCAGAGGCCCCACGATAGGATATTATCATGACACCTAAGTCATGATACGATCTTATTGTGATTTTAAACATTTTTCGCAATATGCTGAGTATTTCAATAAGATATATTGCGATTTATTACCTTTTTTCAACCGCAAATTATGCAGTTTGTCAACATCTGTTTTATCTAATAAGATACAGATTTCACTCTGTTTATCTCAGAGTTTTCATTCACATGTCTTAAAGTCAGAGGGACCCCTTTGAAAATGGCCATGCCAGTTTTTCCTCGCCAAAATGTAGCGCAACTTTGGAGCGTTATTTAGCGTTCTTCCCAACAAGCTAACATGACATGGTTGGTACCAATAGATTCACATACACTAAACACAGTGAACACTTTGAAAACCATGTTGCTGTATTTAAGAAATGTGAATGTTTTCTTATAGCATTCCAGGTAACCAAGTTTTATGGACTTCCCCAGCCTGTTTGTAGCTCTCAGCCTCAAGACCATTCGTTCATACAGAAGAGAAAAAATCTAAATAAGTTCCTAAAACAGCTAGGCTCTGTAGTTTTCAGCAAACGTTACTCAAACAAAAGTAAATAGTGCATTTGTTGGGGACTATTTTCAGCTGCAGACTGGATGCACTGGGGCGCGTTAATAACAGCAGGACGGTATATGTGGGATCGACTCAAAATAAACTACAGAGCCCATGTTCATTGTCATGAAGGAGCAGTGTGGCCCATTTATGTATTTTTAATAGTTTTTGAAAAACAAGGTCTATGGCACAGAGGAATAAGATACACCAGGCTTTGGCTACACAATTCATTGTTTGTTTTGGTCTTTTCATGGGATTTGTTGACAATAAGAAAAATATAGACTACCACCAGACTTATCTTTTAAGTCTATTGGCAGACTCTTGGTTGAGTTGTGTAATACATCGCAGTGAACATTGAGTCTCTGTTATACTGTAGATTATTTCATTGCATAAATTTCAAATCAATTTGGAGGTAAACCGCGTTACCAAGCAACAATAATGTGACAGAAATGAATGCAGACTTGATGTTCACTGTTCGGATTACACAGCTTAAAGGGGAACAATGCCCATTTTCAAAATTCGTACATGTTATTCCTAAGGTCTAAGACAGCATATTATATATAGCAATATTAGTAAACATGAACAACTCTCTCCCAAATCCAAAAACTAGAGGGCTAAAACTCAAACTTGTGATGTCATAGGGTATAAAGTGTGGAGCTGCTTCATAGACAATGAATTGGGAGAGATGTTATAGATGACTTTGAGAGCACCCAGGGGAACGTTCTGAGTATATGGGAACATTTTTTGTTTCACAACTGACAACACTACAATAGAATAAAGCTCATTTGGGTATAAAAAGGAAAACAAACTTTCTGTGGGTCCTCAAAATCAGTCTCCCATTCGTTGTCTGTGGAGCGTCTCCAGACATTATACCCTATGACATCACAAGTTTGAGTTTTAGCACTCTAGTTTTTGGATTTGGGAGAGAGTTGTTCATGTTTACTTATATCTTTTGGACTGTCTTAGGCCATAGGAATAAGATGTATGAATTTTGAAAATGGGGGTAGTTCCCCTTTAAGCAAGTTTTACAGTCTGCTGCTATTCATATCAAAGGGAAATGAATTGAAACCAATTGCTACCTTTACTGGTAGAAAAATAATAATAAAAAAAGCTACTGGACCCTGAGTTGGGATGGTGTCAAACTACTATTTCCAAGGTCAAGAATAAATGTTCATGCTTATGATGCAGATCATTACTGTGGTTGCATTTTCCCTCTTACGAAGTTTTAGTTGTTTTCACTTGCATTGTGTTTGGAGGATTGTGCTTCATTCGAAGCAGCTGTAAAACTATCCAGAAAGCATGCAAACAACGTAACGCTGAGTAGCTGTGGCATTGTGAAGAGGCAAAATGAGCTGGAATGGACAGATGGGGCTGTTTGGAGCTCAGTAGGACACAAAGAAGAACTAGTTGAGGTCATGACCTTTAGACGATTGCACCAAGTTTTTTGGAGCTTTCTGTTTATCGCATCAGGTAAAAGTGATATGAAAAAGCTAAAGTCTCTGAAACAGCTGTAAGCTTTTTAAGAGCAGTAAAGAAACACAATGGCCAGAGAAGTGAAAGCAGAGGGATGTAATAAAAACAGAAAGAGAGGGAAACTAGGGAGTGGAGCAGAGTTGAGGAGGGAGTGGCCGCTGGAAGTGGGTCACAGCGGCACTGACGTGATCCAAAGTGACGCGCAGAGAGGGGGACGGGCTCGCGCCACTGTCTGCCAGTGCGTCACCTTTTGTCCTGCGCACACGCAAACACACACAAACACACACACACGCACATGCTCTCACATAAAGATACATCTGCTCAATTCATTGGGTAAACAACACTTGTGCAGAGGTATAAATAGCTTAGTTGTGCTTTGTAAGGACAAGGTTCCCCTGTCTCTTTGCCTCTCTCTTCATCTCTCTGCATTGTTTACTGCTTAGTTGGACACTTTTACTTTCCTACTTTGCAGCAGCGCCTCACTTTATCAGCTCTTTACGATCACATTCATGTTATGCATAAGGAATAACGGCCTCTTCCCGGGTGCTTGTTGTGTACAAAAGAGTAGATGCAGAGCTGGGTAATTATTTTGGCTCGGCTATGCGATCCCTGTATGATCTGTAGATTTTCCTCCGGCCTCGTGGAGGAGCGGCGTTATGTGAAGCTGTAGGGATGGAGGGGATAAAAGGATGGAGGAGTGGCAGGGGGAGCCAGGGAACAGTTTAATTGTCTGACCCCTCTCCCACCAGGATGACTCTCCGGAGCCGGGTGTTAAAGAGAGGGTGACGGCTGGATTCTCCCCGCAGACCCCTGCGGCTCCGTGCATGCGTACAGCGTGTGTGTGTGTGCGCGAATGTTCCCACGGCAGATCTGCACATATTTAAGCAGGACCTCTTAATCATGTCATGTGTGATGCTGAAGTGATGCGCTCTATGAGATTTAGCGTAACCCCCTATAACACATCAAAGGCTTATAGATGGGGAGAGGAAGGGAGAGATGGTGCTGTGGTATGTGAAGACTGCTCATGACAGTGGGATTCCTCACTTCTAGTCAAATAAGAGTACGCCCGAGCTATATAATCAATATTTATCTTTGATTGCTTATCTTAGTTTTTGCTTAATTCGCTCTAAGGAGATAAAAAATAAGCCTCACAGACTCGGATGACTTTTGAGTTTACTGGATTACCGGTGGCGAGATCTCAATCTCTGTAAATAATCTAAATATGCACGCCACTGAGAAACAAAGCAATGAAGATGTATTGTCCGTCCTCCCCCCCTCTCTCTCTCTCTCCGAGGCTTCTCTCTTTGTTGTTTGCTGGTGGTGACTGAAGGCTGAGAAACCTTCATCCTAATCGGCTTGAGATCTGGCCGCAGGTCAGGCCGGCAGATGAATCCAGATTAGAGGGGTCACAAGGCAGGAAGAGAGGATTACCAGCTCTGGCCACTGCAGCCTCCTCCTCTAGCTGTCCAACCGTCAGCTAACCAGCCAACTGACAGCGCTGTCTGCACTGGCCCTCCTGTAAAGTCAAGGGGCCGGACATACAGTAGATAGGCCTGCAGGCCCTGCTGGGGTTACTATCATTCACCCCTGTTTACTCTCAGGTCTTGGGAAAAGGATCAGTTTTGTACATGTGAAGAGATGTTGGATTTGGTAGCAATCTAACAGAGACATCTTTAGTGATACTGGTTTCACATTAGTACCATGCCATGATTTTTAGTATGTACTTGCACCCAAGAAGTTATGAGGAGATATCAGTGGTCAGAAGACTAGAAAAGCGCTATATAAAGTCCATTTACCATATCAGGTAAAATCTGCTGGTTAGTAATCAGATTTCTCATCATCCTCTACTATATTATTGAACTAAAGCTGGCAAGTTTTAATTGTATTAATGATACGGAGCATCTGGAGTGATGCTGAAGTGAGAGGACAGACTCGGTACTGAGAGAGAACGCAGTGTACGTGTCTGAATGTCACAAAAATCTGCTGTTCAGCTGTGGAAGAAACCCACTTATGTATTTGTCATCTATAGTATAATAAGTCAGACTCAAGGTCTTTCTTAAAACCCCTTTAGAAAGCCAGTTATAGCATATATATTCGGCAGAAATCTAGCTACATATGGTTTCTCTAATCTATTACCCTGATTGTGAAAACTTCCTGCAGAAAGCTGACCGTAACCTGCTGCCTATAGAAACATACTTTATGTTCACCTATGTGTGACACAAGACTGTAGCTATTATCTCTGACTGTGTGTGTGTGTCATTGCAAATCAACAGAATCCAGGCTGCCACGGAGTGTGTTTTTAATATTGTATGTCTGCAGAATAGCGCCCCCTGGTTGCAAAGTGCAGATCAACTAGGTTACATGAGTAACACAGTCTGGTTGGACTTGTTAGGGTGAGTTATAAACAAACTAAGGTCAGAGTTACCTCAATGATGCAACAAGCTGTGATTTAGTGTGCGTGTGTGTGTAGTACCCTACAGCGTTGGCTTCTCATCTGCATCTTAATTCAGCCCAGCATATTCATCAGCAACCTCCCCACTGGCTTTGTTATACCTCTCCACTCTCTGTCTCTCTGTACTTCCACTTAGAAAACAAAACAAAATAAAGCTGTGTGCGCAGTGGCGTGCTCCCGACTAGTTGCCGGAGTGCGGTTCCTGTGCGTACCTCGGCTTTGATCCCACTGTAAATTAAACATGCCTTTTTAGATAACAGGCTCCGTGCCACCTACTGAGTCAAACTGCGCTTCACACAGCTCCTGTCCCCGGTTTGAACCCAGCGGAGTTGATTCATGTTAACGCAGAAATAAGAGCCGAGGGAATCTCTGCGAATGCAATTAGGCCACCGTTGCATTGTTTGTCAGGTGCGTACAGTATAGAGACAGTTCTGCGACAAATCTCAAAATATGGCATTGATGTGCGTTTTGTTGATGAATGAGTGGAGCAGGAGAATGTGGGCCAAACTGGGAAATGGCCCCAGTCAAGTAGGAGGTCAAAAGTTAGGTCAAGCAGTGCTAATCTGGGTGGGAACGCTCAGTGCTTGACCCTTGACATCAAGTTACGACTAGTTTTTATAGCACATGAGAGCTTTGTACAAGGTACTACACATGGTGGATGGATTTGCAGAATAATACTAGTAGTAGTTAACAGTTTTCCTTAAAGCTAACAGGCTTACATTTAGGGAATTTGTGAGGATGTGCAGCTTTTCTCTGTTTTGTATGATTGTAAATTGAACATCTTTGGGTTTTGACTGTTGGTTGGTCAAAACATGCAACATGATGATGTAACACTAGTTCTGGGAAATAGTGATTTGTCACTATTTTCTGACGTTTTTTAGGCTAAAATAATGGATTAGTTGTAAAGATAATAGACGGATTGATTGATAATGAATGCAACTGTTAGTTGCAGCCTAACTAGAATTATTTGTCTGATACTTGTTACTTTTATTTAGCATTGGTGTAATACTAAGGCTTTCGAAGTTAATGCGTTAACGCAAATTTGTTTTAACGCCGCTAATTTCTTTAACGCATTAACAAAACTTGCGATTTTTAGGTTGTAGCAGACTCAGTTTTTAAGCTAGAGTAGAGATACTGGAATCATATGAAACTAGAAAACCTAATGAAACCATTGGTACCAAACACGTCATACATAAGTAACGCGCCAAATTTGCGGTAATTTTTGGCAAGGAAAAATTAGCATGGCCATTTTCAAAGGGGTCCCTTGACCTCTGACCTCAAGATAAGTGAATGAAAATGGGTTCTATGGGTACCCACGAGTCTCCCCTTTACAGACATTTCCACTTTATGATAATCGCATGCAGTTTGGGGCAAGTCATAGTCAAGTCAGCACACTGACACACTGACAGCTGTTGTTGTCTGTTGGGCTGCAGTTTGCCATGTTATGATTTGAGCATATTTTTTTATGCTAAATGCAGTACCTGTGAGGGTTTCTGGACAATATTTGTCATTGTTTTATGGTGTTAATTTTATTAACAATAATAAATATATACATACATTTGCATAAAGCAGCATATTTTCCCACTCCCATGTTGATAAGAGTATTTAATACACGACAAATCTCCCTTTAAGGCACATTTTGAACAGATAAAAATATGCAGTTTATTTACGGTTAATCACGATTAACTATGGACAATCAGGCGATTAATCACGATTAAATATTTTAATCGATTGATAGCCCTGTCTATTACATTAGCTTATGACTTTCCCATCTACCTCAGCTGTACATTGTGTTTTCTGCTAATGATGACAACGTGCTAACACGCTAAACTGAATAAGATGGTGATCATGATAAACATTACACATGCTAAATATCAGAATGTTAGCATTGTCATTGTGCACATGTTGCATGCTGATGTTAGCATTTAGCTGAAAGCACTGCTGTGCTAGTCTTATTTGTATTTGTAGTCTTGTTCCCTGTTTTCTGACACTTTTTTTTAGACTTTTTAGACTGGAAGTTACAGACAGGTAAATAACTAATGAAAGTTAGTTGCATCACTACTCAAATTATTATCAGGGCCTCTCATTTACCTGCTGATACCTAGACTAGACATGTAAACACGTAGTCGAGTATGCTAATTCATAACAAGCAGCAAAATCAGACCTCTGTGTATTGTTTTTGGCTTGCAAACTAATTATGTTAGTCAAGGGAGTTTCAAATTAAAAGATCACTCTTCAATAACAAGACAAGATATTGCACATATTTCAATTTTAGACTTTTAACCCTGATGTGAAAACCCTGCATTTGGAGAATGAGTTTCTGGGTCTCTCAAAGAAGTGCGCAGCAGCCTTCTGAGCTCTATGTGGTCCTTTTGCTCCACTGGTCGTGTCTGCCTGTTTTCCTTTTGAGGTCTTTGAAATGCTAATCACCTCTCCTCCCCTCTTTTCTTCTCCGTCTGTGCTCTAGATTCCTCCTCCAACTACATCAGGCAGCTGGAGACTAAAGTGCGGATCCTGGAGGACGATAACACTAAGCTTCTCTCACAGGTGAGATACACGCATACAGATGCTGTACGTGTAAATGCTACCGCTGCAGCCCAGTCCAGCACTATTTGAACTTATACCCTCACTAAACACCTCTCGTGCAACTTCACCCGAAACATGTGCTAGACGGCTGCGACGAGATACAGCGGTTGCTTGATGCCTCTGTGAAGCCACCCCCTCACAACAGCCTGCCCGTTAGTTGCAGAATATGTTTATCCATGTTTAATTCATGGGGAGTCAGTAAGCTTCACTCGCGAGCAGTGATGTTAGCCCCCGAGGCGAACTGTGCGAGCGGAGGAGAGATGAGAGGAGGAAAAAGGAGGGGATAGAGGCATTAAGTGACAGTGACAGAGTAAAGAATTTCTCCCAAAGTTGACCTTGCTCTGACTTCTCCCAAATTCGGAGGATGGAGGGCTGAGCGAGTGGAGGTGGGAGTGTGAGAAGGAGAGGGAGGGCGGATGTTTGGCCTGGTTCACAAGGGGTTCACATGTCAGTCAGCAGAGGTGTGTGTTACACAACCACGGACGTTGGTGAAATTTATAACCGAAACATATTAATTGGTCATGTTAGGGGGATCAAATTGCGGAACACGGCTCATTAATTATTGGTAAAAACTTAACAGCATGAGATACATCCATGCATCTCTTTCATATATCATGTGTTATCTCTCCATTTCATGATGTGATTCAGTTCATTTGAATGCAAGTCAGGCGGCAGACAGTCGAGTTGGAATTTCACAGTTTAAATCAAAGCCTTTATTCTTTAAAAAAAAAAGGAGAAGTGATTTCTCTTTCCCCAATTATCTCCCAGCAGATTCATATGTAGGCAGAGAGTGTAGGCTGGAATCACTGATACGAAACCTAAATGATCCTCATAATTAGCCCTTAAGTGCTACAATTAGGTGCTACACATTGTCTCACAGCAGTCGAGACGTATATAATTTGACCCTGCTTCGTAAAGTCGACTAATAGTCCTTGTTCACATTTGAAGTGATGATGTGTGGGGTTTTTTTCTTTTTCTTTTCTTTTGATTTGAGGTTGGGATGAGTATGTTTTTGTAATAATAGACCTTAATATAGAATCTAATAGAATTACACTTTAATCGAATACAGCTGTGACTAGTAGAACATGAAAATTAACTGCCATTGCCAGTAATCAGAATACAGTATAAAAGCTTAAAAGTTTTTCTTCCTTACAGTATCTTCTTCTTATGTGGAGCCCAGGAAGAATACAGTTGCTGTTCATAATGGCTCCCGATATACAGTAATCAAATAATGAACATAAACGCTATTATGTCTTTCTCTCCCTAGGCTTATAACCGGTATAGTTTATCACAGATACAGACGAAAAAGGTAACTTTTTGAAACGTCACTGTTTGTTGGCTCTTCTGCTGGTTGAGCCTCTTCTGCCTTTTCACTCTTTTATCCGTTTGGTGGCGGTGGGACTTTTCACAGCTTTGAGCTTGTTGCTTTATGCAGAGGGTGGACACAATAAAAGCAACACCTGTACAATGTAATGCACTCATCTGCAGAAACATTGATATAAGGTTGAGTTTATGTTGACACTTTCACACAGTTGCTGAATCAACTCTATGGTAATGTTTATAGGAATAGTTCGGCATTTTGGGTGATGCTTTTATTTGCTGTCTTGCCGAGAGTTAGATGAAAAAATTGCTACCACTCTCATGTCTGTACGCTGAGTATGTAGCTACAGCCAGCAGCTGGTAAGCTTAGCTTAACATAAAGACTGGAAACCAGTCACAAAAGCATCGCTAAAGCTCACCAATTAACACTTGATATCTCGTTTGTTTAATTTGTACAAAAACCAAAGTGTAAAAACGAAGCGAATTCCAGTCTTTATGCTATGCTAGTAAGCTAAGCGGCTGCTGGCTGTAGCTTCATATTTATCGTACAGACATGTGTGGTATCGATCTTCTCGTCTAACTCTTGTCAAGTGAATGAGCGTATTATCCAAAATGTCAAATATATGTTGAAGGCCATACAGGCGTACTTGGTGTTGTACTTGATATTTTGTCCGTCAAAATACAGTCCAATACAACAAAGTGCAGCCTTAAACATTGCGATAGAACTGAATCATCCTTGTGACACAGTGTCAGTGTTACAGTATATAAGCCCAAATGAATTGGATTGCATCACCTTGTAGAGGTGTTGCTTCTGTGTCCAGTCCCTGCTATGCACTGCTAGCATGCTATGCTAACAAACGAGCACAGGTGGCCCTGCTTGTATGTGGTCTATCTTGGCGAGAAAGCTGTTTCCTGTCCTCGGAGCTGTGTCGCACAGCGCAGTCTTTGTCTGGTACAAGGCACCCCAGGTGAATGAATGCTTCATTGTGCTTCGGTGCACTAATGACACACGCTTGTCCTGGCTTGTCGGGACGTCTGGTGGGCTGAATAATTTACGATACGGTGGGCAACACAGGTAGATCCAGGTATCCATAATGCATGGCTGACACTGAGTGCAACTGAAGAATGAAGCAATGTCTGGAGTTACAAAAATACTACCTTGATGGTGGTGTTATTAATAAATGTTGCTTTCTGTTAAAATGTAGGATAAGAAATGAACTCAAGGAAGTAATGGAAACAATACAGCATTTCTGGAGAAATTGGCTCCTACTTACTAATGTGTCTGAATACAAGCAGGTGGAATTGTCACAATGGATTAGTTGCCTCAATGGACATATTGCCTAACTTCCTGTGTTATGAAACAGTCCCAGTGGAACTTGTGTTGAGCCTGAAGGAAACAATAGCCTCTTATCGCTGGAATGTTGACCCTCCAAACCAGCTTGGCCGAACTGTACTAAAGAGAGAAGGGAGGGAGTTAACAACAAGGTCCCACAGTGAAAATTAACCAGGGCCTGCACGGCACAGGTGTAAAACACAGTGAGAAAAACAGGTGTGTGCACACGTGCACGCCCACGTTCGTACTCAAACATGCTCCGGCGCATTGCAAGTACACGATTCGCTCTCTTCTCCCACTCTGATCTCCCATGTCTTTCAACCGTTACTTATCTCTGTTAGCTCACTGAAGGGTGAGGCACTCTGTGGCTTTCCCTACATGCTCACTTCCACTTTATCATTAACATGTAAGTGCCCGGTGTGACTCTGAGAACTGAATGATTTATATGACAGATTGAGATGACGCTCCATCCGTTAACTGCAGGCTAATTGAGCTCATTTTGTGAAAGTGGACTGCTGTCGGGGTCCAGTGGACTTGAATGACGAAAGAGGTGAAAAGAAGAAGGATTGGCACATGTTTTAGTTACTCAGCGCTACGACGTCATGCTTTCCATTCTCGCAGGTCGCATAATACAGTTTTCAATCTTGTAATTCTTTGTAATTTTTGAGACAATAGGTCCTTGATTTCAAACAGAGGTAGACAAAAGCAGGTCCCTCATCCCGTCAACTATCAGCTCTAGCTAGTTTGCTAATTAAGCTAACGTTTTCTCTGCGAGTTATTTGAAAGCACTGACTTTTTAATGTTTCCAGCTGACTCGTTTGAACCTAAAACCTTGTAAAAGTGGTCTCAGATATGCTCTTGTTGTCAATATGATGCATATGACATGCATCATATTGTGGTAAACCACTGAAGCTAAAGCTGAAGTCCCAGGCAAAAATTTAGCATGCTTACCCCACCAATTGTTTGGACCCATGTAAATAAAGAAGCAGCATTATTGTTGTATTGCAGCGTAGAGCTGGCTAGTCCTAGTATTTTAAGTAAGATGAGGAAAAATGTAAGGTCAGACTCTACCCAGTGTCTAGCACGGGCTACTCAGATTAATCCAATTCTGTTCTATATGATGGGAATCACCGGAGGCCCCACGATACAATATTATCACAATACTTAAGTCACGATACGATCTTATTGCGATTTTAAACATTGCGATATGCTGAGTATTGCGATAAGATATATTGCGATATGTTGCAATTTATTACCTTTTTTCAACTGCAAATTACGCAGTTTGTCAACATCTGTTTTATCTAGTTTTCACTCTGTTCATCTCAGAGTTTTCATTCACATACTGTAACTTGAGGTCAGAGGTCAAGGGACCCCTGGCCATGCCAGTTTTTGCTTTGTTTTTGTAACTTTGGAGCAATATTTAGTGTTCTTCCAGATAATCTAACATGACATGGTTGGTATCAATGGATTCCTTAGGTTTTTCTAGTTTCATATTATACCAGTGTCTTCACTCTAGCTTTAAGACTGAGCCCCACTACAACCTCTGAAAGACAGAATAGCGGACGACTGTTAAGAGGTTTACAGTTTATATAATAAAAGGTCGATACTAGACATCTGTGTATCGATACAATATTGCCATGCAAAATATCGCGATACTATGCCATATGGATTTTTTTCCCCACCCCTATTCTATATTCCACTAAATGATGGCGCTCAAGGAGCACGCTGCCATCCTTCCTACCCTATAGTCAAAGCGGCATCACCCCTGCTCCTCATAACTCAAAAAGGAAACGATGCGTGGCGTCCGCAGCTTCTCCCTGTCAGCACCAAGAACATTGTGATGGATGGATAGACGGAGGGGTTAGCCAAGAGGACTGCAGAGGGCCAACTGTCCCCGGCTGTCAGTGCAAACAAATGGGTTTGTTGGTCTCAGCGGTCAAGGTCAACTCAGGAAGGGACGTAAAGTTGGAGAGGTGTTGGTGTGTTTGTAAATCTAGACTTAGCATAACTGGAATATTCTTCAGACGCTGTAGACCCTGTCAGATGACTATTTCTGATCTTACCAAGTCTTCAGTTGACAGATGTTTTCATTTTATGGATTGTGTATTTATGCCACTCCTCCAGATGTGACATTTAGGGCATAGCTCGCTGAGAGACACAAAGCCTGGAGAAATGACAAAGAGACGTTAGCAAAGGTACAGAATCGAGGGCATGAATATGGAAACCCAAAGGATAGATCAAGAAGTGCCAAGGGAAGGATTGTGAAAGGTTAGAGGAACACTAGCAGGATACTAAGCTGGAAGAGGAGAGGAGAGGAGAGGAGAAGAGGGGGATATCAAAGGACAGTGGAGACAAGGGGAATGCTGATTGTAGCTTTGTGTGTGTGCAAACTGTGTATGTGACTGAGAGATAATACAGACAAAACAGCACAATGTCCACGCATTCACAGACGCACACCCACTGCTCATTTGGGCTATTTATTGCACAAGCGCTCCCGGGCATCACGTGTGTTTACACGCCGCGCCTGGCGCAGAGGGAACACTAGTGCGTGACATGAGAAATGTCATACGGAACAGCGGTGTTGCCGTGTTCCTGCCTGCAGAGAGGAGCCGGGCTGGTTACCGCCTCCAGGAACCAGTGGTCTTTTGGCTGCTAATGAGGACAAATCTTAGGAACTCTGTCCCCGTGTAATGGCCCTCGATGACGGCACAATGTGATGCAGCCCAGCGCGCTGAAGTGCCATTTATGTAGAAAGCCTCAACAAATAAAGATCAGCTTTGCAAACGAAAGAAAGAAAAGGAAGAACCTCAGGGTCCTTAATGAACCATTGCTGAGGATCTTAATGTACACAATAGAGCCTGACCAATATATTTATATATATATCATCTGGCGATAGCGAAGATGTCTTGTTACTTGATACTGGTATCATGAAACTAGAAAACCTAAAGAATCCATTGGTACAGGCGAGAAAAAACTGGCATGGCCATTTTCAAAAGGGTCCCTTGACCTCTGACCTCAAGATATGTGAATGAAAATGTGTTCTATGGGTACCCACGAGTCTCCCCTTTACAGACATGCCCTCTTCATGATCACATGCAGTTTGGGTCAAGTCATAGTCAAGTCAGCACACTGACACAATGACAGCTGTTGTTGCCTGTTGGGCTTCAGTTTGCCATGTTGTGATTTGAGCATATTTTTTATGCTAAATGCAGTACCTGTGAGGGTTTCTGGACAATATTTGTCATTGTTTTTTGTTGTTAATTGATTTCCAATAATAAATATATACATACATTTGCTTAAAGCAGCAAATTTGTTCACTCCCATGTTGATAAGAGTATTAAATACTTAACAAATCTCCCATTAAGGTGCATTTTGAACAGATAAAAAAAGTGCGATTAATTTGCGATTAATCACGATAAACTATGGACAATCATGTGATTAATCGCAATTAAATGTTTTAATCGATTGACAGCCCTAATAAATACCAATCTTGCATAAAGTGGTTCTCAGAATTTATCCTGGGAAATTAAAATTCTTCGACATTCACAAGTGAGCAGCAGCAACACTGTTGTTTCCTTGAATATACAATTGTGTAAAGTGCACATTATAGCCTAAATTATTAACACATTTCTCGATTAAGAAACTGCAGACCGAGGATTTTCTTCTTTTTCATATGCAAAGTGACTAGAACATGGCGCATCTATGTTCTTTTTAGGCCTACGTGTGCAAAACAGCTGAGCATAAGAATAATAACAGACCTGCAACACTTGCAAGGCTGTCATCATTACGCATATTTTAAAGAATAAATGCTAAACCATTGCAGCTATGTATGAACTTTCAGTACCAGATGCTTCAACTAAGTACAGGGCGTCCACTGTAATGATCACTTTGAGCACACTAATCGGCACTGTTTGTGTTGACAAGACATCAGCATTGATATCTGCAGACAGCTGGCTAGTTAGCGTTAGCTACCTTGGAGGGACAGACCGGATAAAGTAGAATCTGCACACAGTTCAGTCCACAGGTTGACATCTCTCAGCCGGAGAATCTCTTCAACAAACACAAACCATGAGCTCAGATCAGTGTGACGTCTGTCTTATGTCATTTACTTACTTTTTAACATAGAACAACCTTTTTGTGCAAGTTGTGATGACGCAATTTCCACAAAGTTTCCATTTTTCACATCAATCAGCCCTAACTGATCCACTTATGACAAGTAACCACTGCCTACATTTAGCGCAGATGTATACGTGTTTACTGAGAAAAGGTGCAAATGCAAAGATTTGGAGCGTTTTTGTACATATTTCTAACTGTAGTTTGGACTAATATTAACTTTGCTGATGATACCAATATCTGCAGATATGTTGGTCAATAAGCAACAAGACAGAAAGTAGTTTAAAAAATAGTGTCTCCATGACACAGTGTTTGTCTACCGCTGAGCACTGACAAGGTTACTTCTTGACTGTGAGATGTCCTGCTCAATATATATCTTGATCAGAATTATTAAATAACCGTATTTAAGGGATCCTTATTGATAGTGTTTGTTTGTGTTGTGCGTTTAAGTGAAGAAATTGATCATGGCGAGTATGTTTTTGGATTGGTTAAACTCTCAAATATCAATACTAATATTGACCTTAAAAATCCGGTATCGTGCGGGCTCTGCTCAAATTTTTATGTATTACAGTAAAAAAAAAAAGAAGTATATTGGCCAATATGTATTGTTAGTAGATTTTTGCAATGCTCTAGTATTTACATCGTCATCATCTGCCTCAAAAATCCAGTATCGGTTGAGCTCTAACACAAATTAGGCTATTTTACAGCTGTACATTTTGATGTAGTCTTGATGTACAGTAATGTCTGTATGGGATGTAACTATTAACACTAACAGATGCAAATACATTGATTTTGTGTCAAAGTAATGATAAAAAATTTAACCATTTAAAAAAAAAAAAAAGTAAAATGATTACTGAGCCTCAAAAGCGGAATAGCTTAAAAATCATATGACAGGAGAGATCTTCTGTATTATCTTATTTTGGATTAATAATTTGGATTAATTGGCATGTAATAGAGCAATACCCAACATATTTTCGGTTGACACGGCACTGAAGCCTAATATCTCTGTTCATTTCTGTTGTATGTTTGTGTTTGTTTTGTGCTCAGCAGTGTAACCCAGGTGACCTTCGTGCCCTGAGGAAGGGAATGACCCTCTACCACTCAGAGTCCCAGCTGTCCTCACTGCCCCAACGCCAGGACGCCATGCACAAGGTCAGTACCCAGGAGGCTAGCACACACACACACACACACACACACACACACACACACACACACACACACAGGGACCCACACAAGAAGCGTACACACATGCAAACACTCACATTGACACAAATAGAGGGGCACCTACTCATACCTAACCACTTAAACAGTCCTAGTCAAAGATCAACACTGTGACATTGCTTATACAACGTGGTTACGTATAGAGATGGGGTCTAATTGCACGCACACTTAATTGTAGGGAAGACTGCACCGGTGCCTCCACTGTGAAATCAAGTCAAGTCAGCTCTAATTCACTTTGCTTCTAACTTTCCAATTATACCTCCACACGCAACCTCACTCTCTCTTACACATGACAGGAAGTGAAACGCACAGACACGCAGGAAGAAAGAGCGAGTGAAAGGAGGTAGGGCATGAGTGGGATGAGACAGAGAAGAGGAAGGAGAGAACCTAAGACAGCGAGACAAGAATGGAAAATAAAGAGGAGTCAGCCATCCCTTCTCTTCCTCCCATATCCTGTCCCTTCAGCTCCCCTCCTCCTCCCTGGGGCCTGTTTGAACTGAATCCCACTATGAAAGTAATAATCCTCTACAATCCACCGCCACCCCCTGACCCAGCCAGTGTCTGGGGAGGAGAGGCTGGGTAATTGTTTTCTGACTGCTTAAGGAAGGTCAGAGCCGGGCTACGCCACTAACCAGAGGACTAAATCTTCCCCCGTGTAAAAATCAATATTGTGTTTTAATCACAGGCCCAGTGTGAGGTCGCAGGCTGACTGCATTCAGAGCCGGCTCGCACCTTTTTAAGCTCGCGGGTCAAACCCGCCTCCTCACGGAGGTTCGTGTCGTTCAATAATGTCCATAACACCTTGACCCCAAACGCGAGGTCTCTCCCCGCAGGGGGGTGGATTTAAACTGCAAATTATCTTGATGGTCGTCTCCCCGCATTTAATTTCACAGTTCGTGTTCACAGCAAACAAGGTCGTGATGTTGACCTGAGGTGTGAATTTTGGCTCCTCACTGACACGACGTCGTGAAGTCATATTTACATTTACAAATTGTTGACGAGTAAGGTTAAAGGAATAGTTCAACACTTTTAGATGAGAAGATTGATACCACACACACATGTTTGTACGGTATATGTGAAGCTACAGCCAGCAGCCGGTTAGCTTAGGTTAGCTTAGCTTAGCATAAAGACCAGTGGGCAACTTCGGAGTCTGAAAAGTGAAGCCAAAGTGGAAGTGCCTTAAACTTGCATTCTTTCTAATAGCCAGCAGGGGGCGACTCCTCTGGTTGCAAAAAGAAGTCAGATTGTATAGAAGTCTAAAGAAAAAATGACCCTACTTCTCACTGAACATTGTTAACATGAGTTTATTGTCTCAATCGCTAGTTTCAAGTCTTCTTCAATACAGCATGATGTTCATTTGGTAAATTATGGTCCCATTTAGAGTCAAATAGACCATAAAGCAGGATATGCTTTTGGGCATGGTTACCTTATGATTGACAGGTCGTTACCACGGCGTTGTCCTGTCTGGGAGTTGTCCCTGTTTTCGTCTTACACCTTTAACCCTTTCACAGTGTGTTTTCAGTTCATGAAAGTTTATTATAACCTTTTTGGTCTCCTAAAAATATCTTATTCAGCGTTCGGATGTACTTAGCTCCACCCTCTTGTGTCACTTCTGGTTGCAAAAAACCAAGATGGTGACGGCCAAAAACCAAGATGGTGACTGCCAAAATTCCAAACTCGAGGCTTCAAAACAGCAGTCCACAAACCAACGGGTGACGTCACGTTGGCTACGTCCACATCTTATATACAGTCTATGATAAAGACTGGAAACGGGGAAACAGCTAGCCTGGCTCTGTCCAAAGGTAACAAAATCCATCTACTCGCACCGCCGACTCTAAACTAATTAACATGTTATATCGTTTTGTTATTGTTTAATGTGTTTGTTTAGTGTTTAATCCGTACATAAACTTGTGAAAACGACAAATAGAGGTTTTACGGGGGGGGCTACATGTGGGATTTCTTAGCGTCAGGCTACCAGCACAGACTTCAGCAAGCTCACAATAGGATACTGGCATATCGGTTGCATGCAGCACAGAATAAGTTTTTCTTGCGATTAAAGTCCTCCTCTCATGATGGCTTTGTTGTCGTGACAACTACACAGAGACGCACTCCGTGATCGATTGCCTGCTCTCTAATGTGGCCCGAGTTCATCCACGTGTGAGAGAAAGCCCTTGTTGGAAGATGGAGAGAGAGAGAGTGAAAGAGAAGATGAGAGACGTGGAAACTATAACAGCAGAACTTCAGTGAACTGGACTCTCCGTCGTGTGTACCCATCCTAATCTATCAGCTCATCCTTCACATTTAGCCCTCTGTCTCGTTCCAGTTGTCCCAGTTTCAGGTCAGCGAGTGTGCGTGACATTGTCAGATAGAAAACGAGCAAGAGGGAAGAAAAGCAGCGGCCAGCCTGCAAGATCCTCACAAACACTCAACAGTCGGCTCTGATACTGTATGCTCCGATTACAAACCATAGATTCTGACAGCCTTCCCCCCCCTCCCCCCCTTCATCCAGCGAGGACTAAATCAGGCCTGTTTATGCAAGCGAGCTGTCCCCGACTGTACATCCATATGAACAGTAAACATTGCCCGGAGCTGGTTGTGTCTCTGCGCTGTCCAAATCTGTTTCTTTACTGCACGGCTCCAGCGCAAAATAAACAAAACAAAAATACCTGGCCCCCGGTGCTGGCAGGAAGTGTTTACACATACACATTTCAAATAATAGCTTTAACCCACAGTAGAGAGCATCAAAAGAAGGCGACAGTGATTTACATATTTGTTCCTTGTAGTTGACTTCAAAGTCCACGGCAGAAGAGCTGTATGGAAAATGAAGCTATTTGTTTTTAGTGACCTTTAAACAAGAAGAAACACACTTCACATAGTGGGACATATGTTTGTTTTTAACATTATCTCACACGTGTGGACCTTGGTGATGCATGTAGCAATGTGAGTGTGTCATACAGTAAATATACGCCACCCTACACATCACTCCTATCCATATTTCTAAAGGAACTTGCCAGCAGTTTTTTATGTTTTGTCCTACAAAATAAAAGTCCTGCAGGCCATTTTCCAAACTAAGTTTTTGATTAACTTCCACCTTCCAGTCAGCCACTTGTTTCTACTAATTTTAGCCTGGTCTAAAAATCAGCTTGCAGACTCCATTACACTGAGCATTTCATTGGCTTTATTTCTTACTGCATTTAGCATAAAAAATATGCTCAAATCATAACATGGTAAACTGCAGCCCAACAGGCAACAACAGCTGTTAGTGTGTCAATGTGCTGACTTGACTATTACTTGTCCAAAACTGCATGTGATTATCATAAAGTGGGCATTTCTGTAAAGGGGAGACTCGTGGCCACCCACAGGACCCATTTTCATTCACATATCTTGAGGTCAGAGGTCAAGGGACCCCTTTGAAAATGGCCATGACAATTTTTTTTAGCCAAATCTAGCGTAAATTTGGAGCGTTATTTAGCCTCCTTCGCGACAAGCTAGTATGATATGGTTGGTACCGATGGATTCCTTAGGTTTTCTAGTTTCATACGATACCAGTATCTTCACTCTAGCTTTAATACTGAACTGCTACAACCTAAACATCGCACGTTATTATCAAGTTAACTTTGACAGCCCTGGTAAAATCTCAATCTGTAAAGTAACAAGCCGCTTACTGTTGTCAAATACATGAGTGGACTAAAGAGTTAAATACTATATCCCTCTGAAATGTCATGAAGTAGAAGTACAAAGTAGCATAAAACTGAAATATTCACATCCTAATAATTAGATTGATCGGTATACTTGAGCAAATTAACTTTATGTTCCGCCACTTGTAGCAGAGACCATCAAAGACTATCAAGACTGGCAATGAATGTTTGGTCAACATTTGTAGTCTTGTTTACCGATTTGTTGATCATAGACTGAATATCGTAAGAACTTTGGCTTCTTTTGTTAAGTGAAATAAAGGTTTTGTAGCAAAATATTCACAGTTTATATTTCTCGAAACTTCAGCTCTCGTATCAGCATTAATATATGTATATAAACATATTCTAATGATACCTAAATTGCATGTAGGGCGTGCTTTGAAAACTCTCGGTGCATTCAAAGGAGACTTCAGGGCGTGCTGTGGAACAGCAACCTTTTTAATACAAGAAACAACCAAATTTATATTAACCTTTTCATTTTGTCTGTGATTTTCTGATATCAAAGCTCATGAATGAAATACCTCATGGCAGGCGACTCTCATCTCCATACTATCATGTATGCATGTTTGACTTTTTTTCTAATACCATAACTTTGTGTGGATAACATCAACTTCTACTTGAAAACAAAAGGGCAAAATCACTGCTGTGTTTTTTTTTCTCTCACCGTTGAGGCCTATTAATGACCATCGGAGGAAATACATAAATGTCATGAAATCATCACTGTACATTCAACAAAGTTGTCCGACCTGCGAAAAAATCTATTTTTCAAATGGTTGACGTGATATGGATAGACTGTTGGGCAGTTTCCACAAAACATCCCCGTTGGCCTCAGTGGGATTATTATTTTATCTCTGTGCTATTAGGTTGTGTGGGCTCATTCTGGCACCTAAACGGGGCCAGTGGGTGCGGAGGGAGCTGACAAACGCATCAGCAGCGAGCGGGGAATTGAACCCGGTCGAACAGAGCCACGGAGCTGTGTCTAATGCAGGTTCCTGATGCCAGGTTACAGTGAAAGGCGCCATTGTGTGTCCCAGAGATCTCTGTGTCCCTCTAACAGAGAGCCACTGTCTGGAACTAACCGGGGGGTAGGATGAGTCAAGCAACCCCAAGGTCCTCTTCCTGGCTGGCTGCTCCCATCACACCGGGTTAAAATCACAGTGTGCAGGTAGCAGACCTGGCTGGGAGTCGAATGCAAAAAAGGGAAGAAAAACACAAGGGGAGAGGGAGAGGTGATTTGAGTCGGGATGAAAGGGATGGCATTTTCAGCGCTGCACTACAAGAAATCTCTCGTGTTAAATCAGAAGCAAACAGCCACTGAGAAGGAGAGAGTGGTTTAGAGGAGCTCAGTGAGGTGGTGCTCATTTGACTCCTTGGTTAAACTCTGTGTGACAGCAGAGAGGAGTTTGACATGTCCACCAGATGTTGTGGATTTAGACCTGCCTCTTAACCCCCTTCTCTCTCATCCCCTTTGCTCACGCTCTAGCTGTGTGCACTGACTACTGACGAAGAAATGACACAAAACATTTCATTTTTCTCCCCCAGGGTACCGGCCGTCTCCCAACCAGCGAGTCCTCTCCAGCCACAGGCTACCTGTCCTGCGTCCAGAAGCCTGAGGCAGTGGTGCACGCCATGAAGGTACTACATTCACTTAGTAGATCAGATTTTAGGGTAACTGGGTGAGAAAACGATTGTTGATTTGATCCACCATCACACTAGTTGAAATCTAGTACTGTTCCATGTTGACTTCAAGGTACAGTGTGTAGGATTTGGTGGCATCTAGTCCTGAGTACCCCTCCACTCACTCCTCCCTCTCTGAGACTGCGGTACCGTGAGCCGCCGAGTGCAAAACTGTGGTAACGCCGTTCACCTCGCTCAGAGGCCATCCTTACCATAATAACAATACTTTAGGAGCAACGGAAGTCAGACGGCTGCTGCCGGTAGTACGGTTTTGCACTCTGCTGCACACGTTACCGCAGTTTCACCAAGCCCCCTGGAAAAAGAGCGCCGGGCTGTGAAGCATATCTTTGTAGTGGCCAAACAGTGGTACTACAACTTCAAACCCAAAGATACTTTTTCCCTTAGACTTACATTGGGAAAGAGACATCGGTAACTCAGCGGATCATTTTTTTTCTTTGAGGTAAATCAACTTCCCAGTATGAACACTTGAATAGCCTTTATTTAAATCATTAGGTCCTGAAAGTTGTAAAAGCACTAATAGCTGAATCCAGAGTTATTTCCCTTCCTCCGTTCATGTGAATGAGACCCAGACCGAGGCTGGAGCGAGGGCTGGGAGGCGGGGTTAAAGGAAACGCTACTGCGCCTGCTCTATGGGCCCAATGGATGCAGAATTTCGCCGTATGATCCGGGTACTTTATCACTCTGCAGTCGAGCCATTTTGGCTTCATGCGCCACTTAGCAACTCTCATAGAAATGAACAGGAGCCCGCCTCCAACGCTGTATCCAGTTCTCTTTATACATCCATGAGTTTCACAAGCGTGTCGGAGAACTACATTGGCCTTCAGGTAATGTAAAAACGTGAAAGGCTCTCACTAGAGCCAGTGTTTGGTTTGTCCGTTCTGGGCTACTGTAGAAACATGGCGGGGCAACATTGTCGACTCGGATCTACACTACTTAAAAAATAGTTATGAATATTATATTCCATTTCTGCTAATAGATCCCCCGAAATGTTACACACTGTTCCTTTCAGTCCCACTTGTTGCTGCCTACTATCATTTTGTTTAACTTCATTCATTCAGCCTGTTATCGTTTGCGTTTCTCAAATTGATACAAAAGAATAATTTCCATTTTAAAGTTATTTCTGTAAGTTGACTTACAGCAAGTTGTTCAGTTGCTTTGACCTCATCCATGCTATTGTAATTTTTTCCGTTGACCTCTGAAATTGGTTCCACATTCAGAGGTCTGGATGTGTGGAAACCAGGCTTAAAATGGATAAATATTTCTTGGTTTTATATATTGTTGGAAAGCCCTAAATTAGCTCTTTCTGTTCCAAAAAAGTCCATTTGTGATGATAACAACCGACTGGAGTTTAAAACCTTCTCAGAGTAAAATGAGTGCCTTAGTAAGTGAAAAAAAACTGGTGTGACACATAGCAGCTTTCGAGAAAAAAAGTTTGGAACAGACACATTTGTGAAGCTTTGATTTTGCTCCCTGTAACATTACTATATTGGTACTTGTCACCAGGTGCTGGAGGTCCACGAGAACTTGGACAAGCAGGTTCCTGAGGACTACGAGGACGACCTCAGTGAGAAAGAGAAGGCCATTGTGCGAGAGATGTGCAACGTGAGTGCAACACTTGCTCCCTGACTATTCTTCTCTTGTGTCCACAGTGTTCCTGTTTGTTCTGTCTGTCTGTCTGTTGGTCAGTTAGTTAGTCCTCCTCTAACTGGGTGCAAATCAGGTCAGTTTTTGAGCTGCTTTCACTAATGAGGAGGCCTCATTTGGTTTGGAATGACACTTGCGGCCGTGTCCCGGGCGCAGCGCTCCCTCTTGCTTTCTTTCTATCTATCTCTCTATCTCTGCTTCCAAAGCCAACTATATACTGGAAGCCCTGAGTAGAGGCTCGCAGTTGAGCTGTCAGAGCAATTAAACTGGAGCGGCAGGGAAAAGAACACCCCCCACCCGCCTCACCCCTCCATTCTTCCTCTCCTCCGCCCTCCCACCCCTCATCTCCCTCCATCTTTCTGTGTCGGTGCTGAAAGGCCCGGCCCGGGATAAAAAGGTCCGCTGATTAGAGAGAAAACGAGAGCGGGGCTATCTAGGCCCTGCAGAGGTATGTGACAGGCCAGGAATCTGGGGAGCACTACAATGGTACCTCTGTAATATCACCGGGGTCCCCCGGGGGCCCCTCTCACTCACTCACTCACTCACTCGCGGAGAGATCTCAGCACCAGAGAGGACAGAGATGCAGAGATAGCTCTCCTGAATCGTGTGTGTGTGTGTGTGTGTGTGTGTGTGTGTGTGTGTGTGTGTGTGTGTGTGTGTGTGTGTGTGTGCGCGCAGTCTCTGCAGCTCAAAGTCAAACTGTGAGCATTTGAAGTTTTCACTCTTGAAGAAGAAAGTCTTTTTTTTCTCTTCCTAGCCTTACTCTCTCAGTCTCTCTCTGTATGTCTCGCTCTTCCTCTTCCCCTCTCAACTCCTCTCTCTGCTTGTGTTTGCAGGTGGTGTGGAGAAAGCTGGGTGATGCAGCAGGATCAAAGCTGTCCATCAGACAGCACCTCTCTGGGAACCAGTTCAAAGGGCCGCTGTAGCGCGGCAACCAGAGAGAGAGAGAGAGAGAGAGAGAGAGGGGAGAGATCAGGATTTACAGTACCTACACTCACCTGAAAACACCTCTTACTACCTGCGCCTACACAACCCATCATGCCGTGCTCCCTACTGCCTACAGCACCCAGCATTCCTTCCGCAAACCCTCTTAAGACTGGCTAAGATTAGCTACTACATGGACCTGTTAGTCTGTTATTCACATGCACAACTTTACATGTTTTTAACTCTCAGAGTTATGAAGCGTCGACGACTGGCAGCTAGTTTCACTGATCCGCCACTTTTCTTTTGATCTCTCTCTTTAAAAGCTATAAACATGGTGCCTTCAAATGAAAGTCGTGAACTCGTGTTTACAACATGGGAAGTCGTGTTCAAGTGGTTAAGTCGTTACCAAGGCTGAGAGGTAGTCTACAATTTTGATATGATGTCTATCTTACTTAAATAATAAACATTTCTATTCTGTCCCTCACCTCGTAACATCTCTACGCTTTGCTTTAATGCATCCATAGATCGTTTCTTGTGAGGCTCGCATGAACTGTGTCGCTTCGTGTCGTATTCCCCCCTGTTTGAAACCGAAAAATAACTGGCAAATTTCACAAAAAAACTCTTAGAATCGCCTTCCACCGGCTTATAGATACTTATAAGTAGTTTCACAGTCTTTGTTGTAGCTGCTCTTCCTTTTCTTTGTGGTAGTTTCCATCATATTCCGTCTAAATCTGCATAGCTTGTGACTTTGCGGTGGCTCGCAATTTTCTCCGTTGGGCATAGCGTAGCAGACAGTGAAATGTTAACCTGCACTTGACCCACATGTGCACAGTTTGACAGCAAACACAGCCCCGTGATGACAGCCATCCCTGCTTTCTTTACAGCCGTTGGAAAAAAGCCAGATTTAAAAAAAAAAAAAAAAGCGTCTGTCCTGCAGTGGTTTGACTTTTGAAAACTAGAGCCAATGAAATCATCTATATGTGGGATGCGGGACAAGTGATAAAAATGCTGTGCATTCCCTCATAAAGTGGGACACCTGGTCACCCTATAAGCAACGACAATATTAACATTACTGTCGGTGTCTACATAGAAGCCACAGAGGCTAACTAATTTAGCAGCTGTCAAGTGGGTAACATCATGCAGGAAATACTTAAGACATAAAATTACAAAGAAAAACAATATATGACTAAAATTACAATATATCCACTTATAATGCAACAAAAAATGAACTTGCATGGCCTCCGCCATTTTTGACAACGTCAACAAACACGTCACAACTCGTGAACTCGGAGCTTTCAGAAACTCTCAACTTTCGAGGTCGTGAATACCACATGAGCTCATATGGACTCTTCTCGTGAACACGGTAAACACGACCCCATTTGAAGGCACCAACACACACCACCTTTAGTTCTTTAGCTGTGCTACATTAAGCTAATGATACGACATGGTTTCAAGCACAGACCCGATAATAAGGCCGCAGGGGGCAGAGATCTCTCCACATGTTGCTGGGATGTGAAGGCAACATCACGGCGGTATCTTCAGATACGTTTTGATAGTACCTCCTATAGAGACCCTAGCTCTTGTCACATGTATCCTCCCCAACTCCTCCTAGTGGTCAACGAGTATAACTAGCATTAGCGTTCTAAAGTGTTAACTAATGTGAAACCCACTGTGACCTAGCGCCTTTTTGCTCATAAGACAAGTCTATGGATAATAAAGTCTAGAGATCACTGTTAACTTGTGTATATTATGTATAAAACCATAGCACTACTTCATTGTTATTGTTGATTTTACTTTTATCTATTTTGTATTCTAGCGTGGCCATGTGATCAATTATTTAGTTTGAGAAAGCACACACAACCGGACCTTAAACAGGGTTTGCTTTTGGTAAAAACATTTTTTTTTTTTTTTTTATTCTTTTCCAGGTGAATTGCCATTATTCCTTCTCTCTGTAACCTCTGAACGTTTATCAAGGCCATTCTGAATCAAACCATCTCCATGGGCTAATGGATCATTTTCTTACTTTCTTGAATTAACTAAAAATTGTATGCTGTGTGCATGCTCGACAATCATTTTCTCAGGTCGGGAGGGCTACAGCTTTACCTTTGCCCACCTGTGACTGCGTGCGTGTGTGTGTGTGTGTTGGCGTGCATGTGTGTGTGGAAGGAGACTGAATGGCTCTCTTGCAGCTGTAGCATCTGCCTGTGAATCCTCTTTTTCTCTATTGAACCCTGGTTACAACTCGGTTGAAGACTGCTGAAGGCATTTGCTGAATCCATACAAAAAGCCTTGTCCCATTAAAAGAAAAAATGTTGAGGCCAAATACTAAACCCTATTCAGTTTGGATGGCATTCTTGGATTCCCTGTTTATCATTTTATATCTCAGTAGATGGAAAAACTTTTCTCAAGCTCAGCCCTTTTCTGTGGATTCAGCAGGTGTGTTTATGCGGCGCATGTTTCCTAACGTTGAATCTTTTTATTTCTTAGAATACGAAAGATAAGTCTTCCCTTAGATGTCTCCTGAAAACACTAACATTTAAGTATTTCTTGATGTCAGAATGAACAAACGCTGTTTGTCAGAGTATTTATTGCCAGGTGTCAGATAGAGATGGGAGCGCTATCAGTAACTGAACAGTCATGTTTTTAAATTTATCATATTTACTCAAACTGTAAAGGTATTTGGTAGATAAGTTTAGTGACTGGCAGCTCAGGCTCTCCCATCTCTAGTGTTATTTGTTCCAAATTAGAACATTTCTGAGGCTGCCCGCCATGCACCTCTCAAACAACGGGGTCAAAACTAAATCAAAGTATGGTTTTTTAAAAGTGTCCTTTTTTCTAGGAACTGATTTGAAGCCATGATGCAATTTTGAATACTTTATAAATGGCATTTGATTTGAAATGTGCCACATTTTTTCTTCTGCATGGTGTTTTGATTTGGAACCCAACTGTCTTTCTTTTTTTTTAAACATCTATAGTGTTTCTTTTTTTCTGCCTATATGCTAAAACCACAGTACAGAATCCTAGAATCTACAGCGTACATGTACATTCCTGTAGTAACTAGCGTGGCTGTAACTTCTTTTCATGAGATAAGATGAATATTTGGCAGGTGAAAAGAAACCGTGAAATAGGCCACTTTTAGAAAAATCTGGGAGAAAATAAACAAAGTTGGTTAATGATACTCTGAAGTTCTGTCTTTATTTGATGAAGAAGGCATGTTGTTTTTCTTCTGTGGATGAGTTAGACTGCCCTCTGTTGGCACAGTACTGGAAGTAAAACTGCTGATTTTTTTCTATGAAGTTCTGTACATGAGTGATTCCCAACTCCCAAATAATAAACATAACTCCACTAAAACATAGAATTGTGATTGGTGTGATGACCCCTACCTTTCCCTGTCAATCTGCCATGTTTTCCAGATACCTGGTAGCAGGGGTTTGTTAGGGTCAACTGGTAACACCTGTTTCCAGTCTATAAAGCCATGGCTGTTACTGGCAGTCTCCCATTAGTTTATCCGTATGCCCTTACCCTTATCACTCATGCACACTTACACTCCTGATTGTGCTGATATCCACGTTCCTCAGCTTAAAGCGGAAGTAGGCGAGATTGGAGCAAATATGATTAAAAAAAAGTTATTTTTGTAAAACGGTCGCTATATCCTGACAATAGTACATGAAACAGGTAACCTGAAAAAAATCATGTTCCTCTGTGTCCTCCGGTGCTCCTAATGGCATCTGTAAGATGTCACTTACCGGAGGAAAACAAGCAGTAAGAACTGATCTGAGGTCTGCTGTCCAGCTGCCGTCTATGAGAGCCGGCTGTCGATCACTCACGAACTCCGACCAAACGGTCAAACTAGGCCGTGATGATAAAATATGAATCAATATTATGTTACGTTAATGCCTATTTCTCACCTCAAATGTTTTCAGAATCATCTTGTAGTGAACTGTTTAGCTGTAAAATGAGAAAGTTTGTGACGCCGCCGCCATTGTGAAATCTGGTGAAGGAGCGCCAAGTTCCGGTCACATGACCGGAGCACAGCTAGTAGGAACGCTCTCTCAATGAAATGACCTGTGATTGATCAAAGTCTCTCGTCACGGGCTGGATTTTCTAAAGCCTGAAAACAGAGCCATGAGGAGGTGCAGAAGTCTATTATCTCTCAGAACACTTGAATTACAATATGCTGAAAGGTTATTATGGAATTTTTGCCCAATGATGCCAAAAATATACTGCCTACTGCCAATCCTTATTTGATACTTTAATTTACTTAATTTGGTTCAATTTCATTTAATAAAATATCTTTTGTAAACATTTGATCATGATGTATCTGCTTTTTGTTGTGGCCACTCGAGCCAGGTTATAACAAATGGGGGCTATTTGTGAAAAAGTGAGTTTGGTACTGCAGGTAGCAGCAGGTGCAGCATGGTGTTGATCGTGCAGCTGATTAGTGAGTTGGTCCAGCTGTGTGCTTTGTTACCAGAGCTGCTTTGGTTTCGGGTTTTGGGAGATTCACCATGTGTTTTCTGCAGGAAGCATTGGTTTCTGACCTGGGATCGGATTGTTGTGCTGTTCAGAAGGTAAGCGTTTCTGTTTTGATACGCTATTATACA
The DNA here is from genome assembly GCA_916701645.2 of Sebastolobus alascanus. Taxonomy (NCBI): domain Eukaryota; kingdom Metazoa; phylum Chordata; class Actinopteri; order Perciformes; family Sebastidae; genus Sebastolobus; species Sebastolobus alascanus. The sequence continues at coordinate 6,398,587 of CAKAOJ020000011.1, read as the reverse complement.
GAGGTTTCCTTTTAGGCTGTAGTAGTGGGGCAGTTAAGCATAACAATTGTGCATTTTGCAATAAAGGCAACAAATTTGGCACAGATGTGGGTTTATATGTTATGAAAAGATATAGAATTCGGGGCACTGCAAATTTGGCCCCCCAGAGGCGTGGCAGCCATTTTTCAAAATGGCCGCCAAATAGGCGCTAAATATTCCAAAATGTTGCAGAGAACTGATTTTATGACTCTCGATGATTTCCAAGGTGTGTTCAAGCTGATTAGATCAGATGTCAGAAGATCACAGACATGTTTTTTCCCTAGTGTAGTAGTGGTGTTTCCCCTTTTGTCTGTTTTTTTTTTATTATTATTGTAGTGTTGTGGCAACATGGTTAGTGTCAGTTGTTTGTGGACAAATGTCTCGGGGGCACAGTCATGTTATTTTGTGGGGTCGTCTTCTTGCAAGTCTGATGGTTTTCAGTGCCTAAATAGACCTTTTTCAAAGCAGACATTTTGACATGTCATAGTAGGAAAATCACAGGTGAAATTGATAACATTAACGATGGCTCAGTTCCATTAAGTGTCCCAGTGAGCTATTCCAGTGAGCCAGCATTCACAGGGCCTCCCCTAAGTGGAATGCAGCCATCATTAATGTTATTAAAGGCACCTGTCCTTATCCTATTGTGACAATTCAAAGTATCGGCAGTGAAAATGGTCCATACGGGATGCACCAAACCTTAAAAAACCCAACAGTTCAATGACATAGAAACCAAACCGTGGGCTTGTTGAACCGTTGCACCACTATTAAATACAGGCCTGCTAATTATTTGATGAGGTGCCAGAGATATAGAGGATGCAATTATCTGAACATGGGCCTTCTTGACCATTATGTAGCCTGCCTCATTTCATATATAAAATCAGTGTTATGGCTTCATATAATAATATCATTCATTACGATCAATCTATAGAGAACAAGCTTATTGGAAATGATTGTTTTTCTTCTCCCTAATGTGCAAAACAAACTATAAAAACTGCAATACAAACCGTTGCACCACTGGTAAATCCCTGCCGCAAGCAACATGAAGTTTGGTTAGGCAGTTAGGGGGAAATTCACCTGTTGAGGGGTTGTCATTTGCCCCTAGGCTAAGTGTGTGTCTGGCAGTGAACACATTATTTTCTGTGTAAGTATGGCTTCCTTGTCTGAGTTTTGCTGTAAAAAAGGATCAGCTGATGCAAATAGGCTAGCTCACCATTAAGGCACTGTGGCGAAGAAAAACTGTAAGGATGGTGTCTGCGCCAGCTGGGTTGGCTTTTGAGTAGCGGAAAGAGTTGTTCACTATGCAGTTTGAGCAAGAGACGTTATGGTGAAAAGTGGACATGGAAAAGCAACTTGAGTTAGAGAAACTTCAGCTGGTAGAGCAGCTTGAGTTGGAAAAAATGCGGCTGGTGGAGAAGCTTGAGTTGAAGTAACTTTGGCGTGAACACAGAGAATGAACAGTTGTTGTTATTACCTTGCTCGAATGTACACAATAAAAAGACACACCAGGATCAAATGTTAACAAAAGATATTTTATTAAATCAAATCGAACCAAATTGAATCAAATAAAGTAAATTAAATTACCAAATAAGGATGAAGATGTGGAGCAGGTGTTGACCCTAACGATCCCCTGCCACCAGGTACGTATCTGGAAAAAACGGCAAACAGATTGGCAGGGAAAGACAAACTAAAAACCTCCATTTGTATTAAGGAGGAAAAAGAAACAGCCAAATAGTATTACATATTGGAGTAATATTAAGTAAATTTACAGTAACCAGTAACCTGCTCATCAACCTTAGTCAGTTGTGACACATTAATAACAACTGTAATTGAGAGTACATGAAAAATAGTTGGCAAGCAAGAAAAGAGTAAAAGATAAAGGGTTGAAAACAGATGAAATGGGGATAAATGGTGAAATTCTTTCACACACATACACATACAGGCATTTGGGGGAAAAGACATTTTTGTTGGAGGTGTAGCGGGCAGCGGCGTTGGTAATGTGACGTCACTGTGTGTAAATGAATAGATAAAAAGTTGAAATAGTTAGCTACAGAAAAAGCTCAAAGTACGTTTAAACAGTGGACATAACGTTACCTAAAAGCAATGGATAATGTTAAACTTTTGAAATAGTTAGCTAAAAGTAATGGATAAATGGATGTATGTTGGTTAAATGAAAACATATTGCAACTATATCCACTTTTGTATAATGAATAGCTTTAAATAACATCCAGTTTAATCCACTCATACTGTAAGAACATACGAGTGGTGCAGATGAAGGGGGACTTGGGACCATTTAACAAATGCTGGTAACCACTGCTGTACATAATGAATCCAGCTACAACATAATGATCTACACCTTTTCACCTACACAGATTAAAAACACACTACTCAGTTAACTTCAAAGTAGGAAAAGCAGGTCTTTATTGTCCTAAGTGCCACTCAAAACCAAAGCTGCGTGCAGGATACAGAAAAGCTGCGTGCAGGATACAGAAAAGAGAAGCCAGACTAAGGCACGTATGGATAGAAACTCTCAAAAAGCAATGCCTAAATGAAAAGAACAGATATATACAAATATACCTTTGACTGTCCAGTGTTAGACACGGTTGGTTTGATGACTATCTAGTTACTGTTATACTGTCTGCAGTGCAGATTCACTAAAATTAATGGGACAGGAAATAAGTGTGATAAAATGAATGCTATGGTAGCAGAAATATCTAGCAACATGACCTCAGTGTTTTCACAGAATAGAAAGTAATATGACAAAAACAAGATATACAGCATGTTTGAACAAACTCATGAACATTTCTCAGTGTGATAGTCCTTTTTAATATACGACTACTGCATATCATGAACAACCATCTCATGATTTTATGCTGTTTTTCTCAGCAAAACAATAGGAATGTTGAGAAAAGCAAAACAGATTGCAGGGAAAAGGACACTGGTATGAATTCAGGAAAACCAAAACAACGAAATATAAGAAGTCAACTTTTGATCTACTCAAAAAGTAAAGTAAAAACATTTCATCACCCCACAAGTAATGAATGAACATGTGTGACAAAACTAAATTCAGGGTGCTAATATTTCCTGGTACATTTCCAGAACAATAACAATGAGCGGACATTGTTTGTGATAGGATCCTGGAACTAGATGAAGTACCATCCTGTACATGTTAAAGCCACCTCGGGTTCTCATAACAATACTGTCCAGACCTCACTTTTCCTTTTCAAGTCTATTTATTGTTAAGCCTTCATTAAGAACCTCAACAAAAGTCAAGTGAACAAGCGCTCCCTCCGTTTGCACCAGCCGAATAACACAAGTTCCTGGTTCCAGTTCACGGACTGTTGTTTCACTCTCATCTCATCCACCCACCATGATTCATAGGCATGCCAGGCGGAGGGGGCAGGGGCACCTGTTGCTGACCTGGGGGCACGGGGGGCGGAGGATAACCGCCAGGCGGGAGGCCTATAACTTGAGGGGGCACGTGGCCCAGCGGCATGCGTGGGGGCGGCGGCGGAGGGTAGCTGTTGTAGCCCGGCGGCGGATACGCCGGCGCCAAGTTGGGTGGCGGGTAGTTGGAAGGAGGCGGCGGAGGGCCTGGAGGCGGTGCCGCGGGCGGTGGATAGACGTGGGGGTGATACTGCGGTATCGGGGGCGCGTAGCTGGGCGGCATCGGGGCGTAGGAGGGACCTTCCGTCTTCATCATCGACTGCAGGCTCTGGTAGCCTTCTCCGGACATGTAGGAGCTGGTGGTGGACATGATGTAGTTGGAGGGCGGGGGTGGAGGAGGGCGATGGGGTAAGGGAGGGGGCTTGTGTGGAGGCGGAGCGTGCGGTGGAGGAGGAGCCGCTTCGTTTAGCGGTTCTGCTTCCACGGGAGGGGCTGGAGCCGGGGCTTTGCGGTCTACAGGAAATGACAAGGAGAAAACAACTTGTTAAAAAGTTGGCATCATCTTTCTTGTAAAAGCCACGAGGCTACTCATCCCCCCCCCCCCCACCCCATGATCTCAAATAACCTCTCCATTCCCAGACTGTGAGCACACAGCTAGACCAAGACTGCGGCAACATAGGAGGTCTCATTATCAGGCTCAAGCACTAATCAGATTGGTCTGGGAGAGGTTGGGAGTATGCGTGTGTTGGGAAACGTGATGTCCAGACGAGTTGCTGGTTATGTAAACAGACTGAGAGGACTAAAGACTTTGGGTTGCTTTCTAAGCTGGAGTCCCAGGCGGTGGGGTTCCTGGCTGCTCATTATGGCTGCATTTGATGGCACACGCAAACAGACAGCGGGGTGTTTGAGAGGATGCCAGCACTCTGCCTGCACTCTAAATCACTCGATCTTCCTCACAAATTAGACTGAAGGAAGACGGTAAACAGTCCGGTCTTACCTGGGGGAGGCAGCGATGTAGGCAGAGGGGGCATCGGGCTCTCCAGTCTAGGAATCTTTAATCCAACTTGTTCTGTGAATTAAACACATCGGTCAATAACGATGCAAAAGCTCTTTAAATTCGGTGAATGCATTAGGGAACTTTGCTGTAGGCTTGAATATTCATAAAATCCTAAAGCCTGCCAGGAAAATACTAATCCCAGACACTCCGGTATATATCTGTAATCTTGCCAATACTTTATCTAAATTGAAGTCATGTTAATTAGCAAACTTTTCTTGGAGGTATTTCAGTGGACGTTTACAAGATATGAAGTTTTAAAACACAAATGAGCAGAATTTTGCCTTTAACAAAAGTCTTACCTGGAGCCTTTGGTTCATCTTTCGGGGATGTCTGGAAAAAAAACAACAACATAAAAACATGAATGCAAATTACTCAGTTCCCACTTTGAGGTAGGTTGTGTTGAGCGTATGACACAAGTCAAACACGCACACAAGTTGTAGGATCTGTTGGACATTTTAAATAAACAAATATAGAAATCTAAATCGGTGGACTTTCTATTAGGGCTGGGACGACACATCTATCTCCCGATTCGATATGTATCGCAATTTTTAAGTATCGCGATTCTACAAGTATTTTGCGATTTATTGTGATTTTTGTTAATTTTTTTAACACTAGAGACCATGGGAAAAAGTTGAATCATACACTTCTAGGGACTTTTGCTTTGGAAAATATCTAAATTAAAACAGTAAAAATGTTTGATTTTCAGCATGTAAGTAGTCAGAGATGTCCTGAAGTCAAACATATCAGTCATTCTCAGGCATTATTTATTAATACATTTCCCTCACAAATTAGTGGTCTTTTCTTTTTAATTTATAAGGGACATGTAATGTTTTATACTTCAGGTGAATATAATCCAATCAATCTTATTTCCATATATGTGTTTTGTAGATACAGCTCCATTTGTTAACACCTTATTTTGAAAAAGAGACGTAGTCACACGTGTATACTTCCGCTAACTTCACCAAGTCCGTCGCTAGCTCTCCCGTCAGCTCCGTTCTCTTTAAACATCCATGCTCAGCTCCATCGGGGCCGTTTGAATCTATTTAACATAAATGTCAGTATATGGGTGCTCTACAGTTGTAACGTCGGCCGATTTGACCACGGAGATGCGATTGACAGCTGGCTTGACCTCACGTTACCGCAATACGATAACGTTTCCTGTCCATGACAGAGTTCGCATGCAGCTCTGCTTTTCCTGGCAATGTGTGAAACCCAAAGTGTTTCCATACTTTACTGGATGTGTAGTGTTTACCACTTTGGATTTAAAATGTGAGGATGCAGGTCGTATCCACGCAGACCCTCTGCCGTTTTCTACTTTCTCGTTTCGGCTCGCTGCGGCCGACTGCGGTTTGTATTGGTTAACGGATAGGGAACGGATATGACGTCACGTTACTCAAACTACAACAATAAAAGCGGTAACTTCCTTCTACCTCCGCATAGATTCAAATGAGGCAAATATTGATTATGGCATTAATAGAATCTATTTCAAAATTGTAAAAAGAAATTGTTAAAAAAAAAAAAATTGCGATACATAGGTGAATCCATTTTTTTTCCCACCCCTACTTACTAGTGGTCTTGGTTTTACACCAAAGACAATGCAGTTCAAGCCTGTACTCACGTGTGAGCGTTTGAGCTGGCGCGCAGGGCTGCCTCCCTGAGGGGACGTCTTCTTCGGTGGTGGGGGGGGAGGGGCGGGGGCTGGTGGTAGTCCCTGTGGGATTGGAGGCATGGGGATCTGGGGGACAGCAGCCCTCTCCTTCTCCTGTATCTGCTGAGGGATGGGCTTGTTTCCCTGAGAGTACAGATCCAGGATCTGGTGGCAAATGTCTGGAAGACAAAGACATGTTTTGTTGAGACACGTCTGAGGAGATTAAACGTATCATATATAAGCAGAAAGTGTCACGATAGGTACCTTCGAGCAGCTCAACTGGGACGTCCTGCACAAACTGCTCCCACCAGCGGCGTGACGACTGCTTGGCGGTCCACTCCTGGATGTCAAACTTGCAGAGGCGGCCGGCCAGGTACATGACGGCTACCGCAATGATCTCTGGTTCCCACTGCAGAGACAGCATGGTGCACAGGCTGCCAGGGACACGGGCAATATGGTTACAGAGAAGAGAAGATGACATGCAACAAAGGGCCCTGGCTGCATCTTAAACCACTAGGCTACTATGACCATATAATATAATATATACAGTTCATATGATTAATTCATTATAAACAAACACTTCCAAGACCGTGAAGCCCGTTTATGTAATATTTTAACGCAGATATTTAACTAGCCAGCAGGTTAAGTAATAGTTTTGAATACAAAGCGTATCCCTGACCCAGCTGCACTACAGAAGAAGTCATCTGTAATCCAAAGAGAGTATTGCATGCCAACTGCTCACCTGTCATTGACAAAGGTCCACGCCATTTGTAGCACCTTGCACACTTTATTCTTCTCTCCTTTAACAAGAAGAAAAAGATCCATAAGCTTTCCAGATTCCTAGAGCCATCAAGTATCACCCTCTGTGGATAATACTTATCCCGTCTCACCTTTGAGCTGCTTGACATAGCGCAGCAGGAACATGTAAGGGTGCTCCACCTGCAGGTCAAATTTGATAGTCTGGAGCAAAATTCTCTCCAACACCATCACCTCCTCCTGTTGAAAGAAAGACGCCTTAAATATCCCTGTTGGTGAAAACACTACACACTGGCATACCTGGAGCTTTAACATCACATCTACAATACTTACTAATGACTTGAAAAAAGGTGCATCACAGCATCATGTAGAAATGTAATACGTTGATTTTTCTGAGGCTCTGTAGTCTGGCCTATTTTGGATCAAATTAAACTATGGTGTATGGAAACCACTGCATGTTACCAGCTGTTGGCTGCCCTGAAGTACACATGGATTAAAATTAAAAAAAACAACACAACTGATACTGAAAATATATGATGAATTCATACTGTTGCACATAATGAATAATAAATGTAGTAAGAAGATGTTTAAGAGGTAAACTGGTCCTAATCAAACAACCAATCAAATCTTAATTTACTTACTAGTGTGCATTTTTTTTTAACTTTTGCCATTATGAGTGAGAAATAATTGGGGTGAGATTTCAGGTGAGGCTCAATCTCTCCTTTACTTAAACCTTTATTTTTTGTAATTTGGTGAAAAATCAGTGCGTGTCCCGAGTCCTTAACCGACCGCTAAATTTCATCTTTCATTTGCTTCAGCATCTCCTTGAGGATTTGTTTGTGGCTTTTGGCAGCTGCCATCGCGTTTTGTGTTTTGTTTGTCCCGTGCGCCTTCTTTGTCTCCTTTAATAACTTGCGTAATCGCTCTTGAGCGCAGGATAATTGCGTTTCAATAAGTATTTTCGATCAAGACATCTTTCTATATTTTGAGTGTAGTTTTTCCGACTTTTGGAGGGTTTGTAGTGATACTCTCCCGCTACTTAGTCCAGCGTGATGTCAACCGGAAGTCAAAACCTGCATGAGCTTGTTAAGATGGAAACCTGCTTATGTCACAATGTGCACTTAGTAACCCCCTTGCACTCAACGACATGAAAAGTCCCATGTAAGCAGTCAGTCAAGAGGCAGTATCTTACAACATAAGGTTATGACTGTTTGCTATAGGCACAGTAGCAGATCAAGAAATTAGGTTGCAGCAAGCTTTCCTTCAAGTTTGTTTTTTCTTTCTGGAGCAACATATAATGTCAGGGCTCTGTAAAGCTAGTTTACAAAGGCTTTTAGGTTAAGACTATGCACTTCTTTTCTGCACTCAGTGAACAAAAGAAACTCCTTGACTGAGACAGTAAAGTATACCTTGTCTTTGAACTTACAATTGCCACTGTAAACAGGGAAAATGTCTCAAGACAACAAAGGAAAGGTAAAAGAAAAACTGCACCTTCGGATCATCTCCAAACTGGGCAAACTGCACATCGTTCAGTAAGCTGCGGGCCGTTTTGATGATGTCTTTACACTTCTTTGGGGTTTCCTCCACCTTCCCCGCCAGGAAAAGACAGCAAGCACCCGTCACCTGTTGGGACACAAATCACAACATTAATCCCACACATTTAGTCCACTTCAAGGAAGAGGAAAAAACCAAGAGGATAACCATTCATTGAACTTACATATCTGGGGAACTGCTTGAAGGAGTGGAACATGTAGAAGCGGTGGAAATATATGATGCCAGTTGCCAGTGTGTCATAGTGTCTGATGACAGTCAAGGATCTCACGGAAACAATTCAGTTATTTGCAAGTCAAGTTCTTCAGCAGCTATGTAAAACTAATCCTAACGAAAGATGTTTCACTTTGACTGTGCCGTTATGATCATTAGATATAATTACTCACTGTTGCAAGAACATATTAACGTAACTCCTGTGGAAGTGGAGCATAAAGGCAGAAAAAGTCACAGCTTAAAAAGGACAAAGAATTTTAAATTGTATAATTTCTTCAAAGTTTGGATGCTGTTTTTCAATTACTGTATTTCATTAGGGACTAACAGAAATAAGTGTCACTGATATATTGTTTAAGATAGATAGCATTCAAATGAATCAGTCAAGGATACAGGCCAAGTCTGGTCCCCACGTCAAAAATGAAGCGGGCTCCTTCTCTCCGATACCGGGCCTCTGTGCCGGGGTCCAGGCCTTCAGACTGGGAGGGGGTGTGGGCTAAATCTTTCTTGTCCCAGTACCAGCATGGCTTGATGTGGTCCAGAATTATCTGGCCTGAAAAGTTCTCCTTGAATTCCTTCATTTGCTGAGGAGAGGCGACGTTGGATGGACCCGCTGCACTGGACTGCAAAGATACAATGCATGAAAGCAGTTATAAACACAGTTTACAAGCCTTTAGTGCTTAAGACAAGAGTAGTAACAGCCCCTGAATACTAGGAGTGCTTGGGTGTTTGGCTAACTGTCACAGACACGGTATCTCTGTCAGTGTCAGCTTTCCCCAAATGAAGTCTGGAATATAAAGGGGGATAGTTTACTTATTTGGCAACCAGGGACAACCCTGAAACTTGAGCTAACGTTACAAAACTGATATGTAACGTTAAGATTTAAAAATCTGTTTTTCAATAACAGCGACTGTATATATACACAGTACACTGGATGTAACTGGCTCACACGGCATTTTCTTCATAGTACAAACTATGTGAATTATTATTCTATAGATGTTACTAAGCTAACGTTAGCTGCTAACAGTTAGAAAAGAGGATTCTACAGGGAACGTGATGGTTGCTATGGCACCTCTCATCCCATTCATTCATTCATAAATTACGGCTACGCTCGCTACACATACAGATAAACATTATGTGTAATTAATATATTAATGCGGGTTCCAAAAGCAAAGGAGAATTTCCCCCGAGTTAGCATAAGGAAACTGTCAACAGCTCGATAGCATTCAATACTGTTAGCCGAGCTTAGCCCCGTCAATTAGTTACTATTCAGCTGGATTATCTTCCGTCTGTTCGTAATGAAACACGACTCTTACCTTTAACATGTAGCCGTCGGAGTAAATCACCCAAAAAAACAGACAAGCTGTGTGAATAATCCGCAGCTATTCACGAGAAATTGGCCAACAAGTGATACACAACAGTCCCCATCGTAACGAGGGCATCCGCCATTATGGAGCAACGTTGGAGTCGGACGCTGCTGAGTGACGTCATTACGCAGGACAACGTGATACACGTGTGCTGGGGGTTAAAATTTCGGATTTACCTTTTTCTCTGCTGGGTTAATTTATTCAACGCGCTGATTATTTACTTAATCCTGCTACTGGACAAAAACCCCAAGCAAGATAATACGTGTGAAGAATTCATATTTTCTTGGTAAGTATGATGAAAAAATATGCTGTTCCCAATAATATCCACTAGAGGGAGACAATGAATTACTCTTGGACCTGGGCAGCCACGACTGGATTTTTTTTTTTACAAAAGCAGTTTGACCAAATGACTCAATTGAACAATCAGTATGTCTATAGAAAGCATTCTTCTGAACAAGGCTTCAAATCACAAACAACATGTACTCACATTCTATGAATAGTTTAAGATAATATCTTGAATGTGCACTTCATAGGCTACTGGATTTGTCACATACCTGTTTAAAAAGACTATGTGGGTCCTATGTGGGTCATGGCTTCAGGCTTCAGGGCTGTATTGCACTCAGATGGTTTGAGCAGGTAGCTATAGAAATTAATAGAAATGCGCCCTAAATATAGAGAAGCATATAATTATTATTACACACATATGCAGAGGTTCTTAATTATTTGTGGAAGGTTGCAAAAAACAGAGTGTGTGGGATTAGAGAGTGATATTTTACACAAGCAGCAGCACTAAAAAGAAATCAAAATCAGTCACAGAATGCTTGTTTGTTTTATGTTAGAGAGGTCTATTTTTTTGATTTTTTAGATCTGTTATAGCCTATATCTTTTGAGAAACCATGTAGTGTAAGGTCTTTGTTAAAAGGGAAAAAAGTTTCTGGAGCAACAGATTTCCTACGCTCTTTGAATACTCATACATATATAAATAGAAGCAATTTCTTCTTTTTTATCTTTATAAATTAAATAAATCAGCCATTCTAATTCTTCAAGGTGCCATAGTTAGAATGAGACTGACGCAATACCATAGGGTTTTCTTTTTTGTCTACTATCTTAAGATACACATTTTCATTTGTGTCATTCCAAAAATCAGATGAATGTGACTGAGAGTTTAACATAAAAGGAATACCACAAAACATTGCCTCGTTTTACGAGTAAAGTTGACATGTTACAGCCAGTTGTGACCATGAATTAGACTGAGCTAACTAAAACAGGAATAATTAGTCTAAATCATTGTTATCTATATGCATGTAGGCTATGAAATGCAGAAAATCTACTGGTGTAGCATCCTTTGCAGAGCAAGGTAGCAATACAATCTTGTAAATTCATGGATTTAATAGTTGTAATTTATGATAAAAAAAAAAGAAAACTATATGATCATATCTCTCCCTTCACTCACTTCAGTCTTTTAAACTCAATATGAACAAGAGCTCATGGTAATCATCATCGCCTTCGCTGGCTTCAAATGTTCCAGCGTTAAGAGCACACTACAAGTAGCCTGTAACATCTTGTGCCCTCTTCATTCCCCCCCCCATGCAGCCTCACTTCTGAGGAAAGCCAGCATTGAATCATTTACTTGGTCCAAATTAAAATTTGGAATCTGCATGCATTATATATTCGCCCGTGCTCGGACAAATCCTCTTAACTGTGGGAGAAATTGTCAGGATGTGTCCTGTAGAAAAGTAAGAGCCTTGTCTAGTTGTATTGCCCGTAGCAAGGGAGCATCTCAATCTGTCACTCAAGTCCACACACACACACCAACCTCAGTAAATCAGCTTATGAATAATATATACTTGTACTTTCTTTATTAATATTAAACATTGCATAATGAAGCGCCGACTATAAGCAAATCCCAGAGCAATATTCATATTACCGTGAGCTGTCCTGGAGTGGACCTCTCATTGTTTATGTCAGTCCTGTTGTGGTTAAACACATCAAAAATGGCTGCTACTTAACCTCAACACTTAATCCTTTCTTTGTTCTTAAAAACTCTATTATGTTCAGTGCTGTTTTTTTCCCTTGTATATGTTGATCTATTTTAAGACATTAAGGCAGTTTTGAGTAAAGAAACATGAAAAATGGAAGATATGACGAAGGTTGTGACCCAGAATCAAAGCCAGTTAAGTTGCATGTATTGTCCACTGATGTGCAAGTCCTTTGTCCCTGGGCGAATTTTTATGATTTAACATAAATTATAAGTGCCTGGAATCTTCTTAAATCCTGGGTCATTTTGGGAAAAAGACCTAAAGTGTCAACATAATTTCTCTTGCTGTACCCGATTCGACTGTTATCAGGCCATTAAATAGGCATTATCAGTCGCTAAAAGCACCATAGATGTGGGTCATTAGGGGCCTACTACGCCTACTACATTGTAAAAGTGAAAGTGAAACTTAAAAGCAACACCTTCTAACATGTTGTAAAACTGAATGAAACATCACGTTTTGAACACAAACAAAAAGGCCTCTTTAGGTTTAGGCAATAAAACTACAATTTCTTTAGGTTTAGGCAACAAACTACAACTTCTTAAGTTTTACGCAAGTTAACAGTTAGGTTTAGGCAATAAAACTACAACTTTTTTAGGTTTAGGCAACAAAACTACAACTTCTTTAGGTTTAGGCAAATAAACAGTTAGGTTTCAGGAAATAAAACTACAACTTCTTTAGGTTTAGGCAATAAAACTACATCTTCTTTAGGTTTAGGCAACAAAACTACAACTTCTTTAGGTTTAGGCAAATAAACAGTTAGGTTTAGGAAATAAAACTACAACTTCTTTAGGTATAGGCAACAAAACTACAACTTCTTTAGGTTTACGCAAATAAACAGTTAGGTTTAGGAAATAAAACTACAACTTCTTTAGGTTTACGCAAAAAACAGTTAGGTTTAGGCAATACAACTTCAACTTCTTTAGGTTTAGGCAAAAAAACAAGAGTTAAGTTTAGGGGAAAACATTGTGTTTGGGGTTAAAATAACTATGAACACAAAGACAACTACACATTGTTGGTTTCACACAGGATGCGAACTCCGGTCTCCCCCTTCTGCTCCTGTCATAATTACTACGGTTGCTAGAGGTCCTTCTCACAGCGATCTACCATGTGAATAGATGATAAAACCTACTAGTGGGTGTACTAGGCCCCTATTGACCCAAATCCATGGAGCTTATAGCGACTGATAACGCCTATTTAATAGCCTGACAACAGGACAAAACTTTCATTTCTCCTCATGTCTTTGTGTATGTGTTGCCCTGCGGTGTGTTCAGGTATCTCCGATTCAGCGTTGCCACTTAACCACACGAGATACATGTCTCCTCAGAGGCAACACTTTGGACTTAAAACCTTTCCTGTGTCCACAAGCGGGGGCATTTGTGGTGTATTGGCCCCATGCAACCCAGTTTAAACTGCCTTCGCCCGCAGCCAGCTGATACAAGCTATAATGGAGACGTTGATGTATTATTGAGAAACCCATGGGTGAGGATCAAGGAGCTGCTCGCAGCCAGCAGGGACAGCAAGAGAGTGCGTGAACTCGGGAATGTAATGTTTTCCTTCAGCATCCGATGTGTCCACGACTGCTGTTGCTCTCTTGGCCCTTTGCGAAAACCGAGACATTTCATGTAATATCACATGCCGAATTTATGCGCCCCAGTCAAAGCAATATGCTCGACAACATGCTCGGGCCTATCTGTGAAAGATAGCTGTTGTGCCGTAGTGTTTCCATGCGGAGTCTGCCGAGGTTATGTCTACTTGAGCCAGAGCCGAGATGACATTTCATTTATATAAATAATTACTGTCCTGAAAGTCCCCTAGGCCTGCCCCGAAGCAATCAAACTTCTAATGCTCTTAAAATTGCCCACCATGTTTTATTAATGGCGGACTATAAAATGCATTGCTATATAGCAGCACACTTCCCCGCTGATCCACGAGGAAACAGTGTCAACTTTAAATGGCCGCTTTTTATATTTGTATTCGACAATGTATTTCGACCAAATTATAGCACGGGAAAGGGTTTGAATTGTACGGCGAGGTAGGGGGGGAAAAAGAAAGTTGAGTGTGTTCTTAGCCGAGCCGCACAAAGCACTTATCTGTGCATACACTGATCTAAATGAATACAGTGAATTATGCGCAGAATGATTGCCCATTAGTGCCATTAATTGCCTCTGAGTGAACCTGATCTGCTCTTCAAGGACTCTCTCGGATTTTGAATTGTACAAATGGCAAATTAAGGAGGCTTCATTCTAAAAATAAAGTATAGCAAGGAGGCAGCGTTAAGGCATCAACCCCCCTCTAAACAGGTTTGTAATGTGCCCTGACTGTGCCAACAGAGGGTACTGTTGCCTCACAACATGTTTAAATGAGCCCAACAACAAAAGATGCAGCATGCTGTTTGGGAGGATTGTGAAAAAATAGGTGTTTTATATTTATATCGATCATGTGCTGTAGCATTATTAGATCATTTACACAGCTTAGAATATGCCACAATAATTTAAATTAAAGGTGACCAAATTTCATAAATTAAAAGTGACCTTTGAACCCAGATTGACCTATATGGCTTATTTAATCTGATCTAGGTGTGGGTGGTCCTAATGTTCCAACCATTTTAAAACCTTCTGGTGTTCCAGCTGGCATTATGAGAGGAAACAATAGAATTATAAAAATCAGTGAACTGATTTAAACATGCAGGAAGAAGGCAGGAAGAAAGGGGAAAGACTCTTGGACATCTTTAGGATGTAATGACCATTAGAGGTGAAGGTGAGAGGAGTGATTTTGGGGTGGTAATTTCACTGATTCCAACGGTAGACAGTGTGACACTGCCTTTGAAATAATCAACGACTGATGAATGGCAGTGACTTTGTATATGGAGCCCAGCGCAGAGCTCCGGGGAGCCGCCTGTGTCCTGCCTGTTGTGTTGTCCGCCGCCTTTACGCGCCTGTGGTGTCGTCACGGACGCACTTGAACTTGAATCCCATCCCACTCCACCGGAGGCAACCCCAAACCACACACAAGAAAAACACAGGCTGCTGCTGCTGCACACACACAAAAGTCCTCCCAAGCAGAGCCGCTTTTCATCGTGTGAGTCAACAAGAAGTAGCCTCGACACTGTAGGAAACTAGGAAACATTGGACCTCTGCTTGTTGGACGAGAAGGAGGAGGAGGTGTCTTGTCTGCCCGCCTGCTCTCTCTCTCCCTCTCTCTCCCTCTCTCTCTCTCTCTCTCTCTCTCAATCAACGAGGCTTCTGCCACCAGAGCCAAGAGTTGCCGTTCCGCGCACCGATGCCAAAACGCGCAGGAGGAGTCAGTGCCAAAGGGTCATTTTAGCGCACCACTGCTGAAATGGAAGGACTGTAGGGAATCCTAGAATAAACAGCAGCCGTTTGACCCCCCAGATGATATAATCATATCATTAAAACTAGGAGAAAAGGGAAAAGAGCCAGTACCCATCACCGGTGGAGTGCTCGCGGTCGCTGCAGAGGTGGGCAGTCCAGGATTTTTCTTTTTTTAATCTGCAAAAAAGGTCATTGCAAAAAAAACATACCTGCGCACATATCAAGCTCAAGCCGCTTCCTAAAAAAAACAGCTTCCTCAATCCAGGTGTTGCTTCCTCCCCCGAAGACACTGCAGGACATTGTGGACAAACTGGTCTTCCATCCTTTATTATTGCGCTCTCCTGTCCGACTCCTCACCTTTTTCCGAGCGCGCTTCTGAAGAAGTTGCAGCCGACGACTGTGAACAGCATAGAGGGATTAGGAGGAGGAGGAGAGAGAGGGGGAAAAAGTTGGTCACCTGCGAGCCAGAGAGGACCGACACCACGGTCCAAGCCGACTCCTCCAAGTGCCGTTCACCGGGCGATGCCAGAGTAAATGCCGGGGCAATGTCCCGCCGCAAGCAGGTGAACCCGCAGCACTTCTCGTTGACGCACAGGGAGACAGTACGAGGTGAGTTCACTGCAACACTTCTCACTTCATATATCACGACGTTTACTTGTTTATTAAATGATTGATAGTTTATGATTATAATTAATTCTAAATTCGGGGCAAAATTAAAGTATTTATTTGGATATAGATACATTGTTTTTAGTCTCAAATGCGCCGAACAACGGTGCTGATCACCGACAATAACTCTGATTTATGAAAATACTATTTATCATGTGATAACACTTATGCACATTGTGACACTTATTAGACTGAATTTGAGTAATTATATAGTTTGATAATAGTCGTTTTACACCGTTAAATTTCATCAACACAATTCAGTGATATTTCAAATGCGCCTTTTATGACTTTAGAGACGATCTTATGACATCTACATTGGGACTGTGGCTAAGTGTGTGTGTGTGTGTCTGTGTCTGTGTCTGTATGTTTGCATGTGCACGCACGTGCGAGCGTGTAATGCATTTCATCAGAACACAATTTAGATTTTTTTTTTTTCTCCAGCATATTGCAACATGTGGCACTGTGTATATTTATGTGCACTTTGTTAAATACTTGTTTCATAGGTTTTTTTTTTCGTACGCATTTTATACAGTTATTTGTTTTGTGACTTTGCTCCAGCTCACTTGTTTCTTAATTTAAATGTATTTTTAATTATAATTATTTAATAATAATTTAATTAACCTTCTCTCCCGCTCTTATTGTCTCTATAACACACACACACACACACAAAATAATTTTTCCTGACGCATAAAGGCCTTTCTGCACTTTAAGGTAACCTTTGAAACAACAACTCTAATAGTGCACAGAGATAAATCCAGTTTGCAATCACACAATAAAACGCCACACACGAGGCAACGACAATCTCAACTTTTATTGATACTAATTTCAAAAAAACAAAAGGGATCATAACTTTGAAGTTTTTCCAGAGCTGCGACCAAAAAAAACATAGTGATTAAATTGCGCAGATTTAATCTGAGGCAGTATTTTTTTTTCTCTTTGTGATTAAAATGTCCCATAATCCAATTTCAAATCAATTATATCAATCTAACCTTCATCTCCCCAGCGCTCTGCTTTGCCTAAATCCAATTTCATAGAGGCCTAATCTGGCTAATTCATTGCAGAAGTTCATGATGTAATCTTTGGCCAATCTGTTTTGTGTTGAAAAGGGGGTTAGACGCATTCCGTCCCACCCGACACATTTAGCATTTAGACTAATCATTTACCCCTCTCACTTTGTCTCTCTCTCTCTCTCTCATGTCACTGACTGTCCTGTTGAGCTTTCACTTGATATAATGATGGTAATTTTAAACCTAAAGAGCAATCTGGAACCTAAATGTTTGCTTTAACCAGTGTTTTTCTAATTGACAAAGTGTGGTGCATCCTCAGCAGATTTTATGGCACATATCGATCCAGCTTGAATATTGATCTGACAGTTTATTCTCTCTGCTGTCTCAGTCAGTTCATTAAGGTTGTTACCCCTCCATACATTAACAAAAGTCCACCTCAGGCATGTGTGTGTCTGTTCAACATTTACCTGCATGAATTATGACACTAAATTGCAACGCTTTGCACATTTTCATTTGTCCTCAGGGGACTGGTACAAATTTGGACTAACTGTCAAATATTTGCCTTCCCTCCTTCCAGTCATGGGTCACTTTGTTTGACATCTTTTTCTTTTTACATATTAGTTACACAAAACCTGGCAGCACCTGCTGCTGTACAGTCAGCACAAACTGAAGGTGTTGAATGGAGATCCTTCTTGCATAATTAGACTGATAATTAGTTGTCACAGATTCCCTTTAAATTCTTTAATTTACTCGTCCGAGCTGAAGTGCTTCCTGTTCTCGCCTGAAGCTTTTTAATGACTGTTTTTCTAAGAGATCCCTTTTTAATCGCCGCTGACCTGTCAGCAGAGACGTTCAAAGTGTCTAACTTAAGTTGCCAAATGCTGACAAATGTTTGGTGTTGGGCTCGATCATGCGTGAGGTCAACGCTGTGCCAAAGTGGCTATTAGAGCAAGTGCAGTAGGATGCTGCAAACGCTGGGGCCGCCATCTGGGCCTGAATCTCGTCCTACCTGTTCTTTCACATGATACACACACACCGTCTCCTGCTTGCTGAGTTTTGGCCTCAGTGACCCGAGAGGCACAAGTGCAAGATTAATGAAGGACTGGAATAGCAGGTATTTTTTTTTGTTGATGCTATCACGGAGATCAAACGCAACGGCGAAACTGGACTTTGAACAGATGAGCAAAAAAGAGATTATTTCTATCCAATTGTTCTCTCACCGCGAGAACAATGTGTCCTCGTAGTCGGTGTGTGTGCACAGATGCACTCGTATTTGCATAAAACGCCTGAGCCTTGTTTACCATACGTACATATCTTAATAATGATACCACTCCTCTGGCTGTGATGGACGGAAGGCTTTTTAATGTACCTATCATTCAAAGGCTGGAGGCTGCGTGTCGTTGCGGGCTGTTTCCTTAAGCTGGGTGTGGGTCTGGGGAGGACCAGGATCAAACCTCAGACTGGAGGGAAAACCAAACTGTAATTTGATAAAGTCAACATATATTGAGAGCTTTTTGCATAATGCATGTACGGCGTTATTGTCAGAGGACGCTTCACAAATAACTTTAATATTTTTTTTAACATGACCTCGTCAGACATGTCAGCTGTCAACTGGTCACAAGGCAGCACAAGTAAAAATGTGAAGTTTGCGCAGGGTGCCAGCATACATCAAGCACATGTCAGATCAGGGGTTATCCACTGTAACTATACACAGCCTCGTGCCCTGCAGCCACGGAGCTCATAGGTCACACTCCGAGAACCTGAATATCAGCATATTTCTGGAAAGGCTTTTCGTGGAAGACTATGTCCTGGAGATCTACTTGCCAGGCCAGATGTCAAGAGGGCCGTACAAAGTGACTGTACCTGTGGCGAACGCACACAATGCACAAGTATGCGCCAAGGAAAGCAGGCACACACACAGCATATGTGCACTTATCACCCTCCAAATGCATGACCACATATGCAAACTATGCTCACACACGAACAAATCACATGTAACAAGCTGTCTAAGTTGAGTTTGACCTTCAGTTTACAGCTTGTCCTTTGTTTTCTTAAGAGTGTTACAGACAAAAAGGCAAACATCCCCTCTAGGCTTTATTTTTTTTTTTCAGTCAATGATTCAGTTTGGAGTCACATCCATGACAAAGACCACTGGTATATGCTCATGAATTACTCACACTTGGTGTTTTAGTATCACAGGCCTCCCCTTGTTCAGTGCTTTTCTAATATCAGAATTATTCCAGAGTGTTCTGGATGGAGCCGTGGAAATGCCTCGCGATAACTGTTTACTCACAGAATTGGCATGCTACTTGTGAAACAGTTAATGTTTTCGTCTTTATTCGCACCATATGGCTTGTCAAACGCTGGGGTGGTGGGGGGGGGGAGAGAGAAACCCACCGTACGCACTGCAACGCCACAGTAAATACTCACACACATTGTGGTAACCGGATGATAATCTCACAGGAGATGATTGCTGAGCGACGTGTGATTTACTGCGAGGCAGCTTGTTCTCAGATTTTCTTTCTATATTTCAATATTATTGAGCACGTTTAACCAATTTTGCAACGCTATAAAGCTCCTTCATTTTTATTATTATTATATCTCTTAAAAATTGTTTGGCAAAATTTGATTTATATCCCCCCCGAATGTCACGCCTCATAGTCATTTATAGCGATTTGGTGACAGTCAGCTTGCAGAGCCGTATTTTTGCTCACTTTCAGGCTGATAATCTAAGATTTACGATAAGAAATGAGACTGCTACAGATTAAATGGTGATAAGATAATGAAACACACAGGCCCGGCCTTACACAACGCACACTGTTGCAGTTCTCCTTGGCAATCGCGAGCCGAGGGGAGAAAAAAAGGGATAGGCTAAGCGAGGCCGCTTGTTGTTTGAATTTTTGATTGCAACCATCTGCAACGTTGCTGGTGTCATTTATTTTCGATGACAGCGTGAATCTTACCCGACGTTCCCTGTGGGGTTTACACGTGTGAGTGTGTGTGTGTTTTTAGCTCAGCAAATGGAAAGGGGGGAAAACAAAGAAAGGGATACAGGTCTGAACCCATACAGTGTATAGGGTTGAGTGTCATATGAGCGCCCCTGGCCTTACTCTGCCTTTACCAGCAGAACACAGTGTGCAGCTTGTGTTAAAAAACGTTGTGTAAGGTCAGGCGTCAACGGAAATTACTTTCGCGGTTTTAACGCATCAAATTATTAAATAAAAACAAATGTTTCACATCCAGCAAAATTACATTTCTCTCAGCTTCACAGTGGGCAGAGCAGAACTTGTCAAGCCACGTTGGACACTTTAATTCTCACTTTCACCTTCAGGCAACAATGAAAACAAAAACACATGTATAAGAGCGTACAAGGACGAACACAATAATTAGAGATCGGTGGGACTCATAAGGGTAATTAAAGTCCGAGGACATGAGAGGCATGTTTCACCATACCTGGCTGGTTTTAACTGGTCACTCACAGACGAGGGCGTCACATTTAATGTATCATATACCAACTCTGACACTAAAATTACAACTCTAACCCAACCGTGTGGGAAACATTTTAATATTTGCAAAAAAAAATCCCAGCTGCAAATGAAACAATTCCTGACAACAGTCTTTTTGGCCGGGGCGTTTGAATATATTTTTCGACCTTTTACACAACTGGAAATATTGGTGAAAGAGGCCCATTGTCTTCAGCTGTGTCTCCCATCTGGTACATATTGTGCAGCGGCAGCAGCAGCAGCAGCAGCAGAGTGACTGACTGACTCTCTCCTCATCAAACTGATAGGGGGTGCTCTAAGGCTGCCTGACTTAACTCACACTTGATAAGGCAGAGTAGCAGCACTGTCATTGGGTGAATATAGCTCCGTGTGTGTGTGTGTGTGTGTGTGTGTGTGTGTGTGTGTGTGTGTGTGTGTGTGTGTGTGTGTGTGTGAGAAAGACAGAGACAGAGAGAAATAAAGTATGTGTGGTATCACGTTAGACAGCTGGGTTTCACCGCTATCATCACGCCTTCTCTACGGCGGCATGTTTGACAGTGCGTCTGCTATGCTCCCTTACCTATCAAGCATGTTCCTCTCACATAGGAGTTTATACAGAGAGAATTAGACACTGTCTGTCATGATGATAGGCTACATTAGTGTGTTATTCTTCTAGTGTGTTTGTGTCCACGGTTAATTTTTTTTTTTTTCTTCCCCTTGCGAGCATTCCATGTTCAGTTCCTTCTTGCACCTGGTTTTTTTTTCTCACACAGGTGAGCCTCGGGATAGACGGGTGAGCGGGTTTCAGAGAGGGGTGCGGTTATTAGAAGATGTCCGACTGATATTCCAGTGGCACGGTGACAGTGCCAACGCCTACTAATTTACTGCCTTCTGCCCCCAGGCCATGTTACCCAACCATATGTTAACAAACAGGGCCTTTCTCTATTTGTCTCTGGCAGCGATAAAGCCAAGTTCAACTGCCCATGGTGTCTGTGGTCTCATTGACTTTGTGTTGTCTTTTAACTCCTTTACAAAACACGAGGATCTCACACCGCCTGTCTTTGTTTCCAGTGTCAGAATCGAGCGCCGTATTGTCAGCACAGAGCTCCTGCGCAGTCCTACTTATATGCGTCGCACATAATGCACACACGCACGCATGCACGGTTTCTCGGCTCTGTGTGAACACTGTGGAACATCGCTTCATGTGAATCGTGGTCACAAGCTGTGAACTGTAGGTAAATATGTGTTTGTGTTCCTTCCTTTGCCGCCAAAGATTATGAGATGGAAATTATTTGGCAGGCATCCAGGAACCCATCTCCATTTAGAGAAAAGATATTTGGCATCGGATCATCACTCCAGGGCGAAGAGAGGGGACTGGAACGTGTGTGTGTGTGTGTGTGTGTGTGTTGGGTGTTCTTGAGCAAGGGGGGTGTGGGGAGGGTGATTCATAGTTGCGAAGAAATATTTGAAATAATGAAAATAGTGTGCAACATTCAGCCGGAACTCTGTCCTGGTTTAACGGTTACGACTGGGAATTTGGAGGAGCAACGGCAGTTTGAGATGGGTGATAAGAGAGTTTAGGATCTCTGCTCTGATAACTACACACCGACACACACACACACCAGCGCACGCCCTCTTTGTCTAATCTTTGCAATTATTAGGGTGTCATGTGTGGAGAAAGAGAGAGAAGAAGAAGAGAGGCAAAGAAGAGGGGGAGGGCTGCGGGGGGGGGGGGGGATGCGGGTGCTAGAAGTGGAGGAGCAGCAGAGACAGGCAGGCGCTAGCTGTGCTCCTCTCCCAGGCATCAACACCTCTCCCTGGGCACCCGCTCACTCAGACGCCCCTAGAGTCTCTGGAGCTTCCTCCGGGCTTTTAGGAGAGGACACATTTTCATACCGGTACATCGGGGTAGTGTTTAAAAAAAATGGAGGTTATCCATAAGGGATTTAAGTTAAGCTGAGGGACTCTCTACGCCATAGGAGAGGTGGTAGTGGTGGTGGTGGTGGGGGGGGGGTAGAATGTGTAATGGTTATTAATGACCGTGTCAGATGTGTGAAGAATGAGATTTACTCTCTTAACAGGACCCCGGGTTTAGCTTTATAGATTTTCTGTCTGTGGAGAATACCGTGTTCGAACTCACCTGTGTGCTGCTCCATTCACACACACTGAGACATCTTTTTTTTCTTCTTTTCTCTGTCTTATTCTGTGATAACATGAACACACACACACACACACACATGCTGGTGGATGTGGCCTCCGCGCCGCTCCACTTTGTTCTGCACAAGCTGGGGCTCCCACGTGGTGAAGGCAGCCGTCTAAGCTATGACAGCTCAGTGTAGCGAAAGGCCCTCACCGGAAACCCAGCCTGCACTGTGAGATGAATAGCTTCCTGGCCACACACACACACACACACACACACACACACACACACACACACACAGAAGCACAGACACACATATACATACAGAGTATGTGCTACCTCCCACCCACGCAGATCTCTCCTGGATAAGCTGCGCAGGTGTTTGTCTAGGCAAAGCGGCTTCGCAGCGTCGTTGTTTTATGCCATGAAAGTGACACAATTGTGAATGTAATGATCATCTCGTGTGGTGGGGAGAGGTGGCTTTCATCAGGTAATGTTATCAGGATTAACTAAACCTCGATGTGTATTTTTTTGGTCTCTTGCTGCCTTTCTTTTTGCTTTACTTAACTCTTAAAAAAAACTGATTTACATCTTCCTCTTCTCTTTTCTGCAGCAGAGGACAATCATGACTCAGGGGCGGGATCTCCATCTCCGGAGCCGTCCACCCCCAGCCCTCGGAGGGTGGGCCCCGGGGAGCACGACATGCTGACCTGCGGCCAGTGCCAGACCAACTTCCCTCTGGGCGACATCCTGGTCTTCATCGAGCACAAGCGCCGCCTGTGCCGGGGGCCCCGGACCGGACCGGGGTCCTTCTCCAAGCCCGGGGAGGCTGGCGGCATCACGGGCATCCCCATCTCCCCCAGGGTCGGGTCGCTGCAGCTGGGTAGAAGGTCCATACCGGTGGAGGTGGGCATCCAGGTGACCCCCGGCAGAGAGGACGATCTGGAGAGGAGGCTGACGCCGGCCAGGGGGATCTGCCCCAAACGGGAGAGAGGAGGTACGCAGACCGGAACACACTGCACATTTAAATGAGGATGCAGTTAGAAGCAGCTCAATTCTAAGTTTTGAATAGAGCTCTCTTGTCAGTATAGATGCACATGTCTTAAACACACACACACACACACACACACACACACACACACACACACACACACACACACACACACACACACACACACACACACACACACACACATTCTCACCTGTCCAAGACAGATAGCTCTCTTTAAAGAATCCCAGCTGCTTGTTATTTTGACAGTGGCCTTCAGGAGGGATTAATGTAGCCTGGGATGATTTCATTAGAGTGAGCGAGAGGCGCGCTGTACGTCTATTCTGCTCCGTTCTAAGTAAAACATCACACACACACACACACACACACACACACGTACACAAAATCACACACACACACACACACACACACACACACACACACACACACACACACACAAGTACACAAAATCACACACACCAAACAAACTGGCAGGCCTGAAGGACTTCTTCAGCTGAAACCAATTGTGAAAGGCGAGGAAGAAGGTGATAGAGGAGCCGCCCCCAGTGTGTGTGTGTGTGTGTGTGTTTGTGTTTTTTTTTGAGTGCACATCACGTGTCTGAGCGTTTGTAAAGAAATCCTGCAGCATATGAAAAAAAAAAGAGGTTAAGAAAGCTGATTAAAATTCATCTGTGTGCGTGGTGAGGAGAAGGGGATTAATAAGGCAGCAAGGCCGTTCTATGAGGGTGGTGGGGGGTGGGGGGTGGGGGGGGGTGAGGCCTGTAGACTGCCAGCGCTGCAGGGAAACCAGTTCAAAGTTATCAGAGGAGACAGTCACCATCACACCCGAGAGCTGGGAAGGCTATCCAGGATTACACCGACTCCAGTAGACTAAGAGGGACTCGGTTAGAGGAGGGAGACGGCCGCGTTGTAGAAGTTACCAGAATTACATGTAAAAAGATTATACAGTTAACACAGAAACTGGTCACCACAGTGGCTTAAACTGGTATGGAAAGTAGAGCTGCAACGATTAATGGATTAGTTGTCAATTATTAAATTAATCACCAACTGTTTTGATAATCGATTAATCAGTTTTAAAGAAAAAACAGTCAAATCTCTGATTCCAGCTTCTTAAACGTGAATATTTCATGGTTTTTTTACTCCTCTATGACAGTAAACTGAATATCTTTGAGTTGTGGACAAAATAAGACATTTGAAGACGTCATCTTGAGCTTTGATCAACATTTTTCATCATTTTCTGACATTTTATAGACCAAACAAATAATGGAATAATAGAGAAAGTAATCGACAGATTAATGACAATGAAAATAATCGTTAGCTGCAGCCTTAATGGAAAGACTTAAATAGTAAAGGGTAGACTTTTTAATGTTGTAATGTAATTATATTATATATATGTACATACAATGCATAATAAAAGTCTTAAAAGGTCAAAAAAATCAATGCTATAAAACAATGTACATTGTTATGATGGATTATAGTATTGGAGACCTGTAAAATTCCCACATGAGAGAGTTTTTATAATATTCTAATTATGAAAAAAAAAAAGTCTCAAATGAACAGAAACACAAGAGAGAAGCTTTATACTTTAGTTATACTGGTGCATTAGGAGAGACCTCTAAATTAGCTTAATTTAAATGTAGTTTTGTATGTCACACATGTAGGGTTCTTTAAGATAAAGCTGCTCTGTGAAATATTGTAAAAAAAAAAAAAAAAAAAGTCCCTTAAATGTACAAAGTTTCAGGGACACAGAACATTATAGACTTGCACATTAGGTTGATTTCAGAATCAAAGCAGGCGCGGACATGTTTGTCATCACTACAGAAAATCAGCACATATTGCATGCACGGTTTCTGTGTGTGGCCGGCAGCTGTGTGTGGTCACCATCTCTTGCAGTGGGGAAAGATTTATTGCAGGAGATCACAGCCAGCATGTGACAGACAGCACACTTTTGGATGTCACAGCTAATATTTGAAAATAAAAATCATGCGTGTTTTGCAGAAATCCTTTAAGTAATTTCTTTAAATTGAAAAAAATAAAAGTTTTCAGTTATATTTTGGGAATTTAATAAGCGTTAAACAGCCTTTTTTTTTGCAGCATGGAACTCATTTGGAAGCTTATGCAATGAAAAAGACTCGACACATTTTATGTGGCAGTTGTGTCTGTTAGGTGGTCGGAGGGAAAACATTTAGAGTTGGTGAGTGAGTCAGCCTGTTAGAGCGCCACTCAGTTAGTCACTCAGACAGACAGACCGTCTTATCACTAAGAGAACAGGACATGAAAGCACTCCAAGCCCCAAATGAAAGAGAGGAGGAGAGCTTTGTTCAACACATTAGATTGCCACTCAAGGCAGTCTCAAGTTTCAACCAAATTAGATTACGTTATTAGGTCTAATTAAGTCCAACGTGGTAGCGGCACACACCCTCACACACACACACACACATAAGGAAATATCATCACATTGCAGCCAGAACACACACAAATATTTGCAGAACAGGTAACACAAACCCGCACACACCTAATGTACTCTTGCGTGCATGAAATGCTTGTGCTGTACGCATAACCCTTAACCCTCTTCTCCCGTGGATTTTTTTTATTTCTCACCTGGTGGTGTTTTATAACATCCTGTCTGGCCTCTTTGTCTGTCAGCCTGCTTGCTTAAACTGCAAACATGCTGCAAGGCTAGCAGATTCAACCCCGAAAGGTGCAAACACACATGCACGCACACACGGTGTGGATGAAAAATGGCCCTTCTGTGCCCTATTTTTTTTTTTTTTTTTCCTTGAGTTTCTCTTGCTGATGCATGCACTCTGCCGTGTACCGGCTTTGTCAGAGTATGTTAATACGTGCGTGCGTCTCGTATGAATTTGTGCATGTGTGTGTGTGAAGAATGACGCGTGTCACCGGGCAAGCGAGAGGTTGTCGCTAGGGGAGCGTTAGCATGCTAAGACGACCCTGGCCCCGCTTTGAACCCCCCTCCCAGGACGGCCGCCGGGCCCCCTCGGAGCACTTTAAGACATCCGGTACATGAGGGGCGAAGTCGCATCATGACAACCTCTCTGTCTGTCTCTCTTTCTTTCGCACTCACAAACACAGCGTATAGAGAACACACGGTAAATATTTCATGAGACGGATGTGAGCGACATCGACAAACGTCTCTCTCTCTCTCTCTCTCTGTCTTTATCTCTCTGGCCACCTCTGATCTCCCTGCTGTCACTTTTACGGGCGTATCACTATATTAGGCTGAACATTCTGCATTGGTTTCGTTTGGTGGAGAAGAAGAAGCGCGATTTGATACCGACGCCGCAACGAATTTATGAAATCCAAATGAGATACCCGCCACTTCAAAACGGTCACACCTACATGTATTTTTTTTCGCGGGTGCGAATGTGCGTTAAAGGGCATGTTTTGTTTCTTGAGCCAACGGTAAAACGAAGGATTTTGTTTTCACACCTGAAATGACTCATGGTGGTTTCTGGATGATAACCTGCGGTGTTACCTACAAAAACGAATCACCTTTGCACCCAAAGAGGTCAAATCCGCAATGTTCAACACTTGTTTCACTGCTGCATGTCACTGAATTACATTCCACACCTCACCACCGGTGTGGATTCGATGGTGTCTCTCTCCTCTCTTCCCCTCTCCCCACCCCGCCATCTTTTTTTTTTCTTTTTGCCCCACCACCCAATGCTCCTTTAATCACCTGGCTTGCTCTCATTTCCATATTAAATAGGCTTTAATCATGAAAAGCAATCAGGCTTTTGCATATTCATACCTTCCCCTGTACGCCGGCTTCCCTGTCTCGCTCCAGTGCCAAGCAGCCAGTAATCAGTAGGCAGGCGGCGTAATGCCATAGCCCCGGCCCATCGCATGAAAACACACACACTGTGTGAGTTAGAAATAACTTCACATGCTACTTACGCATTATCTCTACTCCGAGAGAGAGAGAGAGATAGAGGGAGAGGGAGAGGGAGAGGGGTAAGAGATAAAAAAAGGGAAAGATGGCGAGACTGATCCCCTGATTTGAGCTGCGAATATTTGTACAGAGGCTCAAGGAAAAGTCGATTTGCATAATGACTTTGTAGTTTTGCATTAATCACATTTGCATATGAAAATGCGTTAATTACTCCTGATGATTTTTTTTTTTTTTTAAAACTTGCTTCATTTGATGTCCAAGCTCTGGGGTTGTGATTAGGGGTTACATGGTGGCTGTTGTGTGTGTGTGTGTGTGTGTGTGTGTGTGTGTGTGTGTGTGTGTGTGTGTGTGTGTGTTCGTGCTTTTTGCATTTCGGCTGCAGTGTGTGTGTGTTGATGTGTTTATGTGTTCTTACATGAGTGTTTTGAATGCTTGCCAGGGAATTTATCTTGTCTCTGCTGTTGGGCATGTGTGTCTATTTTCATTTTCTCATTTGTGTGTGTGTGTGTGGGTGCGTTCCCCTGTTTCTGTGAGTGGCAAATATTTCCTAATTCCTCTGTGGGAAAAAAAAAACAGGAGTATACTCCTTCCTCCATTTGAATACACAACTTCTTTTTTTTTTAAATAACATGAACACACGCTCATTCATAATATCGTATCTCCTTCTCGTGTTTTTGCACTTTTAAGCTGCAATAGTGGGAAAGAGAAAGAGAAAGTGAAAGACAAGATATGGTGATGTTAGAGGTATTTAACTATGTTTCATAATGTCAACATTACACAGATAACTGGACTTTATATGCAATACGGTTGCTTAGAAAATAGAATATTTCACACATTCTACTTAAATTTGCACAACACATATTTTACTTTCAATTTGCACAGCAGAGACATATCTTTAATTTTGTTTTATTGTATTTTTATTTCTTTTATCTAGTTTAAAAGTAGTAGTTGGTATGTATAATGAGATTTGTGAATACAGTGTTTTTTGTACTACCTTGTGTCGCTTGTGTGATCTATCTATCTATCTATCTATCTATCTATCTATCTATCTATCTATCTATCTAGAGGATGCTCCTTTTAGAGGTTTTTATGTAATGCTTTTTCCTACTTTAATGCCATACACAAGCCAGGCTGTAATTTTATTTTTGAAACATTTTTATGCAGTTTAAACAAAGAAAAGAGTTAAATACATCAAAGAACAGTCATTCCCACTTTATGCATTTTGTTTTTGTGTATTTGCATGCACGTGCTTTTGCAGGATGCTGCATGTGACTCGCTCTGTGTAAACAACTGCAGTCACCCCTGCACAGCCTCTCTTGTAGGCCCTGGTTGCAGCTAAAAAGTGACTAATTCACAGCACGCAAATATTAACTTTATTAACTTTTATTTGTCATTTTGCAATTTCTAAAGTGAAAGAGAAAGATTTCCTGAGATTAGCACATCAGCAGTGATGGTGATCCTGTGGAAATACACAGCTAAGAAAGCTTACACCTTAAAAATTAAGGTCAAATTAAAAATAAATGTCTGTTTGCAGTCATTAATTCACCAATTGAATGTCTCTGAGCATCTATGAGCATTTGGGTTCACATACACGTCTCTCTCTGTGTGTGTGTGTGTGTGCAATTACAGTATACGTGTCCCTGCCTGTGTATGGGCCCCTAGAGTTGTTGGCCCATAACACCGCGCCTCAGACAGGACCACCCCAGGGGCCGTCTGACTCTGCTTGTGTCTGTCTGTCTGCTATATCCAGCAGGGTCAACTGGGTCTATAAGAGCTGCTAAAATGGCACAGCTGCACATGCACGCTGCCACAGCCACCTGACACACACACACAGATAAAAAAAAATAATTGACATTTATGCAGAAATGCATGCACACACAGATAAGAGCCACACACACAAAAACATGGGTGCATGCCGGAATGCATACAATGACTCCCATCTCACATTTAAGGCCTGCATCTCCCACCACTCGTGCACACACACAAACACACACGCACGCACACACACACACACACACACACACACACACACACACACACACACACACACACACACACAGCTTAAAGGCTCCCACATGAAGGCATCAAACGCTCCACAGCCAGCTTTATGGCACTCATATGGCAGCAGATTTGATATTTTCCTACCACAGCGGGGGAATAAAACTCGCCACTAATTTGGACTGCGAGCGCCACCGCTAACTTTCAGCATGTGCCGACTGACTGTGTCTTCCAGATGTGTGGACTCTTTGCTCCTTAACAGCCTTACTTAAGAGGCATTAGAAACCTCACACCCCGTCCCTGCTGTACGCATGGCGAGTGATGATGGCGCTTCGGTATTCAAACACAAACACGCACGCTTTGTGTCGAAGCGCTGATGTGAACTTCATGGTCTCGCTGCCATGGACCATAAGTTGTCTTGTGTCGGTGGGGAATCTGTTGAATGTGTTTATGTTCTTTGCATAAATAGCTATAATCAAGGTAATTTGACTACTCGCACTGTAGTTATTCGAGTTTCCCCTTCGCTTCTCCTCTCTGGCGGTGACATTTGATAACAGGTGTGCTGTCATCAGTGCTGAGTAATGTTGTGCATTTTATAAAGAACCTTCTGTAATTACAGCATGTGTATGTACACTTTCTTGAATGCACATGCATGCAAGACCAAAGGAGAACCTGCTCAGCAACATGCACACCTTTCTCCCGCTACAGAAACCTTCAATGACGGCGGTGCAGATAAAATCCTCATGTGTCTGCGTGTGTTCAGCTATTACGCCGTCTGCCAGACATTAGTGCATAACATATAATACGCCCCTTTCAGGAGTAAATGGGGAGATTTTCTGACCGGGGCGTTCACTCACATTTTTCCATTGAAAAGTAACGCGTGTTTGCCTTTGGGGGGGGAAAAGGGCTACCATTAGTATTTGTGAAAAGGAAAAGAGATGGCGCTTGTTAGCAAGTCAGACACGGGTAATCCTACTTGCTACTCTGTTGTTGTTCCTTTTCCTCTTATCTTATTAGCGTCCCGCTCTGATTGGGTGGGATTGTGGGAGAGGAAAATGAGGAGACGGCGTTTATGGCCGTATTTTTTCCTTTTTACAGGCTGCTTCACCGCAAGAGATATTGAAAGCCTTTCATGGTACACTTACGATTGCCCTTATTTCATCCACTTATTTGTCTCCGGCAATTACTCCGAGAGGGAACACTAGACACAAACACATGATGAACGTTAGCTGCCTTTATGTCGGTTCGTCACTTAGATGTAAGTCAGGGGTGTGCCAGGGACGATATTTAGTGTACAAACAACATATTGTACATTGATACACAATATAGTATTCTGTCACACACGGTGGCTTTTTCCTGTAAGTGGTTAAAGTTGAATGAAGGGCGGAAAAAAATGTAATATTAAAGGATCACTTCAACTAAAAAATTTGAGGTTTGGTTTACCTCCACAACAATACAAGGCATTTAAAAACCATTTTCAAATTGAAATAGCCACATCTCTTTCCAGAAACAGCGTCACTGTTCAATTTACACAGGAACTTTTTTCTTTTTTGGTAGGTCCATTTGCAGTGCAAACTGTTAACAGCG
The DNA here is from genome assembly GCA_916701645.2 of Sebastolobus alascanus. Classification (NCBI taxonomy): domain Eukaryota; kingdom Metazoa; phylum Chordata; class Actinopteri; order Perciformes; family Sebastidae; genus Sebastolobus; species Sebastolobus alascanus. The sequence continues at coordinate 6,367,423 of CAKAOJ020000011.1, read as the reverse complement.
AGGTCAGTCTGTGGAGCGCCAGGGACATTTTATTTGGAAAGACACATTGATGTTGAATATTTCCAACATGTTTTTTCAATGCTTGTTAGCACCACAGAAATGCATGGATGGGTGGAGGCAGAAATATTACACGAAAATCTCAAAACCTGGGTAAATAAAAGCCAAACTATTTGCATGGCTAGATTTTTGATATATGTGTTAACAGTGCACTTTAAATGAGAGGATGCTGTCAATGTCCTCCTGGCTTTATTCACTAGAAATATGTTTTTTTAAACTTATTTTTTTACTCACTTTAACTAGAAAAAAAACACACTGTCATGTATGAGAAAAGGGAAGAAACATCTGCTCTGGTCTGCTCCAGGGATGAAAGAGGGCTTGCACTGTCATGTCCATAGATGGCATTGCAGACAGGGGAGTTAACTGCTCAAGGTTAAGGGGCTACACTCTCCCCGTATACTGCCGTAATTCATATTTTCCAGAAAGCCCTCTTCTCTGTGTCTTTCCCAGAGCCGAACAGAGCGAGCCAAAATGAAATAAAGCCTGAGATGTTATCAGGGTGATTGGTGCCAGCGGAGCTTGTCTGGGCCTGTGGTCTGGCGGGGCAGCGTCGGCCCGTACCAGCGCTGGGATATGTGTGTGTGTGTGTGAGAGAGAGAGAGTGGGTGTGAGTGTGTTTGTGTGTGTGTCCTAAAGGCACTGGATAGATGAAAGCTTTCTTTAACCATAAGCTATGCAGGAGCCGTGCCAGGAGCAGGAAATGTATCAGCGTGATAACAGCCAGAAAGACAGAGAGAGAACAAGAAAGAAATGACATAGAGAGAGAGAGAGAGAGAGAGAGAGAGAAAGACAGAGAGAGAGGGAGAGAGAGGGAGAGGGAGAGGGAGAGGGAGAGGCCACACGGAACCTACAGGGGGAGGCCTGAGACCAAAGTCAGTCCCATCACGCACACACACACACACACACACACACACACACACACACACACACACACACACACACACACACACACACGCACGCACACACAAATGTAACTCCATAAATATGTGCTGGGAATCTATGTTCATGTCTGCGTGTGTGTGTGTGTGTGTGTGTGTGTGTGTGTGTGTGTGTGTGTAGGGGGGGTGCATGCGTGTGTGTGTGTGTGTGTCTGCGTAGCCTTTAAGGTTTAATGTTCGAGACAAGCCAAGAGGCGGTTTGAGACACACCTGAATATGTTTCAGGACCCATGAGAGGGAACAGAATTCACCCGGAGACATGACCGCCGGCCTTCACCGGATCACAACAGGCGCTTATAGATGAGAGAGAGAGGAATAGATAGACGGAGGGGAAACACAAAGAGAGTCTCATGTCACCTTACCGCACATAAAAGATTCAAATTGATTCTGTGGATTCATTGATCATATTAGATCATAGTTTGTTTACTAGTGGGAAGAGACAGTAAATTAATTTTCATGTGTCTTTCTTTTTAATAGTTTCAGCGTCTCACATATAGCATTGCTACACGTTACATGAAGGTGGAACTTGAGCCTTATTGAATTATTAAAAGTTTGACATTTTGGGAAATATTCTTGCTGAGAGTTAGATATAAAGATTGATACCACTCTCATGTCTGTGAGGTAAATATGACGCTACAGCAAGCAGTTAGCTAGCTTAGCTTAGCTTAGCTTAGCACAAAGACTGGAAACAGGGGGAAACAGCTAGCCTGGCTCTGTTCAAAGGTAACAAAATCCACCTACCATCATCTCTAAAGCTCACTGATAACAACATATACTAACATATATGAACTTTTATCTAGGGCTGTCAAAGTTAACGCGATAATTAACGCAAATTTGTTTTAACGCCACTAATTTCTTAAACACTTTAACGCAATTTTCGATTTTTATTTTAGGTTGTAGTGGGCTTTTAAATCTTAATAAAGATACTGGCAACATATGAAAGTAGAAAACCTGAAGAATCCATTGGTACCAACCATGTCATACTAGCTTGTCGCGAAGGAGGCTAAATAACGCTCCAAACTTACTCTAAATCTTGGTTAGAAAAACTGTCATGGCCATTTTCAAAGGGGTCCCTTGACCTCTGACCTCAAGATATGTTAATGAAAATGGGTTCTATGGGTGCCCACAAGTCTCCCCTTTACAGACATGCCCACTTTATGATAATTACATGCAGTTTGCGGCAAGTCATAGTCAAGTCAGCACACTGACACACTGACAGCTGTTGTTGCCTGTTGGGCTGCAGTTTGCCATGTTATGATTTGAGCATACTTTTTATACTAAATGCAGTACCTGTGAGGGTTTCTGGACAATAACTGTCATTGTTTTGTATTGTTAATTGAGTTCCAATAATAAATATATACATATACATTTGCATAAAGCAAGCATTTTTGCCCACTCCTATTAAATAAAAGAGTATTAGATACTTCCTTTAAGGTACATTTTGAACTTTTAATCAGGATTTACTATGGACAATCATGCGATTAATCACGATTAAATATTTTAAGCGATTGACAGCCCTCTCGTTTGTTAAATACGTGCAAAAACTGAATTGTAAAAACAACGGAACAAAGGCTCCAGGAAGTCACCGCTCCGTTGCAAGAAATAGTCCGGTGCACAAAACCCCTGTAAAACCACAACGTGTTGTCTTTACACTTCGGCTACCAGCTCCCGGATGTAGCCTTACATTCGACGGACAAACATGAGAGAGAAAGAGGCAAGAAAGCGAATAAGCGTTTTCACCAAAACATCGAACGGTTGCTTCAAGAGTTCCAAGCATATCACATACCCACATCCTGCTTTTCAAAATGAGCTCCACTGTCTCTTTCCCAAGATCGAGCACAGCAGAGAGCTAAATATCTGTGGTCCGTTTTTATTTTTTAACACTCTTCCCTTCTGTTACTCCTGTTTAGGGAAGGTAACACTAATTAGATAGCTTGTATATTGGTGTCAAATGATGCAACACTCCTGCGCCCTCTCACAGCCGCTGCTTTGTGTTCAAACGTGAGGAAAATAGCCTCTCATAGCCTTTAAGTAGCCGCAGCTACACATTAAACTGGAGAAAATGTGGGATAATGGTGAATTAGATCATGAATGTTCGGCCTCTCTTTCCCAATCACTGGAATGCACTCTACGCCATGTCTGAAGCATGTGAGGGGCAAGTTTTATAGCGGGCTGATTGGGTTGGAAGGGCCTGTGTGCTTCATTCAGGGCCGCGGTGGTATTTTCCTGTGGGCTGCTAGTTAAGTGGGACTGGCTGCTTGGCTCCAGTGGGCAAAAGCCAGCTGGGGACCATTACTACTGCTGAAAGAATATAGCGCCCTGTCACAGAATGGTAGATACACACAATGAGCATACAGTAGGCACATACATGCAAACATATGCAGACACATACATCACAAACAGAGGCACAAAATAACTGTTAGTTCTTGTTTTTGTCTTGCTTCTATTTGCATATTCTCGCACACAGAGGATAGGTAAACTGAACGTGCACGTGACATGTGACTGCAGGCCTTGGAGGAATTTGCAAAAGGACACATGTTTATAACAGGTTGAGATGAGCACTGCACCTCCATGCTTTTGTTCCATCTAATTCAGTTTGGTTTAGTTGACCATTCGAGGCGAAAGCATTCAAAGAATAACACAATACATTTTACGCGCTGTTTGCATAAAATGATTGATCCGATGAAAAATTTAATAAACCCACAAAACAGAATTCACTCACATGTCAAAGTCGAATTTCCTATTCACTGCCAGCGAATAGGAAATTGACTTTCTGTACAAAGTGAGAGCTCCCGAGGGGTATGACTGGAGCTCATTTAGATGTAAAACCTCGAACAAACACTGTGTGAGTCCACAAAGCAGCTTGAGTTTTTGTCTTTCGACGCCATCACCTATCCAAACATTTTGGTGTTTTTCGCGGTCGTGTGTTGCATCGGCGGGGACCTTTTCTCTAAAATATTTCACTTTGTATTTATTCTGTTTATAAATGGTGGATTTATCCTTTAATTCAGCATGCTTGAACCCCTACAGTTCTATCTAGTGATGACTAGGGGTGTAAGAAAATATTGAAAATATCGAGTATCGCGATATAACGTTTTGTGATACTGTATCGATTCTCAAAAACACTGTATCGATTTTTAATTAGTAGTTTATATGCAAAGATCAACTCAGTCAATACTTTACTTCATTTGCAAAGAGATTTGCCCTCTCATTGTATGTGCCCCTCTCAAAGAAGTGCTATGATGTTGGATGTTACAGCGACTGTGATAAATGCAATTGCAGATTCCCACTGTTCTGATCTCACATTTTATGCATATTGTGGTGTGTTCTTTATACCATGACAGTTTTCCTAAAATTAGATTTAAAAAGTCGTATATATCACCTTGCTTACAGTATCGCAATATATTGAATCGTAACCCCCGTATCATGATATGTATCATATCGCCAAATTCTTGCCAATATACAGCCCTAGTGGTGACGCCATTGGTTCCTTTTTTATTAATATGGCGTCTGTTTTCCCTGCTGCTGCGTCATGTGATAAAGTGATGGAATGAGAGATTAAAATGTAATTCTATTGGAAATGGAAATGCAGGTGATGAAGGAAAACAAAGTGCAATTCTTCTTCTGTTTCCCCTATCGCCTGCCATTTTCCGCTTTTTCTGCCTTTCCCTTTTTTCCCACCACCCTCCCCTTTTTTACCCTCTTTCATCCTCTCCTCCATCTTGCTCCTCTCGCTTACATCTTCTCGCAACCACAGGCACGATTGAGTGTCATCCATTTGTCAGCGTCACATGACAGACAGCAGACCCCACAAGTGTGCGCACATACACCCCAAAACACACACACGCAAATACAGGCGCTGGGACCAGTTAGGAGCTGATGGCGATGAGTCAAGCTTAGAGAAATGCCACAGAGAGCTTAGCTAATGCACTTTATGGAGCTCCCTTTTTCTTTTCATTCTCTCTCTCCTTCTTTTTTTGTCTCCCTCTCTCTCCCTCCCTCTTTGTCCTAGAAGCCGAGCCAAAAGTCATAGCTCTTCACTGACAGAGAGGTCTTTCCAGTTATTTTTTCACAGCGCGTCCCCTGTGCCCTAGCTGGGATAGCTCGCGGTATAACGTGCTCCCTCGGTACATGAGAGCCTCTTCCACTCGTGCATTGTTGTACAGCTGGACTCGCTCAGTGTGTGTGCCCTGTGATCAAGTTGTCGGAGATACCTGATCCCTTTTATTGTTCATTTGACCCGCATCCCAGGAGGCATGAGGGTCAGGGTGGAGCACCCAGATACCTTGTACAGGTGTACAGTGTGTACGTGAGAGAAAAGGAAGACAGGGAGAGAGAAATAAAGAGTCAGGAAAAATATTTTTTTTTTGCGTCCCGCATTAAGGAGCACTGTTTCTTTAAATCCTCTCTCAGGCATTTCAGCTGGTCATATTGGCTGCAGACGCACGCACACACACACACACCCAGATGTATATGGTTAGCAGGCCGAAGCTGGTTTGAGTTAGCATGGAGCCAGTCACACTGTGTGAGAGCCTTACCCCCTGCCTGCTACTGCCACCCTCCACAGTCTCTTTCCCTCTCTCCGTCTCTCCATCTCTCTCTTTCTTTCACTGCATATGTCGGCCGCTGCTCGCCGAGGTCGTAGTTTACCGAGCGAGCTCCCAATGCCCTCTGAAACACACACAGAGGTTGATCTGCATGGCCTCCTGATTAGCCCCCTTCATGACAAACAAGCCATCAGAGCAGAGGGGGAGCAGAGCACTGAAGGATGAGGAGGAGGAGGAGGAGGAGGAGGAGGAGGAGGAGGAGGAGGAGCAGTAGGGACGGATGGGAGATGTGAGGAGGAGGAGAGGAGCAGAGGTGTAAGGGGTGGTGGTGGTGGTGGTGGTGTTGGGGGGCGAGGTGAGGAGGCTGGGACCCCTGGGGACCCCTAGATCACAGCCATGCTAATGAGGAGCTGCTTTGCCAGCAGCAGAGGTGTCAGCTAACCCCTGACAGGTGCACACACACATACTCCCAGGGCTTGTGCCCGCGCGTGCACGTGCGTACGCTTGCGACAGGGTGTGTGGGAGGGGCTGCAGGGGCAGGTTTGTGTCCCAGTGGCCTAGCCTGCGGGCGGCTTTGTTCTGTATGCTAATCTGTCGCTGTGGCGTTCTGTCGCCCTTGATGGAATGTTGGAGCGGTGCACGGCGAACCTGAACCCCAGGAATGCTGCAGCACACACACACACACACACACACACACACACATGTGACATCTAACTGTAGCACATCACCTGCTTCCTCAGTCGCCTCCTTGTTAACAACCTGTCCTCTGTTTAAGGAACATTCACACTCCAAACTTGTGCCAAATGAATGCAGAGAAGTTGGCGGGCCGGCGTTCACATGCTACTTATTTTCAATTATGATTTGAGCTTTGTGAGAGTTAATTTGGCATCAGTGAGCATTCATTACCATCCCCTCACTGTTCACTGTCAGCTGAGGAGCTCCAGTTTGCCCATCTTGTCGAAGGCTGAGCCTGTGGATTCTTGTTATTCTTCTGTGGTCTTATTATAAGTCCCTCTGGATTAGAGCATCTGATAAAGGCCCCAAATTGTAAGTGTAATGTAAATGGAGGGAGCTCAAGCTTCGAAAAAAACATAAATCAAACTCAGGCTGGAGGGGACGGCATATGTGAATTCCTAAATTAAACGCAAATCCACATGTCTGCACCATACGCCTGGTGTCTACTCCAACCCCGCCAAGCTCACACCAACTTTTCTACACTGGCCATATGCAAACAGTCAATACCGTGGCTCCCCTTCATTCACTGGCATTTTGTTTGTACTTTTTAAGGCAAAATAATGGCTATAAAAGGCAATCTGGAAAGAATAAAATCTGATGTAAAGCTCAGATCTCAGTCCCTGAAGACTGGGTTAATTGGCCCGGTGGTTTAGTAAAAAAAAAAAAAACCCAACCCAGGAGAGAAGGAGAGCATTATTACTGGCCCACCTCAGCTCCATGCATGTGCCAATGTTTTAATAACTTCCTCCAGGCCTCCTGGCCCTTAGCCCTTTGTTTTGTTGCACAGGACAAAGAGCTGCCCTCCTAAGCTGGTCTCAGGTCTGCATTGTGTTCGTCTGTTTCATGGGAAAGTCTGCCTGGGTGGACACCTGGGCAGAAATGTTACCACTAAGTCAAACATTCAGACTCTTTCAAGAGAACGACATCACGCTATCGCGTTTACAAGCAGCAAAATGACCGACACCGGCGAAATTCACTTCATAATGCAGCACCATGTTTGAGAATCCTGCTGTGACTCCGTTTCATTTAACCTTTCATCTCACTGAACAATGTGTGTGTCAGTGCGCGCGTGTGTCTGTGTGCATATGGCGTGCCAGAGTAAATTGGCCGATTAGGTCCAGCATCAGTGACTGCGCGGAGAGGGGAATGTAACTGTTCTAACTGGTAGTTGACCTTGGCGGTCAGCAGTGGAGGGGTCCCTGCCTGCGTGTCAGGCAGACGACTGTAATTACCACAAACTGAAGCATGACACGGCCCACCGTGATTCTTTAATGAAGGCTTTTATTGGCTGGAGCACCGAGCGGCGACAACATTCACGCTCTCCCAGCAAGTGTGCAAGTGTGTGTGTGAGTGTGAGAGGAAAAGAATGGAGGATGTCTGCATCTATCTCTCTACCTATCTATCTATCTATCTATCTATCTATCTATCTATTAGTGCTGTCAATTGATTAAAGTATTTAATCACGATAAATCGCAAATTAATCGCACATTTTTTATCTATTCAAAATGCACCTTAAAGGGAGATTTGTCTAGTATTTAATACTCTCATCAACATGGGAGTGGGCAAATATGCTGCTTTATGCAAATGTATGTATATATTTGTTATTGGAAATTATTCAACAACACAAAACAATGACAAATATTGTCCAGAAACCCTCACAGGTACTACATTTAGCATACAAAATATGCTCAAATCATAACGTGGCGAGCTCAAGCCCAACAGACAACAACAGCTGTCAGTGTGTCAGTGTGCTGACTTGACTATGACTTGCCCAAAACTGCATGTGATTATTAAAGGGGAGACTCGTGGGTACCCATAGAAGCCATTTCCATTCACATATCTTGAGGTCAGAGGTCAAGGGACCCCTTCGAAAATGGCCATGACAGTTTCCATGACAGATCTCTATTTATCTATCTATCTATCTATCTATCTATCTATCTATCTATCTATCTATCTATCTATCTATCTATCTATCTATCTATCTATCTATCTATCTATCTATCTATCTATCTATCTATCTATCTATCCTGTTCTTTCCCTCTCTCTGTTTTCCTCCCCTCCCCCTGCTTGCTTGCTTGCTGGCTTGTTTGGGAAGTTGATGAAATTTGTCTTTGGCCGTCATTAGGCAGCAGCCATCAGCTGCCACTCTATTAGCCGCCACGCTTCCTTTAACAGCATATGGCACGGCTGTGTAAGATACGACAAGATGCAAATGTGTTGCTGTAGTGGTGGTGGTGGGGTGGAAGGTTGTGGGGGTGGTGCTGTATGTATTGATGAGGCCATGTGTGCGGACCAAAATGCAGATAAGAAGAAGAAGAAGAAGAAGAAAAACACAATTTGATAAATTGAGAGAGATCATCAATCCCTCTACTGATGTCACATCTTCATTTCGTATTGATCGCCGTGTGTTGATGAGATTACACAGCTCCCAAGTCTATAGACCCCTCTTGCTCCCCGGGGGCATGTAAATACCCTCTATGTGTGTGTCACTGTATGTGTGCCCAAGCACGTCTGGCCCTTAAAGTCCCTCCACCTCTCTTCTTACCCCCTCTCCTCCTCCTCCTCCTCCTCCTCTTCCCTCTTTCGCTCTCTTCTCCCCGTCCAAGCTGTTAAGCTGTCCAGCTCTCCGCTGCCAAGCGGCCGTGTGAAGCCTAGCCAAACTAAACACGGGCAGGCAGCCCGCCACTCGCCCCACACACACACACACACACACACACACACACACACACAATGCACAGACATACAAGAGCAGAAAAATACATCCACATACATGTCCACACATACAGTAGCAGGAGTCAGGTCATATGCCACCCCACGCAAAACAGCGAGAGTGACGGCTACACCAGAGCCCCGCTAATAGCAGAGAAAAAACAGACAGAATCAGTAAATGAGCCCCTCATTAACTTTTTCTGACCCCGTCTCCCCTGGGGAAAGCCAAACCAATCACACCGCCAAATCAGCTTCCTGTACTAGACACTGATCCAACATCAGCTTTGGCTCATCTGTTCTGCACGGTACGTGTGTGTGAGTGTGTCTGTGTGCCGATGTGTGCCGCGAGAGACAGAGAAGGAAAGTGAAAAGAGAATATTACTGCACATGTATGCGTGTCTGCATGTGTGTTTTACATTCCTTGACAATGGGTGGCTTTGAGGCAGCCATCTTCCTGTAAGGGGCTCTTCTCTTCTTGATCACATAAGACTTTGGGCAAAAGTAACTTCTTCTACGTCTTTGTTTTCCCCCTCCGGGCTCCGAGCTCTGGGACCACCGTACCAGCGTGACTCCGCTTGCGGTAGCCGCCTGATGATAAAGTAGATGCAGATGCCTCGCGAGCAAACACAAGACTGTGTTCGACGCTAGCCTGTGTTGCATTAGATGAGTCCCGACCGAGGCTCTTTTTATGACTCATAAGCGGGCTGACAGGGCCGTGCCATAGTGACGGATAGATTCATTTGGCATTATTAAGTCATGCCATTTAAAGGGGCAATTTGTCAATGAGTGACATAGAGTTTGTGTGTGTGTGTGTGTGTGTGTGTGTGTGTGTGTGCAGTCACACCAAATCCCTTTACTGTAGTTCTTATTACACCAGTGACGTAGAGCTTTATTTCTTGCGGATGCTGTGTTAAGACCGGAGGGGTCTTTACTGTTTACACATCATCTCCATCACCTCTCCTGTCTCTCCTTTTGTGTGTGTCTTTCTTTTTCTCTCTAATGCCACACCTCACCCTCCCTCCCTCCCTCCCTCCCCCTCTTCCATATTTCCTTTTTTCCCCATTGGTGTGCTTTTTTCCACTGCCGCCTCCCCTGTCTCCATATGGAAATGACAGAGTAGACGAGATGGATCTGTATATTAAAGCCTAGCTGACATTAGAATTAGCATAATGTGTCGTGGCCTTAGGGCAGTACCTGCCATCTGTATTAGCCTGTAGACACACACACTCAAAATTTCATACACACACACACACACGTAGACAAAGCCCTCATACATAGACACAAACGGAGTGTTAATATAACTGTACGTTTGAAAATGTTCTCCCCACACGTTCACACAGGTTGTTAATAAACATGAAAGCATTGTAAAGTAATATGTTGGTTTACATTGATTAATACCATGTTTTTTTTTAGCATAATTTATTTGGATTTTACAATACATTAATGCTGATTTTCTTTCTCTTGGTCCACAGATAAAGATGAGCCATCCAGCTACATCTGCACTACCTGTAAGCAGACCTTCACCAGCGCCTGGTTCCTGCTTCAGCACGCCCAGCACACCCACGGCATCCGCATCTACCTGGACCACCACCCGGTCAACTGCTCCCTCACCCCCCGCATGGCTCTGCCTCCGCCCCCGTGCGCCGACGCCCTGGCCCGCTCCCCTCTCCCCACTTTCCTCGGCGACACCAACAACCCGTTCCACCTCCTCCGCATGGCTGCGCCCCTGCTCAGGGAACACCCCCCTCCCCCGGGGTACATGGAGACCCGGCTGCCTGCGACGCCGCCCTTTCTCAGCCCTCCCCCGCCCCCTAGACCCCCTCTAGAGCGGCTGGGCCCAGAGGAGATGGGGCTGCTGTCCCAGCACCCCAGTGCCTTTGAGAGGGTGATGCGGATGACCCCCATGGAGCCCCCTTCCATGGACTTCTCCCGGCGCCTGAGAGAACTGGCGGGCAACACGACCAATAACGGCGGGCCCACGCCTCCACTCTCACCTAACCGTGTGCCGCCAATGCACCGCTTGCTGAGTCCCACGCTTTTCCAGCCCGGCGCCAAGCCCCCTGCGTTTCTCACCTATCCCCCACAGCCGCCCACTCCTCAGGGGGGACACGGTTCTTCCAGCCCTCCCAACTCCCAGGGTCAGAACCAGACCCCGGGGAAATCCAAATCCTGCGAGTTCTGCGGCAAGATTTTCAAGTTCCAGAGCAACCTGATCGTGCACAGACGCAGTCACACGGGAGAGAGGCCGTACAAGTGCCATCTATGTGATCACGCCTGTTCCCAGGCCAGCAAGCTTAAGAGGCACATGAAGACACATATGCATAACAAGTCTGGGTCCATGAGTGGCTCCCCAGAACAGGGGAACAGAGAAGACGGAGGAGAGGGTGAGGAGAAGAGTAGGGAGGGGAATTCAAGAGGGATGGGGATGGACAATGAGGAGGAGGAGGAAGAAGAGGAGGAAGAAGAAGAGGAGGAAGAGGAAGAGGAGGAAGAACTGAGGAACGGGAGTCGGCCAGATTCCAACTTAAGTGAGGACTCCCAGGAGTTCAGCCAGAACAGGGAGAACGGCCCGAGACAGTGTCCCGGGGAGAAAACCCCGAGTGGGGATAGAGTAAGTGACAGTGGCGGGGTGAGCATCATGCACCCGTACAACCATCTGGACAATCACCTTAGACTTAACCCTAACAAGAGAAGCCTGGAGAGACAGCCTAACGGAGACGGCAGAGAGAGGGGTGAAGAAAGAGAGAACGAACGGGAGCAGAACAGAGGGCGAGACGAGCAGGTGGAGCAGAGGCCCGTGATGAACGGCAGGATCAGCGTATCCGAAGCAGACTCCTTCCCCGGCCTGTTCCAGCGTCGGCCCACCCCCATCACCAGCCCAAACCCCTCCAACAACAAGAGGATCAAGATAGAGAAGGAACACCTGGAGCTTCCCCCAACCTTACCCCTCATCTCCCCGGAGAACGTCTACTCTCAGCTCCTGGCTGGCTACGCCGCTTCACGCCACTTCATCAGAGAACCCTTCCTGGGATTCTCAGATTCCCGCCAGTCGCCGTTCGCCACCTCATCCGAGCACTCCTCATCAGAAACGGGAAGCCTTCGTTTTTCCACCCCGCCCGGGGAGCTCATGGAAGGGGGGAGCGCCTCGGGCAGAAGCGGTAGCAGCACCCCTCACCTCCTGCGCGGACCAGGACCCGGCAGGCCCCCGAGCTCTAAGGATCGGAGGAACGACACCTGCGAGTACTGTGGCAAGGTGTTCAAGAACTGCAGCAACCTCACGGTGCACCGGCGCAGCCACACGGGAGAGCGGCCCTACAAGTGCGACCTGTGCAGCTATGCCTGCGCCCAGAGCTCCAAGCTGACGCGCCACATGAAGACCCACGGGCAGTTCGGGAAGGAGGTGTACCGCTGCGACATCTGCCACATGCCCTTCAGCGTCTACAGCACGCTGGAGAAACACATGAAGAAGTGGCATGGCGAACATTTGATGACCAGTGAGGTCAAACTGGAGGAGGCGGACAGAGTTTAAGCCAGCGACTATTAGTCATACAGTGTACACAAACACTCAAACACACACACACACACACACACACACACACACACACACACACAAAAGCAGACACACATACACACACACACACACACACACACAAAATCCCTATAACCACTCCTTCAGCTATGGGGCTTGGCTGGATAATCTCTCTCTTTACAAAAAAATGAGACTGATTGATGTTCATCTTTTTTTCTTGTCACAGAAACTGCCACCTGAGAATATAAACAAAGGGAAACTTTAATGAGAACTTGTCTGGAATGCACAACTCGGTGTTTCTTGGCAAACCGTCTGAGGATTTTATCAGTTAGGAATCCATGGAGCCTTTCTACTGTGCAATAATTTCTGTATTTATTGGATTTTTGTAATGATATTTGGCATGTGCAGGTACATCTTTGTGGGGTTTCATATGGAGTTAGTTTTGAAATGTGCTAAAACATTTTTTTTTTCTAAAATGCGGGAAGAAGTCACAATACAAATTTTCTTTTTTTTCTTTTTTTTCTCCTTTAAGGAAGCTTATTATCATGTGTGAGTAAAATTGTGCAAAGCAGTTAGCTTTTTAAAGTAATTGTTTTCTATATTAACTGCAGCAGCGGACTACAATCCACTCCCTCATACAGGCCTAAAGCACTGAATGTCAGCCTGACAATAAAATAACACCGTGCTGGATTTTAAAAATCCAACATTATCTAGACCTGATACTTAAAATTTATTCAGGGAATTTGTCCTTTTTGAATATTGGCATGTGAATAATTTCAAAATGCAGTTACTGTATTGCTGTCCTCGGTTCAAGTCAGGACGTAAATAAAGGTTGCACTTAATGGAGGTACCTTTAAGTAATGCTCAGTACATTCCCAATGTAGGATTAAAATACCATATTTAATATGTTGAATAAGTTAAGACTACTTGTGATTAATGTGAGAAGGAGAACAGTCCTGTTTATGGTTTGTAAATATATTTTTTTTGATATGTTAAAGTAGCCCCGACTGTACGTGAAAGACGGCCTAAAACTAAACAATCAGAAGACCAGCTGCTTGCATCATCCACAGTATATGCTAAGTGTAACTACCATTCATTATTGCTTTATCAGACCCCACCTGGTTATCTCCCCCACTCCCCCATCCCACGTGTGCTTACTCAAAGGCAATTTGTTAAACTAAAAGCTACTTCAACAATTGTAACACTTTTCTGAATCATTCTCCATCTCCCTTTCCTGTCTCCGCGGCGTCTCTTTCTCTCTGACCCGGGTCGACTTCCTGCGTCCCCTCAGGATCCACAAAATGGTTCCAAATGAAACTCATATCAATATGTGTTAGCGTGCGTGTTCTCCTCTCCGCGGCGTGCTCTAAGCCTCTCTCTCCGACGGCGTCTTTTCACAGTTCACTAGCTCAGATTCATGCATTAGAGCGGCTTTTTAAAAGGAAGCCCTGTTCATTCGCCTCACACACAGCGATACGGGTTTAACTCCCAGTAACAGATTTTGAGACAGTGTGCGCGTTCGTGACTTTTGGGGATTACAGCTTTTATTTTCTGCATCGTTCATCCTGAAATGAATCTGCTAGAGAGAAAAATATATGAGTTATGATAATTTTGAGCACAGCTGCAATGGGGGGGATGGCCGGGCGACCTTGAGTAGGGGCTATTCTTATAGCAAGAATGAAAGATTGGAACTGAGAAATGAAGAAGTGTGAGAAAGAAATGGAGGGAGAGAGAGAGAGCAAGACCTTGGCCAGGGAGAGGAGTCATTCAAATGAAATTGGAAGCATATGAAAAGTGTGTTTTTTTTGTACCCAAATCTACCGGCCACATCTTATAACGGACCGTCAGAGTGAGACAGAGAGAGCGTGAGAGGGAGGGAGGCGGCGATGCCACATGAAAGGAGATTGAGAGAACATCTTTCATTTTAGCGCTGCAATTCTCAATCATCTTCACTTGAGAGTTTGACCTGCTGTTCTGGCCTATTGTCAGGTTTTATCTGCGCCATTTTGTTTCAATAGAAAAAAAAGGGATTATACTGTATCTCGAATCCTCCTTTTGTGGTTTTTTAGAAAGGAAATGATGTTGAGGCCACAGCAGCTCTTCATAAGTTAGTTATATCTTAACAATTGACACGAGAAGTGAGATCAGCTGCTTTTGGCTCACTTGCACATGTTGATGCATGAGAGCAAAAATCAAGATCCGGTTGCGTATACGCACAGTGTATTCACTCCAAGAAAACTCAGTTCAGTTTGGCCAAAATGAGGCATACAACTATGAAATATATCCGGTGGAGCCCTGACAGAGATCCAAATCATTCAGTCTTACAATATGTTTACAGTGTTGAAGTACGCCATTAATGAAATACTCTGTGTAAGTGTTTAAAAATGATAATAAAGTATTGTTTTCTCCAATGTTCTTTCAAATGTTTTTTGAATGCCATAGCAGTTTTGTATGATTATCCTGGTGGAGGGATTTTATCTTCATGTTTCTGTATGATTACTTGTTCACTGTATGGGAAGACAATTTTTTTGAAATGTAATATTGCAGAATCATGCCAGATTATTTTTTTTTTGTCTAACAAGAGTGGTGCCATTATTGACTTTTGGTCTGTATTTTTTATTATTTTATTTAATTTTTCTTTTGAATGAATTACCTGTTGTTGGTTTGGTGAAGCTATCCTCCATGGATGTAAAACAAAAATGATTTAAAAAAAATAATAATACGAGAATGAGATCCTAAAGGAAGAACCTTCGGCAGGGGAATGCATTAATGCATTGTGCGGGAATCCTTTTCCAAATCAATTTTCTGAGACATTCATGAACATTATGTTTTGTTTTTTTCCTCATGGTTGGTTGAAGGTCTTGTGACGGCACTTACAACTATAATTTGAAATGCATTTTCATATTTCACTTTTCACGACTTTCACTTACACTCTTTGTACAAAAATAGTTTCCTTGTTCTTTTTTGGGGGGGAGTGCATCATTGTGAAAAAAAAAGTGATTTCAGAACAGTACACATCTGCTGTTTTGAACATATATGTATTTTTGTAATGTGTTGAAAAATCAATACAAGAAAGCCAACACTTCAATAAATGTTGCAATTGCTCTATGATTGAAGCAACTTTTCATTCTGATTATTTCACCTTCCTTTTCTTCTACCACCAGGACTAATAACACATATTGGAACAGCTCTAGATAGATAATAGCTTTAGTGTACAGCTACAAAACTTTATTGTTGCTGTACCAACATTCTTGCTCATTCCTTGCCTGTTAAAACAGATGTTTAATCAACTTCTGTAAGCAGCTGAGCCAAAATAACATAGTTACATTAGTCAGCATTCCTTGAAAACTTTACATCCCACACAAGTGAATCATACATTTATACGCTATCAACAAGGTTACATACAAACCACCAGAAACGGCTGCTAATAATTTAGTATGACTCCTCAGATGTTGGCTTTAGGGTGTGGAACCTTGTTTTACTGCCAGTGACTGACCCACGCATGGATTTAAACTTAGAGAGATATTTATTAAAACTATACGAAACATACAAAAACCAAACAGAAACTATTATATTTTCCCTATTATTTATTCTGTATTTGTGGAATTTAGAGATTATGAAAAGATATACATCTTTAACATATAACCTATACTGTATACAGCGGTGGTTCCCAACATTTTTTTTACGTCAAGTACCCCTAAACGGACACAAATTAGACCACGGGCCCCCATTTGAGAAGATTTTGTCCCTGGATTTTTGCTTTTAGATGTTTTGTTACAGAAAGGGTATGAAACCCACAACTAAAATAGACACAAGAGAGATACGATATAGATAGAACTTTATTAATCCCCAAGGAAATTCTTTTGCCAGAGATAGCTCAAAAAATTACAACAACATAAAAATAAAAAACACAACAGAGTAATAAATAAAGTGTATAAGAGGTAATATTAACACCTGTGCCTAATATATTAACAATAGATACATTTAGTAAAATAAGTAAACTAAGATAGAGAAGTAATATTGTGCATGATATTGAAAGTAATACTGCACATGACATACTATCATTGTGTTACTTATGGATGGAATTATAGTTAAGATAAATTGCTGGGGACCCCCTCAAGGACCCCTGGGAGTCTCTGGACCCCAGTTTGAAAAACCACTGGTGTAGCCTACAGTACATGAAGCAAGATAATGAACAAGAAGTCTTCCAGAATTTGACTATTGATAGTAGTTACCACTTATACTGTTGAATGTTTAAACAATGACTCGCTTTGTACAATCAAGTTTGAGCATATTTGAAATCATTTATGTTGACTCATTCACAATAATAGAAAACACGTTTATCCTGTATCCTTGCTTTGGTGTGAAAGACTTATAACACTGTACATAACTTAAGTAGGCTTATCACAAGTAGCCTATCGCATACATTTCAAGTTGCATTCGTTACGGAGTAAAAAGCCACATGAAAAAATCCTGATAAATTGTGTGAGAATGGAAATAAAGGAGATAAATCTAGCAGCTGCAGCAGAGCATGTAAATATTATATAGATGTTATTGTCACACATTGCATTGAGCACAGCACAGCACACAATGAAAACTGAAAGTCGGTGCCTGGGCAGCTCTCCAGCTATCAATCTACACTCTGTACTTGGACCTTGCGGGGACTTGAACCGGCGACTCTCTGGTTCCCAAGCCAAGTCCTTATGGACTGAGCTACTGTCCGAATTAGAGAAACTCAGGCCTAAACTCCAGCCTAATAACCTGGGTGGCGGTAATGTGCCTTTAAGGATAATTGCCACCCGCCATTAAACAAAACGAAGAAGAAGAAGAGCAGAAGGCGCAGGATGCAGTGTTTTGTGCGGACGCAGGAGGGCAGAGCTCCATGTTGTCCAGAGCAGGTGACACTCCGGTAATAATACTTTATAAATGTTTGCAGCCGCCGAGTTCAATTAATTAATTAATTAATGTCTAATGTAGCGTAGCAACCGGCGAGCACGCTAATTGACACACCCTCATGTTGGAGACCTCTGTAGTCGCCTACAGTAGGAGCAGGCAGGGTCTAGCTAACATGTGATGCTAAATGCTAACATGCTCGAGGATTAGCTTCTTATTCTGTGTTCACTGAGGAATTTATATGCGTGAGGACTTCCTGCTGTTTGAGACGAAACGTTTTGAATGTGAGGAGCACAGTGCAGTGGGACCAGACAGCCCGAGTGGACTGGTTATACTGAGACTAGAGCTGATCCTGGAGCAGATGGTGGATGACTTGCCTTTCAGACACGTGAGTACAACCAAAGAACGTTTATTGCCAAGAAGTGAAAGTCAATTGTCAGTGCCAAACAGCATCCGCCATTATGGACTGAAAGCGACAACCGGATGCCAGTAAACGTCCGGCACTTGTACAAAAGTAAAACAACATTATTTTTTAATTTTTCTATTGTCATATTCTACCGAAATGGCCTGCATTGAACTATTAAATATTATAAATATTAATAAGCGTTTTCAGTCCAAAGTGGCGGCAGTGGCTGTTGTAAAGGAGTTTCGTCTCTGTGCTTCTTTACTCTTTGGTACAACAAACACACATCTGCTGAACTCTGCAGATGAGAACTTTATTAACCACTTCGTTGCCTAGCAACGTAGTTGCACGTGCGCGCTACAGAGTGTTAAAAATCATAGAAATATTATTGTAAAAACTGTGCAGTCTCTCCTTTGCTGTGTGATCGTGGCTCCAGCAGCTGTGGAGTTTATATCGTTTATGCATGTCCATGTTTTGGTAATGTTTTATTCTACCGTTGATTCTAAAGGATGTAAAAGTTGTGTCCATAGCTCGTTTTATTTATTGTTGATCCTTTTTGTTTAATTGTCTGAGTTTGGCCTCTTTTTCTGGTTAATATGTGTGAGGCTACACTGAGGAAAGCAGTTGTATATTTATATAATTGATAAGCAGGTGTATGCACAGACTGCAGAGTGCCTGTCTGTTGGGTCTTGTTGCTGGTGTTGTTCCACTTGTCTTTAAATTGACATTTAATCTAGCCTGTTTTGTAGCACAAAAATGTTCTTTGATTTAACAGTATTATATAATACCCCCTAACTTGCACCTTTTTAGAACGTTTAACCGACTTGAGCAGTGGTCTAAAAAAATGGGCCTGTTGTCTTACTCCTCAGTTTTGTCACATGTGACTTGTACATCAACAACAACTAAAACGGTCTTTAACTTGCTGAAGATGATGGCGCTGTCGCTGTGTGAGCTCAGAGCAACGCCCGCCCTTTTGCACATGCAGGCACTACCCAAAGGTGAAAGGTCAAGTGTGTGGTGGTGGCTGCCTGACGAATGCATTGAAAGAAAAAGGGGGCAGGGCTGGTCAAAGAACTACCAGCGAGCTACTGCAAAATGTAGTTTAACTATAGTTTGTTCACTACTCCCCGACACAAGTACTTTTTCTTTTACTTGAGTAAAATTTCTTTAAAGTAACTTTTAAGTACTTTTTTAGTACTTCTATTTGAGTACAATATTCTAGTAGTCTTTCCACCTCAGTATGTTATAAGAGGAATAGCTCAGTGCGTAGTGTAGGCGTAGGGAGTGTGTGGTCGAACGGTAGGCTACTGTAGCTCCTCAAGACCAACAGAGGTTTCCCGTGTCTTGTTTCCAGCGGCTGAGTGAGGTGACGGGGTTTAACTCCGGAGCGAGTAGCGACTCCGGCCCAAGCAGGAAAAGTTAACACAGTGGTTCTCTTTTAGTGCATGTTCGTGCATGTGAGCGTGCCCCACTGACTAGCTCGCAGCTGCCGCTCTGCACTGCTCTCATAAGGCGGTTACAGCTGATATGGCGTCGTTGTGAAGGCGTAGCACCTACCCTCTGGTTCCCCCCCCAGGTAAACACTGTTGCACCTTTAACCATGTCATATGACATGCTACACTGTAGTACACTTTAAGAACAAATATTACTGGGACCACCACAGAAATATGCAGATGAAGATTTAATATGCAGGAGTTCCCATTATCGACACTACCACTGACTATACCTGTAACTATTTGGCCACAATTTAGCACGTTGACCAAACACCAGCCATAGTTTCCACTTCGTCTTGTTCAGTCATAAGAGGGAATGCAAACTGGAGTTGGAGTGTGATGTCTAAAGGTCTCTGAGTTGATGTTTTTATGGTTGAAATTCAAGAAATACCTATCAAGTTGTCAGTGAGGAATCTCTCTAGCTTGCAGTTAACGTTCTCGGGGCAAGACAAGACACAGATAGATGGTAGGCGCTGAATCTTGATCCGAATCTGACAAATAACATTTTCACATTGTGCTACTATACCAGTGCATTGATTAAAAACTCCTTCCAAAATGTTACTTCAGAGATGACTGCTAGTACCACACAAAACACAAAGTACAAAACAATACAAATGAGAGTGTGACTCCCAGCTTTTATTTCTGAAGGTAGCTGTTGACAGCCTCATGCTTCATAAATGAGTCCTGGCATGAGTGTGGGGACCCATCAGGTATTTCTTGATATCAGGCCAACAGCAGTCAAGCCTGTCCTCGCTTGAGCCTCCAGGCCATTGGATAGCATAACAGAAACAGTGCATGAACAGTGTGTGTGTGCGTGTGTGTGTGTGCGCTAGCGTAAAGAGAAAGCAGGAGAAGAGACACAATAGAGTGGAGATAGAGGAGTGAAGAAAGGAAAGAAGGCCTGCGCAGGCAGGGCGGGTTTGTGTGAGAAAGTCAAATCAGGAGGAATTCTCGATGGTTGCCAGCTCTTGCCACACACAAGGACCCGCGAAGTGTCTCGGTGTCACAACATTACGCATGGTTCAGTGTAAAAATATAATTATTACGTCAAAATATTCTGAAAATAATCAAATCTGCTTACACAGATGATGTTTGGAGGATTTGCAGTAGGGATTGTGACTTTTCCCAACTCCGTGTGTGTGTGTTTGTGCCTGGAGGCTGACATCTGGGTGCCATGTTGATGATTCTGGTCTTCTGGTCAGCAGAAATGTGCATGTTGAGAAGATGTCACATTCCCACAGCTCTTATCCTAGCAATGGCACAACTATTGACATAGCAATTGCAATAGCATGACTTCCTGCAAACGGTTAGCGGCTGCAGATGTTTTTAATGATTCCAAAAAAAAAGGTAAAAAAAAAAAAAAGGATTAAAGCTCATAATGTTAAGTGAACTTCTCTCTGTCTCTTTTCACATATCTATTTAAAACACAACACAACATAACATAACATAAACGAGGCAATTCGTATGGCATTACACACATTTTTCTTATCAAATTGACATGTTGCAGAAAAAAAGTTGTTTATTTGTCTAGAGAAAATTGTAAATCATATCACAACCCCAAGCGTCTTATTATAAAACTTATTTTGGCAAAACCTTACACCCACACTGAGCTGTGTATTTTTTTAAAGGGCCACTCTCCTTATAATCAGAGGCCACACAAATGTGTGCTCACAGACGAATTCCGGCCACTTCTCCGCCACCAGCCCATCTTGCACAGTTCACATGTGACGTGAGGTTAAGAGCCTCTCTTTTAAGCTTGTTTAGGAGAAGGCCCCCCTCCTGTGTGCCCAGCTCCGTGGGAGAAAAGTGGCCCCGAGCGCCAGCGGCGAGGAGGTGCCGTATCCTCTTCACCAGAAAGCACTGGGCAGAGGCCCTATAGTCACAGACAGAGAGTCGCGGAGCGGGAGATGGGAAATCATGGTTTGGAGTAAAACCACGTCCTCGGGGAACAGGGTGTCAGCAGGGATTGCGGTTCACGTCCTGGGCCACACAGAACCACAAGGCCACCGCAGAGACCTGACTTTCCACTGGATCACAGGGCTCAGGCCCCACTGGCCTCTCTGTAGATATCCAGTTACTAATCTACTGGCCCTGACCAGTACCCAGTCAAACGGCGCTGCCCGCCCAGCAAGCAGACTGGGCTTCGCCCTGCGACACAGAGTAAATCCGGCCCAGCTGGCTGCTCTTGGGAAAAAAACGGGGGGAAAAAGGAGGGAGGAATGGATGGATGGGGGGGGAGAGCAGGGAGAGCAATTTAGAAGGGTGGTCAGGAGACAGAGAGCAGTGTGGTCGAGCGTGGTCACTCAACAGCTGTGGCTTCGGAAGATTCTCTCTTCTGGGAGAGTCTGACCCAAAGGAACAAAGGCTTTGCGGTCGTGTCGAGCGTGTAACTAAAGGACAGGAAATGCAGACTTTTTCAGAGGGAGGAAAAACACTAAAGCCACTCGGTGGGAGGTTTTGGTCGTTTACGGCGCAATCATGTCGTCAAGTATCAAAACGGCACTCATCTCAAAACAGAAATGACAACTCATGGTTGCTATAATTGCCCTCCCTTACAGGATATTCAGAGAATTCCATAACTATGAAAAACAAGAAACTTCCTTTAACTCACGTTCACTTAATTATTATTCTGTATGTAGCTCATGTTATGTACCACAGACATCTCACATACAACTGTATTGTAACATTACTTCTAAAAGATCCAATAAAAAGAATCCAGTGTTTGACAATCAGACATCATAGTTTCTTTTAAACTCTTCTAAATTGCAAACGATGAGACAGACGAGTGAATCTTAGACTGTATATAAGAAGTGGACGTAGTCACCGTGACGTCACCCATTGGTTTGTGGACTGCTGTTTTGAAGCCTCGAGTTCGGCGTTTTGGCCGTCGCCATCTTGGTTTTTGGCTGTCTCCATGTTCTTTTTTTGCACGCCAGAAGTGACACGAGAGGGTGGAGCTAAGTACAACCGAACGCTGAATAAGAAATTTTTAGGCGACCAAAAGGTTCTAATTAACTTTCATGAACTGAAAACACACTGTGAAAGGGTTAAAGTTGTAAGACGAAAACACGGAAAACTCCTAGACTGGACAACGCCATGATAGCGACCTGTCAATCAGAAGGTAGCCACGCACGATATTATTGCCTTTTTTGTTTTTTGCAAATAACTTAAATTATTCTGATTTTAGTGCGATTGTTGGTGCCTTCAAATAGGGTCGTGTTTACCTTGTTCACGAGAAGAGTTCACAAGTTGTGACGCATTTGTTGATGTTATCAGAAATGGAAGTTCATTTTTCGGTGCATAAGTTAATATTTTCTAATTTTAGTCGTATGTTGTTTTTCTTCATAATTTGATATGTCTGAGGAAAGTGTTGATATTCCCAACGGCCTCATCTTTTTCCTCTGTCATTTTGCCTTTGCATTTACTGCATTAGGTTACCAACTTGCTAGCTTTTTAAATTGTTAGCCTCTGTGGCCACCAAATGCAGACAGAAACGTTAATATTGCAGTTGCTTAGCAGCGGTGTTCTCATGACTTAAAGTGGCAGTAGGCAACAATTTTTTGGCATAATTTGGCAAAAATTCCATAATAACCTTTCAGCATATTGTAATTCAAGTGGTCTGAGAGAAAGCTAGACTTCTGCTCCTCCTCATGGCTCTGTTTTCAGGCTTTAGAAAAATCTAGCCCGTGACGGCAGATTTTGATCAATCACAGGTCATTTCAGAGAGAGAGAGCGTTCCTATTGGCTGTGCTCCGGTCATGTGACCGGAACTTGGCTTCCTTCAACAGATTTTATAATGGCGGCGGAGTCACAAACTTTCTAATTTTACAGCTAAACAGTACACTACAAGATGATTCTGAAAACATTTGAGGCGAGAAATAGGCATAACAGTAACAGAATATTGATTCATATTTGATCAGCGCTGCCTAGTTTGACCGTTTGGTCGGAGATCGCGAGTGATTGACAGCCGGCTCTCATAGACTGCAGCTGGACAGCGGACCTTGTTTTCCTCCGGTAAGTGAAATCCTTCAGATGCCATTAGGAGCACCGGAGGACACAGTAGGACACAGAGGAACATCATTTTTTTCAGGTTACCTGTTTCATGTACAACTGTCACGATATAGCGGCCACTTTCTAAAAATAACTTTTTTAAATCATATTTGCGCCAATCTCGCATACTGCAGCTTAACCACTTGAAGGCCAATCATATTGTGTACACGACTTCCCATCTTGTAAATACGAGTTCACGAGTTTCATTTGAAGGCACCAACAAATAAGTTGTATTGTAAGGCATTAAATATAACGTATATTGTTGCTTTTTAAATGACAAAGATGACAATTTTAAAACTAATTAAATACTTAATTATTATTATATTATATCATATATATCGTGTTAAATGCAGAAGAGCATTGAGGCGCAGCTGGGTTTTTTTTTTCAGCTGAGACGCTTTGGTTGCGTCTGGTTGCTATGATACGGAATATTCGCAGAAGTAAAAATGTCAGCTCAAGGTGGAGTACTTGGCTCTGAATGAAGGGAAGGCTGAAGCACGTAGGTAGAGAGGAAAAACCAGAAAAAACACCAAACGTGCAGCGCTCAGCGCAGGATAGACGCTCAGCACCTCGACACTCTGCTGCAGTTTGTAGCGTAGTGTAAAAAATACGCATAACACTCCCATAGCAAAGAGTTAAAAAAAGACAAAGACGTGAACATGGCGGTTGTTTGCCATCCTTTGCGGTCGGCTTGTCAATAGCGCAGTATTGCAATATTGCGGATATTACGACAGCCCTAAGCCACGCCCTAAAGCATACCCGGCTTTATGGTCTCTTTGACTCTAAATGGGACCATAATTTACTAAATGAACATCATGCTGTATTGCAGAAGTCTTGAAACTAGCGATTGAGACCATAAACTCATGTTTACAATGTTTACTGAGGTAATAAATCAAGTGAGAAGTAGGGTCATTTTCTCATAGACCTCTATACAATCAGACTTGTTTTTGCAACCAGAGGAGTCGCCCCCTGCTGGCTACTAGAAAGAATACAAATCAAGGCACTTCCACATTGACTTCACTTCTCACACCCGGAGGTAGCCCACTGGAGTGAATGGACATGACTGGTGTGATCCACTTTAACACTGATTTGCCTTCAACCAAGTTTATCACTAAAACAACTCAGTGGGTTATGACTGCACAAGCCTTCTAAACGCCGGCCGTCACCCCGCCATGGACACACAGTCAAGCGAAACGTTTATTTATCTTTGCGCTCCAGCCACACCCTTAGCTGTCTGCGTATTTAAGTCGGCTGCTCATCACTCGCTCCGACTGTCATAACCTCACTTGTATCTATTTTCATTTCTCAGTTCTTTGTTCTCGGTTTCCTCTCCCCTCGCCCCTCGCCTGCTTCTACTTGATTGTTTCCTCCCAGATGAACTTTCTCTCCTCATAGCTCCCCTCTCCTCTTCACCTCCCCTCCTCTTTTTTTTTTTTCAGAGACTTTTCTCTCTTGTCCCACTGTCAGCGTAATTCCACTTGTGTCAGACCTCCCAGAGGGGCCCAGACACAGGTAGCTACCGCGGTGGGGAAGCTCCTCTGCTGTCGGCTTCCTGACGCCCGACCTGCCCCCCCCCCCCACTCCTGCACACACACACATGCACACCTTGCCTCAGGGGGGTCAGTGTCATTGTTGGCATTGGGCACATGCTCGTCGTGGTGCAATATTAAATCTTCTCATTTGATTTGGACTGTAATTATGTCGTAAAAACAAACTGGCTGTGAAGCCGTAGCCCGCCAGTGTGATCTACTTTCATCAAGTGCAGACTGGCTTAATTATAGAGTACGCACATACACCCATCTTTCACTGGGCAGCTTTTCCTGCTGCTCCTTTAAGCCATCACATTCTTTTATTGTGCGTTAATCACAAGGCAATTGGGCCGTTCGCGATGGCTGGGGGTAGACTTTTAACACTGGTCTGTACACATCCTGCGAATTGTGGGGGGAAAAAAAAGAAAGTTAAGCAGTTGTACATGGTAATGGAATCTGATGCCTCCTCTATTTCTGCGGTGTACTTAATGATATGGTTTTCATACCACAAAGGTATTCAAATGTGAGGGATCTCTGCTGAGAATAAAGGATTCGCTGTTCTTTGTGCACTTCAAATTGAGCGTGTGAGGTTAGACAGATAAATACGTAAATTTGACAATAAATGACCAAATCTCATCAAAGGGAAATCACGCTGATGTGAACGACTGTAAATAAAACTTAGATCTTTTCCCCATGGGACTTTATTTCTGTTTCATTATCTTAAGAGGGAGCCATAAAACACTTGAAGGAATAACACTCAAGTACGAAGATCTATGAATTTTATGGGCAAATTATTTCCTCATATAGCCGCTGCTTTTTATCTGCTTTTTTTTTTTTTTTTTTTTTTTTTTTTTTTTACAGCCAGACATCTGAAATACATGTTTGTTTAGGCCTGTATATGCCACATGGTTAAGTCAAACCAGATTCCACCTTCACATCAACTCGCACAGGAGGACGCCAGATGCCAAATCGCAACATATGGCAATATGTATATTAATTTTTTTTTTTTACTGCGCTTCATGCAATATGTTTTGGAGCACTGCTTCAAATCAGTCAAACGATTAAATGATTTTGCACTGTGTCTTATATGTTTTAAACTGATCTTCCGTTTATAGGATTTTTGTAATATTATTAAGGTTATTATGAAGTCAGTTATCAGTAAGGACTTATATTTGATCATTAACCAGTGTGTGTGTGGACCAGTGTGTAACAATTAGGGGGATCTATTGGCAGAAATGGAATATAATATAAGTATGTTTTCTTTAGTGTATAATCACCTGAAAATGACCTTTGTTACCTTTGAATCAGCCGTTAATATACATAGGAAGTAGGGCTGCACTATTATGGCCAAAATGCTAATCCCGATTATTTTGATCAATATTGAGATCATGATTATTTATCACGATGATTCATAGATTAGGGACAAAATATTTGTATTGCAATTTCACATTTAAATAAACAAAGCGCTGCTTTCACTTCCACGTTGTGCTTCATTCCAACCGTCACTATTGTATTTTTATTTAAATATTTGCTTGGATTAAAGAAAAATCTTGGCATTAGTAGTTCTAATTGTATATTATAAGTTGCTTAGAGCTAGTGTACGGAAGTTAAACAGGTCATATTTCTCTCTCTATTATCTATTTTATATTGCTGTGAAAACATCTCCTTCATACAACTGGATTTATTAAATTTTCTCGCCAAAAACTACATTTTACAAGATTACATTTGAACGCATCATGATAGCGTTATAATTTACTATCGCCCAATACTCATTTGTACTGAGTAGAGCTTGAACGCATCATAATGTAACTCAATGGAACCTCAGGTAGCGGCGCTGTTTAGCTCCGTGCTGTCAGCAGATGAGCCAGTCACTGTGATTACTCTGAGCAGCATCATGGGAATGAATTATGATAAGTGTCCGATTAAGTTAGTTGTTCAAAATGTTTTTAAGGTTGTTCCTCCTAGGCTTATTTTGGATTTCAGTTGTGACAAATTGCAGCTTTTTTCACTAACGCTGAAGTTCTCCCTTTTGTCCCCCCATCCACGTCCGCATTGTTAGAATAATTTGGATATGGTGCGGACAGGCGAAAACCCGCCGCACGGAACCCCCACGAAGTGACGTGTCTGATGGTGTAACGTCACATTGGCCGTGCGGACACTCGCGGCCCTCGCGGATGCGGCAAGCATAAATCAAGCATTACTCGCTCCCCTCACTCTCTCTCTTGCTTCACCACTCACCTCCCACACACGCTCTAAGCACTCTACTCTACAACAACTGGCTCTAGAGAGGGCCATTTGCGTTTTCGCGTCGGCCACCGTAGCAATCCTACACGCTTGGCACACGGGAGAAGTTGTAATCTGTAACCTCACCGCTACCCCCAGATCCTACACGCTGTTCCTTTAAAATAATAATAATAAAAAAAGGAAAGTCACAAAAAAAATGAGAATTGACAAAAATCTGGAAGCAGTTATTGTCTCAGAATAAAACCCAGGCTACAATTATAATCTTGATGCTCAGTGCCTAGTAATAAGAGAACACAGCAAGGGTTTATGTGAGAGATGAGTGTGTGAGGGAGGGATAAAGGATTGAGCCGTCTGGGGACTGACCCCTTTATGTCTTAATAGTTGAGCTGAAAAAGAGGGGAGACTATGAAAGCTGAAGGGTCACCGAGGGAGAACTCCCTCGTCTTTGTCCCTCTCCACCGGCCTTTTAAGATGGGTTCATCTGTGTTGTGACAGGTGTGTGAAGTGGGCACCTTACTAGAGGTAATTGCCATTTCTCTCCTGTGGGTCATTGTTTGTCCCTATGCCTGAAAAGACCATTAGAAAAAAAAGAGGATTTTTAGGTTGTTACAGTGCCAGAGTTAAGAGATGAAGACTTTGTAATTCTCTTGTTCTCTCAGGAATAAATTGAATAAAAATCACAATTATAAAATATTCCGAGTGTATTCATTAACGGCGTGGTGTGCTGTACATAAACACACCCTGCTGATGCTGCTGTTCTTTAGCTGGAACAGACTGCTGTGGCTTCGCTGCAGAAACCATTACGGTGCCACCGAGGAGAGTCATAAAGGTGATTAACAGCTGCTTCTAATTAAAGATCAATGGAGACTCTTTCGGAGGTGATTTGTTATATGAATTAGGATGCCCACTGTCCATTAATGACATCAGGCAATGTCACTGTAACAGATTGGCTATTGATTCACCCTTGTTTGAGACACAGCTCAAGCCAAACTATAGATCATCACGTTGAGATTTGTTTATGAATGCCCCTTTATTCACAGTGTGGTAAAAAGTCAGACACCCAACCCCCCCATGTGTTTGAAAATGCATGGCTTTTATTTAATGTATACATTGCATCAGAAGATGGATATGTGGCATACGTCTTTCTAATGCCAGAGCTGAGTTGGATTTGAAAACCTGGAGTGCAACGCTCCCACAGCCTGATTCAGTAATCAGACATTACAGATCAGCAATGCATCACGGGGGGTAAGTGGGCCACAAAAGCACCAAGTTGTAGAGTTGATTTCATATGACCATTATTCTAAACACATACGAGGTAATTTTATGCACTTTAAATTTTAAGGTTCTGAGCTACTTACAGTTAAAGATCGTTCTCACGGTGCACATATTGATTTGTCGTAGGAGGAAGAGCACAGGTATGATATTTATTTTGTGCCATTGTGTGCCAGAAAATTCGATACCAGAGCCCTGGAGCTGGCTCTCCTAAAATGGAATTAGTATAAGAAGATACCTTTGTTACACATTAGGTTTTATTTTATCCTTCCTGAAAGCATCAACACTGTGCCTGGACAGGCAATAAACCCTTATTTTGGTAACATGTTGGGGCAGGGGATATTTATGAACCCAAGTTCAGTTCTTGAAACCAGGCATTTAAAAAGCAGAGTGCACCATCGAGTGTGAATAAAGGCAGAGCCCCCCTGGTTTTAGTCATCTTAGTCAGCAACTTATGGTGAAAATCATGCAGTTATGGTCATCCAATACAGATAGTTAATAGTTAAGTGTGACATGCTCTGCTATAGATTTCAGACACCGCCTTTCTATTAAACTGCATACATCATCAATGTTCAGCTATTTGTGAGGACTGACGACCTTGAGGCCAAGATAAACCATTGCACGCTGCATTTAGTGTGCAAGGCAACGTCAGGCGCAGCCGGCATGGCAGGACTACATGCACACACTAGACGCCGATGCGGTTGTGCTTCACGTCGCCATGAGTGAGTCTACGACTGCAAGGCACACAAAAATGGCTGCTCTGACCATCCTGTTAAATTGATTTGAATGCCCGTTCTACTCCATTTCAAAGTATTGCATTAGTTACTGCCTTGTCAGTGCCTCTTGGCTGGACTAAACATTGAAAACCAGGGCAAACACACAAGTTTAGAGATTTTATTTTATTGACTTGAGAAGACTAGATCTGCAGGAATTCACCTAGTATCCAACCTGAAAGATAATAAAGTTAATCTCAAGCTGTGAAAATATTCTGGTTGCTGTGAAGCACATAACCATATCTTGCTCGGGCTTCCCTGGCGGTGTAAGCGGCGAGTAAGAACCTTGTGCACCAACTCCTCTGTAGGACTGGTTTTGTCCAGTCACTGCACCACTCTGACCATAGTTCGTGCTCCCAACACTCTGTGTTACAGGTTGGCTGGGCTGCTCGACGGTCTGAGGTTGAAAAGCTTGGATGGTCTCGACCTCCTGTGCGCTGGGATAGTAGTACTTTATGTAGTGAGTGTCTTGCTAGCGATTGAATCCTGATGAAGGTGAATCCCCCATGCGGAAACTTCAGCAGTAAGTGTATCAAAGTTGGTCCACTTGTCTAGTTTCCTGCAAATGTTATGTTGGACATTGTAGTAGGTGCATTAGATTACACAGTTTTGTACCCATAGTACAGCATTCTTAGTCCTTAGTCATCCGCCTTAGTTTATGTTTTTGTTGTCTGTGTATTCCTTGTTATTCTGGCGTTTCACTTTTCCATGTAGGAATCTCATTCAACATGAAAGATCTAAACACAAATTTCTATGTGTCTGAACAGTTAGAAATGACTCACTTTTTGTCAAATAGTATAATACCTACCCATACGGGGGGCGGCTGTGGTTCAGGGGTAGAGCGGGTTGTCCACCAATCGGAAGGTCGGCGGTTCGATCCCCGACTCCTCAAGTCCACATGTCGAAGTGTCCTTGAGCAAGACACTTAACCCCGAATTGCTCCCAAAGGCTGTGCCATCGGTGTGTGAATGAGTATTTAGATTAGATCCTGATGGGCAGGTTGGCACCTTTATGACAGCCTCTGACGTCAGTGTATGAATGTGTGTGTGAATGGGTGAATGCTGACATGTAGTGTAAAGCGCTATATACTGTAAATTTAAGTCCATTTACCATTTACCAAACTATAATACAGTTATTGGGGTAGATCGTTTTAAACCTGCAATGATTAATCGCTTAGTTGTCAACTATTAAATTAATCGCCAACTATTTTGATAATCTATTAATCGGTCTGAGTAAAAATTCTCTGATTCCAGCATCTTAAATGTGAATATTTACTGGTTTCTTTACTCCTCTATGACAGTAAACTGAATATCTTTGAGTCGTTGACAAAATAAGACATTTGAAGACGTCATCTGGGGCTTTGGGAAACACTGATCGACATTTTCTGACATTTTATAGCAAAACAACTAATCGATTAATGGAGAAAATAATCGTCAGATGAATCGACAATGAAAGTAATCGTTAGTTGCAGCCCTAGATCATTTTACTACATCTTTTAGTACATCTTTGTTTCATTTAATCCTTTAGCAGTTTTTTTTCAAGTTTTACTTTGTTAAAAAGAAAGAAAAATTAGCAGAATTTTAACAAGTTAAAACATAAAGGAAAGATGTAATCTTTATGTAATCTAAACAGACATGATGAAATCATCTGTGCAAACCTGAAACTACAGTTATTTTGTCACATAAAGAAGAAAACTTTGACCCAACCCATGACCTGAAGAATATATCCTGAAGAGACTGATAGACTGCACTGCTATACAAGACATCTAAATGTGTTTGATAGTGGCACATCCCTTCATTAACATCTCACTCCTCCGTACCCAGCTTGAGACTGTGCCAAATGTGCCGTGGTTCTGCATTGTGACAATTTCCGGCACTTCAGATGTGTATTTCCTGGCTTTCTAATCAGAATGCTATTTTGTATCTCAAAAGGGGCTCCATTCAGCCCGACATTAACAGCCCTCGTCTGTGATAATGTGGAGGCTTCGGGCCATAGGCCACCAGCTGCATCCACTTGTCAGTCTTTGGTACGGATGCCCTGTCTGTCTGCTGTGGCGAATGAAACTCGTGGACTAAATTGGCACTTATTGTGCAAAATGATTTTATGTACGCGTTTTTAATGTGCCTCATCCAATTCCTTAACATGGTTTAATTATATCTGCTGACAGCCATCTCAAATTTTCAAATGATTTAAATGGAACGCTCCTGTCCCTCTTGTAATTTATGTCTTTGAGTGGCCAGCGGAGACCAAATGGAAAAGGCTATAGATCTTTGTATCAAACCCGAACACTCGCAGGCAATTTATCCAAATCTGCGGGATTTTCTGTGCATCTTATTAGTTTTCTCGTACAAATCAAATGAAGAGAACTCAATTATGATGGATCAATAATTCAGCATTCTCAATTATGCTTTAATTGTAAGAAGCAATATCAGCCAATCTTATTGTGTGGATAGGTGTTGTTGCTCTGCAGAGCTTTAGCTGATTGTTTATATGAGATTAGAGCTGTGCATCAAGGAAAAGATCAGGCAATGTCACAGAGCCTCGGATAGCCAGCAAGTGACACACTCCCGCACACACTCAGAGACTCCAGGATACACACACACACACGCTCTTAATGACACAAACACGTAACATAAAGCCAAATGCTGCCACTAAAATTTGCATGGTGCTCAGTAATGCATTAGTGAACATCACTTGGCAATCTGTTCATACGGGCTTAATTGGATTTTAATACCGCCTCTGATCTTGTTTTCTAATTAACGGCGGTGGCTGGCAACCAAGCAGAACCATGCACCCAGCAACACCTTTGATCCCGGCCATATGGAGTTCCTCCAAGCACGCCGGGGATGTAAAAATCCCTCACCTAGACGTGGGCGAACAACAGGCCCCCGAATCAAAATGGATGGGGTGAGGAAAAATGAAGGAGGGTGGAGAATGGAGGAGTGTGGCAAGGGGTGTTGAAGGAGGAGGGGGCGGCACAAGGTGGCGGTGGGGGTGGGCAGTGGCATGTGTCATCCACACATCCCGGCGGCATTGTTATTGATTAATTTCTCTCACGATCAGTTGTGATCACAGATACATAAAACATGAGAGGGGGGACCGAATGCCTGTACACCTTATCATCCTTGCCGCCATTCGACACCCCTTCCTTGCTACGAGGAAATGTCAATAGCTTCTCTAATCTGTTTACTTCTCCCCTTGTGGCCACTGCTTTATGCTTTTGATGAAGGGCTGCCAAAAATGTGTCCTTTTCTACCCTTGCTTTTCCCTGTTTTGGCAGACAGAGTGCGGGTATTAAAACTTTACATCTGCATAGTCACCCCGGCTCCCTCGCTGTTATTTAAGTTGTTTAAAAGGATATCGCTGAAATACCCAGAGCAGCTTGTAAAATCCAGATTATTTAAGAGATATTAAGACAGCTTTGGGCCTCATTTCTGTATACTCAGCCAGTTTGGGGAGGCTTGACGTGGCATCAGCATATTGACCAAAGCCACCCATGCAGCCTCAGCACCACAGGTTTTATGTTAGGCAACATATCATAAGTGGAAGCATCTAATTAATTAATGTTCATGGTGCAATCAAGGATGGAGAAATTCCTTCTGGAAAAAAATATATAATATTGAATATTTTCAAATGTCATGAAATTACATATCTTTTAAGCTTTAACCTTCCTCCTACTCTTGACACGTCTCTAGTGAAAGTGCATGAATCAGTCAGACAGGGTGGTGTAAAAAGGCCTTATCAATACACCAGTATCTCATTAAAGGTCTTATTGAATACATTTTTATGTAGATGAATATTTAAAAAAAAAAAACATCCACAGAGCTTTTAGAAAGGTGCAGAATAAAAGTAATTATAATTAAATAATATTATAATTGTGAACTAATCATTTAGAAAAATGTTGACGGGTCCAAAATGAATGTTTTGTTTATCTCTGTGAAAGATATCTGACGTTTGGTTCGCACTTCTTACAAGGCTTGTGAGTCAATAGTATAAAGATGTTGGTATCACGTGGTATCTCTGTGTCGTCTCGTCAGTGATCAAGTTGCGAGTTGGTGTGAGAAGCAACTGGCAGAGTTTGAATTTTAAGTGCCTGGCAGCCACTTGTTGTGAAGTGAATGCAATGGAACGGGGCAGGGAGAATGCGACATCTAGTGGCTGAATGTTATCAATGTTGTCAAGAGCACCTTTAAAGGAATAGTTTGACGTTTTAGGAAAAACACTTATATGAGAAGATAGAAGACACCACTCTAATGTGTGTAAGATAAATATGAAGCTACCGCCAGCGTCCAGTTAGCTTAGCTTAGCACAAAAACTGGAAACAGCCTGGCTCTGTGTAGCAAAATCTGCCAACCAGCTCCTCGAAAGCACATTAATTAACACGTTGGTTATTTAATCCGTACGAAAACCAAAGTGTAAATCAACAGGTAATGGTTTTACCGGGGGTTATGTGCACGACCATTTCCTGGCTGGGAGCAGTTACTTCTGCAGGTTGCCAGGCAACCTCATGGTGATGCCAAGACTCCTGTAAACAAAATAAGATATGATGTCTTAATTAGTGAGCTTTAGAGGTGCTGGCAGGCAGATTTTGTTACCTTTGGAGCCAGGCTAGCTGTTTCCCCCTGTTTCCAGTCTTTGAGCTAAGCTAAGCTAACCAGCTGCTGCCCATAGCTTCATATTTATCGTAAAGACATGGTAGTGTAAGTATTCTCATCTAACTCTCGGAAAGAAAGCGCATAAGCATATAGTAGGATCAAGATGTTTTTCAGTAAAAATTGTCCATAAAAGACACCTTCTAAAGTACATTTTTTAAAAAAAACTTTATTTGATCATATTTCTGGTAGATCATGACCAGATCTGGTCGTGTTCTACCCAGATCTGGTCTTATTCTACCAAGATCTGGTCGTATTCTACCCAGATCTGGTCGTCTTCTACCCAGATCTGATCGTCTTCTACCCAGATCTGGTCGTCTTCTACTCAGATCTGGTCTTATTCTACCCAGATGTGGTCGTCTTCTACCCAGATCTGGTCGTCTTCTACTCAGATCTGGTCTTATTCTACCCAGATGTGGTCGTCTTCTACCCAGATCTGGTCTTCTTCTACCAAGATCTGGTCTTCTTCTACCCAGATCTGGTCGTCTTCTATCCAGATCTGGTCTTCTTCTACCCAGATCTGGTCGTCTTCTATCCAGATCTGGTCTTATTTTACCCAGATCTGGTCGTCTTCTATCCAGATCTGGTCTTATTTTACCCAGATCTGGTCTTATTCTACCCAGATCTGGTCTTATTCTACCCAGATCTGGTCTTATTCTACCCAGATCTGGTAGTCTTCTACCCAGATCTGGTCGTCTTCTACCCAGATCTTGTCGTCTTCTACCCAGATATGGTCTTATTCTACCCAGATCTGGTCGTCTTCTACCAAGATCTGGTCTTATTTTACCCAGATATGGTCTTATTCTACCCAGATCTGGTCGTCTTCTACCCAGATCTGGTCTTATTTTACCCAGATCTGGTCTTATTCTACCCAGATATGGTCTTATTCTACCCAGATCTGGTCTAATTCTACTCAGATCTGGTCTTATTCTACCCAGATCTGGTCTAATTCTACTCAGATCTGGTCTGATTCTACACAGATGTGGTTGTCTTCCACTCAGATCTGGTCTTTTTCTACCGAGAGCTGGTCTTATTCAACTCAGATCTGGTCATCCTCTACTAATGTAATGTCATGATCTACCAGAAAGTAAAATGTACTTTAGAAGGTGTCTTTTATAGACAATTTTCATCAAAACATCTTTCCGTTCAAAAGTTAGGTTTTCACTCGACTTACTACAAAAAGTGTCTTCATACATGATTCTAGTTCCTCTGGTTCAAAAGTTAATTTTGATTTTGACCTGGGGGCTGATTTTTTTTTTTTCATAAAGGGTCCATAGAAGTCAAATCAATCATCAAAACATATTAGCTTGACAACGGTCACAGAATTGATGTTTTTGACCCCACTAATATTTCCCAAAATGTCAAACAGTTTCTTTGAGACCCAGTCTGTGTTCTTGGGTTGGTTTGTTTGTGTGTGTCACCTTTTTGCAGACTGTGTAAGTTACAGTATTTAGGCCAACTGGAGGCCGTGGAAATTCCTAGCATTTTACATGAGGTAAAAACAGTGTGCAGCATATCTGTGAGAATGATGTCATGTAAAGTCAAGGCAGCTGTATATTCTTGAAGACATTTCACAAGTCATCCTGCAGGCTTTAGCAGTTCTACTGATTGGTGGGGGGAGGTCACCAGTATTTAACCTCTATGGGTGGTTAGAACCTTAACTCCAAGTGAGCGTAATGATAATACACAAGACAATATGGCAGTCATCCATGCATGGTGATTTTATTTAGTTCAGCAAGCTGCCATTTCACTGCTGTCTGACAGAAAGCAGCTCATTAACTATGCACATCAATTAAAAAAACCTGAGCAAA
This sequence comes from Sebastolobus alascanus, assembly GCA_916701645.2. NCBI lineage: Eukaryota > Metazoa > Chordata > Actinopteri > Perciformes > Sebastidae > Sebastolobus > Sebastolobus alascanus. The sequence goes on along the minus strand of CAKAOJ020000011.1, from coordinate 6,331,788 downwards.
TGTGACAAATTTCATATTTGCAACTGTTTGATTGACAGCCAGAAGGATGGTGTTATTTTTCCCCAATACTGACGGGATACAATGTTTTGGGTATGTTTACATTAACACGCCCTGTATGAAACAATATCATTACACCAGGGATTCTGATAGTAGTTTATCTTAAAGTGTTGATCACGGCAGCAGCAGCAGCTCTGATTAAAGAGTGTTTAAGTCGACACAGACACGCTGCTGTTTGGCAAATCTCTCCGTCTTTAATTCTTACTTGTGCAGAGAGGCACTCTGACATCATATGGCCTTCTACAACAACAGCAAAGACGAGGGAAGGCCTTAAAGTCCCCGCTAGTGATTGCACCTGAATAATGATGCCTTTTTACATGCTGGCTGTTTGTCCTTCACAGGGCAATTATTTGTACAATGTGTATATACTCTTTTGAAGAGGATTGTGACATATTGTGCCCTGGCTAATGACTAGAAATGCATCAAAACTAAAGTGGGGTTTCTAATGAAGATGGTTGACAAGGCCTGAAGGCCTTCTCTTTCTTTTGTATGGAACTCTTTTCTTTTTGTGAAAACAGAAATCCTTGCCCTCCTTAAATTATCAAATTGTCCTTCGACCTTAGCGTGTCACGAAGTTTCTCGTCTTTCTATCAAAGACACTTTCAAGCACATTGAACGCTATGTTTATTTAAGTGGTATACTTGATTTTGTCCTTTATTTTACAACTTAATGGATGACAGGTATGGCCTTAGCTGATGTTTGAAACAATCACATGCTAATGACTAACTCAATTCCTTCCATGCTAACGCTGCTGTATGCTTGCCATGTCTACATATTAAACGTGAATAGAAAAGTTAATTGCAAACATTGCTCGAGTCTGAAAAGATTCTGCAGCCGCTTAGTTTTTAATTAATCGTGTTTTAGCATTATATACATTACTGTAGGTCTCAATACCTTCTGCAGCTCCAACGTATATAAGTACGCCAATATTTACATCAATATTTCATTTGTTTAAGAGCCTTTGTGGAAAATAGAGAAAATTATCTTATAATATCTGATATATAAGGAAGCTGTTTATACACGTCATTACATTGTTGTCTGGTAGAGTATACCTCTCTCATGTCTTACAGTGTGTTACAGTACAGTCCATTCCCACGTCAGCTGGCCCGTTGCCCAAAAGCTGCTCCACCTGTTTGTCTGACAGTGACACACAGGCCTGTTATTCAAACTGTTAGCACAGACAAAAGGTTACAGAACATAACAACCTCTGCTATGACATTATTTTAACAGCAACTAAAGAAGTTTCTTTGGAAACCTCTTATATAATAGTATAGTGATCACGTCTGTCTGGGTCAAATTAATCACTATAAGCGGATGATTATTATAACCGTTTTTTTTTTCTTTTTCTTAATCTCATGCAGACTATCTATTAACATTTGAAAATACAGTACAGTTGATTAAAATGTGGCTTCAACTGTTTCAATTGCGGCTACAACCACAGGTGCTTTCCCCGTTCTGTCTCCTTCACTAGCAGCCATGACTGTTTCTCGTTGTTTGAGTACACAAGGTAGCCTGAGGAACACCAAGTTTCGCTGTTGCATCTCATCATTGAGAGAAAGCGTCTTTCTTTTTCCCGTCATGTTTTCAGTGTGCACGCAGCACCAGCTTCATGTAGCCAGCCGGAAACAGACGGGTTACCGCGAGGCAAAGCATCATGGGAGTAAAGTAAAAAACCTGCGTGAGTAAGACTGTATTTCCCCGCCGTAAGACTTGATAATCATGTGTAACACTAATAATGTTACCGCCAGCAAAATGACTCCTAATGCTAATTAAATCCATGCTCTACTACTAAACGCAGTGGTTATGTGAAAGCAAGCCACTAATACGCCTATTTGGAAATTACCTCCGCTAAGTGTACTTCAACGGGTTTTTCAGGGGCGGATTTAGTGATTTGGAGGCCGTCTTGCTTTACATTTCACCCTCTCTAACTGGGAATGTTAGGATTGGCAGTTTATAGTAATTTTACTATTTATAGTAAAACTATTAATACCGCACAATAAAAGTCCTGCATTCAAATTTTTACTTAAAGTGAACAGTGAAAGAGAGGCATTATTATAACTGGATAGTTTAATGAATAATAATGCATCATATTTGAATTGTTAAATTTTGTGAGTCAAATCTGAATCTGCAACATAGAACAGTAACATTTCTCTGTCAGGTAAATGTAGTACTACAATGTTTTCATCTGAAGTTGAAGTACACAGTAAGTCGTTTACAGTTGAGTTGCATATTTTTTAAGTGCTTTGGGTGCCTTTTGTAAGTTATTTTGGTGTGTAAAGAGTTAGAATAGTAACATGATTACATTTATTTCATATCTATCTAAACATCATACTAAATCTATAGCTGTTTGGGGCCCTTTTAGTTGGCTAAAGTCTGGTCTTTTTACCCGTAAACCAGAGCGTATTTCACCGGTGTTTCTGACTGTGAGCCGTGTCTTGGGTGTGTGACGCAACTATGTCATGGCAGGTGTATTGCTCAGGACCCAAGTACGCTCAGTGTCGAGTGTGAAGTTGTTTGTGTGAGCGGTTCTGGAGAAATCTGCAAGCAGCAACACCACAGGCCAAGCGTTCTGCCCGTTCTGCACAGGCATGTTTTGAATGGGCACTAGTGATGGATACGGCAGAATTGTCAGCTCAAGGGGATCAAGGTTTTAGCCATCAGATCCGTGGGGGCTGCACTTTACAGTAAATGGAATAAAAGTTGCACCTTTAAGCTGACTTGGCCCCTCAACAACACAGCTCAGTTCCGAAATCAAGACGATAATTTGACCATAACATGATAATTGTTGGATACTGAGATGAAACAAGAGAAGATTTAAAATTGATCCTGGGCTTAATCGCAAAGAGAGAGACAGTAATAGAGAGATGAAAACACCCACATGGGATCATCTTTGAATGTCTTGTCAAGGTAAATGTACTCTACAGTACATGTTCTGTGTACAGTATGTGCACATAGAGCAAATATGTGTTTGGCCAGGAGTCGAAGTCTAATTATGGGTTCCACAGACAAAGAGATATTGCTCTCTTCTCTTCTCATAGTTACACGTACACATCATACACATTGCAACGTCCACAGCGGTGTACAGTACACGCCCAGTGTACTTAGCCCAGGGTGATTCTGGCACGGATACAGAAACCAAGAGACAAGTCATATCAGCAATGCAAACCATCCCTCGGGTCAAAAGTGATCAGTGGAATACCACAGCGAGTTAGAGAGACCGAGGAGCACTTCGGTTCAAGCGCTGGAATGAGCCACCTTGCTCAATCGGAGTTGTGAAACAGACGGTACGAACACGCATCAAGATGCGAGTTTGATTTATAAAGTGTGGCTTTTATTAGCTGTGTGAGTCGAGCTAGAGTTTCATGTTGTGTCTCTATCTGTCTTGCCATAAAAATACTCGCACAGTCAAGAGACAAATATATATTTGAAAATAAGTTTCAGCCGCTGATTGCATAGAAATGATGATAATAAACAACTCGAAACTCTACGAGTCCTACGGGACCACCGCATGTTTACGCTGGAGCATAAAGGACATGAAAACAGGTCGTCTCCCATACCAGAGGAAGGAATTTCAAAAGAATATGGTCAAGTCAGAAGCCTTTTGTCACATGGCAATTCACTCCTTTTCTGCCTGCCGTCAAAGAGGAGATTAAGTTGTCAAAATGTGGGTCCCGGTCCAGACTGGTCTTTTGAGTGGATATTCACTAGTCTGATCTCCACCACTGCTAATAGACAGAGCTCAAAGGCGAGCAGGGAGAACAGAGGAGGGAGAGGGGTAAGGAGGCTTTAGGATCACTTTACCTGGATTCGGCAGTGTGGCGCTGGTGGATTAGTGCCCCGGGCCTCGTGGCACGCTAGTCTGCAAACACCCCCATAACGCTGTTCTGCAGGTACAAACACACATGCACACACACGCTCATTTATAGCAGTGGCCAGTAAACACACGAATTCCAGGTTAATTTCGCACGAGTCCGTGCGTTTTTCATCCCTTACATCGAAACGCATGCTTTCAAACATGCCGACACACATCTATATGCTGCGCACACAAGCGAATGCCCAGTGATCTCCATAGTTTCACAACATCTCTCAGGTCTGTGCAGCCGCAGCCCAGATGGAATAGCACCAGATAAAACAACCACTCTTAACTCCAGTGGCTTAGAAAACTTCGGCACTGATTCCTGGCTCCCGTACAGTTGGGATGCCTCGCGACAAACTTTCTTCGACATCCTAGAAGCTTGCAGAAGTCTGTTCCTGGTCTGATACCACTCTGTAAGGTCACTCACTCATCCAGAACTGCAAAACCATAACCCATAAAGGAGAAAATACAGGTTGTTCTTGGCAGGGAGGAGAGCAGCTCCATCCCTCTCTGCCGCCTCTGCCTGCTCTTCCCCCCCCCAGTCACTACCTGATGACTTCTCCATCCGTTTTAATTGGTAATTATTTTGCGGGGTTTAATGCCTTTATTCAGACTGTCAGTGTGGAGTCAGGAGAGGAGGATTAGGTGCCCCAGGGGGACGAGACACTGGCACGGCCAGGACAGCTCATTTTTACACGGGCAGGGGAGGAGGACAGCTCATCTTTGATCCGGTTGGGGCTTCGCAGGCCAGAGGGGTGACAGCTGCACTTTCTTTAGCCCACATTTGAATTTGAATTCTATCTTAGGATGCAGCGCGCCGCGGACTTGGCAGGGCAGTGGGGTAATCTGCTCGGCACAAACGCCCGGGCCTTTTCTTCCTGTGTGCCCTCGCAGAGATTGGAGTAATTAAAGTTAAATGGAATGCATTAAAAACTCACTTGTGCCGAGGCTGTGGCGGCCGTGCCAACAGTGAATGGGCTGGGGCTGTCCTTTTACGCCGCTCTAATCCTGCAGAATATATGTGTGCCCCGTGACTTTGATGCTACGCTACCAAAGCGTCGGAAACGGCTAGCGGTGGAGCTACAACTGACTGCTGGCTTTCACCTCAGAAGAACATCTTGGAGAGCAAATTCAGCTGGATTCTGACATTGGCAGGATGGTTGGATGGAATCAGCTTCGGGAAGGCTATTAGCACTTTCCAGACTCACATGTCGCTCTCAAATTGCCACGCTTTGATACACGGCCTATTTAAATACCACACGCCGCCTTTTCCCCTGACCTGTGGTAATATTTAGAGTGAATCCGGACTAGCTGTCGGTAACACATTAAGAACTTGTGCTTCCAATTGTTCTATAAAACGTACACCTATACATGAAGAACAGCTTTCCATGCCAACAAATGCTGGCTCTCTACTAATGCGGAAGAGATGGGCGCTCCCATTTTTGTCAACCATCTTGACGTGGACAGTAATTGCAGCAAAAAGACAAACCTGCTCCTATAGCCATAGGCTGGGAACCAAACCTGCTCTTCAAAGTGTATATGTCAAGAGACTTGAGGCATCAGACACTACGGTAATTGTTGTCGTCTTTCATTTTAGAGGAATGCGGACAGAGACAAAGGGGGCAGGCTACAAAACTATCATCATAATCTCTCCCTGGCTTTGTGTGTGATCCTCGAGCCCTTCTAATGAGAGGAGATAGGACGGGGATGAACGTAGGGGTGTGGGAGGACGGGAAAAAAAAGTGTGTCATGAAACAGAAAATGTAGAACAGAGCAAGTGGTAAAGGGAGAGACTACAGACTGGCCCGCACTAACAGATTTTTCAAATCTTAACAGATTTTGAAAATGTGAGAGACCCCACACAACATGTTATGTTAAATATAACAGTTGTGTTCCTATAGTGTGTGGTGAGCAACGATTTGGCCAAAACAGCACACCACACACTAACAGATTCTATTCATGTACAACACGTCTCCCCATTAAAAAAATGGAAATCTCGCAAAATGTCTCGGGATGAAATGTGACTTTAATGTAAACAAACATGGCGGACGACGGGCAGGAAGAATTAGCAATGTTAGTTTTTGCACAACTTTGTAATGATAATTCACAAAGGATGGATGGATGAAGTCATGGAGACACGTTAAATAAACACTCACGTTGTTGCCACAAATCAACAAGTTGGTCCTCCATTTCTGAGGTCCATCTTTCTGCTACTTTACGCTTTGCGCTCTGCATAAGCTCATGCATTAGCGGCGGCTGCCATGACGGCGGTGGTTGTCCTTCCGCTTCAGTCAGCTTGGTTCTCAATTGGCTATCGTTCGTTTCCACGTGACTGCGTCATCGGCTGTCCTCGGGGTTCCCCACACACACAACAGGATATCCGATTGCAAATATTGAACATGTTTAATATTTACGATTTGAAATCTGCGCGGCCAGGATGGACTTCCGAGCAGATCGGGGGATGTAGAAAACACTCTTAACATACATTGATTCTCGTGTGTACCTGGCATAAGATGCAAATCAGGATGGAGAAAGATCTTGCACACTCACTGATGCTATCTATGTGGTTTACTAGAATATTTAGACCAATTAACAAACACACAAGTCAATAAATCAGCCAGCCAGTGATTGACCTTCCAGTCTGGTACACCTCACAATCAACTCTTTATCCAGAAAAAGTGAAAAGAAAGGCCTGGGCCAGCAACACGTTTCCCAGGTGTCACAGTAAATGCTTACTACAGTCAAAAGCATGCACAAATTTGTCCGATAGCGCTGCATGATACCACCAAATATTTCCCTTCATGCCCAGGTGTATAAACATGGCGACCACCGAGTTGGACACCGCTATTTGACATTTTGCATTACATCAATTACTTTTTCATACCAGACAATATTTTGCCCAAAACACACCAAGACAAGACATGCCAAATGTTTCAGTAAGCCAAATGTGGTCTGTGTTGCATTCTTGGAAGGGCATAAAGTCTAAATGACACTGACCTCTCCACAGTTCTTGAGATTTCCTTGAATGCCCTTTTCCTTCCCACAACTTCCCATTATGCCCTGCCCTGGTTACATCAGACATCCGCCTGCTCCCTCTACTGCTATTCTTCTTTGTGTTTGCTGTGACAAAAGCTAAAATCCCAATCATACTGGTCAAGGTATCATCACTACCTGTATAATACATTTTGGATCTGAGCTATCCAGCCCACTATCCTGCCTACCAGCACTACCAAAGCTCACTTAATAATAGTGTTGTTAAAAATATCGAAGTATCGATACCAGGGCTGTCATTCGACTAAAATATTTAATCACGATTAATCGCAAATTAATCACACATTTTTTATCTGTTCAAAATGTACCTTAAAGGGAGATTTGTCAATTATTTATTACTCTCATCAACATGGGAGTGGGCAAATAGGCTTGCTTTATGCAAATGTATGTATATATTTATTATTGGAAATCAATTAACAACACAAAACAATGACAAATATTGTCCAGAAACCCTCACAGGTACTGCATTTAGCATATAAAAATATGCTCAAATCATAACATGGCAAACTCAAGCCCAACAGGCAACAACAGCTGTATGTGATAATCATAAAGTGGGCATGTCTGTAAAGGGGAGACTCGTGGGTACCCAGAGAACCCATTTTCATTCACATATCTTGAGGTCAGAGGTGAAGGGATCCCTTTGGCCATGACAGTTTTTCCTTACTAAAATGTTGTGTAAGTTTGGAGCGTTATTTAGCCTCCTTCGTGGCAAGCTAGTATGACATGGTTTGTACCAATGGATTTCTTTTCTAGTTTCATATGATGCCTGTATCTTCACTCTAGCTTCAAAACTCAGCCTACTACCATTGTAAAATCACAAGTTGCGTTAATGCGTTAAAGAAATTAGTGGCGTTAAAACGAATTTGCGTTCACTTTGACAGCCCTAATCGATACTGAATATTTGAAACGGTTTCAATACTCATTTTTCCACAGTATCGATAAACAAGCACCAACTGCGCTTTCTGCTCTCTCTTCTCTCCGACAGCGAGTTGACTCACACACCGCTATTTATCTTTTCATAAAAATCTAAAATGTTATGGCCTCAATGTCAGTTTTTCCCTGTGGTATCAAAAATGGTATTGAATATCGGTAAGGTATTGTGTCGAAGTTAGAAATTCCAGTATCGTGACAACACTACTAAATAACATGTTATATCTCTTTTTTTTTTTATCTGTAAAAACACTGAGGTGTAAAAACAGCGGACTATTTCTTGGCTAGGCGGCGTGACTTTTCAAAGACCATAAGGCATGTAATTCTGCATATACATACTTTACATGATGAGTCTGTCTCCTTTCTTGTTGTCAGGGCAATATTTTGTATCAAGCACCTAAATTGGATTTTGAAGACAGCTGATGTGACAGGCAGATTAGATGAAAGACCAGTAAGGACTGGGGAGACAGACGGTGTGAACCCACAAACCAGACAGAGTAGAATGATGGGGCCGAACAGACAGACAGCTATTCCCCTCATGGACTCATCTAGCCTATCGATACATACACTCGTGCATCTGGACATTACACCTGCAGGTCACGATTCAAGTATTTCTGCAATGCATACATCCTCTCTTTAAGTGCAAAATCAGGGGAAAGTGCCGTGATTACAATCACACTACTATTGTCTGTAATAAACAGGCAAGCTGGTGCTTCTGTGGAGGAGGGATTCAAGTGCTTGTTCACTTAAAAGTGAAAAGAATCCCTGAATAACTAATTACAAAGCATCTGAATACCAATATAAGACCTTGGTTTATACTTTTGTGGACTTGATTAGTGGTGATTTGTCTATTCGCTGACAGACGCTTGATGTTGGCGAGATAAGGGGGGGAAAAAAAGCCTGAGCTTTTGGCTGGGAAGCCCTATTATTCATGGGCAGCAGTTGAGTGTGTGTTTCCATTAGATGTGTGAAGGCCTCTAAGGTCTAAGAATGCACTTTAATAGATACCTGTCAAATGTAATTAACTATGTTTTTCCTATATCATACGCTTTCCCATCGCCTCCAGCCAGAGGCTCCACGGTGTGTTTGTGTGTGTGTGTGTGTACACAAGTACACATGTGTCTGTGTGTGAGAGAGACAAGAGTCTGTCTCAGTGCCTTTTGCCACCCAGCGATTGGAGACAGTTTTAATTGCAGCATGACAACCACAAGAAAGGACCAGAAGCCCCATAAAAGCCAAAGCAAGCTGGCAGCCGTCCCACAGTGGAAAGCTAGCCATGCCATAATTACAGGTAAAAAGACCTCTAGCACTGTAGCTCAGCACCGTGTTTATTTGACACCAATCATGCAACTATGCAGGTATCCCAACAATAACGCGCTCTGTCCCGACAGGACCGAAGGTGCCTCTGAGAAACACTTGGACATCGCCGGTAATCAAGGAATGTCTCGTGGCTCGGAGGCTGAACCCTTGTCAGAACATGAAAGCGGAGCGGAGAGACCTTGATTTTTTCTTTAAAGAGCTCAGACGAATTCACCAGTGCAAGTTACATTGTTCCCAGTCAGAGAGGAGCCTCGCATGGCATCAATAATTCATCTTACAAGACTCACTTTCTGCCTCCAGTGAGCAGGTCGATTTAAACGTTTTGATATCCACATCCAAGGGCGCAACGGGCCGCATTAAAAGACACATTAGCGAAGTCAGTGAAGAAGGAATACATCCTTCTCTTAGCTAAAGCAGAGGTGATCACCCGTGCTCGCTCTGGCAGCAGGTTTGAGACTTGTTTTTCTTTGTAGTTGTGGAGTATTTGGTTTTTGTGTGAGCGGAGGGGTGTTTAATGAGTGTATGCTTGATAGCGCACACATTTAGCCTGGCCTACGGGAGGAGCGGGGTTGTCTCTCAAAGTGACAGCGGCGGCAGAAAAAAGGGCTCCTGGGTGACGCGCGCTGCATGTGTTTAAAGAAAGTGCTGGGAGTGAACTGGGGACCCTCCTCTAGAGCACACTCAGTGCTCAGCTCATTCGAATCAGACTTCATCTCCCAATTTTAAGCAATCACATCGGTAATCATACCAATACACCAGCAGCGTAAATCAAAAACATTTTAGTGACAGCATCGGTCTCTATTTGGAAATCCAGACCCCAGCACATAAATCTCACCTCTGTAAGTGCTTTACGAGAGCACAATGTGTGTTTTATGTGTTCTTTATGAGTGTGGAAAGGCCACATCTTGAATGACACTCACTGGCAGAGCCATTGGGGGGGTGGGGGGGTGGGGGGACGGGGGGGGGATACAAAACATAAAACATATGCTCACTTTCCACTAAGAAGGCGTCTGTGTGAAAATAAACGGCAACATGTTTCCTCTCACCTCTTTTTGTTTGAGTTATTCATTCACTGACTCTCTTATTTACTTGGTAGTGTTGATTTACTTGTTAGGTAATGACTGTCAAGGCAATTGGCTGCTAAAGTGGTGAACCGGGGCTCAAGTGAAGGGCAGTGTTTATCACGGTATTGACTTTCTGACGAAGGTGCCAGATACTCTTTTGTCACCGAGGCTGGGCCGCTGGAAGAGCCAGCCGAGGGAGGAATATCCCTGTTGTTTTATTCTTTAATCAGGTTTTAATCTAACTTTTCTACAATTTTTAATTTTGTTGAAGCATTAACGGAACAGTGTATAGGATCTGGTGGCATCTAGCGGCGAAGTTGCAGATTACAACTTCTCCTGTGTGCCAAGCATGTAAGATTGTTACGGTGGCCGACGCGAGAGCCAGTCGTTGTAAGAGTACAGTGCTTAGTGTGTGTGTGTACGTGAAAAGTGAGTGGTGAAGCAAGAGAGAGAGAGCGGCGGCGCCGGGAGCGACTAATATTATCGACTCCGACCCAAGTTTGGTTTGTCCGTTCTGGGCTACTGTAGAAAACATGGCGGTGCAACATGGCAGACTCCGTGAAGAGGCCCCTTTCCGATATGAAGGACTCATTCTGAGGTAACGAAACACAATGATTATTATTTTCAGGTGATTATACACTAAAGAAAATATACTTATTAATATTATAGTCCATTTCTGCCAATAGATCCCCCTAATTGTTACACACTGAACTGGTCCTTTAAGATGAGAGCCAAGAAGAAACCACTGCCATGAATAGAGGCTAACATGATGAACGTTACACTGATTAGCAAGAAAGACTGAAGACAACAGTTTGAGATACGGCAAAATTTCCACCCAGTCAAAGCATTTTTTTCACTAATGTTAGAAGCCATTGTGTGAGACTCGTGTCGTGAAGTGTTGTCATGTGTGTGTTTACATGCATGGTAGTTTATGTTGCCTTTTTTAAAATGTATTTTAAAATTATATTCCTGCTAGTAATCCCTGTTTTTACTAAATGTATCGGTAACCTGATTACGTCTTTTTTTTTTCTGTAACTGTAACGGAATCCAGTTACCTTTTTTTTTTTTTTTATCCTAATTACGTAACGCCGTTCCATATATTCTGTTACTCCCCAAGCCTGGCTGTTACACAGGTTAGGCCCAGCGCTCCACCAGCTCGCTGCGACTCCTGGCGCTGGTGTTTGTGCTGGCCAAATTCGAGTTGCTGTTGCCGCTGAGTGGGGTTCAGTCTCCCGGAGCTGCCAAGTGCCGACCGCTCTCCTCCCGGCGGGTTGGTCTCCTGGCTGCGGGGAGGATGAGACAAAGGTGCAGATCGTTTTCTCGTTTCTGCCACTTTGGATTTTGTCCAATAAACAAACTATTAAACCACACACTGACCACACAGCCCCCGGTTAGTGGCACAAACACAAAGATGGCTAACATAAACTACCCTATAGGCCGACCCCACACATGAAGATTATAAGATAGCCGTGTTATTTTTATTTTATTTTTTAAATTTTTTTACTAATGATTATAAATTTAGATTGCATGGACCCAGTGGGCAACTCCGGGTCTGAAAAGTGAAGCCAATGCAGAAGTGCCTTAAACTTGCATTCTTTCTAATAGCCAGCAGGGGGCGACTCCTCTGGTTGCAAAAAGGAGTCTGATTGTATAGAAGTCTATTACTACTCCTACTTCTCACTTGATTTATTACCTCAGTAAACATTGTAAACATGAGTTTATGGTCTCAATAACTAGTTTCAAGACTTCTTCAATACAGCTTGATGTTCATTTAGTAAAATATGGTCCCATTTCGATTAAAATAGACGATAATGCAGGGTATGCTTTAGGGTGTGGCTACCTTGTGATTGACAGGTCGCTACCACGGAATTGTCCGTTCTGGGAGTTGCCCGCGTTTTCGTCTTAGAACTTTAACCCTTTTACAGTGTGTTGTAAGTTCATGAAAGTTAATAACATTTTGGTCGCCTAAAGATGTCTTAGTCAGCGTTCGGTTGTACTTAGCTCCACTTCTGGTTGCAAAAAACCAAGATGGCTACGTCAAAAATGCTCAAGGCTTCAAAACGGCAGTCTACAAACCAATGGGTGACGTCACAGTGACTAGGTCCACTTCTTATATAGGCCTACCGTCTATGCATGGACCCAGAGGTAGAGGTGAAATGCTGCCCCATATTTCTTTGGAGGATGTGACCAGTTATTACACATTGCTCCTTTAAACAAACAAGATAACATGTTAATTTACAGGTGTCGGTAGACATTTTTTGCTTAATTTAGAGATAGACAGACTAGCGATTGCCCCCGTTTTCAGTCTTTATGCTAAACTAAGCTTATCCCCCTCAAATTCTAGCTCCATACTGTATGTAGCATATGGATATGAGAGTGGTATCAATCTTCTCATTTAACTCAGGGAAAGAGAGCAAATATGTATCTCCCAAAATAAACTATTCCTTTAACAGCAGTGTGCCAGGCAGAAGGATCTGTGAGCCAAAGGTTGTATTGTACCATCATCCCTGATACCTGGTCATTCTACAGGTGATGTACCAAGGTGAATAGCGACTATTTGGAGAAGATTGCAGGTAGAAACTTACCAGCAACACCAAACCAGGGTCATCCAATCAGACGAGGAGGTTGATACTGCATAAAGAACATTTTTAATTCAAAATTAATTGGATCAGTGTTGGTTGGCTTTTATGAATATTACACCAAGGTTGTGGGTTATATTTTCAAAAATCTAAATCCTCAATTAATTAATTTCAAATTCCACCATAGGATATATTAGATGCCACTTTTGGCAAGTTGATTTCAAACAAAAGTTTTGATCTGTGTTCCCAGGGGACTCTTGGCACTTACAAACATATGGTGTCCATCTGTCCATACATTTCCCAAACATGTCATTGATCTCCTGTCAAATTAAAAGATATTCTTTTGCAACCAACGGTATTGTTACTTCATGATGATGTGCAGTTAAAGTCAACGCTGCAGAAGTCGTTCGCTCACTTGACAGCAGTGAAGATATTCAGTTGTTCAGCGATGGATACCAGCACATGAGCTTCACGGTGGAAATGTGTTGCAGTACATGGCAGGATGTTGTGGTTATGGAGCTTTTTACTGCCAGAATTCACAAAGTCAAGGCTTATAGAGAATAGAAACAGGAGGAAACTGCTCCAGTGACCATGAGACTGCTTACCAGATGAACTCGTATTTAAATTGAGAACACAACAACCTTCACTGGTTCTCCTAACTGTTCCTTTCATATGCGTCACACACTCTGGTGTTGTGTCACAGGAGACAAACTGCTGGTCAAAGATAAAAGAGCGGGCTGAGTTTGATCAATAGGGAAACGGACTGACTGGCCACCAGCCCTTTTTGTCTGTGTCACTTAGCGCTGTTGAACTCTAGCCGGAGCTTCAAAAGGGAGGCGGAGAAAATCAGGAGGGGACCACACACAACCATGAGAGGGAGGGTGGTCTCTGATCTGTCGACAGAGAAGATGAACTAGGGGGATTTCATACCTGGAGTGATCATGATGTCATCTGGGTCAAGTTGCTGTGAAGTGAGACATGACTCTACTGACGATTTTAAAGACGTAGTTTTCAATTTTGATGATCGACTCCAGGAGTAACAGTATTTGTTATGGTAACACTGGATGGTACTTTTTAAACTTGACGACTATGTAATGATCAGAACCCGGGTAGGTTTGGGTGGGCAGGTGACAATTTGACAAAGCAGCGTTCTGAGTAAGTTATTAATAACTTACAGAAACATTGTGTGCAATGGTCCACCTTCTCTTCCCCTCTCTCTGTCTCTCTTTCAAACACAAACACACATCATCCGTGGTGGTGGCGGCACATCATTTTAACACATTCCTTGCTACCACCACGTAATGCGCTGTCAAGAGGTTGTGGTCATTTCATATACCTCTGTGAGATGACGTTTCACACACTCTCACACACAGCCGACGAGCCGTGGCGCTAGAGTCTGTTTGTCTCTGTCCTGTCTCAAACCTCAGTTTTGACAGTTGTGCTACTATAATGCATAAAGTTGGAGGTTTGCGGGTCAGGTTCGGATGGTTGATGAATGCATATTTTTGCGGGTAGGGCGGTGCGGATTGGCTTTCACCACAGGTAGGGTGGGTGCAGGTTATAAAAAAAACCTGACTAGCACATCACATCACACATCAATGCTTACGGTTAGATAGTCAGAGAAATGTATGAAGCACGTTGCTCATTTTACGCTTATTTACATTCTTGTCGAAAGTTGAATGTAAAGATTGATATCACTCTTTGATATCACATGTCTGTCTGTATGGTAAATATGTAGCTACAGCCAGCAGCTGGTTAACTTGGCAAGGGAAACAGCTACTTTGGCTCCGTCCGAAGGTAACAAAATCCATTTAGCAGCACCTCTAAAGCTCACTTTTGATTTGTATATATATTTGTTTATCTGTACAAAAATTGATGCATAAAAATTTAGCCAGCGGGCACTTCAGGAAGTAGTCCGGCCACTCCGTAGAACTACAATGACTACATTCACAAAATATTCCGTTTTTTGCCCTTATTCCGAAAAAGACAATAGTCCTACTAAGCTGTTAACATGGCTAATGAAAATGAATATTCCACTAATATTCCCGTTTACTTGCAGCCATCCATACTCTGATTAACGTAACCTATGGCGCACTTGTTTTACCGTGTGAACACAGCCTCCCTCATCCATTCCTTCAACCACCTTCTTGAAGAAGTCGGCGTTGCGATATTTGCGCATATCCAAAGACCTGTTGATATCCAAGTCTTTCATAATGTTTAAAAGTAGGTGTGTTTCTCCTTCCGACCAGAAATGTGGGTCTTTCTTTTGGGCACGATTCTCTGCAAACTGTCGGCTAGTTGGTTTCTGTACAACGCACAGAACTGGCCGCAAACAGGCAAGTTGCCGCGTGTCGCAAAGTGCCACTAAAAACCCCAATTGAGACGCATATTCCGAGTGCGCAGTATACATGCCCAAAGAATGCTCCTAAAGCCACAATAATATCAGCATATCCCACATGTCTTAATCGGAAAATGCTCCATTCGGAATATTCATTAATTCAGAATAACCAAACAGAATATGCTGTTTACATGACCCGTACCAAAATCTGAATATTGTCATATTTTGAACAATAGTGGAATATTAGTGTGCATGTAAATTTAGTCAAACTGTGTTGTTTTTGCACTTTGGTTTTTAAACAAACAAGATATAATGTGTTAATTAGTGAGCTTAAGAGGTGCTGGCAGGCACATTTTCCCCTAGGAGAGGTTAGCCTATATGGTAACCTTTGTTTTCAGTCTTTATGCTAAACTAAGCTAACCGCCTCCTGGCTTTAGCTTGATATTTAACGGAAGGACATGAGAGTGGTATGGATCTTCTCATCTCACTCTCAGAAAAGAACACGAACAAGCTGTATGTTGAATAATTCCTTTACTGTAAACTAACAGCACACTGAGTACCAAACACACAATGACATGCTGTGTCAGTGAGCCACGTAGGTAAAGTATGCGAGTGCGTGCATAAATAGACACACAAAGACACACCCACACTCATGCACAGCATGAACTCAGAGACACACATGCTGCGATGAGTTACTTAAATACTCCTACTTTGCTTGTGCTACAAGATATCCGACCATGCAAGTCTCTCTCTTTCACACACAAGCTTTTTCCCTCTCTCTCATGACTGTAAATTTGCATATCTAGAAAGTATTTCCTGGTAAGTAGAGCAATGGCAGCTCTCAGGAGAGACACAGACACAGATAGAAATTTGTATTAAAAAGAAGAAACATCTAAGCAAAAAAAGAACAAAACCACAGTACACCATTACTTTAATGATCCATCATGTTCAAAGGAAACTTATTCACAATCCTGCTGCAATAAACAAGGGAATGAAACACTGGAGTAAAGTGCTTTTCATTTGGTGCTTGCATGCAGCAGATGTTCACTCCTCTTTTTTCTGGAGTTTTTAACCACATTTCTCAAACAGGTCATGTAGCCACTGCACATTATACCGTTAAAGATCTGCTAAAGCGATGATGTTGGGGATCACAGCACACAACAAGGGGTTAAAGGTCAGGTTGTATCTCCTCTCCACCGTAGGAATGTGGGTGTGTCTCCTCCAGTGAAATCTCTCTTTCCCCCTCACAGGCCAATACGTCGCAGGTTCAGAGTTCAAAGGTTACGAGTCACAGGAGGTGTCGACCTCATTACCCGAGAGCGCGTCAACTCAACCCAGAGGGCTTTCTCAGTATTTGCGTAACCCCTGACCCATGGCTACTGGGGAGTCTCCCTCCTTCTGTCGTTCAAGCCATCCTTCAGTCTCCAGTTAACTCCCTTCTTCCAGGGGTTTCAGGGTTCAAGTTCACTGTCAGCGCGGCCCAGACATGTTGAGGCCATCAAGCACAAACACTGTGCGAGTCTACCTTTTCTGTCTGTTTATGTTGTGCAATCATGTGTGTCTTGGAATGGAGACAAGTATTTTAAGTATTTTACTTAATGTTTTGCTAAATATTTGTATTTATTCCTGAGTTCTGTACATGCGACCAATTTAGTCTAAAAATAAATGCAACTTTATCACAAAAGACAAAAAAAGAGCGGCAATGTAATTTGCAATAAGCATTAATCAATAAATACTCAATTACTCAATACTCATTCAAAATGAATTCTTGCCCTTCGAAAAAATAGTTTAAAAAACAGTCTCACCACAATATCCATTTAGTAGGTGTTCTGGAGCTTTTGGGTCGTGTCACATGGTCTTCATTAGCAGATAGAGTTTTGCCCAGTGGACTTTCTGTCGATGTTGGCTTACAAGCAAAGATTCAAAGGTCATTCTCTTATTTTTGTTTTGTATTATCTTTTAAATATTTTACATGTTTTCTTAACTGCTGTTTCCAAGGTCAACAATGAACTTTGAACTAGGCAGCATTGATGAGAAGTCCTTAAAGTGCTCAGACAAAAAAAGTAAGTTCAAACATGTACAATTCCCATCACTCATAAGTTTCTGAAGAGCTGTCGTGAAGCTCAAAGTGGGTGGCTCCGGCCGTCGCCGTCTTGGCAGTGACGACTAGGGCCGGGTGTCGGTACTCGATAACTTTAAGGTATCGACCGAAACAACCCAGTACCAAGTAGTATTGTAACTTCTCCAGTCAAACGATACCTGCAATCGTTTATCTTTGTGCCCAGATATACAATAAGATGACTGTTTTGCTCGCAGCCAATCACCTCAAGCGCTCTTTGATTTATTGCGATGTGTGATTGGCTCACTACCGCAGCAGCTGCAACCCATACAGCCGAAATTGCCAATAGCTAACAGTGCTTATAGCGCTAACAACAGCAACAAGTGCTGACAGAGCTAATACCTAACATTGGGGGAACTGGAGGTCGGCCGTTACGGTTCTACGACAACACGGTCCCGCCACCTTGGGTCGGGGGATGGCATTATCAGCGGTAACCGCTGTATGAGCGCTTTGCAGTGTGGCGGCGATTAGCTCGCTAGTGGGACACACACATTAACATGATGGGTATCGAATGAAGTACTCTATTGGTTCTTGGCACTTCCCCGTTAGCTTCATTTCTCAGCACCAGAAGCTCAAGAACCGCTATGGACCTTGTGGTGAAATTGTTTGCTCAACAATCAATCAACAATTTATCAAATGTGGAAGCTGTTGTGTTTGAGCTTACCTTAAAGAGGACATATTATGCTCATTTTTAGGTACATACTTGTATTTTGGGTTTCTACTAGAACATGTTTACATGCTTTCATGTTCAAACGCTTTTCTTTTCTCATACCGGCTGTGCTGCAGCACCTCTTTTCACCCTCTGTCTGAAACACTCAGTTTGAGCTCTGCCCCCCCCCCCTGCAAAGCCCAGTCTGCTCTGATTGGTCAGCTGGCCCACTCTGTTGTGATTGGTCAACCGAATCAAACTCTTTGGACCCTGCTCCAGCTCCGCTCTATCTAGCTTTGTTTTTATGGCATGCCAAACTAGCTGCAAGGCAGGTGTTATTTAAATGTGTTACTTGGTGACATCACCACGTTACAGAAGAAAAGGCGGGACTTCAATCAATGCGTTTCAGGCAGTTCAGGAGCAGTGTTTCACTGGGGGGAGTGTAACTCTCTTTCGTGTGGACTTTGGACTTTGTAACTTTGCAGACCTATTACATGCACAAAAATCTATATAACACACTGAAGGAAAGGGAAAAAGCATAATAGGTCCTCTTTAATATGCCTTTATGCAAATAAATATTGGCTCAAGTGACTGCGGTGACACCGATGACACCTTGTTTATAAGGGCGGCCAAACTGGATCGGCTTGGACTGATATGCGGAACAGAGGCTCCCAGTCCAGGATCCTTCCTCCCCTCTCCTCTCCACCCCTCTTTCTCTTTAAACGCCTGATTGTTTAAGTGATAAGTGACGGTGATGGATGAGCCGGGCTTTGTGTAATTATTGTCCTGGTTATCATTGTCACTGCTGATAGCATACATCACCGTGTCCCAGCCCATTTTGCATGTGATAAATAATAGTAGCCAGGAAAAAAAAAAACATCCAAATCATTTGTGAACAGACCCCTGGAATGTAAACACACGGGCAGGCTAATGGAGGGTCCTGGTAGGTACGAGCGCTGATGGCGTGAAAGACTATCGTGTGATGGCGTGATACTAATGTTTTTACTGTGTGTCTGCTCTAACGAATGCCAAATGAGCGCCGCAATGGACTACACACCCAAACACACACACACACACACACACACACACACACACACAATTCTTCCCTTCCAGCTCGGAGGCCTCAACATACTTGGCCTTTTTTTCTCACTCTCTGCATGTCCCAGCTTATCCAAACAAAGCTTCTTTTAAAGAGGAGTCATTTTATATACTTTGTCAGAGGTGATTAACTGATTCTAATGCTTTATCATGCATCTATGATACTTGACAGCCCTTAGGTGATGTAATCTCCGAGGATGATTTATGGATTATGGCAATTAGCGCTCAGATAAAGGCTATTATTAAAGTTCATTTGCCTTTTACAAACGGCTGCGTGCATTGTGATATCTTTTTTCGAGGAACATTTACACAGCACCGGTGTGAAGATAGAATCTAATGCCAGATAAGGAATGGCTCGAGGAAGTCAGCGGTTTTTTTTTTCTACATCTAGAAATGTTTCTCACAAGACGACGCGGCGAGATATCATCTGCCATTTTCTACATTTGCTCGCATTGAGTGTTATTTATAATAATGATAGTAGAAGTTTCCGTTATCTTTGATCCGCCACAATAGAATGAGCCTTGAAATAGTCCATTTCCATTTTCTGCGCTGCCTCCGCTTCTGTCTCGCTCTCTCTCTCGGACTACAGAGCGAGCATGACCCCTGACCCCGAGCTCTGTGGCTGACTGAGCATTATGAGATGCTAATTGGCCATGTAACAATATATCAAACCGTGATATAATGCCGTGTAAAATGTGGGAAACACATTGTAGACTAATTAGCGCTGACAATTCTTACTCTTGTGATCGCAATTCGTATGTAGCAGGTCATTTTTTTAAGCAACAAAATCTCATTCATGTCCTTTTTTTTGTATTTTCTGGTCAAGTTAGTGTTGTGATTCTCCAAAGATTTAATGCACTACTTCGTTTTGTTCAATTGCAAAGGGCATTATTGTTTAATGTGACATTTTTATTAATATAAATATGCAAATGTTCACTGAGAGTGTTCATGTACACTCCAGTATAGAGAATAGCTATTACAAAATTTTGTTAATTATTGGGGTGCTGTATCAGTAGAGTTTTTATGAGTGGCCCTGGAGCAAATATGTATACATCCAGTATCTATATTACATTATAAAATAATCCACAAAATTTGAGTGTAGTGAGTTTTGTCAGTGCTCAAAAAGCTGATTTAAGGTACATTTCAGAAAACATTTAAAGTATGGTCTATATGCAACTCCTTTATTCTATTTTATTATAGTTTATTCTACTATAGCAAACATCGTATTGTAGCGTACTCGCACCAAAAGAGCAGCAATCTTTACTGTCATCTAGTCACTTCATTCCAGTTCTGTGCAGCTCGCGAAGGAATCCGTCCTCCCCTTCGGCAGTTTGGAAATGTCACCTGATCCCATCAATTACAATCTGCTCTACAGACAAACTCTCCCTCACACCTTAATGGAAGTTTTGAGGAGATTAGATGTCTGACAGTCAGCTGAAAGGCTAAAGGAGCAGAGAGGAGTCACCTGTGGTCATTTAAGAGACTTGAACAGCAAAAAGTGACACCTAACACCTGTAAGGGTTTTCTGCCTGCTCCTGTAGTGCAGTGTAGAACAAGTCATTATACAGTAAACAGTTCTATCCACTCATTACTGGGTGTATTGTTGCTGTCATGTGAAAACCATGTATCTCCAAAAAGGTTTTTTGTCAGCTTCGTGATGATGCACTTTAAGATAAACCAGTGAGTTTTAAAGTGGTTTACTTAGCTTAAAAAGTAGGATGTTTTTCCTCAACCCGTGAATCCTTAAAGAGGCTATATGTAAGAATCAGAAATTGCTTGTTCACAGCGTCACCTGTGGCCGCAATGTCAACGAAAGTCAGCGTCCTGTTGCTCGCGCTGGCGCTTGTGCTCGCGCATACATTGACATGAACGAGCACCGGTCTAAACAGTGAGGCGACACATGTCAGCTAACACACAATATCACTCTGTATTTCACCTGCTTGGCAGTAATGTTAGCTGACCAGACGAAGGTCTCTCCATGGATCAATGCTGATACTAGTGCTGGCTTTTCCTGTTCAGCCCGCTGACCGCGGAGGGAACGGGGGGGGGGGAGACACCGACACCCGGGGGGGGGGGGGGGGGGAGCGACACCCGGTCGGGACGATAACGTAACTCGCTGCGGAGCCCCGTCACTTCACAAGACACGGGAAACCTCTGTTGGTCTGGAGGAGCGGCAGCATTTATTTCTGCAAAAACGTCCACTGCACATTCACTAGCTAAACTAACTCTCTGCAGTGTGTAGTGTGCGCGCGTTCACGTGGAGTTGGAGCGAGCCGAGCGCAGTGTGCAGGCAGCAGGCAGCAGGAGCATAGCTGCTGCGTGCTCGCGTACCCACACGCGAGCGCGCATGGGAATCCGACCCGTTAGGATTTATGCGAGTGAAAAGTTACAAATAGTCCCTTTAAGTAAATACATTTTTTTTTTTAACAGCAATGTAATGTTATAGTGACGTTAGAATTTTTTAGAATAAGTAAATAACTTGGTTGGGGACAGAGAAAAGGAATTTTGACAAAAAATATGTTGTTAACTTATTTTTCCAACATTTTATTTTGGTTAGCCATCCAGCATTTCAGTATAAAACCACACAACCAGTTTCCTCGGATTAAAATACCTAAATAAATTAGGGGCTGTCAAAGTGAACGCGATAACACGTTAACGCAAATTCATTTTAACGCCACTAATTTCTTCAATGCATTAACGCAACTTGCGATTTTTAGGTTGTAGCAGATTCAGTTTTAAAGCTAGAGTGAAGATAGAGGCATTCTATGAAACTAGAAAACCTAAGGAATCTATTGGTACTGACCACGTCATACTAGCTTGTTGCGAAGGAGGATAAAAACTCCAAACTTATGCTAAATTTTGGCGAGTAAAATCTGTCATGGCCATTTTCAAAGGGGTCCCTTGACCTCTGACCTCTAGATATGCGAATGAAAATGTCTTCTATGGGTACCCACGAGTCTCCCCTTTACAGACATGCTCACTTTATGATAATCACATGCAGTTTGGGGCAAGTCATAGTCAAGTAAGCACACTGACACACTGACAGCTGTTGTTGCCTGTTGGGCTGCAGTTTGCCATGTTATGATTTGAACATTTTTTTTATGCTAAATGCAGTACCTGTGAGGGTTTCTGGACAATATTTGTCATTGTTTAGTGTTGTTATTTGATTTCCAATAATAAATATATACATATATTTGCATAAAGCAATCATATTTGTCAACATCCATGTTGATAAGAGTATTAAATACTAGACAAATCTCCCTCTAAGGTACATTTCGAACAGATAAAAAATGTGTGATTAATTTGCGATTGATCCCAATTAATTATGGGCAATCATGAGATTAAACGCAATTAAATATTTTAATTGATTGACAGAGAGGCCTAATAAATACATGTTTTTTTTTTTCATTAAATTGAATATACTATCAAACTGAGCACTTGTGAAACCCCTTTTAGGGCTTGAGGTGTAAGGCGGTGTAAGCTGATACGGTGACTCCGTTGGTGAGAATGTGTGGAGTTCTTATGTTGAAGATTTTATACAAAGATCAGGTTTCTGTGTAGGAATCACAGATTTTTGTCCCCCCCCCCCCGTGAGCAGAAAGAGACAAGGCGCAATTTAAAGGCCCTAAAGGCAGATCAATCAACGCTGGTCTGTGGAAGTTGAACTGTTGAAAGGTCAGACGGGTCAGGGAGCACCGAGAGTTCACCGCTGGCTGCCTGAAGCTGTGTCTCCGTCATTGTGAACAATAGGTCATTGTCACGGGGAGGTACGGTCGCTTGTACCAATTTAGACGGCCGACCTGGTCCAAAAAGAATCAAAGCTGTTGTCTATTTGGATGATTTTGTAATTAAATATATTGTAGTATATTTTGAGTGAGAATCAGGTGCACACAGAACAATGGATGACCTGAAATGACAGCAGCTTGGATACATGAGCCACTAAGTACCCCATAAAACACCTTCACGCCTCTCCTTCTCCCTCTTTCCTTCTCCCTCTGTCTCACTTTCTACCCCCCCCCACCCCTCCTCTCCATCTGTCTCTTTCTATAGCCCTGTCTTACTCTCACTCGTTTTTTTTCCCCTTCATAGACAGATGATACGCTGTCCTCCTTCCAACACCCTCGCAGTAGCATATTTCTCTCCCTGGAGCGAGTAACTCTGTCTTCTGCCTGTGTCCACACTCCTGTCCCACCCCCAACAACACAACCCAGGACAAGCATGGCCTGCAGCTTCGATGGCCCTCCGCGGAACAAAAACACACGCTGCCTCTCAAAAGCCTCCTTTATCCGCGGCGAACAAAAAGACGGCTTCACCTCCGCACTGTTCCCACCATTAGGCCCTGGCCTGGGCCCTTTTTTCCTCTCTCTCCCTCCTGCTCACACCCCCCCCCCCCCACTGGGTCCTTTCAGCATGGGGGCAGTGGGGGGTGTGAGGTACGCCCTTTATGTTCACATGTGTCCATGCTGGTTTACTCTGTCAGACTTGCCCCCTGCACAAAAGACGTGCAAAGAGATTGACCAGCAGCTTTTGACGCGACCACCTCCCATTCAGATATGAATGAGCGAGGGTGGAAAGACACACCTGCACCTTTATGTGGGTTCAGAGTTAACGCCAGAGGGGTATGTCAGTTCTGGGCGACTTTGGAATTAAGCCTGAAATCGACTCCGAGTCAGGCTTACGCGGGATAAACCGCTCGGATGTGTGTTTGACCGGGCTGAACTTGACCACGCTGGGTCAGACTTTTTTTTTTCCACCCCTACATGTCATAATATTTTGATATCACGAGCAAATGATATGTTCCCTTGTTCAACATACGAGAGCACCACTCAATCAACGAGATCTAACGACGCGGCGGCAAATTTGCATTGCGTGAATACAAAGTGGGTCATTTGGAAGCGTCGTTGGCATGTAGACCCCCGTCATAAAACCAAACGCGTTTACACATTCAGTAAATGCCCCCTGTTCAATGGTGATGTTCACCCCTTACATTCATTCCTCCTTTTCAACAACACCAAACGAGACGCCCGGGCCATTTGACTCTGACTGGGTCCATGAAGAAATCATTATCCCCATGACCCGAAGCTATTAATTCCATCTCTCACTCCTCCCTCTGTCTCTCGTTTCTCTCATTCTCTAGACAAATTCATTTACATGAAAGACCACTCACACTTGGCGCGGGCCTGCAGGTAAATGACAATCTAACCAATGATTTCATGCAATATTACCATTTCTCGGCTGCGCATGCACGCAGTCCACGGGGCTGTGGTAAGTGTATCATTAATAAATCTGCCCCTCTCCCATGACTGAGGGGATCAACATGTTTTAATTATCCTGCCGTGATTTGAACTCGATCAGCGTAGCGTTCAGTTACACAAACATTCCACCAGCGAGCGAGATAAACACTCTGCCTCCGCACTCTGCATACAGAAAGAGGTGCGGGGACAAGGTAAGACACGGTCAGACTCTTTTTTTTTTCCTTCTGTTTGTCTGTGTGTCTGGGTATTGCCATAGTAGAGCTGTATGGTTTGTTCAGTGCAGCAGAAAGACAGACGTGTGTATCCTGACAAGTCTGGACCTGGTTGTGTCTGATCAGCCTCAGCAGTGCAGACATAAAAAGAAGAGGGAAAAAAATCGATATATCTTAATGTGATTTAGGTATTTAAACAAAATAAGAATAGAGCAGAATGCTCTGCTTTTTTTGAATAAACACTAGACCCCAACCGGGCGGTCCCTGGATAAATCTGAGGGGTCAATATTAGTTTAATTTTTCTTATTTTTATCTAAATGTTTCTATTCTTTTCTTGTGAAATACTTTCACAGCTTAAGTACTCCAAAAATCCTTCAAACAAAACAATCTGAGAAGGAAAACTCACTATTTGGTTGAAGGGCTCTCTCTCTATTTAATGTCCACAATAAGGCCAAGATCTGTGATGAAGCAGCCCGTTCGCAGGAAAAGGCGCATGAATTCCAAGGTAATGCGCAAGGCATTTAGCGTGCCATAAAAACGTCTTTCTTGAATTTGGCGTGTCATTTGTACTACGTGTAGTCTGTACTGACTGCAATGTAAACGCATCCGCGTGAATATGCCACGCTCAGAGCTAAAATGTAGAATAAAAAGTGAGAAAGACCGCTTAATTCGGGTGGAAAGGGAGGTGGAAAGGTCCAACAAACTCAGGACTTTTAACCAGGGGACCGTTGTTCGAGACCGGTGTTTTGTTTTGCAAGTTACTTTAGTGACGTTTGTGACGTGTTTTTAGTGGCGTTTTCGACATGTTTTTAGTGATGTTTGTGACGTGTTTTTAGTTCTGTTTTTGACGTGTTTTTGTGACGTTTGTAACATATTTTTAGTGACGTGTTTTTAGTGACGTGTGTGACGTGTTTTTGTGACGTTTGTGATGTTTTTGACATGTATTTAGTTACATTTGATGTGTTTTTAGTGACGTTTGTGACATGTTTTTAGTTCCGTTTTTGACGTCTTTTTGTGACGTGTTTTTAGTTCCGTTTTTGACGTCTTTTTGTGACGTGTTTTTAGAGACTTTTTTGACGTGTTTTTATTGACAATTGTGACGTATTTTTAGTGACTTTTTTTCGTGTTTTAAGTGACATTTTTGATGTGTTTTTACTGAGATTTGTGACGTGTTTTTAGTGACGTTTGTGATGCGTTTTTGGGGACGTTTGTGACGTGTTTTCCATACATATTTGATTTAGTTTACATACGTATTTTAAGCCCAACCATAACATTTTTCCTAAACCTAACTAAGTAGTTTTGTTGCCCCAACCTTACTGCGGACGTTACAGTAGTTTTGTTGCGTGGCGTACAAATGACATGCAAAAAGGCTAAAATGCATTCTCATGACACGCGGAATATGTGTAATGTAATGCTATACCGTATGCCTTCCCTTAAGACCAGGTTGGATGAGAGGTCACAAGCCCAAAAGGATGGGAACCTCTGATCCAGAACTACAATAATTAGTTGTACTCATATCATCTTACTTGATGAATTACCAGTCAAGCAATCATCTTTTTTTCCCTGCAAGTATTCAAAGTTGTTGTTTTGTCTGGTGCCGCCTCCACCTTCATGTGTGGTTCACAGTTGGAAAGCAGCAGAAAACTTGGACCAAGACCTCAGCATTTCACAGGAACAGTCAGTCAGCCAGCGTGTGTGTGTGTGTGTGTGTGTGTGTGTGTGTGTTTGTGTGTGTGTGTGTGTGTGTGTGTGTGTGTGTGTTTGTGTGTGTGTGTGTTTGTGTGTGTCCTCCCATCTCCTCATCAGGAAAAACTGCAGCCTTTTTTGACGCTTTGGTGTCTAAGTCCCGTAGGGCAATGGGCAGCTTATGTAGTTCACACAAACACCCACAAAGCAGACATGTACACACACACACACACACACACACACACACACACACACACACACACACACAACACACTTACACTGGAAACACACACATACACTGGAAACACACACATACACTCACGCAAGAAGGAACCTGTTATCAAAAGCTCGTCCCACTGGCTCGCCGCCAAAAGAAACGTGCTGAGGCGAACACTAATCCACTTTAAATTACAACGGCACTGAAAGCCCGCGACCACAGCCAAATATTGATATGGGGTCATTAGTCAATTATGGCTGTGGGACTCTTTGCTGAGTGATCAGAGGGGAGGAACCGGGGCAGAGGTTGCCGAGCAGGAGGTGTCAGAAGTGGTCCGAGAGGAGGAGGTCACCGCTTGGGGGGATTATGGTATTAGCAGGCGGAGGGGTGAAACTACACGCCAAAGTTAGTGAAGATAGCGCTGTGGCTGTAACGCAAGTAGTCATGTGACTTTCTTCTCTTTTTCTCTTCATTCTCAGCATCAAAACACCTCCTCTTTCTCTCTCTCGGTGTGTGAATGAGAGACGGAACAGTTGAATGTGGTGTGTTTATTTCAACACATGCCAACCCATGTGCTTGCTCGGCCCCAAAAGCATCACCACCCCCCCTAGTGGCACATCAGGTGTTAGTCTTTTATTACTGTGCTCTTTCCAAAAATCTATTACAACTCATTAAAACACAGATATATCTAAGAAAATGAAATTCTGCCTGTCTTCAGAACACTTCCACTTCAATTATAGCCAATTACAATTATGCTTTATTAAATTCCGCGTGATGGAAACATCCTTTTTAGAGAAATTTCACCTGGTTTTATTTGTTAAATTGATACGTAAGGCACTCGGTTTTCCTCTTCAATTGTAATTAGTATGAAGATGGATAGAAAATCTAGAGGAATCTAATCATTCAATTAGGACCATAGTGTTTCAGGCTAAGTGAAACTACATCAATGCCTTGACACAGATGATACCATTAATTTCCTCTGGGTTGGTAATTTGATAAGGCATCAAATTGGAGAGATTGCATTGCAAAGGGCATCATCACAGCCAAGCCAATTTAGACACCGCTGCGTGGGGCAGATGGAAGATTAAAGAATGAATAAAAAGATGAGTTGTGTTTATTTGAATTGCGTTTTAAATAGACGTTTCAATCTGTGCTATGCGCGGCTGTATTTAGTCATAATCTTTGCGCGTCGGAGCACGCAGTGGCCGGAAAAGTTTGTACAATTTGTCCTTGACGCCGTAATATCGAGAGCTTTTATTGTCCAATACCTTTTCACGACGCGCTCGCACATAAACAATGAAACGATTGCAGCTCTGAATGGTGCAAATAAGGAAAAAAACAGAGAGAAAACAGACCACCAGTAAAGTAGAGACCACCTATAAATGCTTTCCATCGGTTGGTTCACAGAAGCACTTCAGCTGTAATACTTTAATTGCTCAGGGACTCAAAGTCTAATAAGGTTTCTAAATCGAGCTGCTTTATTTGTTTTCCTTTGACTCGCGGCTAGAGCAAAAAATGCAGCCACTCTAATTGCAGTGCCGTCATTAAGAGCTGTGGGTATTAAAAGTTTCTTCCTCCAAAAAACGAGCATGTTGCAATGTTGTTGTTTTTTGTAGTTTCTTTCCCCCTTCCTCTCTCTCCAGAGCTGAGTTATGTGGCCCTTTACGTCAAGGCCAGTTTCACACAGGAAGTAATTGAGTTTAATGCAAGAAATACAAAAAATACTCTTAGCCCGAACGAACGTTGAAGGGTGAGTGTTTTCCTCGCGGCAAAGGAGAAGTCATTCATTTATTGTTAACTGGCTGATTTTGTTAAATTGTTATTCAAAAGCAGTCCTCACTTAAGAGCAAGACACCTCTCTCCAAAAGAAACAAAGCTCCCCTTAAACACACCGTCTCTTAGCTATCAGCTGTCTCCGGTGAAATTACAGATATCAAATCTCACACAATCTCGGGGACAGATCTGTAAAAATATGTATTCTCAGATCTGTATTTTTATTTTAATCAAAATCGTCTCCTCCCTCTCTGAGCGGCCTACTTTTAATTGAGTTTGCATTACAGTAATTATCAAGTGAGAAGGAAACGAAGTATCTGTCAGCTCGACGTGTCACAGGTACACTCTCACATTGACATGGGAAGGGGTGGAGGGGGGTCTCGTACTTCCCCTGATGAGGCACACAATGGCAATCACAACTCAATTAACACTTTCTATATATACAACTGTACAACATGCGTGGAGACGCACATGCACATGCACACACACACAAACAGCGGGGGGAGGGAAATGGCTGTTTTTTTCCAACCCTTTCTATCGATCCTGTGACTTTGACAGCTACACCTGTTGGAGGACCTGTGAAATCAGACTAATTCTCTTAAGACTTGAGTTGGCTGATGCCAATTAGTTAACTGTTTTGTCATCCCCTATTAACCTCCATGTGCCAAAGTTTAGGTGGAGAGAAAAGGAGCAAAAGTTTAATTTTGAGGAGGAAAATTTGTCTATGCGTTGATTTCCCTTGTCAGAAAGAAGTAATAATTTAAGGGGACCTATTATGATTTTGTGCTTTTTCTAGGGCTCTCGATCAATTCAAATATTTTATTGCGATTAATCGCATGGTTGTCCATAGTTAATCGCGATTAATCGCAAATTAATCACACATTTTTTATCTGTTCAAAATGTATCTTAAAGGGAGATTTGTTAAGTATTTGATACTTTTATCAACATGGGAGTGGGTAAATATGCTTGATTTATGGAAATATATGTATATATTTATTATTGGAAATCAACTAACAACACAAAACAATGACAAATATTGTCCAGAAACCCTCACAGGTACTGCATTTAGAATAAAAAAATATGCTCAAATCATAACATGGCAGACTGCATCCGAACAGGAAACAACAGCTGTCAGTGTGTCAGTGTGCTGACTTGACTATGACTTGCCCCAAACTGCATGTGATTATCATAAAGTGGGCATGTCTGTTAAAGGGAGACTCGTGGGTACCCATAGAACCCATTTTCATTCACATATCTTGAGGTCAGAGGTCAAGAGACCCCTTTGAAAATGGCCATGCCAGTTTTTCTTCCGTAACGTGGTGATGTCACCAAGTAACATCTTTTTGCCTAATGGCTAGTTTGGCATGCCCTCAAACAAAGAGCGGAACTGGAGCGGAGTCCAAAGAGTTTGGTTGGGCTGACCAATCAGAGCTGAAAAAGAAAAGTGAAGCGATTTTTTTTTTTTGAACATTAAAGCATGTAAACCTGTTCTAGTAGAAACCCAAAATACAAGTATGCACCTGAAAATAAGCACAATACGTCTTCTTTAAGGTACGATCAAATCATATAAAAAGTGTCAAATTATATGATAAATGAACGTATGTAAAACACCGTGTATAATGTTGCAGGTCATTCTCAACTGAGCACTGTCAAATTATTTTTCATGCTCAACTCGTACATTTTCTGCATTACTGTACACGTATAACCTGTTTAAATCTGCTCTGTCTGGCTGCCATTTCATTTCGAAATTCCCTCCATGGCTTCACAGTTGGCCAGCCTTCCTTTATGCCACACCTGATCTGTTTCGTACCGGGGGCCAGTCAGAGAAATCCACCTGAAGTTATTTCTAATACGTCGTCCTTCCCACTCCCCACACGCCTTTCTTCTTTTTCTCTCTCCCTCTTTCTCTTCTGTTCTCTCTCCGTCCAAACTTGCTTTCCTTGATGAGTCCTAGCAGGGAATCACAGGCTCTGAAAAAAAAGGTAGGGGCCTGACAGAGATTGATGTCTGAGCGCTCCCCCTGATTCGCTGATTAAACCCATCAATCAATATGCAGAGGAGGTGTCCAATGCAAATGGATCCAATCAGGCGGAACGGACTGGTATTGTCTGTGTGTTGTGGCGATGGTGGTGGAGTTCGAGGTGGAGGACGTAGAGCACTCTCTAGGACAGGGGCTAAAAATGGATGCAGGCTCGGAAAGGAGAAAGGGGACAACAATTTGAGATTGTGTAAAGACGTGGGTAATTGTATTCCTAGTTGAAAAAACAATGGCGGACGTTCATTGGAAAGAATCACATTGTGAAGCTCTCCTGTTCTCTGATATCACAAACCTCTCCTCTTGTGTAAACAGGAGAAAAAATTGGGACTACAGCTGCTAATTTCACAGCGCGCACACACACTCACACACACCGACTCGCAAACGTGCGCGGGCTCGCGTGCATAGATCATCTGGGCGGCACTCTCCTTGCGCCGTCCCCATCAGCTCGCACACACTATCATATTTTCCATGTCTCCATCTTCATCCAATCTTACTGTAATGGTACGGCGGGGACTACGGCTGGATCTCCCCTCTGGGCCGCGGCTGCTCCCTGAAGTATCTGCCTTGCTCTCACTTCAACCCTCATTTGAATACAAGTAGCATCCTTGGTCATTATAGTGGGAGTGTGTGCCCTGCTGGCTTGTCATTGAGATTGGTGTGTGTGTGTGTGTGTGTGTGTGTGTGTGTCGTGAAAGTGACACAGCCGGGGATGGATACCATTGTACCCAGGGGTCACGTTGGCCTCTGAGAGCCGCTCGCGCGCAGTTGTTTCCACTTGTCGGAAAAAAAACATGGCCGCTGTCGCAATCACCCCGACCAGCTTTTATTTCTGTCCAGTTCCAAGTTCATTATTCATGATTGTGCCATCAGTGTTCTATCTCTATCATTCGGCAGGCTCGCCCTCCTCATTCAAAACCCCACAGAAAGAGAAGGCTGGTCATTTGTTTCAGTAAATGACACCGATGCCTCTCACTCTGCTTATAGACTTATTCCTCCCCTTTTTTTGGGGGGCAAGGGGTGGGGGGGGGGTGAGGCGGCGGCGCATGTGAGGGAATGATACCATGACACGTTCTTCCCTCCCTTTTCCTCCTCCTTCATCTCCTCCTTCTTTCTCTCACCCCCTCCACCACTCTATCCCTCCTCCTCCTCCTCCTCCTCCTCCTCCTCCCATCCCCAGCTCCAGCATAGGAGACAACGAGCCCCCCAAAATGGCTGCCTTGGTGCCAGGGGGACCACAGGCTGCTCTCCCATCTCCCATAATCACCGGGGCGATGCTCGGATGCCTCCCCCATTTGCATAATGCCATCCTGACACTTTCACTTCCGCCATCCATCACCGGCGGCGTGAGTCCCGCGGCCTGCTCCGTCGCTCCGTCTCCCCCTGATTGCGTCCTGTGTTTATCTGCCCAAGCACAAAAGATTGATTCCCCGCTGTCTCTCGGCCTTATGTTCAGCAGATAGGGATTTTCGCCGAATGATGAAGCACCCAGTCAGCTAATGATAAACAGAAAACACATATTCAAAAGGACGGTCTCCCCCCTTCTCTCCGGCTTTAGTGTGGCTGCCTGCTCGCCTCGCCTTCTCCTCTGCCATGTGTGGGGAAGGGAGGGATGTCAGGTTAAGGAAGTGAACACACTCTGCAGGGAGTTCAATTTGAAACGCAATTGTTTTCCTGTCAGTCCTTTTACATTTTTTCTGTTGATTTGCTCCAGGGGTAAGGGAAAATGAAGGACCGGGAGGAAAGGGAGATAGCAATTAAAATAAAACTGTCGTCTTGATGGCTGCTCTTGTTCTTCTACACACCACAGTGCAGGCGGATCTGACAGACCGTGCTTTAAGAACATATCCTGGCTGAGAGATAAAAGCATACATGAGTGCAGCCCAGTAGCTTTTAAGAGGATGGAATTGGTACAAGAGGGTTCCTATAGGCTACCGAAATGGGAACAAACCAAAGCCCAATAAGTGCATTATCCATTTAATCGCTTAGCACCTAACATGATGCTGCATTTAACCTCCGAGAGACACCGTAACAGCCCGCGAACGCATGTTGTAACAGAAGCTATTACATCCATTAAATCAAAAATGTTTTGACATTCACTTTAATGAAGTGGGCCGGAGTTTCTTTAAATGTACTTGTGCACAGTTCACAATGCGACGCCTCGCCATGCAGAGACACCGTACGCCGCTGCAGAATGCAAAGCATCTCGGCAAGTGCACTAAGTCTGCAAAGTTTCACTCCGCGATAACAAAATACTATTAGCTGCTGTCACGTACAGGAGAAGAGAGATTATTTTATTTATTGAAATGAGATTGAAATGATAAATCTCTCTCCCCATGATAAAACACTGGGACTCATAAGCCTAGTGTGGGGGATAGGGATTAGAAAAAGATGGAGGCGAGAGAGTGAGAGAGAGAGAGGGAGAGAGAGAGAGAGAGAGAGAGAGAGAGAGGGAGAGTGAAGGAGAGAGAGAGAGAGGGAGGAGTGAGAGGGGAAGAAATTCATAATGCATAATAAAACAAAAGGTGTCGTGGGAAACATCACTGATATTAAAATCAGAGGCAGACAGATCTATATGAAAAATGCAGATTTGAAAATGTAAATAACCATGGCCCTAGGGGGGAGGGGGAGTGATTCAAAGATAGGATGACAACATGAAGAGAAAGGCATTTATATGGGGGCTTTGATGTTTCTCACATCCAAATTTATGCTACTGACGACCAAAATAATGCCACTGAAGGGGATTTTACACAGTGCACTGCTGGCCCCGCTTCATACCGTGATGATATAAAACACATTATGCTCCACATTATCTCAGTGTGACAATGACTGGTAATGAGATGATTCACATTCAAGGGGGATACTTAAGATTGCATTTCAACATTCCCAAACAACAACATGTTATCTTCGCATTAGAGGCCCCGTTTTCCGAAACAAAGGCGTTTGATCCGTGCTCAAACGCGTGTTCCTTCAATGGGGAAATCCACACAGTGTGCCTAACCTCAGCCTTTGAGGATGACCCTTTCGCTTTAATCCAAACACATCCCAGATTGCTTTGATTTTCCCTGCCGGAGTCGAGCTGTCAATCAAAACCGGGAGCAGAGTGGACCCCCGTGTTTGGATGAAATATCCCTTTAATAAAGCTGACTGTCCTCGCCGAGAGAGCGGCGAGCGATGATCCTACCCGCTTCTGCCGCCGTGCCACAATGACAGTGCAAGTTAAGTGAAATATGAAGGTGCCGTGGTGTTAGGCTTATCATTTGTGAACATGTAATTTTGTTGTTCTTCCCGTTCAGATCCAGTGGCTTCACAAATTTAGCTCCTCTTTGGTGCCTCTCCCTCCTGTCGCATTTGACAGAAGGTCTGTGGGAGTGCGAGAAAACTATACTAGGACACCGTCGCCGTGTCGACTGGTGCACATCTTTTATGTGCAGCAGGAGCGCCAGGAAGAGAGTGGGAGTCGCCCGGCTATCTCCCCATGCAAATCCACCGCACAAGTTTAGCCTTGTCGCGGTGCTTTACAATACTTGGCTCCCTGAACATTGCCATTAGGGAGCTCTCTCACAGCCATTATTTTGAATATATCATTATTCTGGCAGCACTATCGCATCCAGCTCATCACCATTTTTCTCTTTTTTTTTTTTTTCCCTTTGTTTTGAATAGATAAAAGCTTCACGAGAAGAGAGCATCAAGTCACTTGAAGCACTGACGCCTCACCAGCCAGATTCATTGGCTGTTGAGGTTTTGCATATGTTGTCGAATGCAGAATGTAAGATCTCTCTTATCACAATACCGCCCCTAATATAAAGGTGTATGTCACTCCTTTACATATTTTGATTGAAGTGTATGTTCAACTGTATCTGGATCAAAATCCAACAACTTCTTACCGTTTTATTAATGGATTACCAACATATATAACTGCAAAACACACACAAATCTGGCAGCTTAAGATCTGCTCTCATTTTGGCCTATAAAGGTCTTTGCACACAAAGTCCGTATTTTTCGTATGCGTTTTTTTAATCCGTCATCCGATGAAAAACATCACGCACAGAAACCTTGCACACTGAGTCCGATATGATTTTTTATTCTATTCGTTGCGAGAATTTGCAATACAAGACCAAATAGAATTAATTACGTGGGTGCAATGGATAGCGCTAGTCCCAAACTAGGCTAATGAATGAATGGCATTAGCAAGAAGCTATCGGTTAGCTGCCTAGAGCACTATCACTACTGTCTAATCTTTCCTACATCCTTTGTTTTGCGACCATCTCTGATTCCAAGCTGACCTGCTTTCACCTGCCACAATGTGTCTTTAAATTCTGCAACTTTGTATTCTTTTATTTCTTTATCGTAAAGTGCTTTGTGCTGGGAGACGAAGTGAATGTTTATCGGTAGTGGCTAGAAGGGAGCCCGCAAAGTGGGGAAACTCTCGCGAGATTGTTAAGGTCAGGCATTGACCTCAGATGGTTAAGGATCGTTATTGACCTTGAATAGTTAAGGTTAGGATTAGAGGTCGACCGATATGGTTTTTTTATGGCCGATGCCGTTTTTGTACAGAATCAGGACAGCCGATGGCCGATATATGATGCCGATTTTTTTTTTTTTGCCGATATGTTTGGCTGGTTTTCATTTTTTCCTCCATCTGATAAAATATAACAGCTTAATAATAAGAAATAATACACAAAATTTCTTAACTTAAGTAAACATTTGTTGAACAACACTTATGGTCTGTCTCTCCAATTTGCATTTTGTGTCTGCACTGCAGTGCATATTATGTTTTGTGCATGATGGTTAATAGTAGTAATAGTACAGAGCTCAAAACCTTTTAAGCACCTTTCCAAAACTGTCCTAAAGCATGTTTTTTATTTATGTTTGTTGACAGACACTGTTACAAGCTATATGGCCATAATCTAATTGATCAAAAAATAATAATAACTTTGTTCACACTAGGGATGTCAATAATTAACCGTTTAACCGTTAACCGACGTTAAGAACTTTAACCGATTAACGCTATCGGTTAAAACGGTTAAAATTATATTAATAATGAATTACAAAGTACACTACTTTGAGTCATCTGCCGGTTGAAAAAGGCCCGTGGGGGAAACGTAAACATATACTGTATTCACGTTGGATAACAAACAATGTGAAATGCTAGACACCCAGATTAGCTTAAGTATATTTATCATTCTCATCTAATTACTGATTTTTTTACAGACATGCTTATCCTGTAGCCGATGGGCTCTAACCATCAAAGTCCACACAGACACAGGAAAACAAGCTTTAGGTCTTTGGGCCTGCAGGTACTTTAAAAGTGACCTTTTGCCTCGCTATGTTTGCTTTGCACTGAACTGTTGTCACTCACAACTAGGGATGTCACGATACGAGAAATCTAGTAGTCGATACCAATACCAGTAAATTTCCACGGTTCTCGATACCCAATTCGATACCACAGTAAAAAAAAAAAAAAAAGGAAAATTATTATTATTCCTCTGGTATAGCTCAATGACTGTAAGAAAAAAGCAGAGGCTGTACACGCTCACACGCACTCTCTCTATATGTATCCACAGATTGCAAGCAGAAGTTTAAATTCACTGACATGGTGACAGATCATTAGACCATTAAATATTTATTTAAAATGCTAATGTTATATTTTGATGACAATAAAAAAAGCACCACTTTTCAGAGATTTAGCAATAAACAACAAAAGATAGAAATTCAGTTCAGTTCAGTTTTTTCCCCCACGAGTGAATCCTCTTCTCAAACAAATCAATAAAGGATCTCTGATCAGTTTTTCAGTTCAGCAATTTCAACACAAGTGAATCCTTTTCTCGAACAAATTAATAAAGGATCTCTGAAAAAGTAAATAAACCCAACATCTCGATGCTGTTGCATGGCGTTGTTGTGTGTGTGTGTGTGTGTGTGTCAAACTCCGACACACAGAGAGCAGAGGACAGAAGTCTTCAGAGAGTTACTCACCAAACGGAAAATCTACCCGCATTTGGCGCTTGTTAATTTCGGACCGTGATTACAGGCATCGTAAGGTACCTTCGGTACTTTAGAAAAAGAGTACTGTCACGTTTTTAGAATTTTGGCATCGACTTGGTACCGAAGTATCGGTTCTCGTGACATCCCTACGTACAACACATTCCTGCCATATCTGTGAGGTCAGGCGCAAGCGCCCCTGTGGAGCTGTTTTAATGGCTCTTTTGTGACTTCTACCAAACAGGGATTTTTTAAATTATAAAACAGTTCACAATATAGCAATTTTAGGGATTCAGGTTTATTATTAGTGCGTACATTGTCTGGTGAAATTCTTTCGAAAGCCAGCATGTTGGTCAGACTTTAAAAAGTTACCAAAGGTTGACATTTTAGGGATATCTGATGATTTCTTCACCTAACATTGCAGGCTATTCTCATGCACCATTCATAGCTATACCTGTGAAAAGTAATGCACTGTAATTCGTATATATCCCTGGAAATCAACTCATATATAATCCACGTAATTGTGCACCATGAAGTATAAAGAGCGACAAACGCCGCGTAGGAAGAAGGTCGGGACGGAGGGGTGGGTACAAAAAACACCAGACTTTCACCCAGGAGATCGGTGTTTGTACCCCGTGTGAAACCACAAGTCATCGTTGTGTTATTTGTCACCTAACTTCCGAACTTATCTGAACACTTCTGGTGTTATTTTAACCCAAACCACGGTATTTTTCTAAACCTATCTAAGTAGTTTTGTTGCCAAAACCTAAATAAGTAGTTTTGTTGTCTAAACCTAACCAAGTCGATCTTTTCCTAAACCTAACTAAGTAGTTTTGTTGCCTAAACCTAACTAATGTCACGTGGGAAAGAACGATAGCCAATAAAGAACTAAGCTGACTGAAGCAGAAGGACAACAACCGCTGTCATGCTACACTAACGTTCACACCACCGACAGACCCCCCCCCACTCCCCGCCGCCACACACATACAGTCTGTCGGACACTCGCAAAAGTTACGCTGCAATGACAGAGCGGCGAGCACGAAGCTGCAGCAGAGCTACAGCTGCTAACGTAGCACAAAAACACACTCGTATCGTTACACCGGGCAGACACAGCGGACAATCTGCTAAACTAAACTAAATGTGCGGTGGAGACTTTTAGTAGCAACAACAACCCTGGGCTGCCCGCAGATGTGCCTGTATACAAATCGGCTTAATATGCTCAGGAATCGGCCGATGCCGATTATGATAAAATGTCAAAAAATCGGCCCGATTAATCGGTCGACCTCTAGTTAGGATAGGTCGTCAGGCAACGAATCTCGCGACACTTTTTGCAAGTTTTTGTATATCTCAGATCCGATTTTGCAATTTGGGGGCTCCCTTCTGGACACAACCATGTTTATCAGATGCCATTTTGGATGATGACGTTTGCACGGACGGTGGCTCTGAGTGGTCAAACAACCCTCTTTTGCCTTTTGGTGGATGCGAAAAAACGCAAAGCACAGTCAAGGTGATTCTGATTATACTATTAAACAATGTTTGAAAGTGACAAGATGTTCAGGACACGCAGTTTTTTGTAATCTCAGAATTGGAAAAAGTACACTACTTTGAGTCATCTGACGGTTGAAAAAGGCCCGTGGGGGAAACGTAAACATATACTGTATTCACGTTGGATAACAAACAATGTGAAACGCTTGACACCCAGATTAGCTTAAGTATATTTATCATTCTCATCTAATTACTGATTTTACAGACATGCTTATCCTGTAGCCGATGGGCTCTAACCATCAAAGTCCACACAGACACAGGAAAACAAGCTTTAGGTCTTTGGGCCTGCAGGTACTTTAAAAGTGACCTTTTCCCTCGCTATGTTTGCTTTGCACTGAACTGTTGTCACTCACAACTAGGGATGTCACGATACCAGAAATCTAGTAGTCGATACCAATACCAGTAAATTTCCACGATTCTCGATACCCAATTCGATACCACGGTAAAAAAAAAAAAAAAAGGAAAATTATTATTATTCCTCTGGTATAGCTCAATGACTGTAAGAAAACAGCAGAGGCTGTACACGCTCACACGCACTCTCTCTATATGTATCCACAGATTGCAAGCAGAAGTTTAAATTCACTGACATGGTGACAGATCATTAGACCATTAAATATTTATTTAAAATGCTAATGTTATATTTTGATGACAATAAAAAAAGCACCACTTTTCAGAGATTTAGCAATAAACAACAAAAGATAGAAATTCAGTTCAGTTCAGTTTTTTCCCCCACGAGTGAATCCTCTTCTCAAATCAATAAAGGATCTCTGATCAGTTTTTCAGTTCAGCAATTTCAACACAAGTGAATCCTTTTCTCGAACAAATTAATAAAGGATCTCTGAAAAAGTAAATAAACCCAACATCTCGATGCTGTTGCATGGCGTTGTTGTGTGTGTGTGTGTGTGTGTGTGTGTGTGTGTCAAACTCCGACACACAGAGAGCAGAGGACAGAAGTCTTCAGAGAGTTACTCACCAAACGGAAAATCTACCCGCATTTGGCGCTTGTTAATTTCGGACCGTGATTACAGGCATCGTAAGGTACCGTAGAAAAAGAGTACTGTCACGTTTTTAGAATTTTAGCATCGACTTGGTACCGAAGTATCGGTTCTCGTGACATCCCTACGTACAACACATTCCTGCCATATCTGTGAGGTCAGGCGCAAGCGCCCCTGTGGAGCTGTTTTAATGGCTCTTTTGTGACTTCTACCAAACAGGGATTTTTTAAATTATAAAACAGTTCACAATATAGCAATTTTAGGGATTCAGGTTTATTATTAGTGCGTACATTGTCTGGTGAAATTCTTTCGAAAGCCAGCATGTTGGTCAGACTTTAAAAAGTTACCAAAGGTTGACATTTTAGGGATATCTGATGATTTCTTCACCTAACATTGCAGGCTATTCTCATGCACCATTCATAGCTATACCTGTGAAAAGTAATGCACTGTAATTCGTATATATCCCTGGAAATCAACTCATATATAATCCACGTAATTGTGCACCATGAAGTATAAAGAGCGACAAACGCCGCGTAGGAAGAAGGTCGGGACGGAGGGGTGGGTACAAAAAACACCAGACTTTCACCCAGGAGATCGGTGTTTGTACCCCGTGTGAAACCACAAGTCATCGTTGTGTTATTTGTCACCTAACTTCCGAACTTATCTGAACACTTCTGGTGTTATTTTAACCCAAACCACGGTATTTTTCTAAACCTATCTAAGTAGTTTTGTTGCCAAAACCTAAATAAGTAGTTTTGTTGTCTAAACCTAACCAAGTCGATCTTTTCCTAAACCTAACTAAGTAGTTTTGTTGCCTAAACCTAACTAATGTCACGTGGGAAAGAACGATAGCCAATAAAGAACTAAGCTGACTGAAGCAGAAGGACAACAACCGCTGTCATGCTACACTAACGTTCACACCACCGACAGACCCCCCCCCCACTCCCCGCCGCCACACACATACAGTCTGTCGGACACTCGCAAAAGTTACGCTGCAATGACAGAGCGGCGAGCACGAAGCTGCAGCAGAGCTACAGCTGCTAACGTAGCACAAAAACACACTCGTATCGTTACACCGGGCAGACACAGCGGACAATCTGCTAAACTAAACTAAATGTGCGGTGGAGACTTTTAGTAGCAACAACAACCCTGGGCTGCCCGCAGATGTGCCTGTATACAAATCGGCTTAATATGCTCAGGAATCGGCCGATGCCGATTATGATAAAATGTCAAAAAATCGGCCCGATTAATCGGTCGACCTCTAGTTAGGATAGGTCGTCAGGCAACGAATCTCGCGACACTTTTTGCAAGTTTTTGTATATCTCAGATCCGATTTTGCAATTTGGGGGCTCCCTTCTGGACACAACCATGTTTATCAGATGCCATTTTGGATGATGACGTTTGCACGGACGGTGGCTCTGAGTGGTCAAACAACCCTCTTTTGCCTTTTGGTGGATGCGAAAAAACGCAAAGCACAGTCAAGGTGATTCTGATTATACTATTAAACAATGTTTGACAGTGACAAGATGTTCAGGACACGCAGTTTTTTGTAATCTCAGAATTGGAAAAAGTACACTACTTTGAGTCATCTGACGGTTGAAAAAGGCCCGTGGGGGAAACGTAAACATATACTGTATTCACGTTGGATAACAAACAATGTGAAACGCTTGACACCCAGATTAGCTTAAGTATATTTATCATTCTCATCTAATTACTGATTTTACAGACATGCTTATCCTGTAGCCGATGGGCTCTAACCATCAAAGTCCACACAGACACAGGAAAACAAGCTTTAGGTCTTTGGGCCTGCAGGTACTTTAAAAGTGACCTTTTCCCTCGCTATGTTTGCTTTGCACTGAACTGTTGTCACTCACAACTAGGGATGTCACGATACCAGAAATCTAGTAGTCGATACCAATACCAGTAAATTTCCACGATTCTCGATACCCAATTCGATACCACGGTAAAAAAGGAAAATTATTATTATTCCTCTGGTATAGCTCAATGACTGTAAGAAAACAGCAGAGGCTGTACACGCTCACACGCACTCTCTCTATATGTATCCACAGATTGCAAGCAGAAGTTTAAATTCACTGACATGGTGACAGATCATTAGACCATTAAATATTTATTTAAAATGCTAATGTTATATTTTGATGACAATAAAAAAAGCACCACTTTTCAGAGATTTAGCAATAAACAACAAAAGATAGAAATTCAGTTCAGTTCAGTTTTTTCCCCCACGAGTGAATCCTCTTCTCAAACAAATCAATAAAGGATCTCTGATCAGTTTTTCAGTTCAGCAATTTCAACACAAGTGAATCCTTTTCTCGAACAAATTAATAAAGGATCTCTGAAAAAGTAAATAAACCCAACATCTCGATGCTGTTGCATGGCGTTGTTGTGTGTGTGTGTGTGTGTGTGTGTGTGTGTGTGTGTGTGTGTGTGTGTGTGTGTGTCAAACTCCGACACACAGAGAGCAGAGGACAGAAGTCTTCAGAGAGTTACTCACCAAACGGAAAATCTACCCGCATTTGGCGCTTGTTAATTTCGGACCGTGATTACAGGCATCGTAAGGTACCTTCGGTACTGTAGAAAAAGAGTACCGTCACGTTTTTAGAATTTATCATCGACTTGGTACCGAAGTATCGGTTCTCGTGACATCCCTACGTACAACACATTCCTGCCATATCTGTGAGGTCAGGCGCAAGCGCCCCTGTGGAGCTGTTTTAATGGCTCTTTTGTGACTTCTACCAAACAGGGATTTTTTAAATTATAAAACAGTTCACAATATAGCAATTTTAGGGATTCAGGTTTATTATTAGTGCGTACATTGTCTGGTGAAATTCTTGCGAAAGCCAGCATGTTGGTCAGACTTTAAAAAGTTACCAAAGGTTGACATTTTAGGGATATCTGATGATTTCTTCACCTAACATTGCAGGCTATTCTCATGCACCATTCATAGCTATACCTGTGAAAAGTAATGCACTGTAATTCGTATATATCCCTGGAAATCAACTCATATATAATCCACGTAATTGTGCACCATGAAGTATAAAGAGCGACAAACGCCGCGTAGGAAGAAGGTCGGGACGGAGGGGTGGGTACAAAAAACACCAGACTTTCACCCAGGAGATCGGTGTTTGTACCCCGTGTGAAACCACAAGTCATCGTTGTGTTATTTGTCACCTAACTTCCGAACTTATCTGAACACTTCTGGTGTTATTTTAACCCAAACCACGGTATTTTTCTAAACCTATCTAAGTAGTTTTGTTGCCTAAACCTAAATAAGTAGTTTTGTTGTCTAAACCTAACCAAGTCGATCTTTTCCTAAACCTAACTAAGTAGTTTTGTTGCCTAAACCTAACTAATGTCACGTGGGAAAGAACGATAGCCAATAGAGAACTAAGCTGACTGAAGCAGAAGGACAACAACCGCTGTCATGCTAAACTAACGTTCACACCACCGACAGACCCCCCCCCACTCCCCGCCGCCACACACATACAGTC
This sequence comes from Sebastolobus alascanus, assembly GCA_916701645.2. Taxonomy (NCBI): domain Eukaryota; kingdom Metazoa; phylum Chordata; class Actinopteri; order Perciformes; family Sebastidae; genus Sebastolobus; species Sebastolobus alascanus. The sequence goes on along the minus strand of CAKAOJ020000011.1, from coordinate 6,289,518 downwards.
TGTCGGACACTCGCAAAAGTTACGCTGCAATGACAGAGCAGCGAGCACGAAGCTGCAGCAGAGCTACAGCTGCTAATGTAGCACAAAAACACACTCGTATCGTTACACCGGGCAGACACAGCGGACAATCTGCTAAACTAAACTAAATGTGCGGTGGAGACTTTTAGTAGCAACAACAACCCTGGGCTGCCCGCAGATGTGCCTGTATACAAATCGGCTTAATATGCTCAGGAATCGGCCGATGCCGATTATGATAAAATGTAAAAAAATCGGCCCGATTAATCGGCCGACCGATTAATCGGTCGACCTCTAGTTAGGATAGGTCGTCAGGCAACGAATCTCGCGACACTTTTTGGAAGTTTTTGTATATCTCAGATCCGATTTTGCAATTTGGGGGCTCCCTTCTAGACACAACCATGTTTATCAGATGCCATTTTGGATGATGACGTTTGCATGGACGGTGGCTCTGAGTGGTCAAACAACTCTCTTTTGCCTTTTGGTGGATGCGAAAAAACGCAGAAAATCGAACCTGTTCCGGAAAACTTTAATAAAAGACAAAAGTTTTGGAGTCGGTGTGTAAACGTGATTGACACAATGTAAGGTCGTATTTATTTTTAAATGTGCAACAATTTCAGACGAAAAATACAGACTTGGTGTGCAAAGGCCTTTACTGATCTGTAAAACATCAGTAAATGATTTATTAACCATAAAAACAACCATTAGTTACAACTTATAAAATGATAAAGAGCGGCTTATTGGAAAGTGGTACCAGAGAAAATGACAGTGAACAGTCACATTATCGGGAGTGCGGTTTTATCGGTTTTACCTCAATCTCGGTCTGACGACTGATAAGCCTCTGGGGATGAGGGGCTATGTTTCTGGGGTTCCAGTGTAGCCAAAGGATATCCGAGCCAAGACTTCCTTTTCCGTGCGCTGCTCATTGTTTACAGTCCGATTAGCAACTTGAGACGCGTGACTGGAGTTGAGAGACGACATGTACGACCGGATTGTTTCACAAGTAGCCAGTTTACAAGCTAATATGAAACCAATACAAATTTAAATAATCGTCAGACGATAGGTGGGTTCCGAGATTGCATTTCGGCCATTGCGTTCCACCTCTTTTGCTCTCCACACAGACTGTTTACCTGCATTCAACCAAAGCCTGCTCGAACGTGATTGGTCAATACTACTCGATCTACAAGCGGAAACCAGAAAGCTTCCGATACCAAAATCTTGTTTCGTTGCCCACAGAATTTACATTTGAATGCAGAATCTGTTCATAGAGATTAGTTGTACTTGCAAATGAAGTGGTTTGAATAATCTTGATAAAATGCTTGCATGTTTACAACTGTCTGATTGTCTGACAGTTGTAATGTCAGACTTCATCTTAGCAACCTGGTCGTGTTCCCTGATCTCATACATTTTTTTTTTTGTGAGTACACGTTATCATACAAACAATAGCTACAAAGATAAGACCCAATTTGTGATAAACGGGAATTATCCTTTAAAGTGGTATCCAAATAAGAAACACAGGAAGCACTAAAGTGATTAATTGTCGCCGAGTTAGCTAATGTGGACGTCTTAGCACTTCCACGTGGAGCTCTGCTGAGGTCAGTCTTCCTGAGCACTTTAAGAGCACATCGGGCCTTCACTCCCGCCCGCCCTCCTGCTCCACAGCTGCTTTTAGTCAGGGCCTGAGGTCCCTCCATCCTCTCCCTCCCCTTCCCCATCCCCTTCCATCCCTTCATCCCTCCTGCCCCTCAGCTTTCTGTTCTCTTGCCAGGACTGTAATCAAGCCTTCAGCTTGTGGCCAGGGCCTACCCCCCTCCCAGCCCCGAAAAAAAAAAGCCACCAACAGACTAAACTATGAGAGAAATGAAGGGCAGAGACAGAAGGAGGCGAGCGGGGTGTGAGAGATAGTCATTAAAACTGTGCCCTGTATGCCGAGGGAACACAAGCGTAATGTTTTAAATACAGGGATCGCTGCAGTTTGTTTGGGAAAACATTATTGTCGAAAAAGTTCTGGCACCGTTAAAGATGGCGGCGCGGGAGCAGTATGCACGAGTAATGAAAAACACGTGCACCTCAAATTCCACTCATAGCGTTGTCTGATTAAGGCCCTTTGTCAGGACGTTTATTTGGTGGCAAAGAGATGGGAGTTATGATTATTGTGTACACAGCCAAAGTCTTTTAGAGGAATTAGGCTTTCTCGCTCGAGGGGCCACCTTTTGGAGCCGTTGTCAGGGGGCCGACTGTACCTGCTTTTGTGTTGCTCTCTCCCTCCCCAGTGTCATCTTCCATGGCCGGAGGGGATGGTGTGGCCGCCACGGTCATGTCCAAACAAACCCCCATCTTATTCCTCGCTCCTGAACAACGCCCTCTCAGATGACATGACTGCAGCAGCGGCCCATTATTCCGGACAGCCTTTTTGGTTTGCTCAAGGATGTGATGTTGTCAGTGCTGCCTTTCAAGGCCGGGTCCATGCGCAATCTGTCAGGGCCACTGGAAAACAATGCTGAGGATCATTACACAGATACGCGGGGCCGTAATGCACTTTTTCTTTTTTTTTTGGATCCACACAATTTAAACACCGTAGAGCCACATGGGTAATATGACGATACAGCTGATGTGGGCCTTGAATTTGATTGAAAAGAAAGTTCCCATAGATTAGTGGAAAAGTAAATGCTGGTATGGGCAAAAATATTTTGAAATAAAGTTCAGTCCCTACTTCAGAAGATCCCTCTTCAATATTTTTAGCATCTAAATATTTGTTTGCCTTCTTAAACCCGAATTTAAATAAAATAGGTTCACTTTATTTTCTAAAGACATTTGTAAAGGAAAATCCATGGCAGGAAATCCGCCCAAATCCTTGGAAAATCCAATAATATTTGCATAGAGCTTAAAACATGCAAAGTCCCTGCGTTCGAATTAAGCTGGAAAGGAAAGCCCTGCTGGTTATGCATTAAAATGGATTGGAAGCAGGGTTTGACTCCTACAGGTAAAAGCCCCGCGGTGACGACTGATTTTGCACTTTGAGGAGACAAAACCCAGAGCTGTCCCTTCACTGCTGTCCAACTCCCCACTGTGCTGCGGGATAATCTGCTTGGCAGAGCCGCACATCGCTCGGTGACCCTCTCCAGCTTACACACCTACCTTGAATAGAAAAGATGAGCACAAAGAAAAAACTCTTCTACTGTACGTGGCACAAGGCCATTGATGTACAGTGAAGATGTAATGGATAGAATCCATTGTGGCAGACGGGAACGAGAAGAGAGAGACAAGCTTGTGCACAATAGTCCATAAGAAGTTGAAGAGAGAACGTGGAAGGGGTTTTTCTTTAGCTGATGTTCTCCCAAGGCCAGCGCTGATTACAGGACACGGCCTGACACAGTATGCCTGCGTGCTGTCAACTCGGGGAAAACAAACATGGAATTTATAGCACATTAAGAATTCAACAGGCAATCTATTCAAGCAATTAATGGCGTATGAAAATAAGCTCTGTTGGCGTTGAAAGCACTCCAACATGAATGTAGGCCACGACTGTTGTGTGCTTTTGTTTTCCGCTGATTCGCCCTTGAGGATCACAGTTCCAGAGCTCACACACTTCACAAAGCTTCCCTGCGAGTTGCTGTGCCCCCCTTTCATATTCCTGTGTTAAAAACGTACCGCATATCTACAATTACAGTTCCTCCTTCGGTTTGTCCACAAAGCACAGTCAAGGTGATTCTGAAACAATGTTTGACAGTGACAAGATGTTCAGGACGCGCAGTCTTTTGTAATCTCAGAATTGGAAAAAGTACACTACTTTGAGTCATCTGACGGTTGAAAAAGGCCCGTGGGGGAAACGTAAACATATACTGTATTCAGGTTGAACAACAAACAATGTGAAATGCTAGACACCCAGATTAGCTTAAGTATATTTATCATTCTCATCTAATTACTGTTTTTTTTTCAGACATGCTTATCCTGTAGCCGATGGGCTCTAACCACCGAAGTCCACACAGACACAGGAAAACAAGCTTTAGGTTTTTGGGCCTGCAGGTACTTTAAAAGTGACCTTTTGCATCGCTATGTTTGCTTTGCACTGAACTGTTGTCACTCACAACTAGGGATGTCACGATACGAGAAATCTAGTAGTCGATACCAATACCAGTAAATTTCCACGGTTCTCGATACCCAATTCGATACCACGGTGTGTGTGTGTATGTGTGTGTGTGTGTGTGTGTGTGTGTGTGTGTGTGTGTGTGTGTCAAACTCCGACACACAGAGAGCAGAGGACAGAAGTCTTCAGAGAGTTATTCACCAAACGGAAAATATACCCGCATTTTGCGCTTGTTAATTTCGGACCCTAATTACAGGCATCGTAAGGTACCTTCGGTACTGTAGAAAAAGAGTATCGTCACGTTTTTAGAATTTTAGCATCGACTTGGTACCGAAGTATCGGTTCTCGTGCGATCCCTACGTACAACACATTCCTGCCATATCTGTGAGGTCAGGCGCAAGCGCCCCTGTGGAGCTGTTTTAATGGCTCTTTTGTGACTTCTACCAAACAGGGATTTTTTAAATTATAAAACAGTTCACAATATAGCAATTTTAGGGATTCAGGTTTATTTTTAGTGCGTACATTGTCTGGTGAAATTCTTGCGAAACCCAGCATGTTGGTCAGACTTTAAAAAGTTCCCAAAGGTTGACATTTTAGGGACATCTGATGATTTCTTCACCTAACATTGCATGCTATTCTCATGCACCATTCATAGCTATACCTGTGAAAAGTAATGCACTGTAATTCGTATATATCCCTGGAAATCAACTCATATATAATCCACGTAATTGTGCACCATGAAGTATAAAGAGCGACAAACGCCGCGTAGGAAGAAGGTCGGGACGGAGGGGTGGGTACAAAAAACACCAGACTTTCACCCAGGAGATCGGTGTTTGTACCCCGTGTGAAACCACAAGTCATCGTTGTGTTATTTGTCACCTAACTTCCGAACTTATCTGAACACTTCTGGTGTTATTTTAACCCAAACCACGATATTTTTCTAAACCTAACTAAGTAGTTTTGTTGCCTAAACCTAAATAAGTAGTTTTGTTGTCTAAACCTAACCAAGTCGATCTTTTCCTAAACCTAACTAAGTAGTTTTGTTGCCTAAACCTAACTAATGTCACGTTCGAAAGAACGATAGCCAATAGAGAACTAAGCTGACTGAAGCAGAAGGACAACAACCGCTGTCATGCTAATGCATGAGCTAATGCATGAGCTAATGCAAAACGAGAAGCATGAAGTAGTAGTAAGATGGAGCTCAGAAATGGAGGACCAACTTTGAAAGAAAGTGAGCACTCCCGATAATGCAACACGTTTTCATCCCAACTCGTCTAATACTGCTGCTTTGTCACACCCCTTGGCGTCACTTTAAGTTTAGGCAACAAAACCGCTATAGTTAGGTTTAGGAAAAAAACTGTGGTTGGGCTTAAAACTACTACGTTTGTGGCAACAACTCAAGTGTTTATTTAACGTGTCTCCATGACTTCATCCATGCATCCTTTGTGAATGTTCTGTACAAAATAGTGCAAAAACTAACATCGTAATTCTTCCTGCACGTCGTCCGCCATGTTTGTTTACACTAAAGTCACGTTTGATCGTGAGAGATTTGGCGAGATTTCCGTTATTTTTAGTCATGACTCTTGTTGTTCATGAATGGAATCTGTTAGTGTGTGGTGTGCTGTTTTGGCCAAATCGTTGCTCACCACACACTACAGGAACAAAACTGTTAAATTTAACATAACATGTCGTTATGTGTGGGGTCTCTCACATTTTTTAAATCTGTTAGATTTGAAAAATCTTTTTGTGTGGGCCAGTCTTAAGTCGATCTATACCTAACTAAGTAGTTGTGTTGCCTAAACGTAAATAAGTCGTTATGTTTCCTAAACCTAACTAAGTGTTTTTTTGTTGCCTAAACTTAACCAAGATGATTCCTGTGAAGACGGAAGTTTATTTTGAAAAGACTGGGGTGGAAATTGCTGGACATTCATAGGAAAATGCATGAAAAATTAGGAATAACTTTTCGTAAGATATCAAAGGAACCTTTGTATGAGGATACCTTGAACAATGAAGTGAAGAAGCACCCTTGGCTAGAATACAAATTATTCAAAATATCTACCATGGGGGGGAGGGGGGGGGTAAGCCACAGTGAAGTAAATTTGGTAAACAGTGGAAAGAGGTACAGTAAACTGAGATCTAACACTTTGCCCTGACCCACGAGAGGGATTAAGGTGAGGCTTTGACAGCTCAGGAGTTCCACAACAACCACTTAGGGCAAGAATCTGGCCTACGGTCCTGAGGGAATGTGTATATGTGTGTGTATATGTGTGTGTTTTTGAGGATTTTTTTGCCTGAGGTGTTTCTCGTGAGAAAGAGTAAAGGAAAACAGCCATGAGTGACATGGATTTAGAAGGAGTTGTTAGAGTGCATCTCCTTATATACACCCCACAAGGTTAATGTTGTACACACAGCTTGTAGGCTACCTCCTCCCATACATTTGCAGAGCATACCTACCATATGCAAAAAGAATGGGGACAATAAATGTAAAGCTTAAATCATCTCGTTGTACGAGTGGCCCATTAAAGACGACGCGTCTCACATTCACGATGCCAATTCCAGAAATTTACACACGATAATTCCAAAGATTCACACATGAACGACATAAAGTGATCGTTTAAGCGCTTCCCACATGCACAACATTAGTTTCACATGTTGTAACCTCATAAAACGATTTCTCAAGGAGAGGCTGGTGCAGATTAACACAGTGTACATTATAGACCTCTGATGCCTCCCTGACATGTGACCAAAATTAATCAGATTTAGATTCAAGTGATCAAACTGTAATTAATCATGTGAAGAGGGAAATGATCCTTGACGCGGCTCCAGCTGCGAGATGCCTCTGTTTGGTCCCGCGTGCCCCTCTTACAGGGGGTCCACCGGGGCTACATTAAGAGGCTTTGTGCCAATGTCACCTAAATTACAGTCACTTAACACAACAGATGTACTGAATGTCGAGCAAATGATGTGCTCGGGTTGGGGTGGCGCATTCACATGCATGGAATAAATTTTACCCAATGTATCAAACGTGTTTTTGTTGCATCCTCTCCCCCTCTCCGTGAATTTGCATTTCGCTATATGCATGGCATGCTCCACTAACTCACACCGTCTTGTATCTCAATCTCCGAACAACTCCATCCATGGCTCTCTTTTATTTGCCGGCCTTTACGGTCTCCAACGCGGCTTCTGCATAGGTAAATTAAGCGTATTTATTTCAGTGCATCAGTTTGAGGAGATTTTCTCTGCTCTTATAGACTCAGCGGTGGATATGCCAGACAAGCTTAGTTCAGAAGATTATTTTTCTCTTTGTGTGTCAGACTCCTCAGCAGAGGCAGAGGCAGATACAGGTATTCAGATGGGAGCCAACGCGGACCGCGCCATTGTGCTTTCCCGCACGCAGGAACAGAGCGTTCTGGCATTGCAGGTATACAGGGGGACAATAACCCAGGATTGCAGGCACAAATTACATTCATCAAGTTTATCAATAGCAAGTCGGGATTTAAGCCAACGAGCTCACCCTACCAACACCTCCCTCCCCCTCCTCCTCCTCCTCCATAAGTCTGGCTTTCAATGCACAAGTTAATTCTGCATACACTGAGAGAAATGATCTGCTCACAATTATGCCTCCTTGGATGGATATTTCATGAAACCAACGCCGCTACTGCCACCGGCAACAATCCCCAACCATCAGTAAAGATCTCATTTCTGTGTATAAATACTAAAAGCAATGCATTGATACTATAGTCTCTCTTTTTATGTGCGAGAGAGAGAGAGAGAGAGAGAGATTATAGGCAGTTTAAAAGATGAAACCCTTCAACGGTCTGTAATTGTACTTTTCTGGGAGAAAGAATAAAGTAAGGGGAGATATATTCTGAAAAATCATAAGCCATTATGCTCCAGAAAGGGTTTGCAGGGCGGGGCGTGTATCCACATAAAGCACTGCTGAGAACCTCCAGCAAATTACCCCGCAGGCCTGCGAGGAGGGGGAAATATCACTAATTGCCCTCCATTCTGTCAGGTCAATTGACTCTAATTGGAAAAATAATAAAAAGCATACTACCCCGGGAGCAGCAAGCTCTGAAAACGACAGGGTCCTTTTTGGAAAGAGAGCGAAGGGGAGGGGGGGGGGACGCTCAAATTCCTCAGTGCAAATATGGCATCTGAAATCTATCTTTGCCACTGCCATTCCTCCTTAAAAAACAATTACAGCGTGCCTTCCTCCTGCCACTCGGCGGCTATAATTACAGGAAAAAAGGGCATGGGTTACATACCAAGTGAGTATAATAAAATGATGTGTGATTAGGCATTAATGTGTCGTAATCCGGCTCTTTTTACACCTTTATGTGTGATCTTCGATAGTATTGAGAGTGTGTGTGTGTCTGTGTTGATGGGGGTGTTCTGGTCAGCTGCTGTTGAATTGTTTCCCCGGAGACCTTGGTAATTTGGAGTCAAATGAGCGTGTGCGGGGAGGCCAGGCCACCTACAACAGTTAGAGTATACAGTAGGAGAACAAGGAGGTATTGAATACGAGCGATGCCCCAGGTGTTGGCAGACAAGAGGGAATAGAGCTAATCTACTATCTACATTACTAAATTATTGGAGATGAATGGCTCTGCTAATATAATCTCCCACCCCGGGGGGATGATCCTAAGATTAAGGGTCTGACTCAGTATTCATTGCCGTACTCAGCCCTTTGAGGCGCTCAAAAGTTGTAATTTTGTTTAAGACCAGTGCTTAAACCAGACAAAAGTTCTCCAACTTGCCCATCCTCTCTTCTCCTCAGAAATATAAACAGTTTATAAAGTGTGTTTTTTTCTTCTCTTCCAAAACTGAGTGATTGATAAGTTTGATCACTGTGGACAATTACATATCAATTTGTCTGATGATGCATTTGGCAGCTTTTCAGTATTCGTCCAAAGGTAAAATCAAATTCTAGATAAATGACTTTTGACTTTTTTGACTATTACTGAGGAGCTCCATTGGTGCTGTGTTTAATTTTGATGGATGACTCTTCTTCATTTCTATTGTCCTGCAATTGTGGATCAAGAGCTGACCTGAAATTGAATCCTATTGTCAGTAATTGATAGAGTTGTTCCGATACCGATACCAGTATTGGAAGTGCGTCCGATACTGCCCAAAATTCAGTATCGGGTATCGGCGAGTATGCCAGTCTATGCACCGTCACCATCAGATACCATAATTTATTAACTCAGAAAAAAATCAACTTGTTTATCCGGAAATCAATTCTTCTTCGCCGCTCCAAAACAGTAGCCTTCACTGTGCTGTCACCCTGGATGTATCATGGCTGCCACTGCCAACTACTGTTTTAGAGCAGCGAAGAAGGACTGATTGCAGGTAGTTTGTCACGTGACGATAGCAAACAACAACAGTGCGGTGCTAGTGGAGAGTGTAACGGTAGTCAGAGCAAGGAAAATGTCAGCCATTTGGCAATATTTCACATTGGAAAATCCAACAAGTAAAACGACGATATGTGCAGTATGCAAGACTTCCGTTTCGGGGGGTGGCAGCACCCTGGTAGGGTGTGTGAATATTCCATCCTGCAGGACAAATTAGCACACAGGCTGTCCACTGAGGAGACAGCAAAGAGAATATAAATTTGTATTTATTCCTAGCTTCATTATTTATGTTCTTTGTAACTGACGAACTGAATGAAAAAATAAAGTTCTACTGCATTCATTCTCTGTATGTATTTGTTCATGTTTACAAAGGGTTTAACTTGAGTCAGGCCATACAACAAAGATATTAATTATATCACATAATAATAATAACTATATATTTTTTTATCGCGCTGGTATCTGATCTGTACTCGGTATCGTTCAGGTATCGGAATCGGTATCGGGAAGGAAAAAATGGTATCGGAACATCTCTAGTAATTGACTTATTGATAATGGCCAAGAGTAAGATCAAAACTTCTCAGAAAAACAATGTTTTCAGATTAATTCGGATTCAGTGCGATCGCAGGAATCCTCGTGATTAATTCACTGGCATGTAAGGCTTCCGGATGACAAAGACGTTCTCCTGTGAGACCCACTGGCACATCCCCCGCCAGCGACGTCTTGCCCCTAGAGACAAACTTCGGATAAAACAATGACAGGAGCCCAGCGGCACACAAACCGGCGCCAAACAGCACACCCACCTGCTTATGATCAATGAAACCTCACCGTATACTATCTCGGCATACCGTGCCAGCCGCTGATGAAAGACCGCATCGTTAGTGACCGTCTTTGATCGGCTCATCGCCTATTTTGAAATGTAAATTGACGGGAAAAGGAAAGGGCTCCGTGAAGGAGTGGCACGCGGAGGAGAAAAGGGGACCCCACCCTCTGGGGAGATTAACGCCACCCCAGTCAGACATGTGTCAAGTGGGGCTTGATGAATCCTGGGAAAAATGAAAAAAAAAAAAGGTATGAAAAAAGGAGACAGAGAAAAGAAAGCCCTTTCTCTTCCCTTCTTGCCTCCTTCTGCACATCCCTGCCTCTCAGATCATCATCTCCCGCCCTTATTCTGTCAACGCCCTCTTGATGGTTACTGTCAGAGGTGCGCATCTCTTTTGTAGTGTGGTGTTTTGCTGCTGCCACTGTGGAGATGCTTCCTTCCTCTGCATATGCACAAGTAGGCAAGGGTGGGGTGAGGAGCGGGTGTTGGAGTCGGGGGGGTGGGGGTGGGGGGGGGGGGGGCATGGATGCCTATGGTATCTACTGATCCTGACACACCTTTGGGAATCAGAAACCAAAGGACAGAAGGAACGCTTCTCCAGAACTGGTGGGAGCATGATATCGGAGTAGAGGGATTTGGTTGTTGTTGGCGGTGGTGGTGGTGGAGGTGGGGGCTGCTGCAAGGGCAAGGCACATGTCTGTGACATTGTGGTTGATAACGCGGGCATGACAGCTAACCAATGTGCTGGGAAAAACCTTCAATGAAAAGATACAGAGAGGATTGGCTGTTTAAAGGTGTAATCCTAATCCATATTTGGTCAGCAGAGTGAAGGAAAGACAAGAAAGAGGGATGGGATAGTGTGTGCGCATCCGTCGGTCATCCCCACTCGTGAAACGGAATGCCTCTTTTGTCACATAAGGGCGGAGGTGTCACCTTCTCCATTCACTCCCGTGTCTGTCTGCCTGCGCCTGAAAAGACCATTGCATCATTTGAAGTGACGATGAAATAGAATAGCTAAATAATGTCCCAGCAGGAGGCCGCTCGCAGAGACGATACAATGCGCAGGGCCTGCAAACTAATGGCCAGCTGTCTTATAATGAGCTCCGGCGATCTAGGCTCGCTGATTACCCCCCTCGCCCCATCGCCGTCCCCACTGCGGGACATTACGGGCACTGTGGGGGTATGGGAGGGGGAGGTGGGAGTGTAGAGGTGGGAGATGAGGGTGGGACTGTCCCCCTCTCAGAGCTCACACCCCCCCCAAACCCTCCATCACCACTACTGAGCACCGAAACCCTCTCAGTTAACGAACCAAGAGCAGTCTAATTAGAGCTCAAAAATTCATGAGGGTCCTCATTAATATTGAATATCTGTTGTGGGCCACGACTTCAAAATAAGCACTTGCATATGCAGATGGAAGGTGAGAGGGAAGGAGGGTGGGAAGGAGGGAGGGAGGGAGGGAGAGGGAGGGAGAGGGAAGGAGTGCATTGTGCACCACCAAAGTAAAGGTAGTGAGGTAAAGGTGGAGGGAAGGAGGTAGCGAGGATCTAAGGGAGTAGGGAGTGGGAAGTACATGAAAAGAAGGGCGACGGATTCGGAGACAGATGAGGAGAGGAGATGGAGGGAGAGCAGAGAAGAGGAAAGGGGAGGAGAGGGAAAGGGATGAGAAAAAGTGAGGGACCCCAGAGAGCTGTACCTGTGGAGAAGAGTTGTAATGTTGGAGGATTCTCCTGGGAGAATATGCATGGTCTTTAATGAGGAGGGTGGAGCGCAATGGCGAGGAATAACAAAAAAAAGAAAGGAAAAAACATTCCGCTCTTAATCCCTCGCTGAGAGGAAAAACTCTTTCAAGCAGGTACGCAGAGGTATCACTTTTCAAGTCCCTCACTCCTTCTGTTTTACCCTGGAAAAGGGTACACAGATAAAAGATACTGTCATTTGAAGATTGTCTGCTACCAACAACCATCATTTGCCTTTGAGATAATTCTGGGTTTTCCACTTCAGATTTAGAGGCATATGGGTAATGCAGAGGAGGGGGGGGATACACTACATTAACTATATGTCAGCCACTCTGGAAGACATCAAGAAAGTCATTTCATATTGAAGAAGGGAAAAAAAGCTGACACGAATAAACAATCTCTCCTCACATTGCTATACAAGTGGTTGAGTTTTGTCTTTTGTATCACTGCAACAATATTTCTGTGAGGAACTGAGTAGAGGGGTGTACGTGCCTGTCCTCAGGCCTCAGTAAGGGCACCAGGTTGTTATTTCAAATGTCTCACTCTCTCAGTTTATACACTTTTGTTTACACTTAGCCACATATATGCGACTCGGTTAACCACATCACAGATCTGATTGCAGTCTGTCTTGGTTTCCTGGGCTTCATACATATCAGGGTCAGCCTGCTCCAGTCCAAAGGATGATGATGATGGTGATGCACCTGAAGCTGTTTGGTAACCGCCAAATACGCCAAAATAAGAATAACTTGTGTGCTTATTATTTCTCGGATGCATTTACATTTGCTTATTTTCTTATCATCTGATCTGCCAAAAATGCATGAGGTGGGTAGGTGTAAATGTGGCAATAGGTGATGTCCTTGATTTGTGGTCTGCTGGTTCAAAGACTAGTGATAGACTTTAAAAACTGTGTTCAAGCTTTGCCTTGCCTTCACGTCGGCTGTGTTTTTTGGAGAAGCACTACCCGCATCCTTTCGGCACCCATGTAAATGAACTGGGCTGTTCACATAGGACACGACGCGAGGAAGTTTTGCAGCTACTAAAAGTAACAGGAAGTTTGGTAGTGTACTAAAAGTAACAGGAAGTCTTGTAGATACTAAAAGTAACAGGACGTTTTATGGTGTACTAAAAGTAACAGAAAGTCTTGTAGATACTAAATGTAACAGGAAGTTTGGTAGTGTACTAAAAGTAACAGGACGTTTTGCAGTGTACTAAAAGCAACAGGAAGTCTTGTAGATACTAAACATAACAGGAAGTTTTGCAGTTAGTAAAAGTAACAGGAAGTTTTGTAGATACTAAACGTAACAGGAAGTTTTGCAGTACAGTTTGCAAGCACCAGGGGAAGTCTGCGATGTCGGGCGAGAGTCCCTCTCAAGTCGCCATGTTGAACTAAAAGTAGTTGCTCCTGTAACAACGTTGAGCTTCAAAAAAGTTGAAACGGTTATTGAAGTTGAGCAGTTATAGGTGACATTGAGACATTTTCTTTGCAGTAGCCACGAAACGCCATATTGCTTGTTGCGCTTCACATTCCTTGGTAAGCTAACGTTAGCTTCTCAGTTCTATTTTGCTAGTTTTGTTGTGCGGTAGCAACAAAGTTACGTCCATGTAAAGCCATTCTAGCATTTTACTGTGGTTTGTGAATATCAAGTGTCTTTAAGGGAAATGTATTTGACGCTTGAAGTCTTCTTGAAGTTTCCTAGTAATATTCACCATGTTACTAAAAGGGAACAAATGGGAATTTTTTCCAATGTGGAGTACTTAATCATTTAGCTAGCTACTCCACATGTTGCTAGAGATAATTAAGTGATTCAATTTAGTTTTACTGTTATTGCTATTGATTATTTGTCAAAATTATTGTGTTTACTCAATTGGTGAAACAGGTAACTTTACTGTGTTTCTACAGAAAAATACAAATTTGGTTCACTGAGAGAGTAAGGTTTGTATGTTTAATGTGTAACATGAATGTGTTTTATTACTTACTTTATTGGCTAAGCTGAAACTGTTAATTCTATTTTCATGTCTGATGTTTGTCGTGTGTCAATATATGCTACACATATTTTGTTTGAACAAAATAAGTCTAATATCATTTGAGAAGTAAGAGTAACAAATAATTATCAATATGTTAAATATTTGCATTCAGTCAGCGATTACTGTGATGTTGTTATGATCTAGTATGATGTTGTACAACATAAGAGAAACATTTATGAAATATGAAGGAAAGCAGAACAGAGACTATAATCCTGTTTGTAAATGCAGGTCGGGTCTGTTGTCGAGTGAGGAGATCCAGTGAAGAAGATCCAACGACTCCAGTAGATGGCGAGCCTCCCAGCTTGAGTTCCAGGAACCCGGATCTACATTATCACCGGATGAACTCTCTGCTTTAAGGAAGGATCGTGCCAGCCACCCAGACTGGTACCAACTCAAACATGCAACATATTTAGTGCACTCTGACAGAGCAGACCTCCATCTGATCTGAACTCAAACTAAGTTAACTTTGACCAATTTTCCCTTTGGTCACCAGTCACTGACTTGTAAGTTAGAAATCCCACATAAGGACAAAAACACATAGTGATCACCAAACCAAGCTTCTTTAAAGGACAATATTCTTTGGTTTAAAGGGCTCATTTTTTATTTTTCATATCCATGTAAATGTTGCAAACTAAAGTTGCTGTTTACTGAATTCACTTGTGTTGTCGTGGTTATAGTTATTGCACGCAAAACATAGCTCCTTCCGAACCTAGAGCTAGGTGTACTTACCCAAGAGTGGGTTACATGTAGTTAGCAACATACGCACCGAAACAGGAAGCAGCCGGTTCGCTTATAGCTAGTTCTCAGTATTTAACTTTAGCCCTGATTTTCTGCATCATTTGAAGTGATCACGAGCTACAGCCAACGAGAGTGCAAGATCACGAGTTGAAGGGAAACCTGGGGGGGGAGGGGTCGCCTGTAACAATAGGAACTTACTGTGTTTGTTGCATTTGCAACACGGAGCAAAGTTGTTGTTGCACCTAGAGGAATAAATAGTCAAAAAGACGTGAAAATCGGCTATTTTGTGAACACGTGCCAACAAAACATCAGTAATGTGTCTCATGCATGGCATCACGTCATTTACCGTGCATTTATTGTGTTTTTCCGTCACAAAATGTAGTTTGGAGACCTCATCGGGGATTCTTCCCCGTGAAAGGTCTTGTAGTGAAAGACCGATTACAAGACAGCAAGTAAATGTCTCTTGTTATGTTTGCTCTGCTGGTGTTTTCATCATGTTTTGCTATTTTTATCTGTTCGAGTAGTTCTTTTATGCATTATAAGGTGTCCTTGGGTGTCCTGAAAGGCGCCACCGAATAAAAACTGTATTATATTATGTTATAATATATTATTATTAAGTCTTGTAGTGTGAACTAGGCATAAGGTTAGCACAAAGATTGGAAACAGCTAGCTTGGCTCTGTTCAAAGGTAACAAAATCTGCCTACCAGCACCTCTAAAGCTGACTTATTAACACATTATATCTGGTTTAATCTGTACAAAAAACAACTTGTATGGGGGCATACCGTATGTACTGGACTATTTCTCGGTCAGACGCAGACATTTCCTGGAGTCTTGTTGTCACCGTGAGGCTGCCAGGCTGGTATCAATCTCCTCATTTAACTCTCAGCAACAAAGAAAAATAATCTTGTTTTCACAAATGTCAAATCAAGGGAGACGAGGTGTGTGTGGCAGCTTGTGAGCTATAGAGCTTTAAGATCTGTACCTACTGTATATGCATGCATGCAAACATAAGTGAATGCATGTTTGTGTTGTGTGCGAGGGCAAGTCTGATTGTGTCAGCTCAGGCATCTGTTCGCCCATGTGTGCTCAGCGCTTTTTCGCTTGCGTCCATGTGTGTGTGTTTGCGCGAAGTGACTGTGGTCGGGGCCAACCTGAGCGCTCTTCCTTAATGTGTCTGGGAGGTCCAGGGGAGTCGAGGGTTTTGGAGGGTGTGGATGCGTCTGCACCGAGAGATTTATAGGCTTCAGCCAGGATCACTCTCTTTCTCTGGTGCCAAGTTAAGCAGTCGCATAATTAAAACCTCAGAGGAATCCTTTTGAAGTCAACAATGGGCTCTTAGGCAAACCTTAATGCAAACGCACATACTGTACACACACACACACACTCGAAGTCATGCACCCACTTGCGCTCTCGTCTTTGCTCTCACACTTACACATATGCGACCACACACATATACTGTATGTCCATGTACCCTCGCACACTGTGGAAAGATGCGGGGTAGATTAGATTAGAGCTCTATTTGTTGTCGAGGAGGAAATTCATTTCCACTGCCAGCCGGTTGCAGGTACATTCAGACAAGACAGTTATTACTCTGGCACATGGTTTGACACAGACCAACATCACAGAGGGAATGCACTCATAACAGGAAGGCATTTCACATAGTTGCAAAAAGGGTGCTATTAACCCTCTGAGACCCACAATAGATCCGTTTTTGTCTTTGTTCGAGGGGACAGGAGGTCTGCTAGGGGGGGATAGCAGGTCAACAGTAGATGTCACATATACGTGGTGTACATCATCTCAAAGCTGGTAACCTGAAGATTAATTTGAGATGCAGCTCAGCACTGTGTGTCAAATTGTTCTAGTCATAAATCAGAAATAAACATTAATTAATGAATTAAAATAAATTGTGAAAGTGTAGAAGGGCTTAGAACATTATGATCGAAGTATATGATGGTCATTCCCATGCTCTATTATGTCTCATAAGTTGTTGCAACAATTTTAGGGTTGATACCATTTGTTACACAGATTTGGTGCAATTTTTTACCAATTGAGAATTTATAAAATTATCAATAATCCCTCCAAAATATCACATTAAGACACCAAGACCTTGAAGAACACCATAGAAAAAGCCCGTGCTGTGATTTGGTATCAAAAACCTTTGACATTTTGAGATTTCTGCAAGAATGATATTTTTCGGCGATTAGATGGCGAGCACTTTTGTTCTGGAAACTGCTCAGAAACCCCCTTATTGTCAATCTACCTAGGAAAGCCATCCATCCTCGGAATGCTCTAGGTCTCTAGTTTGTGGTTGTAAAGTTTCATGAGGCTTTGATTATCCTAGAGGTCACAACAGGTCATTTTATACAGTGAAGTCAAGTTTAAACAAATGGTCTCACTACAATGAAATGGCTACTATGGGGACTAACATCATCACACAGGAATACAGTTGTCTGTAAAGGGAAGACTCGTGGGTACCCATAGAACCCATTTTCATTCACATATCTTGAGGTCAGAGGTCAAGGGACCCCTTTGAAAATGGCCATGCCAGTTGTTCCTCGCCAAAATGTAGCCTTTTTCCCTGACAAGCTGGCATGCTTGGTACCAGTGGATTCCTTAGGTTTTTTAATTTCATATGATATTAGCACCTTCACTCTAGCTCTAAAACTGAACCTGCTACAGCCTCTGAAAGAGATCGCAGGTCTCAGAGGGTTAAATGTGGTGACAGTGTATGCGGCAAAATAATGCATCAATAGTAAATGTGAGACTCATCCAGGATCTGAGCTTTTTGAAAGAAATGACATTTCCCTAAATGCCTCCCCTCAGTGTATAGTAACTTTGTCTTCCTCTTTGCACACGCATACACACACACACACATGCATACTGTACAGGACAATTACTCACATTAAACACCAACAGATGCCATCTTGATTAAATTTGACCGTACAAACACAAATGGAGGCGAGCGGGTCTGCGTCGAGGGTTTCCCAGAGCATATGCCGCGCAGGTCGTCGGGAGCCCGGGAAAGAGGAAAGGATCTGAGACCGCCTGCTGTTGTTGCCTTGCTGACAGCACACCGTGGAACGTACCCCTCCGAGCCCCCGAGAGGGCGCGACCCGCCATCCGGCCCTGCCAGGAGACTTGACACTGAAAGATGTAAACAGGGGAGGAGAGACTAGAGTAGTAATTCTCCTTACGTGCAGGTCCTGACCTTGTTAAGTGAACAATAGTATTGCTGTGGAAACACGACGGAGGTGTAAATTGGACAATCCGGGCTTTTTTTCCGATAATGAGAGATGTTTCTGTGTATGATATTTTCACAGCTTTTGGCTCCACATCAAAGTGAGAAACGGTATAGATTGTGTTTCTCAAGGTTGCCAAAGTCAAGTTAGATTCATGCCCCGGACCCATACCAGCGTAGATCAAAAGTATTGGGCCTTGTAATATGATCACAGTGGGAGTTCACAATGTGAGCTAACTCGGTCTTCAGAGGGAGGGGGAAAATAAATGTGTGATCCTTATCTGCCATTGCCCATAACCCATGCAGGCATGGTGGTGGTATGCATCGATAAACTCATAAACAAACTGTAATTACTAGCCCATTAGAGTCAGACCCTCACAAACACGGGCTCATAATCCGTACACAGGAGGGATGGAGGCTTGTCGCTCATTTTCATACAACCCACTGAGCTAAAAAACTAGAGCAAAATACTTAATGATTTGTGACTGGGGGACAAACAAACCATTTGATATAAGGAGCTTACACACTCTCAAAAGAGATGTTGACGCTCGCGCCCGCTGCCTTGCACACCGCTCCCCCTTGTTTGAATTTGAGCGAAGCTTTAATTTATAGGCGAGGTTGATCAGAAAATGGGAAGGCAAATTGGTGTTTTATTTGAGGTGGATAAACATGTATTCCTCTGCTGGGAGTAATCAGGAAAATAATCACTTCAGCCTTGACAACAAATCTACTTAAGTTTCAGGATAATAGCCTTGTTGTTGTTTGAACTGGACCCTGTGGAGTGCAGTTTGTTTTCCCAATACGTCTAGACAGAAAGACTCTTGACAGTCCGGGCCACGCTCACCGGGAGACAAACCTGAGTCCAGAGGGATTGGAGGAAGGAACCCCGAGTTGATTCATTATACAAGACCGGTCTCTCTCTGGCTCTAGATGTCACTAACCAGGCCCGTCGCGTTTTGAATGATACCGTGGCTTTTCTATGACATTTTGGACATTAATATTGCAGGGATTACTTATATCCCCTCTCCATACCTTTATGTATTCTTACGGACTCCTTCAAAGGCGCCGGTCAGGTCCTCTAACCTGGGATATATGGGGCTCTATGTCCTTCCCTTGCCTCCTAGTTGGACAACGGGGGATATGCTCTGATCCGCCGAGACTGAGCGCGTACACGTCCGTATGTGTGTACATTGTACCTAAATCTGCCTCGCTCCTAACCTTCGGTGGACGCCGTATGACTGAGTGATCAAGCAGATCAAGCCCGCGTCTACCTCGGCTCCTCTCTGTGGTGACATTTCCCCAAACCCCAGGCAATCCAGGCCGCCCTGATCCTCCTCAGCCCATGTTTATTCAAGAGGCAGGCGGGCCAGCCGAGCCCGTAGACAGGAAAAGGGGGAACTTTATCCGAGGGACAGGGGTAATATTGTTCACAGTAAGGGGAGAGATGGGGAGAACAATCAGTGTGCATAGCAAACAGGGAACAGCTATATATAAATATGCAGTAATCTCTGTTGGTTTGTTATAATACATGACAAAATTGCAGATGTGCAATTTTTTAATTTTTGCTTTTGTCTTTTAAAAAGTACTCATTCTATTTTAGTTTTTCTCAAAGGAACCAAGACTTGATTATTTATTATAATTTCATAAAAATGCTTTTAATACAATCACTCTATAGCAAATATGAATATGGAAAAAATCCTCTCACTCAAGCATTAATTCTTCAGTGCATTTTACTGTATAGATTGTTTACATTATTGATCAAGCAAATACAGTATGGTACACTTTTTCTCATTTCAGCTCCTTAAATATGATGATATGCTGCTTTTTGCTGTTTTCTATCATTTTAATTTAAAGATAGCATCGAATCGGATCATAGGTGTATCGTCCCAGCCCTATCGATTAATAGATTAATCATTTACATTATTGATCAAGCAAACATGTCACACTTTCTCTCATTTCAGCTGCTTAAATATGACGATTTACTGCTTTTTGCTGTTTTCTGTCATTTTAATTTAAGTATGTAACCAGTTTGAAGATGACACGTTAGTTTCTGGAGAAAAGTGATGGGCATTTTTTTTTACTATTTTCTGACATGATGCAGACTACACAATTAGTCAGTTAATCAAAATAATACAAGTTCCATTCGTTGTAGAACATATAAGTACTAAAATGTCTCAGTACAGTTATTCTGAAATGAAAAGAGACCTTGTGTAGGCTGCAGGAAGGTCCTCCAAGAGGAGGTACATAACATTTTAAAGCTGCACACGTTCACTAACCGCCTGAGCGTTATTAAACTAAAAAAAGAACGTGGGCTTCTCTTATGCCAGCAGGAATAAAATGCCTTTAGGTCACATGTGGTAAATAATAACTGGTGATGCTTGAGCGAGTAGAGAGGTAGTTATTAATTATAGTACCTGGTGATGTGTTCAAGTGCACGGTATTAGCCTCTGTTGCGCTAACGGGTTGCTAATGCGGTTGGTGTTTGACCGGCGCTGAGCTCTCTAATATGTCTGCAGGGACGCGGGAGGTTCTAATTAATCCTGAGCTGACGGCCAAGCCAGTACATCCCCTGGGAGGCATCAGGGAAAGCAAGGAGTATCAGCGCACTTATCCACAGATTAGACTCAACACCCTCACTGGGATGCTGAAATGGGATGCGGGGCTAAAGGGTTGCAATTGTTCTTCTCTCACCTGGCTAAGTGAAAAGACGACGCTTTGGTGATGTTTTTCAGTGAATCTCGCGTTTGGAAAACGATCCCGTTTTTATATTTTACGACTTATCTGTCAGTCAAATGAGAGCGTGTCACTGGAGTGAGGCATTAATAATAAAAAAAAGAATATTCATGTCCTGTCTGATTCACTCAAAGTTTCCTCTGCTGAAAAGGTTGTCTGACGGAGGATGAATCTCATGCATGTTTGTCAATATAATTTGCTCTCTCCCCCTCACCCCAGAGGAACATGCCAGTCCCTTAAGGTTTCCCACTCAAATGCCAACATCTGTCTGGCAACGGAGCCAGAATGAGACAGACTAGGACACCTTCATCAGAGGTATTCTCTGGTTGACAGAAGCCACAAGGTGGAATTTTGGAGATGAAATAATGGGCGAGCTGAAAGAGGCACGAGTATGCAAATCCCCCCCTCCCACTGCACCCACCACCCCTGTGTTAAACAATCCATCTTGATTAATATTTCATGTAATGAAAATGTATTAATCAGGAAAAAAAACTTTTTTCTTTCCCAGAGGAAGACGAATCCCTCGCTTTTTCTGATACTTTTATGAGTGATGTAATTTTCTGGGCGACCATCTTGGAAAAAAAAAGGGGAAAAAAAAGGGGAGACAAAACATCTTGTAATAATGGGCCAAAAAGAACCAGCTTCTCTTCTTCTGTCTGGAGCTCGTGATAGTCTGAGCAAAGCGGGGCCAAATTCGCTGAAAGTCCAAAAGCGTTGAGATCCACAAACAATTTGGCATGGCTGCTTACACTTATCCCCATTCACAAACCTCCTTTTATGTACGTTTTACTTGGCACCACCCTCCCACCGCCCTCCCTCCTCCCCCGAACCGACAGACAGAGTGGGTGAGAGCAGCACATCACAGTACCACATTGCTCTCCACCTCACCACTTTCATTATATTGTCATTTTGAATTATCAGCAGCGATGGACTGGCAAGGATGACTGACACATTCCTGCGAGCGGAGCAGCTACAGCCTGGCTCTCCGGCGTGTCCTGGCAAGCCCTCCTTTATGCCGTGCCAGACGGGAGAGGGCCGGCCAAGTGTCTGGCCAAGGGGCTGCACTAATACCGCATAAATAGGGGGGGAATCCCCTGCTCCCATGCTGGCTGAAAACAATACGTCTGTGTTGAAATGGAAGGCGATATACCTGGGAGGACGTGTGCTCATCCTATGATTATATGTAATTGAGTAGAAAAGGCACATAAAAAGGCAGCAATGCAGATATGGTAGGGTGAGTACATTTTAATATCGGCACTGTATCCATTACCAGATGTCAATTCCAAGTCAAGTGAAGTAATTGAATAAAACAGATGCTCTCTTGCCAGAAATATGAGGCACTATAACTAATGTGTCAGTGGAAATGTATCTGAAACGAGCAAGGGTGACAGAAAAGATATCACTATAAAATGCGGTTTTAGCAGCAAATTAGATCGCGGAGCAACGGATTTCATAATTTGCATTTTGCATGTAAGCAGTGTCGAGCCAAAAATACTTGCCGCAACACCACAAGCGGCGGTCTCCGAGGGCTTAACGGCACCAGCAGAGCGAAAATGAGACGAAAGACAATGAAAGTGAAGAGAAAGAGGAGGGAAAAAGAAAGGACGTGCTAATAAAAAAAGGAGTCCCAATGTAGCAGGGCGATGGCCAGGCCGGGATCTTTGTGGGACATTACATTTCACAAGACGCTGGGATCCACATCAACCAGTTAGCAGCGGTTTTACAGCTATGACTCTGTGGTGAAAACCACTTTGTTGCCTAGGATGTAAATTACGTGTTCATACAGAATCATGGGCTCTGACACTGAAAGACCCAGATCCTCTGCGTTTTCTACTCGCCAGACAGCACTTCAGATTTGTATTATAAAGCCTAAAAAAGGTAGACGGGCGTCTCGTAAGTAGAAAAGTCTGGGCATTATTAGGGTTTGTGTTGCCTGGTGGGGTGGAGCTGAGATAAGAGACAGCGAACATGAAGAAAATGCAGCCTCACTGTGCTGCTTTTTTTTTTTTTTTAACTAGAAACACAGGGTTACTCACTGACTCTAGTTCCTTTAATTTCCTCAGGACTGCAACTCTTAAAAAGACGGTTAATCTGATCTGCAGTTCACATAAAAATAGTTGTTAGTGAAGTTCTGAACAGCTGCGTTTTAGCGGATTTGTCAAACGCATCAAAGGCAATTTGTTAGTTTGACAGCTGAGGCCGCGAGGTCGGGACATGACGGCGTGACTTTGTTTGAATGATGTTTCTTAACAAACTGTAGTCTAATTTGTTAATTGGGAAAGGAAAACAGAAATAAAGGAGACATTGGGTGAACTAAATCAACTACTTCTCCTGGAAAATGATTTTATCTTCACTCTGCCCCTTAGATATTCCGTGACATCCGAGATCGTCTAAACATATCTGAAATAAACGAGTATAAAAAAAAAAGTAGAAACGAGCCCACTGCAAGACACGCTCGCATTGCTTTCCCATGCACACCCTTTTGCTGCGAACATTGTGAAATCCTTTCCTAATTTGTATCAGGGCACTGCTGGAGAAGGATCGGTTGCACCTCATTCGATCCACATTATCCTAAGCGTATATTAGCTTGCACACTACAGTAAGCGCCAGCCCCCCTTAGAAAACCGCTACTCGGTCTCTTGCATATCAAACTGACTCTCTCTGCCATCTCTGTGGCCGAGGAGCACAGAGGTTGGCCCTGAAACGAGAGGCAAACACACACCCAGCGTCACAACTTTCCCTGCTCCTCTTACGTCTGTCCACGCTCTGCCTTTTTCCAGTTAAAATCTCATCGTCGGGAGTTTTTTGAGTGTGTGTCAGCCCCCCCCTCAGCCCATCCTCACCTCTCTGTGATTCTTGGAACGCACTCAGACTGCTGTCAAACTTCTTGGAACCAGATTGAGGCAGATAGGAGGGTATCGTCAGGCATTTGTTCCTGTTCTGGTATAACCGAGTGCTCGCGTGCTTTCAATGACCTGTTGACTTCTCACACTGCAGGAACGACTTCTTCGCTGAAATGCGGCTGAAAAACTTGAGCAATTCAATTAAAGAGTCTTTTGAGTTCGGTGGGAAAAGACTTTGTTTTCCGATGTAAAAGACCTCTGAGGGCTGAAGATGAATTATGAACAGTCTTTTCTCTCAGCGTAGAGAGTGTTTAAGGCCACAGTTGATCTGACGGAGGGCCGGTCGCTTAAGCTAACTCTGCCCATAAACATCCTGACGCCAGTTAATTGTTGGTTTGAAGATCAGACCCCCACCCCCACACCCCCACCCCTCCTAACAGCCACCCTTCCTCCTCTCCTCAACCTTGCTTTCTTTCTCTCACACTCTTTCACCCCATTCTTAAACAATGAAAGTAATTTTTATAGAAAAAGTAAGATTGAGTGGGTGAGGCATAGAGAGAGAAAGAGAGAGCGGGAGAGAGAGATTGCAGGCAGTGGTGGTGTGAGAAGGGGCGTATGGCACCCATTATCTTGTTTATTAAAAGCAAGTTTCTTTCCTTGGCTCCCTCCTCCCCGTGCAGCTGACCGCAGATATTTCCAAAGGGCCTCGCTCTGCTGTTCTGTGCCTACTTCACAGGCTGCTGGAAGGGTCACAGAAGTTGAAACCAGAGGGTGTCAATCGTCTCGGGACCCACTGGAGGCATCTCAAAGGCAAAAAAAAAAAGAAGCGCATCAGCTGTGTCTGCTCGTTTGCACGAGCACGTGCGTAGCCGAGTGTAATTTATGTTGTTGACGAAGCTCCGATAAAATAAACTATGAAGAAGGGGAAAGTCGCATTTGTCAGCTGCTGTGCACATTCAGTGTAAACAGGAGGGGAGCTGCAAAGCCTGCAGCACAATGTGTTGCAGCGGAGGGGGAGTCTGTTTTTTAGAAGCTACAGTGCTAAACGTGTTCCACCTTAGCAATGAAACACTTTTTTCAATAAGGTTTTCTATAGTTTAGGTGTTGTCATAGTAAATTATAATCGACCCTTCCCTAAGCCCCCATCCTCCTTAGTTACTGTTGCTACACCAAGCTTTCCATCCTCGCACAGCAAATAATGTAGTTTTCAGTAAAAACGGTTGGTAGATTTACCATCGAAATTCAAAGTAATTTCTGAAAGGGTTTCTAAACCCCCGTACACCCTGTCTAGGAGGGCTGGGCAATATATCTATATAATATCGACTAGATATCGTCCTAGATTTTGGATATGGAAATATCGTGATATGGCATGTTGTCTTTTAGTGGATTTAAAGGCTGCATTACAGTAAAGTGATGTAATTTTCTGAACTTACCAGACTTTTCTAGCTGTTCTATTATTTGCCTTTTCCAGCTTCGTCATTATATTCACATTACTGATCATTATTTATCAAAAATCTCATAATGGGTATTTGGTCAAAAATATTGTGATATTAGATTTTCTCCATATCATCCAGCCCTACTGTGTAGTTATGGTTGCTAAGGTATAATTGACCCTCTCCCTCGAACATCGACTGTCCAATTGATAGATTTGTCTGTCTGTTCTCAAACGTATTTTAGGGACTCAAAGCTGGATTACTAACTGGGTAAAGGGGGTAAAGTGGGCAACTGTCCCAAGGAGAGCCCAAGATCTCTAGGGGCTCCAAGCTCCAACCGTACTATGTGTTCACTGGTTTGTTATTGGAGTTTTAGGAGTATACACTACTGAAGGGCCGCATTAGTTGACATGATGAGGGCCTTAAGGCGGCTCATGCTTTCTTACCTGAATTTGAAATTTGAGGCCGGCTCTTGAAGGGGGGCAACCCGATATCACGCAAAAGCGTGTAATAGACCCACCTGTTCACCAGAGGATAGCGTGTCAGTGTCACGTTTGGCCTCGCCGAAGCATGAATATTACACGCGTGTATGAAGGTGCAGTAGCCTACCAGCAGGGGGCAACAAAACCGCTCACTTAAGCTGCCTTCACATGATAAGAGATTTGCTCTTTGCTCACCGCGAGGAAGGGCGCAAAATATCGTAAAATATTGCGTAAAATATCTCCCCATAAAGAGCGCAAAGAACAGTATTCACTGTTTCTAGGCAACAACAACAGTTGCAGCTGTTCTCATTGGTTGCTCTTTGATAGGTCAGCTGCAGCCGAGGTCAAAGTTGAAATAATTTGAACTTTGAGTGCAACGCTCTGCGGCAACATCGAGCGGTGCGTCTAGCCAAGGGTAGCGCTTCCACCTGGTCGGGTGGCACCGCTCTCTCCATAACAAAACAGTGGCACAGCCAGCGCAGAGCGATTTCACCTCTAATCATGTTTAGACGGCTTTAGGTTTAGGCAACAAAACCACTTAATTAGGTTTAAGAAAAACATCATTGTTGGATTTAAAATAAGTACGTAAACTAAGTAAAATACTTATGGAAACAACGTAACATCGGTACGGAAAACACGTCACTAACGTAACTTACAAAGCAACACACCGGTCTCGAAAACCGGTCTCTCGGTTGAAAATCCTGTGTTAGTTCCATCCACCTCCCCTCCTGCCCAACATAAACGGTCTTTCGCCCTTTTGATTACGCAACTAGCTCTGAGCGTAGCATATTCACGCAGATGCATTTAGATTGCAGTCAGCACAGACTATATGGCGTGTTAAATGACATGCCTAAAGCAAGAACGGCGTTCTCATTACGCGCGTTCGCCTTGCACATTATCGTGTCATTCACACGCGTTTTCGTGCGACAGGGGCTGAGGTGGGCCATGTGTCAAAATCTAGTTTTAAAACGTATATAATCTCAGTTGTGTGTGTGTGTGTGAAATAAATAATTGCCCCAGTAGCTGATTTTTTTGTCCTGCCAATCAGCCATGTAAGCACAAAAAAGTTCCTCCGGTAACATCGCAGACATTCAAGATGCTGGTGCAATTTCAGAGCACTGACAGTAATTGACATAATAAAGTAATAACAGGTTTATCAATTTAATTACACTGTGAAAACACCCAGGACCTCGGAGGTCCAACTAAATTGCAAATTATCTGTCTGAGATAAAACTCATCTTTCCAGTACAACATGTTCTGCAGGCTTCACGGTTCCTGTACCGACTCGTTGTGCCCAGTGTGACTGATTCATTTAGAGGTGAACTCACATGTTATCCAAATGTTATCTCGCGTAATGAGTAACACCCCACACGCCGGCTGCGGTGGTACTTTATATTTTGTTTCCATACTGTATCAAGATGCCCACATGTTACCCAGCAGACACTGAATGGTACTACTGTATATGAAGTGAGGCGGTTTTTACTGCTGGTAAAACCGGCTGTAAAACATCTGAAGCGTTTCTGTATCTCTTCCATCTTCTGTTACAACAAATGCACTTCAGACTTTTGAGTATTAACAGCGAGAATCCACCCAAAAACTATATTCATGTGTTTCTCATTGGCAGTGATCGGTTCGCAATATGAATTGCGCACATGAACGAGTTAATCCCACGGCTAGAAATAAGGCACTTGTGACGCCACTTGTAGAGTCAGCGTGGATGAAGTGTCGACACTGGGTAGACAGTTCTCAGGGTGACTTTCTTGTGTTGTGGGTATTTCTGCTGGAAAAACTGTTAACACAACACAGATTTAAAATGTATTTATGAGTGATATTTTTGCCAGTCATATATTCATTGCAGTTGTAGCGGCTCCAGATCATTTCTGTCATAAACATCGCAAATTAACATTCTGGCATGTGTGGTTTACAGTTTTGGGAGAGACTCGGTCATGTTTGCATACTCACAGACTGAAGTGTCATCAGGAGATCATTAGAATAAGTACTGCAATGTTTTTAAGGCCCAGTTTTACCCTTAAACGTTCTGGGCCCTCTTTAACAGCTCAAGTACAGACTAAATATTATTTTATCGCTTTTAATTTTATGAGAATTACTTCTAAACATGATTTTGAACTGATAACGTGTTTCAGAATTCCGCTACAGAAAGTGTTGTATTACTTCTGTTCGGGGTCTCAGAAACCCCGGCTGTAAAACACATAATGGATTTTTTATGTGCTCTATATATGTGATTGGTGTTGACAGAACTTTTCACCTCTCCAAAATCCCAAATAAGATTATTTGGATTGCTCTTATTGGAGTTTTATTACAGTTTATTCATAAGTAGTCTAACAGGGAGTTTGAGCAACCACAGGTAACGTCCATATGTGGGATAACATACTGTTAGGGCTGTCAGTTGTTTAATCACGATTAATCGCAAAATAATAGCAAATTTTTTAACTGTTAAAAATGTACCTTAAAGGGAGATTTGTCAAGTATTTAATACTCTTATCAACATGGGAGTGGGCATATATGCTTGCTTTATGCAAATGTATGTATATATTTATTATTGGAAATCAATTAACAACACAAAACAATAACAAATATTGTCCATAAACCCTCACAGGTACTGCATTTAGCATAAAAAATATGCTCAAATCATAAC
The DNA here is from genome assembly GCA_916701645.2 of Sebastolobus alascanus. NCBI lineage: Eukaryota > Metazoa > Chordata > Actinopteri > Perciformes > Sebastidae > Sebastolobus > Sebastolobus alascanus. The sequence goes on along the minus strand of CAKAOJ020000011.1, from coordinate 6,261,357 downwards.
ATGGCAAACTGCAGCCCAACAGGCAACAACAGCTGTCAGTGTGTCAGTGTGCTGACTTGACTATGACTTGCCCCAAACTGCATGTGATTATCATAAAGTGGGCATGTTTGTAAAGGGGAGACTCGTGGGTACCCATAGAACCCATTTTCATTCACATATCTTGAGGTCAGAGGTCAAGGGACCCCTTTGAAAATGGCCATGACAGTTTTTCCCCCCAAAATTTAGCATAAGTTTGGAGCGTTATTTAGCCTCCTTAGCGTCAAGCTAGTATGACATGGTTGGTACCAATGGATTCCTTAGGTTTTCTAAATCGCACGTTGCGTTTATGCGTCAAAGAAATTAGTGGCGTTAAAAAGAATTTGCGTTAATGCAATATTACCGCATTAACTTTGACAGCCCTACATACTGTATATTCTTTTGTCTGTAAATGAATTTTTTGGCAAACAAAAGGAATATACTGTATATATTTGTTCATTCATAGCCAATATAATACGTAAAACATTACATTGTTCCTTCCGTCTCCTTCATCAAATGAGCAATCACAGTCTGTGATAAAGGGTCATGTTAGCACTTCAGTGCTTTTCTATGGTTGATTTTGTAATCTTTGTTATTTTTTCTACATGCACATCAGTTTGAAAAAGTAAGATCAAGGTCACCAGATCACGAGAGTTAAATTGTCTTTATGCTGTAACATACTGTAAGAGAAGGGCAAACACAAGGACACACAAGTGCTCAGGTACACAAACAAACACACTGACGTCCTGACGTCTGCGTGTGCTCAGGTCATTGTGCGGCGCTGTTATCTAACACATCTACAGCAGGAAAACAACCATTATTCAATTTGCACCAAGCAAATCTCTAAGGCTGTTCAATTCATCAGGGCCAATTACCGATACAATGTGCTGGAGGTTATCGCTACTCGCCACATACTGCACTCATTCAGACATAGACCATCAGCTCTGTTATGAATCAGGGTGCTGCCTGCATGCGTGTGCACAATGGCCTCATAGAAACTGGGTGGTCCAACTATTTGACACTGCCCAGCACGGTCGAGAATCCCCGCTGTACTGTAGGTGCAGTGATGTTTCTTAAGGACACTGTTTTTAGATCAGTTCGCCTCATTCTGGAGAGACTAACGCTGATAAGAGATGAGCATCGGGAAAAACAAAGTCGCCGGCGGCCACAGCAGGGCGCAGCTCCGCCGGGTCCGGTCTGCTGGGTTCTGTTTGCATGTCCTGCTTTGTGATCCCTTCTAATTGGCCGTCATTACACCCCGCATTACCCTATCAGGGCATGGCTAGAGGGGGAAACAGACCATGGTGGCGGATGGTACGCTTTGGTAAGTCTGAATTACACAACTCCGGGGCCATGACTAATATTGGCGCAGTCGATAACTGCTAATGTAAGCAATGGAACAGATGCCCATGGTGGAATAACAACAAATATAGTCCAGTTAACCTTCTCGCAAGGCTGCCTTTGACCAGTCGGAGAGGCACAGGCTCGGTCAAGCGCACATGATGGCTCTCATTCAGCTGTGATTGTGTTTCACTCTGTTGTGTTAAGTGTTTATTAGTTTGAGCTGTTTGTTTTTTTGTGTGTGTGTGTGTGCGTGGATGCACACGCTGTGTGTTTGTGTGTGTGCGTGGCTGCACACGCCGTGTGTGTGCGAGGTGTCCGCTGCTTTGCGTGGTCAATTGTTAGCGTGATTGAATTACGGCCAGTGTTTATGAAACCCTCCACCGCAACATTAAAAGTGGGAAAGCAATCCTGTACGGTAATAATCGGCCCTCCGCCGAACAAACGAAATGATGTTTATACAAGTAAACGCACGGACGAGGAATCACTCGAGACCGGGGCCAGAAAGTAAGATAAAGACGAAAGATTACTTCCATACTTTTCTGTGACTCATGAGTTTAATTGTTTGTTTTTGTTTGGAGAGTCTGCTTATGTTAATTACGCTTTCCTCTGTTTGAGAAAAATAAGAGTCGAAAATATTTTTCTGCACAAACACAAACACTTTGACAGAATGCAAACATTAGAAGTCTTTCCCCCCCCACAAATCCACACCTCTCAGACCCGCCGCTCGCACACTGAAGGAAATTAAACATCTGTCTTTTCTCTCCCTCACTCCTGTAAAACTTGGCATCTTTGAGTAATTTTTCTTTCTTCTTCTTTTTTTTCCCCCTGGTCAGGTCTGGGATTCCCTTGCCGCAGCCGAATTCAATTTATTTTTTGTGGGAGCCCAGTTCGTCTCGTACGGGAGACTTGGGGATGGCAGCGTCGGGTAAGAAGGGCCCGGTCTTTAGACCCGATAGATGACACCGTAGCCTTGACCCATGTGCTGAGCTGCCGGGTCGCTTGATTGAAGTGCACCACACTTGAGAACATCAGCGCCTTGCATCCATTGAAATAATAAGCTGACCCAGAGAGCTGCTCGCCTTTGAGCTGTAGCCAAGCCATCTGAATCCACTCTGCCCAAATGAGGGCTTATTTTTCAAAGCGTCTCTCTCATGTGCTCCGGCCCGACCCTGCACCCGTCTTCTGTGTGTGCTATATGTGTGCGAGTTAGTGAGTGGAAGGGCGGCGGAGGCCGTGTTGGAAGGGAGCAGATCACGTCTGTGGCTAAACAGTTTGTTTGGTGAGTCACATGTTCCTGGAGAGTGGTGTTTTCGCCGTCTTGAGTTTTTCTTTCCAGTTGTTTCCCCCCCAAGTTTTGTTTGCTGTTTGTCGTTAACCTTTAAGTCATGAGGACACAACATTTCTTTTCTGTAATGTCATGTAGGGAGAGTCCAGCTGAAACAGGATGAGACATAATGTATTGGGGCTGTTTAAAGTACTATATTCAGATCCCGGATTGTATGGAAATGATTAATTTGCAGTCACAAGGACCGCAACCTTATTGAACCAGGGAGATGGAGTGTAAAGTGTATCATGTTGTAGTGACCCTTCTGAAAGTTGATACAATGATGACACGTACGTTAGTCTTATTTGGCTTTCTTCTGCATGTGCCATCCAGGATAAGGGGGGGGATAGAAAAGGACATATGAAAAGGGAGGGGAGACTTTAAGGCCCAGAAGAAGAGCTCTATCTTTCAGGCAGTTAATGAGTGCTATAATGTACATGAACAGACAGTGGTATTATGTATGTCTGCTTATGTAAGAATACTTTATGTTGAGTATTACGTATGCAGGAGCTGATGATTTGCATAAGGATACAGAATGTCCTGATATGTTAGATCTGCCCTCCAGTATTGAAAAAGTAAAAAATTTGATGGCAAAAAAAAACCTTGGTAAAAAACATTAAAATAGATCATAGACTGTATATAAAAAGTGGACGTACTCACCGTGACATCACCCATTGGTTTGTGGACTGACGTTTTGAAGCCTCGAGTTCGGCATTTTGGCCGTCGCCATCTTGTTTTTTTGCAACCAGAAGTGACATGTGAGGGTGGAGCTAAGTACAACTGAACAAGGCATTTTTAGGCGACCAAAATGTCACAATTATCTTTTATGAACTGAAAACACATTGTAACACACGCCGTGGTAGCGACCTGTCAATCACAAGGTAGCCAAGCCCTAAAGCATACCCTGCTTTATGGTCTATTTGACTCTAAATGGGACCATAATTTACTAAATGAATATCATGCTGTGTTGAAGAAGACTTGAAACTAGCGATTGAGACCATAAACTCATGTTTACATTGTTTACTGAGGTAATAAATCAAGTGAGAAGTAGGGTCATAGACTTCTATACAATCAGACTTCTTTTTGCAACCAGAGGAGTCGCCCCCTGCTGGCCGTTAGAAAGAATGCAAGTTTAACACACTTCCGCATTGGCTTCACTTTTCAGAACTCTTTTTTACACTGTGATCTGTGGGCTTTAGCTTCTGTCTTTATCATTTTAATCCGTTTTCATTGTTGAATCAGTTTGACATCCTGGATATAGCCTTAAAAAGCACAGAGTAGCAGCGGGGGCGGGGGTTAGCAAAGGGTCAATTTGGGCTCAAAATATTGTAGCCACTGTTCTTTAGAGCTGAAACAATTAGTCAATTAATCAATCGGCAGATAATTAATCAGCTAGTTATTTTTTAAGAAAAAAATGCACACATTTCTTTGGTTTGAGCTTTCAAAATATGAATATTTGCTGGTCTACAAAGACTACTATGATATTAAACTGAATACCTTTGAGCTTTGGATTGTTGCTTAGACAAAACAAGATAATTGAATATGTTAACTTGGGCTTTAGGGGAAATGTTGTGTGCATTTTTCACTATTTTCAGACATTTTGTGGATCAAAATGATGAATTGATTAATCAAGAAAACAATCGTTGCAGCCCTTCATTCCTTGATGGAATGAAGAAGAAATTTTAATGGCAGCAGATGATGATGTTGCAAGTCTTTTGGGAGGCAGTTTTCTGGAAAAGATACAAAGTAGATGTCTGATAAATGCAATTATTTCTATTAAATCCACAAAGAGCTTCCTCTACAATCTTTAAAACTGACTTACAAAGTTTGTTGTACAGAAATTCATAATAACTTGGTGCGCCCCAGTAGCCTAATGATTAAGGCACATACCACATAACTGGTTTGACTCATGGCGGCGACCCTTGTGGCATGCCATACCCCTCTCTCCCCATGGTTTCTGTCTGTCTCTACATTCACTGTCAAATAACAGCTAAAGGCCAAAAAATACTCTTTTGTAATCTAATTTATAATCTTCATAAGAACTTGACAATTCTATGAGATTTCGGGGACCTTAAATCAAGGTGACTGGTCAGAAAAGGTCAAGAAAGGTTAATCTTGCGTATGTCATTCTATTAAAACTTTCTATGGTAAATGTTTGGAAGCAGTGAGGAATTTGTTCTATTAGAAGTTGTACTGAAGAGGTCCTCAACATGGTTTCCATTTCAGTGATTCCATATGGCCCAGTGAGTTGTCTCAGGCTTCACTAATAACACTCGCTAACCAGTGTGTCCCAGCATTTCATTCCCCCTGTTCTTTTCTTTCCACTTTGACAAGTCTTTACAACATCGGACATGTGTTTGAATTCAAAAGGCCAAGTGGAGACTGCTCTTTTTCCGTGCTCGTCTATCCCTTTGCGTTTTTTTCTTCTTCATCCTTTCTGCATCTCATTCCTGATTAGAACCGTCGGTGGGCCATCGGCACTCCGCGCAGCCCATAATCTGCCCCACCCGCACAGTAGCCAGTCAGCAGAATACATGAATGGGAATTAATCCGAAGTGGACGTATGGCTGCAGGAATAGAGAGTTAGATGCATTGCAGACGGGAGAAACGCGTCGGTCAACGGTCACTTCCCAACGCCTCATGGGAAGGGAATGGAGAAGAGCGCAAGGAGACGAGAGAGAGAGAACAGGGAGAGGAGAGAAAGACGTCACCGTGCAATCTGCTCCCTCAGCACAGCTTCTCAGATGTGGTCTGGCGCCTAGTTCACAAAGCCAACCAGATCCACACATTGCCTTCATATATCTCTGGAAAGGGGTGAGCGGCGGTGGTGGTGTGACGGGGAATGAGGCGGGGGGAGAGAGAGAAAGTGGGAGCGGGTGACAGGGGAGGAGGGGGGGGGGCGGGCGTTGAAGAAGAAAGGGAAGAGCAAGTCTTTTGTGTTTACTCACACCGAGTCGCTGCCAGAAACTTTAGACCACATAAGCGATTCACTTTTGTCATCTTTGCTGACCCAGTCCCATGTAAAAGATTGATGAGGGAGATGATGAACTAAAATAAACCAATCTCGCAGTCACTCACACAGACAGGCAGCCAAAAAGGAGGCAGGCGAGCAGACAGGCAGGCCCTCTTCAGTGAACGAAACCAGGCCCAGATTGGCTCTGGCCAAGTCTCGTCTGCTGTGAAACAGAGGAGGTCTGGCCAGTCAGTAGCAGCCTGCTGCCCTCTTTTGTCAATATTATGGCTGTACTAAATGGAGATCATTTTATATTAGACTTAAATAAAACGATTTGTGATCCCCAGTGAATGAATTAATTCATAGAATTACATTAGAGAAATTCTTTTTTAAAAAATGTTGATTTAAGCCCCAAACCTCATTCAGTTTTTTATCAATTTCAGCAGATTTACATGATCATTTAAACTGTGGTTTTCGGCAAGCTTTACGTCCTCCTTTTAATATATACTATACTATATAATAATGTCATATTTAATAAGTAACATATGACTGCTTTTTTTTCCCACCAGTGTCCCTCCGTCGCTTAAACAGTGTACAGAACCGCAGCTTTTATGAATCCATAAAATGATGTCTTGTTTTAACGAGAAAAGAAATTCATCGCTACCGTAATTGGTAAGTGCCCAAATCATTAAGCCCTAATGCGGGGCATTTCCTTTCGAGGTAGTTTCCATTAAAGAGACAAGTGTCTAATTGGTGAGTTGTTGAAAAGCACCACTACCTCCCCAGAGATCGTTTCTGAAATCATATAGAGGATAATTCCCTTTCAATTAAAAGCTACAGTATTCCAGGTTTGATTTAATTGAATGCGTTTATTCAAATCACGAGGGGGGGGGTGTAGGAGTGGAGGCACCGTGATTCCATTAAGGGTGGTGTAATATTACGAGGCCAGTGTGAAAATATCGCTCTGTCTCAGGAAAATAGAGCAATATCAGAAATAGATTGCTCGAAAAACAGAACACTCCAAAGTAGACGGCGGCCGGCACGGGTGCAGATTGAATAAACAATGTTCAGTGCAGAAAGCATAATGCTGAATAAAGATGACCTGCTGCCGCCGCAGCCGCCGCTGTATTTGAATATTATTGGAATTAATTTGTCAGCCGATACTGAACATTGACTATTTGTCAGGAGACTGAATGGATCTCCTGCAGTTTTCAAAGGAATGCATGTGTGGAATATGGTGAGGTGTTTCTGTGTGTGTATGAAGCCGCAGCTGGGATAAATCATGGTTTAGGGCAACATGGGTGGCAACCAGGCCTTGCAATAGAGGGCTACAGGAATGAGTCCTAAACACAGAAATGAGTTAGCATTTGAGCAATTCCGATTCTCTCGTCTGGTATACAATGGGCTTTTTGAATGGGTTTTTAGTTAGATGCCTGAAATAAGGTCTGTGGTTAACACAAGCTGAAGAGATTTTAACGCTTTGTTCTATAAAATACGTCAGTAAATACCCCAATTGTGAATTTTGAAGCCTTTATGTGTCTTTAAAAAGGCGGTTGTTAACAAGTGGCTAAATGAGACAGCAAAACGTCATCACGCCGACTCGTCCCCAAAATGCGAAAGTATTAGGTGTGGGAAAACAATCGACTTTTTTTTTTTGCGATTTTGAAATCAATTTTTTAATGCCAGAATCAATATATTTGCTTCATTTGATTCTATGCGGAGGTAGAAGGAAGTTACCGCTTTTATTGTTGTAGTCAGAGTCACATCCGTTCCGTATCCATCAAAAGCAAAACAAACCTGCACCCTCCCATTTTAAATCCAAAGTGGTAAACACTACACAGCCAGTAAAGTAAGGAAACACTTTGGGTTTCACACATTGCCAGGAAAAGCAGAGCTAGACATCATGTGGCTAAAGTGGTGCAGCCCTGTTTTGCCCAACTGAGACAGCTTACTAAGATCAGGTCATTCCTTTCCCCTGCTGATTTAAAAAGGTCACCCATGCTTTTATCTCCTCCAGACTCGATTATTGCAATGCACTTTATTCTGGTATCAGCAGGCGGAACATCCAAAGACTACAGTTGATACAAAACGCTGCTGCCAGGCTCTTAACTCGTACCAAGAGAAGCGACCACATCGTACCGATCCTTGCTGCCCTTCACTGGTTACCTGTGAGTTTTAGAATTGATTTTAAGATTTTACTGCTTGTTTTTAAAGCCTTGAATGGTCTGGCTCCTGCCTATCTCGGTGATTTGCTGACTCCCTATGAGCCTGATCGGTGCTTGAGATCCTCTGGCAGGGCCCGACTAACAGTTCCAAAATCTAAACTTGTCAACAAAGGTGACCGGGCTTTTGCCGTCCGGGCCCCTCAGCTGTGGAACTCCCTACCTGAGGATCTCAGGCAGGCAAACTCAGTATCTTCCTTTAAATCTCTTCTTGAGACTCACTTTTATATTATGGCTTTTTCTTAACTGATGGTGCATTGTTGTGACTATTTATGTGATTTTATTTTGTATTTATATGATTTTATTTTGTTTAGATTTTAAGTTCTGGGTGTTAATTATTTTTTATCATGCTTTTATTGGAAAGCACTTTGTAACCTTGTTTTGAAAGGCGCTTTATAAATAAAATTATTATTATTATTATCATGACTAAAGCTGCACGCTAACTCTGTCATGGACAGGAAACGTTATCGTATTGCGGTAACGTGCGGTCAAGCCTGTCGTCACTCGCATCTCCATGGTCAAGTCGGCCGACGCTACAACTGTAGAGCACCCATATACTGACATTTATGTTAAATACATTCAAACGGCCCTGATGGAGCCGACCATGGATGTATAAAGAGAACGGAGCTACCGGTAAGAGCTAGCGACAGACTTGGCGAAGTTAGCGGAAGAATACACGTGTGACTACGTCCGGTTTTCAAAATAAGGTGTTGACAAATGGAACTGTATCTACAAAATACATATATGGAAGTAAGATTGATTGGATTATATTCACCAGAAGTATAAAACATGTTACATGTCCCTTATAAATTAAAAAGGAAAATACCACTAACTTGTGAGGGATAAATAAATAATGCCTGACAACGACTGATATATTTGACTTCAGGACATCTCTGACTACATACATGCTGAAAATCAAACATTTTTACTGTACTAATTTAGATATTTTCCAAAGTAAAAGTCCCTAGAAGTGCATGATCCAACTTTTCCCCATGGTCTAGTGTTAAAAAAGTTAACAAAATTGCAATTCTTGTAAAATCACAATACATATCGAATCGGCACCCAAGTATCGTGATAGTATCGAATCGGTAGATAGGTGTATTGTCCCAGCCTTAGTTTTTAGTTAGATAACTGAAATAATGTCTGTCGTTACAGATGGTGACAGCGGCTAACACAAGCTGAAGAGATTTTAAAGTTTTGTTTTACGATGTAAAATACATCAGTAAGTATCCCACTCGTGAATTTTGAAGCCTATATGTGTGTTACAAAAGGCGGTTGCTAACAAGCGGCTAAATGAGACTACTAAACGGCATCACGCCGACTCGTCCGCCTTTACAGCCTCGTTGTGTGTACTCGCGCTCATGTTGACCGTGGTGTAGTTTGTTTATAGCCTAACTTTAGCTTTTTATCTTCTGGCGATTGAATTTAAGCTTCAAAAATCATAAAAGTGGTGTTCATTTGTGGAGATTATCTTGCTGAACAAAACGTGTAAGTACCATAAACGTTTGTTTGCCACAGAGCTTATTTTCCACAATAATCCAAAACCCCAATGGAAAAATCCCACCGGCTTTTAACCCAGGGCGATGCTAACTTCCTGGTTGGCTTACAAAAATACGTCATCCCTGCAGCACTCTATGGTTGTGGAATCAGTGTGTCACCCAAAACAAATTCAATTTCATTTGAATTGACTCAGTGTATGAGACAAACCGAGACTGAAACAGACTTGATACTGGCTTCTTAAAAGTAAAAGGTGAAGAGTTATCTCACTCTCTTCATCTCTCAGTTTGTTCTGTCAACTCTCCCGCTCGCTCCCTCCCTCCCTCCCTCCCTCCCTCTCCCTGGCAGGTGTCACACCCACACTGTGGCCTCTGGGCTGCAGTAGCAGTGCAGCGCACCGAGATAAGGGCTGTACAGAGACAAGCGCACATCCTGTACGAGGTTAGGGCCCCACCGGCACAGCACTACGCTGCAGTGTATGTTTGTGTGTGTGTGTGTGTGTGTGTGTGTGACCGCAGCTCCTTCCCGTCTCCACGCCAATGAGGACAGAGCCTGCGGTTGCCAGGCGCAGGTGTGTGCGTGCACGCGGCGACAAAGAGAGACCTGAGAAACTCCGCCGCGTTCTGATCTCATGGTCGTTTTGATAAGTGTGTAAGCAAACAAGGTCAGGGAGGGTGAGGCGGCCGTGCCGTTATGACGGCGGTCTACAGATGTTGTGATCTCACTGTACTACCAGCTTTCAACTCCCCCCCCTCAGCGAGGCTTGTCTGCGGTTTGAGACGACCTTGTTCAATACAAAAGGTTTCTGTCTCTATTTCATTGTCAAATATCCTCACTGATCTTTTCCGTGCTGTATGGCACTTAGGGGGGGGTGGGGTGGGGGGGGGAGGCCTGTGAAACTTGTTGGTGGCCCGGGATTGATATTCAAATCGCAAAACCCATTTTGTCAAAGACAGTGTGTGCATAAGCTGAACTTTGACAGCGAAAAACCAAGTTTATTCACACTTTTCATCACACATCTGGGACTGCGATGCCCTCTCATGGCTGCACAAGCACACACCCCCGTCAGTGTGTGTGGTTTAAATGGAGAGGAAAAGCGAAAGCAAGTCCTCCCGCCGACGCGAGCGAGATATCGTGTCGAACGAGGTTGGCCGCGTTCAAGGAGAAACATCACATGTTGTCAATATGGAAAAGGATTTGGAGCTCTGTACTGTAAATTGCATCCAAGCCTCGCTGTGAGGACGGGGCGTCTAATGCGTGCATCATCACAACTGTAGACGTGTGTGTGTGTGTATATAAAAAAAAACTCTCTGTTTACCCCGTCCGTGTGAACTTATGAATTTATGTATGTGCACATGTGATAACACATTTTCCAATATTCTTAAAGCTGTGATATTGCTTGAAACTACAGAAGTTTATGCATGCTTGACACGCTCCCGTTCACGCACGCTTACCGCCTCACACACACACGCACCGGATATCATCTACAGGCCATCTCACAGGCCATCCCATCAAAGGAGCGACTATTTTTCCTCACTCCCTGCGTGGCTTTTTCTCTCTAAATCTGACACCGCTCTCATAATAAGCAGCCTTGCATATCAGCTCCTTTGGAAAGAGATGCAACTGCTCAACTGAAGGGAAGAAGGCGGGAGGGAAGGACGGAGGAGGGGAGGGGGGGTGGGGGTGGGGGGGAGGCGAGGGGGGGGTTGGGATAGAAATCGCGAAGACTTCTGTCACTTCATGAAAAATAGCTTCCCCTTTGGACGGAACTTCACAGGCCACAATCAAGCGGTGCCAAGACGCTGCAATCGTGGCAAATCAAGTCAGCATCTATTAATAATATTTCTGGGGCTGCTGCGGTGAGTGCGCGCCGTGTCCTCCCGCTGTCACAGCCCCGTGATGGAGCGCTGCCTTTATCTCAGCCCTGGCACGCTTCTGTCACCGTGATAAACAATTCACACACAAATATGAATAAGGATCCTCCCAGTAGGCCCCTACACACCCTGCCTTTCCCCCTCATTTTCTAGATGGGGGGAATGTAATCTTCGGGCTTGGTCTTTCTCTCTCTTTTTTTCTCTCTTTCTCACTCTCTCCATCACTCCTCTTCCTCTCCCATCTATCTCTTCTTCCCCCTCTTTTCTTTTCTCCCCTCCGCCCCCCCCCCCCGTTCCCTCCTTTCTCTTTCTTTTCAATCTGTCTTTCAAAGATATGTAAATGACCCCGAGATGGGACCCCAGTGCGTAGGTGGTGTAGCGTGAATGTCAAAGCCCGGGCCTGTGAACCCTGCACACACACACACACACACACACACACACACACACGCACACACACACACATGCGGACACACACTCCTGCACTGTAAAGATGTCTGCTTTGCATGCTTATTCACAATCATGTGTTAGAGTTATCCATGCACTCACATACATACACACACATGCACACACTCATATCTGAAGGACACTGGTTTTCCGATCAGGAAGCAGCCACAGCACAGTCACATTTTAGAGTCACAATCCAGCTTCGTTCCAGCCGTTATGAAAATGGATCGATTATGTTTTCTCGAGATGAGTGAGTAAAAAAGTGATAATTAATGAACAAACCTATACGTGTTTCATTTCGCTGCCTACCAGCTGTGCTCACTGTCATAGTGTGCGTCACCTCTAATGTTATAATTATTCAAAGACTGTTCCTTCTTCAGACATGTTTTATTGGGGGATAAAGGACATTCAATATCATGAAATTAGAGTGACATTAATGGTATTCTTTACAAGAAAATATAGAACGACGAGCCGTTACCTGTAATTCCTCTCCATCCTCCCGACGCCACACACACACCACATGAAGCCAGTTTGGTATAAAATAAAATGGTGGACGATATGACTTGACGACTTTACTATGACTAAAGTGGTCATTGAGGGTAATGTTGGGACTTTAGGCTACTAGATCTTGTAAAACTGCAAAAGTCTATCTTTTAGCAAAGTAATGATGAACTCATTATACAGTACAGGACGTCCTTCTTCCAGTGCATAAGAATGTTTTTTCACTGCAAGTAAGCTGCATGAGAGGAGCTGTCATACCAAAAACTATTACAGTTGTATACTGTATGTTCATCTAGCATTGCAGAGTGTGCTCCAAAGATCCCTGACCAGTAGTTTACTCATTTAGCAAAGGCTATTCCTTCATCCTCATATGACATATTTCACGTCATAGTTTGCAATTTAATTCAAATGTAATTCAAATTTTGTGCAAACTCATAAAAACACAATTTTAAGGAGATTTGGCAAAACAATAATGTACCGTGTAAATTCTCAATAATTTTTCGGCGAGAGTAGAAAAATTAAGCACATACTTAATGGCAATTATTTTAACAGAGGCCATATCTGATGAATAACCAGTGGTGGAATGTAACTAAGTACATTTATTCAAGCAGTGTACTTAAACCTGCAGTAGGCAGAAAAGAATGAGAAAGTTTGCTCCGACTGATGGGGGGTGCTTGGTATTTCCTCAACTTATCTCAACATGGCTGCCGGGTCACAAACTTTCTCATTTTACAGCTAAACGGTACACTACAAGATGTTTCTGAAAACATTTGAGGTGAGAAAAAGGCATTACAGTAACAGAATATTGATTCGTATTTGATCAGCGCTGCCTAGTTTGACCGTTTGATCGGAGTTCGCGAGTGATTGACAGCTGCTCAGAGACGGCAGGCTCCAGCTCGGCTCTGATTGGTTGTTTTCCTCCGGTCTGTGAAATCTTTCAGATGCCATTAGGAGCACCGGAGGACACAGAGGCACATGATTTTTTTTTCAGATTTCCTGTCTCATGCACTACTGTCAGGATCTAGTGACCGTTTTATAAAAATAACTTTTTTTTAATCATATTTGCTCAAATTTGACCTACTGCTGCTTTAAGTTCAATTTTGAGGTACTTTACTTGAGTATTTCCATTGTATGCTAGTTTATACTTCACTACATTTAGTATTATACAGTACTACAACTGTAGTTACTTTGTAGATTAAGATTGTATACAGAAAATATGTGGTTATTATATAAAATATGATGCATTGTTGCACATCAAATCACCCAACAGTATATAAAGTAGTTAAAATTAGCCCCACCTCGTACTGCTACAACGTTACAGTAAAATGATGCTTTTACATTACATAATGCATTTACACATTTGCCTTTACTTTTGATACAATACAAGTCTTTTGTTAGTCATGGAGTTTACCATTTTTACACTGCAGTATTGCTACTTTTACTTCATTAAAAGATCTGATCTTCCATGACCGTGATAAAAAAGATTGATAGATAGATGGATGGATAGATAGATAGTTTCTAAATACAGAGACGTCATCTTCTTCTTCTTCTGTGGTGTGCAGCACAGTTCACACCTGGTCTGTTTGGTGTCTAATTGTCAGTGGCTGCTCCCTGCCGGGCCCGGTCCCCCCATGTCCGTGATGTAATTGCGTATTTCCAGTGCAGTGAAACATCCAAAGAGGCCTAAATGAGATTTCACTCAGCAGGACGCAGCCTGCGGTGGGGTGCTGATGATGAATGTATTGTAAGATTGATTAGCGCCAGTAAGAAGTGTGGCGGATATGGCCACCAGAGGTGTTTGTGCGCGTGCGTTTGTGTGTGTACGAGCGTGAGAGAAAGACAAGAGGTTGGTGGTGAAAGTGACAGTGTGTGTCTGTGTGTGTGGCGGAGTGTCATGTGCATGTACGTGTGTGTGTTTGGATGGACTGCAGAGAGTGTGATTCAGGTGAGAAGTGAGACGTGTGTGGTTGGAGAGCTGAGAGGTGAAAAACAACATGTGAAGAAAGAAAGAGAAAAAAAACAAAGAGGATCTCAGATTGTTTCATGAATTCAATAGATTGAGACAACCAAACATTAAAGTAGCATCCACCACAAAACAATCCTAACGAGCAGCTTCATTTAGTATGCATTCCTAAGTAAAAAGATATCTCAGTGGTTTGAGATACTTCAACAGTTTGCCAACTTTCAATAATTGGGTATCACCTGTCATGTTATACGGTCTTGGAGTGATGCGTCTTATTCAGCGTTGTTTCAAGACACGGATCTTTGTTTCGAAACAAACCCTGTGCAGGAAAAAGTGAAAGTTGATTGCAAGAACACGTTCACTTTGTCAAAACTGATCAGTTTCTTTAAAGAAAAAGTACTAAACTAAATGACTTTTTGCAGTGTATTAGCACCAATCACAACAACATACAGATTAAACGACACAGTGTGCAGGTACAAAACAATCTGTTACTTTTCTTTGATTGTCAAAAAAGTTACGAAAGATGTCCCCAAGCTACATTTTGTTAAAAGTAATTTGTTACCAATTGTTCTTTCAAGTGTGTTTTGTTAAAGGTGCTAAATGTGAGATTGGGAGCATTTCTATTGCCTCCGCACGGCTCTCAACATGGCGACGGCTGAGCCTGTGGCTCGCAGCTAACGGAGCTAACAGTGCTATCCGTGCAAAATAAAGCAACAGTGCTTACAGAGCTAACATTGCTAACCTGTGGGGGAACTGGAGGGTGGGTGCTACGCTTCCATGACGGCGCCCTCAGTCGGGACGGCGTTATAAGATGTAACCGCCGTATGAGAGCAGTGCAGAGCGGCGGCTGTGAACTAGCCAGTACTACATCTCTAAAAGCACAGGAGGTCGACCCGGCTATGTAGACAAAGTACAAAGAAGCTCGGGTTACAACACACACAGAGGGCAGCCCATTCGCACGAAAAGGCGTATGAATGCCACGATAGAAGGCATTTAGGGTGCAATAAGAACGGCTTTCTTGCTTTTGGCGTGTCATTTGTACGCCATGTAGTCTGTACTGACAATGTAAACGCATCCACGTAAATATGCTACGCTCAGAGCTAGTGATGTAGAATAAAAAGCGAGAAAGACCGCTTATGGCGGGTGGGAGGGGTGGTATACGGGTCAAACAAACACAGGACTATCAACCAGGAGACCGTATGTGTTCGTGCTTCGTGTTTTGTTTTGTAAGTTACGTTAGTGACATTTGTCATGTGTTTTTTAGTGACGTGTTGTCTGTACTTATGTTGCGTTGTTTAATAGGTATTTAACTGAGTTTACTTATTTTAAGTCCAACCATGACTTTTTTCCTAAACTTAACTAAGTGGTTTTGTTGCCAGAACCTAACTGCAGATGTTACCGTGTTGCCGTGTTATGACACACGAAAAGCCTAAAATGCGTACTCATGACGCACGGAATGTCCGTGTAATGTCGTGCTATTTATACACCTTCCTGTGAGACCGTGTTGCAGAGGGAGAGTGACTTCATTCTCTGCTCAGGTAGACAATACTCCTCTATAGCTTTTCATAGCAAATAGTTGTTTGCTGCTATATTAATGCTCTGGATATCATATAGAGTACCTTTAAACTGCATTTCATGATGATTGCATTTAAGACACTTAGCCAGTCTCTCTAATATCTAATAACTCACTCCTCTACAGTATGTCTCTCAGGTCCTATGTTATTGTGCTGTGCTGTATGTGAATGTTGTAAATAATTTTTTTATGTGACTCTGTGTTAGCTCATAAAACAGATATAATATATTAAGAGACTTCCTGGTTAAATAAAGGTTAAATTGAATAGAATTGCAGGTGTTTAGTGCACAGCTTGTGGTCTACAGAACATAGAATGGAATTGTGGTATTTGAACCTTTTACAGTAAACTAACAGTTATAAGTTAAGTGACAAATGAAAGCAGCAGCAAACACATAATAAAAGATAACTTCAAGTGCACTGAAACACTAACCAGTTTAGTGGTTTACTCTGTAAATGTTCCCTTCATGTCAAATGCAAATCAGTACCATTCTTTACTATAGCTGTAACAGCAGTAGTGTCAGCGTCTAATACGTTAATAGCATCGGTAACATACAGTATATTGTAACTCAACAACTTGTGAAACGAAGATCAGCACATACCGATAGCCAAACAATTCAAAAGTCAGTTCATGTTCTGTCAGTTTTACATGCTCATTTACTTGTTCGGTCATCACGTGACACCAACAGTTCAGCACAGAGGAAGAAAAGGCTGTGTGCGCTGGATTCAAACCCTCAGTGGTTTAAGATTACAGCGCACGCAAGCTCCAAATAATATCTGCAGATATTTCGTTCATACTCTAGTGTTGAAACTCAGTAGTAAATCTGTAAATTCTGCAGAGCTTAAAGCCTTTGTTGTCTCTACAAACCTGATAAACATGGTTTTGTGTTTCTGAAAGAGAACGAGCCCTCAGATTCCATTTAAGCCTGGCTGTGGCGGTGGGACGCAGGCCTCTAGGCTTTGGCATGGGATCACTGTACCCCCTTCATAAGAGGAAAATGTCTGAGCAACCCTTCCTACTGGAAGCTAGCCACCGCGCGGCGAGCCAAAAATGCCGCACGGACAATTCCCCCCACTCTGCTTTTAATGGTGGTACACAGAGGCAATAATCATAAAAAGCCAGGGTCTCTCTCTGAATGGTAACTGACATTCGTCTCCTACAGTAACCGCAGCCACAACGCTGGGCAATTTCCCCTCAACATGCAAAACTGTGGGGACAAAATGTGGGACCTGCCATTCTCCATGCATATTAAAGACACTTGTCATCAAGACGTCACCCAGGAGCTATGAGAACAAGAGGTACAGTTCCTCCGAGACAGACTCACTCACCATCAAAACCATGAAATTAGACCCGGGAAAATATCCTTGTGATGGGAAAAATGCTACACTTTAGTGCATTTTGCATATAAAAAAAACTGAAACGGATGCATGTAAATTGCCCGTGCCACAAAGACAAATTGGTAATTCAGGTTTGGAATGAAAATGACACTAAAGTGCAAAAAGGAAATGGTGCAGCGTGAAAGGAATAAGGGTTGTTAAAATGTCACATTTGAGATTCTGTGCCTTTAGGAATCGAGATGTATTGTTAGAGGAAACGTGATAAACACGAGCCAAATGTACGGGAAGCAAATAGAGCTCCATGTATGCCACGTTGTCTCAGTCGACGTGCTCAGAGCGACGCCCACAGAACAGAGACAAACTGATGAATGCACAATTTGTGGTTATATACTTCCTCGCACCTTTCTCTTAGGAACTCATACGTTTGCGCTATAATGACAAAAAAGGGGAACAAGTACCCACACAATGACATTCAGAGCATAATTCTGAGTAAATGAAATGTTGATTTGTTCAAAGCGTTGACACATCACAGAAACACATGTACTTGCATTGAGAGGATTTTCAGATACGCAGCCAAGATACATATTTTTTCCATTTTGGACAGCATGTTAAAATCCACATCCAACACTGCTTCAACCACTCCAAACACATACAATTAATACCTGAACCTTTGTCAGTGAACAAAGCAATAGACTATACTGGTTTGTGTGTTGCCTGTATATACAGTACAGCTTCCCCCACATGGGTGCCGGTGACACCAGCCCCCCTCGGTTTGTCCCTGGGCTCCTTCGGGGCCCAAGACCAGTGCCCTCCAGGATGACAAATGGCCTTAATGAAATTGGACAACTCAGCATACATGCATAAGAGGATGTTAAATATTGATAGTGAAGATCAACGTAGCGGTGCATATTCCACTCTTTAATATTTTAAGTGTCAGACAGGCCTATTGTCTATCTATTGGGGGGGTAAATCACTGTCTCTGTCCCCCTCCAGTTCTCTTTGAGACACATATGATGGCCGGGGCAGCGTTCACTCCGCCACGGATGAGAGCACCCAGGTCTGCGCTTTGCATATATGCTCGACAAAGGCGGGTCGCGGCGGGACATCTTTTCATAAATTTTCATTCTGATCAAGTGCGTTTGAAAAAGCTCACGTGTAAGCAAGCAAATGAAAACCACGTATTTATTTACAGTTTAAAGCAGCAGTGGGTAGAATTGGAGCAAATGTGATTAAAAGAAGTTATATTTATAAACCTGTCACTATATCCTGACAGTAGTGCATGAGACAGGTAATCTGAAAAAAATCGTGTGCCTCTGTGTCCTCCGGTGCTCCTAATGGCATCTGCAGGATTTCACAGACCGGAGGAAAACAACCAATCAGAGCCGAGCTGGAGCCTTGCCGTCTCTGAGCAGCTGTCAATCACTCGCAAACTCCGATCAAACGGTCAAACTAGGCAGCGCTGATCAAATATGAATCAATATTCTGTTACTGTAATGTCTATTTCTCTCCTCAAATGTTTTCAGAAACATCTTGTAGTTTACCGTTTAGCTTTAAAATGAGAAAGTTGAGGAAATACCAAGCCACGCCCACCAGCTGGAGGAAACTTTCTCATTTTTCAACTAAAAAGTACACTACAAGATGTTTCTGAAAACATTTTATGCAAGAAATAGACGTTACAGTAACAGAATATTGATTCATATTTGATCAGCGCTGCCTAGTTTGACCATTTGCGAGTGATTGACAGCTGCCTCCGTTGAATGAACAGCCAATAGGAACGCTCTCTCTCTGAAATGAACTATGATTGGCCAAAGTCTCCCGTCAAGGGCTAGATTTTCTAAAGCCTGAAAACAGAGCCATGAGGAGGTGCAGAAGTCTAGTTATCTCTCAGAATGCTTGAATTACAATATGCTGAAAGGTTATTATGGAATTTTTGCCCAATGATGCCAAAACTATTCTGCCTACTGCCGCTTTAAGCAGCAACAATCAAAGGCCCATCCTGATATAGAGTTTAAGGAACAAAAAGGTCGCCCTCAAATCTGGCTTCACTCATGATAAAACATGATTTTGATCTCCAGATATGAGTCTTAAGATTTCGTATTAATCCATGCCCTTGCAACCCTCTTTCTTTCCTCTTAATGTATTAATCATTTTACATTTTTTCCTCAAGTTATGAAAGAATGTGCAATATCAAGCGCCGCTCGCATGCCAACACTTGTGTATATAGTGTACTTATCACAGTGGAGGCGCCGCACCTTGAGGGCGTGTCGTTGCGCAGCGCAGTAGCGAAGGCAAAGATCACATGAATAACCATTATTCAAATCGATTCAAATTAGGGGGGCACTCAGAGTAATCGGCTAATATCCTACAAAAAATCAATTCCACTCCCATTTGGACACAATTGAATGCGTCTGAAGAGGGCAATTATTAAACACACAGATCAGATCCATAATTGGCAGGGGTGGGGTGGGGGTGGGGTTGGGGGGGGGGGATGCATTGTCATGAGGGCTAATGCACTTCCACTGAGCCAAGAGCCACGGCAGACACTTAGCGCGAGCTAAGGTTGCGTATAGCGGGGGAGCTGGCAGCAGATAGGCTGAGGAACTGCCAGGAGTTTAGGAGGGAGAGGTGGAGGTGGGGGTGGAGGTGGGGTGGGGTGGGAGGGCACCTGGGGACTCTGCCTTGCGGGGCCCGTTTCCCCTGCAACCTCCCCCTTTGGCCCCCCCCCCCCCATCTTCTTCTACATCCCCTAGAGGCTTGCTTCACTACGGGTCCCTGACACACCGGAGGGATGACCCTGGGAATCTCATTATGCATACAACCAAAGTGTGCCCCCCCACCGCCGCCACCACCAGAGCCACCGCTGCCGCCACCCTCAACCCCGCTGCCAGCCGCCCCCCACTAATGCATTTGCATACAGAAGACAGACCAAATAAGGTAATAAATCAGCGGCCTATATTCAAATGGTTTGCAGGGGAGATTGAAACCCCTGCATACACCACCTCGAGTAAATTCACCCACATTCTGCGGAGCCAGATACCCATTCTCATCAGCGGACACAGGCACTGCGTCCACCGGACACCTAGATATAAATATATATCCCGCTTCATTGCATTGCCGAGGGACGAACTACCTCAATATATCAATATACATATGCTTATATCTCATATGCCTTGGGCAAACTAACTGCCTCGGTTATAAGGCTGTGCTTTCATGGCACCCCGAAGGTCACAGCTCATATCGAGAGAGGGGGGACAATTTGAATATTGCACTTAATGGAGGTCTTTGGACACCACCTCTGCCAATTCACTTTGCCTCATCAATAATGAAATTGCCATGAACATGGAAATCAAAGTAATTTCCTTAAGGTGGGATTATGGAGGGTTTCAATTTTCTTACAACAGGCCAACATGTAATCGAGGCTCCGCTTTTGTGCTGGCAACAAAGTCGAACTTTGCTTTAAAGCGACGTGAAGGGAGTGTGTATAAGAGCGTTGCTTGATATGGCTGATTATAAAAGTCTGAGAATAAATACATAGGAATGTCTGCCTGTTGTGCATGCTTGAATAGGACACAGTGAGATGGAATAATAAAATCAAATCCTAAACGGAGTAAGATGTATTTGCGTGTGTGTGTGTGTGTGTGTGTGTGTGTGTGTGTGTGTGCTGACTGGCACAATAAAGCAGGCCAACTATGATTGCATTATGATCTGGTGGAAAATGAATTCTGCTTAACAAGCCGACCTCTGCACACACACACACACACACACACACACACACACACAGCCAGCCCCACCTACACACACTTACTTCCATTCCATTATTTTCTATAAAAATGGGGAGGGAAAAAAAAGATGCATTTTAAGATACATGCAAATAGCTATCCATCAATCAATTTGTTGGTCCCAAAACTACCATCAAAGGGGCAGAGGCTGTGAAGTATGCAATTCCCCATCAACAAATGGAGGATTGAAACTGAATCCTTCAAGCTTAATTAATGGGAAGTCTGCCACTATTACTTGGTTTGTTTAACGCGCCTCACACAGAGGGCAAGTTGTCCTTTTTTGAATCACTGCACCGAATTCCACTTGTTCGACATCACTGAACTGCTTTTCATGCAAAAAAACAATCCATCTCATTTTTAATCCTCTCCTCTCATGGGTCGACATGTCATTATTTTGATCCCCACGTACAATGGCTTCACACATTCATATTGCATCACTCGGCGAGCGTGTGGCAGTAATTATCACGAGGCAGAGATTTCTATTTGTAGAATAACTACCTACAGTTAGGCAGAGGCACTGAGGCAGTAATTTCTGTTTCATTCGAAAGTTCAGCCCCACACCAAATACCTCTCTATTGCAGATAGCCAATTATATCTCGGTAAACACTGACTGGGAATCATATTTTTACTGACGCATCATCGCAAATCTATAATAAAAGCTAATAAGAAAAAACACAGAAGTTTGTTCAAAAATGTCAAGCTGGAACTTTCTGTAGGGAACCAAAATGGAAATGAGTCAATGTAAATAATGGTTTAATAAAATCCCCTCCAGTGTAAATCCAATGTGAAATTCACCAAAATACGGGAAACTTTTCACCCTCTTCAGCTAATAACTGGTGACAGGAAGAGGGCTTAAACAAAAGATCAGTCAAGCGTTCATTTGAATATTCAAATCCTTTTTAATAAAACTCGGCTTGATTCATTTCCCATAGATTTGCGAAAAAACACTCATTTTGCATTGGAGAGAACATCATTTGAATTTTTCCTTTTGAGACAGTGAATGAGACCGTAGTGTTCACCTGTTTAAGGTCACTGTCCCAAAGTATGAACATTACCAGATGATTAAATAGTAAACACTTGGCTTCCACACATAAACATGAAATTAAGTATCTATATTATATCAAAGCATCATTTAACATCAGACTTGTTGTCTTTAGGCTGTATAATATTTTAATATTTTTCATACTATTTTTGATGTTTTTAAAGCCCTTTTATATGATGGGGTGTAAAGGTCTCGTCTTTGTCGTTTTGGCTTTCATTCCTCTTATCATCATCAGTAATAATAATATTGTAGTCATCACGTTAATTGCTGAGATCTCAGAATGCGGTGATATCGGTAAAAAAATCACAGTCAGACAATCAGACATGACAAAGAAAATAAAGATGAAAGGTAGTTATCACAGTTAAGCATGGCTGTGTTAAAGGGTTACTCATGGTGATCTAATATGTCACGTTCAGGTGCCTCAAAAGACACAGATTAAAAATAGAATGGTCAAATCCGACTCAGCGGAAGCCAGGATGACCCTAAGGATATAACTTTTGTCTAGCTCCAAAAACTCTGCATCCTGCATTTCCCATAATGCAACCTGACAGAAGCAGCTTTGTGAACACCCACATCTTCTAGACACCATGTCCTGTGCTTGTAACACAGGCTTCCAGTTATGAATTTGTAGTCTCCATGCCCAAATTAAAATAACCCTGATTACATCATCCTGTGACCCCACCATTCATTGGTGACCTACAATTCCAACTCTGGCCACTGCACCAAAATTTCTGCATAGCCCAGTACAGCCCTGTGTCCTAAAAAATTGTGTTTCCATACAACTAAACTGCATTCTCAATTACGTTTGGAGGGAAAAGTATTTTGTCGTGGATTATGTTTATCTTGAACGTAAGGTAACGGGTCAAAAATCAACGTTCACTTACATAGTCATTTTAAGCCAAGTAGTTTTGCTTAAAGGCAAACTTCTCACATGTGCTACTGTTCTCGGGGGCTTGCATTTTACAGGCCAACTTCCTGTTTCAGCTTTGACTTACTGTACTTACTGTAGGTGTGCAGTTTTCCTGTGTTGGATGTCGGTTGCGC
This sequence comes from Sebastolobus alascanus, assembly GCA_916701645.2. Lineage (NCBI taxonomy): Eukaryota > Metazoa > Chordata > Actinopteri > Perciformes > Sebastidae > Sebastolobus > Sebastolobus alascanus. The sequence goes on along the minus strand of CAKAOJ020000011.1, from coordinate 6,238,447 downwards.
TCACTTTCGGCTTTACCTCCAAATAAAGTGGCAAACAGCCTTGTCGGATCCGTCTGCTTGTTTTGACCTTTGGACCCTGTTAGCGATGCTGCCGTGTGAACTGAAGTGAGTACAGTGTTTTCATAAAGGATAGAAACAATGGACCAAACTACAACATTGAGACCAAGGTGTATCAAACCAGAATTATCCTCTACAAGATTTTTAATGTCTAAAGATCAAAATCAACGTGTACACTTCAACAGCACTGTAGCAGAACGCCACACTGGGTATTTCTTTTCCTATTTGCATGGCGTGAATAGGGCTCGTTTTTGACTCCCCTGTTCTCAAGGCCTCAGCACTCATAAACAAAGTGATTTATTCAAACTTTCCATATCAGAATTCTGCTATCTAATTACTTCAGGGGGACAGCATATTCCACTCGCCTTGTGAGTTATGGAGAACCTTCTTTATGAGTGAAGTTGATGGAGGATCAGGCGAAGAGCTCATCATAAATCCTCAATAATGCAAACGTTTGAGGAATATCTCAAAATAAAAATGCAAATGTGATTAAGAATGGGTTAGCCTGTGCTGATATGGCAGCTTGTATCATCTAAAGAGATGCAGAGCACCTACGGGGGGGAAAAAGTGCCACCGCGTACTTAGGAGGCACTCAAATAAATAAATAACACTCGCTAGCATGGATACTGTATGGTAATATCTCCTTTTACAGCACGCACATGTGCCCCGCACATGTAGACGCACATAAGCGGCCACACACTGCACACACTCGCACGCAGTCGAAAATGAAAGTGTGCCCAACATTTTAATCTCACACCTACGTGGCCCTAACGAGAAGGCATAAACTTTTAGGAGGGAGGATGAAGTTGAGGCTTGCAGATGCAAATGGAGCACGGGGGGGAAAATGGCGGAGGTACAATGCAGAAGCTTGTTAGTGACTGAGAGGCGAACAGTGAGGACGATCGCGACACCTCGTCACTCGCCTTTTATCTCTCGTCACCGGCGGATGAAAAATCACTGTGAATCTGCCACATCCGTCTGCATTAACATAACAAAGCCTCCGAGGAGAGAGAGAGGTAGAAAGAGAGAGAGGCCATAGCGACCGTCCTTCTCAAATCTAAACCCAAAGTCCAACCGATGTGCAGAATTGACAAATTCTCCACTCTTTTTTTTTGAGCTATTATTATTTATTCTTTTTCTTTTCGGCTTCTTTCTTCCTCTCTCTCGCTCTGTCTTTCACACACACACACAAACACACACTCACTCACACAGGATACAGACAGTGAGAACAGATGTCGAACAGCCACCTAAAGAAGATCCTCCCCAATCTTAGCATCATCTCACCACTCAGCCAGTCTTGTCAGCACAATAGACAGGACAGAATTACAGGCGGGTCTCTCTCTTGCTTTAAAAAAAGGCACAAAAAAGAGAGACTCATCACCTCTCTCTTCCTCTATATCGCCATTCCTCTCCTCCTCCACCACCGCCACCTCTCCCTCCCCATCCCGCCATACAAAGCTCATTGGGTGGAAAGAGAGAGAAAGGGGAATGGGAAGAAGAAGGGAGGGAGAGGGGGGGGGGGTTGAAAGACATTATGCATATGAAAATGTCCTGAAAGAGGTGTGATTTATGTATGCATTAGATGCAGATTCCATTACGGGCCAGTGGCTCAAGTGAGATCTTTCCAGGAACAGCGAGGCGACCTGATCAAACTCAGTCTCATTACTGGCCATACGGGCAGCAGGGAAACTACTGACGGAGGAGAGGAAAGGGAGAAAAAAAAAGAGAGATAGAGGAGGCATATTTACAACCTGGACACACACACCTCACCCACAGGGAGAGAGTAAATTGCAATCTGCCCTCCAAGACCGTGGCGGATCACAGACAGGCGTTCACCTGAAAGACGAGTGGGAGAGAAAGAGAGAGGAGAAAGAGATGGCGAGAAAAGTGCGAATATGTTTGGGGATGGCTGCGGTCAACTGTGAGCGCTGTCTGTCTGTCCGTCTATGTCTACCTTTTGCACCCAAAATGCGCTCCTACTATGTACTGTATGTGTTGCAATCCATATGCATTCTAAAAAAAAATAAAAAAAATAGATATGCAAGTGCACGCCTGTAGGAAGCCCGGGGTTGTTTGGCTTGATAATCACGTGCCTGCTCGAGATAAGGAAAAAGTGTTTTGTGAAAAGAAAACATGGGCGGCAGTCCTCCATCCTGACTGACCCCGGCGCCGTAGCCCCTGTGATTGGGGTCAGCCTGGAGATTCCTCTCTGGCCAGCTAATGTGATTGCATCGGAGCAATCCCCTTAAACGCCATCAGCTCTGATCTGCATAGTAATTGGCTCGACTCTCCTTGGACGTGACCTTGGGAAGGGGCGCTGTCACTCCCGCCGCTCTCTCCTGTACCGGCAATCATACGCACATACACAAACTCACGCACACACACATAGTCGTAGCATGGCCATGGAGGCAGGCATGGACAGACAAGGTGAGGAGCGGATGCCCTACATGGTTCGCCGAGTAGAGACGACTATATGTGCAAAGAAATTCAGGTGACGGGTGTTAATAAACTACCAGGAAACGCAGCGCTCCAGACTAACTTTTTACATTGGTTGCATCAGGTTAGGTGCACCTGCACATAATTTAGGTACGCCCAACAATTTTCACCGCGGCTTTTGGTGCCACAATAATACATTTTAAGCATTTTGTCAGTTCCCATAGGCCTTCACTAGGGATTTCACAATACCAGAAATTTAGCCTAGCGAAGGATGCTAAATAACACTCCAAACTTATGCAAAATTTTGGCGAGGAAAAACCGGCATGGCCATTTTCAAAGGGGTCCCTTGACCTCTGACCTCAAGATATGTGAATGAAATTGGTCTTCTATGGGTACCCACATGTCTCCCCTTTACAGACATGCCCACTTTATGTCACGATTGAGCATATTTTTTATGCTAAATGCAGTACCTGTGAGGGTTTCTGGACAATATTTGTCATTGTTTTGTGTTGTTAATTGATTTCCAATAATACATATATACATACATTTGCATAAAGCAGCATATTTGCCCACTCCCATGTTGATAAAAGTATTAAATACTTGACAAATCTCCCTTTAAGGTAATCGTGATTTACTATGGACAATCATGTGATTAGTCACGATTAAATATTTTAATGGATTGACAGCTCTAATTTTAACAGGAAGTAAGGTGTCATCATGTCTGTTTTTATAGCAGGCAGTATCAAGCTAAAGTAATTCCTTCAAACAACTGTATTTATTTCAAAATTATAAATGTATTATTATAAGTATAATATTATACGTTTCTCGCCAAAAAACGACATTTTACGAGATTACATTTGAGCACATCATAACAACGTTATAATTTATCTTCGCCCCAATACTCATCTTTACTGAATAGAGCATGAACTTACCATAATGTAAATGAATAATAGAATAACTACCTCTCGTCCTGACGATTTTCAACATGGATTTGTTGTTCACAATGTAGAATTATCAGGGAAACAATAGGGTGGGTCCCCGGGACGTGTCGATAGTGATTTTAACAGTCTACCTGCGGTACCGTGAGGTAACCACATGTTTAGTACATATTACGTTGGTAAAAGACTAGCGTGATGTAATGTGTGCGTTACGAGTGAGTGGTCGAGTGACGAGAGAGAGAGAGATGCACTGAGAGCAGATCAGCTGTTTGGAGCAGAGAAGAAATTAGTGAGAAAGTTGTCTCTGTTATGAAATGTACATTGTCACACACAGACACACACACACACACACACTTTTTGCTCTCCCCACTTGTGAAATGAATCCGGCGCTGTGTTCAGGATTAGGCATCTTACCGGGAACCGGGGAGACAGACAGGTGGTGGAGCAGTTACTGTACCTCCACTAGTGATGTTGGGTCAGGGCTGGGCCGTTCAGGGCCGGAGACAGGTCTCGAGCAATTTTCTTGACGAAAATACAATCAATAGTTCTCTTCATTTTGAATTACTAGTATATTATGATTCGTTCGAGGAGGAGTACGGAGTATGTTTGACACATACATAGAGACAGAACAAAAATGGTCGCACTCTGGACCCCTGAAACGGTTGATACCTCGCAATCACCATTTTGGGGGAGTTAGCAAGGGGTTAAACTGGAGTCGTCTGCTTTCTAAAATGAGAAGAAGTGTGGCAAATAGTGTTGAAAATGCCCTAAAAGCTGCTTTAAGAATAAATGAATCTCTTTTCATGATTAACAGTAATTCATAAAGAAAGTACAGTCAGATGGGGGTTAAGTCGTGCTGCTGCTATTCCATTTTCCAAACACCCTGTAACCTTCTCTCTTTTTGTCCTTCTTGCATCAGCACTATTTGTTGAAGATCTTAACGAAAGACAAAGAAGCAGATGTATATTTTATGAATGTGTGCCTCTGGTTTATCTTCCTTTGTGGCGCTTGTGTATACAATCGAAACCAGCTCTCGAAGAGAAAAGTGCCTTTTCTTCTCCTGTCCCCCGATGTCAACGACAAGGTAAGTTGTGGCTTTGGCTGGCTTTTTGATATGCATTTCAAACGGAGGGAAAACTTCACAACCACGGAGGCTAATTTGCAATGGAGATTTTTTTTTATTTATTATTATTATCGCTCCTCTGCTTTGGAAAGCAAAACAGTCGAGGGTGTCAAGCGAGTGACAAGTTTGTTTTCCTGTAATGATTTCCGCAAACTTGAGGTCTGTTCTGTTTTGTTCCTTAGACAGTTTGACCTAGTTGGAGTGCGAGCACGTCCCCTCTCTCTTTCCCTCACTCATGCATTGTTAAAGCCGTGGGCCCGTATTAGGCACTCCCAAGTCATCACATGTCAGAAGGAGCTAATACAAACTGTGTGTGCGCGTGAATAGAAATATTTTATTTGCATTGAGGGACAGTTTAGCTTTTTTTTGTCAAGTTTGAGCCAAAGAAAAGCTCATCAAGAATTTTTTACAAAATTACCGAAAGAGCAACTGCTGTGCGGTTCACGGCGATGAATTAAGTGACACTCCCTCAGCTGAGAGTCTGACATGAAACCGCCATCTATCCCCGCTCCCCGAGTAACCCTCTGCGTGGCCGCAGCGGCAGCGGCAGCGTTGGATTATTCATTTGAAACATCAGCACTGAAACAGGCCCAATGTCTGCGAGAAAAAGTTTCTGAGGCATCCTCAAATGGCTGTGGGGGAAGACTGGGGCCCAGAGGATTTGACTGGAGCGCACCCAGCAATACTCAAGAAAAAAAAAAAAAGGCAAAAAAAAGAAGTGCTTTGTTAGAAGAGCGAGAGGCATCCCTTGGGCTGTCTCTTTGAATAAGCCAGGAGTAAAGCATCCACCAGCACCACCAACCCCGCACACCCCTCCACTTCTTGCTCTCACTCACTCACTCTCGCTCTGTACCCACCATCTCCTCCCCCACCCACTTTCCCCCATCCCCTCCCCTCTCCCTTCAGAGCGACAGAGGTATAATTGTGCCACGGGGTTTTAGGTGGTGTGACATATCTGTCACCTGGAGACGCGCCGTATCGTTGCTCTCCGGAGGAGCCTCGCCTTCCTGTTGGGTGTCGTGTGGAGAAAGAGAGAGAGAGAGAGAGAGAGAGAGAGAGAGAGAGAGAGATCCTGGCTGGCTGGCTGGGGCTGTTTGTTGACTTTTGTCAGCGCATTGATGCTTTGTAAACTTTCCACCGCCCCAAAGTTTTGTTACCGGTACACGAGGGTGCCACGGCGACCACATGTGCGCTCCATGGCTAGGGCCTCTAATATAATATGGAGCGAACATCGTCTCAGCATGCTTTCATAAACTCAGGTATTGTTGCAGAAGCGCGTCATCCTCCTTAACACATGCTACACAATATGGCTCCGGCTGTTGTCCCCCTTCTCTGAGGATAGTCTGACTTTAAATGAAAAAGTCCCATTTTTTACATAAATTATGAAATGTACGCGGTCCAAAGCCGCCTCTCTCTCAAATAGGCCTTCACTCCCGTTCTTTCGCCCTCTCACTTCACAGCTCAAATCAAGAATTCTGTTGGCAGTGAAATATATTGAATTTGACAACTCCAAGAAAGACTTTCTGGAGGATAGCGTTTTATTTTGGGTGACCTAATTGTAACGCTCCCCATGGCTGCTCCTTGTGCGGTATCTCACTCACTCCTGAAACAGCTTCATTTCTACATTCAAATTATTCATCATCGCCTGGATTTATTTCCTCCTTTCTTCACTTTTCATACCTTTGGTGTTCTCTGCGGGGATTTGGGATGAGGAGGGAGGAAAAAAAAAAAGTGCTTCTTTGTTTTTTTCTTGTGCGCGAGCTATTGTTGAAACACCTTAAGTCTCTGGTGTACGGCAGAAGCTGAAGTGATAGACAGGGCTGCCCTATTTACAGCCAGATTAAAAAGAATCACACAGGAAGAGAGTGTTAAATGATGATTGTCTATGACATTTAACAATTGATTAAAGAAAGATAAGTTTTAATAGGTGGTGGTGGTGCGGTGGTGTGGGTGTTGGGGGAGGGAGGGAGGGGTTCTTCTTCTCGGCGGCAGCAGTATTTTTTTATGCATGCCACATTCTGCTGCTTGTAACGATGAAATGATAAATTTAACATAAAACATCTAAAGTGTATCAAAAAGAGCACAGGTATTGAAGCAAACGAGGGTTTCTTTTAAACTTGTACAAACATAGTCATACTTTTTCCTCTCACGGTGCACATACAAAATCATACCAGTGTATACTTTATTAGATTAATATGTCAAATAAGTGTAATTAGGAAAAGTGCCTTTATTATTTTGGTTTTCTCCTGAGAACTTTCAATTTGTTTTTGAGAGCGCACCATTTTCTGACTTACCATTTTCACAGTAAACCACATCCGTCCTTATATTAACCCCTCATATACTGATGCTGACTGTTATAAAAACAAACATGATGACACCCTACTTCCTGTTAAAATTAGGGCTGTTCATATATTAAAATATTTAATCGCATAATTGTCCATAGTTAATCAAAAATGAATCACACATTTTTATCCGTTCAAAATGTACCTTAAAGGGAGATTTGTCAAGTATTTAATATTGTTATCAACATGGGAGTGGACAAAAATGCTGCTTTATGCAAATGTATGTATATATTCATTATTGGAAATCAATTACCAACACAAAACAATGACAAATGTTGTCCAGAAAACTTCACAGGTACTGCATTTAGCATAAAAAATATGCTCATATCAAAGACATAAAATGGGCATGTCTGTAAAGGGGAGACTCGTGGGTGACCATAGAACCCATTTTCATTCACATATCTTGAGGTCAGAGGTCAAGGGACACCTTTGAAATTGGCAATGACAGTTTTTCCTCGCCAAAATTTAGCGTAAGTTTGGAGCAACAAGCTAGTATGACATGATTAGTACCAATGGATTCTTTAGGTTTTCTAGTTTCTTATGATGCCAGTATCTTCAATCTAGCTTTGAAACAAGTTGAGTTAATGCTTTAAAGAAATTAGTGGCGTTAAAACGAATTTGCGTTATTATCGTGTTAACTTTGACAGCCCTAGTTATTTGTTTTTGAGTGTGCAACATTTTCTGACTTTTAGAGTGTGTCATTTTCATGGTAAACCACATCCATCGTTACATTAACCCCTCATATACTGATACTGACTGCTATAAAAACAGACACGATGACACCTTACTTCCTGTTAAAATGCATCAAATCTGTACCTATTGGACCACAAATCGAAGGAACGATCGAAGTTTTGAACTTTTCATTTTCAAGTAACAAGCATATCTTTTGTTCTCGAGCAGTTTCCTATAAAAAGTTATATCTGTCTCTCTGTCTATTTTTACACTCCTGCCTGTTTTAACTATAGCCAACATCCTCAAGAACCTAGTTGAGTGTGTTGTATTAGCAGCGTCTGCCAGCATTGTCAAACATCACGTCAGTCTGTCTCACAGCATGCTAATTACATGTGCAAGACAAGAGCATTAGAACAGGGGCAAAAAGCTCGAACACCTGACACGACCGTAGATAGAAACACTCTCAGACAAACAGGCGAGTAGGAGACGCATGTGCTGACATGGAGGCAGACAGACGGAAAGACAGACAGAGAGTCATTGGTGGAGAAGTTACGCAGCTTACCGAAACTCCAACGTAAAGGACAGAAGTGACAGATAGCGTGGGATATTTGTGTTTTCAGAAATAGAGCGACAAAGAGTCCGTCGGCGGAGGGCTGTCGGCAAATGTCGAGGTCAGTAGTTATCTGACTCAGAGCTCCGCGATAAAAGATTTGAGAGAATCATATGGGTAGGTAAATTATTTTTAGATTTTTTTTTTTTTTGATATGACAAACTCCAACTTTCACTATACCTGCGTGGCTGACTGAATAATACACCCTTCACTCCAAGCAACATGATAAATGTTTGACACGTAAGCCCACACAGCAGCATGCATAATTTGGGGCTGACAACAAAATAAGTTTTTCAGTTTTTTTAAGACGGCACTGTCATAAAACGCAGTTTAAATTTGAATCCCATTGTGATCCATAAAGAAAAAAAATACTGAAAGAGCGCCACTCGTGGCTTAAATTGATCCTAGTTGATTTTATTTTTCTGCCTGCTAGCTAAGTGCATGTACACTGAAAATATTTCCACCCAAAACTTTAAAAAACAAAACTACGGATGTAGAAATTCAACAGAAACAAAACCAAGTTTCCCACCAAGAGTCAACACTGACAACTTCATCTGAGAGTTTAATGAGTTGGATTGCATTGTGCTGTAAATAGTCTCTCTCCGTAGGGCACTGCATTGGCCTGCGGACGGTTCCTGGCATGTCTGTGAAGTGTGGCGGTGCCCTGTGGGGACGGGAACGCACACACACACACACACACACACACACACACCAGCCCCACCAGCATCCCCCCTCGCAACAGCTGCCGTGCTGCAGGAGGCAGCCGTACCCCTCGCTGATCAAATCTTGTCCGTCACATTTCCCCTAATTAACGGGCATCTGCTTCCCCCATTTTCCCTACATGGCTACACACTTTCCCTCTGTAGTTCCAATCATCTGATCGTTACGACCTTTAACCCCACTGCCTCGGAGCAAACGCCTGCGTTCGCCCGCCCGGCTGCTCGCACCTCTCGCCCTCCTTCCTGCTTTACCTGCCCGCCACACGCCAGCTGGGGAGACGGGAAGGGCACGCAAACAAACAAACCAATGAGGCAGCGTTCATCTGTTCGCATTACCGCCTTTTACAGTGGTTGTTATTGCTGCCAAACTTCTGGTGGAATTCACTCAATTTAATAAAAAAAAATTCACAAAGCAGAAACTTTCTTTTCTACTTTAGGAGGATTTGAAACAAACCGAGGACTTCTTACAATCCAATTTTTTTTTTTCCAAGAGATTTGGCTCTTTGCGGCTCTAAAGAAAAACGTACGCTCATCTCATTTTGGTAAGGAAAATTTAGCCTTACAGTGCTGTAATGATTTTTTATTTCAGAGGAATGACATAATTAAAGTGTGGTAAAAGCCTGGATTAACACCAGTCACTCAGACCCAGCCACCGCTGTGAGAAAATCTCTTTTTGTTGGAGGGTTTATGTGTTATGGTGGGGACAGAGGGTGATGATGATGATGATGATGGTGTGTGTGTGTGTGTGTGTGTGTGTGTGTGTGTGTGTGTGTGTGTGTGTGTGTGTGTGTGTGTGTGTGTGTGTGTGTGTGTGTGTGTGTGTGTGTGTGTCTGTGTGTGTGTGTGCGCATTCCGTCATTCACAACACAGAGGCACCTGAGCAGGCACCAGCTGGCAATGTGAGAGGTGCGCTCTAATTTAAAATGCATCTCATTAGAAGCAACCCATAGCCTGTCACTATACTCTTTCTCTGTATAAAGACACAGTGTGGAATTAATGCTTTTTCTCTACAAAAAAAAAAAAAATAGCTGCTGAAATGTTTCTCTCAATAAATATGTAACACGGGAAAGACTTACTTAATAGCTACTTTTTTGGAAAATGTTTAAATATATATTTGTTTTAGGAGGTTTATGTAGATTTTTTCCGTTGACCTTGAATTATGTGCATTTCCATTGAGCAGAGATTGAAGGCTTTTGTTTGTTTGTTGCTATTGTTTAAAACCCATTTCCCATTTGCAGGGAGAAATATACTTAAGAGAAGTGTTTATTCATTTGTAGAGATGGCTCCACTGCCAAGGAGAGGAGACTTGATGGAAGCTCAGATTCATTAAAACTTAATTAATATGCATCATTATGTAAATGAGGGTGCAGTTAATGAGTTTTTAAAAGAAGCATTCCTTAATTAGTTCACTTTTAATGGCATCATCATTTATCTTTTTCTTCTTTGAAGCAGAATGATGCACTAGATGCAGGCGGCTCTAAAATGCTAATCTACGTTTTATCATCTTATTTTTCTGATTTCCATGTGATAGCGACGACATCTCGAAATCTTGTCGCTAATGAGGGACGTTTATACGTTTTAATGTCAGTTATTTCAATTCAAGACACTGTGAAAATTTCTGGGAAAAAGGGGGCGAGGGGTTCCAAACAAACACAGAATGCTTATCACATACCCTGAGAAGAGAGAAAAAAACGATAATTAAAAATGTATCGACCAGGAGAAGTTAAATCCAGACCCTTAGGCTACTCACAAATGCAGTCTTTTTTTTTTCCTCCATTCCGTTTGGGGAAAAAAAAAAAAATCTCAACAGTTCCATATCCCAGAGAACAACACTGGCAGGGTGTCAGAAGACTTGACAAAACCTGGAGACTTCTGACAGCGTCACACTTCAGGATAATTGGTCCCCAGCACTTCCTGTAAAAAAAAAAAAAAAAAAAAAGCTGGCGAACTTCCTCCTTCGCAGAGGTCCCAATAAAACTTTCTTCACAGTGTTGCACCTCAACCGACACCGCGCTTTCTCATTCATTGTTATGCACGCCACACTGCAGTTTGAACCATAACGTAAACTTCACAGGAAGTGTTTTTTCTATTGTTGTTGTCAGATTTCAGTCAAATCCTGAGAACATGTGAGAAAAGGGTGAGAGTTTGAGACTCTTAAACGTCTTTTTTTAAAAGATAATTCAGTGTGTGTGTAGTGATCTATCCAAGTATAATGTGCTAGACATTTAAAAAAGTATAAAAATAAATAAATAAGGGCTGTGAATCGAATAAAATATTTAATCGCATGATTGTCCATAGTTAATCACGATTAATCGCAAATTAATCACTCATTTTTTATCTATTCAAAATGTACCTTAAAGGGAGATTTGTCAAATATTTAATACTCTTATCAACATGGGAGTGGGCAAATATGATTGCTTTATGCAAATGTATGTATATATTTATTATTGGAAATCAATTAACAACACAAAACAATGACAAATATTGTCCAGAAACCCTCACAGGTACTGCATGTAACATAAAAAAATATGCTCAAATCATAACATGGCAAACTGCAGCCCAACAGGCAACAACAGCTGTCAGTGTGTCAGTGTGCTGACTTGACTATGACTTGCCCCAAACTGCATGTAATTATCATAAAGTGGGCATGTCTGTAAAGGGGAGACTCGTGGGTACCCATAGAACCCATTTTCATTCACATATCTTGAGGTCAGAGGTCAAGGGACCCCTTTGAAAATGGCCATGCCAGTTTTTCTTGCCAAAATTTAGCCTACGTTTGAAGCGTTATTTAGCCTCCTTCCCGACAAGCTAGTATGACATGGTAGGTACCAACGGATTCATTACGTTTTCTAGTTAGCTTTAAAACTGAGCCCACTACAACCGAAAAATCGAAAGTTGCATTAATGCGTTAAAGAAATTAGTGGCGTTAAAATTAGGGCTGTCAAAGTTAACGAAATAATAACGTGTTAACGCAACTTGCGTTTTTACGATCGTAGCAGGCTCAGTTTTAAAATTAAATCATCATCATATGTATATATCATCATATGAAACTAGAAAAACCTAAGGAATCCATTGGTACCAACCATGTCATATTTGCTTGTCGCGAAGGAGGCTAAATAACGCTCCACTCACGCTAAATTTTGGCGAGGAAAAACTGTCATGGCCATTTTCAAAGGGGGCCCTTGACCTCTGACCTCAGGATATGTGAATGAAAATGGGTTCTCTGGGTACCCACGAGTCTCCCCTTTACAGACATGCCCACTTTATGATAATCACATGCAGTTTGGGGCAAGTCATAGTCAAGTCAGAGTATTAAATCTCCCTTTAAGGTACATTTTGAACAGATAAAAAATGTGCGATTAATTTGTGATTTATCGCGATTACTATGGACAACCATGCGATTAATCGAGATTAAATATTGTAATCGATTGGCAGCCCTAGTTAAAACAAATTTGCGTTGACGCGTTATTATCGCGTTCATTTTGACAGCCCTAATATAAATGCAAACTGTTATCTGACATTTTGAAGCTTTTCATGAGGTGTTTTACCATCTAAAAACACATCATGTGAACTGTTCGACCTGACTTTATCCACCGACACACACACACACACACACACACACACACACACACACACACACACACACACACACACACACACACACACACACACACATCTCCACCCTCTCACATCTTCTCCTCTGATGAACATTTTTATTGTTCTGCCTCAGAAGGAATCAGTTGCATCATTTCTCCGAGGGCATCGGCACTGGGCGGTACAAGCCTTTTGCATTAACAATAAATTTATCATGCATGAGTGTGGTCCCCTCCTGCGAATTGATAAGTGGATGTGAATAGGAAAATGCGGTATATTGGCTTGTAAGTGAAAGAAATGACTCAAAAGTCCAAATGTGGACACCAATTTTACGCCCAAATTCACATGTTTAGATTTTTGTCGGTGGCGTACAATTTCATATCCGTCTGCGTAGAATTCCTAACAATGTCTTGTTACAGGAAGTTAACTTAAGTTGCACCAATAGCAAATAAATCCCCGTACTTACTGTTGTTATTATGATTGTTATTATTATTATTTTTGCTGCTAGTGTTGTTGTTGTTGTTGAAACGCCTTTGTTTTGCTATTATTATCTCTCTGCTCCCCCTTATAGATGAAATACAGCAGTTTCTCTCATTATTTAGATGTGCATTCCTGTGGAATCAATTCTCATAGACACATATAAATTATTGTTTAACGAGAAGCTGTATCCTATAAATTATTCAAAGCACCTGGGATTACAATACGAGATCAAATGATAGGAAAGAAAGAGCACTCTGCTGGAGGCAGCCCGCACACGAGCCATCACATTCCCAGTTTGATGTTCCACACAATCTGCTTATGCAGGAATAATTGGGGAGTAACAGACACCGCCGTGTGTGTACAGATACGCCGGCCTCGCTTTTGTACGCCATATTTGGAGACAGGTAATTGGGCCGCCGGACATGGTCAGCAATGTCACCGCGACTCGTGTACGCGTTTGTCCTCTGCGCACGGCAAAGTTACGGAGTAAGCTCCTGAATAACAAGAAAAAAAAATAATAATCAGCTTGTTTGTTCCTCTCCTGCTGGAATCCTTAAAAAACGTGGAGGAAAAAAAAAAAAGAATGAAAGTTAGGGAGGAGCTACTTGTTTACAACTATCACACCGAGCAAACTGTAATAATTTTTTTCATGGCCACTTTCCCCCGTCTGGGTGAATTTAAACCGCAGGTGAGAATGCAGAAACAGTAGAATTTATTGGTGTGTTACGGCGCCCTGATGTGTTGTAAAAAGGACACTCCAGTAGATAAGGGGAACGCCATTGTGTGGCGTGTGACTGATGGAGAAAGGGGGATTTAAAATTGAGTCCTCAGTCATAAAATAAATAATGTGTGTGTCACCAAAGTGGGGAGCGGTATAGAAGGAGAAAAGAGAAAGATGACAATGATGTGCTCTCACAGGAACCCGGGGCGTTGTAGGCCGGTAGACGGAGGGCATTGTGGGACTGTTAGAAACATGAGGGATGCAGGTGCACCGAGGGATGAATGTGGTTTTGCTGAGTGTGTGTAGCTGCGCCGGGATGAGAGGGGGGCACGTAATTGCCCCCGCAGATGGGTGAAGTGTAAAAAGGCGAGAGGCGGAGGGGGGGAAGTGTGTGCCATGGGTGCATGAACTACTGCATGTGCATCTATTTTGCTTTGCAGAAACCTCAAGCAAATGAGTTAAGAGCAGTGTGCAATGGAAAAAAAAGTCACTGAAATATTAAAACTTCAGCGAGCGCAGGGAGGAAAAAAAAGTTGAGGCGAGGATAAGAAGAGTGTGTCCAAAACAAGCAGAAGGCATAAAAAGATGTGAATTACTCTTACTACAAAGTGCAGCGAGTTTAACAGGTGCTGCAATACCCACTACTTTTTCTTTCCTCATGAAAACTCACCTCTCTCTCGCAAAAAAAGAAAACTCAAGGAGGAAGAGGGATTAAGATGAAGGAAGGCCCGGGCCGTGGGGAAGGAGAGAGCGAGAGAAACAAAGATAGAGGGAGCGAGAGAGTGGGAGGGAAACAGGAAGCGGGAGATCATAGCGAGGGAAAAGACCAGAAAGATCATAAGAGATGGATATGCATTTGCACACGAGAGAGAGAGAAAGAGAGGGAGCAGGAGACCGTAGGGGACTGTCCCCATTCCTGCACCCCACGCTGAGAGCTCCTCTCCTCGACCGTGCCACTTCCGATCAGCCACGCAGACGAGCCTCAGCCCCCGTGACGGAGCCGCCGAGACTGGCGGTGCCAGCTAAAGGCTGGATCCCCACTGAATATACTGACGAGAGAGCGAGCGAGGAAGTTCGGGCTCTCAGTAGAGCATGTTCCTCCCTCTCTTATTCATTTCAATTACAAGGGGCTTGTATTCCTGCAGGGCAAGGCCGTGTCGTGTGATCCACTGTAACGCGGCGAGGGCGACACGGAGAAGACACGCTGATGCACCATTATCTGCATATTATATGGAGCTGGCTATAGAGCATGAGGAGGGGAGGAACCGGCAGGAAGTCTCTGCAGAAAGGTGACCGAAAGAAGTGATGACGTAAACGACTCAAATACCAGATTAAAAAAAATAGGGTTGTCAAAGTTAAGGCGATAACGCAAATTTGTTTTAACGCCACTAATTTCTTTAACACATTAACGCAATCAATCTTCCGGAGGTTGTACCGGGCTCAGTTTCACTGGCATCATATGAAACTAAAAAAACCTACGGAATCCATTGGTACCAACCATGTCATGCAAGCATGTCGTGAAGGAGGCTAAATAACGCTCCTAACTTGCGCTAAATTTTGGCGAGGAAAAACTGGCATGGCCATTTTCAAAGGGGTCTCTTGACGTCTGACCTCAAGATATATGAATGAAAATGGGTTCTATGGGTACCCACGTGTCTCCCCTTTACAGACTTGCCCACTTTATGATAATCACATGCAGTTTTGGACAAGTCAGAGTAAAGTCAGCACACTGATACACTGGCAGCTGTTGTTGCCTGTTGGGTTGCAGTTTGCCATGTTATGATTTGAGCATATTGTTTTATGCTAAATGCAGTACCTGTGAGGGTTTCTGGACAATATTTGTCATTGTTTTGTGTTAATTGATTTCCAATAATAAATACATACATACATTTGCATAAAGCAAGCATATTTGCCCACTCCCATGTTGATAAGAGTATTAAATACTTGACAAATCTCCCTTTAAGGTACATTTTGAACAGATAAAAAACGTGTGATTAATTTGCGATTAATCACAATTAAATATTTGAATCCACTGACAGCCCTAAAAAAACACATTCGACACATCTTGAACACACTGAAAAAGACATACTTTATTTATGCCGCGCTGTAATTGACGCACCTTGTTGTGGATTCAAGTACTGCCCGGGAAAAAGCACTTGAAATATTTTAAACCGACGAGATCCCCAAACATTTTTGATTTAATCGCATCACGGGCGCAAACACTCGAGGTGTAAATGCTTCGCAAAACTTATACGAATTCTGCACTGCTGCTGCTGCTTGAAAACACACACATGCATGAACCTGCACACACACACACACACACACACACACACTGCCATCAGAGCTGAGCATTGTTGCACTTCTATTGTTCAAGTGCAAAAAATAAATAGAGAATCTATATTATACTGTAGCGTATTGATTAATCTCCAACTCAGGCATGCTTTCGAGGGGGAAAAAATATATCTAGAGATTCTTCTACCTGAAGTCTTTTACTTCCTATAATTCTCTAGTTCAATTGCAGAGGAATATGGGTGTTTTGTAGTACGACTTCCCTTTCAGTGAGGGCTCTCTTTGTGCAGGCAGAGAATGTGTTTTATTTGTATTTATGCATATGAATAGCATACGCTGAATGCCAATGATTAGATGGCTTAAGTTCCCCTTCAGAGTTCATATCCTCCATAAAACTGTCCAATTATCTGTTCATGAGCTGAGGGGAGGATATGTATGCGTGTGTGTGAAAGCATGCCCAACAGTGCCACCTAGCCCTTGAGAGCAGGGGGGGGGGGAAACAGTTTTTAATATCTTCCTCTGTTTCTGCATTTCATTTTTTTTATGATCCCTGAGCTGTGAAGTCAGCATTATTTTCAAAGTTTTGCCCAATTTTCGTATCTTACACCTGGCAGTTGTTTTGGAAAATATGCAATTCAGAGCCATTACATTTTGGTGGTTTTAATGATCGGTGGCGATGCTAATAATTTCCTTTCCGTACAAAACAGGAAACCACAGCACTCTGTTGTGAAAAATTCGAGTGAAATTCCAGCACGGCATATAATATGCATACCTTGTCAGTGGCGCAATATAATACCTCACTGTGAGCGAGTGAGTAATTTTTCGCTGTGTGAGTCTGAGTCTGAGCAGGGGAGTTATTCTCTGCCTGATAACTGCCAAAATAACAGCAGATAATTAGGCCCTTTAGAGCGCCGGGTGTCTCTTAACAAAGGCACCTGCGTTTCCTGTGGTGTTTGCCGTGCACCCCGAGTGATTGTCATTTTTAATCTAGCACTCCCGCTGAGACTTCTTCGGCAGCAGCCTAGTCTGTAGGGCGCCGAGGGTACCTGCATGGGACGCGTGCATGTGTGCATGTGTGCATGCTCGTGTGTGTGTGTGTATCCGGTTAGCCGAGCATGTGTCGGCGCATGCACATGAAAGCAGACACGTGTAAAAGAAAACACCCCCGGTGCATGTGTGTTAAAGGGTGTTTATGTGTATGCAACGCCACGCTATTGGGTGTTTAAATCTGGCATTCTCCTCATAACTACGCCTGTAATTGCCACAAGTTAAAATGGTTGACATTAAAATTGACATCACACCAGAGGTTAATGTTATCAGTCAGCCTACGCAAAGGAAATTACTTCACCGCCCCCCCCCCCCACCACCACCACCACCCAAACATTCAGGTTTGTGTATTCATAAACGTGCAGGACTTCAACTGCAAATGTTTGCAAATGTAGAGGAATGATTTTCAGTTCATCTGAATGAAATAATTTGTTCTGAACATCCTCCCTCATCTGACTTCTCTGACAAGAAACAGACACCCTCCTCCTCCTCGTTGTTTCTACTCTCACACACACACACACACTCTCTCTCTCTCTCTCTCTCTCTCTCTCTCTCTCTCTCTCTCTCTCTCTCTCTCCTCCCAATAAAGAAACAAACAGAGAGCCAAATAAACCCGTTGCAATTCCTCTCCAGTGCAGCCATCCACATCCTGGACTGTGCCAGGTTGGGGAAATCATTGGAATTGTTTACCCCCCATACACCCACCTCCACCACCACCGCCGCCACCGCCACCACACACCTCCCATCTTCATCTCCCTCTACTCCTCCTCCCCACCCCACCCCTCCTCCTTCTTCTTCTTCTCCTCTACAAAATGAGATGCCCGTGTCTGATCGCCTGAGCCAATTTGCAGACCCATGTGGCACCCTTCCCTTCAGACCTGGGCATTGTGCCTCTCGCTCCCTGGCAAAGAGGCGAGGAATTATTTTTATCCCCCAAACACGCGGATATGCACCGATGATTTCAAATGCCTGCCTCGCACATTGTCGGGGATGATTTTGGCCAGGTGCCAAACCTATTATATTGATCTCTCTTTCTCTGTATTTCAATAGCCACAGACAATGCAGATTTACTGCAGAACATATTAGGGAAATAAAAATCAGTCTCAGGCACTAAACTCGCCCAAACTGATGGTATGCATTGTGCGTGCATGTGCATGGTTGTGCTAAAGGCTTTACAATTTAGTTAACAATACTCTCAGGTTCGGGTCTATCTCCATGACATCCAGTGTTTTCATTAGCTAACCTAATACGCAGCTCCTTCTAAATAAATGTCTAATTACATCCTGACATGTTCTCATCATGACATTGAGTATCATAACATTTGAGCCATTATTTGTTTCTACCTCAGCTTATTGCTTTGGCATCTAGATCTTTTTCCTCGGGAGTGCGTTGCTGGCATGTCGGCTCTGGCTTTGGTTGGAAAACGATGAGACCTCCGATGTTTGCCGAGGCACACACGGGAATATTCAAATGTTGAAA
Organism: Sebastolobus alascanus; assembly: GCA_916701645.2. Classification (NCBI taxonomy): domain Eukaryota; kingdom Metazoa; phylum Chordata; class Actinopteri; order Perciformes; family Sebastidae; genus Sebastolobus; species Sebastolobus alascanus. The sequence goes on along the minus strand of CAKAOJ020000011.1, from coordinate 6,219,940 downwards.
CTGGCAGGGAAACGGGCTGTCAGCTAATGAGCGTGTCTACGAGAAAATGATTTGGTTGTTTCCTGAGAGGGAAATCACAGAGAATGGCTAAATGGGAGCTCTCCGAAGAGACTCTGCAGAGGCTCGACGCGCGGCGATGAGACCGCGTTGGGAGGCCGGCGGATTGGATGAACACCGCCTGTCTGCCTCGGTGCCAATGTCATTAGTGCTGAGGACCGAGAACGACCACCATGTCCCTTTTGATTGCCATTAGAGCCTGGAGCCAAACAAAGAAGAAAACAAAAGGCCCTGAATAGACTTGGAGTGGAGGTCATGCCAGCCACAGAGAGACTTCAATAGCAGTGCTTTTGGTGTCCTTTAGACCAGCGATTTTCAGCCCGTTTGGCGCCGTGGAGCACTTTAACAAGACAAAACATACTGTATCAATCATGCACGGCAAATGGATTGATCACACACACACACACACAGTCGAACATTTCATATAAAACCCTCCTGGCTGATCCTATAAAGAGAGAATATCAAATGTAAACAAAGCTCTTTCACACAATGTGTGATCACATCATGTGTGATGTAATGTTTTTGTTTGATACCGCCTTAACCTGTGAGCTAAATCTCAATTAACATGTTAAAGGTACCCTGCAGAGTCGCTGTAGAGCAGTGTTGTGACGAGCAAGTTCCCACATTGTTAATATCTTTATTATATAATAACTAAGTGTGTTTTTTAGTGAACTTTAATTTTGATTATAGCTTAATCAGCTGTGTATATTATTAGGGGCGTAACGATACATCGATCTGGATTGATATATCGATTCAATGATCAACGATCCAATATCATCGATGCAAAGTGAAAACATCGATACTAGGGCTGTCAATCGCTTAAAATATTTAATTGCGATTAATCGCACGATAGTCCATGGTTAATCGTCATTCATCGCATATAATTGCACATTTTTTTATCTGTTCAAAATGTACCTTAAAGGGAGATTTGTCAAGTATTTAATACTCTTATCAACATGAGAGTTGAGACTTATTATTATACTTACTTAAAATATGCTTGCTTTATGCAAATGTATGTATATATTTATTATTGGAAATCAATTAACAACACAAAACAATGACAAATATTGTCCAGAAACTCTCACAGGTACTGCATTTAGCATAAAACAAGACTCGGTCAAAACCCAGTATATGGCTGGACCGTATGGTCAGTCTGTGAATCTGGGCTAAATTGTTATATAAATATTCAGTGGTCATGTCTATAATGTTTTGTGAACAGTTTTTTCCACTTATATCTTAATGTTTGATTGAAAGCCAACTTATAATGAAGCAAATGGCATTCAGTAATAGTAAATGGTAACATTTACTAGTCAGCATATTATACATTTTATACAAGGTGAAAAGGTATTAGCAGGGCATACAGTATGCAAGGTTAAAAGTATTTCAGTTTTTTATGAAAGCATGTGTATCAAAAGCATTCATCATTAAGTGGTGTTCAATATATACATACTTCGCGAAAGTTTATCAGCGTTGAGATATCCCAGCTGTCATCACTGACGTTGTTGCTGCTGTATTTATTCCTAGATGGAGTGTTAATGGAGCAGCTGCAATGTTAACGTAGCCTGCCACTGATCGATCCGAACTCCATTCAGAAAACAAGCATTTTAAAAGTTGTTTGCTTGTCGTCTTGCGGACAGACACGACAAAGCATGAATTCAGACTTTTTACTAATCAGCATCATTATGTAGTTATTTCGGCAGACTTTGATCCGTTTACAACAGCGTCGCTGCCGTATTTATGCCTAGATGACGTTATGTTGAGGGTTGATCGAGTGGCTGGTGTTAGCATAGCCGGGCATTGATCGATCCGAACTCCGTTCAGAAAACAAGCATTTTAAAAGTGGTCTGCTTGTTGTGTTGCGGACAGACTTGACAAAGCATGAATTCAGACTTTTTACAAATCGATATATTTATGTTGTTATGTCGGCATTATTTTGATCTATTTATTGCAATTAAATCACAGCAGTCTGTTTATTTTGGGTTCATACCGCAGTAGTGACGTGTGGCTGCTAGATAGTCAGTTCATGGCGGAAATGGAGGAAAGCGAGGCGAAAATTTGCGAACATAACATAACTTAAACGAACATAAACAATAGCGCATGCACAACAACAGCGCTATGTAATGTTACATTGAACCGCTGACACGCTCCCCAGAAAACGTAAACACAGAACAGTTCTCCGCCTTTTCATTTTGAAAGAGCAACAACCAATGAGGAAGCTCCAGCAGTCAGCCGACCAATCCTGTAACTTCGTCAGTCAGTCAGTCAGTCAGTCAAGGACATACTTTTGCGTTTGTAGGGCTGGCCCTCTGCGGTCCAGCCAAAAATATGCTCAAATCATAACATGGCAAACTCAAACCCAACAGGCAACAACAGCTGTCAGTGTGCTGACTTGACTATGACTTGCTCCAAACTACATGTGATTATCATAAAGTGGGCATGTCTGTAAAGGGGAGACTCGTGGGTACCCATAGAACCCATTTTCATTCACATATCTTGAGGTCAGAGGTCAAGGGACCCCTTTGAAAATGGCCATGACAGTTTTTCCTCGCCAAAATTTAGCATAAGTTTGGTATGACGCCGGTTGGTACCAATGGATTCCTTAGTTTCATATGATGCCAGTATCTTTACTCTAGCTTTAAAACTGAGCCCGCTACAACCTCCGAAAGATTAATTGCATTAATATGTTAAAGAAATTAGTGGCGTTAAAATGAATTTGCATTAACGCATTATCGCATTAACTTTGAAGAACAATCAACAATTTTGAAATTCTTAACTGATAAAAAACATTCACACTTAAACATGAGAAATGTGGCGCTTTATACTGAACAACAGAAGGTCTATTTTTATTCTTTTTATTAAAAAGATTTTTTTTTTTCATATAAATGTCTGGAAGAGCCCAGTAATAAAATTGTCAAATCGTAATTTAGTTGCTTTTTATGAGCTGATATAAATGCAACTGTGTTAAATATACATGAAATATGATATTGTTTCGTAGCGATCGCAGGCCCCTGAATTGAATCGGATCAAAATCATATCGTGGCAGACTTTGTGATATCGGCAGATATATCGTATCATTCACCAATATATTATCGTATTGTGATTTACACCCCTATATATTATAAGTTATGAGGCTTTCAAAAATCACGCACAGCTACAGACTTAATGGTATGCTGTACACAAGAAATGCAACATTTTTAATCACCATATCAGCATCAGAATCAGTTGCCAGCCACTCTGTTCGTATCCCACTGACCTGAGCCATGCTTGGTCAGCCATGACGTTAAACTATTGTCTACATTATTGCCATTGGTTTCACTTAATTTGCTGTGTAAATTTACCACTGCTGTGAAATAAATTGCAAAAACACTCAATGAGCTACAAGTTGAAAGCTTCAGCAAACTCTAATAGAGTGATATAATCCTTCCATAGGCAAAACTTTACGATTCATTACAAGGATGAAAGCCACCACGTTACATACACGAATGCAGCATCTTCGACTTCAATGATGTTAAATATTCAATCAAAATCTGTGTAGTTTTGTTATCTTACCACCGTGCTTGCTTACTTACTTGATGCCTTTTCAGAAGTCAAATTCTCCGTTTTTAAATACACTCAATGGCCAGTTTATTAGGTACACCTGCATTGAAATCCTAGTTAGTGATGGTGTTGTACTGGGCTGCATTATAGGTGTGAAACAATAAAAATTTAGTCCTGTTCAACACATAGACTGTATATGAGAAGTGGACGTAGTCACAGTGACGTCACCCATTGGTTTATGGACTGCCGTTTTGAAGCCTCAAGTTCGGCATTTTGGCCGTCGCCATCTTGGTTTTTGGCCGTCACCATCTTGGTTATTTGCAACCAGAAGTGACACGAGAGGGTGGAGCTAAAGCCGAATGCTGAAAAAGACACTTTTAGACAACCAAAAAGGGTTATAATTAACTTTCATGAACTGAAAACACACTGTTAAAGGGTTAAAGTTGTAAGACGAAAACACGGACAACTTCCAGACCGGACAACGCCGCGACTTCTATACAATCAGACTTCTTTTTGCAACCAGAGGAGTCGCCCCCTGCTGGCTATTAGAAAGAATGCAGGTTTAAGGCACTTCCTCAATGGCTTCACTTTTCAGACCTGGAGGTAGCCCACTGCTCCAACACCACCTTTAACTATGACCTCAACATATAATTGAATTTACACATTTCCAACAATGTCAACAAAAACGGAACTTTATAAAGGTAGATGTTATGGCATGCTGCATTAGATTGTACAAGTGTACCCAATAAAGTGGCCACTGAGTGTATGTATCAAAAAACATATATTCAAAATTGAACTATTTAGCTGTTAATTTGTGAAACAGACAAAAAGTTATCCCAACATGTTTTTGGCTCAAGCAAACATGGCTTGCTTTTTTTTTGGTGTGATTTCTTGTGCACCCTCTCTCAGCATGTCACTGTGTACGTGGCCCCCAGCCGCGGTCAGATCAGAGGGGGTTCATCTTCATCTCGTCGCAGCAGTGTTTTAAGACATGTGCGAACCCGGAATAAAGCAACGGTTAATGAGGGTTTTCACTGACCTCTGAGCATCTTTGACAAGAGTAACACCTCATTGTTTGGCCTTGAGTTTTCACTCGCTTGTTTAGACAGAAACCCTGTGGTAATTGAGGTCAAGATGTCTTCGCGACGGTATGCGTCATACAATGCACTGATTTTGTGTTGATAATTCTTGGACCAGGGGCAATTACAGCCTTTTAGACTGTGAACATAATCTGCAAGAGGTTGTTTTCGCTTGTGCCCTGGCACTGCCTAGGCATTCCCTTTTTGATTATACTCATTGACTATATAAAGTGGCTGCTGCAAATTGCTTCACGGCTACGACATCCAACCAAAACTGAAACCTTTCTGAGATAGTTCAATGACAAGGTGAAGAAGAAATAGTTTATACAGCTATATTAGCTTTTAGCCGAAATACATTGAAGTGGAGGGGTCAGGATAGTAGTGCCAAACTCATCATATTGAGCTACATAACATTTAGAGATAATTATATATCTGAGGATTGTCAAGCATGTAGTCCAATACAGCTGGATACATTGATTTTTGCATAATATTTGTGTTTGTGTGCGATTCCTTGCATCTGTGCGGGATTTCTTTGCCGATCCCATAAGGCTCCTCTGGCTGGCGTCCCATCAGAACTCGTCTCTTGAATGAGAGACGGCCTCGATGGTGCTCAGATGGAGAGCGTATTGTCGGAGGAGCTGCATGTGACTAATCAGGACTGGGCTCGGCTCCCTCTGCCTCCCAAACCATATTCTGCTGATTCAAAAGGCCACCGAGGCTCTGTGGTAATGGGAAAGCATGATGGGGCCATCAGAGAAAGTTAAGGAATATGATACAGTAAAAATGTTTGATTATCAGCATGTATGTAGTCAGAGATGTCCTGAAGTCAAATATATCAGTCATTGTCAGGCATTATTTGTTTAATTTTTCCAGCAACCCAAAAATCAAAGAATAAAGACATAAAGAAACATTTAGTGTATTTTTTTTTTTACTTTTGGTAAATATAATCCAATCAATCATATTTCCATATATGTATTTTGTATATAGTTCCCTTTGTTAACACCTTATTTTGAAAACCAGACACAGTCACACGTGTATATTTCCGCTAATTAAGTCTGTTGCTAGTTCTTACCGTTAGCTCCGTTCTCTTTATACACCCATGGTCAGCTCCATCGGGGCCGTTTGAATGCATTTAACATAAATGTCAGTATATGGGTGCTCTACAGTTGTAGCGTCGGCCGATTTTACCATCGAGATGTGAGTGGCGGCTGGCTTGACCGCACGTTACAGTAATAAGACAACGTTTCCTGTCCATGACAGAGTTAGCATGCGGCTTTAGCCGTGATGTCTAGCTCTGCTTTTCCTGCAATGTGTGAAACCCGAAGTGTTTCCATACTTTACTGTATGTGTAGTGTTTATTCGTTTTGCCTCGATGCGGCCGGCTGCGGTTTGTTTTGGTTTAGACGGATACGGAACGGATATGACGTCACATTACTCAGACTACAACAATAAAAGCGGTAACTTTCTTCTACCTCCGCATAGACTCAAATATATCGAGTCTGGAATTAAACAATCTATTTCAAAATCGGAAAAAAAAAAAAACGCGATACATAGGTGAATCGATTTTTTCCCCCGCCCCTACTCGTATCCAACCAGCGGCCTGTGTTGCTGTTGTTTGTTCCTTCTGCCATATGCCAGCCATCTCCATGTCTCACTCCCTTTTTATCTCTTCCTTTTCTCTCTCTGGTCAATCTGCGCCTTGCTCCGTGCCTACACACATAAAATGGAGGGCAGCGGTGATGCTCCAATTCAGAACTCATTTGTGGCGCTGCCGGCCCCCTACCCGCTCAGCAGTTGCCGAGGGGACCCAGGGGAGCCCTATCACAGCTCTATATGCAAATGTCTTTGCACCTGGACAACAGCGTGGGCATGCTGGGACTGGGAGCTTATTTATGCAAATCTCAGGGAGACAGTCGCAGCACAACACAGAGCCGGCCACAGACACCGGTGGCCATATCTCGCCGGCAGCACAACTAGTTGGCTAAAACGTGGAAAACATGAAAAATGTGGACCAAAGTGGGGAAAGAGGGAGGAGATTGGTGTCGAGCTTGTGGTAAATAAAATGTATGGATGCTGCAGGTGGATGTACAGTATGTATTGGTGGGCTTTTTTTCCTGACATTCAGTCTTGATTAAGATGTGACTGTACAGGTATCAATTAATGTAACAATTAATGATGAAGAGCTTGATTTTGTAGTAGGTTATATTTGTTTTTTACGCATACGAGACCCCACACACACACAAAGATGTTTGTTTACCGTCACAACGCCACTGACAAGAGGCAATAACGCTGAATGTGTTAAAGCGCTCCACGGCGAAAGGAGAACAAAACCAATCTTTGTGTCTCAGCTGGCCCTGCCTCCCGACTGGGCCGCACCACTGTGTGAGACATCACACGCAGGAAAACGCTCCCTCTCCGCACACAACAGGCCACATTAATGTGCAAATGTATGCAAGAAAAATTTCAGAAAAGCCGAAATTACTGAGCCAAATGAGGGAGCTGCACTCAAATTGTTGGGATTATGAATAATTACTGCACATTTTTCTGGAACTTTCCTCGATCTCCTGTGAAACAATAACTTCAGTGCTTTAATTGAGGAAAGTCCGAACGTGGTGTGAAGTTATTGTTATCCGGTGGCTGGAGGTGGGAGCTACCTGTGCCTGGTTTCATATGCAGTCACAACGCCAGCTTGATTCATGTCATTATTTTCTCCCAGTTTCCCTGCAAATACTGTCTCTCCTGTCATTGCAGACCCTGCTACGCCCTCCTGACCTGCAGTGACCCCTGATCCCATTCCCATCACCTGACTGCCCCGCAAACAAACACAAGACTTTCAACCAGGAGACCGCTGTTCCTGGGCCATGTGAAACGTAAAGTGAGCTTTTCCTTACTTTGTCATGTCGAGTCATGTGACTGGTTAGTATCGTCAGTCACGTGAGTCAGGTCAAGTCAATCTTCTTTGTATAGCCCAAAATCAGAAATTTGCCTCAGGGGGCTTTACAATCTGTATAGGATACAACACCCTCTGTTCTTTACAGTACGACAATCTCATCGATAAGGAAACCCCCCCCCCAAAAAAAAAAAAACTTTTAACAGGGAAAAAAAGAAAAAATGGAAGAAACCTCAGGAAGAGCAACAGAGGAGGAATCCCCCTTCCAGGATGGACAAATGTGCAATAGATGTCGTGTGTACAGAGTAACAACATAATGAAAATACAACAATACTACATAGACAATCCATATGACAGAAATTAATACATATAATGAGAACATATGTGAGAAGGCGGATCCAGGAGGATGTCATGTCAAGCAGCTTCCCGGCGTCGCCAAACAGATAGAGCCAGAGTAACACGACCTCCTCTCCACGCCTAACAGATAGAGCCAGAGTAACACAACCTCCTCTCCACCATGGAACCTAGAGAGAGGACATAAGTTACGTGACTCGTTGGTATCGTCAGTCACGTTGAGTCCTGTAAGTCGCGGGAGTCGTTAGTCAGTCAAGTAGTCAAGTTAATGTCGACCACGATCTTTTCCTAACCCTAACAAAGTGGTTGTGTTATCTAAATGTAACTTCCTGTGCAAACGGAAGTTTATTTTAAAAAGACACTACGCATGTAACGAGCGGAAATTGACGCGCCGTCTCTGACGTGTCCAGAACTGACGTTAGAGGGGAACCTAGAGCGTCATAGTTTGAAGCGTAGGGCCACTGACCGAATGTCTGTATTTGACGGGTTGGGAGTGAGAATGTGTTACAATATGTGTTCCTGACTAAGCGCTCCAGTGTGACTCCTGCCTAATTTACCGAATCACTGCCTGGTTTCCTCACTGCTGAAAAGTAAAGACAAACTTTTATCTTTTTCTGCTAGGGTCATGGATTTGGGTCCACACCACAACTGTCTTTACTGACATTATACTCAATCAGGGGACATGGAAGGACTCCATAGTGGCAACTATTTATCATAGTTTTCCCTAAACATCATGTATGATCTGTCATCTCTTTGTAGTACCTGAATGCCAGAATCTTGTTAATTACATTCAACATACCGTCTGTCAGAGGAAAGACATGTGAATTCTGGTGAGCTGAGGTGTTACTTCGAATTTGTTTTCCCTAAAATCTCTGCTGCACCATACTTAGCTAACGAACAGTGCTGGGCTGTAACGCATTAGTGTTACCATTGGTAACCTGTTACAGAAATGTGATTACTTCTCTTCAGTAACAAGTTGCGCCAGCTGCTCCAGTTACCAATCCCAGTATATCTTTATCTTTATATATATATATATATATATATATATATATTAACTAGGGCTGTCAAAGCTAACGTGATAATAACGCGTTAACGCAAATTTGTTTTAACGCCACTAATTTCTTTAACGCATTAACGCAACTTGCGATTTTTAGGTTGTAGCGGGCTCAGTTTTAAAGCTAGAGTGAAGATACTGGCAACATATGGAACTACAAAACCCGAGGAATCCATTGATTCCAGGATTTGGCAGTTGGTAAGGAAAAACGGTCATGGCCATTCTCAAAGGGGTCCCTTGACCTCTGACCTCAAGATATGTGAATGAAAATGGGTTCTATGGGTACCCACGAGTCTCCCCTTTACAGACATGCCAACTTTATGATAATCACATGCAGTTGGGGGCAAGTCATAGTCAAGTCAGCACACTGACACACTAACAGCTGCTGTTGCCTGTTTGGCTTGAGTTTGTTATGATATGATTTAAGCATATTTACCTGTGAGGGTTTCTGGACAATATTTGTCATTGTTTTGTGTTGTTAATTGATTTCCAATAATAAATATATACATACATTTGCATAAAGCAAGCATATTTGCCCACTCCCATCTTGATAAAAGTATTAAATACTTTAATACTTTTATACATTTTGAACAGCTAAAAAATGGGCGATTAATTTGCAGTTAATCGTGATTAACTATGGACAATCAAGTGATTAGTCGCGATTAAAAATTTCAATCGAGTTTGAGATTTTTGAGAATTTGAGAAAGCACATTACTTTTGTACTTTTTTGTTTGTGTGAAATGTACCCCTAATTATAAAGTGATATGTAACCTGTGGGTGTGGAGGCTTTGGAGTTTTTTAAGAACATCTGTGACGAAGCTGAGCTGAGTAATGTAATGACAGGCCTAATGTAGCTAATTACTTTTACTGTTGAGTAATTAGTAAATTAATGTTATTACTTTTACAATATGCAACATGTAAAGAGCAATTTATATTATATTTCACTGTTAGTAAACAATGAAATCTGGCTAACATTTCTACAATCTCCCAGTTCAAGGAAAAGCCTCCTAAAAAGTACGCAATGCCCCTTTAATCTGAGGACTTGAAAGAGCAGACCAGGTAAGGGTGGGGTGTTTTGATTTTAATTAGACCAGCGGCTGACGTGCTGTGCCTTAAACAGCAGTGGTCATGGAGGAAGGGGGTCTCACAGCGCTGTAATTCACCCCGAGAATGATGCACCAGCCTGGGGGCTCACTGGCAGCTTTGATGCTCTGATCACCAGGATGCTGCCTCTCACCTTCTGGTTCAAAACCAGAAGAGTAGAGAAAAAAAAAAAACACGAGAGACGAGGTGGTTAAGAATGATGGCTTACGATTCTTTGTGGTTTGATTGAGAGCAGCAACAAACTCCGATATGGCGTAAGGTGCTTTAAAAAATGTAGATGAGTCCATCATGAAAAGCAGATGAAAGGAGGCTTTGGTGATGTGGACCAAGTAAGAAAAATGTCAGAGAAGAAAATGACTTAAAGAAAGAGGTAGAAAAGGGAGGGGATGGGATGAAGGAGGGCTAGGACGGCTGTTGTTATTGTGTTTGATGTAGTGCTTGACAAGAGAGAGAGTTTAGAAATCCTTGTGTAGAACGAGGCAGAGCGAGAGAGGGTTCATTTAAATGCATGCTCACTCAGGGCCCATACGGAGTGGGTGTCTGCTGAGAATTCATCATGGCCTTGCTGATAAAGCCTCAGCCCCTTAGCGAGGGGAAAGGAGAGACAGATCACTCTCTTGAGGTGAGATTGCCTCGTGGATGGACACTTGTTATGTAGAAATACACAACACTGACGGATATTACCATGGCACTTTCGGACCGGTTCGTCATCCCTCCATCCTCCATCCACCCTGGTTGCATATGAAGTGCTCTCTGGGGACCATAAGCTGCAGCCTGCATCAGTGATTAAAGCTTCACAACAATTAGGAGGAAAGTTTCAGAGAGAAATGAATCCATCTTTTCTTTACAGAGCATCCAGGTATAGGGATTTGTTACAATTATTAAGGATCTGTTTAATCATTAGACATTAGCGACCGACAAAAAAAACTGTGTGTATAAGTGTTACATTTAGCATTTTAACTTGAAAATAACTGGGGATAGCTACTGATAGCTACCGGGGAGAACAAAAGCACTGTCCTCTTCCTGTTTTGGTTGCACAATGGTCACTTCCTTTGTGCCGTAAATGGTCCCTTAATTTTCCCAGGAGATCTTACCGGGTGGCAGACGATAGTAGCTAGAAGGGAGCCAGAAAACTGGGGAAACTCTCGCGAGATTGTTAAGGTTAGGTATCGACTTTGAGTAGTTAAGGTTAGGCATTGACCTTGAATGGTTAAGATTAGGATAGGTTGTTGGGCAGCGAATCTCGCGAGAGTTTTTGGAGGTTTTTGCAGATCTCAGATCAGATGTGGGCTCCTTTCTAGACACGACCCTGGCAGACAGAATTGCAAAGTGAAAGCGAGGCTTATAGGGAACCAATCAAAACACTGATGGTGTCGTTATGCTACAGCCATTACATTGTGCAATCAACATTTACTTCATAATTATAAGTTAAAGCAAAAACACCTTGCCTATTGGCACTTTAATTGATTTGTTGATTGACATATTATTCCCTTATAAAGTTGATATAGGTTAAAGGTGGGCGAATGTGTTGGCAAGCCAACGTATCCTCATACAATGAAGAATACCTTTTCATAAGATATCATACCTAACCGATATCTTACGAAAAGTGATTCCTCATTTTTTGTGCATTTTCCTACGAATGTCCAACAACAAGTGACGCACGTGTCAATTTCTGCTCCAGTTTTTTTCAAATAAACTTCCATCCTAACAGGAAACAACTTGGTTAGGTTTAGGCAACAAAACTACTTAGTTAAATTTAGGAAAAGATCGACTTGGTTGGGTTTAGGCAACAAAATTACTTTGTTAGGTTTAGGAAAAGATTGACTTGGTCAGGTTTAGGCAACAAAACTACTTAGTTAAAATTAGGAAAAGATCGACTTGGTTAGGATTAGGCAACAAAACTACTTAGTTAGGTTGACACAACAAATCTACTTAATTAGGTTTAAGAAAAGATTGTAGTTTGGGTTAAAATAACACCGGAAGTGGCGTAACATGAGTATGGAAGTTGAGTGACAAATAAATCAATGCTGACTTTTGGTTTCACACGGGGTACTAACACCGGTCTCCTGTGTTTGTGTGTTTTTTGTCATTCTTTATACTTCCTGGTTCACGATTATGTGAATTACCTACAGTACAAATTGATTTTGCGGTATATATACGAATTACATTATACTTTTCATAGGTATAGCTACGAACGGTGTATGAGATCACCCTGTAGTAAGCAGTTGCTAATTTACACATCCAGCAGGCAAGGAGCAAGTCTGGAGTTCTTTTGTCTCCACGCACTCCTGAGGGAGATATCTTCCTCTTTAGCGGCTAAATGCTCCGCTATGTTCACCAGCTAGTCGCTTACTTTGTTTGTCTGTCGTTTGGTGCTGGACTCATGGGGTATAGGGAGTTTCTTCGAGATTTTTTGCTGAAAACAGCTGCTGGAAACAAGTTTGATGATTGAGAACAATGAGAATGAACCAAAACCATAAAATTGTGGGCCGTAAAACAAAAACAATGACCAGAAAACGCTCCGTAGAGTTGAGGGAAGCCTTTCACATTACATATAGTCATTTGATCCATTGTTATTGTACATAGTATATTAATTAGAGCAGCTTCAAACAAATCAAACCATTAGCAAGAATGGCAACATCTACTGGCTTTGAAAATACATTGTGTGCTTCCACCGTTTGTGGGAAATCTGCTTTATTACTTCAAGAGATTTCTTTATGGCACAAAGCAGATGTTTTCCAGCTTAGCTGATGCAGATGTTGAATCAAATGAGAGATGACAAAAAACATGGTGTTATTGTTGACAGTAAGGATACCAAGGTTAGAATCTATTTGATTTTATTCAGATTTCTATACAGAAACATACAGACACGGGGAGTTATCTGTTCTCACAGACGTTAATTTAACTCAGGGAACATTCACATGGACCAACACAATTTAATGACACATCATTCAGCTTTGAGGAGCAATTAGCATAGATCTGCAAACACAGACAGGAGAACAATGGCCTTAGGTGGCGAGTGCCGAGTGTATGTTTGTGTGTGTGTGCATACCAGTGTTTCATTAGCATGTAGGACTGCACAGTAGTTAAATAATGACTTGAAATTCCAGTTTGGCTTCCTGATAACGTCCATTCAACATTGGAACATACTGTACATCATGCTATGAAGTCGTTCATATTAAAAGTTAGGTTGTTGCGTGAGGGACACTAACCTTGATTTATGCACCTGAATTACATCGGTGTTTGTTGTAACCGCACCCATTCATTTTCTATTGTGGTCTTTATTATACTTTGTACTTGGGTTGTTATTATGTGTGCTAGGTGTATTAATTCTTTGTGCACATAATTCATAGTAAATATATGTAGTGTTTGACTCTAGTTGCAGTTTGTGAGTAAAACTCTTTGCAGTATAAATATGTGGTTATATAATGCAGGTGCAGGTGAGGTTGTCTTTATGCTGAATCAGCAAGCATGCTTTTTTTTTTTTTTTTTCTTGTTTGCTTGTTCTGGCAATTAGCTTTTGAACCTCCATCATGTCCTTGGACAGAACTGTCCTACCTACATGCATCTGCCCCTCTGCAGAAGGCTCCTGCTGCTCATCACAAACCATTCTCTCCCTTTCCTCTGTTTCTCTCTCCCTCTCTGTTACACGCACACTAGAATAAGTCAAAACTAATTCAAAAACAATCTTCCATCTGCTTCCACTCCAATGACCTGAAAAGTTACTGATTTTTATACATTTTCTCATCTCTAATGTGATAGACGAGCAAACTTTTTTTGGAGTGCAGGGGGGGGATTTAGGGGGGGCTGGCATGGCGGCGATGGTGGTGGCGGCAGCGGTGGTGAAGTAGGCAGCAATTAGCGTGGCGCTAATGAACTCCCTCTCATTATCAGTGAATCAACAGGCCTGTGCTAATTACGGTTAGCAGGACAGACTTCTCTCTCCCACTGCGACGGGCTTCAAGGTCCCTCCGGAGCTGCAGCACACCGGATGGTCTGCCAGCAGCCACAGGTGCAAAGCACTCACTGCCAATGTTAAAAACAGAACATAACACATGCGTACACACACAAACACGGGGTCTGACAAACACGCAAATCCAGAGACCAATACTGTCTCTGTCATGCTGTGGTCATCTCTTGCAGATGGCCCCACTGCACAGCCTTTTTCTACACATTTGTTGGAAATTAAAGTGCTGTAAGCGAGAGGTATAATTCAACAGGCTGGTCTCATACACTTTTCATAGCTATACCTATGAAAAGTAATGCACCGTAATTCGTGTTTATCCCACAAAATCAATTTGTGTAATTTACGTAATCGTGAACCAGGAAATGTAAAGAGGGGCAAACCCAGCGTAGGGAGGAGGTCGGGCTGGATGGGTGGGTCAAAAAACACCAGACTTTCGCCCAGGAGACTGGTGTTCGTGCCCCGCGTGAAACCAGAAGTCAACGTTGATTTATTTGTCACGTTACTTAGGTACGTAAGTAACGCAACTTCCGGAGTTATTTAAAGCCAAACCACGTTCTTTTCCTAAGCCTAACTAAGTGGTTTTGTTGCCTAATCTTAAAGTGGCAGTAGGCAGTATATTTTTGGCATCATTGGGTAAAAATACCATAATAACCTTTCAGCATATTGTAATTCAAGTGTACTGAAAGAAAACTAGACTTCTGCTCCTCATCATGGCTCTGTTTTCAGGCTTTAAAAAATCTAGCCTGTGACGGGAGACTTTGACCAATCACAGGTCATTTCAGAGAGAGAGAGAGCGTTCCTATTGGCTGTGCTCCGGTCATGTGACCGGTGCTTGGCGTTCCTTCAAGAGATTTCAACATGGCTGCCGGGTCACAAACTTTCTCATTTTACAGCTAATCAGTACACTAAAAGATGTTTCTGAAAACATTTGAGGAGAGAAATAGTCATTACAGTAACAGAATATTGATTCATATTTGATCAGTGCGGCCTAGTTTGACCGATTGGTCGGAGTTCGCGAGTGATTGACAGCCGGCTCTCATAGACGGCAGCTGAACAGCAGATCCCAGATCAGCTCTGACTGCTTGATTTCCTCTGGTCTGTGAAATCTTGTAGATGCCGTTAGGAGCACCGGAGGACACAGAGGCACATGATTTTTTTCAGGTTACCTGTCTCATGCACTACTGTCAGGACATAGCGACCGTTTTATGAAAATAACTTTTTTTAATCATATTTTCTCCAATCTCTCCTACTTCAGCTTTAGCCAAGTAGATCGATTGATCGCTGAGATCTGAGAACTTGGCAACATAACCAGATGGGACAAGGAACACAAGAACTCACACAGAGGTCTTAAACCTGCAGTAAGCAGAATATTTTTGCCATCATTGGGAAAAAATTCCATAATAACCGTTCCGCATATTGTAATTCAAGTGTTCTTAGAGATAACTAGACTTCTGCACCTCCTCATGGCTCTGTTTTCAGGCTTTAAAAAAAATCTAGCCTGTGACGGGAGACTTTGGCCAATCACAGGTCATTTCAGAGAGAGAGCGTTGCTATTGGCTGTTCATTCAATGGAGGCAGCTGTCAATCACTCGCGAACTCCGACGAAACGGTCAAACTAGGCAGCGCTGATCAGATACGAATCAGTATTATGTTACTGTAATGCCTATTTCTCATCTCAAATGTTTTAAGCAACAACTTGTAGTGTACTGTTTAACTTTAAAATGAGAAAGTTTGTGAACCGGCAGCCATGTTGAGATCAGTTGAGGAAATCCCAAGCACCGCCGACCAGCCGGTGCACAGCCAATAGGAACGCTCAATAGGAACGCTCTCTCTGAAATGACCTGTGATTGGCCAAAGTCTCCCGTCACAGGCTAGGTTTTTTAAAGCCTGAAAACAGAGCCATGAGGAGGTGCAGAAGTCTAGTTTTCTCTCAGAACACTTGAATTACAATATGCTGAAAGGTTATCATGAAATTTTTGCCCACTGATGTCAAAAGTATTCTGCCTGCTGCAGGTTTAACTTGTTAATTCATTAACGTGTTATTATTACGTTAACTTTGACAGCCCTTGTATTATCACATGTTATGTCGCTTGTTGTGACAATGCACATAGAATTATGACCTGACTGCAGTTCCCCTCAGTTTTACAGAGCATTTTTGCGTCTTTCAGCTTGTTGTTTTTGGTTTTATGACCCGCAACTTTACTGTTCTGCTTCACTCTCACTGCTCTCATCAACCAGCAGACTTTACTGCCTTACTGTAAGCAAAAAAATTCAAGCTCAGATAAACCAATTGTATACTACCTGCCCAACACCAAACAGCAGTCAAACAAAGTTGGTGACTAGCTGGTGAACATAGTGGCGCGTGAAGCATCTGCAGAGCCAGATGTTTCCTTCAGGAGCTGGCGAAGACCAAAACAAGAGCTAGAGGGAGACCTGAAATGTGACTTTATGTTTGTCAGTTGGCCAGAAACAGGACTCCAAATGAATACTAATGTTGCTTCGTGTCTGATGGAGGATCTGTAACATCTATATGGTGATATGTCAATACCCCCGAGCATCCAAAATATGATGATGCTTTAAACAAACTTAGTCCAAAGGTGAATGGTAAAATGTTCCCATAAGCAAGCAAACGTTTATCCATAACTGAAAAGAAAAATAAGCCTCAGGTTGTGTCAAACTGGCTTCCTCATTTAAACCATACAGATCCTGCTCCAAGTTGTGTACGTTTTAACAGCCATATTACGGCAAAATCTTGTCATCTACAACCTCCCAACATTCTCCTGCTCTGCAAACAAGTGTTTCACAATAGACACAGCGAGATCCATTCATCAAACGCCACTTGTAAGCCGGCGGTGGCCCTCGCCTATCAAACACTCTAAATACTTATTGAAAAGCACAAATTCTAACTCCATTGATAAAGGCTTTTCCGTGAGTCACCGAGGCGAGCAAACACCAAAAACATTCTCGGTGTCAGCCCACAGTGTGAGCCATAAGATGGGACCTGGGCATGTAAAATAGACCCCCCCCCCCTCCCTTTCCATCCATAACTTAAGCAGAGATCAGTGGCTAACACTCTTAATCCCAAGGGGGTGCTTTCTGAGCTGTAATTTAAAAATAGCGTTTTAATAACACACCACTGCTACAGTACATTAATCTCAGAATTAATTATCTACCCCACCCCCAGCCTATTTGCTTGAAAGAGGCTGCATTTCTTGTGTTTTAGTTCTATTTATTCCGCGGATAAAGAGATGCATGCGGAGTGTCTTGTGTCGAGTGCAGTAATTATGCAGTCGCTAGTATATTACCAGTACGTATATGAAAACCAGCAGAGCTGCAGGGGGTCATCGGCACAAATGGTCAGCAAGGTGTGATGTTCTTAAGTGGCGCGCAATCCTTCTCCGACTGTGCAATGTAAATCAATTAAGACGTGCATTAAATAAAAACGAGTAATCCAAAGATATTGTAGCAAACAGCTGCGGCGCGGGGAACAACTTCACGTTCGCTCACATTTTTATGCAAGAAAATGTTTTTAATCAAACGTCACTCCCAGCGATAGGAAATCAATTCCGAGGAGAAATTAAAGAGCATAACGTGACTGCGAGCCAGGCCTTAAGGCAGCGCAAATATTCAAAAACAATATTAAACTGCGATAAATAAAATATGAAGCCTTCTTTGGTAATATAACATCCGAGCGTCAGGGGACGTTGGCACTTAATGCAAGTTAATGAAACACAAGAATCATGTTTAAAGGCGCGGCAATCACTGAGCATTTGTCGCGAAAGGTGATGATCGTGGCCCCTCTGGCGGAAGTTGGGGGCTGACAAGAGATCAAGTTGAACACTGACGGTGGATTATAAGTATATTAGCTGGGGATGTTCATAAAAATGATGTTTAAAAAAAACCTTCTTGTTCTCTTATTTCCCCCCCCCCCTCGCTCTCTATTCCCCTGATTGACTGACTGGCTGACCTCTATTGTCATATAGCTCCACAGCTGACAGTGATCTCCACACATACATCACTTCGTATGTTCTCGGCTGAATGGCGGCGACGTGCGTGAACTCTGCATGAGGCAGGTGCCCCCGGGTCTGTGTATCGCAGATAACCTTTACAAGGAGGTGCGGTTCACGCCTCCCGGCCCCCGCGCCTCCCCGCTATCACATCAAAGGATCTGGATGTGGTTAAATTCAGACACTGGAGAGACGGTCGGGGCTTTGGCATGCATGATTGATGTCGAGTTTGTAACATTAGGTATCATAAGGTGTAATATAGGAGATAGCGTGAAGTGTAAGATTGCATTTGAGCGCGTTGGAGGAAATAGGAAACTGTTTGACAGCTCTTGGTGTTTTATGGTTTCCTGCTGGTCTTTTTTTCCTGACCATAGCTGTAAAAACAAAGAGCTGCCATTCATTTGTGTTATGCAATGTGTTAACTCCTCTGTATCTCTACTTTTGGGCTAAATAAATCCCTCACACACATCCCTGGCAGACATTCATGTTTCAATTAAGGTCTGATTGAGTTATGAAATATACAAGCCTTGCAACCAAACCACGACATACATTTCCGTTGTTTGTGACATGACTCTCCTCAGATTTCCGCGTCTCCTACATGACATCCTATTAATTTTGTTTATATCGAGGCAGGTGGTTGTCAGCAAAAGTCATTTCGTCAATCAATTTTTTTCTTTTTTCTCGGACCGACTATTTTTCAAACGAAAAAATAAGTTGCTAATTTTGTCAGTGCTCTTTCTAGACACTGCAGGTTTAATTGCTAATTGTTAACTGGGAATGAATGCATTTGCATATTAATTAGTTAGCCCATTTGCATTTTTAATTTGCTGCCTTCAAAGGGGGTGAGATAAAAGGTCGCACAATTCTGAATAATTTAAATAATTTATGCTCCATTGGTGAAAAGAAGCTGAACAGAAGTGTTCTGCGGATATTAACCCCTGAGAGCTTTTACCGAATAAAGCACTCCAAAAATTGTTTTAACAAATCTAATTAAACGGAAAAAGGTCTGAACACACAACCACCCAGAGCACTAGGAGCTAGAGTGTGTCCTCGGGAACAAAAAAAAAACGCTCAGGAGAGAGTGATGGAGGGTGCGTGGATATGGAGGACGAGACTTCCAGCCCTCCATCCGGATATGAAGGCCTCTCGTAGTCTTTTCATCATTCAGATTGATCAAATACCCCTACAGGAATGCTGATGGAGTCAGTGCTTGGTAATAGTAATTCTCTCTGAAGTTAAGCTGCTCTTTGCAACACTCCGTAAGCAATCAAAGAGATGCATGCACCGCGGTGGATCCTTGAAAGTTAGCCGAGACTAATTTCAACGCGTCCCAAGTTGTCATTTTAATGAATGGACACCGCTGGCACGAGTAAATTCATCAGATCATCAACGGGAAGTAACAACAAATAGATTTGTAGTGTTCCTAACTTTCCTCGCCTCTACTGAAGTGTCCATTTAAAAACAAACAAAAGAAGACTTCGTTCCATTTTTGGGTGCAAGGAGCTGATATTTCCTCTCCCTCTCCTTCAACCAGGTCCCGACTGCATTGTGAGACTGTCTCCTCGCCTTTGTCCCAGTGATCTTAATTACAGGCCCTGGGCCCTGAGCAGAGAAGCCCATTTAAATCAGAACACATCCAGCTTCCATTATGGGCTTGGCATTTGGTCTTTGTGCCCATGCTCTTAAATTACATGCTGCCAATCCTTAGTGGGCACGGGCAAGATGAGCGGAGGATGGGTGAGAGATGAGGTGAAAGGGGGGGATGAGAGAGAGGAGAGAGGGGGCTGAGAGGAACAGCGGAGGGGGGCTACAGGCTACACTTGTCGACAGAAAGCACCCCCCCCCCTCTCTCTCTCTCTCTTCTTCTGCCCTCTTTATCACTAGATAACTTATGTAAAGTAGCAGATGAAACCCATTCCCATTCACGTCGGCCTGATTGTCAGAATAAGCTTGCATTCCTTTGAAAAGTGATTGACCGCCTGAAAGGGTACAAATTAGGGGCCTGTTCGTCTTTTCTTCTCCGGTCGTGGGGTTTATTTGCGGCAGATTCACCCAGGCCCAAAATTAAGTGAACTCAGGCAGGGATGAATGGGAGAGCTCTGATTGAATAATTGATTTCCTTTGTGCGGCCTGTGTTTAAGAGGGATAACTAGACATCCTTTGGAGTGTAATGATTGTAATTACTGCGATGACTGGTCATGTCAAATATGACACAGGAAAGGACTGTTATTAACCTTTATTCTCCACATAGAAGGGAAAAAAAACTATCCCAATATCCTCTTGTCTCTCCCGTCTGCATATGGGTTTCACCTCTGGTGGAGGCATGGCTGGCGTAGGTTGAATGCATGGATGAACTCATTCCCTGTCTTCTACTCCTGGCCCATGAAAGGTAGATGGGTAATTGACTGTGCAGTCAGAGTCACTGGTGTGTCAATGACTCAGGCGGCTAGTGAGCCTTGGGGTAACTCTCAAAGTACAATGCATGCACGGCGGCAGAATTTAAGTGTAAAAGATAGGAGTTATAGCCGTGTTCGTGATATCTGTCAGATTCCCATATGCCTTGACCTCTCAAGCAGTGCGGCCCGAATTGCGCTTTACTGCGCTTGATGCATTGGAGGGCCTCGGTGAAACAGACATTCATCATGTAGTGATCAGACACAGTCTGCTGAAGTTACTGGACATGCTGTCCATATGAATCACAGATTCCATCACGGATCTACTAAGCCATTGTCTTGCCCAAACAGTGAGGTCTAAAGCCCCAGCTGTAAAGCTGCATTTATAGACTTGACTGGTGGTAGCAATTCTCAGCTCCAAGCATAGACTGTATATAAGAAGTGGACAGATTCATCGTGATGTGACCCATTGGTTTGTGGACTGCCATTTTGAAGCCTCGAGTTCGGCATTTTGGCCGTCGCCATCTTGTTTTTTTGCAACCAGAAGTGAGCTAAGTACAGCCGAACGCTGAATGAGACACTTTCAGGCGACCAAAAAGGTTATAATTAACTTTCATGAACTTAAAACACACTGTGAAAGGGTGGTAGCGACCTGTCAATCACAAGGTAGCCACGCCCTAAAGCACCCCACCCGCTTTATGCTCTATTTTACTCTAAATGGGACCATAATTTGCAAATGCCAAGTTCACACTACACGACTTTAACCCTGATTTTTCGCTCCCCGACAGGTTTTGGAGCTCCCCGACAAAAGCCCCAGATCAGATGCAAGTCGCCTTTGGCTCGCTCGAGCGCCATGTGTGAACTGCTCAACGCTCGCTGATGCCTCGCAGACGAAAACCACAACAACTTCAAGAACTGATTACAAGACAGCAAGTTGTGTAGTGTGAACAGTACAGCGATATGACGACTTTGAAAGTCTCGCAGTGTGTACTTAAATGAACATCATGTTGTATTCTAGCGATTGAGACCATAAACTCATGTTTACAATGTTTACTGAGGTAATAAATCAAGTGAGAAGTAGGCTCATTTTCTCATAGACTTCTATACAATCAGACTTCTTGCTCCAAGCTAGCTTTAGCTCTGACCCCAACACTCTCACTGTATTTGTCCCCTATATAATTCAATGCATTAAGAGGGTAACATGCTCCATAGAGCTGAGGAGGACTGCAGCTTTGGGGGATAATTCTCTGTGGGTTTGTCACTACAATCATCCCCTTCCACATTACACCTAGTTATTTGATCCAATGCTGAAAAAATTGATTTGTGCTGCTCTAAATAAAGATGATCCACTGGAAGAGTTAAAGGGAAATCCCATCTGAAAATATAAATAACACATGCTATTTCAACAATTAAGTCCAGCTCAGGTTTAAGTTGTAAATATAAAGAAGTCTCTCCTTAAGCTGAACAGCAGAGAGTCAAGACTACGGTGATAATGTCAAACTGAAACCGATCCTGGAGCTGCTCCACGGGCGCTGAATAATTGAACAACGGCCAACTGTGACTGCCCCCGTGGTGATTTTACTGGGACATTTTATGTTTCACAGCTGTAAGGCCTACAGTGAAATAAAACTCATTTGGATGTTAAATCTCAAACATTCTACGAGCCCATGGAGCCGGTCGCTAATTCGGTGTCGGCGGACCGCCTCCTGCAAGTGTCGTGAAACTATCAATTCAAGACTCGATGCTGCGATTTCCATTTTAGGCAGGCAGCTGTCTGTGTTTGTGGGCATTGGATGTCCAAAATCACTTGGATGGCACAAATCAAAGTCTCATAAAGGGTCTCCCTTTAAGTGGAGGGCCCATGAGAAACTTGACAGTAGCTGTTGTGGGCTGGAAAAAAACGTTTCCGTAAGTGCACCACATTTTAACAGTTGTTCCAGAGACTAGAACTGGCAACGGCTACCTCTTCCACATCTCCAAATCTTATCTAACACCAGTTCCTTTTAGCCCTTTTCTTCCTCCATTCCCAGCAACAATCTACAGCTATGTGTCCCATCCACCACACCATCCATGGACAGTTCCATCCAGCTCCAGGCAAAACTTTTATAGACATTAGTGTTCCCAACTTGTCAGTGGAAACCCCAGGCCTCGTTGCCCTTCAGTTGAACCTCTAGAGTCAGTACTGCCAGCCTTGCCAGCTGTGGAGACAACTGAAAAAAACTTCATTTGCAACTTCATTTGAAGCCTTTAATTAGGTACCACAAGCACTTGTACAGGGATAGTGTGACCAGTGAGCACCAGACAGATGGCACCAGGGAAACAGTAATACATTTTCCACATGACCCAATTGAGGCATGAAATATTGATATTGAGCTCAAATTGTTCATTAAATTAAAGAACTGCATTATAGTGTAGCCTTATTTTTTTGTCCAGACCAGAGGTTTTCAAACTGTGAGGTTCACGGGAGAGTTGAAGGTGGGGGCACGGAGGGAGAGACATGGGGCAAAGATACAGGTGCATGCTGGTGGTGTGGAAACAACAGGAAGTCAGTTACTGTAGTTGGGCCCGCTGAGTTGGCTCGCTCATTAACACGGTCAACGGTAGCAGCAGCAGCTGTGGATGTGACACACAGCTCACGGATGCAATAGACCTTTTTCACTGCAGATATTTTGACTTGTCATAGCAGGAAAAGCACAAGTGAGTTTGAGTGAAACAAATTGTGTCAACAATGGCTCAGTTCCATCATGTGTCCCAGTAAGCCATGCCTATGAGCCAGCATGCACAACACCAGGACCCTGGAAATAGCTTACCGTAATGAAATACAGTCGTTTTTACTAGGGGTGGGGGTAAAAATCGATTAACCCATGGATCGTGTTTTTTTTTTTGTTTTACGATTTTTAAATAGATTTTTTAATGCCAGAATCGCTATATTTGCTTCATTTAAGTCTATGTGGAGGTTGAAGGATGTTACCGCTTTTATTGTTGTAGTCAGAATAACGTGACGTCATATCCGTTCCGTATACGTCAACCAAAACAAACCGCAGAAAGTAGAAAACGGCGGAGGGTCCACGTCGATATGACCACATTTTAACTCCAAAGTGGTAAACACTACACATATAGTTAAGTATGGAAACACTTTGGGTTTCACACGTTACCAGGAAAAGCAGAGCCAGCCGCCACTCTCATCTCTGTGGTCAAATCGGCCGACGCTACAACTGTAGAGCACCCATATACTGACATTTATATTAAATGCTGATCATGGATGTATAAAGAGAACGGAGCTGACGGGAGCACTAGCGACAGACTTGACGAAGTTAGTGGAAGTATACACGCGTGACTACGTCCGGTTTTCAAAATAAGGTGTTAGCAAAGGGAACTGTGTATACTAAATACATATATGGAAATAGGATTGATTGGATTATATTCATCAGAAGTATAAAACATGTCCCTTATAAATTAAAAAGAAAATGCCACTAATCTGTGAGGGAAATGTCTTTATTCTTTGATTTTTGCGTAACTGGAAAAAATGTAATAAATAATGCCTGACAATGACTGACAGATATGACTTCAGGACATCTCTGACTACATACATGCTGAAAATCAAACATTTTTACTGTACCAATTTAGATATTTTCCGAAGGAAAAGGCCCTAGAAGTGTATGATTCAACGTTTCCCCATGGTCTAGTCTTAAAAAAGTTAACAGAATTGCAATAAATAGTGATATCGAATCGCAATACTTGTAGAATCACAATACTTACAAATCGCAATACATATTGAATCGGCAGCCAAGTCTCGTGATAGTATCAAATCAGTAGATAGATGTATCGTCCCCTGTAGTTTTTACACCTTTTCCTGCTATTACATGCCAAAATGTCTACTGTCAAAGAGGTCAATGAACTGTATCGCGAGCTGGGTTTACATGGACTGGATCAAGTGACTCACTGCCCCACTGAGGCCTCAGGGTGTGATTTGTAAAGATGTGCAAGCTAATGATAGTGTGTGACTTGCGTTTCTAGGAGAGAGAAAGTGTTAGCAAGGTGAACCTGGAGGCCTCATACTGACAAAGGCAGGAAAGGCCCATACCATTGTGGAAACATTCACATAGACATTCATAAGTTAAGGTTTTAAGATATAGTAAAGATGGGAACAGTAGGCCTATAGCAGTGGTTCTCAAACTACTTCTGTTATTCCCCCTTTGGAGGAAGAAATCTTTTCGCGCCCTCCCTCCCCCTGTAACTTTCCTAAAATAATAATAATCTTTTCTTCAATTACAGAGATGGACGGAGTGCCGCGTCGCTCGCTCTGTGTGTGTTTGAGAGAGAGGAGGGAAGAGAAGGTGGAAGGTAGGCTAATATTTCTCTAAGTTTAATAATGGTCAGAATGTCAACGCTATGAATGAAGCTTCTAACTACTCTGTGCAGCACTACTTTGTCATATTTTCTTTTGATTACCGTCAGCTGAGCACGCTGTCTTGTTCATCTCGGAAGCATTGTCTGTTTTTCTTTTTGTCCCTGTCAAATCTCTGTGCGTTCGGTAAACCTATAGACCACCTGTCTGATGAACACATTGCTACCATGGATATATAAAGAGACGATCTGTTTACTGTTAAAAGATTCTGATGTCAAAACATTAATTGCGCATCATATTTTTTACATTCTCATTTATAGTATTTAGTGCTAATTAGCAAAATTAGCATGCTTACATCACCATGTTAGCATTGTCACTGTAAGCATGTTGACAGTCATGATGAAATTAGCATTTAGCTCAAAGCACAGTTGTGCCTTAGTACAGCCTCACAGAGCAGCTGGCATAGCTGTAGACTCTCTTACTGTGCGTTCCAGTACCCATACTACCATACTATTTAGTAGGGATGTCACGATGAGGACATTTTCCCACCGGTTAATAAACTTGTGACAACACCGGTGTTACCAATTATACCGGACATTTTACAAGAAAAGATGACACTCAATATATGTAGTGCGCTTTAACGTTGGATGGCTATGTGTTTGTCCGGCCTCTCCGGTCAAGCTTTCGCTGCGAGGCTGCAGGTTTCCACCTGGCGCCGCTGCGCCGCGCACACCGGCTGTGAACGCTCCAATTACCTCATTAACGTTATGGTTCCTTTATAGCTTTGGGTTCTATTCTGAAATATTGCCAAGTAGGCGCATTTGGGGTCCAACTATGTATTTATAACACAGCACTGAGTCAAGTGAAATTGAACTAAATGGGTTATAGTTCTATTAAAAAAAGGCAAAACGACAGTCGGGGCGGTGGGCAAGTAATGTAATCGGTGTATGCCCGAACACCGTGTAACACCGGTAACTACCGTGGCAAGCCTACTATTTAGTATGCCAGATATGTCCCAATACATAGTATGTCAAATGCAGTATGCCAAAAATACCAGGATGTCCTACAACATCCGGTTGCATTTTGCAGTGTGCAAGCCAGCATGCTTTTCTGGCTATTCCGACCTACAATCCTCTTCGCAGCAGATATATGAGCAAGAGGGTCAAAGTTCAAGGTTCAATGTTATGACAAAGTCGTATGTACTAAAAGTAAAAAAGAAAAAGTATGTGATTTGGAACTTAGCATAAGTTTTTTTTGTTATTTGACAGCGTTATTGAAATGCAGCCCTGCACCGTTCGCTGATTCCTCCTTCAGTCTGTGTCTCAATTAGTGAGTATTTATGAGCCTCCTGCTGGGATATATGGCTGCATCTCTGTGGCTTCTGCCTTGTCCTCAGGCCCTGGGTGCCTTTCATGTGAGATACTGGAGGTATGTAGTGGAATAAGTCGGTTGTGTGTGTTAAGCTAAAACTGTTTGCAAACCAATGGCCACAGGATAATTATACTAGGGCTGTCAATCGATTCAAATATTTAATCGGTATTAATCGCATGGTTGTCCATAGTTATCACGATTAATTGCAAATGAATCACACATTTTTTTATCTGTTCAAAATGTACCTTAGAGGGAGATTTATCAATTATTTAATAGTCTTATCAACATGGGAGTGGACAAATATGCTTGCTTTATGCAAATGTATGTATATATTTATTATTGGAAATCAATTAACAACACAAAACAATGACAAATATTGTCCAGAAACCTTCACAGGTACTGCATTTAGCATAAAAAATATGCTCAAAACATAACTCCAACAGGCAACAACAGCTGTCAGTGTGTCAGTGTGCTGACTTGACAAGGACTTGCCCCAAACTGCATGTGATTATTATGAAGTGGGCATGTCTTTAAAGGGGAGACTCGTGGGTACCCATAGAACCCATTTTCATTCACATATCTTGAGGTCAGAGGTCAAGGCACCCCTTTGAAAATGGTCATGCAGTTTTTCCTCGCCAAAATTTTGTGTAAGTTTGGAGCGTTATTTAGCATCTTCGTGACAAGCTATTATAACATGATTTTCTTGTTTCATATGATGCCAGTATCTTCACTCTAGCCTTAAAACTGAGCCCGCTACAACCTAAAAATCGCACGTTGCGTTAATGCGTTAAAGAAATTCGTGGTGTTAAAACAATTTGTGTTAACTTTGACAGCCCTTAAATTATACTACTGTGATTTTTTTTAGTAATAGCACCTATTGTAACCAACATGAATTCAAGCTGACCCGAATTTAATTAAAACTTTTTATCATGTCGTGTCGTTATTTGCATTGAAGAGAATTATCTCAAAGGTGAGATTTAATGAAAGACAATTAACCCAAAGAGATCATCTGAATTTTAAATGTAAATATCATCAATAATGAGCAAGAAAAGTTATATTTTTCCCACGAGTCTATAAATGAAGACTTAAAATCTTGTCAGGAGTTGGTTGCGACTGTGCCATCCTGCTATTTGTGTTCCTTAATGACTTTCTAATTCCTCATCAGTGGGTAGCTAGCCTCCACAGCAGGCAGACAGAGAGCAGTGGCAGGGTGCCATCCAGGAACAGGTGGTCTTCCATGTTGTGCTTATGGTGTCCGTAGGCCTCAGTTACATCCTTTAGGTTGCTTTTAAATTGGGAGCATTTCAGCGCGTTCAGTGCTTTGCCCTGAGCTTAACGTTTTCTGCTTATACACTTGAGCGCCTTGACTCCGACTCCAGATGCCGATTCATTTGTGGCTGCTGCTAACACGGCTAGTTTTGTTTTTAGTCTGCTGGTTGTAACAACAGCGAGCAGGAAAGAAATCGGCTTCATGCTAAAATGATATTAAAGCAAGCTTATAACTGAAGAAGGCTAAAGAGTGCTTATATGATCTTCAAACCTAAAAATATCAGATAATACTCGCCCCATTCTTATAGCTAATAATGCGCTTGAATATGTTTCTCTTGTTAAGTTCTTAGGTGTAATCATTGATGATCAGCTTAACTGGAAACAAAAAAACAATCTCTTATGTGTCCAACAAAGTTGCAAAAATATTGGTATTTTACGGAGAGCGAGACATATCTTGTCAAGAAAAAAAATTCTGGATCTATATTATTCTATAATACATTCTTTCATATCTTACGGCAATACAGCATGGGCAAGCACATCTAAAACCTGGCTTCGTCCGAAATCGCATATTAACCATTAACCATAACCATTTAAAGTCTTTAAAGACGTTCTTAGGGAGCATTTACAACTGAACATCAAACTGTTACGTCAGGAGGGGAATATGTAAGATGTTTATGTTTCTTGCATGCCAGTGACAATCTATCTTATATTTCTTAACTCATAACCCAATACTCTGCACCAAGATTACTCAGATCTTAGGACCAATTGCTGTTAAATATCCCACGGTACAGGCTAAAACCAAAGGGGGACCGTGCTTTTACCATTTTAGCTCCAAAACCATTGAATTGCCTCCCCCTCACTGTCTGGTCAGCTGAGTCTGTACCACACTTTAAAAAAAACTTTTAAAAACCCACTTTTTATAAGATTGTTGTTTGCAAATCCTTTGGTTTTTGGTTTTATTTTTTTTTTTGATTCTGTTTTTTATATTATATTGCTTTTATTGTTGAGTATCTGCTCCCATTTTATGTATTATATATGTTTTCGTGCTGTGTACTTTTACTGTATTTTATTACCCCCGCCAAGGCCAAAGGCCTAGTTACCTCCACCAAGGCCGAAGACCTAGGAAGGAGGTAATTTTCTCACCGGTGTTGGTTTGTTGGTTTGTTGGTTTGTTGGTTTGTCCGTTTGCAGGATTACTCCAAAAGTCTGCGATGGATTTGAATGAAATTTTTTAGAGTGGTGGAGTGTGGCACAATGAACAATCGATTAGATTTTGTTGGCGATCCGGATCATGATCCGGATTCAGGAATATTTTTAAGAATTCTGATCAGCCAGAGCATTAAAACCACAGGGTATAACACATGAGCAGTGTAGCTGTTGACACGTTGATGACGCATGACTACGCCTTCTTCCTTCAGAGAGAGAGACGGAGAGAGAGCGGGGGGGACGACTGTAGATCCGGCGTTGTTTCACATTAAACTCGGTGCAATTACAGTTGAGCTCGACCAAAGCACACTTGGTGATTGTTGGAAAGAGTAATGACGACGGTTTAGGTGAGTTTTACTTTGTTTCTGTCCAGTTTGAATGAAGTGTTTTACGATGCTCCGCTATGTATAGCTGATCTCAACATAAACAACAACTACACGTGGATGATGGCACAAGCTGAACGGACAGGGGGGCGGAGGTATGCGCTCTCCGAGTGCCATTCTAGTTATTAACTGTTAAGCACTTTTTAACTGCTGTTTTGAAAAGTGCTATATAAATAAAGTTTTGTATTATTATTAGTAGTATTATTTATTTATTTTTAATAGTAATAATTATTATTATTATCTTTTACTGAATTAGGTTACATTTAACAAATACCCTACATTTGAACTGTCAGAATCGCTAAGCTAATATTTTCGTTTCATGCTCATTAATTTCTGTTCTATTACTCTCAAACAGTCTTGTGTGTTTCCATTTGCTCTCCTTCACTCTTCTTTAAGGCTTCACTCCAGGTCAGCCAATTGTCTGACATCTTCCTGGATACTTTGCAGACGAGGCAACACCACTGTGTAGGGACCACCTTTCTGCCAGGTAGTACAATACAGGAGGTAGTTACTTACTTGCAAGACTGAGACTCACAATAATCCGGGAGACACTGTGATCAGAACCTGTACTGCAGACAAGGAACTAATCAAGTTTCCATAAAAGATTAACACAAGAAAAAGCATTTGTTTACCTTGATCAGCTGTTTCTTTTTGTCTTTTTATAGTGTTTTTGTTGCTGTCATGAAGTATGTAAAGCTTATTAATAGAATTTCAAATGTGGTGGCATTGAAAGTATCTTTTTGTTGTTGAATGACACCAAAACAACTGAATCACGCTGACATTACCAAGGATTAATCAAATCTGCATACTAAATCTGGTTTTACCATTTAAATGTAAAATCTGGCAACCCATGTTCAAAGCCTTCAGGATGAGGTATCATATTTATGAAGTTTTATTTAAAAGGGGGATGAATTTCGTCAAGTTTTCCCATCAGAGAGGATGTCATCCTCTGACATCGCTCTTCAAATCAACCCCTGACCTGAAATATTGCAACAAAATGGCAGAACATTCAAACTATTTACAATTTTATTTATTTATACTTATGTGGTGGGAGAACCAGAGTTTCCCGTGGAAACCCCACCCATAAGTACAATTAATACAATACATAAAAATACAATAAAGAACACAACAAATAAACACAACAACAATGGCGGGTCAGACTATATAGTGCCTGCCCAGAAAAATAACGAAAAGTCAAAAATAAAATAAAATAAAAAAATTGGTGACGGAGGGCCTGGATGTAGTTTTCCCCTCTACGTCTGGAGCTGAATCACTTGCGCCTACAGTAAGAGATACAAGAAGAAACAGGGTTTTAAGACTTGCAAGTTCACGGAGTAGCATGTATCACCCCTTCCCTCAAAAGGTCACCCTTGGGTGCCGTAAAAAAAAAAAAGGTCTGTAGAAAGAGATCAGCTACCACACTGTTTATTTCAGGTACATGTACATGTACAAAGAAACATTTTTGTACCAAATACCAAATCGTCATTGTTTGTATTAACTGTGGTGTGCCCAGTATTTTATTCTAAACTTTATAATCAAAGTGAACCAGTTTTAAAAAATGTTAGTAAAGTCAAATACAGACAAAAAAAATCCTGACAGTCGGAAGCCTTTCCAACTGCAGTATACCAAAACTGACACATCCCAGTAAGTCTGTCCGCCATGACACCTCTCCTCCACCGCGCTGGTCAGATCACTCAGAGCAACAAAACAGTACACCATCTACCGGGCCTCCTCTGATCTCACCCGGCAAGGAGACAACACTTTCATATCAATACCCTGTCATCTCACAATGTGGCATCTTCCCCTTTGAAGGCACAGTAGCATTGTTGCAGTTCCTCAGATGTGAAATTCGAGCTTTTATCATCCTGTTTCGGGCACGGAGGAGAGGAGTGGGAGATGAAGGAAGCGATTTCTTTTTAACTTGGACCCACCAAAGTGGAAAGAAACGGCGTGTTGACAGGTGTGTGAAAGGAGTGCTGCTGGGTCAACTGGGGAACTTCAGAGACCAGTTTAGAAGGCTTCGTGAAGTCTCTCCGAAGAGGAGGAGTAATAGTATCAACACTCCGCATCGACGGCTCGTTTCTATGGATGCGCGTGCTTTTACCACAGATTATTGTTCACTCAGATAATGAAAGGCTTGCTAACGTGCCACGGAAGAGTCTTAAGACAGAAGCCAGAGAGATTTGCTCCTTGTCCTGAATTACCAGCCAGCTGTAAACTACAAGTCCCATTCCGCAGCAGGAGGATCACTCCTCCCATTAGCCTTGGCATAGTGCCGACAGCAAATGTGAGATCCGTGGTCGTCGGGAGGCCCAGTTGGGACAAGACCCTCTGTCACTCACGACGACGCGTGTCATAAACTCATTGTCTCGCCATCAATCCGGGGACCTAACCACCTCCACAGCAGATGGAGGCCCAGCAGGAGGACAGGGGGCCAAGCCCTGAGCCTCTGCCCCACACAGAGTGCACGCGGCGGGAGTAAGAGGGGCCACAACTATAGGGGAGCCCCGTACCCCAGACTGGACCTCCTGTGGATACACCTCTGGATGAAGTCCTAATGTTGTCCGTGATTAATTAGAGATAAATGTAAGTACGCCGTTACTGCTGTGTAAGAAAATCAGCTTGAACATTTAGCCTATTTGATAACTATTTAAAAGTGTGTCTCCCCATTCAGCCTCTCTGTACTTTGCATCAATCAGTAAATACATAAAGGTGAGAAACACTCCTCCCAAATTTAGGAAAAAATAGCGATAAACATGGTCTGCAAGGGATAAAGATGTCTTGCCTCCCCTGAATGGGGGTATGTAATGATATTCATAAAGAGACCACCTACTGGGGACACAGGAAAAAAACTGTTCCTAAGCAACAACATACACGCTCTTACAAGCTACATCTTGGGAAATTTTGACCGGATTGGGATGCAAACAACAGAAAACCCTTAACTAGGCCGCGTGTTATGAGTCCGCTCCCTATGGCGGAGTATCTGGGCGTCTCATCCCCCCCTCCCCAATTAATGATACATACTGTCTTTCAACAACAACAAAAACAGAACAAAGACAATAGAAGCAAGCTATGTTGCTAAACCAAATCTCAACCGTTGTCAATCAGTTCTAAATGTTTCTTGAATTGTACAAGACTGTTGTAGAAGTTGCTGTACAATGGATGCGTACTGCAGAGGTCAAGAACTGGTCAACCCAACTATCTAATTCCTGTTTTTCCTCCAGCACTCAGAAACCATTTCACATCATCAGTCGATGAGGAAACTCTGATGGCCCAGGTGCATTCAAGAAGTCTTAAGCCCATTTAATGTAATTAATCAGCGAGTCCTGTCCACAAATTTGCATCGTGGGATCACTGAATATCAGAAATGTTACATTTGGTGAAGAGAAAAACTCTAGGGCTGTCAGTCGATTAAAATATTTAATCGCATGATTTTCCGTAGTTAATCGCAAATTAATTGCACATTTTGTATCTGTTCAAAATGTACCGTAAAGGGAGATTTGTCAAGTATTTAATACTCTTATCAGCATGGGAGTGGACAAATATGCTTGTTTTATGCAAATGTATGTAAATATTTATTATTGGTAATCAATTAACAGCACAAAACATTGACAAATATTGTCCAGAAACCCTCACAGGTTCTGCATTTAGCATAGAAATTATGCTCAAATCATAACATGGTAAACTCAAGCCCAACAGGCAACAACAGCTGTCAGTGTGTCAGTGTGCTGACTTGACTATGACTTGCCCCAAAACTGGATGTGATTATCATAAAGTAAAGGGGAGACTCGTGGGTACCCCTAGAACCCATTTTCATTCACATATCTTGAGGTCAGAGGTCAAGGGACCCCTTTGAAAATGGCCATGCCAGTATTTCTTCACTAAAATTTAGCATAGGTTTGGAGCGTTATTTAACCTTCTTGACGACGAGGTATTATGACATGGTTGGTACCAATGGATTCCTTAGGTTTTCTAGTTTCATATGATACTCTAGCTGTAAAAACTGAGCCCGTTACAACCTCCGTTATTATCGCGTTAACTTTGACAGCCCTGAAATAAAATCACAAAGCCAAAGAAGAAGGTGGAAATCTAGTCAAAGCCATCTGCCTTTTAAGGCAATGTAGCATTGTGTTATATTCTCTTCTGAGGATGTTATTTACATATGTTATGGAGGACTCTGTGATGTAGAGATAGTCTTTAGACACTTAAATGCACACGTTCCATCTTGCCGCCTGCGTATTTAATGGTGCTAGATTGAGTGTGATTTTTGTGGTACTCAAATCTTAAGTATACTTGCTATTATTCCCTTCATCCGAAAAGGCCTAAAAACAATTACTATTCAATAATGAGTGATGTTTGTTTCTCCCTGTCATTAATTACAGTTAATCAAAGACAGCAGATGACTTAAAAGCGCCACTCTGCAAAGAGCTCCCAGAGGTCAACTGACAAAACATTATCCTCTGGGTACAGCGCTTCCAGGAAAATGATCAAACAACAGCAGGAAAAGAAAAGAAAAATACGTTTTTAAAGGACGGCGTGATAGATCAGCCTCGCAAATGCGTCACAAAATTATTAATCAGCACCTCACTACTATTATCTGCTCTGCAAATCAACACATTAAGGTGAAAAATGCAGGCGTTCAAAATCCTTATTTTCTTTCCGTGAAGACTCGACCATTTATAAAAAGATTAGGGAAGGTAAAGATGCTCCCTTAACTCTAGTATGCATCAGCTTTTGCTGTCACCAAGTGACGAGTCTTTGAACAGTGTGTCTGTGTACCCAATCCTTTGCTACGGTTGAGGAGGAAGGCCAGAAGAAAGGCTTCGTTGCCCTCTTGTGGTGAAAAGATAACATTCATCAGTCTACCTTACGAGAGGCCTTCTGTGAATCTCAGCATATGTGAGGATGTCTGTCATATGGGGCACATGACAAGGTAGGAGAGAGAAGAAGTGTGTGCAGCTAGAGGAAACTAAGGAGAAGTTTCTATTCTTAATTCTGTGCTTTACCTGATCAGCTGAAGTTTGATGGGGCGCTTCACACCTGCAGAAGGCTTAGTGGGGCCAGGAGGCACGTCGGCTGTCAGCTCGACGGCGGGCGGACCCTGAGAGTGAACAGACAGCGAGGTAAGTCACAAAATATCTTTTAGATCAGCATTTTTTACATAAGCAGTGGGACAGGGCAGCAAATATGCCTTTTTTTAAGACTTAATTTATCTAGTACAGGCAGTTTAATAGTGTATGTCAATTTAACAGAACACCTTTCAAAGATAGTTTTGCATACCAGGTCAAGTTTGGCCTTTTTGGGAGTCTCCAGCTCAGGAGTTCGGGGTCTCTTTGAGCTCGGTGAGCTCCCACTTTGAGACCGACTCTTACTGAGCGAGACGTTGGAGGTCTCAGGGCCTTTGGTTGACTCCTCATTAGATTTTAACTTCAAAGTTGAAGTTGCTAATTGAGGAGCACAAGGCTTGCTGGATGTTGATGCTGTTGAGCCATTCGCCACGGACACCGATTCCTGTAGAGAACAAGGAAAATGTTTGTTTTTTTGTTTTAGCATGGGCTTGGTTTGTGCAACTGGTTTTGATTTACATCTTACCACAAGTACTAGGCATGTTAAATGAATAGTTTTTACGCTTATTCGCTTTCTTGCAGAGAGAGTTAGATGAGCAGATTGATACCACTGTCATGTCTGTACTATAAATGTGAAGCTACTGCCAGCAGCCAGTTAGCTTAGCCTAGCACAAAGACTGGAAACAGTGGGAAACACCTAGCCAGGCTCTGTCCAAAGGCTCTATCTGTACGAAAATGTTTAATCCGTATAAAACAGAAGGGTAAAAATCTCTCGTTGGGGTTTTACGGGGGGTTAAGTGTCGGACTATCTCTTGGTACAGTAACTTCCTGGAGACGTTGCCAGGCAACCAGTAGCTAGAAACTCCAGGAGGTGACTGCGCCCGACCAAGGAAGAAGTCCAGCAAGTAACCACCATAAAACCACAACTTGTAATTTTTACACTTTAGGTTTTGTACAGATTAAACAAATGAGATATAAAAAGCTAAGCTGTAGCATCAAATTCACCATACAGATATAAGCGGTATCAATCTTCTCATCTTACTCTTGGCAAGAAAGCAAATACGCCTAATTCCCAAAATGTGGAACAATTCCTTTAAAATGACAGTGCTAGAAATTTTGACATCAGAAACCAGTACATTTCAACAAAAAATGGAGTGGTTTGGCATACCTTGTCAGCTTTGACTCTCTTGGCAGGCGTTTCAGAGTCAGACCAGCCTTTTCTTTTTAAGGCTGATCGGCCTGCGCTGACAGGTGCTCTGTGACCAGCCGGTGCAGTGGCAGCGATTTGATGGCTCACTCTGGGCCTTGGTTTTGGAGTGAAGACCCTTGTGGGTTCTCCATCTCCATTGGGCGTCTCCCTGTTGGACCCGACCATGTATGTGGCTGATATGGTCATCCCTTCTTGATATACCTTACAGCTGTAGACTGCAACAGCACGAAATACAAATATGATTTAGAATTGCACACAACATTGCTCCATCTCTACTGAATTTAGAAAAGTAATAAAAATAAAAAACATACGGGTATCACAGAAGAACTGGAAGGCGGGGTTCAGGTCTACATTTAGACCTTCTGACCCCTTAAATTGAAGACCAATCAGCCACTTTGTGCTCCTTTCCTCTCTGAAACAGAAATACAGGCCAGTGAGATGACAATGTAAATACATCTAACTATCAAAATAACAAGCCAGTTTTAATACTTTGTTACTGCAATAAATATAAGTAAGGCCTAAGTAAATATAGCATAAGAACATTAATGAGTTAATGGAAATTAACATTATTCACTTAAGGGCTAATGCTCAAGAGAGTTTCCCAGCATAGTTAAAATATAACCATGAAAATCACGTGTCCTTACTTGGCATTGCCTTCGTTGGATCCAGGGAAGGGCTGTAGACCGATGTGGGCAAGGGAAACATGCTCGTGTTTCTCCAAGTTTCCCACCAGGAGTCTCATTTTAGACTCCACCAGGCCGACCCTGACAGAGTGAACAAAACATACTTTTCAGAAACTAAGCTACTACAGTAGGTGGAAATGAAATATTAACTCTGTTTTCTCCTCCAGCGAGAAACACAGGCATGAATAAGCAGCATTCTCACCATGAGATTGTCGACAAAAATGCCTGCATTCGTTCCACTTAAACTTTGCTCTGTGTTCTTACCATTCAAGATGCTGCTCCTCTGTGGTCGAGGTCGCTTCCAGCAGAAGATAATGCCTTGAAACAGAAACAGACAGAACAATGGCAACACATGTCACAGAATCGAGCCTTTCTACAAAGGCTGGTATCTTACTACATTAGGATCAATATTCAAAGCAGGCCGAGCGACAGCACAATGTATAACATCACAAAACAAAGATGGATACTAGTCTTCATCACATCATTAAAAACTTTAAACATAACACATCTATTTTAAAAGACAAAACCTATGTTGAATATTTTAAAAGGTAACTGGCTCCTGCAATGTTAAATCTCAACAACACAACTGCTCACTTCTTACTCCAGCTGGTAACTACATCATTAGCTATATCAAGGATATACTGCCTGTTCTGACCTTCCAGTTGCTAAATAATTTTGTAATTGCATTTCAGTCCAAATTTGAAAATAAATTAAAAGGAGAGAGAGATCAGAACACATGGCAGCTTTATTCAAACAGGACAATATAATAATGCAGTAGAAATAACAAACTCGAGGAACAACACATTTAAGTCAGACAGCGCACATTAAATCAACTGAACGAGCTTCAGTCCATATTTTGAATTAATAACAGCAAACAGCAAAATCTGGTCTGTGCATCCATAAAACAATCATGCATAGCATTCAGCTATTAAATTTAAGTCCAATATTAAAGGTTAAACTACAAATCTGTAAATCCACAGAGAGACAAACAGATGATCCACTTCTTAAATGACTTGAAAAAAATGTTGTCTACATTTTCAGTTAATAACAGCTAACAAAACCCCGTCTGCACCCTCATTAAGAAACATTCGACAATTAAAATCAAGTACAAATATACTGTATATTAATCACAGGATAAAAAAATAATAACAGCAAATTGCAAACATCCGTTTTGCACATTTACACAGTAGGCAGTCAACAGTTGATGTTAAGTACAAAACGTAGTAGTCAATTTACAACAACAAAACCATATCAGTTACATTATGCAATGTACAAAGAGTCTGCTTTAAGTTGCTTACTGACAGCCAAAATCTAACTTAAATACCGATTCACGCACCATAAAGCACAATGTGTAAAAACACAAATTCAAGTCTACATAAGTCGGAGTGAAGTACAGTACATAAATAGTGCAAAATTTGAACTAAATCATTTGTTTTTAAGCATGATACAAAATAGGATACGAGAGTACAGGAGAAATTTCCACAGGGATTACTTTTTTTACATACATATCTATACTTATCTTCATTAAGAAAATAAACAACATAAAACATCAGATATAAAGCTCCGCCTTCTTTGGAGGCATAATTATATAATTATAAAAGGCTTAAGGCAATGAAAGAAATATGTTTAAAATATCAAAATGCTAAACAATTACAAACAAACTAGGTGGAAATGTCCATATTTTAGAAAGTGCTGTGTTCATTTTGTGTATGGAAATCCACATTTTCATGTTTGGGTAGCTTAATTCATACTTGTACTGATCCAAAAAGTTAGGGGGCTCAAACAGTTTGGACCAGTCCGCTTTCTGCTGCTGAATGTCCTCTGTGATGGCATACCCTGTGAGTGAGGACAGGAAAGCTTGTTAAAGTCAGAGATCAACAAAATCACATCTTTGTGCAAAGTACTGAATCCTTGTAATATTCTAGAAGTTGTGAGTTAAACGTGGCTAAATCGTTAATCCAAAATTACAGCGCAGTAACTGAATGCCTGTTCCTGACCAACAGATTTTGCATTAGAGCCAACCGGAAAGGTGTGAGATTGTGTTAAATCAGCTTTGTTACGGTGAAGTTAATGGGCCCGCGATGGAGGTCGAGCTCTGTGAGGATTTGGTGAAGGGTTGAGTGACTACATACCTCGTTTGATCTCCTCCGTTATGATGGCGAGGGAGGAGGGAGACACGTTGAAAGCCGTGTTCTGCGCCGGGTATGCCGGTGTTATGATCGGCATCAGGTGGCAGCGGTTATTTGCGTGCCTCTGGAAATGCAGAAGAATACAGTATTTTCAGATCATCGGTGCTTTAGAGCAATTTCGGTAATTAATCGACTGACATGATTCTATATTTATAGCCTAAAGCCCTGATAGAAATCCTGCCGAGGACTTACAGAGGCATTCCAGACTGGCAGGTTGTGGTAGCAGTCCTCTATTCTCCTCAGCAGAATTGGGATCGGCCATTTCCTGACAAAAAACACAAGATTTTAATATCATCTGATCCTCATCTGCAACTTTTACAAAGCATTCACTTCGCAGCTACATGGAAGATAATAAAAACATCTCAAATCTAACATGCATTTTATGTTGGCACATTTTATGCTGTTCCAGATTATTTTAAACTAACTGCACATCAAAGGTTGTGCTCACAAATTGTGATTTTTCCACCCAAATGCCACCTCATATTTTACAATTGCCTACCGTATACAGAGATTGAGAAATGACTTATTGTAGTGAGTGCATGCTGCTTAACAAACTCAAATGGGCAGTTTGTTTTCAACGGAAACAAGGCATCAACTAGATCCACTCATGATCAAGTAAGATGACCCTGACTTGACCAGTGACCTTTAGTAAACCCAATTAAATGTTTTGTTTTTTCATTTCAGATATAGGACAACTTACCACATGTTGTACACTTTGAAGAACTTGTTGACCAAGGTGGACGGCGTAGCATTTGGGTAACACTGGCATATTCTGGCTACCAGTATTGCCCATGAAACGCCACCCAAGAAGCCCATTGTGTTTGAGTAGATGTTGCGTCCTGAAGAGAAATGAGATTAGGAACGATCAAGACTCCCTGTGCACAATGTTAGCTAATGTTAACAATGACCTGCTCTAATTTGCTTTAGCCCACTGCAAATTTAGTTTTTAATGGTGTTAAATATTGGTTACCACTCTTTTATTTCACATTACGACTGCTTCCTACTACTATTACTAAATTTTTTGCTCATAAATGATGTAAAAATTGGGGAAAAGGAATACAAATATGTGATAAAGCATAATAGATAATAACATAAATCCATGGGTCTGTTTTACCAAGATCCTTTCATACAGGAGACCTACAAGGCACTAAGGATGCACCAATACCGATACTGGATCGGATATCGGGACGATATTGACCCATATAGCTGGATCGGGTATCGGTGACAATGGAGCCAATCTATTCAGTTCAATTCTATGTTTATATACTATATACATTATAGACTGGAATTTTAATTGCTGTTGACCAATTTGTTACTGCATTTTAGTAAATGTATATCTATGTATTTATTTGTCACATTTTGTTTTACAAAGTTAGGAAAGCGATGTTTAATTTAAGCCTGATGTTGCCTTACACATAAAAGAATGATCCCAGTCACTTCAGTGAGGCATACAGCTTAATGATTAAGCACTGGTATCGGATCTGTACTCGGTATCGGTCGATACCCAAAGCCCAGGTATCGCTATTGGTATCAGGACTGAAAAAGTCGGATCAGTGCATCCCTACATTACACCCAAGAGATATCCTTAGCTCCTTGGATGAGTGATAAGTTTAGTTTTGACTTGGCTATATCAATTTTGCCTTAATGTTGTATAAGATGACTCTACATAGACACCTTTGTGAGAAAGGCGCTATCTATACAGTTAAGTAAACCTGTGCATTGTTTATTTCTGCAAAATAGCGACTGGGCTGTGGTTACCTGGTACCAAATGTAGACAAGGCAAACAAAATGTATCCATGGCAACATGAGACACTGAAACACATGAGCCATGTCAAAGAAAAGAGAACAACGGCTGTGTAAAAAATCACTCCCTTGTACGCTTGTTCACTATTCCCCAAATAATAAACACTCTTGTGTTTATTAACTAGTTGTGTGTGTGTTCAACTTACGTTTGGCCCACAGCTTGATGGCTCTCAGAGCGAGCCTGAAGTTGCCAATGTTTGGCACAGACTTGAGGATCTCCTCTGATACCCTGTAGCCATTGAGACTCCTGACACAATGGATGTCCAGACCCTTTAACCACTTGTTATTGAGCAGGTCCAGCTTGTCAGCTATGCTCTTCCGCGGCAAACTTGCGAAGAGCAAGTCAATCTAGGAAATAACAGGAACACAAAGACAATGAATAAGACACATTCAAACGAGCCTTTAAATTGAGGGATACTGCAGACAGTAGAGTTTTCACTTTTTTTTTCTCTAGCCAAATTACCTCAATTCCACTGTAGGTCATCTTGATGACGGGGACGTATGCGTCTTCAATGATCTAAAGACAACAATATGGTCAGTCACATGCAACAGGGAGAAAAATGCTCTTTGACTTGTACACAATGAATCAGATATATTATATATGATATTATACTTATAGACTAACCCGTATGTTTTTGACCTCCTTCTGGGCCTTCAGCTTGTCAAAGAAGGAAGTGAAGAAGTCCTTCCGCTCCAGAAAACCGGGTCCAATGCAAAGGGCATCGATGTCAGCACCTGGCAAAACAGCACAGATTCATATGAGAGGAATGTCTATATCTAAATTTGTGGCAACACTTTATAATAACCATCATTTATACGTGGTAAATTGATAGTTAATTAAGTATGGGATAATGTACAGCGAGCCGCTCATTGTTATGAAATAAACCCTGAAGGGGCATTTAGTAAGGTTATAATTTGTTATTATAACAGTTTATTGTTGCACATATTATAACGTTTTATATAGTATATATATATAAGTATTTGGTAATTGTACTTAATTTGGCAAAATGATTTATAAACGTTTAAGAAGTTGTTTGGTAAAACATATATAAACATTACATAGATAGATATTTGTAACACTGTTAGTAGTTAATAATAGATTTGATTTAAAAATACTTTAATGCATTCATAAATAAATAATGGAATTTAAAATTCTATTTTGAAAATGCCGTTTAAAAAGAGAAATAAATAACTGGATTCCCAAGTTAAATTGCATTTAAAAGGGCAACTTTTTCCCATTTCATTAGCATTTCCCTGTATTACATTATGTGTATCTGCTATTTTTATTGTACAATTAGTTATAAATCAATTAAATGCTTTATAACTATTTCCGTGACTCTTGTGGTCCTCCGTACATAACATGCTCTTACAGTTGAGGAAAGAAACTGGTAAATTACCTTTGGAGTGAACTCCCAGATGAGAGGAGCCAAAAGGGTATATCTTCCCTCCAACTGTTTCTATGACCAATTCAGGTAAGTCCTAAAATTGAAAAAAAAGTAATAATAAAAAGGTATTATTAATACAATAACATGTTTCCAGTATCATATTTGGAGTTGTGAAACAACAATATAGATAAAGATAGATGTCTTACCATTTGAACACAGGTTTCTGTGAGCCACTCCTTATAGAGTGACTCGAGTTGTTTCACAACTTTCTCTCTGCAAAATAAAACATATTCAAATATTGTCATTTCTCTGAAGCAAAGCGTGCCATGGTCCCTTCCAATTGTGGTCTATCACTGGCATTAAGTTCATTCACTGTGAAGGTTGATGTTTAACTGGTTTATCTTTTTGCAGTAATAACCCACCCAGGTAAGAGGTCACAAAACACTGTTTTACTATTACCCCTCCAAGCTGTATTAATTACAACATAAAAATAATTCAATAGAAAAAGATGCATCATACCTGTGTTGCAGCTCAATGCTGTCTTCAAAAACCCCACATGGTTTCAGGGCCTCTCTCAGCTTGTTGGTGAGGATTATATCAGCCTCTTTGGGCAGATCCTCGCTGATGGGACCCGTAATCCCATACCACCTTGGGGTGGCTCTATGTGGTGGAGCGTTGCTCTTACTGAAAAGGGACATTTGCATGTTAGTGCACTAGTGAATGAATGAATATGAACTAATAATTTATTTTCGTGTCTGGACATTTACAGAACGCATCCCTCTTGGGATTATTCAGACACATTAACTAACAACAAATCAAACCTTTTGGCATGTTAGCCCACCATCATCTAACAGCACAATACACCAGCATCATCCAAACATAAACATCATCCAGACATAATCATAAACATGAACCTCCAACAAATAATACTCCAGGATATATCCCACAATGGAAATACAACAAATATACAATCACAGCCCCTAAAGCACAAGACACATACACAAACCCAATCATGACAAAAAGGCATAAGACTGAGGAATTTATCTATTGCATGTTACCTTTCTCCTGCTATCCCATGCTTTAGAAAGATATTCAGAAAATACAAAAACATTATCAAAAGGATATTCAATTAAGGCTCCAGTCTCCATACCTATCAAATCTAAACCAGGAACATCAACTTTTTTAAATAATATTTGTCATAAATCATGATATAAAGGGCAAAATAAAATGAAATGAATTTCGTTCTCAATATTGACACAGTCTTTCTTCTTCAATTACACCTCTGTACCTTCCTGTTCCAATATGTAGTGGTAATATACCACATCTTAACTGTGCACAAAGTGACCTCTGACGTTTAGGCTGATTTTTCACATTTGTGATCTTGCTTAAATAAACAGTAAGTTATCAATTTTGGCTTTTGCCAGTGCACTCGTAATGCAACAGTCATGACAAAAAGTATATACAGTACACGCACAGCTATCTAGCTAACGTTATATCACGAAACAGCTGGACGGAAAAAGTGTAAATATATGGTGACACGGTTTACTGCCATCATATGGTACTCATAATTGACTATGGTAGGTCTATATATCAATACTAGTCCAAAACTTTTACGAAATCACAAGTTAGCTAGCTCAACGAAGACAGTGAATTGCAGATGTCCTATACTGGCGACTTATCCATTTACCTTTACCTAAATCTTTGAAATAAACAAGACAAGTACTTACGAAGACATTGTTGTAGAAATGAATTCCCTCGTTTAGTTTAAATAGAGTCAGAAATGTATTCGTGTCTCTCAGGTAAACAGCGAAAGGTGCGTCTGTCACTCTCTGTGGCCAGATGTACACTGACTGGAGTTTGGAACCAGCGCCTTAAAGTTGAATTCTTGAATAGAATCCAATGGAATGATTCCGAGAATTCAACTCGATCCATTGTTTTTGTATTTTTTTTTTTTTTTAAATGTTAGCCAGCGTAATGTTTTTATTTAAATATAAATAGTTTTGTTTTTTCTACTTGTGCTTTTTGTCAAATATATTGGTAAAATATATTGAAATGTAATTATAATACTGCCAATTAAATCAGGATTAAAATTTGTAATTGCAATTAATCACATGATTGTCCATGATTAATCACGATTAATCGTAAATTAATCACACGGTTTTTTTACCTGTTCAAAATGTACCTTAAAGGGAGATTTGTCAAGTATTTAATACCATTATCAACATGGGAGTGGGCAAATATGCTTGCTTTATGCAAATGTATGTATATATTTATTATTGGAAATCAATTAGCAACACAAAACGATGACAGATATTATCTAGAAACCCTCACAGGTACTGCATTTAGCATAAAAATATGCTCAAATCATAACATGGAAAACTCAAGCCCAACAAGCAAAAACAACAACAATGACTTGAATGTATATATGTATATATATATAAATAACCTGATTAAGGAATAGGAAAATGTGATTATCTGACAAATATGCTTGCTTTATGCAAATGTATGTATACATTTATTAATGGAAATCAATTAACAATACAAAACAATGACAGATATTGTCCAGAAACCCTCACAGGTACTGCGTTTAGCATAAAAAATATGCTCAAATCATAACATGGCAAACTCAAGCCCAACAGGCAACAACAACGATGACTTGTATATATATATATGTATATGTGTGTGTGTGTGTGTGTGTGTGTGTTTGTGTGTTAGTGTGTGTGTGTGTGTATATATATATATATATATATATATATATAAAACTTGATTAAGGAATAGGGAAAGTTGACTATCTGACAAACTGAAGAGGTGATTTCATACCAATGCTGTATTAACTAATGCGCCACCAAGTCCAAAGAGGGCATGAGGTTTTACAAGTCTGTCAGTAGCCTCATGTAGGATACAGTAAGTGAGCCACTTGTTAAGTCAACTTGAGCTATAAAGAAATTTACAGAAACAAAACAAAAGAACCCAAAACTTTTTATTTATACTAAACACAGCAGTTCAACTAAGTGCTAATTTTGACAGAATAATCATGTTCAATGATATGGCTCCATTGTAAACCTCTGAAACCACTGGTTTACCTGAACCAGCTTTAAACTACAGCTATGTTAAAAGTAAAAAAATAAGAATTAGAGAAGATAAGACATGCACTAATTTGTCAGTGTTTTTGCAACTACGCCCCTAGAAGAATCAGATGTCCAAAACTTTTATAGATTTGGGTTGAATGTACTCCAGTGACCAGAGGCAGTGAACCTTGCACTGGCACAAAACCTGAGGATACTCCTCTAACTGATTAATATGAGATAAAGGAGCGATTGTAGGATCAGACCTTCAGGGGGGCTCAGCCCCTAATGAGAACATGATGTGTAC
This sequence comes from Sebastolobus alascanus, assembly GCA_916701645.2. Taxonomy (NCBI): domain Eukaryota; kingdom Metazoa; phylum Chordata; class Actinopteri; order Perciformes; family Sebastidae; genus Sebastolobus; species Sebastolobus alascanus. The sequence goes on along the minus strand of CAKAOJ020000011.1, from coordinate 6,175,213 downwards.
AGTCAAGAGCGTAGGTTCCATTTCAACATTGGGGGGGGGACATATATTAAGTGGGGGGTCTGGAAATTTTTGAGCATCAAACAATTAATTTCCTGTATTCTGATGAATTTTTATGCACCCATTTCTGCCTTTTCTGCATCAAGTTATGGTGAAAGTGTCCTTATTTATGTAAAGGAAAACATGAAATCCAGGCGCCAGGTGATAATTTAAAATATAATGGAATATAATGTAGCAACCTAGGCTCTCAGTCATTCTGTATTGCTTTCAAATATTTATTCTTCTGTGGATAAACTTTTCTCAATTAATGTTATTGCTTTATAACCTATATCTACGGTGATAAAGACCAATTAGACCCAACGTTCTCTGTCAGAATATTAAGCAGTTTTATTTGCTAATGTCTAAGTTTACTTGTTTTTAACCTGCGCCATCATGAAATTCACTACCTACTTCTTCTCCTTCGGTTTTACTGGCGCACTACCGATGTACATGCCGCCACCTACTGTACTGGAGTGTGTAACATCATGACTGGAAGTATATAAGGGCTTAGTTAACATTGTGTTAACATTATGATGGAAGTATATGATGGCCATTCCTATGCTCCATTTGTCTCGTAAGTTGTTGCAGCAATTTTGGGGTTGCAAAAAACGGCATGGTTTTTGCCCCAAACTGCATGTGATTATCATAAAGTGGGCATGTCTGTAAAGGGGAGACTCGTGGGTACCCATAGCACCCAATTTCATCCAGATATGTCGAGGTCAGAGGTCAAGGGACCCCTTTGAAAATGGCCATGCCAGTTTACTCTTGCCAAAATTTAACTTAACTTCAGAGCGTTATTTAGCCTCTTTCCTGACAAGCTAGCATAACATGGTTGGTACCAATGGATTCCTTAGGCTTTGTGGTATTTTTTAGGGGTGCTGGGCTGAAATTTAGGTGTGCTTGAGCACCTAAAAATAATCTATAATCGCCACTGTGAAGGTGTACAACACATATGCAGGAAAATCACAAATTGATTTTCTTAGATTCCGGAGTAAATAATGTCTTAAAGTCTGTTTCTTTACAGTCATTTTTACCAAAGACTGGCAGAGGCAAAGTGCAGGGATTCAGATTTGGCTTTTCAGGTTTTTAGTCCACTCTCTCAATCTTGGTCTTGGGTACTTTGAGTGCATAATGCTGCAACGAATGTGAGAGATGTGGAAAAAGTCCTGACTCCAAGATCAGGAAAAAGCTATGCTACAAAATGTGCATAGAATTTTCTTTATTATATTTGATTTTTTGCTCTTGTTCATTTGTTTTCTTCAAGATTGGTACATGTTGCATTAGAGGACCACCACAGAGTCCAAATAGCGTTACAACGTTTGTCACTTCATGTAAAAAATTGTGTGTGCATTAATGTAACTTTTCTCTCTTATAATCTTTGACTGTTCATATCGATGAATTACTCTTACAGCTTGTTTTAATTACTGCAACTCGTGCCTCATACATCCTACTACTTGTTACTGTAGCGACATTTAGACAGCGTTCATTTTTACAGAGAAACCTGAACGCAGCATCCAGAGCAATGAATTGAGGGGTTGAGAAGGACGATGAAAACAAAAATGGACATCGAGCGAAAATAGCCTAGTAAGACAGAAAATTCATTGTCTCGCATAAAAGCGTTGGCGCAGCTTAAATGTATTAACAGTGTAACGACGAAAAAAAACGTTTATTCGCTAAACTACACTGTTGTTACGGGCAACGACTGCTAGTTGGGTAGCTAAGTTAGCCTCCGTAGCTTAGAAATGCATGCTAGCGTTATTAGCTCTGTGTAACACTACCGACATGACCACAAAGACTACGTGCATATTAGATAGCATTTGCTGACTTTAATTGTGTTAAAAGAAAGTATCTTGTTAACCGTGTCTAACCCTTGGAGTTGTTAGTTCACTTCCCCCTTACTCTGTGCTACATATCTCGCTCAGCTGTTGTTGTTATTGCTCCGTTACTGAACCCAAACAGCAGCCATCATGTTCTCCCACAGGACCGAGCTGCAGTCGTGTTGTCATAAATGATATGCAAGCAACCGTGCAACAGTATATATCTGCGCCATAGGTACAGTGAATGCAGGGATCTTGACATCAATGGGTTGTAAGTGTGGAAAATATTGTATTGAGTTTGGCCATGGTTGTGTTTTCTATAGCGGCCTCAGGTTGTCGCTGTTGTGCATCTAAGCAACTCAATACGTTTGCATCTTCATTTAAATGATTTCTCTAATTACATCTTGACTACTAAGACTGAATTTATCCAATTAAATGTATCTGCAATTCAATTTTGATATAAAATGTGAATTCCAGACACCCTCATGGTTATAAGTAATTCAAAATTTACAATATTATTACCAAATTTAACTACAATATGTAATTTAAAATATCTAGAACTGGCTTTATAGCCCCTCAAAAGTAGGGTAGGTGTGAAATTTGACTTTTTACTAGTCCACAGTCATTTTAAAGATATTTACAATATGATCAGTCATGCAGTATCTTTGTCGTGCATGTTGTTTGGGTGTCACAAAACAGTGACTCAATGAATGATGACACCCGTTTTGGAGGAAAAAAACACAGTCATTGCAATACAAAGCTGCACCATGTAAGACTGAGGGGCTGTTTAGGTTTGTTGGATCCATATATCACTTGCATTTTAGTTTATTTTACTGGATGTTCCACCAGAAGCACACCTTTTTCTGCCTTTGTATTTTTTTCTCAACGTAAATTTAATTGCGTTTGTCTGATTTCATTACAGGCTGTCTATGTCAGACCTCTGACTGGCACTTCACGAAGAACCCGAGGGGAGAAAAGTGAGAGGCCGGAGTTCAGGACCATGGAGGCTCGCTTTGGTAATATTGTGTTCAGCTCCAAGTTTGACTCAGGGAACCTGGCACGTGTGGAGAAGGTGGAAAAGGGCAGCTCCAGCCCTCCTACCGATTTAGCTCCCAGTGGGAGTGCCCTCTCAGGGTTAAACCTTACCCCTGACTATGAGTTCAATGTGTGGACGCAGCCAGACTGCGGTGGCACAGAACATGAGAATGGAAACAGGTAAAAAAACAAAACACTTCTGCTTATGTAGCAAGCAATCAATGCTTCTTTGATTTCTATATAAATGTCTTTGCTTGCTGCACGCAACCCTTGCACTGGGTTACTTTACTTTTTAGCATCCCAAATCATGTTTTTGTGTTTCAGATCATGGTTTTACTTCAGTGTACGAGGTGCCGCACCTGGGAAGATACTGAAGATCAATGTGATGAACATGAACAACCAGAGGAAGCTCTACAGCCAGGGCATGGCTCCTCTCGTGCGCACTTTACCTGGCAAGAACCGGTGGGAAAGGGTCCGGGACAGACCCACAGCTGAGGTATGTACACTTACTCTGAGGCTGTCAGGGAGAGGATGTGGGCATCAGCAGTGTTAATTTAGGCAGCTATTTTAGATTAGATGCTTATTAGTTTTAGTCACATTTAGTCAGTTTTTATCTTTCACAGTCTAGTTTTAGTTGACAACAACTCAAAACGTTTTAGTCGAGTGTTAGTCACCAAAAAGTCATTTGATTTTAGTCAAAATGTTTTCTCTCTTAATTTGTCAGCTATTTTTTTTTTTTATTTAATCTTAGTCCTGTTTAGTTATCAGATTATATTGAACATTTCTGTAATTTTAGTCAAACTTATTTCACATAACATCATTATCTGATGAAAAACATATGTTGAGTGATTAAGAGCAGCTTTGCAGTTAGTTTGAGTACTCTTGACTACGCTCGTTAATGATGCGCAGTTAAGTTGTACCCACCGCTCTGTTATGAGAGCCAATCCGCCCACCCAACTTGTAAATATATGTGTTACTCAACCACTCGAACCGCCAACTTTATGCATTATAGTAGCACGGATTGAGGTGTGAGAAAAGGACAGACACGGACTGAGCGCCGCCGCAGCAGCACGTTGTTTGTGTGTGTGTGTGTGTGTGTGTGTGTGTGTTTGTGTGTGTGTGTGTGTGTTTGAGACAGAGAGAGAGAGAGAGAGAGTGACAGAGAGGGGGGAAGAGAAGTTGGACAGTGGCAAATATAAAGATAGATTTTGGTAAAGTTTTTATGTTTTTAAACTACATTTTTGTCTCGTCTTTTTTCGCCAACGATATTGCATGTTTGATATTGTCACCGTTAATGTTTAATGACGTCGGTGCCGTCTTGTCATCATTTCATAGTCACGGAAAAATAGGTTGTTGATGAACGTATTTCATCATAGTTTTCGTTAACAAAATGAACACTGGGCATCAGGAGCCAGTGAGGCAGATTGCTGTCAGTCTGGTTTCCTGACAGCTATTATTATCTTTCTCATAATGTGTCTGTTCTTCCTTTCTTCTGTCACTTTGCAGATTGTGGATAACCAGTTCATCCTCTCGTTCACCCACCGGCTGTTGGAGGCGCGAGGGGCGACCACCTACTTCTCTTTCTGCTTCCCGTTCTCTTATAGCGAGTGCCAAGAGATGCTGCAGCAGTTTGACAAGAGCTACCCCAATGCTTCTCAGCTCAGTCCGAGCAGGTAAAACACACACACACACACACACACACACACACACACACACACACACACACACACACACACACACACAGACGCCTCAAACACACACACAATACATGTTTAAAACTTTTTCTTTTCCTGAAATTACTAGCGTTGTCAAAATTAACGCGATAATAACTTGGTACCGCAAATTCCTTTTAACGCCACTAATTTCTTTAACACATCAACGCAACTTGCTATTTTTAAGTTGTAGCTTAGTTTTAAAGCTAGAGTGAAGATACAAACTTGCGCTAAATTTTGGTGAGGAAAAACTGGCATGGTCATTTATAAACGGAATGAAAATGGGTTCTATGGGTACCCATGAGTCTCCCCTTTACAGACATGCCCACTTTATGATAATCACATGCAGTCAGCACACTGACACACTGACAGCTGCTGTTGCCTGTTGGGCTTGAGTTTGCCATGGTATGGTTTGAGCATATTTTTTATGCTAAATTCTGTACCTGTGAGGGTTTTCTGGACAGTATTTGTCATTGTCTTGTGTTGTTAATTGATTTACAATAATAAATATATACATACATTTGCATAATGCAAGCATATTTGCCAACTCCCATGTTGTTAAGAGTATTAAATACTTGACACAATCTCTCTTTAAGGTACATTTTGAATAGATAAAAAATGTACGATTAACTATGGACAATCATGTGATTAATATTAATATGTTAATCGATCGACAACGCTAGAAATGACCATAATTGGCTGTTTTTTTTCCTGCTCCTCTAATTTGTATTACTTCTGACTTTCTCTCCCGTCACTCTCCATCCTCTCACTGTCAGTGCCCCGGGCAGTGTTTATTATCATAGGGAGTTGATGTGCCACTCTCTAGATGGCAATAGGGTGGACCTGCTCACTGTGACCAACTGCAACGGGATGCAAGAGGAGAGAGAACCCCGTCTGCCTAAGCTGTTTCCCGACACCAAAACTCCAAGACCACACCGCTTCTCCAGCAAAAGGGTATCACTCAATCATACATAAATACACAATCGGAATTCTCTATCGTAAAGTGGCGTCTTTAATGTGTTTTAATGACAATACTTACAGCTGAGGCTGATGTGGAGTCACTGAATAATGTCAGAACAGTGAAGCTGACCCTTGGCCCTTGTGTGTCTGCGTGTGTTTGCAGGTGTTTTTTCTCAGCAGTCGAGTGCACCCCGGGGAGACCCCCTCTTCCTTTGTATTCAATGGTTTCCTCAACTTTATCCTAAGAAGAGATGACCCTCGTGCCCATGCGCTTCGAAACATGTTCGTGTTCAAGCTCATTCCCATGCTCAACCCAGACGGGGTCCTTCGTGGGCACTACAGGTAAGAATTGTTGTAACATGTACCATCCTCACGACAACAATGTAAACATCGTTTGATGCAAGGCTCAACAATAAGGATTGCCCGACTGTCCCTGGCAAGTAAAATGCAACTCGGGCAAGTGGTAAAAAAGAATTAAACACACGTTTTTTTTTCCAGAGCTGATGATGGACAGCTGATGTGTCCTTGTTCTGATTCATTTACTTAAATAAAGATTAGGGCTGTCAAAGTTAACGCAGTGAAATTGATTAAAACGCAACTCATTTTTTTAACGCATAATGGCATCATATTAAACTAGAAAACCTAAGGAATCTATTGATACCAACATCCATTGATGTCATACTAGCTTGTCGCGAAGAATGCTCAAAATTTGCGCTAAATTTTGGCGAGGAAAAACTGGAATGGCCATTTTCAAAGGGGTCCCTTGACCTCTGACCTCATGATATGTGAATGAAAATGGGTTCTGTGGGTACCCACGAGTCTCCTCTTTACAGACATGCCCACTTTATGATAAGCACATGCAGTTTGGGGCAAGTCATAGTCAAGTCAGCACACTGACACACTGACAGCTGTTGTTGCCTGTTGGGCTTGAGTTTGCCACGTTATGATTTGAGTATATTTTTTATGCTAAATGCAGTACCTGTGAGGGTTTCTGGACAATATTTGTCATTGTTTTGTGTTGTTAATTGATTTCCAATAATAAATATATACATACATTTGCATAAAGCAAGCATATTTTCCCACTCCCATGTTGATAAGAGTATTAAATACTTGACAAATCTCCCTTTAAGGTACATTTTGAACAGATAAAAAATGTGTGATTAATTTGTGATTAATCACGGTTAAATATTTTAATCAATTGACAGCCCTAATAAAGATAACATTTTACAATTAACTTAAGTCTTTGTTATTATTTGATAACTGCTAATAAATAAAAAAAAATGTATAGGGCAAGTCAAAATTGACTTCAGGCAAGTAAATTCTGACCAAAAACATTAACATTGAACCCTGCTCAGTGATTGGTGTAGTTTAAACTCTTATCTTGATTGCAAGGTTTGCATTGATTTATGCATTTCTTGTTGCTTGTAAATGTTTGGTATGCTATTTGTAGATGTATGTATATGTTTTCTCTTTCTTTTTCTGCAGTAATGTGTTTTTGAGAGGTTCTACCAATAGGGCTTGGGAATGTGATGTATTGTCATGCTGCACTGATCCACCATTGTTGTCACAAAGCTTGCTTTCTCTCATCATATGGCTCAGCCTGTAGCAGGGCTACAGTTCAGTTACAGTTTCGGCAATTAACAAGTGCTTGTATGAGCAGTGTGTTTTTTTTCTTGTGTCAGCTGGTTACGGAGGAATTGCGGGGTTGCGTTTACGTGCACTGGTTGCTGTAATTAGATTTCTCCCCTATATCTGACCTTATTTTGAAAGCATTAATTACTTCTTTTAACCATATAGTGACGTAGTGCTTTTTGTGTGTCAGAGGACAGGCTGTAGTGAGAGCACACAGTTTTTCCTTACAGTGCAAATGTTTCTTACTTTTACAAATATTCAAATGTACAGCAGTGGAAACCGACTTATTCAGACTTCTAGAGGCTACACAGAGTTAGTTTTAGTTTTATTCTGATTTTGGATTAAATTATTTTGAGTATGAGCATGTATTGCTTCATGTAATGACCTCTCCTTTTATCCTCCCGCTCTGCTGTCACAGCGATACTTAACCTGTCTGAGGTGTAAAAGGCTGATTAGAAAACCTGTTACCTGTATGCATGGCCAAGAAATCTGCTTTTTCAAGGAGAAATCTAGCTGGAGAAATCAGGCTTCTCTAAGCCCCTGCTCCAAATATGGAAACTGGTTTTCTTGTATACATACCAGGCTACTACAGAAAGCCAACCTTAACCCACTTACTGAAGTGCATGTAAATGCACTGCTGGCCAGGTCGGATGTCACGTGTTGACCCTTTCAGCAGATTCAGGTTAAACCTGCATCACTGGGTCTCAGACAATGGTGTATAAGGGTGTCAGTTAACAGTGACACTACTTTGTCAGTGTGTCAGGGTATGTTGCTTCCTCTTTTGGTTATCAAAAATATGTTATGTGCATCTGCACCATCTTCTTTTTATCTAAAAAAACAACACGTAATAACTGTTGGAAAATGGTGCTTAAATTATACTACATGCAGCACAGTGTGACGTTGATTTCCAAGGGCTTCTGCTGTGTTCTGTCAACAATATTAAAAGTTTTTTGTTTGTTTTTTTAAGTGAAAGTAACATGTCTCATTTTTTGCAGGACTGATTCCAGGGGCGTGAACTTGAACAGACAATACCTGAACCCCAGCCCTGAGCTGCACCCTTCCATCTATGCAGCCAAAACACTTCTGCTCTACCACCACACACACAACCGCCTGCGCAATACGCAATCCAGCACTCACTGTAACAGCCCCACACACACGCAGACCCCGCCCCTTAGCGTCAAACCCGCCAATCAGCACCAGTCTCCTCCCTTCACTGCCCTGGAAGTCAGCTTGAACCAACGGAACGCAGAGAAGGACGCAAATCCCGCGCTGCCAGAAGTTCCCATGGTGATGGAGGAAAACGCCTGGGTCACCACAGAGATGGGGAAGGGGGACCAGAACAGCTTATCAAGTTCCTCGGAGACTGTAGCTCCTGTTACTGTGGAGGTAACGGTACCACAGGTGGAGGAACAGGAATCAATTCCACCCCAGGAGGGGGGCGTGGCGTATTATGTGGACTTACATGGTCACGCCTCTAAACGGGGATGCTTCATGTACGGAAATAACCTTCCTGAGGAGAGCCAGCAGGTGAAAATGATTATATATCACACCCTCCCTTTGTAGTGTTTTTGTAAATTTGTCAAATGTTATTCATTTCTTTCAGCAATGAGTTTCTTTATTTCAGTAAATTGTTTTGAAGCCACTGCAGATGGGGTACTAATATTTTTTTGTAACATACATCTAAGCTCCTGTGCACTCTGCTTCCTCTCTCTGCAGGTAGAGAACATGCTGTATCCGAGGCTGATTGCTGTGAACTCTGCCCACTTTGATTTCCAGGGCTGTAACTTCTCAGAGAAAAACATGTACGCACGAGACAAGAGAGACGGCCAGTCTAAAGAAGGCAGCGGGCGGGTGGCCATTCACAAGGCCATAGGGCTGCTTCACAGGTCAGATTTGAATGGATTCACAAAACGTCAATAGTTGATATTCAGGGTTGTTGTGGAGAGTAAAAAGTTATGCTGTGTTCAGACCAAGAGCAAAGCGAATTTTCGCCTTGCTTTGCTCGCGCGAGTTGGACCGCTGGTATCATTTGTGTTCATTGGAGAGGAGAAGGAGCTTGTTTCCATATATACCAGCAACTTTTCTTTCCGCCCTTTCTGCCATCAACCACGGAAGAAATAACCACTGTTGCTGCTTTGTACATGTTATGGAAATCCCAGATATGTCAGAAAACCAAACGCCGTCGTGTCTGGCTTCATAACATCACCAGGCGGTGAGCTGTATTCACGTACAGTGCCATTGCACTGACTGTATCTAGCAAGCCACACGTCGCTACTGCGGCATGAACCCAAAATAAACAGATTGTGCTGTGATTTAATTGCTATAAACAGATCAAAAGAATGCTGAAATAACATTATTATAATGCTGATTTGTAAAAAGTCGGAATTCATGCTTTGTTGGGTCTGTCCACAAGACAACAAGCAAACTTTAAAATGCTTGTTTTCTGAATGGAGTTTGGATCGATCAGTGCCAGGCTATGCAGCTGCTCCATCAACACTCAAGATAAAGTCATCTAGGCATAAATAGTTTACGGCAGCGACGTTGTTGTTTCTACCATACAGTCTGTTGTTTATACAGTACATATACATTTATACACAGAGTTTCGTCCGGTCTCTGTACAAATATAATGTACTATTGTAGCTCTGGGTGATCACAGACAGACAATATTTTTTTCCTTCATTTCTGAATCAAAAACGTCAGGACGTCAGTGACGACAGGAGGAGAATGTCAACGCTGATAAGCTTTTGCGACACAGCATCACACAAATTTCTCGCGAGAGTTGAAATATTATTACTTCTGCGAATACGCGAATAACGCGAGTTTCGCGCCGTGTCATTCGCCTGCTGTGAATTTGCGTCTATTCGCCTCTTTGCATTGACTTTGTATGTAATTGCGCTGCACGAAATATTTGCTTCGCTCTTGGTCTGAACACACCATTAGATTTTCTGAAATGAAAAGAAATTTGATTATCCCACTATTGATCTTTGATTGTGCTTTTACTCATGTTTAACTTTGTCAAAATGCAGTTTACACGGGTCCGGTAAAATTTTACTTTAAAAGTAATTACTTTAAATGTAAATTACCTGATGTCAACTCATTCATTCTCTTAATTTGTTTCCAAGCTGTACATGTATATTTTTAACATGTTTCTGTTATTGGGTCCCCACCAGCTACACTTTGGAGTGCAACTACAACACAGGAAAGACCATGAACACCATCCCGCCTGCTTGCCATGACAACGGACGGGCGACCCCACCTCCACCTCCATCATTCCCTCCAAAATACACTCCAGAAATATTTGAGCAGGTAGGAAAACAAGAGCGGTTTCTGTACAAGCATTCCTTCTCATTCAGAGAGGAATATGATTCTTTGCTTAGTGTTGCAGGTTTTTGGGGTACGGGAATTATATCCAATCTTTTGTCTCCCTGTCATAAGCTGATATTTCCACGCTAATGTCACGTTAATGTTTTTGATATTTGATAACTGCAAAACCTCCCAATAAATTGACCTTAAAAGATGAGGCACTTTTGAAGTAGACTAATTGTTGTGCATCAGGTGGGGCGTGCCGTGGCTATCTCAGCCCTGGATATGGCCGAGTGTAACCCCTGGCCACGGCTGGTGCTGTCTGAGCACAACTGCCTGATGAACCTTCGAGCTTGGATCCTCAAGCACGTCCGTAACACCAAAGGCCTGAACTCGCACATCCACGCTCATCCTCCACCAAGAATACACCACAATGGCACCAAGGCGTCACCGCCAAAGAGCTTCAACAAGTGAGCTTACATCTCTTTATTAAACCCCAAGAAGACTACAGACTTCAGTTCCCTTAGTTGCTTTGTCACATGTAACATTCTGATCATGCGTTTCTTTGTTTGTCTCGATCTTCCGAGCAGCTGTCTGTCTGGCTCAGCGTCGGAGAACACCCTCAGTCGCATTCGCTGCAACAGCCACAGTAGCAGCAGCCAGACACCCTCCCCGAAGATGCACAGCTCCCCGAGCTTTACTTTCGGCTGCCCCCCACCCCGAACTCAGCACAACAGCACGCACAACAGCGGACGTGGCGGCAACAAGACACTCGGGCCAGTCAGGGGTAAGTTGATCTCCTCTCAACCATCTGCTTGTATTGCTGGCTGGCATTTTCTATCACCTCTCCCTGGGTGTACCTGCACTCTTCTCTTTTTCTCTGTCGAAATATCACATATTCTGTTCTCTCTTTCTTGCTACCATCCTGTCTTTCTGCTGGTGGAGTTGTTAAGAAAGGCTAATGGGTGGTTGATGTGTCTGTGTGACAGTTAGCTTCAGGTGTATTGTGATGGTGATGTAAAATTGGTCTCAGGTTTGGGGCTAGCTGGATTTTAGAGACATAAACAAATGGATTAATGTCCTGGATGTCTGTGGACTGGAACATCAGCATGGACCCTGCATGACCTTACCATGACCCCACCTGCTGCTGCTGTCTGTGCATGCATTTCCTCACCTTTAAAGATTAGTTCTACCCTGATGAGACCACATGAGCCCTGTTCCAAAGCACCAAGAAAGACCAAATTGGTTATTTGGGTAGATAAATTCCTGAAATGTACTGACGACATTTTCAACTTAAACCCAAACTTGCATATTTTTTTTCCATCACTCGAACACACTGCAAAGACTACAGCCGACGACATGTTAGCATGTACGTTCTGCTCCTGCGTGAGATGAAATAACTCTCCACACCAGCAGGCGGCGCTAGCGCTGTATTCCTCATTCAAAGAGGGAAACAGGAAGGCCGAGGGTGGCGGATATACAAGCCGTTGTTATGAATCATACATGAAATAAAGCAGCGTTCGCCAACCATTTTCACAGCACTCTCACTCACCACTTAGCTTCATTCCAGATGGCCATGTCGCTGTGAAAAGTATTGGAATGATGAGATGAAGATGAAAAATGAAAAGAGCCTTCTGTTTGCGTCCTCATGACCTTACTCATTTGCTTGCTTTCCTCACTTTTGTTTCTCTTCTTGTGTACTGATTCACTTAAACTGAACAGCCAATCAGAGTGACTTCTCAAACCGACGATTCAACATGCTGAATCGGCCCAAAAAACTCCAACACGGGCAGACTAGAGCCAAAACTTGGCCCCAAACTGGCCGTCGGCTTGGTGTGTCAGGGCCTTTACATCTCGTCAACTGGCGTACGAAGAGCATCTGAACATCTTGTGTGTCTCAGTACGTGGCTCATGTGAAGGGCACTTTATGTTTGTGTGTGCACCCAGACCCCGCATGTCTCTGAGATGGTGCATGTGTGTGTCTCCCTCTGTAGACCCTAAGCCTCAGGAGAAGAGACGCCCCCCCCACCACCGCTCCATCCTACGGTCTCCCGGCAACAGCCACACACCCTCCCGCCCCCCACTCTCACCCCCTTCCTCGTCCTCCTCCTCGTCTTCCTCCGTGTGCACGGCGGGCTCCTGTCCCCTCCCGGCCTCCGTCAGTATGACAGGTCTGTACTCCCTCCAGTCTCCCAGCCTCTCCACCTTGCTCCCCTCCCTGCAGGCTCTGCCCCGTCCCGGGCTGCTCTCCAAACTGAGCCCCCTGCTCCTTCAGGTCCTACCGCCGCCCACCACCACTCCAGCTGGGCCCACCCAGGACTCTATCTAACCTAACCTGTTGGGCACAGGTGTGTGTGTGGGTGGACTGAGTGAGTGTTTGGAGTACCAGACAAGTGGTGTTTAAAGTTATATCAAGAGACCTGTACTTGCCTGGCACTCCATGTACTGTAGGTCAAAACAAGTGCAAATCACTATTTGATCTCGGGTGTGTGTGTGTTGTGAAATATCACTGGTGCTAGCACTTCTAAATTTCCCTTTCCTTCTGCACAAATCTGTGTAATGACATGTATCTACAGTATTAGCACCTTAGGATGAATAATACACTTGAGAGTGCGTTCCTCAAATTTCATTTGTGACTGAAATGTGTTGAAAAATGTTTTTTTGTTTTATTACCAGTCATGAATCAAGCTTTGCTTATTGCACTGTCCTCTGGCATAGTTCTCGTGGATGTCCTGCAGACCGGTCAGTGTGTTTAGCAAAGAGAGACAGCTGCTTGGCTACGTAATCTCCATCGTCCCCCAGGACTTGCAGAATATACAGAATATATTTGCAGTATACATTCATATTGGAAATATTATACTAATGGATTACAATAGTCAAAAAAAAAGTCTCTTTTCCAGTCTGTATACAAGTAATAAGCTACAAAGAATACTTTGCTGTTATTTTGGAAATAGCCAGGGCTGTCCATTTTTCTTTTACAGAGTTACTGTTATAATGGGAGCTGTTCATGATCAGCTACAGTATGAATGATATACTTTCACTTTTGCCATGTTGCACTTAAATTTTTGAATTATTTATTGGTTTTATTTCATTTTTGAGAAATGGGGTTTGCAGAATGAGACCGACTTCTGGCTTCTGTTTCTGTAAAGTCTTTTAAAGCACCTTCTTATGTTTTGTTTATTTTTTCAATGTATTTATATTTCGTTCTGTAATGTTTATATTTGAAACCGTGCAAGTCGCACACTCATCACACTGTCCACTTGTAGTCTTATTGGTAGGACTGCTCGTTCTGTAGTCTACATTTAATTTCTAGTGACTGAAAATTACTTTTGAAAGGACCGTGGCTGAGTTTTCGTTTCTAAGTCTGTGATTCATGTCTTTAATAGTTATGAAACCTGTATCATTCCAGTGTCAGTCCAATGTTGGCCTTGACATTAATATGATGTTCACAGTGTAGCCTACTGCCAGAAAACTCATGGAGTGATGCACCATCACTGAGTTTCTTTGAGATAAAAAAAAGGGTTTCTTTATGGAGCCGTTTGCCAGCAAGCAATATCATATAAAATCGCTTTGTTTGGTTCAGTGTTCAAGCTTTGTCAAGTTTTCTAATACGATTCCATTATTGATTTTGGTGTAAAAGTATTTTTTAATTTTATGTTTCATCAAACTGGTGATGAAAACACTGATCATTATTTATTCATTTGTGTGTTTCCTAGTGTAAACCTGGCAGGTATTTAGTAGGCTGTCATTGGTCAGTTCATATATTTTGTGGAGAGCAGAGGTGAGAAAATATCTTGTTGTCTTGGTCTACATGTAAGCTTCATAGATCAGTTGTGGATTTATAGTGTTTCGTCTGTAATTCCGTTTTGTGTGCTGTCATCCGAGTACTTGATGATGGCCCGTGTTTTAAGACCAGCCATTTTAGATGCACTGAAGTTGCAGACGTAGAGTGTGTGAGACCTGGAGAGGTTTTATGACCAGCAGATAAACCAGATCATGAATCGATTGGATCCAAATAGCTTTCAGAATATCTGGCTATGACTCGCTGTAGCTGTCGTCTCCTCCGGTGCTGTGTGACATTGTAGTTGTGGTGTGCCTTGCTCTGGTGTCCGTTGTACGCGGTAGGTTTTGGAGACTCTACTGCTGTCTGCTTTGTCCTCGATTTGGAGAAATTTGCAATGAAGAGTGGAAAAAAAAAGGATAATTTATTTATCATTTAGTGGCTTTTTGAGCATACAGGCCCAAAACACAGTATGGGTAAACAATGTATAACAGCAGATAATGTTGAGGTATATTTAGGACTTTTGCTGATTTTTTCACAAAAGAAAAAGCTGGCTAATTAGAGCAGATGTCAGACTAAAAATGATACCATATAGATGGACATTTTTCAAAAAGGGGAATATATCTCAGAACAAAGGATTAGGTTACTAGGAATGAAAACTGAAACTTCAAACTCACTAACGCCTCTTCCTAACTGGACGCGATGCGAACGAGCGAACATCAGATTGTTTCAGTTTTTCCCAATAAAGATGTCCTAACCTGCTCCGTGCGTCATCGAACAGGCTAAGCGACGCTCACCCTGGCTCTATTTATGCAAAGTTTTGTGCACTTCCAACTTATTTTCATTGATCAAAGTCGATGCCGACATTAATCAATATCACTCTCTATGTAATTGAGAGAGACATTGCTCGTAGTATATCTGGACAATTTTTCATGCTCCATTTTGCCAGAGTTAGGAAGAGGTGTAAGACGATGATTTCCATGTAGCCTCTGCCCACTGCGTTCAACGCTGTCACTTCAGATCAGCGCCCTGAAACGTGTAGAGAGTGTTCTGTAGTTTTATTCTGCGTTCTCACTGTGAACTTGAATGTCCTGTCTCCCAGTTGTTTTAGTCCTAAAGCTTCTATATATCTTCATCCAGAATGACAAAAAAAAAGCTTTAGGTGGAAACACACCTCATGCACACTAGTCACATTCTCACCAGGTCTTTTTCTGCTTTATACTCCTTATGAGAATTGTGCCGTTTCCTTCAATGTGGTGCTAACCTTCTATACCAGACTACTGTTGGTAGTTAAGTGTTTGTCTGTGTAACAGAATATCCCCTTCTTGAATGTGCTGCTGTCCTTTTACCGCCTCTCTGTTCAACCTCTGGAATAAAAGCTATCCCTTTGTGAAGCAACTTCTGCGTGTGGGTCCACTACTGTCTGTTGACTCCGTTTGTTTGTTGTGTGTGTAATCTTTACTTTTCTGCTTCCATGTAGAATGTAGTTGGTCACAAACGGGTCAAAACAGCTCGGAAAGTCAAACCTCTCTCCTATTAGATTGGATGAGAGTCTTAGTCACATGCGAGATAAACAGTAGTATCTGTTGTAGATACATGAAGTACATGTATGTGTTACATTTGGTGATTTACAAATCCATTGTTTTCTTTTTAACCATGAACATGGCGTCCATCTTTGAACATTGTGTTACTCATCTTCCACCCACTGTTTCTCCTTCCCTCTCTCTGTTCCTTGTATTCATGTCTGGTTAACAGGCATCAGCTGCCCAGACTTTCAGGCTGGTGGATCCAGTTCAGCGGGCTGGTCCAGAATGCCTTTCCCCGTCCGGCGTGTGGGGAGAGGGTGCCGGACTCTTACAATCACTCATCACCCCGCAGAGGCCCGCACAGAGGTTAGCTGACCTTGCTGGCTCACTTCACAGACAGCAATTTTTCCTCATTTCTTTTAGTACCAATTTTTTTCTACAATATATAAAACATACACTTGGTTTATGAAGTCTCACTGTAATGTCTCCATCTGTCACAGACTGCTAAAGACTTGGGGCCTGAACACATCCTTTCCTCCATCAAATTTAGCAAGTGAGTCCAATCTTGTCTATGTGTCTTGGATAGGGCTGTCAATCGATTCAAATATTTCGTCACGATTAATCGCACACTTTTATCTGTTCAAAATTTACCTTAAAGGGAGATTTGTCAAGTATTTAATAATCCAATATATACGCAATATAGTACGAAATATGCTTGCTTTATGCAAATTTATTATAACTGGAAATCAATTAACAACACAAAACAATAACAAATATTGTCCAGAGACCCTCACAGGTACTGCACTTAGCATAAAAAATATGCTCAAATCATATCGACTATGGTGACATATGACTATGACTTGCCCAAAACTGCATGGGATTATCATAAAATGGGGGAGACTCGTGGGTACCCATAGAACCCATTTTCATTCACTTATCTTGAGGTCAGAGGTCAAGGGACCCCTTTGAAAATGTCCATGCCAGTTTTTCCTCGCCACAATTTCACATAAGTTTGGAGCGTTATTTAACCTCTTTCCCGACAAGCTAGTATGACATCACTCTAGCTTTAAAACTGAGCCCGCTACAACCTTAAAATTGCAAGTTGCGTTAACGCGTTATTATTAATATCCATATGAAAAACAGTGCACAATAATGAAGGAAAGTATGATTAAAAAGGTTACACATTGTCATCATGGAACATTGTACATTATCCCTGCTATGATTCATCAATGAGTGGTGAAACATATTAACCCCCTCTGTTGCCCGCCCAGGTGTGAGCTGCAGCCACACATGAGTCGCATCCCCATCCGGAGGGCGGGGTCGACTGAAACGCCTCCTGCACAAGACAGTAAAACATCCCCTACCAGCATTAACCCCGTCTCTCCTGGAGATAAGGAGGAGTCAGCCACCATGAAGGTCTGGAAGCTGCTTAGACCTGGCCTCCATCGACACCTGTCTCTGTCAGGCATGTATACATACACACATACACATGTTGCTGTGCTATTGACTCTGTTTGGCCAAGAGACAGTTACCTGACTAATGATTGCATTCTTTCTAATAGCCAGGATTGTATAGAAATCTATGAGAAAATGAGCCTACTTCTCACTTGATTTATTACCTATTTATTACGGTGCCTACGTCCACTTCTTATACACTCTATGGTTTTACATGACCTTAAAGGAAAACTGTTACAATTGCATTTATTTGTAGATGACTACAGTGTTGATGCCCCAGAAAAAAAGTGTCTGTAACATAGCTTTGACTTTGACTTTGAGCTTTAGCCACGCTGGTGGGGTGGCACTATGGATGGCAATATCGGTCGGTATACCACTTTGGAACAGACTGAAATATCTCATCATCTACAGTATTGGATTGATTGCCATGATATTTTAAACAGACATTTCTGGTGCCCAGAGGGTGATCCTCTGACTTTTCATCTAACGCCAATAGCAAGTAAAAATGTTCACTTATCCAGTGAAATATTTCTACATCCACTTGATGGATTGGCACAGAATTGTGTTGGTCCCCACACGTTATGTCTTACTGACTTTAGTCATCCCTTATTTCTTCTAGTGCCACCATGACGTGGCCATTTTTAGCTCCGAGTGAAATATCTCAACTATGGAATGGATTACCATGGAGATTAGTACAGATACTCATGGCCCCCTCAGGATAACTTTTAATCACTTTCCCGAACAAATCTAGCGCCACCTTTGAGACAAAATGTGTCCAATACTTTGTTTTTTGACCAAAACATTCCCATCAGCCTCAGCTGTACTTTGTGTTTAGGGCTAATTAGCAGATGTTAGCATGCTGACATATTAAGCTAACATGGTGAACATGGTAAACATTATACCCTCTAAACATCATCATGCTAGCATAGTCATTGTGAGCATGTTAGCATACTGACGTTAGCATTTAACTCAAATCACCGCTTTCTCTTGACATTATTTGTAGAGTTTCCTCTTTCCAGTATGTAAACTGCATATATACCCAGTTAACATCCCTTTTATTTCACTGTACAGGTGTATCGGGGAGAGAGGGCGCCATGCAGCTGGCCTCTAAAGCACTAATGAAGAAAAGCCCAGACAGGAGTCTCCACTACAAAGCAAATACGATTATAGAAACCGCACACGAGAAGGATGAAACAGTGCAACAGGTGAAAACAGACAGACACACACACACACACACACACACACACACACACACACAGTGTGTCAAATAGCATTAATTTACACGACACACTGAGAGAAACAAATGCTTAACATGAACGAATCAAATGACTAAAACTTGACCGGGCTGTATGATGTTGTCTTCGAAGGTTGAGGAACCTCCAGTGATGCCTCTGCCTGAGAACATGTGTGAGACAGTGACGCTGTGTGGAGAAGCCTAGGAACTGCACAGAAGAGGAGGCACTCGTGTGTGTAAATGTCTGTATTTGCTTAGTGTGAGCCTAAACTACCATATCGTGACCAAAACCATTTCAAACTAGGAAACAGGAGGGGACATTGTCATCACAGGAGGATTATTTGGGGCATATCAAATGTGCAATACAACATTTCTAACATTGTTTATTCAGATTTTCCAGAGCACGCATGGTATTTTCAACCATGCTGCTCAACAAAGTCAGACCGTAGAGCTGTCCAGTTCAACCACTGAGAAGCTTTACTGGAGCAGCCGAAGGTTTAGTGCCTTGCTCAATGAAACCACAACAGTGGTTGAGGTAGGGGAGAGGTAAATCCTCCCCCATCCAAGTTTTCCAACTCATCAAGAATCCGTAGACTTGAAATATCCTTTAAAATTTCAGCTTCCATTATTGTACTTCACATATCTGTTTTTGTAATTTTAGTCCTTGCCTTCTGACATCCCCTCCCCCCAAAAGATGTTAACTGCACTCTGACCAACACTGTAATGCACTGGTAAGTTTTTTTTTTACAGTCAGCCACTTGCACTATTACAGTAAAGGGTTGATTTTTATTCAGACTGACAAGCACGGCAGCACCTTTATAACCTCCTTATTTCCATTGTGACTTTAGATACAAATGTGTGAGTGAAGTGTGTATTTAATGTAATTATTACAGAAGTTCTTTGTGTTTTGCATATAGTGCCTACAGAAGGTATTCAACCCCAATGGACATTTTCATGGTTTGTTTTACTGATTTAAGTAGGATTTTTGACACTGATCAACAGCAAAGAAACTGAAATATGAAATTGTAAAAGTGCTAAGTGCAAATATAAAACAATAATTAACTACACAAGTATTCAACCCCCTTTATTATAACATGAATACAATTTACACTGGTGCAGCCAGTTGAATTCTCATATTGAATGGAGATCACATGTGAGAGAGCCATATGTGACAAGTGATTTTAGGATAAATACATGTGTACCCGGAAGGTCCAGCTACTAGTTGGAAAGGACAATAACAAGGTTACTGAAAGAGTAATGTAATAAATAAAGTCCAAGACTCTGAATATCTCTTTGAGAAAAGTAAGGAGTTATTAAAATGGAGATCTCAAGTTTGAATGTCTGTGAAAAGGACCCTAGTTAAAGAGGACACCAAATCCCATGAAGCCTGGCGGTGGCTGCATCTGCTGCAGTCTACCACAGAACTTTGACTTAGGACATCTATTTTCCACATATACTTAAAGCCAGTTACATGTGTAGTTTAAAAGTAATACATTTTAAGTATTAAAACATGATACGGTCCAAAGGGTGGGTTAATACTTACACGCACTATATGTATTGAATATACTTTTCCCGTCATTCCTTTGGAGCTTTTTGCTCCACAACACACCAATATAGGAACCTGTACTTTATTTCTATATACTATATTCATATGATATAAATATTTTGTGTAAGGCAAACAGTTACAGGAAATAAATTACATGTAATAAGCATATCTTAAACCCAGTGACATATGGAGTGATTTTTTTTTTTACCAAATTACTTATACTGTGACTGATATAATACTGTGTTGGAACTTGAATCAAACTTGAAGTATAAATAAATGAACTTGAAAAAAATTCCCATTTTTTTTACATTTTGCAATATAATAACTCAATGTGAATGTATCTAGAGTGCATGCAGAATAACTTAAGGAATAAATGAAACATTAATGCAAATGGCATTCACACATTTTTATTAGAAAAAAACACTACTGTGCAATCTTACAAAGAAATTCATTTCTTGGGACTGGAAGTGGGGAATGTTGTTTCCTTGGTGGTGGCATTGAGTCCCATCTCACCTGTGGGGAGAAAAAGACTCACAGGTGTTAAACTGTGGAAAGAATAGTCCTCTTTGTTGCTGAATGTGCTTCCACTACTATCAAATAAGACTATTAGAGGTCACAAACAAGCACTTATGGTACCTCCCCATATTTACTGATGAAGTGTCAACTACTCAGCCATGTACTGAATTGGAAAGACTCGGCTACATCACCGTATGCCATGATGAACTTTAATTCTGTGTGTTATAGGTGTGTGGTCTAACCACAGAGGGACCTGACTTGTTCAAAGTCACAGTGGCAACCACTAAACAAAGATATCAAAGTACTGAACCATCTTAGATCTTTAACATAAATTGCACTCACCTCTCCGATCATATTGGGGGACTCTACTCCTGCTTCTTGGGGTTATTCACAGCAACGTAGTGATACAACACAACCAGCAGGAACAATGACACGCCTAGCATGTTGGCAAATATGGCCAGCTGCACGTCCGTCACCATTCTGTAAAGGATAAGGACACATATTAGTGCAAGTGTAAGAAAGCTGCTCAATCAGTTTTAAAATAAAAGTATGTTAGGCCTTTAGTCAAAAGCAGCTAAGGATTATACCAGTGTTTTGCATGCTTTACTATAAAGTCATGTTTACTTTGCATCATCCAAAAGTAAAACATATTTTGTTGTATATCTGAATCCATTTGTATGACCTTCCAGTCAGTTGTTCACATCCATTTAAGGGACTTTAAGCTATACACTTCACCATTTAATATTCATAATAGTAAGCCTCATGATCACATTTAAATCTCTGCAAGTAATTTATCATTTATTTTTGTAATTGAAAAAAGGCAACAAATGGCTGCCTGGAAAGTAGGAAAAATGCATTCAAAATCTAAAAAACAAGAAAATAAAAAAAGAATCTTTATAAAATGTTAAGCAGTGAGTTTTATATTATTTCATGTAAAGCATCTAAAACCACCGGCATAGTCCTGTATATTTGAAAACCTATAATCACATCTCTAATAGCTATAAGCTAACACCTGACAGGTAGAGACAACACCAGACACTTGCGTGCAGCTAGATTTTGTTTATGAATAGTTTGTATATGAATCCGAAATTAAAAAATAGTTATTGTAACAATCATCACTTTATCAGGGATAACATGGTTGCAAATCAATCTGCCAAATGGTCAATCTGGACCATCGATCTCTTTAACGTTAACCTAGCTATCGATAGCTAGCCGGCTAAACTAACTAGTAGTAGCAGCACAGGCTGAACTAACCAATATAAAGGAACGCTACATATGAAGCTGCAAAACAATTACAGAATCAAACCTACTGCAATTTAGTTTAACTAATGCTGTTACTTACATGATGCCTTAAAATTGGGGCTTTTTACTCTCAGTTCGAGCGATAATTCAGCTGCTCAGCATCAAGCAAATCTGTCTCTCTCACTTCCGGTTGGAGGGGAAAGCCACGTCACGTTTAAGAGCGTAGTAAATAAAAAAAGCTCAATTAACAGAAATAAAACCTAAATACGACACCTCAACAACCATTATTTGTATTCGTTTTCCAAAGTGATACTACGATTAATTAAAATAATGTAATTTTGGACCATTCGGACAGGATTTTATTCTGTTTTTTCTAATTTTTTTATCGCAATCCTCCAGGCCAGAGGGGGCGGTAGTGAGTCTACAGTCGGCTGGATGTTTGCGCTCCGTAGGAGTGGCTCAAATGTTTCGACATCATCACCTCACCCGGCGTGAAAGACAGCGGCCAAGCTAGATGGTACCTCGACTCGGCAGCTAACGTTTTGGGAGTTTGCATTTTCCAAAGGAAGAAGCTATCCATTTCTATCTCATTGTGTGGAGCCAGGCTGTTTACCACCATGGCTCTTTACGAATATGTCACTCAGGAGCAGCTTGCGGGCTTCGACAAATACAAGGTAGGATATTGTAACAGCCTGCTAGCAATTAGCCAAAGAGCCGACTGTGTGTGTGTGTGTGTGTGTGTTTAGCAGCTAGCTGTCACGACCTGCAGGGTAAAGAAGTGTGTGAAGGTAGCCGGAGTTAGCTTTGCTGGTCAATTCCCCCTAGAAAATAAAAGCGCGATTAGTTAGTTTGAACTACAGAATGATGTGTTCAGGTTCATTTTGGTGGTATCTTGTAACGTTACGCTGCTATGACCATAATGCTGTTTATTGTCCTTTTAATTGGACAGCTCTTAAGTTTGGAGTCAGAAAGTAAAGGCACCTTTGGAGCTGAGAAGTGTTTCCTTAATGTGTTGCGTGGTGTTTGAACACTCAACTCCAAATACAGGGGTTGACTTTATGCCTCTCGAAATATAAGCATTATACACCACGCTATTATTAGACTTGTAAATAAAACTAAATAAATTATGTTTAAATATTTAAAAGACATTTCTTCATGGTACTTAAAAAGTACTTTTTTTAATTTGAAAGTGACAACCGGAAGTGTCATCGTGTAGCCATATTTCGCTTGACATTAGCGCAAGTGTGCTAATAGTTAGCTAGCGACTCTGTGTCTTCGGCGGTGTTTGGCTCTGAAATAAAGCTTTCCTTTGTGTTTTCACACATTTCACGTCCGTCTCGTCTTAGTATAGAGGGCCAGTTTGCTTATATTGCAACCACAGAGGATAAAGTAAACCAAGTAGCTGCTGTAATGGATAAGTAAGTGGAAAAACACTCAACTCGAGCCAGTAACGTTACACTGATGGGAAACCACCGGAAATAAACTGGGACCGACAAGTGAAATCACTTTTCTAAGAATTCCAGCGACCACAAAACTGTGTTTTTCAAAATGTTTAAAACAGTAGCATCCTTTTATGCATGTCACACACATTTTAGTGTTCAGTTAATTCCCATAAAGAGGAGAATCAATGTGGCAGTACCGATACAATGAGCCTGTTGTCCTGTCACTGGTTATGGAAGACTGTAGAAAAAAGGAGTGGCAGTTATTAAAGGATGTAACAACACAAGGCAGTTTCAGTTTTGATAAGGGAGGTATAATTTGACACTATGTATTAGTTTATGATCGGTATTGCACACAATGTATCTCTGAAGTTTACACACAAGCAATATAAGCAATTCTGATATAAAGCTTTGTGCCATGTGTAAAGATTGTTAGTTTAGTTATACATAACAGCTACAATAGCATTTTTATGCACTCAGAATCCTCATTCAGTTAAATCTACATGTTTTGCAACAGTTCTTAGTTAGATTTCTTTGCATTTTCCTGGCTGTGTCCTTAAATGACATAAACATAGGTCATTCAGACTCTTCAATACAGCCTCCTTTGATTACTGTTGTGAAACTGCTTCCCTAAACTGTTAATCAAGCGAGAACTTTTTTTTTTTCCAATAATTGCTTTTTAAGTGGCTCACTCCATGTTTTGGCTACTGTGCCTTGAGCATCTGTGGGTTTGACACAGTATTTGTATGATAAAGGTGCACAGACGCAAGCATGCAAATGGAAAGCACATGAAAGCGAAGGATTGTACCACCGATCGCCCCGCTCTGTCTTTTCATGATGTCATCTATCTTCCTGCCTCTCACATCTTTTGTCACACTTATAACAAGAGACTGCCGCCTCCCTTGGAGTGACAGTATCTTTTATCTCTTTGTCTGCATGTATGTACTTTCATCTGTACAGTCGTGTTTGTACAAGATGAGAGTGCATTATAGTTACAGTGTATGTTTTTGCATATGTGGTGATGATTAATCACATTGGTTATCTTGTTGATTTCAGGAACACAGCCTTTTTGACACACTTTATCCACAGTGGACATTCTAAACGAATTGTTAGAGTATTGTCAAATGTCACGTACGTCTGCAATCTGTGATTTATTAATTTTGAAAAATCTCGATAATGGATTAGATGATTAATTGTTCAGACCCAGCGCAAGCTTGTGTACGTATGAGAAAGAGTGCTGTGTAGTTAATCTGTGTCCTTGGTTGGCTGTTGTACTATTACTGTTCAGTATATCTACAGTAAACACGTTTGATTAATTTGAATTCCAGAAAGTGTACTGCACTTGTGAGAACAGTGCAGTTAAAAATCACCTCTTGTAGACAACTGAAAATGCAGATCCCAGTCCCCCTTCTTAGTGAACTAGGAGTGAGAGGTAAATCTAAAAATTGAAATGAATCACAGAAAACAGCGCTACAAGAAGACTGACATCAGAGAGGCAGCATTTATTCTTAATTTGAAAGACTAGCATAAGAAAACACACAAAAAACAGCCTCATCTTAAATTGTATGAGCACCAGA
Organism: Sebastolobus alascanus; assembly: GCA_916701645.2. Classification (NCBI taxonomy): domain Eukaryota; kingdom Metazoa; phylum Chordata; class Actinopteri; order Perciformes; family Sebastidae; genus Sebastolobus; species Sebastolobus alascanus. Next base: position 6,150,403 of record CAKAOJ020000011.1, on the reverse strand, counting down.
CAGGATACATTACACTGTAGCACGCACACATTTTCGTCATGCCTGGATAAAGTAACCAAGACTGGGATCAGGTTTGTTTTGAACTGCATGATGACAGGCCACCAAAATTATCCAGTAAACATGTTGCACGTGTTTTTGTTTTTTTTTACAAGCCATAGTTTGCTTGCAATGAAATGAATCAAATATAACAACCAAAGAAATGTTTGTGTTTGATAATCACATCCTGACTGATTGAATTATGTCTCTTGTCTCTTGCAGTACAGCGCAGTGGACTCGAATCCCCTGTCTGTCTACGTCATGCACCCTTTCTGGAACTTTGTGGTGAAGGTGAGAAAGACCTCTTCAGGTGTGTGTGGGTGGGTGTGGGTGTGTGTGGGTGTGTGTGGGTGTGTGTGGGTGTGTGTGTGGGGGCATAAATCATTAATGAGGTTTCCAACCATCTGCTGTGTTACAGTAACAAGACGGCCTCATCCTTCTTTGTGTCAGAGCACATCAGTCTCCGATTGTAATAGTTTGTTCTGGTATTTGGAGATACTGTGAACTTTTGATTGAAGTCATGTACCTGATAAAATGCATGTGAGGGAGTCTTGGTTCCCACGCACTGACACTTTTATCTGCTTATCTTTATCAACACTTTACGTTAATCTCCGCTTGACTGCAAAAGAAAATTCCCATCCCTGTCCGAAAAGCATCTCTGCCCAACAGTTATGTAACTGTCCATAAAGTGTGACAACAATAATTACTGTCAAGTTATTTAATCAGTGTCAGTATTCTGATGAGAAGACTCTATTTATGAGCCAAGTGACATGTTAATTAACTGTCTCACTATCCTTTTGTCTCTTTCCCAACAGTTTCTACCAACATGGTTGGCTCCAAACCTCATTACATTCACAGGCTTTATGTTCCTTGTGTTGAATTTCCTTATGTTGGCCTTCTACGACGTTGACTTCACAGCCTCTGGTAGGTTCCTCTGTACTACTTCCTTTTTTCCCCTAGTTGACAAGTGCGTGCCTTAAGTTGTTCAGTTTATAAAACATGATATGCTAGTTGAAACCAACCCATCTGGCGACAAAGTGGCGAAAAAAACAGAGGCAAGCTTGGCGAGTTTGTTTATTAAAGGCAAAGTCCATCACTTGCTGACACATGAGTGCCTATGTTGGCTCAGGGTAATCACTCACCCATTGCATTCCTATAAACACACACACACACACACACTGAGCTACTACTGTTGTTAACATGTACAACAAGATCTCTAGATCATAAACAAAGACGGACGCACAACTCTGTAAAGATACTGTGCTCTATCAGTCTGTTGTCTCGTGTACTTTTTGCACACATAGGCACACAAATAAAATGCTTACACAGGCAGACATACTCTTAACCTCTAAAGTCACTACAAAGATTGGTCAAAATGTCCTCACAAGCTGGCAGGAAGTCAGTCCTTACAAGAATAGCTAAACCAAAATATGCACTCATGTTAATGGTTCACCTAAAAATATGCCCCTCAGCGGTTCTTATTCCATAGAGTTGTTGTGTGTCCCCTTCAATTTTTAGATGAGATAAGTTTTAATCAACCCCTTAGGAAATTTGAGCAAAGTGAGAACATTCTTTTGGCTAATCTATGGCTCTCTGTTTCTCTCTTGGTGGTGTGCTGCATATTTACATTATTTGTGTCTCAGCTGCAGGACATGAACACGTGCCTAGTTGGGTCTGGGTTGCTGCAGGGATCTTCAACTTCTTGGCCTATACACTCGGTGAGTCCTAACCCCTGCAACCTCGGTGTGTTGTTCCTCTCTGACTTTTGAGAGGCGCCGGGGCAAATTCTTCCTGATGGAATGTATTCTGTACAGTGACTCTCAAAAAATCTGTCAGACTATTCATAACCAGTATCATATGCCTTCTGCTAGAATAACCTGTGCCTGATATCCTGGAGGTTTGGATTTATTTAATTCTGTTTCATCACATTTCATTAGATAAACAAGACACTCTGTGTTGTGTGTTGAAATGTGATCGTTTATAAGGGACATACAATCCCGGGCCCTGTTTCAGAAAGCAGGTTTAACAAACTCTGACCTTAAATCTGAACTCTCGAGTTGACTGATCCTGAGATGGGAAATTCTGAGTTTTCGGGTTCCACAACAGCTGATTAGAGTCAGTTCAGTAGTAGGTTAAACCTGAACAAAAAAAGCCATCATCAATGGAGCTCTGATACCACGTTTCACCATGGCAACAGGTAAATAAGAGGCAGTGCCTCCATTTTAATCCAGTGGACTTAGAGATATTAATGCACGTATATGCTGACTGTGTACATTTACCTTTTAAGAAAAGTCACAGCAGGGAAAAGTGTCAATAACACAAATAAAGTTTTATTTTTTTATTTAAAATAAAAATTCACTTCCTAACTCCATTCTGCAGCTGCACCACGATCCTGCTCACTCAGAAATATTAAAATATAATCTCCAATATTATAGGAATTTTGTTCATCAGTGCAACCAATCACATCAGGAGTGAAAGAGCTCATTATTCATTGTGATTATGATTATTCTACGTGTCCAAGCTTCCTTACGATTTTTACTATTTAAACTGAGATTAGCCTACACATTATGTGCAATAAACATTTTAGCGGAACTGCTCTGACAGCTGTCTAAGTCACAGTGTTATGAAAACTTTGCAAAAAGGACATGCAGAGGTTTTATTCTGAGCTGAGGGTGACTTGATGCTGTGTAATATTTGAATGTGAAGGCAAAAACCTGAGTAACAAACTGATATCTTTAAATTCTTAGGCGAACCTCAGCTAATTAATGCACTTTGATACGGACTGAATGAATGCGGAAATATAGCAGCGGGTCTGTCTCTGTAAGAGGGAGGAGTTATGGGAAAATGGTAACTCGCCAAGAGTTTTAAGTTAGCTCTCTTTCTGGAACTGAAATTCTAGAGTTTCCCTCATCTCAGGTTTCTTTCTGAAACAGGACTCTGTAGTTTTTGTATTAGGTAAAAATCCCAACAGGAAGCCACATTATCAATCTGCAGGATTATCATTTGAATATACTGGCTCGCAATAAGATTTCATAGTGAAAAAAATACACCACATACATGAGTATAGTTGAGTTTAAAAAGATACAAGACATGTATGCGAGTATGTGATTTTAGTTGTATGAACTTCAAAGACATCCAGTCTATATCCAGTGTTATAGTAGTAGGTTTTGATGTAGTAATCATAATACTTTTCAACTCAAGATAAAAGATTCAGATGTGCTTTTTTAATGAATAACCGTGTGGTTGCCAAGCATTCAAAAAAAGACCACCTTAAGTGCGTCAGACAGGAAACAAAGTGGGACAAACAGGCCATAAAACATGGGAGGGAAAATGAATTAGATACACTCTGCCTTCTTTCAACAACTTTCCCTTGAGCAAGACATTTTTCAAGCTGTTAATGTGGAATATGATCACAGCATTCATAGCATCCTGAGACACTTCTAGCTGACCTTCAACATGGACAACTTGTGCCTGAGTGTCAGCAGAGTGGTTTACAGTTCACGTAAATCGAGCTCTACTGTTTAAAGCTGCACTAATCAATATTTGTTTGTATTGACAATGGATACGATGAATGTGTGTGATAAGGTGTGTAATGTGAAAGGGGTTGTTCGTGGCAGATATTTAGGTTGAGGTCTCAAGATCTCATTTAATGTAGTTCCAATTGTATGTAAAGTGGAGATCGTTGTGCTCCAGGTCAGGAATGAAAATGACTATTTGAGTTAATGGTTGAATGTTTGCCATTTGATGCGATCATCCGAGGCATATACAGTAAAGGAGATTGTAATTTGCAGTGTGACTGTGCCACACCCTTCTTACTCTACACCATAATCCTTTAAATTCATTAGTCACTTCAACAGAGCAATATTTACACAGCAAGGTGTTTGGACAGGTTTTGTTTTGACAAATTTCCAGACTATAATACCTCTCATCAGTAGGCACCCTTTGTTTTGTTTTTCCATGGAACATTGCGGGTTGGATCATGGCTTCACTTCGAAGTTCATAGGAATTATAATACAAGTGCCAGAGGGGTGAAATGAATTTGATCTTTTATGCTTTATGAATAGCTCGATCGCTGACAGTGTCACATAGATGCCTTCAAATTTTCCCCGGGCTGTTAGGCAGCCAAACAAATACAGATTTGTTTTACTGTCAAATTCCTTCTCCGTTTGTGTCTGTTTGTGTGTGGACATGTACTCTGTGAACCACACCAAAGTCGGTTTCAAATCTTGCTGACCATTTTGTGAACCATTAAAATAAAACAATGTGGCGTCTCTTATGAGGGTGTGTTTGCAGATCACTTCCATGTGTGGATGAAGTGAGCGTAGTCCAGATCTGTGACAGTGAATTCAGACTTTGTGGAAGAATTTTTGTACAGTTATGTGAGTGCGGGCAGCAGCTTTGGCTGAGTGGAAATGCGAGGCATGTAAAAAAAAATGTTGTATGTTTATGTGTTCCTATATAAATGTCCACAAACACGTACTGTAATGATCCGTGTCTTATTTTTTGTTATGTGCAGATGGTGTTGATGGCAAACAGGCTCGTCGCACAAACTCCTCCACGCCACTAGGGGAGCTGTTTGACCACGGCCTGGACAGTTGGGCCTGCATCTTCTTCGTGGCCACCGTCTACTCCATATTCGGGCGTGGGGAATGTGGCGTGGGCGTGGCCACACTATATTACATCCTGTGGGTGGTGCTGTTCTCATTCATTCTATCTCACTGGGAGAAATACAACACTGGCATCTTGTTTCTGCCGTGGGGATACGACATCAGCCAAGTGGTAAGGCCACACAGTGGTAAGCGACCGATCGTCACCTTTACTTACCAACCTTCTAATCACTTGATGTCTCGTGTCTCATCCCCCTTCCAGACAATCTCCCTCGTTTACTTGGTCACCGCCGTGGTCGGCGTGGAAACATGGTACCAGCCAATCCTGTGGCGCTTCCTCTATAGAGACTTTTTCTCCTTTATGATCATCGGTGAGTTGTGATTGTTGATTACTTTTCGATAATCCCAGTTTTGGGCAAAAACCATCCATTTTTTTGAATGCAGTTTAAATGTTATTTTTGCCTATTCTAAAAATTATATGTTTGAATATTTCTTCATACTGGGGTCCCTAAACAGTCTTGGCATTACATAAATTGGGTATCACTGTAAAGCTGAGACTCTTGTGGATTTAATGAGCAAAATTGTATTTACGTGTGATGATTTTAGTCCCCATAGTAGCCATTTCACTGTAGTGAGACCATTTTTTTGCAACTTGACCTCACCGTATAAAATGACCTGTGGTGACCTCTAGGATAATCACAGCCTCATGAAACTTTACAGCCATAAACTAGAGACCTAGAGCATTCAGAGGAGGGATGGCTTCCCTAGGTAGATTGACAATAAGGGGGTTTCTGAGCAGTTTACACAACAGAAGTGCTCACCATCCAATCGCCGAAAAATGCAATTCTTGCAGAAATCTCCAAATGTCAAAGTTTTTGATACCAAATCAAAACAGCTGGCCTGGCTCTGTGTTCATTAGTGATCAATTAATCAACCATTTATCAATTAATAATTTGGCTAAGTAACTAAATAATCAATTAACCATGAATCAATTAACAATTAGTTAATTGATTAATTGGTTAATTGATCACTAATGAACACAGAGCCAGGCCAGCTGTTTCCAACTCAAAAGAAACACCACCTACAATAATGAATATTTTTGATTACCAGCCTGTTCCTTCACTGTGACCTTACCCATGAGCCTCTACAACGTCCTGAAGTAAGTCAACTTTTCATTAGCGTTTTATTACATTGGAGTATTATTATTTCACACAGTACTCTGAACTCTTCACCCTCTGTGGTTTTGCAGAGGTCACCGCGGTAACACTCTGAAGCACAGCAGCCTGTACGAAGCCTTCCTGCCCTTCCTGTCTCCCGTCCTCCTCTTCCTCTTGTCCACCATTTGGGTGGTCTTCTCTCCAAACAACGTCCTCGAGCTGCAGCCCAGGATCTTCTACCTCATGGTGGGGACGGCCTTCGCTAATGTTACGGTGAGTGTCTGCTGATTTTTCACACACATCATTGCTCTTAATTGTTGTGCTTTCGACAACCACGCAAAACATAAATGCGTGTATTCAGGTGTTAATGTTTTATCTTTCAGTGTAACCTGATTGTGTGTCAGATGAGTAACACGCGTTGCCAGGCGCTGAGCTGGCTGTTGCTGCCCATGACGCCAGTGGTGTTGTTAGCGGTGACTGGGGTGGTCGCCAACGAGACCCTACTGCTGTATCTGTGGACAGCTGCTGTTATACTAGCACACATACACTACGGTGTTTCAGTGGTAAGAGCACACACACATACAGTACATCTGTTGAAATAAGTAAATAAAAAATGTCATGTCTGTACAGTAAATATGTAGCTACAGCTAGCAGCCGGTTAGCTTAGCATAAAGACTGGAAACAGGGGGAAAAGGCTAGCCTGGCTCTGTCAGAAGGTACTAAAATCCACCTACCACCTCCTCTAAAGCTCAGTAATTAACATTAACAGATACCTTGTTTGTTTAATTCAGTTCAAAGTAGAAAAGTGTCAATTTTACATTTTACAGGGGCGTATGTGCCAGACTATGGTTGCGTCCAAATTTCCATATTAACATGCTATTTAGTACGCTAAAAAAGTGTGAGATTTTTTTAGTATATCCAAAACCTTAGTATGAAACCAATAGTATGCGAATTGCATACTATTTCTGGTGAAATATTACATTATGCAACACGGGACACTACAGCGGCATAAATATCCCACAATGCAATGCGGTAGTGACGACGAAGTTCATAACAGACGTTGACGACAGCTCTGTAACATCAATAACGCTTCAATTTAACTGTACGTATAAGATTTCACTTTGCTAGGCGTAATATATATTTGAATTAATTACCACTTTGATTCTCACAAACCGGCAAGGAGGCTCTCAGGAAGTGACTACATAAATTACTGCTCAGTGCGTCCGACAAGATGCATACTACTGTTTAGACACACAAAAGTATTTTGAACAATAGTACACATTTGGGGATGTACTGCATAGTATGCGATTTCGGACGAAGCCTGTGCTCTGAGTAGTAACTGGAGTCTCCCCTGGTTGCCTGGCGACTGGTCCCGGCCAGAAATAGTCTGGCACATAACCTCCCATGTAACAACAAATTAAATTTAGCGTGTTGCTTAGAGAACTTTTGTTACCTGGACAGAGCCAGGACAGCTATTTCCCAATTTCCAATCTTTGTGCTAAGCTAAGCTAACCGGCTGCTAGCTGTAGCCTTGTATTTAACAGACAGATACGTCAGTGGTATCAATCTTCTCAGTTAACTCTCTAGCATCTTAACTCCACCAGAAAGTGAAAAACAGTGTGCTAAATGTCAAACATGCAAAACATTTACAGTACAAAAAACTGAATGTGGCTTAATGTAAAACTGCAGAGTTTTGTTTTTTTTTGGCTTTCTTAACTTTGAGATAAAAGACAGACTTGAAACTAAATGTTGAAAATTATACTTTTTTTATTATATTATATATATATATATTATATATTATATTATATATATTTTATAAAAAAAATAAACACAATATATACAGTATATATATTATATATATATATACTGTATATATTGTGTTTATTTTTTTTATTGAATCCACACACGAATAAGGTACAAAATAATGTTATTTTCCATTGCTAGGTACAACAGCTCAGCAACCACTTCAACATCTTGGCCTTCTCCCTGAAGAAGACCAACAGTGACTGACAGGAGGAGGAACGAATCGGCTTGAAGGAAGCGGAGGTTTAAGCTCCTCGGCTTTTCGACACTTCACTCTCATCACCACGGAAACCGCAACCCCTCCCCTCCATCCATGAGGACAAAGCAAGTGGAATGGACTGTGTTTCCACTGTCCCTAGACACACATACACACACATTCCCAACCAACCAACCAAACTCTGGTCTCTGCGATGGGGCGGGCCCAGGGGCTCTGGCTTCCGTCATTGGTGATTGGCTAACTTGGTTGAGCCAACGAGGTGCAATTGTTTCCTACGGAAATGTGCTCCAGTCATGAGGACAGGAGCCAAGCAAACACACACCTACATGTACATACATTATTCTGCTTTCGTGCAGATAATTTCTATCTCGTGGCAGGTATTTCAAATACAAACCCAGCCACACACACACACACACACACACACACACACACAGTTGCACTCACATAGTATTATGAATGTATAATATGCCTTCGGGAAACGCCATTTAAGTTTAATTATATTAACAGGAATGCCTCAAGTAGTGTTATTTCAAACCTGACTGAACCTCTAAATTGTGGCCATCCACAGCTGTGTCCAGAGTTTAAAGGTTCGGTCATCTTTTTTTTTTTATCACGGGATGATTTTCAGTTGGAAATCCCAGTGATATATGTTAATAGCTATATATATATATATATATATACTATATGTGTTAAGGGGTTTGGGGCATTTTATTTTCAAACTGAAATGAAACTGATTACTCCTGTACAACATTGTATAAATTTCTCTAATTAATTCCACATCCTGCTCTGTGATGACGGTTGTCATGAGTAAACAGAGTTGGATTCTGACTAACAAATGACCAGGGTGACCTCTGACCTTTTGAACTCTGCTAACCTTCAACTTGGACCTCTGACAGAGCACTGGCCTCCCGGCTCTCCCTACCTTCTGAGGTGTCGTGTCTTCATGCTGATTCGTTCCGTTATTTTTTTTTTTTTTTAACATTTTTTATATACGTACATATATATTTGGTAGTATTTTTGTTAATCTGTCGCCACGGCAATGGTTTGTGGTTTAGTTGCGCAGCGCTTGAATGAAGAGTGCGTTCAAAAGCCGGTAACGGAGCGGACTCACTCTGAGGGAACAAGCCGGCGCACAGGACACCGCAAACGCCGCAACACCGCCTGGCGTCACACCGCTCGCACAGATATTATCACACCTTTTATACTGTCTGTCGGATAACTTGTGGATTGTTGCGGTTTTTCTTTTTTCAATCTGTTAAACACTGTTTCTCTGCGTGATTCAGATCATGTTTCCATGGTGAAATTGCATATTCAGTACTGGACTGGACTTGGTTTCTCGTCAAACTGGTTTTCACTGCCGGGCCACATCTGATTTGATAGGGCTTACTGTTCATCCAACATGGACTGTTTTGTCTGTAGTTCAAAGGAAATACATTCTTTTGTGTGTAACCTGACCTTTTGGAATCCCTTTGGTTGAAAAGTGACTCGTCTCGTCTGTCTGCAAGGACTTTCCCAGATCTTCAGTATCTGTTGACATAGGACAGTAAATGATCAATGTGGAGCAAAGACTTAAGGAATGAAGGGCTCCACCAGTCTGTCTTCTTCACAACTATTTTTAAACTGTGGATCTCAACCAAACTAAATTTTAGCCCATCTGCTGGGGCTCTTGTTTACATGTCATGCCCTTACCTGTCAAAACAGGTGGATCCAGTCAGCTAAAAACATTGGTCCAATGTCTGGAGGCCTGCACTACGAAGCGAGTTCAACATTCTCGGGGTATCTTCTCGTTATCTGGCTTAACTAACCCAAACAAAGACGATCCCCCTAAGCGGTCCTACGACGGTGGCTATCGACTTGGTAAATCAACCCTGGGTTTCTCTATCTGGCTATGAGCGGGTTGACATAAAGGGGCGGTGTTTGCAGCATATGACCAATCACAGACATGGACAAGTCTACTGTCAGCAGAGCGCCACATTTTACAAAGGAAGCGCAAACTATAATATTAGACAAATACGAAGAAGTTAAACACATAATCCAGACTAAAAGGAACACAGTTGAAGCTGCCAGATTTAGGAAGTAGCTGGCAAAAAAAAAAAAGCCTATATGTGAATACGTAAATTAACAGACTAATTAATTTAGGAATACTCAAAAGTCAGATATAGTCGTCTAGATGGGGCAGGGATGGCATATTATAAAAAGCATTCAGGGCAAAATGGTTGATTAGATTACAAATCATTATGCCCATTGGTAATTATGTGGCGTGTATGACTATTTCAGCCTTCTTTCAGCTGCGTCCCCGACTCCGGCGGTGTGAGACGGACTTGGGAGCAAATATGAAAAATAAATATAAAAACATAATTCAAAGCGGTAAGCACCCACAGCATACAGCCAGCTGTCCTTTCTGCATTTGTCAGTTTAAAGGGTGTTGCTTTTAGCCTGGTTTCGTATTTGTGTAACATTATCATACGATCTGCACACCGAGCTCGTTTGGTCAGTAGGCGGTGCTTTTATACTATTCGATCTCTTATCTCGAACATGCTCCAGAGCAGGATATGTGTTCAGCATACGTTACCATGGCGCTACCCCGGTAAGAAGTAAACCACCACCGTAGGACTGAAAACTCTCGGTTAACCCTGAAGTTACCTCGATAGCCCCAAAGCCTGCTTCGTAGTACAGGCCTTGGGTCTCAGTGATTATGAAGGAAAAGTGTTAAAATGAATTACAATAACAACAGTTGGGAAAGCCTTCTACTTACCTTGTGAACGGCAAGTACAAGTCTGTCTGTTAGAATGTGACGTCACAATAATAATCATCTCATATACAGTAAAAGTGCAACGATAATTTATGATTAAACGGTACAAGGAATGATACACTGGGGATGAAAAATATAAAAATGTGCCTCTAGCTTAATTTGACTTTTTAACCACTTCCAGAAGTTTTGTACATAAACTGTTATTGGCCAACACTGGACATTTACACCGCAGCCACGGCCTTGTAGTGTCCCTATAGTGCTATCATGACTGGGAAAAACAATGTAAAATCCAACTCTACTGCCATAAATACCCAGTAAAGTAGCCAATGTTGGTTTGCAGCACCTCTGCACTGCAACTTGGGAATGCTTGCTTGCAGTCATAAGCATATAATTATAGTTAAAATTTTATTTTCCCCACATCTGTGACTTTGGAGATTGTAGATTGTAGTGACGTGAAAACAACTGTGACTGAGATTTCGGCACCAGAACAGTAAACTGTTTTTCTGGTGGGTACATGCACTGACTGGGTATGTGCAGATCCATGTGTACAAGTCTGTTAATGTATGGGTGTATACTCTGTATGTGTGGATATCTGTGTAAATACTTATATTATTTCTTCGTTTTAATTTAATTTTTCCAAAGTACAAATGGAATTGTTATGCGGTAGGCCGATTTATCCGCACTAAACCCTACAAAGCCACAAAACTATCTCGGTAGCAGTTCCTAAATCATTTAACAATTCTCATCTCTGCTGCCCTATAATGGCTGATTTAGCTCTAGTGTTTTCTGTTTGGAGAGGGGACGGGCTCTGGGTGTGTAGACCTCCACCCCAGGCTGCAAAACAATACAAACAATGCTGAATGCAACAATGGATTTCATATCATATTAATAGGAAAATGTTAGCTGGGTGAGAAAATGTGTTCCATTGAACAAAACGAAGAAAAATCAGGCAGCAGAAATAGAAGAACAAAGCATAGAACAAGTGAAATTCTCATCCAGCTGACAGGTGCATTTATCAGTTTATTTTGGATAAAATTAAAAATTTTGTGAGCTAATTTTCTGGGCATTTTTTGTAGTGTGCTCCTCAGCTTCACTTTCTAGGAAAACAGTCTTAATCCCCCCTGGATCAATGAACCAACCTGTTCAAATTGTGACTAAGTTGTTGTTGGCTTCGGTGTGGCTACTTGTGATGTTGTATTTAACCAGTGAAGGAGAGGACGGTCCAGAAACAAATAAAAGTGAATTTTGTTTAACCACTTTACTGTGTTGTAGCCAGAAACTTGAACTTTTATGGTAGTTTAATAAGGTTCAGTAAATCTAAAGTTCCTTTGATATCCACTAGGGACCAGCAGAGAGCAGCTTTGGGCCTTATGTACTCAGTGATTTGACTGGTGCAGTAAAGCATTTACATCTCATGTAGTTCTATTTCTTCACTGTAAACATCACCTGTGCCATGTATGCTTGCATACAGGCCATGGCCTCTAGTCCTTGTTTCTCCAGAGACTGTTCTGTAATTAGGTAGTAGGCACCAATGAGATTTCACTTGTTTCCATTGCTTACACACGTTTCTTTCATAAAGTTTGCAACTGCACTAACATGCTTCCCCAAAATACGCACCTTAAACCTCACACAAACCTACTCGAAAGAAGCACTGGTATCAATACACACCTCCCAGAAACTTGACACATCAAAATCAATTACTTCTTTTCCCGCACACCCCACAACCTAACACACTTACACCGCCCTTTTGAAGCACACGTAGCAAGCACGTAATCATTTTTAAACTTTTATACCACCCAGAATTGATTTAATCTCATTTTATTTATCTATTCATTTAAGCTTCTTTATGGCTATCACCTTTTTACACATTAACATCAGAGGAATAAGGAAAAAACAAAAGTGAACTGAAACAAATTTTAACTGAAAAACAGGTCACAGTAGCCTCCATCAACAAAACCCTACCCCCGAAAAAGAACACCTTCTAAGAAGGATGGTTTTAATATCTTAAGAAAAGAACGGCCATGGGGGCGGAGTGGCACTTCTAATCAAACAGGGCATAGAATTACAGGGAAACCCTTTTTAAACCTCACACAAGCAGAACTCGCAAATAATGAGTACATGGCTATCACACTGTTTTTAAATGTGTCCACCGCTCTTCTCATTTCATCAATATATTGTCCCCCTGGAATATAGCCGTCTGAAAAACCCATCAAGACCATCACCAATAACAACAGAAATGTGCTCACACTGGAAGATTTTAATGCCAAGCACAAGGATTTTAACGGCAATACTACAAACGAATGCCCTTTGTCAACCAACCCCCACTCAAAGTAGGGCTGCACGATTATGGCCAAAATGATAATCATGATTAGTTTTGATCAATTTTGAGATCACCATTATTTATAGATTTTAGGGACAAAATATTTTTATTGCAATTTCACATTTAAATAAACAGAGCGCGTGTTGCATGTTGTGCTACATTTCAACTGTCAAAAGCCAACTAAATGTTATCCTTATACTTTGTTATTGTCATCTATAGTGGTTACAGAATTCCAATGATTAGGAAATACATGATTGTATTTGTATTTAAATATTTGCTTTGATTAAAAAAATATTTGCATTAGTAGTTCTAATGATGAATGCTTAGAGCTAGTGTTTAGGAATTTAAACAGGTCATACTTCCCTCTCTATTATATATTTTATATTGTTTAATATCTCCTGTATTCTTTTGAGTTTCTCACCATTTTACAAGATTGCATTTGAACGCATCATGGTAGCGTTATAATTTACCATCACCCAATACTCATTTTGCTGAGTAGAGCTTCAATGCATAATGTAACTCAATCGAACCTCTGTTACTGTCGGCAGACAAGCAGGTCACTGTGATTACTCTGAGCAGCATCGTGGGAATGACTTACAATATATTAAAGTGGCAGCAGGCAACAATTTTTGGGCATAATTTTGCAAAAATTCCATAATAACCTTTCAGCATTATGTAATTCAAGTGGTCTGAGAGAAAACTAGACTTCTGCTCCTCATCATTGCTCTGTTTTCAGGCTTTAGAAAAATCTAGCCTGTGACGGCAGATTTTGACCAATCGCAGGTCATTTCAGAGAGAGAGAGCATTCCTATTGGCTATGGTCCGGTCATGTGACCAGAACTTGGCTTCCTTCAACAGATCACTCATTTTACAGCTAAACAGTACACTACAAGATGATTCTGAGAACATTTGAGGCGAGAAATAGGCATTACAGTAACAGAATATTGATTCATATTTGATCAGCGCTGCCTAGTTTGACCATTTGGTCGGAGTTTGCGAGTGTTTGACAGCCGGCTCTCATAGACGGCAGCTGGACATTTGCGCCAATCTCGCATGCTGCAGCTTTAAGTGTCTGATTAAGTTAGTTGTTCCTCCACGGCTTGTTTTGGACTTACAGTTGTGACAGATTGCAGCTTTATGTCTTCTTCACTCACACTGAAGAACTTCCACACCGACAACATGTGTGTGTGTGTGACGTCACTGACTGTGCCGCTGAGTGCAGACGTCAAACCGTAATGTGACCGGGAAAAGAATTGGATATATGAGACTGCTGAAAACCTGCTGGCTTCAATCGGCACTCGAAGTGTTTGATTTATGCAGCGGTGTTCACTGTGAGCGGAGCACGCATCTTAAACGTCAATATCGCAGTCAATCATGTTCATTTAATTGTGGGAAGCCAAAATCGTGATCGCGATTAATATTCGATTAATTGTGCAGCCCTAACACAAAGAAATATTGGACACCGCAAACCTTAGTATCCTCAATAATGACGAACCTACACACATCCACTCTGCCAACTCCACCATAGACATACTGGACCTGGCCCTCTCATCACCAGTCCTCTCAGCCACAATCCACAACTCCAACGTGAGCCACGACATCAGCAGCGACCACCTCCCCACCCTTGTTACTTTCTCCCTCACACTCCAGTACATGCCACAACCACCACGGTACAAAAAAACAAACTGGGAAACCTACAGGAAGCACATTGTCAAACAAACTACGGACATCACTCAGATCCCACAAGACCACCACTCACTAGAACACTTGGCCACACATATTGGATCTATACTCACCCAGGCACGTGACACATGCATCCGACTTCACACCACTTCCAAACTGCTGCAACAGCTCCAACGCCACGTCCTGCACATGATCAAAAGAAAAAGAAAATTATAGAGAAACTACTTTAAATCAGGACTGTCAATCGATTGAAATATTTAATCGCATGATTGTCCATAGTCCAAATTAATCACACACTTTTTATCTGTTCAAAATGTACCTTAAAGAGAGATTTGTCAAGTATTTAATACTCTTATCAACATGGGAGTGGGCAAATATGTTGCTTTATGCAAATGTATGTATATATTTATTATTGGAAATCAAATAACAACACAAAACAATGACAAATATTGTCCAGAATTGACTATGACTTGCCCCAAACTGCATGTGATTATCATAAAGTGGGCATGTCTGTAAAGGGGAGACTCGTGGGTACCCATAGAACCCATTTTCATTCACATATCTTGAGGTCAGAGGTCAAGAGACCCCTTTGAAAATGGCCATGAAAGTTTTTCCTCGCCAAAATTTTGCGTATCTTTGGAACTTTTAAACTGAGTTCGCTACAACCTCAAAATCACAAGTTGCGTTAATGCGTTAAAGAAATTAGTAGCGTTAAAACAAATTTGAGTTAACACGTTATTATCATGTTAACTTTGACAGTCCTACTTCAAATGCAGATCATCGGACACAAAAGCAGAAATAAACCAGCTCCATAAACAAATCAGACAACAACTCACTCTGCGCTCACAAGAGACTACAGATCCAACCCACACAGTTACTGGCAGAAAATAAAAAAACATGAATGGTGCACAAAAGAAAAACAATATACCGACTCTCATACATCAAGGCAAAATCATTGAAAGTACCCAAGAAAAAGCAACCCTATTCAGAAATCACCTCCAAAACACTCACTCCTGTCCCTCAGATCCACACTTTGACCACAAATGGAAGAAAACTGTCGACATGGCCACAACAAATCCTTCCCCGTCACTCACCTCAGCAGATCACCATCAACTGACACAACCAATCACTCCCCAATAGATCAAAGCTCACCTGAAAAACTGAAAATAAATGTGGAGAAGACAACATAGACACCACCCTGATCAAGCAAGCACCAGAAACCTACTTCAACCTGCTTTCCCTCCTCTTCACCACCTGCCTCACCACCGGTGTAGTGACAAAAGTCCTATACTTTTAGATGCTACTGGCTGCTGATTGGTGAGTGTTGTTTAGACGACATACAGTTTTCCAATACTTTATAACATGGCGTGGACTTACCCATCATGTCCATCCGTGTCCGTCACTTCTAATTAGTTTTAATCTCTTGGTTGAGAAAAAACAGCACACAATGTCGTTTGATACACACAAGATAACCTACGATCTCATACAAAACACAATAGAGCACAAAGAGAGCACAATGTCCTAAGCACAGTCAAAAACTGTTTGCTTCCCCTAATCAGCCGCGCCTGTATTAGCTACCTGAGGCCAGCAGCTGCCTGCAGCATACATCCCCCTAGGGTTTGGAGGCACATTACACCTTACAAAATAAAATACATGGCTCCTACAACCGGTCACTTCCCCTTGCCCTGGAAAACAGCCATTCTCACAATGATTCATAAACCGGGCAAAGATCCAAATCATCCCACCAGCTACAGACCCATCAGCCTCCTCAGCCACATCGGTAAACTGTTTGAACGCACCATCACTGCACATGTCACACAACACGACGAAAACATGGGACTCCTGGGCATTCACCAAGCTGGCTTCCGCAAAAACAGATTCACAACCGATAACATCCTCGGGCTATCAGAAGCATTACCAAAGCTTCACAACGGAATTACTATACAGAATACAAGACCAAAAACTAGGGCTGTTAATCGATTAAAATATTTAATCGCGATTAATTGCATGATTTTCCATAGTTAATCGTGATTAATCACACATTTCTTTTGTTTTTCTTAATCTGTTCAAAATGTACCTTAAAGGGAGATTTGTCAAATATTTAATACTCTTATCAACAAGGGAATGGTCAAATATGCTTACTTTTGGAAATCAATTAACAACACAAAACAATGACAAATATTGTCCAGAAACCCTCACAGGTACTGCATTTAGCATATTAAAATATGCTCAAATCATAACATGGTAAACTGCAGCCCAACAGGCAACAACAGCTGTCAGTGTGTCAGTGTGCTGACTTGACTATGACTTGCCCCAAACTGCATGTGATTATCATAAAGTGGGCATGTCTGTAAAGGGGAGACTCGTGGGTACCCATAGAACCCATTTTCATTCACATATCTTGAGGTCAGAGGTCAAGGGACCCCTTTGAAAATGGCCATGCCAGTTTTTCCTCGCCAAAATTTAGGGAAAGTTTGGAGCGTTATTTAGTGTCTTTCTCTACAAGCTAGTATGACATTGTTGGTACCAATGGATTCCTTAGGTTCTAGTAACACACACACATATATATATATATATATATATACAAAGTTAAAATTGTTATGTTTTGAGAAATATGTTTTTATTTTTATGGGTAAAACCTAACATTTTGCAGTGAAAGTGCAACGGATAAAATGGGTTAAATGAAGCGGTTGTAGAGATGAGCCACAAGAGGTAGCCTACGTATTTCAAGAATTGTACACGAGTGTAAGCAATAGAGAATAACTTTGCACTACTCTGCACTACACAGAGCCTTCAGCAGATGGGGTTGCAGAACAACGCATGCTGTAGATGATTTTCTGCTGATGGTTGCAGCAGTGGAGGAGAATGATGACAGTATTGTTTATGCACATGTTTCCCTCTAACAGGAGTTTCACAGGTAAAACAACATTTGTCATTTTTATGGTCTTGTAGTGTGAACAACATGTGTGCTGAACTCGACACCTCTGACTCAGGTGGCTCTGCTTTCTATTGCAGACTTCATTAGTAATTGATTGTCTCCTCGCCCGCAAGTTTGTCTGGCAGCAAAAGCTTGTGCGCGTGTTGTTTTGATCATCTTTGCTCACAGCAACTCTTAAAACCCACAGGGAGCAGAGGCAAGTGAGTGAATGAAAACTTTCAAACAGAGAAATTAGAAATCCTCAAGTAATCTTTAAGATAAACTGCCAGAAAACTTCAAAAGAAAAAAACTATGTAGCTTGTATATCAATGTGTCAGTTATGTTTGAACGTGGAGGCCCAGCACGTCCGTCTC
This sequence comes from Sebastolobus alascanus, assembly GCA_916701645.2. NCBI lineage: Eukaryota > Metazoa > Chordata > Actinopteri > Perciformes > Sebastidae > Sebastolobus > Sebastolobus alascanus. The sequence goes on along the minus strand of CAKAOJ020000011.1, from coordinate 6,132,537 downwards.
GGAACGGCCCTCTATTGTGAATGTGTAGGTGCCGAGTTCTGCCTGTCAAAACAGCTGGCAGCCGATCAGGATGGTCGCTTATCTTGACGGGATCTTTTTCATCCAGAAATATGACTCTCATCGAGCAATGATTCATTCAAACACTGTGCTGTGAGCAAGCCAGAGGTTCGCTCGTGCATTAACTATGTGATCCAACTCATTGTTTGGGAACAGCCAGATGCAGCGGGGTTCAACATGTTTTCATTGACTTAAGATCATCATACAATATACTGAATTAAATGTAGAGGAGGAGTTTTTTTTTAGCAGATCTGATAAAACATTTCTGTTTCTCTCATTCCACTGTTCTGTCCAGCATTAAAAGGGACATTACTTGAATTGATGGTCAGACAAGTTTCATACTGTAGAGGAATTTGGAATTTGCATCTTCCAAGAAAGAAAAAGTACCATAAAGTCTATAGAAACGACTCCGGTTGTTTATGAATTATTAGTAGAGCTGTCAAAGTTAACGCGATAACAGGTTAACGCAAATTTGTTTTAACACCACTAATTTCTTTAACGCATTAGCGCAACTTGCAATTTTTAGGTGGTAGTGGGCCCAGTTTTAAAGCTAGAGTGAAGATACTGGTGTCATATGAAACTAGAAAACCTAAGAAATCCATTGATACCAACCATGTCATGCCATGTCTTGACGAGAAGGAGGCTAAATAACGCTCCAAATCTGCGCTAAATTTTGGCCAGGAAAAACCGTCATGGCCATTTTCAAAGGGGTCCCCTTGACCTCTGACCTCAAGATATGTGAATGAAAATGGGTTCTATGGGTACCCACGAGTCTCCTCTTTACAGACATGCCCACTTTATGATAATCACATGTAGTTTGGGGCAAGTCATATTCAAGTCAGCACACTGACAGCTGTTGTTGCCTGTTGGGCTTGAGTTTGCCATGTTATGATTTGAGCAAATTTTTTACGCTAAATGCAGTACCTGTGAGGGTTTCTGGACAATATTTGTCATTGTTTAGTGTTGTTGATTGATTTCCAGTAATAACTATTAGCATAAAGCAAGCATATTTGCCCACTCCCATGTTGATAAGTTGTTGACAAATCTCCCTTTAAGGTATATTTTGAACAGATAAAAAAATTTGCAATTAATTGCGATTAAATATGAACAATCATGCAATTAATCACAATTAAATATTTTATTCTATTGACACACAAGTGTTGGACTTACTCCAGTCAGAAGAATCAAAACTAGACTTTGGCAACCCCCAGTGGTAAAAAGACACTGCGAAGGACAGCAATGCATGCCATGATGAATGAGATTTACAACTTTTAGGACCTAATGACTTAAATAAGGGCTATTCAAGTGTTCGTACTGGGAAATTGATTTACCTTAAAAAAAAAAAAAATATCCGCTGATTTATGGACATCTCTATCTTAATGTAAGTCTATCGGAAAGAGTCTTTTTGGGCACAATGGCATCATGTGACCGACACAGAAGTTGTAGTACCGCCGTTTGGCCACTACGAAAATTTGCTTCATAGCCCGGCGCTCTTCTGGGGGGCTTGCCTTCATCAGGTTATTTTGAAAAAAGTAACCTGATGATGGTCTGTGTACCGAAACGTTGTTACAATTAAAATCCTCTGACTGCAAGTGAAGAGGAAAGTGTGCGGGAGTCCTTTTAGTCTATATTGTCAACCTGAGGTCTTCTCCAACGCACCTGTCGACCTACAGGTTGAAAACTTTGAGGGGCTTAACAGAAAAAGTAGCTTTAACTCCCGAGATAAACGCTCCTGTTTTCTGATAAGCTAACTTCTTTTTGAGTGTCAGCCTGCCGTGAAGGTTGAGCTCTTGTGTTGAAATTAAAGGCAGTTCCCATGTGTTGAGGTTAAGGGCAGTTCCTATGTGTTGAGGTTAAAGTGACACAGTGTCCCTCTGGTCAGGGCGTCTTTTAGTGAATTAGCTGGTGTTGATCCTGAACTGACAGTTAATCAGAGGTGGCATCAATTAAACAGTGTTCGGCTCGGGTTGCTGCTCTGCGGCGCTGGACGTTTTGTGCGCCACTGACCCCCGTGACTCATACACACACGCCGTCGTGGCGAGCAGCCGCAGCCTAGTTAACCATCGCGCCACCCTGTACTGCTCCCCCTACGACGTGAGACTCAATTATGGATGACCATCATTAGAAACTAGACACGCCGGAACACAGGCAAGCCCAGACTGACACACACACACACACACACACACACACACACACAAACACTGTGATGGGCACAGCGATTATTCTAAGAGACACCCAAGACTATTGAAGTGCTAATGGAGTAACACCATCCATTTCATTCCATAACCAATGCACCTGTAACCCCTGTGGCCTCCAGGTGACCACCAGTATGCATTTTCCACATCAGTATTATTAGCAAATTAAAATATTACATTATTAAATTATTTAAATATTTATTTATGATATTACCCCAATCTAATTACATTTCATGGCAAAAATAAGTATTTGTCAGGAAACCGAGTTGTGGTTTATCATACAATGACTACATGGTAGCTATTCTTATCCATTGTACCTGGAAGTTGACATTGGGGGCAGCTGCATTCACTCTTTTGTCTCAGATCGTAATCCTGCATTTGTTCTATGAAAAAGCAAACACAAAGGACACATCTCTCATCAGTCATTAACACAGGGATTGAGCTGCAATACATCAAATGATGGCACAGACGGTCATGCATCCACAATGTACAGACACACGCACGCACGCACGCACGCACGCACGCACGCACGCACGCACGCACGCACGCACGCACGCACGCACGCACGCACGCACGCACGCACGCACGCACGCACGCACGCACACACACACACACACACACACACACACACACACACACACACACACACACACACACACACACACACACACACACACACTCAGCGCTGCTACAACACAGGACACATGTACGATTACTGCGTTTACAACTGACTAAACAAACCGCTCCACAGTTTGATTTAAACGGACTAAATGTTGATTTGTGAAAGCGTCCTAAAATAATTATACAATAAGAAGTTCAATAAAAATGGAAAACCACATTTTATATTTAATATTTCTATTTTCAATACAATTGTTAAGTGTCGAAAACTGTAAACTGCCGCAACAAAAGCCTTTTTTTCTACAAAAAATGTTTTGCGCTGGTTAGGGAGTACATTGCTGAGAAAAATAATTCAAATGGGGTACATGATTAAAAAGTGTTTGAGATGAGAAAAATGTTATAATAAAGTCATATATTGTATGTCTCAAAAAATGTCATAGAAAAGTCATAGTATAGTATGTTACAAAAAGTCAATAAAAGTTGTAAAAAAAATCATAATATAGTATGTCACAAAAATGTCATTAAAATGTCAAAGTATAGTATGTCACACAAAAGGTACAGAAAAGTTATAGTGTAGTATGCCAATGAAAATGTAATTTAAAAAGGCAGTTATATAATATGCTATAAAAATGTCATCAAAAAAGTCATAGTACAGTATGTAAAAAAATTGTCAATAAAGTTATAGGATAGTATGTCACAATAAAGTCATAAAAGGTCAGAGTATAGCATGTTATAACAAAAAGTCATAGTATAGTATGACATAAAAATATATAATTAAAAAGTCATAGTATAGACATTTCTTATGACATATTATATATGTATATGACATACTGTAATATCACTTTTTTATGACTTTAGATAGAACTTTATTGATCCCGAAGGAAATTTAGGCATTTATAACATACTATGAATTTTTTTGACATTTTCATGAAATATTATACTATGACTTTATGACATTTTTTTATAACATACTATGAATTTTTTTTTTACTATGGCTTTTTAAAGACTATACTATGACTTTTTGACATTTTAATGACATACTATTCTGTGACTTTATGGCATTTTTATATCATACTATGATTTTTATGACATTTAAATGATGCACTATACGATGACTTTTTATGAAATACATACATATACTATGATATTTGAAATACTTTTTTATGACATTTTATGACATACTGTAGTATGACTTTTTATAACATTTTATTGATGTACTATATTATGACTTCTTTTATGACTTTGTTACGATGTACTTTTGAATGACTTTTGAATGAGATTTTAATGATATACTATAGGATGACTTTTTAATGAAATTTTTACATAGTAAAAATGAGCCATAAAAAAGTCATAGAATAGAATGTCAATACAATACTATGAATTTTTTATGACTTACTGACTTTTCTATGACATACTATGCTATGACTTTTTTAGGACACTTTATTTAGTATTTTATTTTATTTTTATTTATTACACGGCTGTGTTGAATACTTGATTCTGATTGGTCAATCACGGCATTCTGCGGTCTGTTATTTCAGTATAACAGACCGTTGCTATGTATAACAGACCGTTGCTATGGGCGCAGCTCTGATGTCGGACTCTGGCGGACGGTTTTTGCGTCAAAATATTGATTTCTTCAGTAAGTAGCCTTGTAATAAACGGGATAATGTACCGCTAGCGGGTCATTGTTGTGCAAGAATTCCCTTCAGGGCGATGACCGACCCCTCCACTTCACGTCGGGATGCAGCATCACCCTGTCGAGGATTCTTTCACAACAATGACAGCTCACTGTACATTATCCCTTACTTAGTATAGTGTGTCGAAAAAAGTCATAGTAAAGTATTTAAAAAAAAGTGCTAAAAAGTCATTGTATAGAATGTCGAAAAAAGTAATAGTATAGCATGTCAAAAAAAGTGATAAAAAGGTCATAGTATAGCATGTCGAAAAAAGTCACAGTATAGTATGTCAAAAAAAGTGCTAAAAGTCAAAGTATAGTATGTCGAAAAAAGTCATAGCGTAGTATGTTTTAAAAAGTGATAAAAAGGTCATAGTATAGCCTGTTGAAAAAAGTGAAAAAAAGTCATAGTATAGTATGTCAAAAAAAAGTGCTAAAAAGTCATACTATAGTATGTCGAAACATGTCATAATATAGCATGTCGAAAATTGATAAAAAGTCATAGTATGGTATGTCGAAAAAAGTGATAGTATAACATTTAAAAAAAAGTGATAAAAAGTCATACTATAGAATGTCGAAAAAAATCCTAGTATAGCGTGTCAAAAAAAGTGATCAAAAGGTCATAGTATAGCATGTTGAAAAAAGTGAAAAAAGTCATAGTTTAGTATGTCGAAAAAAGTCATGGTATAGTATGTCTAAAAAATTATAAAAAAATAATTGTATACTATGTCGAAAAAATATATAAAAACGTCATAGTACAGCATGTGGAAAAAAGTGATTAAAAGTCATAGTATAGTATGTCGAAAAAGTCATAGTATAGTATGTAAAAAACAGAGCTAAAAAGTCATTGTATAATATGTCAAAAGAGTCATAGTATAGCATGTCAAAAAAAGTGATAAAAAGTCATAGTATAGCATGTCGAAAAAGTGGAAAAAAAAGTCATAGTATAGTATGTATAAAAATGTTAAGTATAGCATGTCGAAAAAAGTGATTAAAAAGTCATAGTATAGTATGTCGAAAAAGTGATGAAAAAGTCATAGTATAGAATGTTGAAAAAAGTAATTAAAAAGTCATAGTATAGTATGTCAAAAAAGGTCATGGTATAGCATGTCGAAAAAAGTGATAAAAAGTCATAGTATAGTATGTCGAAAAAAGTGGAAAAAACTCATAATATAGTATGTCAAAAAAAGTCATAGTATAGTATGTCAAAAAAAAAGTGCTAAAAAGTCATAACATATTATGTCGAAACGTCATAATATAGCATGTCGAAAATTGATAAAAAGTCATAGTATAGTATGTCGAAAAAAGTGATAGTATAACATTTCAAAAAAAGTGATAAAAAGTCATAGTATAGTATGTCGAAAAAAGTGAAAAAAAAATCATAGTATCGCATGTTGACAAAATTGAAAAAAAGGCATAGTTTAGTATGTCGAAAAAAGTCATAGTATATTATGTCGAAAAAAGTTTTAAAAAAGAATAGTGTACTATGTCGAAAAAAACTATAAAAACGTCATAGTATAGTATGTTGAAAAAAGTGATAAAAAGTCATAGTATAGTATGTCAAAAACATAGCTAAAAAGTAATTGTATAATATGTCAAAAGAGTCATAGTATAGCATGTCGAAAAAAGTGATAAAAAGTCATAGTATAGCATGTCGAAAAAAGTGGAAAAAAAAGTCATAGTATAGTCTGTCGAAAAAAGTCATAATATAATATGTCGAATAAGGTGATAAAAAGTCATAGTATAGTATGTCTAAAAATGTCATAGTATAGCATGTCGAAAAAAGTGATTCAAAAGTAATAATATAGTATGTCAGAAAAAGTAATAAAAAGTCACAGTATAGTATGTCGAAAAAGTGCTGAAAAAGTCAAAGTATAGTTTGTTGAAAAAAGTAATTAAAAAGTTATAGTATAGCATGTCGAAAAAAGTGCTAAAAAGTCATTGTATAGTTTGTCGGAAAAAGTCATAGTATAGCATGTCAAAAAAAGTGATAAAAAGTCATAGTATAGTATGTCAAAAAAAGTGCTAAGAAGTCATAGTATAGTATTTCGAAAAAAGTCATAGCATAGTATGTTGTAAAAAGTGATAAAAAGTCATAGTATAGTATGTAAAAAAAGAGCTAAAAAGTCATAGTATAGTATGTTGAAAAAAGTGATTAAAAAGTCATAGTATAGTATGTCGAAACAAGTCATATTATAGTATGTCGAAAAAAGTGATAAAAAGTCATAGTATAGTATGTCAAAAAAAGTGCTAAGAAGTCATAGTATAGTATTTCGAAAAAAGTCATAGCATAGTATGTTGTAAAAAGTGATAAAAAGTCATAGTATAGTATGTAAAAAAAGAGCTAAAAAGTCATAGTATAGTATGTTGAAAAAAGTGATTAAAAAGTCATAGTATAGTATGTCGAAACAAGTCATATTATAGTATGTCGAAAAAAGTGATTAAAAAGTCATAGCATATTATGTCGAAAAAGTGATGAAAAACTCATAGTATAGTATGTTGAAAAAAGTAATTAAGAAGTCATAGTAAAGTATGTCGAAAAAAGTCATAATATAGTATGTCGAAAAAAGTCATAGTATAGCATGATGAAAAAAGTGATAAAAAGTCATAGCATAGTATGTTGTAAAAAACTATGAAAATGTCATAGTACAGCGTGTTAAAAAAAAGTGATTAAAAAGTCATAGTATAGTATGTTGAAAAAAGTGATTAAAAAGTCATAGTATAGTATGTTGAAAAAAGTGATTAAAAAGTCATAGTATAGTATGTCGAAATAAGTGATAAAAATCCATAGTATAGAATGTCTTAAAATGTCATAGTATATCATGTCGAAAAAAGTGATTAAAGAGTCATAGTATAGTATGTCAGAAAAAGTGCTAAAAAGTCATAGTATAATAATAATAATAATACATTTTATTTATAGGCGCCTTTCTGGACACTCAAGGTCACCGTACATTGGTTAAAAACAGCAACACATGTAATAATACACAACACGAATAGCAATGGGGAGTAAATAAAATGATCCAAAAACTTAAAATTACACAGTGCACGTGAAATCATAGGGAAAAGGCAGTTTTGAACAGGTAAGTTTTGAGTTTGGATTTGAAGTGTGGGAGTGAAGTAGTGTTCCTGAGTTCCGGTGGTAGACTGTTCCAGAGACGAGGAGCAGAGCGGCTGAATGCTCTGCTCCCCATGGTGGTGAGACGGGCAGGTGGGAAAGTCAAGTGGATGGAGGAGGAGGATCGGAGAGTGCGGGAGGGCGTGGCAACATGGAGGAGGTCGGACAGGTAGGGAGGGGCGAGGCTGTAAATGGACATAAAGGTTAAAAGGAGGATTTTAAATTGAATACGAAATTTTATTGGGAGCCAGTGGAGCTGTTGTAGGATGGGGGTGATGTGGTGGATGGAGGGGGTCCTTGTGATGATTCTGGCAGCTGAGTTCTGGACTAGCTGGAGTTTATGGAGGGATTTGTGAGTGACACCAGAGAGGAGAGAATTGCAGTAGTCCAGGCGAGAAGTGACGAGGCTATGAACAAGAATAGAGGTGGTATGGGGGGTGAGGGAGGGGCGGAGGCGGTTGATGTTGCGTAGGTGAAAATATGCAGACCGGGTAATGTTATTGATATGGGAATGAAAAGATAGAGTACTGTCGAGGATGACACCCAGACTCTTAACCTGTGTGTCAGTATAGTATGTTGAAACAAGTCATAGTGCAGTATGTCAAAAAAAGTGCTAAAAAGTCATTGTATAGTATGTCGAAAAAAGTCATAGTATAGTATGTCGAAAAAAGTCATACAATAGTATATTGTAAAAAGTGATAAAAAGTCATGGTATAGTATGTAAAAACAGATCTAAAAAGTCATTGTATAATATGTCAAAAGAGTCATAGTATAGCATGTCGAAAAAAGTGATAAAAAGTCAGTATAGCATGTCGAAAAAGTCATAGTATAGTGTGTCGAAAAAAGTGATAAAAAAGTAAAAGAAAAAATTTTTCGATGAAAGGGGGTCAAAAATATTAAAAAAAAAAAAAAAAAAAAAAAAAAAAAAAAAAAAAAAAAAAAAAAAAAAAAAAAAAAAAAAAAAAAAAAAAAAAAAAAAAAAAAAAAAAAAAAAAAAAAAAAAAAAAAAAAAAAAAAAAAAAAAAAAAAAAAAAAAAAAAAAAAAAAAAAAAAAAAAAAAAAAAAAAAAAAAAAAAAAAAAAAAAAAAAAAAAAAAAAAAAAAAAAAAAAAAAAAAAAAAAAAAAAAAAAAAAAGGGGGGGGGGGGGGGGGGGGGGGGGGGGGGGGGGGGGGGGGGGGGGGGGGGGGGGGGGGGGGGGGGGGGGGGGGGGGGGGGGGGGGGGGGGGGGGGGGGGGGGGGGGGGGGGGGGGGGGGGGGGGGGGGGGGGGGGGGGGGGGGGGGGTAAAAGTCGGGAAAAAAGTGAATTAAAAAGGGCATGGGGTTTTAAAAAAAAAAAGTAGTAAAAAAAAAAAAGGGGGTGAAAAAAAAGTCTTTTTGGGTTTTTTTTTTTTTTTTTTTTTTTTTTTTTTTTTTTTTTTTTTTTTTTTTTTTTTTTTTTTTTTTTTTTTTTTTTTTTTTTTTTTTTTTTTTTTTTTTTTTTTTTTTTTTTTTTTTTTTTTTTTTTTTTTTTTTTTTTTTTTTTTTTTTTTTTTTTTTTTTTTTTTTTTTTTTTTTTTTTTTTTTTTTTTTTTTTTTTTTTTTTTTTTTTTTTTTTTTTTTTTTTTTTTTTTTTTTTTTTTTTTTTTTTTTTTTTTTTTTTTTTTTTTTTTTTTTTTTTTTTTTTTTTTTTTTTTTTTTTTTTTTTTTTTTTTTTTTTTTTTTTTTTTTTTTTTTTTTTTTTTTTTTTTTTTTTTTTTTTTTTTTTTTTTTTTTTTTTTTTTTTTTTTTTTTTTTTTTTTTTTTTTTTTTTTTTTTTTTTTTTTTTTTTTTTTTTTTTTTTTTTTTTTTTTTTTTTTTTTTTTTTTTTTTTTTTTTTTTTTTTTTTTTTTTTTTTTTTTTTTTTTTTTTTTTTTTTTTTTTTTTTTTTTTTTTTTTTTTTTTTTTTTTTTTTTTTTTTTTTTTTTTTTTTTTTTTTTTTTTTTTTTTTTTTTTTTTTTTTTTTTTTTTTTTTTTTTTTTTTTTTTTTTTTTTTTTTTTTTTTTTTTTTTTTTTTTTTTTTTTTTTTTTTTTTTTTTTTTTTTTTTTTTTTTTTTTTTTTTTTTTTTTTTTTTTTTTTTTTTTTTTTTTTTTTTTTTTTTTTTTTTTTTTTTTTTTTTTTTTTTTTTTTTTTTTTTTTTTTTTTTTTTTTTTTTTTTTTTTTTTTTTTTTTTTTTTTTTTTTTTTTTTTTTTTTTTTTTTTTTTTTTTTTTTTTTTTTTTTTTTTTTTTTTTTTTTTTTAAAAAAAAAAAAAAAAAAAAAAAAAAAAAAAAAAAAAAAAAAAAAAAAAAAAAAAAAAAAAAAAAAAAAAAAAAAAAAAAAAAAAAAAAAAAAAAAAAAAAAAAAAAAAAAAAAAAAAAAAAAAAAAAAAAAAAAAAAAAAAAAAAAAAAAAAAAAAAAAAAAAAAAAAAAAAAAAAAAAAAAAAAAAAAAAAAAAAAAAAAAAAAAAAAAAAAAAAAAAAAAAAAAAAAAAAAAAAAAAAAAAAAAAAAAAAAAAAAAAAAAAAAAAAAAAAAAAAAAAAAAAAAAAAAAAAAAAAAAAAAAAAAAAAAAAAAAAAAAAAAAAAAAAAAAAAAAAAAAAAAAAAAAAAAAAAAAAAAAAAAAAAAAAAAAAAAAAAAAAAAAAAAAAAAAAAAAAAAAAAAAAAAAAAAAAAAAAAAAAAAAAAAAAAAAAAAAAAAAAAAAAAAAAAAAAAAAAAAAAAAAAAAAAAAAAAAAAAAAAAAAAAAAAAAAAAAAAAAAAAAAAAAAAAAAAAAAAAAAAAAAAAAAAAAAAAAAAAAAAAAAAAAAAAAAAAAAAAAAAAAAAAAAAAAAAAAAAAAAAAAAAAAAAAAAAAAAAAAAAAAAAAAAAAAAAAAAAAAAAAAAAAAAAAAAAAAAAAAAAAAAAAAAAAAAAAAAAAAAAAAAAAAAAAAAAAAAAAAAAAAAAAAAAAAAAAAAAAAAAAAAAAAAAAAAAAAAAAAAAAAAAAAAAAAAAAAAAAAAAAAAAAAAAAAAAAAAAAAAAAAAAAAAAAAAAAAAAAAAAAAAAAAAAAAAAAAAAAAAAAAAAAAAAAAAAAAAAAAAAAAAAAAAAAAAAAAAAAAAAAAAAAAAAAAAAAAAAAAAAAAAAAAAAAAAAAAAAAAAAAAAAAAAAAAAAAAAAAAAAAAAAAAAAAAAAAAAAAAAAAAAAAAAAAAAAAAAAAAAAAAAAAAAAAAAAAAAAAAAAAAAAAAAAAAAAAAAAAAAAAAAAAAAAAAAAAAAAAAAAAAAAAAAAAAAAAAAAAAAAAAAAAAAAAAAAAAAAAAAAAAAAAAAAAAAAAAAAAAAAAAAAAAAAAAAAAAAAAAAAAAAAAAAAAAAAAAAAAAAAAAAAAAAAAAAAAAAAAAAAAAAAAAAAAAAAAAAAAAAAAAAAAAAAAAAAAAAAAAAAAAAAAAAAAAAAAAAAAAAAAAAAAAAAAAAAAAAAAAAAAAAAAAAAAAAAAAAAAAAAAAAAAAAAAAAAAAAAAAAAAAAAAAAAAAAAAAAAAAAAAAAAAAAAAAAAAAAAAAAAAAAAAAAAAAAAAAAAAAAAAAAAAAAAAAAAAAAAAAAAAAAAAAAAAAAAAAAAAAAAAAAAAAAAAAAAAAAAAAAAAAAAAAAAAAAAAAAAAAAAAAAAAAAAAAAAAAAAAAAAAAAAAAAAAAAAAAAAAAAAAAAAAAAAAAAAAAAAAAAAAAAAAAAAAAAAAAAAAAAAAAAAAAAAAAAAAAAAAAAAAAAAAAAAAAAAAAAAAAAAAAAAAAAAAAAAAAAAAAAAAAAAAAAAAAAAAAAAAAAAAAAAAAAAAAAAAAAAAAAAAAAAAAAAAAAAAAAAAAAAAAAAAAAAAAAAAAAAAAAAAAAAAAAAAAGTATTTTTTCAAAAAAAAAAGTCATGTTAGTAGTAAAAAGTCAAGTATAGATGAAAAAAAGTTTGATAAAAAGTCATTATAGTATGTCAAAAAAGTAAAAATATGTATTAAAAAAATGTAAAAAGCATGTATAGTATGTCAAAAAGTCATATATAGATGTCAAAAAAAGTGAAAAAAGTCATGTATAGAGTAAAAAAAGTATTTTAAAAAAAAAAGTAAAAATTTGTATGTTGAAAAAAGTCTAAAAAGATGTGAAAAAGTAAAAAATAGAAAAGTTGGAAAAAAGTCATGTTTTGTTTAAAAAAAGTCAAGTATAGTTTTGTAAAAAATTTAAAAAAAAGTATAGTATGTAAAAAAAAGTCTAAAAAGTTTTGAAAATTTGTAAAAAATTTGATTTTAAAAAGTATAGTTTTGTGAAAAAAAAAATAAAAGTATTTTGAAAAAAAAGTCAAGTATAGTATGTCAAAAAAAAAGTGTTTAAAAAAATTTGATAAAAAAAGTATATATAGTATGCAAAAAAATATGTATAGTATGTAAAAAAAGTTAAAAAAATTTTTGTATATATGTCAAAAAAGTCTTTAAAAAAGATTAAAAAAAGTGTAAAAAGTAAGTATAGATTTTGAAAAAAGTTAAAAGTCAAAAAATTTGTTAAAAAAGTATAAAAAGTATGTCGAAAAAAGTCATATATAGTATGTAAAAAAAAAGCATGTATGTATGTCAAAAAAGTCATAGTATAGATGTAAAAAAGTGAAAAAAGTCATTATAGTTGTGAAAAAATTAAAAAAGTATGTAAAAATTTGAAAAAATGATTAAAAAAAGTATAGTATAGATGTCGAAAAAAGTATAAAAAGTTTTTTGGGAAAAAAGTTTAAAAAGTCATGTATAGTATGTCAAAAAGTCATATATAATGTAAAAAAAGTGATAAAAAAGTCATTATAGAGTAAAAAAGGGGGTCATGTATAGTTGTTGAAAAAAAATTTTTTGAAAAAAGTATAGTATAATGTCGAAAAAGTATAAAGTATTTTGAAAAAAGTATTAAAAAGTCATGTATAGTATTTTTTAAAAAAAAAGTAAAAAAGTAAAAAGTATATATAAAAAAAAAAGTCATGTTTTGTATGTAAAAAAGGGTTTTGGTTTAAAAAGTATTTTAGTATGTCAAAAAAATAAAAAGTCATGAAGTAGTAAAAAAGTAAAAAAGTATGTTTAAAAAGTTTTTAAAGTATGTAAAAAGTGCAAAAAGTCATGTTAGATTCGAAAAAGTATAAAAGAAAAAAGTATACATTAGGGAAAAAAAGTAAAAAGTATGTTTTAAAAAATTCAAAAAAGTAAGTATAAAAAACCAAAAAAGTGAAAAAGTTTTGTATAGAGGAAAAAAAAAAAGTCATAGTAAGATTGAAAAAAGAAAAATATTGTAAAAAATTAAAAATTTTTAAAAAAAAAGTAAAAGTATGATTCAAAAAAGTCATAGTATGCAAAAAAATGAAAAAAAAGTCATAGTATAGATTCAAAAAAAGTCAAGTATGTATGTAAAAAAAAAAAAAGTATAGTATTTTTCAAAAAGTTATAAAAAGAAAAAATATTAAGTATGTAAAAAGTAAAAAGTATTTTTGAAAAGTGAAAAAGTCATTATAGTATTAAAAAAAGGAAAAAGTATGATTTTTAAAAAAGTGTTTAAAAAGTATATATAGTATGTCGAAAAAAGTCATAGTATAGTATGTAAAAAAAAGTGCTAAAAGACATTGTATAGTATGTCGAAAAAAGTCATAGCATAGATGTCGAAAAAAGTGATAAAAAGTCATAGTATAGCATGTTGAAAAAAGTAATTAAACAGTCATAGTATAGTATGTCGTAAAAAGTCATAATATAGTATGTCGAAAAAAGTCATCGTATTGTATGTCAAAAAAGGTCATAGTATAGCATGTTGTAAAAAGTGATAAAAAGGTCATAGTATAGTATGTCGAAAAAAGTGATAAAAAGTCATAGTATAGTATGTTGAAAAAAGTGATTAAAAAGTCATAGTATAGTATGTCGAAATAAGTCATATTATAGTATGTTGAAAAAAGTGATTAAAAAGTCATGGTATAGTATGTCAAAAAAGTGACAAAAAGTCATTGTATAGTGTGTTGAAAAAAGTGATTAAAAAGTCATAGTATAGTATGTCGAAATAAGTCATATTATAGTATGTCGTAAAAAGTGATTAAAAAGTCATGGTATAGTATGTCAAAAAAAGTGACAAAAAGTCATAGTATAGTATATCGTAAAAACTCATGGTATAGTAAGTAAAAAAGTGCTAAAAAGTCATAGTATAGTATGTTGAAAAAAGTAATAGTATAGTATGTCAAAAAAAGTGCTAAAAAGTCATTGTATAGTATGTCGAAATAAGTCATATTATAGTATGTCGAAAAAAGTCATACAATAGTATGTTGTAAAAAGTGATAAAAAGTCATAGTATAGTATGTAAAAAAAGTGCTAAAAAGTCATAGTATAGTATGTCAAAAAAAGTGCGAAAAAGTCATTGTGTAGTATGTCGAAAAAAGTCATAGTATAGTATGTCGAAAAAAGTCATACAATAGTATGTTGTAAAAAGTGTTAAAAAGTCATAGTATAGTATGTAAAAAAAGTGCTAAAAAGTCATAGTATAGTATGTCAAAAAAGTGATACAAAAGTCATAGTATAGTATGACGAGAAAAGTCATAGTATAAAATGTCGAAAAAAGTCATAGTATAGTATGTCAAAAAAGTTATACAAAAGTCATAGTATAGTATGTCGAGAAAAGTCATAATATAGTATATCGAAAAGTGCTAAAAAGTCATAGTATAGTATGTCAAAAAAAGTCATAGTATAGTATATCGAAAATTGATAAAAGTCATAGTATAACATGTCAGAAAAAGTGACAAAAAGTCATACTATAGTATGTCGAAAAAAGTCATAGTATTGCATGTCGAAAAAAGTGATAAAAAGGTCATAGTATCGCATGTTGACAAAAGTGAAAAAAAATCATAGATTAGTATGTCGAAAAAAGTCATTTTAAGTATGTCTAAAAAAATAATAAAAAATAATAGTATACTATGTCGAAAAAAATTATAAAACGTCATAGTACAGCATGTCGAAAAAAGTGATTAAAAAGTCATAGTATACTATGTTGAAAAAAGTGATAAAAAGTCATAGTATAGTACGTCAAAAAAAGTCATAGTATAGTATATCGAAAAAAGTCATGGTATAGTATGTAAAAAAGTGCTAAAAAGTCATAGTATAGTATGTCAAAAAAAGTGCTAAAAAGTCATTGTATAGTATGTCGAAAAAAGTCATAGTATAGCATGTCGAAAAAAGTGATAAACAGTCATTGTATAGCATGTAGAAAAAATTGAAAAAAAGTCATAGTATAGAATATCGAAAAAAGTCACAGTATAGTATGTCAAAAAAGTGATACAAAAGTCATAGTATAGTATGTCGAGAAAAGTCATAGTATAGTATGTCGAAAAATATGTATAGTATGTCAAAAAAGTTATACAAAAGTCATAGTATAGTATGTTGAGAAAAGTCATAACATAGTATATCGAAAAGTGATAAAAAGTCATAGTATAGTATGTCAAAAAAAGTGCTAAAAGACATTGTATAGTATGTCAAAAAAAGTCATAGTATAGATGTCGAAAAAAGTGATAAAAAGTCATAGTATAGCAAGTTGAAAAAAGTAATTAAACAGTCATAGTATAGTATGTTGAAAAAAGTCATAATATAGTATGTCGAAAAAAGTCATAATATAGTATGTTGAAAAAAGTCATCGTATTGTATGTCAAAAAAGGTCATAGTATAGCATGTTGTAAAAAGTGATAAAAAGGTCATAGTATAGTATGTCGAAAAAAGTGCTAAAAAGTCATAGAATAGTATGTTGAAAAAAGTGATTAAAAAGTCATAGTATGTCGAAATAAGTCATATTATAGTATGTTGAAAAGTGCTAAAAAGTCATAGTATAGTATGTCGAAAAATGTCATAGTATAGCATGTCAGAAAAAGTGATAAAAAGTCATACTATAGTATGTCGAAAAAAGTCATAGTATAGTATGTCAAAAAAAGGTGCTAAAAGACATTGTATAGTATGTCAAAAAACGTCATAGTATAGATGTCGAAAAAAGTGATAAAAAGTCATAGTATAGCATGTTGAAAAAAGTAATTATACAGTCATAGTATAGTATGTTGAAAAAAGTCATAATATAGTATGTCGAAAAAAGTCATAATATAGTATGTCGAAAAAAGTCATCGTATTGTATGTCAAAAAAGGTCATAGTATAGCATGTTGTAAAAATTGATAAAAAGGTCATAGTATAGTATGTCGAAAAAAGTGCTAAAAAGTCATGGTATAGTATGTTGAAAAAAGTGATTAAAAAGTCATAGTATAGTATGTCGAAATAAGTCATATTATAGTATGTTGAAAAAAGTGATTAAAAAGTCATCGTATAGTATGTCGAAATAAGTCATATTATAGTATGTTGAAAAAAGTGATTAAAAAGTCATCGTATAGTATGTCGAAATAAGTCATATTATAGTATGTTGAAAAAAGTGATTGAAAAGTCATGGTATAGTACGTCAAAAAAAGGGACAAAAAGTCATTGTATAGTGTGTTGAAAAAAGTGATTAAAAAGTCATAGTATAGTATGTCGAAATAAGTCATATTATAGTATGTCGAAAAAAGTGATTAAAAAGTCATGGTATAGTATGTCAAAAAAAGTGACAAAAAGTCAAAGTATAGTATATCCAAAAAAGTCATGGTATAGTATGTAAAAAAGTGCTAAAAAGTCATTGTGTAGTATGTCGAAATAAGTCATAGTATAGTATGTCGAAAAAAGTCATACAATAGTATGTTGTAAAAAGTGCTAAAAAGTCATCGTATAGTATGTCGAAAAAAGTCATAGTATAGCATGTCGAAAAAAGTGATAAACAGTCATTGTATAGCATGTAGAAACAATTGAAAAAAAGTCATAGTATAGAATATCGAAAAAAGTCAGTATAGTATGTCAAAAAAGTGCTAAAAAGTCATTGTATAGTATGTCGAAAAAAGTCATAGTATAGCATGTCGAAAAAAGTGATAAACAGTCATTGTATAGCATGTAGAAACAATTGAAAAAAAGTCATAGTATAGAATATCGAAAAAAGTCACAGTATAGTATGTCAAAAAAGTGATACAAAAGTCATAGTATAGTATGTCGAGAAAAGTCATAGTATAGTATGTCGAAAAAAATATGTATAGTATGTCAAAAAAGTTATACAAAAGTCATAGTATAGTATGTCGAGAAAAGTCATAATATAGTATATCGAAAAGTGATAAAAAGTCATAGTATAGTATGTCGAAAAATGTCATAGTATAGCATGTCAGAAAAAGTGATAAAAAGTCATACTATAGTATGTCGAAAAAAGTCATAGTATAGTATGTAAAAAAAAGTGCTAAAAGACATTGTATAGTATGTCGAAAAAAGTCATAGCATAGATGTCGAAAAAAGTGATAAAAAGTCATAGTATAGCATGTTGAAAAAAGTAATTAAACAGTCATAGTATAGTATGTCGAAAAAAGTCATAATATAGTATGTCGAAAAAAGTCATCGTATTGTATGTCAAAAAAGGTCATAGTATAGCATGTTGTAAAAAGTGATAAAAAGGTCATAGTATAGTATGTCGAAAAAAGTGATAAAAAGTCATAGTATAGTATGTTGAAAAAAGTGATTAAAAAGTCATAGTATAGTATGTCGAAATAAGTCATATTATAGTATGTTGAAAAAAGTGATTAAAAAGTCATGGTATAGTATGTCAAAAAAGTGACAAAAAGTCATTGTATAGTGTGTTGAAAAAAGTGATTAAAAAGTCATAGTATAGTATGTCGAAATAAGTCATATTATAGTATGTCAAAAAAAGTGATTAAAAAGTCATGGTATAGTATGTCAAAAAAAGTGACAAAAAGTCATAGTATAGTATATCGAAAAAAGTCATGGTATAGTATGTAAAAAAGTGCTAAAAAGTCATAGTATAGTATGTTGAAAAAAGTCATAGTATAGTATGTCAAAAAAAGTGCTAAAAAGTCATTGTATAGTATGTCGAAAAAAGTCATAGTATAGTATGTCGAAAAAAGTCATACAATAGTATGTTGTAAAAAGTGATAAAAAGTCATAGTATAGTATGTAAAAAAAGTGCTAAAAAGTCATAGTATAGTATGTCAAAAAAAGTGCGAAAAAGTCATTGTGTAGTATGTCGAAAAAAGTCATAGTATAGTATGTCGAAAAAAGTCATACAATAGTATGTTGTAAAAAGTGTTAAAAAGTCATAGTATAGTATGTAAAAAAAGTGCTAAAAAGTCATAGTATAGTATGTCAAAAAAGTGATACAAAAGTCATAGTATTGTATGACGAGAAAAGTCATAGTATAGTATGTCGAAAAAAGTCATAGTATAGTATGTCAAAAAAGTTATACAAAAGTCATAGTATAGTATGTTGAGAAAAGTCATAATATAGTATATCGAAAAGTGCTAAAAAGTCATAGTATAGTATGTCAAAAAATGTCATAGTATAGCATGTCGAAAATTGATAAAAGTCATAGTATAACATGTCAGAAAAAGTGACAAAAAGTCATACTATAGTATGTCGAAAAAAGTCATAGTATTGCATGTCGAAAAAAGTGATAAAAAGGTCATAGTATCGCATGTTGACAAAAGTGAAAAAAAATCATAGATTAGTATGTCGAAAAAAGTCATTTTAAGTATGTCTAAAAAAATAATAAAAAATAATAGTATACTATGTCGAAAAAAATTATAAAACGTCATAGTACAGCATGTCGAAAAAAGTGATTAAAAAGTCATAGTATACTATGTTGAAAAAAGTGCTAAAAAGTCATAGTATAGTACGTCAAAAAAAGTCATAGTATAGTATATCGAAAAAAGTCATGGTATAGTATGTAAAAAAGTGCTAAAAAGTCATAGTATAGTATGTCAAAAAAAGTGCTAAAAAGTCATTGTATAGTATGTCGAAAAAAGTCATAGTATAGCATGTCGAAAAAAGTGATAAACAGTCATTGTATAGCATGTAGAAAAAATTGAAAAAAAGTCATAGTATAGAATATCGAAAAAAGTCACAGTATAGTATGTCAAAAAAGTGATACAAAAGTCATAGTATAGTATGTCGAGAAAAGTCATAGTATAGTATGTCGAAAAATATGTATAGTATGTCAAAAAAGTTATACAAAAGTCATAGTATAGTATGTTGAGAAAAGTCATAACATAGTATATCGAAAAGTGATAAAAAGTCATAGTATAGTATGTCAAAAAAAGTGCTAAAAGACATTGTATAGTATGTCAAAAAAAGTCATAGTATAGATGTCGAAAAAAGTGATAAAAAGTCATAGTATAGCAAGTTGAAAAAAGTAATTAAACAGTCATAGTATAGTATGTTGAAAAAAGTCATAATATAGTATGTCGAAAAAAGTCATAATATAGTATGTTGAAAAAAGTCATCGTATTGTATGTCAAAAAAGGTCATAGTATAGCATGTTGTAAAAAGTGATAAAAAGGTCATAGTATAGTATGTCGAAAAAAGTGCTAAAAAGTCATAGAATAGTATGTTGAAAAAAGTGATTAAAAAGTCATAGTATGTCGAAATAAGTCATATTATAGTATGTTGAAAAGTGCTAAAAAGTCAGTATAGTATGTCGAAAAATGTCATAGTATAGCATGTCAGAAAAAGTGATAAAAAGTCATACTATAGTATGTCGAAAAAAGTCATAGTATAGTATGTCAAAAAAAGGTGCTAAAAGACATTGTATAGTATGTCAAAAAACGTCATAGTATAGATGTCGAAAAAAGTGATAAAAAGTCATAGTATAGCATGTTGAAAAAAGTAATTATACAGTCATAGTATAGTATGTTGAAAAAAGTCATAATATAGTATGTCGAAAAAAGTCATAATATAGTATGTCGAAAAAAGTCATCGTATTGTATGTCAAAAAAGGTCATAGTATAGCATGTTGTAAAAAGTGATAAAAAGGTCATAGTATAGTATGTCGAAAAAAGTGCTAAAAAGTCATGGTATAGTATGTTGAAAAAAGTGATTAAAAAGTCATAGTATAGTATGTCGAAATAAGTCATATTATAGTATGTTGAAAAAAGTGATTAAAAAGTCATCGTATAGTATGTCGAAATAAGTCATATTATAGTATGTTGAAAAAAGTGATTGAAAAGTCATGGTATAGTACGTCAAAAAAAGGGACAAAAAGTCATTGTATAGTGTGTTGAAAAAAGTGATTAAAAAGTCATAGTATAGTATGTCGAAATAAGTCATATTATAGTATGTCGAAAAAAGTGATTAAAAAGTCATGGTATAGTATGTCAAAAAAAGTGACAAAAAGTCAAAGTATAGTATATCCAAAAAAGTCATGGTATAGTATGTAAAAAAGTGCTAAAAAGTCATTGTGTAGTATGTCGAAATAAGTCATAGTATAGTATGTCGAAAAAAGTCATACAATAGTATGTTGTAAAAAGTGCTAAAAAGTCATCGTATAGTATGTCGAAAAAAGTCATAGTATAGCATGTCGAAAAAAGTGATAAACAGTCATTGTATAGCATGTAGAAACAATTGAAAAAAAGTCATAGTATAGAATATCGAAAAAAGTCACAGTATAGTATGTCAAAAAAGTGCTAAAAAGTCATTGTATAGTATGTCGAAAAAAGTCATAGTATAGCATGTCGAAAAAAGTGATAAACAGTCATTGTATAGCATGTAGAAACAATTGAAAAAAAGTCATAGTATAGAATATCGAAAAAAGTCACAGTATAGTATGTCAAAAAAGTGATACAAAAGTCATAGTATAGTATGTCGAGAAAAGTCATAGTATAGTATGTCGAAAAAAATATGTATAGTATGTCAAAAAAGTTATACAAAAGTCATAGTATAGTATGTCGAGAAAAGTCATAATATAGTATATCGAAAAGTGATAAAAAGTCATAGTATAGTATGTCGAAAAATGTCATAGTATAGCATGTCAGAAAAAGTGATAAAAAGTCATACTATAGTATGTCGAAAAAAGTCATAGTATAGTATGTAAAAAAATGTGCTAAAAGACATTGTATAGTATGTCGAAAAAAGTCATAGCATAGATGTCGAAAAAAGTGATAAAAAGTCATAGTATAGCATGTTGAAAAAAGTAATTAAACAGTCATAGTATAGTATGTCGAAAAAAGTCATAATATAGTATGTCGAAAAAAGTCATCGTATTGTATGTCAAAAAAGGTCATAGTATAGCATGTTGTAAAAAGTGATAAAAAGGTCATAGTATAGTATGTCGAAAAAAGTGATAAAAAGTCATAGTATAGTATGTTGAAAAAAGTGATTAAAAAGTCATAGTATAGTATGTCGAAATAAGTCATATTATAGTATGTTGAAAAAAGTGATTAAAAAGTCATGGTATAGTATGTCAAAAAAGTGACAAAAAGTCATTGTATAGTGTGTTGAAAAAAGTGATTAAAAAGTCATAGTATAGTATGTCGAAATAAGTCATATTATAGTATGTCAAAAAAAGTGATTAAAAAGTCATGGTATAGTATGTCAAAAAAAGTGACAAAAAGTCATAGTATAGTATATCGAAAAAAGTCATGGTATAGTATGTAAAAAAGTGCTAAAAAGTCATAGTATAGTATGTTGAAAAAAGTCATAGTATAGTATGTCAAAAAAAGTGCTAAAAAGTCATTGTATAGTATGTCGAAAAAAGTCATAGTATAGTATGTCGAAAAAAGTCATACAATAGTATGTTGTAAAAAGTGATAAAAAGTCATATTATAGTATGTAAAAAAAGTGCTAAAAAGTCATAGTATAGTATGTCAAAAAAAGTGCGAAAAAGTCATTGTGTAGTATGTCGAAAAAAGTCATAGTATAGTATGTCGAAAAAAGTCATACAATAGTATGTTGTAAAAAGTGTTAAAAAGTCATAGTATAGTATGTAAAAAAAGTGCTAAAAAGTCATAGTATAGTATGTAAAAAAAGTGATACAAAAGTCATAGTATTGTATGACGAGAAAAGTCATAGTATAGTATGTCGAAAAAAGTCATAGTATAGTATGTCAAAAAAGTGATACAAAAGTCATAGTATAGTATGTTGAGAAAAGTCATAATATAGTATATCGAAAAGTGCTAAAAAGTCATAGTATAGTATGTCAAAAAATGTCATAGTATAGCATGTCGAAAATTGATAAAAGTCATAGTATAACATGTCAGAAAAAGTGACAAAAAGTCATACTATAGTATGTCGAAAAAAGTCATAGTATTGCATGTCGAAAAAAGTGATAAAAAGGTCATAGTATCGCATGTTGACAAAAGTGAAAAAAAATCATAGATTAGTATGTCGAAAAAAGTCATTTTAAGTATGTCTAAAAAAATAATAAAAAATAATAGTATACTATGTCGAAAAAAATTATAAAACGTCATAGTACAGCATGTCGAAAAAAGTGATTAAAAAGTCATAGTATACTATGTTGAAAAAAGTGATAAAAAGTCATAGTATAGTACGTCAAAAAAAGTCATAGTATAGTATATCGAAAAAAGTCATGGTATAGTATGTAAAAAAGTGCTAAAAAGTCATAGTATAGTATGTCAAAAAAAGTGCTAAAAAGTCATTGTATAGTATGTCGAAAAAAGTCATAGTATAGCATGTCGAAAAAAGTGATAAACAGTCATTGTATAGCATGTAGAAAAAATTGAAAAAAAGTCATAGTATAGAATATCGAAAAAAGTCACAGTATAGTATGTCAAAAAAGTGATACAAAAGTCATAGTATAGTATGTCGAGAAAAGTCATAGTATAGTATGTCGAAAAATATGTATAGTATGTCGAAAAAGTTATACAAAAGTCATAGTATAGTATGTTGAGAAAAGTCATAACATAGTATATCGAAAAGTGATAAAAAGTCATAGTATAGTATGTCGAAAAATGTCATAGTATAGCATGTCAGAAAAAAAGTGATAAAAAGTCATACTATAGTATGTCGAAAAAAGTCATAGTATAGTATGTTAAAAAAAGTGCTAAAAGACATTGTATAGTATGTCGAAAAAAGTCATAGTATAGATGTCGAAAAAAGTGATAAAAAGTCATAGTATAGCATGTTGAAAAAAGTCATAGTATAGATGTCGAAAAAAGTGATAAAAAGTCATAGTATAGCATGTTGAAAAAAGTAATTAAACAGTCATAGTATAGTATGTTGAAAAAAGTCATAATATAGTATGTCGAAAAAAGTCATAATATAGTATGTCGAAAAAAGTCATCGTATTGTATGTCAAAAAAGGTCATAGTATAGCATGTTCTAAAAAGTGATAAAAAGGTCATAGTATAGTATGTCGAAAAAAGTGATAAAAAGTCATAGTATAGTATGTTGAAAAAAGTGATTAAAAAGTCATAGTATAGTATGTCGAAATAAGTCATATTATAGTATGTTCAAAAAAGTGATTAAAAAGTCATGGTATAGTATGTCAAAAAAGTGACAAAAAGTCATTTTATAGTGTGTTGAAAAAAGTGATTAAAAAGTCATAGTATAGTATGTCGAAATGAGTCATATTATAGTATGTCGAAAAAAGTGATTAAAAAGTCATGGTATAGTATGTCAAAAAAAGTGACAAAAAGTCATAGTATAGTATATCGAAAAAAGTCATGGTATAGTATGTAAAAAAGTGCCAAAAAGTCATAGTATAGTAAGTTGAAAAAAGTCATAGTATAGTATGTCAAAAAAGTGCTAAAAAGTCATTGTATAGTATGTCGAAAAAAGTCATACAATAGTATGTTGTAAAAAGTGCTAAAAAGTCATAGTATAGTATGTAAAAAAAGTGCTAAAAAGTCATAGTATAGTATGTCAAAAAGTGCTAAAAAGTCATTGTGTAGTATGTCGAAAAAAGTCATAGTATAGTATGTCGAAAAAAGTCATACAATAGTATGTTGTAAAAAGTGTTAAAAAGTCATAGTATAGTATGTAAAAAAAGTGCTAAAAAGTCATAGTATAGTATGTCGAAAAAAGTCACAGTATAGTATATCAAAAAAAGTGATACAAAAGTCATAGTATAGTATGACGAGAAAAGTCATAGTATAGTATGTCGAAAAAAGTCATAGTATAGTATGTCAAAAAAGTTATACAAAAGTCATAGTATAGTATGTCGAGAAAAGTCATAATATAGTATATCGAAAAGTGATAAAAAGTCATAGTATAGTATGTCGAAAAATGTCATAGTATAGCATGTCGAAAATTGATAAAAAGTCATAGTATAACATGTCAGAAAAAGTGATAAAAAGTCATACTATAGTATGTCGAAAAAAGTCATAGTATTGCATGTCGAAAAAAGTGATAAAAAGGTCATAGTATCGCATGTTGACAAAAGTGAAAAAAAGTCATAGATTAGTATGTCGAAAAAAGTCATTTTAAGTATGTCTAAAAAAATAATAAAAAATAATAGTATACTATGTCGAAAAAAATTATAAAACGTCATAGTACAGCATGTCGAAAAAAGTGATTAAAAAGTCATAGTATACCATGTTGAAAAAAGTGATAAAAAGTCATAGTATAGTATGTCAAAAAAAGTCATAGTATAGTATATCGAAAAAAGTCATGGTATAGTATGTAAAAAAGTGCTAAAAAGTCATAGTATAGGATGTTGAAAAAAGTCATAGTATAGTATGTCGAAAAAAGTCATAGTAAAGTATGTCGAAAAAAGTCATACAATAGTATTTTGTAAAAAGTGATAAAAAGTCATAGTATAGTATGTAAAAAAAGTGCTAAAAAGTCATAGTATAGTATGTCGAAAAAAGTCATAGTATAGATGTCGAAAAAAGTGATAAAAAGTCATAGTATAGCATGTTGAAAAAAGTAATTAAACAGTCATAGTATAGTATGTTGAAAAAAGTCATAATATAGTATGTCGAAAAAAGTCATGATACAGTATGTCGAAAAAAGTCATCGTATAGTATATCAAAAAAGGTCATAGTATAGCATGTTGTAAAAAGTGATAAAAAGGTCATAGTATAGTATGTCGAAAAAGTGATAAAAAGTCATACTATAGTATGTTGAAAAAAGTGATTAAAAAGTCATAGTATAGTATGTCGAAATAACACATATTATAGTATGTCGAAAAAGTGATTAAAAAGTCATGGTATAGTATGTCAAAAAAAGTGACAAAAAGTCATTGTATAGTGTGTTGAAAAAAGTGATTAAAAAGTCATAGTATAGTTAGTCGAAATAAGTCATATTATAGTATGTCGAAAAAAGTGATTAAAAAGTCATGGTATAGTATGTCAAAAAAAGTGACAAAAAGTCATTGTTTAGTGTGTCGAAATAGTGATGAATTAGTCATAGTATAGTATATCGAAAAAAGTCATGGTATAGTATGTAAAAAAGTGCTAAAAAGTCATTGTGTAGTATGTAGAAAAAAGTCATAGTATAGTATGTCGAAAAAAGTCATTCAATAGTATGTTGTAAAAAGTGCTAAAAAGTCATAGTATAGTATGTCGAAAAAAGTCATAGTATGTTAAAAAAAGTGCTAAAAAGTCATTGTATAGTATGTCGAAAAAAGTCATAGTATAGCATGTCGAAAAAAGTGACAAAAAGTCATAGTATAGTATATCGAAAAAAGTCATGGTATAGTATGTAAAAAAGTGCTAAAAAGTCATAGTATAGTAAGTTGAAAAAAGTCATAGTATAGTATGTCAAAAAAAGTGCTAAAAAGTCATTGTATAGTATGTCGAAAAAAGTCATACAATAGTATGTTGTAAAAAGTGCTAAAAGGTCATAGTATAGTATGTAAAAAAAGTGCTAAAAAGTCATAGTATATCATGTCAAAAAAAGTGCGAAAAAGTCATTGTGTAGTATGTCGAAAAAAGTCATAGTATAGTATGTCGAAAAAAGTCATACAATAGTATGTTGTAAAAAGTGTTAAAAAGTCATAGTATAGTATGTAAAAAAAGGGCTAAAAAGTCATAGTATAGTATGTCGAAAAAAGTCAGTATAGTATATCAAAAAAGTGATACAAAAGTCATAGTATAGTATGACGAGAAAAGTCATAGTATAGTATGTCGAAAAAAGTCATAGTATAGTATGTCGAAAAAAGTAATTAAACAGTCATAGTATAGTATGTTGAAAAAAGTCATAATATAGTATGTCGAAAAAAGTCATAATATAGTATGTCGAAAAAAGTCATCGTATTGTATGTCAAAAAAGGTCATAGTATAGCATGTTGTAAAAAGTGATAAAAAGGTCATAGTATAGTATGTCGAAAAAAGTGATAAAAAGTCATAGTATAGTATGTTGAAAAAAGTGATTAAAAAGTCATAGAATAGTATGTCGAAATAAGTCATATTATAGTATGTCGAAAAAGTGATTAAAAAGTCATGGTATAATATGTCAAAGAAAGTAACAAAAAGTCATTGTATAGTGTGTTGAAAAAAGTGATTAAAAAGTCATAGTATAGTATGTCGAAATAAGTCATATTATAGTATGTCGAAAAAAGTCATTAAAAAGTCATGGTATAGTATGTCAAAAAAAGTGACAAAAAGTCATAGTATAGTATACTATAAAAAAGTATACAATAGTATGTTGTAAAAAGTGCTAAAAGGTCATAGTATAGTATGTAAAAAAAGTGCTAAAAAGTCATAGTATATCATGTCAAAAAAAGTGCGAAAAAGTCATTGTGTAGTATGTCGAAAAAAGTCATAGTATAGTATGTCGAAAAAAGTCATACAATAGTATGTTGTAAAAAGTGTTAAAAAGTCATAGTATAGTATGTAAAAAAAGTGCTAAAAAGTCATAGTATAGTATGTCGAAAAAAGTCAGTATAGTATATCAAAAAAGTGATACAAAAGTCATAGTATAGTATGACGAGAAAAGTCATAGTATAGTATGTCGAAAAAAGTCATAGTATAGTATGTCGAAAAAAGTCATACAATAGTATGTTGTAAAAAGTGTTAAAAAGTCATAGTATAGTATGTAAAAAAAGTGCTAAAAAGTCATAGTATAGTATGTCGAGAAAAGTCATAATATAGTATATCGAAAAGTGCTAAAAAGTCATAGTATAGTATGTCGAAAAATGTCATAGTATAGCATGTCGAAAATTGATAAAAAGTCATAGTATAACATGTCAGAAAAAGTGATAAAAAGTCATACTATAGTATGTCGAAAAAAGTCATAGTATTGCATGTCGAAAAAAGTGATAAAAAGGTCATAGTATCGCATGTTGACAAAAGTGAAAAAAAGTCATAGATTAGTATGTCGAAAAAAGTCATTTTAAGTATGTCTAAAAAAATAATAAAAAATAATAGTATACTATGTCGAAAAAAATTATAAAACGTCATAGTACAGCATGTCGAAAAACGTGATTAAAAAGTCATAGTATACCATGTTGAAAAAAGTGATAAAAAGTCATAGTATAGTATGTCAAAAAAAGTCATAGTATAGTATATCGAAAAAAGACATGGTATAGTATGTAAAAAAGTGCTAAAAAGTCATAGTATAGTATGTTGAAAAAAGTCATAGTATAGTATGTCGAAAAAAGTCATACAATAGTATTTTGTAAAAAGTGATAAAAAGTCATAGTATAGTATGTCGAAAAAAGTCATAGTATAGATGTCGAAAAAAGTGATAAAAAGTCATAGTATAGCATGTTGAAAAAAGTAATTAAACAGTCATAGTATAGTATGTTGAAAAAAGTCATAATATAGTATGTCGAAAAAAGTCATGATACAGTATGTCGAAAAAAGTCATCGTATAGTATATCAAAAAAGGTCATAGTATAGCATGTTGTAAAAAGTGATAAAAAGGTCATAGTATAGTATGTCGAAAAAAGTGATAAAAAGTCATACTTTAGTATGTTGAAAAAAGTGATTAAAAAGTCATAGTATAGTAAGTCGAAATAAGTCATATTATAGTATGTCAAAAAAAGTGACAAAAAGTCATTGTTTAGTGTGTCGAAATAGTGATGAATTAGTCATAGTATAGTATATCGAAAAAAGTCATGGTATAGTATGTAAAAAAGTGCTAAAAAGTCATTGTGTAGTATGTCGAAAAAAGTCATAGTATAGTATGTCGAAAAAAGTCATTCAATAGTATGTTGTAAAAAGTGCTAAAAAGTCATAGTATAGTATGTCGAAAAAAGTCATAGTATGTTAAAAAAAGTGCTAAAAAGTCATTGTATAGTATGTCGAAAAAAGTCATAGTATAGCATGTCGAAAAAAGTGATAAACAGTCATTGTATAGCATGTAGAAAAAATTGAAAAAAAGTCATAGTATAGAATATCGAAAAAAGTCACAGTATAGTATGTCAGAAAAGTGATACAAAAGTCATAGTATAGTATGTCGAGAAAAGTCATAATATAGTATATCGAAAAGTGATAAAAAGTCATAGTATAGTATGTCGAAAAATGTCATAGTATAGCATGTCAGAAAAAGTGATAAAAAGTCATACTATAGTATGTCGAAAAAAGTCATAGTATAGTATGTCAAAAAAAGTGCTAAAAGACATTGTATAGTATGTCGAAAAAAGTGATAAAAAGTCATAGTATAGCATGTTGAAAAAAGTAATTAAACAGTCATAGTATAGTATGTTGAAAAAAGTCATAATATAGTATGTCGAAAAAAGTCATAATATAGTATGTCGAAAAAAGTCATCGTATTGTATGTCAAAAAAGGTCATAGTATAGCATGTTGTAAAAAGTGATAAAAAGGTCATAGTATAGTATGTCGAAAAAAGTGATAAAAAGTCATAGTATAGTATGTTGAAAAAAGTGATTAAAAAGTCATAGAATAGTATGTCGAAATAAGTCATATTATAGTATGTCGAAAAAGTGATTAAAAAGTCATGGTATAATATGTCAAAGAAAGTAACAAAAAGTCATTGTATAGTGTGTTGAAAAAAGTGATTAAAAAGTCATAGTATAGTATGTCGAAATAAGTCATATTATAGTATGTCGAAAAAAGTCATTAAAAAGTCATGGTATAGTATGTCAAAAAAAGTGACAAAAAGTCATAGTATAGTATATTGAAAAAAGTCATGGTATAGTATGTAAAAAAGTGCTAAAAAGTCATAGTATAGTATGTTGAAAAAAGTCATAGTATAGTATGTCAAAAAAAGTGCTAAAAAGTCATTGTATAATATGTCGAAAAAAGTCATACAATAGTAAGTTGTAAAAAGTGATAAAAAGTCATAGTATAGTATGTAAAAAAAGTGCTAAAAAGTCAGAGTATAGTATGTCAAAAAAAGTGCGAAAAAGTCATTGTGTAGTATGTCGAAAAAAGTCATAGTATAGTATGTCGAAAAAAGTCATACAATAGTATGTTGTAAAAAGTGTTAAAAAGTCATCGTATAGTATGTAAAAAAAGTGCTAAAAGACATTGTATAGTATGTCGAAAAAAGTCATAGTATAGATGTCGAAAAAAGTGATAAAAGTCATAGTATAGCATGTTGAAAAAAGTAATTAAACAGTCATAGTATAGTATGTTGAAAAAAGTCATAATATAGTATGTCGAAAAAAGTCATAATATAGTATGTCGAAAAAAGTCATCGTATTGTATGTCAAAAAAGGTCATAGTATAGCATGTTGTAAAAAGTGATAAAAAGGTCATAGTATAGTATGTCGAAAAAAGTGATAAAAAGTCATAGTATAGTATGTTGAAAAAAGTGATTAAAAAGTCATAGTATAGTATGTCGAAATAAGTCACATTATAGTATGTCGAAAAAAGTGATTAAAAGTCATGGTGTAGTATGTCAAAAAAAGTGACAAAAAGTCATAGTATAGTGTGTTGAAAAAATTGATTAAAAAGTCATGGTATAGTATGTCGAAATAAGTCACATTATAGTATGTCGAAAAAAGTGATTAAAAGTCATGGTATAGTATGTCGAAAAAAGTGATAAAAAGTCATAGTATAGTATGTTGAAAAAAGTGATTAAAAAGTCATAGTATAGTATGTCGAAATAAGTCACATTATAGTATGTCGAAAAAAGTGATTAAAAGTCATGGTATAGTATGTCAAAAAAAGTGACAAAAAGTCATTGTATAGTGTGTTGAAAAAAGTGATTAAAAAGTCATGGTATAGTATGTCGAAATAAGTCATAGTATAGTATGTCGAAAAAAGTGATTAAAAATTCATGGTATAGTATGTCAAAAAAAGTGACAAAAAGTCATAGTATAGTATATCGAAAAAAGTCATGGTATAGTATGTAAAAAAGTGCTAAAAAGTCATAGTATAGTATGTTGAAAAAAGTCATAGTATAGTATGTCGAAAAAAGTCATAGTATAGTATGTCAAAAAAGTTATACAAAAGTCATAGTATAGTATGTCGAGAAAAGTCATAATATAGTATATCGAAAAGTGCTAAAAAGTCATAGTATAGTATGTCGAAAAATGTCATAGTATAGCATGTCAGAAAAAGTGATAAGAAGTCATTCTATAATATGTCGAAAAAAGTCATAGTATAGTATGTAAAAAAAAGTGCTAAAAGACATTGTATATTATGTCGAAAAAAGTCATAGTATAGTATGTCGAAAAAAGTCATCGTATTGTATGTCAAAAAAGGTCATAGTATAGCATGTTGTAAAAAGTGAAAAAAAGGTCATAGTATAGTATGTCGAAAAAAGTGATAAAAAGTCATGTATAGTATGTTGAAAAAAAGTGATTAAAAAGTCATAGTATAGTATGTCGAAATAAGTCATATTATAGTATGTCGAAAAAAGTGATTAAAAGTCATGGTATAGTATGTCAAAAAAAGTGACAAAAAGTCATTGTATAGCGTGTTGAAAAAAGTGATTAAAAAGTCATAGTATAGTATGTCGAAAAATGTCATAGTATAGCATGTCGAAAATTGATAAAAAGTCATAGTATAACATATCAGAAAAAGTGATAAAAAGTCATACTATAGTATGTAGAAAAAAGTCATAGTATTGCATGTCGAAAAAAGTGATAAAAAGGTCATAGTATTGCATGTTGACAAAAGTCAAAAAAAGTCATAGATTAGTATGTCGAAAAAAGTCATATTAAAGTATGTCTAAAAAAATAATAAAAAATAATAGTATACTATGTCGAAAAAAATTATAAAACGTCATAGTACAGCATGTCGAAAAAAGTGATTAAAAAGTCATAGTATACTATGTTGAAAAAAGTGATAAAAAGTCATAGTATAGTATG
Organism: Sebastolobus alascanus; assembly: GCA_916701645.2. Classification (NCBI taxonomy): domain Eukaryota; kingdom Metazoa; phylum Chordata; class Actinopteri; order Perciformes; family Sebastidae; genus Sebastolobus; species Sebastolobus alascanus. The sequence continues at coordinate 6,101,838 of CAKAOJ020000011.1, read as the reverse complement.
TCAAAAAAAGTCATGGTATAGTATGTCAAAAAAAGTGCTAAAAAGTCATTGTAAAGTATGTCGAAAAAAGTCATAGTATAGCATGTTAAAAAAAGTGATCAAAAGGTCATAGTATAGCATGTTGAAAAAAGTAATTAAACAGTCATAGTATAGTATGTTGAAAAAAGTCATAATACACTATGTCGAAAAAAGTCATAATATAGTTTGTCGAAAAAAATAATAAAAAATAATATTATACTATGTCGAAAAAAATTATAAAACGTCATAGTACAGCATGTCGAAAAAAGTGATTAGAAAGTCATAGTATACTATGTTGAAAAAAGTGATAAAAAGTCATAGTATAGTATGTCAAAAAAAGTCATGGTATAGTATGTCAAAAAAAGTGCTAAAAAGTCATTGTAAAGTATGTCGAAAAAAGTCATAGTATAGCATGTTAAAAAAGTGATACAAAAGTCATTGTATAGTATGTCGAGAAAGGTCATAGTATAGAATATCGAAAAGTGCTAAAAAGTCATAGTATAGTATGTCGAAAAATGTCATAGTATAGCATGTCAGAAAAAGTGATAAGAAGTCATACTATAATATGTCGAAAAGTCATAGTATAGTATGTAAAAAAAAGTGCTAAAAGACATTGTATAGTATGTCGAAAAAAGTCATAGTATAGATGTCGAAAAAAGTGATAAAAAGTCATAGTATAGCATGTTGAAAAAAGTAATTAAACAGTCATAGTATAGTATGTTGAAAAAAGTCATAATATAGTATGTCGAAAAAAGTCATAATATAGTATGTCGAAAAAAGTCATCGTATTGTATGTCAAAAAAGGTCATACTATAGCATGTTGTAAAAAGTGATAAAAAGGTCATAGTATAGTATGTCGAAAAAAGTGATAAAAAGTCATAGTATAGTATGTTGAAAAAAGTGATTAAAAAGTCAAAGTATAGTATGTCGAAATAAGTCATATTATAATATGTCGAAAAAAGTGATTAAAAAGTCATGGTATAGTATGTCAAAAAAAGTGCAAAAAAGTCATTGTATAGTATGTCGAAAAAAGTCATAGTATAGTATGTCAAAAAAGTTATACAAAAGTCATAGTATAGTATGTCGAGAAAAGTCATAATATAGAATATCGAAAAGTGCTAAAAAGTCATAGTATAGTATGTCGAAAAATGTCATAGTATAGCATGTCAGAAAAAGTGATAAGAAGTCATACTATAATATGTCGAAAAGTCATAGTATAGTATGTAAAAAAAAGTGCTAAAAGACATTGTATAGTATGTCGAAAAAAGTCATAGTATAGATGTCGAAAAAAGTGATAAAAGTCATAGTATAGCATGTTGAAAAAAGTAATTAAACAGTCATAGTATAGTATGTTGAAAAAAGTCATAATATAGTATGTCGAAAAAAGTCATAATATAGTATGTCGAAAAAAGTCATCGTATTGTATGTCAAAAAAGGTCATAGTATAGCATGTTGTAAAAAGTGATAAAAAGGTCATAGTATAGTATGTCGAAAAAAGTGATAAAAAGTCATAGTATAGTATGTTGAAAAAAGTGATTAAAAAGTCATAGTATAGTATGTCGAAATAAGTCACATTATAGTATGTCGAAAAAAGTGATTAAAAGTCATGGTATAGTATGTCAAAAAAAGTGACAAAAAGTCATAGTATAGTGTGTTGAAAAAAGTGATTAAAAAGTCATGGTATAGTATGTCGAAATAAGTCACATTATAGTATGTCGAAAAAAGTGATTAAAAGTCATGGTATAGTATGTCGAAAAAAGTGATAAAAAGTCATAGTATAGTATGTTGAAAAAAGTGATTAAAAAGTCATAGTATAGTATGTCGAAATAAGTCACATTATAGTATGTCGAAAAAAGTGATTAAAAGTCATGGTATAGTATGTCAAAAAAAGTGACAAAAAGTCATTGTATAGTGTGTTGAAAAAAGTGATTAAAAAGTCATGGTATAGTATGTCGAAATAAGTCATAGTATAGTATGTCGAAAAAAGTGATTAAAAATTCATGGTATAGTATGTCAAAAAAAGTGACAAAAAGTCATAGTATAGTATATCGAAAAAAGTCATGGTATAGTATGTAAAAAAGTGCTAAAAAGTCATAGTATAGTATGTTGAAAAAAGTCATAGTATAGTATGTCGAAAAAAGTCATAGTATAGTATGTCAAAAAAGTTATACAAAAGTCATAGTATAGTATGTCGAGAAAAGTCATAATATAGTATATCGAAAAGTGCTAAAAAGTCATAGTATAGTATGTCGAAAAATGTCATAGTATAGCATGTCAGAAAAAGTGATAAGAAGTCATTCTATAATATGTCGAAAAAAGTCATAGTATAGTATGTAAAAAAAAGTGCTAAAAGACATTGTATATTATGTCGAAAAAAGTCATAGTATAGTATGTCGAAAAAAGTCATCGTATTGTATGTCAAAAAAGGTCATAGTATAGCATGTTGTAAAAAGTGAAAAAAAGGTCATAGTATAGTATGTCGAAAAAAGTGATAAAAAGTCATGTATAGTATGTCAAAAAAAGTGACAAAAAGTCATTGTATAGCGTGTTGAAAAAAGTGATTAAAAAGTCATAGTATAGTATGTCGAAAAATGTCATAGTATAGCATGTCGAAAATTGATAAAAAGTCATAGTATAACATATCAGAAAAAGTGATAAAAAGTCATACTATAGTATGTAGAAAAAAGTCATAGTATAGCATGTCGAAAATTGATAAAAAGTCATAGTATAGTATGTCGAAAAATGTCATAGTATAGCATGTCAGAAAAAGTGATAAGAAGTCATTCTATAATATGTCGAAAAAAGTCATAGTATAGTATGTAAAAAAAAGTGCTAAAAGACATTGTATATTATGTCGAAAAAAGTCATAGTATTGCATGTCGAAAAAAGTGATAAAAAGGTCATAGTATTGCATGTTGACAAAAGTCAAAAAAAGTCATAGATTAGTATGTCGAAAAAAGTCATATTAAAGTATGTCTAAAAAAATAATAAAAAATAATAGTATACTATGTCGAAAAAAATTATAAAACGTCATAGTACAGCATGTCGAAAAAAGTGATTAAAAAGTCATAGTATACTATGTTGAAAAAAGTGATAAAAAGTCATAGTATAGTATGTCAAAAAAAGTCATGGTATAGTATGTCAAAAAAAGTGCTAAAAAGTCATTGTAAAGTATGTCGAAAAAAGTCATAGTATAGCATGTTAAAAAAAGTGATCAAAAGGTCATAGTATAGCATGTTGAAAAAAGTAATTAAACAGTCATAGTATAGTATGTTGAAAAAAGTCATAATACACTATGTCGAAAAAAGTCATAATATAGTTTGTCGAAAAAAATAATAAAAAATAATATTATACTATGTCGAAAAAAATTATAAAACGTCATAGTACAGCATGTCGAAAAAAGTGATTAGAAAGTCATAGTATACTATGTTGAAAAAAGTGATAAAAAGTCATAGTATAGTATGTCAAAAAAAGTCATGGTATAGTATGTCAAAAAAAGTGCTAAAAAGTCATTGTAAAGTATGTCGAAAAAAGTCATAGAATAGCATGTTAAAAAAAGTGATCAAAAGGTCATAGTATAGCATGTTGAAAAAAGTAATTAAACAGTCATAGTATAGTATGTCGAAAAAAGTCATAATACACTATGTCGAAAAAGTCATAATATAGTTTGTCGAAAAAAATAATAAAAAATAATAGTATACTTATGTCGAAAAAAATTATAAAACGTCATAGTACAGCATGTCGAAAAAAGTGATTAGAAAGTCATAGTATACTATGTTGAAAAAAGTGATAAAAAGCATAGTATAGTATGTCAACAAAAGTCATGGTATAGTATGTCAAAAAAAGTGCTAAAAAGTCATTGTGAAGTATGTCGAAAAAAGTCATAGTATAGCATGGTTAAAAAAAGTGATCAAAAGTCATAGTATACATGTTGAAAAAAGTATAAAAGTCATAGTATAGTATGTTAAAAAAGTCATATATAGTATGTCAAAAAATTTGCAAAAAGTCATGTAGTATGTCAAAAAAGTCATTATTAGATGTTAAAAAAAGTGATAAAAGTCATAGTATAGATGTTGAAAAAAGTATTAAAAAGTCATAGTATAGTATGTCGAAAAAGTCATTATAGTATGTCAAAAAATTAAGTCAGTATAGTATGTAAAAAGTAAAAGTCATGTATAGTTGTGAAAAGTAAAGTAGTAATATTCGAAAAGTCATAATATGTAAAAAAGTTAAAAAGTCATGTATAGTATGTGAAAAAAATCATATGTAAAAAGTGACAAAAAGTCATAGTATAGTATTCGAAAAGTCAGTATAGTATTAAAAGGAAAGTCATATATAGTAGTGAAAAGTATAATAGTATGTAAAAAAAGTATAGTATAGTATGTAAAAAAGTTAAAAAGTCATGTATAGTTGTGAAAAGTCATAGTATTCGAAAGTCTAAAAGTATTTGTAGTGAAAATCAAGTATAATGTAAAAGTTAAGTCATTAATATAAAAGTCAATAGTATGTAAAAAGTGTAAGCATTGTATATATGTCAAAAAATATATATAGTATTCGAAATCTAAAAGTCATGAAATGTGAATGTCAAGTATAATGTGAAAATGTAAAAAGTCATGATATAAAGTGATAAAAAGTCATATAGTATGTGAAAGTCATATATGATGTCAAAAAAAGTGATAAAAGTATAGTATGCAGTACAAAGTAAAAAAGTCATAGAAGTATGTGAAAAGTCTAAAGTATGTAAAATAAATATAGTATATATAAAAATTAAAATAGTAAGATCGAAAAAAGTCAAGTATATATGTAAAAAAGTGATAAAAAGTCATGTATAGTATGTCAAAAGTCATGTATAGTATTCAAAGTGCTAAAAAGTCATGTAAGTATGTCAAAATCAAGTATAGATGTAAAAAAGTGATAAAAGTATAGTATAATGTTGAAAAAGTAATAAAAGTATAGTATAGTATGTTGAAAAAGTCAAATAAGTTCGAAAAAAGTCATATAATATGTCAAAAAAATAATAAAATAATAGTATATATGTAAAAAAATAAAGTCAAGTAAGCATGTCGAAAAAAGTGATAAAGTCATAGTATACTATGTTAAAAAAAGTGATAAAAGTCATAGTATAGTATGTCAAAAAAAGTCATGGTATAGTATGTCAAAAAAAGTGTAAAAAGTCATTGTAAAGTATGTGAAAAAAGTCATTGTATAGCATGTTAAAAAAAGTGATCAAAAGGTCATAGTATAGCATGTTGAAAAAAGTAATTAAACAGTCATGGTATAGTATGTGAAAAGTCATAATAATATTCAAAAAAAGTCATAATGTTGTCAAAAATAATAGTATAATGTGAAAAAAATATAAAGTCATAGTAAGATGTCGAAAAAAGTGATTAAAAGTCATAGTATATATGTTGAAAAAAGTCATATAATATGTCAAAAAAAGTCATGTATAGTATGTCAAAAAAATTAAAAAATTGTATATTGAAAAGTCATAGTAACATGTAAAAATGATAAAAGTCATAGTATACATGTTGAAAAAAGTAATTAAAAGTCATAGTATAGTATGTTAAAAAAGTCATAAATAGTCAAAAAAGTGCAAAAAATGTAATATGTCAAAAAAGTCATAGTAAGCAAAGTATAAAAGTCATAGTAAATGTTGAAAAAAGTATAAAAGTCATAGTAAGTATGTAAAAATGAGGGGGGGGGGGGGGGGGGGGGGGGGGGGGGGGGGGGGGGGAATAAAAAAAAAGTTTTAAAGTATTTGAAAAAAATATATATAAAAATTATAAAAAAAAATATTATAAAAATAAAATATAGTATAATGTAAAATATATATAGTATAAAAAAAAAATATTAATAAAAATATCAGAAAATGAAAGTCATAATAAAAAAAATCAATAGTAAAAAAAAAGGCTATGTTGACAAAAGTCAAAAAAAGTCATAGATTAGTATGTCGAAAAAAGTCATATTAAAGTATGTCTAAAAAAATAATAAAAAATAATAGTATACTATGTCGAAAAAAATTATAAAACGTCATAGTACAGCATGTCGAAAAAAGTGATTAAAAAGTCATAGTATACTATGTTGAAAAAAGTGATAAAAAGTCATAGTATAGTATGTCAAAAAAAGTCATGGTATAGTATGTCAAAAAAAGTGCTAAAAAGTCATTGTAAAGTATGTCGAAAAAAGTCAGAGTATAGCATGTTAAAAAAAGTGATCAAAAGGTCATAGTATAGCATGTTGAAAAAAGTAATTAAACAGTCATAGTATAGTATGTTGAAAAAAGTCATAATACACTATTTCGAAAAAAGTCATAATATAGTATGTCTAAAAAAATAATAAAAAATAATAGTATACTATGTCGAAAAAAATTATAAAACGTCATAGTACAGCATGTCGAAAAAAGTGATTAGAAAGTCATAGTATACTATGTTGAAAAAAGTGATAAAAAGTCATAGTATAGTATGTCAAAAAAAGTCATGGTATAGTATGTCAAAAAAAGTGCTAAAAAGTCATTGTAAAGTATGTCGAAAAAAGTCATAGTATAGCATGTTAAAAAAAGTGATCAAAAGGTCATAGTATAGCATGTTGAAAAAAGTAATTAAACAGTCATAGTATAGTATGTTGAAAAAAGTCATAATACACTATGTCGAAAAAGTCATAATATAGTTTGTCGAAAAAAATAATAAAAAATAATAGTATACTATGTCGAAAAAAATTATAAAACGTCATAGTACAGCATGTCGAAAAAAGTGATTAGAAAGTCATAGTATACTATGTTGAAAAAAGTGATAAAAAGTCATAGTATAGTATGTCAAAAAAAGTCATGGTATAGTATGTCAAAAAAAGTGCTAAAAAGTCATTGTGAAGTATGTCGAAAAAAGTCATAGTATAGCATGTTAAAAAAAGTGATCAAAAGGTCATAGTATAGCATGTTGAAAAAAGTAATTAAACAGTCATAGTATAGTATGTTGAAAAAAGTCATAATACACTATGTCGAAAAAAGTCATAATATAGTATGTCGAAAAAAGTCATCGTATTGTATGTCAAAAAAGGTCATAGTATAGCATGTTGTAAAAAGTGATAAAAAGGTCATAGTATAGTATGTCGAAAAAAGTGATAAAAAGTCATAGTATAGTATGTTGAAAAAAGTGATTAAAAAGTCATAGTATAGTATGTCGAAATAAGTCACATTATAGTATGTCGAAAAAAGTGATTAAAAGTCATGGTATAGTATGTCAAAAAAAGTGACAAAAAGTCATAGTATAGTGTGTTGAAAAAAGTGATTAAAAAGTCATGGTATAGTATGTCGAAATAAGTCATCGTATAGTATGTAAAAAAGTGCTAAAAAGTCATAGTATAGTATGTTGAAAAAAGTCATAATATAGTATGTCGAAAAAAGTCATCGTATAGTATGTCAAAAAAGGTCATAGTATAGTATGTTGAAAAAAGTGATTAAAAAGTCATAGTATAGTATGTCGAAATAAGTCATATTATAATATGTCGAAAAAAGTGATTAAAAAGTCATGGTATAGTATGTCAAAAAAAGTGACAAAAAGTCATTGTATAGTGTGTTGAAAAACGTCATAGTACAGCATGTCGAAAAAAGTGATTAGAAAGTCATAGTATACTATGTTGAAAAAAGTGATAAAAAGTCATAGTATAGTATGTCAAAAAAAGTCATGGTATAGTATGTCAAAAAAAGTGCTAAAAAGTCATTGTGAAGTATGTCGAAAAAAGTCATAGTATAGCATGTTAAAAAAAGTGATCAAAAGGTCATAGTATAGCATGTTGAAAAAAGTAATTAAACAGTCATAGTATAGTATGTTGAAAAAAGTCATAATACACTATGTCGAAAAAAGTCATAATATAGTATGTCGAAAAAAGTCATCGTATAGTATGTCAAAAAAGGTCATAGTATAGCATGTAGTCAAGTCATAAAAAGGTCATAGTATAGTATGTCGAAAAAAGTGATAAAAAGTCATAGTATAGTATGTTGAAAAAAGTGATTAAAAAGTCATAGTATAGTATGTCGAAATAAGTCATATTATAGTATGTCGAAAAAAGGGATTAAAATGTCATGGTATAGTATGTCAAAAAAAGTGACAAAAAGTCATTGTATAGTGTGTCGAAAAATTGATGAAAAAGTCATAGTATAGTATATCGAAAAAAGTCATGGTATCGTATGTAAAAAAGTGCTAAAAAGTCATAGTATAGTATGTTGAAAAAAGTCATAATATAGTATGTCGAAAAAAGTCATCGTATAGTATGTCAAAAAAGGTCATAGTATAGTATGTTGAAAAAAGTGATTAAAAAGTCATAGTATAGTATGTCGAAATAAGTCATAGTATAGCATGTCGAAAAAATTGAGGAAAAGGCATAGTATAGTATGTTGTAAGAAGTGATAGAAAGGTCACAGTATAGTATGTCGAAAAAAGTGATAAAAGTCATAGTATAGTATGTTGAAAAAAGTCATATTATAGAATTTCTAAAAATGTCATACTAAAGCATGTCGAAAAAAGTGAAAAAAAGTCAGAGTATAGTATGTTGAAAAAAGTCTTATTATAGTATGTCAAAACTAGTGATAAAAAGTCATAGTAAAGTATGTCGGAGAAGTGATAAAAAAAAGTCACAGTATAGTATGTCAAAATAGTGATAAAAAGTCATAGTAAAGTATGTTGAAAAAGTGATAAAAAGGTCATAGTGTAGTATGTCAAAAAAAAGTGATAAAAAGTCATAGTAAAGTAGGTCGAAAAAGTGATAAAACAGTCATAGTATAGTATGTCGAAAAAAGTCATGGTATACCATGTGAAAAAATTGTGATAAAAAGATATACTATAGTATGTTGTAAAAGTGATAAAAAGGTCATAGTATAGTATGTCGAAAAAAGTCATAGTATAGAATGTTGAAAAACGTCATACTATAGCATGTCGAAAAAAGTGAGAAAACAGTCATAGTATAATACATTTACTATACTATACTATATACTACAACTATAGTGTGTTGCAAAAAGTGATAAAAAAGTCATAGTATAGTATGTCAAAAAAAGTGATTAAAAGGTCATTGTATAGTATGTCAACAAAAATTGATAAAAAGTCAGAGTATAGTATGTCGAGAAAAGTCATAGTATAGTATATCAAAAAGTGATGAAAAATTCATAGTATAGTATATCGAAAAAAGTCATAGTATAGTATGTAAAAAAAGTGCTGAAACGTCATAGTATAGCATGTCGAAAAAAGTCATAGTATAGCATGTCGAAAAAAATAAGAAAAAGGTATGTATAGTATGTTGTAAGAAGTGATAAAAATGTCAAAGTATAGTATGCAGAAAAAAGTGATGAAAGTCATAGCATACTATGTCAAAAAAAAGTCATAGTATAGAATGTCTAAAAATGTCAGAGTAAAGCATGTCGAAAAAAGTGAAAAAAAGTCATAGTATAGTATGTCGAAAAAAGTAATATTATAGTATGGCAAAAATAGTGATAAAAAGTCATCGTAAAGGATGTCGAAAAAGTGATAAAAAGTCATAGTATAGTAGGTCGAAAAAAGTGATAGTATAGCATGTCGAAAAAAGTGATAAAAAGTCATACTATAGTATGTTTTAAAAAGTGATAAAAAGGTCATAGTATAGTATGTCTAAAAACGTCACACTATAGCATGTCGAAAAAAGTGAAAATAAGTCATAGTATAGTAAAGTATATAGTACATATACTATACTATACTATATACTGCAACTATAGTGTGTTGTAAAAAGTGATAAAAAGGTCATAGTATCGCATGTTGAAAAAAGTGAAAAAGGTCATAGTATTGTATGTTGAAAAAAGTCATAGTATAGTATGTCAAAAAAAGTCATAGTATAGCATGTCGAAAAAAGTGAAAAAAGTCAGTATAGTAAGTCGAAAAAAGTCATAGATTAGCATGTCGAAAAAAGTGATAAAAAGTGATAAAAAGTCATAGTATAGTATGATGTAAGAAGTGATAAAAAGGTCATAGTATAGTATGTCAAAAAAAAGCGATTAAAAGTCATAGTATAGTATGTCAAAAAAAGTGATTGTATATCATTTCCAAAAAGTGATAAAAAGTCATACTATAGTATCTTTCAAAAAGTGATAAAAAGGTCATAGTAAAGAATGTCTAAAAACGTCATACTATAGCATTTAGAAAAAGTGAAAAAAAGTCATAGTATAGTATGTTGAAAAAAGTCTTATTATAGTATGGCAAAAATAGTGATACAAAGTCATAGTAAAGTATGTCGAAAAAGTGATAAAAAAAAAGTCACAGTATAGTATGTCAAAATAGTGATTAAAAGGTCATTGTATAGTATGTCAAAAAAATTGATAAAAAGTCATAGTATAGTATGTCGAGAAAAGTCATAGTATAGTATATCGAAAAGTGATGAAAAAGTCATAGTATAGTATATCGAAAAAAGTCATAGTATAGTATGTAAAAAAAGTGCTGAAACGTCATAGTATAGTATGTCAAAAAAAGTCATAGTATAGCATGTGAAAAAATTGTGATAAAAAGACATACTATAGTATGTTGTAAAAGTGATAAAAAGGTCATAGTATAGTATGTCGAAAAAAGTCATAGTATAGAATGTCAAAAAACGTCATACTATAGCATGTCGAAAAAAGTGAAAAAACAGTCATAGTATAATACATTTACTATACTATACTATATACTACAACTATAGTGTGTTGTAAAAAGTGATAAAAAGGTCATAGTATAGTATGTCGAAAAAAGTCATAGTATAGTATGTCAAAAAAAGTGATTAAAAGGTCATTGTATAGTATGTCAAAAAAATTGATAAAAAGTCATAGTATAGTATGTCGAGAAAAGTCATAGTATAGTATATCGAAAAGTGATGAAACGTCATATTATAGCATGTCGAAAAAAATAAGAAAAAAAGCATAGTATAGTATGTTGTAAGAAGTGATAAAAAGGTCAAAGTATAGTATGTAGAAAAAAGTGATAAAAGTCATAGCATAGTATGTCAAAAAAAAGTCATAGTATAGAATGTCTAAAAATGTCATAGTAAAGCATGTCGAAAAAAGTGAAAAAAAGTCATAGTATGGTATGTCGAAAAAAGTAATATTATAGTATGGCAAAAATAGTGATAAAAAGTCATAGTAAAGGATGTCGAAAAAGTGATAAAAAGTCATAGTATAGTAGGTCGAAAAAGTGATAGTATAGCATGTCGAAAAAAGTGAAAAAAGTCATAGTATAGTATGTCTAAAAACGTCATACTATAGCATGTCGAAAAAAGTGAAAATAAGTCATAGTATAGTATAGTATATAGTACATATACTATACTATACTATATACTGCAACTATAGTGTGTTGTAAAAAGTGATAAAAAGGTCATAATATCGCATGTTGAAAAAAGTGAAAAAAGTCAGTATTGTATGTTGAAAAAGGTCATAGTATAGTATGTCAAAAAAAGTCATAGTATAGCATGTCGAAAAAAGTGAAAAAAGTCATAGTATAGTATGTCGAAAAAAGTCATAGTATAGCATGTCGAAAAAAGTGATAAAAAGTCATAGTATAGTATGATGTAAGAAGTGATAAAAAGGTCATAGTATAGTATGTCAAAAAAAAGCGATTAAAAGTCATAGTATAGTATGTCAAAAAAAGTGATTGTATATCATTTCCAAAAAGTGATAAAAAGTCATACTATAGCATGTCGAAAAAGTGAAAAAAGTCATAGTATAGTATGTCGAAAAAAGTCATAGTATAGTATGTCAAAAAAAGTGCTTCAAAGTCATAGTATAGTATGTTGAAAAAAGTGATAGTATAGCATGTCGAAAAAAGTGATAAAAAGTCATACTATAGTATGTTGTAAGAAGTGCTAAAAAGTCATTGTATAGTATGTCGAAAAAAGTCATAGTATAGTATGTCAAAAAAGTTATACAAAAGTCATAGTATAGTATTTCGAGAAAAGTCATAATATAGTATATCGAAAAGTGCTAAAAAGTCATAGTATAGTATGTCGAAAAATGTCATAGTATAGCATGTCAGAAAAAGTGATAAGAAGTCATACTATAATATGTCGAAAAAAGTCATAGTATAGTATGTAAAAAAAAGTGCTAAAAGACATTGTATAGTATGTCGAAAAAAGTCATAGTATAGTATGTCGAAAAAAGTCATCGTATTGTATGTCAAAAAAGGTCATAGTATAGCATGTTGTAAAAAGTGATAAAAAGGTCATAGTATAGTATGTCGAAAAAAGTGATAAAAAGTCATAGTATAGTATGTTGAAAAAAGTGATTAAAAAGTCATAGTATAGTATGTCGAAATAAGTCATATTATAGTATGTCGAAAAAAGTGATTAAAAGTCATGGTATAGGTATGTCAAAAAAAGTGACAAAAAGTCATTGTATAGCGTGTTGAAAAAAGTGATTAAAAAGTCATAGTATAGTATGTCGAAAAAAGTCATACAATAGTATGTTGTAAAAAGTGTTAAAAAGTCATAGTATAGTATGTAAAAAAAGTGCTAAAAAGTCATAGTATAGTATGTCGAAAAAAGTCACAGTATAGTATGTCAAAAAAGTGAACAAAAGTCATTGTATAGTATGTCGAGAAAAGTCATAGTATAGTATATCGAAAAGTGCTAAAAAGTCATAGTATAGTATGTCGAAAAATGTCATAGTATATCATGTCGAAAATTGATAAAAAGTCATAGTATAACATATCAGAAAAAGTGATAAAAAGTCATACTATAGTATGTAGAAAAAAGTCATAGTATTGCATGTCGAAAAAAGTGATAAAAAGGTCATAGTATCGCATGTTGACAAAAGTCAAAAAAAGTCATAGATTAGTATGTCGAAAAAAGTCATATTAAAGTATGTCTAAAAAAATAATAAAAAATAATAGTATACTATGTCGAAAAAAATTATAAAACGTCATAGTACAGCATGTCGAAAAAAGTGATTAAAAAGTCATAGTATACTATGTTGAAAAAAGTGATAAAAAGTCATAGTATAGTATGTCAAAAAAAGTCATGGTATAGTATGTCAAAAAAAGTGATCAAAAAGTCATTTTAAAGTATGTCGAAAAAATACATTGTATAGCATGTTAAAAAAAGTGATCAAAAGGTCATAGTATAGTATGTTGAAAAAAGTGATTAAAAAGTCATAGTATAGTATGTCGAAATAAGTCATATTATAGTATGTCGAAAAAAGTGATTAAAAGTCATGGTATAGTATGTTGAAAAAAGTGATTAAAAAGTCATAGTATAGTATGTCGAAATAAGTCATATTATAGTATGTCGAAAAAAGTGATTAAAAGTCAAGGTATAGTATGTCAAAAAAAGTGACAAAAAGTCATTGTATAGTGTGTTGAAAAAAGTGATTAAAAAGTCATGGTATAGTATGTCGAAATAAGTCATAGTATAGTATGTCGAAAAAAGTGATTAAAAAGTCATGGTATAGTATGTCAAAAAAAGTGACAAAAAGTCATAGTATAGTATATCGAAAAAAGTCATGGTATAGTATGTAAAAAAAGTGCTAAAAAGTCATAGTATAGTATGTTGAAAAAAGTCATAGTATAGTATGTCCAAAAAAGTGCTAAAAATTCATTGTATAGTATGTCGAAAAAAGTCATAGTATAGTATGTCAAAAAAGTTATACAAAAGTCATAGTATTGTATGTCGAAAAAAGTCATAGTATAGCATGTCGAAAAAATTGAGAAAAAGGTATGTATAGTATGTTGTAAGAAGTGATAAAAATGTCAAAGTATAGTATGCAGAAAAAAGTGATGAAAGTCATAGCATAGTATGTCAAAAAAAAGTCATAGTATAGAATGTCTAAAAATGTCAGAGTAAAGCATGTCGAAAAAAGTGAAAAAAAGTCATAGTATAGTATGTCGAAAAAAGTAATATTATAGTATGGCAAAAATAGTGATAAAAAGTCATCGTAAAGGATGTCGAAAAAGTGATAAAAAGTCATAGTATAGTAGGTCGAAAAAAGTGATAGTATAGCATGTCGAAAAAAGTGATAAAAAGTCATACTATAGTATGTTTTAAAAAGTGATAAAAAGGTCATAGTATAGTATGTCTAAAAACGTCACACTATAGCATGTCGAAAAAAGTGAAAATAAGTCATAGTATAGTAAAGTATATAGTACATATACTATACTATACTATATACTGCAACTATAGTGTGTTGTAAAAAGTGATAAAAAGGTCATAGTATCGCATGTTGAAAAAAGTGAAAAAGGTCATAGTATTGTATGTTGAAAAAAGTCATAGTATAGCATGTCGAAAAAAGTGATAAAAAGTCATACTATAGTATGTTGTAAAAAGTGATAAAAAGGTCATAGCAAGTATGTCCAAAAAAGTCACAGTATAGCATGTCGAAAAAAGTGATAAAAAGGTCATAGTATAGTATGTCGAAAAAAGTGATTAAAAAGTCATAGTATAGTATTTCAAAAAAAGTGATAAAAAGTCACAGTATAGTATGTCGAAAAAGTGATAGTATAGTATGTTGAAAAAAGTCATAGCATAGCATGTCGATAAAGTGACATGCTTTATCGACATACTATAGTATGACTTTTTAATCACTTTTTTCGACATACAATAATTTTTTTCAACATGCTATACTATGACTTTTTCGACATACTATACCATGATTTTTTAATGACATTTTTCGACATACTATACCTTGACTTTTCAATCACTTTTTCGACATGCTATAATATGACTTATTTGGACACACTATACTATGACTTTTTATCACTTTTTTCGACATATTATACTATGACTTTTTATCACTATTTTTTCACATACGTTACTATGACTTTTTATCAATATTTTTTGACATACTATACTATGACTTTATCACTTTTTATCACTATTTTTTGACATACTATACTGTGACCTTTTTTTATCACTTTTTCGACATACTTTACTATTAGGTTTTATCACTATATTTGACATACTATACTACGACTCTTTTCGACATACTATACGATGACTTTTATCACTTTTTTCGACATACTATACTGTGACCTTTTTATCACTTCTTACTACATACTATACTATGCCTTTTTCGAAATGCTATACTATGACTTTTTTCGACATACTATAATATGACGTTTTTGCACTTTTTTCGACATACCATACTATGACTTTTTCATCACTTTTTCGACATACTATACTATGACTTTTCTCGACATACTATACTTTGACTTTTTATCACTTTTTTTGACATACTATACTATGACCTTTTAATCACTTTTTTCGGCATACTATAATATGACTTTTCTCGACATACTATACTATGACTTTTTAATCACTTTTTTCAACATACTATACTATGACTTTTTAATCACTTTTTTCAACATACTATACTATGACCTTTTTATCACTTTTTACAACATACTATACTATGACTTTTTATCACTTTTTTGAAATACTATACTATGACCTTTTCATCACTTTTTTCGACATACCATAATTTGACATGTTTCGACATACTATACTATGACTTTTTAATCACTTTTTTCGACATACTATACTATGACCTTTTTAGCACTTTTTACAACATACTATACTATGACTTTTTTCACTTTTTTCAACATGCGATACTATGACCTTTTTATCAATTTTTAAAACATACTATAGTATCACTTTTTATCCCTTTTTTCAACGTGCTCTACTATCACTTTTTCGACATTTTTAGAAAGACTACTCACGCAAAAGTTGTGTAGTGACGTCTCTCTCGCTGAAGCTACGATGCTTGTGTGTCTCGTACTTGGATGTACCCACTCAAGCAATGGGTCTTGCTCGTTCTTTCGCTTCCTGGTAGATGAAAAGACCAGGAGTCACTGGATAAAACACATCAGGTAAGATAACGTTTCATTTGTGTGTGGAACATAGCTAAGTTAGCTAGGTTAGCTAGTGTTGGTGACGTATATTGTGCGAGACGAGCAATGTAGTTCACCGAGCAGTTTCACACAAAACTAAATGATACTACGACAAACCTACAACGAACTGGGACTTTCTTGACTTGAAATATTATCTTTTATATTGAGAAACAGCATCTGTGTGATTCATGCTGCAAATCAAAAACAACTTGTCACTTTTGACTACCATACATATTTTTTTCTGAAATAAGGTCCCATGGGTTCCACCTGATAGGAAGGGACTTTGACTCTTTACGGAGGCGGCGCAATTGCATAGAAAGGCAAGGTGAAATAAGAAAGACAGAAAGTCTGTCTGTTCTGAGGCTTCTCTAATAAGTAACTAGCTCATCCCCAAAATGATGAACATCAAAGGATGCAGTAGACATGTCCAGGCATGTTTGTGTCCTTAACAATGCCAAACCAAATTAAACACAGATGAATGACTAACTCCCAGTGACCACAACTGGCTGTCTCTATAGCGTCTTACCTAATGGGGCATGACAGTGACTGGCACTTTAATGCAACTTAACCTACATTCTGCCACATTAGCAACCGAGAGCGTGAGAAATGGAACCAAGTTTGCGTGGAGGGAGGAGAAGTTTGCTTTCAGGGCTTTCTGCCAGAAATCTCCTTAGGTTTAGGCAACAAACCTACTTGGTTAGGTTTCAGAAAAGGTTTGGGTTAAAATAAACCCTTTCTGGTAGAAAGCCCGGGAGGCAAATTTCTCCAGTGTGCAGGAGGACATCAGTATAGCCAAAGATCAAAGATGAGAATGCATCTCAGGTCGAGAGAGGAGAAGGTGGAAAGGTGTGCTGAGGTACACAGTGAAGATAAATCATTATCATAGCTACATTCCTGGATACTCATCAATAAAGTCGACCCAGTAGTTCTTATATTCCCCATAAGGCCTTGTGAATTGTTTCCTCTATAACCAATGAACTCAACAGGAAACTGCCTCCATTCTTCTCTTAAAATGACACTGGGCTTTACAGTATGGCCCTGTTCAGACATGTATTAACATGCGTCCTCAGTGATCTGATCTCAAGTGGACAGCTCTAAGTACAGGTGTGAACGGACTCAAGACGCATTGAGGACGCATTGAGATCGGATCTTTCAGACCACATTCAGAGGTGGTCTGGGCCACATATGGACACATTCTTTTAGCAGTGTGTACGCGAATGTGTCCTGGGCCACATTAAGGACCACCTACTCATCTGACGGCCAGCTGGGATCCGCGGGATCACTGCGCTCCTCAGGTGAACAGAGAGGCGAGCGCTTGTCTGCCTTGCAGCATGGAAACGGCCTCTTTGTTCGACTGTATTCTGTTGGTACATCTATTTTATTAAAATATACCTTATTTATTGGCTACTTATTTATTGGCTACATACGAAGTGCATTATTATCATACTGTCGGAGATGTGTCGGTGTTTTTGTTCCGCTGCTTTTCGTGGAGCTGACACCCGCCCACCCGCCCGACCGACCGCCCGCCTGCTCGCTCTCTCCTCCCCGCTCTGAAGCTCTGTACTCCGTTGTTGTCTGGCAAAGGCAGCAGTGCCAGTGGCGTGGAGGTCCCCGGGGACCGCCGGTCCAATAACCTTATATTTTGATGTTATAAAACTGTTAATAAAATGTACCCGAAGTCACAATATTACTACTGACATTCCTGTAGTATTATGTCACAACGTCTGCTGTATTAGCCATTAGTGTTTACTGCGTGTTTATCTGCATATAGAGCGGGGAAGTGAGATCGGATCACAAGTGGCCACTCAAGACGCATTTGGATACGCATTCTAATACCAGGTGTGAACAGACGTACTTAAAGCTGTCCACTTGTGAGCCGATCACTCAGGATACATTTTAATACCAGGTCTGAACAGGGCCTATGGATCTGTTCATCAGCACCACTGCAGAAGAAAACAAGGCATTGACAACCTCCTGAAACCAGGAGGAGAGCCGGCCACCATGTTGAGATAAGTTCAGGAAATACCAAGCAAACTTTCTCATTTTACAGCTGAACAGTAAACTAGAAGATGTTTCTGAAAACATTTGAGGCAAGAAATAGGCCTTACAGTAACAGAATATTAGTTCATATCTGATCAGTGCTGCCTAGTTTGACCGTTTGATCAGAGTTTGCGAGTGATTGACAGCTGCCTCTGTTGCATGAACAGCCAATAGGAACGCTCTCTCTCTGAAATGACCTGTCATTGGCCAAAGTCTGCAATCACGGACTAGATGTTTTTAAAGCCTGCAAACAGAGCCATGAGGAGGAGCAGAAGTCTAGTTATCTCTCAGAACACTTTAATTACAATATGCTGAAAGGTTATTATGGAATTTTTGCCCAATGAGGCCAAAAATATTCTGCCTACTGCCACTTTAAGTCTGATTGGACTAAAAGTCTTAAGCCTTTGCGTCTGTATGAACTCTGCTACAAAATGCACAAGATAAACAAAACACAAACTATCAATTCATTTTTATCAATTCAATCTTGCTGTTTTTAACCCAAATAGCAGTAGTTAAATCAAAAAGGTATGGTTTGTACTCAAATACACAAAATGTCCATTAAATCAAGAGAAACTAAATTCAAATTCTGAGTCCAGATATGAAAACCAAATGTCCCTTAAGTCATTACATTAAAGCAGCAGTAGGCAAGATTGGAGCAATTATGATTAAGAAAAGTTATTATTATAACAAACAACCAGTCAGAGCCGAGCTGGAGCCTTGCTGTCTCTGAGCAGCTGCAGTAACTCGCAAACGCCGATCAAACGGTCAAACTAGGCAGCGCTGATCAAATATGAATCAATATTCTGTTACTGTAATGCCTATTTCTCTCCTCAAATGTTTTTAGAAACATCTTATAGTGTACTGTTTAGCTGTAAAATAAGAAAGTTTGTGACCCGGCAGCCATGTTCAGATCAGTAATACCAAGCACCGCCCACCAGCCGTGGGCACACTTTCAATCTTACTGCATTTAACCCAAATAGCAGTAATTAAATCAAAAAGGTATGGTTCATACTCAAATACACAAAATGCCCATTAAATCAAGAGAAAGAAAATTCAATTTGAAATATGAAAATTAGATGTCCCTTAAATCGTTACATTAAATGAGGACTCCAGATAAATGTCAATCGTTTAGTGAAAGAGATGCGGTGTGAGGGTGAGTATGAGGGTGAGAAGTGTGTGTGGTGTGGTGTGTATACAGTATAAGGAAGTTGGGGGCAGTTTGAATGTACTGAATGAATACAGTTCAACAATTCAGTTCAATCCGTTAGTGTGTTTGGGGGAAAGAGGGAGAAGCCTGGAGAGTTGCAGTAAACGAGACTTATCTTACAAAGGCGAGGGAGACCACAGTTGCATCCAAACAGGTCCAAGATGAACAAGATCCATTCATCTTTCCTGCTCCAGGGATTAGCACACCTCCAAGCAGTGCCCTGTTGTCCAAGAAAGTTTATGAAATCCAGCTGCTTCTTAGATCACTTGCTGCTCAGTTCACTTTTATATATGTCACTGTTTTGTTTTAAGAGCAAAGATGTCCAGAAACTGAATTAAACTTCAGATTATTTCCTCCATTAGCCACTTTCACTCCTCTCTCTAATCTCCTCAATGCTGCCTTGGTTAGCTGATTGCCCTTCCCCCGACTCAAAGGTGTGGCTCATTTATCTCCTCACCTCCTTTTCCTGTCTGGGTTGAAAAGGGCTATTCTGTACTTTTTCTGTCTTTTCCCCTTTTCTGCTACACCACTGAATTCGAGGTGTTGACCTCAGGTAGACGGTTCAGAATGCCAGTTTGCCGGCTTAATCGTTACAAAAATGTATTAATTCCATCGTCCATCAAAATATTAAACAGCAACAAGTAGGTCTAGTATTATATGATATGATTTTATTGAGAGCTAATATATTGTAAATTGATTTCTATTATCTGGTATGATTACAACTGGTTTTAGTATTTGAAACTACTGTCTTTTATTACTTTTTATTATTATTTTAAAGAACAACTGGTTTTAGTATTTAAAACTAGTCTTTTATTACCTTTTATTATTTTAAAGAACTAGTTTTAGTATTTAAAACTACTGTCTTTTATTACCTTTTATTATTTTAAAGAACTTTTGGTTTTAGTATTTAAAATTACTGTCTTTTATTGCCTTTTATTATTTTAAAGAACTAGTTTTAGTATTTAAAACTACTGTCTTTTATTACTTTTTATTATTTTAAAGAACTAGTTTTAGTATTTAAAACTACTGTCTTTTATTACCTTTTATTATTCTAAAGAACTACTGGTTTTAGTATTTGAAACTACTGTCTTTTATTACTTATATTATTTTAAAGAACTACTGGTTTTAGTATTTGAAACTACTGTCTTTTATTACTTTTATTATTTTAAAGAATTACCGGTTTTAGTATTTAAAACTACTGTCTTTTATTACATTTTATTATTTTAAAGAAACTACTGTCTCACACTCAACATGTGAATTTATGCATGATCTATGTTTTATGCGTGTATGTACATTGTGAATTTGGTATGTTGTGTGATGCAGTGACTTGGAGCCAAAAACAATTTTCCCTGTGGGACAATAAAGTATATCTTATCTTATCTTATCTTATCTTACCACTGCTAGACCGATGCACGGTCAAGGATGAGATGACAATTCCAAGCTATGGGTTGACTTTCACTTTTCCTCTTCACTCTGATTTTGTGGGGTCTGTCAGAGGTCAAGACACTGAGTGAAAGAGCACAACAGTGAATGTGTCATTGATAACCGGCTGCGATCGCATGGAAACGTGTTTTAAGCCGTTGTTTTATGTTGCTGTTACAGACGCATGCTCTTCTGACGGAACAATGTTCGCTGTATCATGCATGTAAACGCAATGTTCCAGTAGCCATGGATACATCCTTATGTGCAACATGCATTATTAATCGATTTTCCATACCTTGTTTGTCCAATTCTTACGCACATGTACCATTCAGATTCTATCCGACTGAGCTCAGGGAGGACAGTGGATGCTTGTTTAGACGACCAAACATCTCTAGCATTCAACACAAGCTTTTTTTTAGTTACATTTTTTTAGTGGGTCCCCTGCATCAGTGCTAGTAAGTATATGTTACTTAAATTACCATAATTGGTTTCTGGATTACTACTTCTTTTTAAGAACAAACGCCCCTCTATTTCTTTAGGCTTACTTAAAGGAGCAGTGGATAGAAATGGAGCAAATATGATTTAAAAAAGTTGTTTTTATATAACGGTCACTATATCCTGACAGTAGCGCAAAAAAAAAATCATGTGTCTCTGTGTCCTCCGTTGCTCCTAATGGCATCTGCAAGATTTCACAGACCGGAGGAAAACACCCAGTCAGAGCCGAGTTGGAGCCTTGCCGTCTCTGAGCAGCTGTCAATCATTCGCGAACTCCGATCGAACTAGGCAGCGCTGATCAAATATGAATCAATATTCTGTTACTGTAATGCCTGTTTCTCGCATAAAATGTTTTCAGAAACGTCATGTAGTGTACTGTTTAGCTGTAAAATGAGAAAGTTTGTGACCCGGCAGCCATGTTGAGATCAGTTGAGGAAAGGAACTTTCTCATTTTACAGCTAAACAGTACACTACAAGATGTTCCTGAAACATTTGAGGCGAGAAATAGTCAGTACAGTTACAGAAAATTGATTCATATTTCATCAGCGCTCCCTAGTTTCACCGGTTCGCGAGTGATTTACATCTGCCTCCGTTGAATGAACAGCCAATAGGAACGCTCAATAGGAACACTCTCTCTCTGAAATGACCTGTGATTGGCCATAGTCTCCCGTCAGGGATTCGATTTTTTAAAGCCGGAAAACAGAGCCTTGAGGAGGTGCAGAAGTCTAGTTATCTCTCAGAACACTTGAATTACAATATGCTGAAAGGTTATTATGGAATTTTTGCCCAACGATGCCAAAAACATTCTACCTACTGCCACCTTAACTTGGCATGTTGACCGTTGACCAGCCATTCTTAGTGTAATGCCATTGTGCAGTGTGAATGTGTGTGTTTGTCTGATACAGTATCAGAGCTTACTGGTTCATATCAGTGTTAAGTAGCCAGAGAGGTAACTGGAGTTGGGGATGTATCCACCTCAGTGGGTTCAATCTGTCCTCATTGGGCACACGCAGAACATGCGCCATACCCCAACACACACACACACACACACACACACACAAGCAAACAGAGTATCAGGTAACAGCCCCTCAATTATTTAGCAGATGAAGAGCGCCGCGAAGCAGCAACCAGATTCCTACACATCTTTGGGGCACACCAGAATATTAATGACCCAGGAACAGTGAAAGAAGAGTGCAGAGACAAGAGGGCGTATGAAGGAGAAGACACCTGTCAGAGATTTGGGGGAAAGACTGTTTTTAAGTTTAATAAACTAGCTTTGCAGTTGTATGACAAATCATTTAGCGAGTACAACTGACACCCTCACAGCGGTGAGAATTGGCTTTGTGAATAGCTAAATACATGACAAAAAGGTCAAGTAAAAGATGGAGCTTCAAGCCTGTGTTGTAGTTGTAGGTTGGTTCATAAATGTAAAAAAAATGTAAAATGTTGTGTCAAAAGTGTCAAAGTTGTTTCCAAGTTTAAGCTACTGCCATGATTTCACCAAAGCCATTTTGGTCCTTATCCATACCACAAAACACTACACATTGTAACTTGAGAAGAGCGATCAGTTTACCAAACAAATAGTTGTGGTAGCACTAACAAAATAAGAGTACAATCTAGTAAAAATGGCTGCAGTTGAATATTAGCCTGCAGGCTAAATGTTGATTAATGTGCGTAGTCCTTTTCAATAAATACATGAAATAAAATTACACTTTCGTAATGTGTTGATTTGTGAAATGAACCGCATATATCGTCTTAAAACATGGTTGAAGTGATGTTACATTAAAGTTTACAGGGAAGTCTTGAAGGTCTTATTGATAACATTTTTATGTAGACAAATATAAAAAACAGAATAATACATCCACAGAGCCTTTGGAACGGTGCTGAATAAAAGTATGGCTTTTCCTGAAAAAAAAAAAATTTAGCGGGTCCAAAATGGATGTTTTGTTTATCTCTGTGGAAGATGTATGACGTTTGATTCCCACTTCTAACAAGGCTTGTGAGCCAATAAAAAGGACGTTGGTATCACGTGGTTTCTCTGTGTCGACAGTTAGTGTGGAAAAAACAGATAAATGGCTAAGATTGACGGTAAGTGCCCGACAACGACTTGTTGTGAAGTAAATGGTACGAGGGAGGGAGAGTGCAACATGTAGTGGCTGAATGTTATCAATAGCACATTTAAAGCCCAGGGCTGCCTTTAGGGCTAGCAGCCATTTGGTCACTTTACTGTAGGCAGAAAATCCATATTTGGCTAAAGTGGGGATATCACAGCTGAGCATGACAGGTTGAGAGACAACACAAGTAAACATGTCAAAACATGCCCCTATTTTCACCTTAATAAAGTCTTAATTGAGCAAAAACTTGCCATGAAGACACATAACACGTTAAGGTTGAATTGAGACTTTTTTTTACTTTGACTTTCAATGCTAGTACAAAAATGTGAAAACAAATAGAAACATACGTCTGTGTGCATTCTGCACTTCACATTGTGATGGAGATTAACAGGAAATTCCAGAGGGATAGGTTAACAGTAGCTAGCCTTGCTACCAAAGGTTAAATTAAAATTGATGAATTAAAACTTTTGGCACTGCTGCATATAAACGATGCATATTGTATGTGGTTTGTTTGGGAAGGAGTCCTGTTAAGGGAACAGTGGAGAATAATAGCTTTAGCATCTTTTTGTAGCTGCCGTTTACACCTGGTCCTCAAAATATCTATGCACAGTTCTCAACAGCTACACTCAGTATTTCATACCATCTACCCCTTATCCTTCTTCTCTCTCATTCGACTTAACGTTGACCCTATTTCAACACAGGACAGTATTTCTTAATTGCTAATCAGCTTTCTAAATATGTCACTAACCTCAGTACTATCTTCTCTTCGCGTTGCACCTTTTTCTGGCCACTATCACTGCCTTTCTATCATGTCCTCCCATCTATGTATCAGAGGTCCATGCTGTGTAGCTGGTTCTTCCTATCTGACTTCCCCTGCAGGGCCGCAGGAAGCAGCGGCAGATTCAGGTCCCCCACCCGACGCTGGAGTGATGAACGTAACTGAACTGAGTTCCTCTTTGCTCCACTCAGCCCTCCTCCTGCCGTCCCTCTCTCTCCTCCTCCTCCTCCTCCTTCTCCTCCTGCTGCCGACAGATCCCGTCTCTTGCCCCTCTCCTGCCTGAGGCTCTTAATGACCAGAGTGTGTTGTCTCTGTGAGGGGAAGGTGGGAGGTTTAGAGCCGTTCACCAGGAGTCCTGGAGGCCCAGGTCGGGTCAACCCTACCCATGTCATCTTCCTGCCTCGTCCGTCTTTTAGCCCCACGTTGCGCAGACGGGGCAGCGGGGCCGAGGGCGACGTCTGGGTCATCTCCATGGTACCCAGGTGGTCTCTGTCTGAGGTGTCAGCCTCCAGGAGCATCCTGGGAGAGATGCCGTTCTTCTCCGAAGAGTAAAATGTCTGCAGCTTCTCCAGACGCTCGTTGATGCTCAGATGATGAGAGTGGTCGTCCTGTTGGCGGTTGTCATGGAAGCAGTCTGAACCAAGGTCTGCCGCCCCGTCCGATTGAGTTGTCCTGAGCAGGTGTGTGTGTCGTATCGGCCTCGACGTGCTGCTGTCTCTGATTGGCTCGGCGGGTAAGGGGACTTGGCAAGGGGCGGAGTCACAGAGTTGAGACGCAGAGCTTTTAGGAGGAGAAAGACGGACGAGTTCCCTGTCTCCGAACACGGACACTGGAACACACAAACATACAGAGACAGTCTAGTATGTCACACACTGTACTGCGGGTGTTTATTTTGTCTATGCTAAATTCATTACCTTCAGGAAACAGCGTCTCTCTGGTGTCCAAAGTGATGCCGATCTCCTCATCAGTGGCTCCATCATCTGCAGACAGAGGGGCGGGGGAGGGGGATGGAGGGCGAGGGGGTATTGAGGGGGAGGCAGAGTGAGGAAGCTGGGGTAGAGATGGAGAAGGTGGACGGTTCTCCGCGTCCTCTCTGTGGTTCTTTCTGTGCAGGTCCTCAGGCCTCTTCCTGTTGTTCTGACATTCAGTCGTCTGTTGGGCTCTCAGCGGCCTGCTGGACTGCTTCGAGCTTTTTTCATTGGTCGGTTCATTCTAAAAACAAGCGGTGATTAGTTATCAGGAGGCCCAGGAATGTTTTCTACACAAAGACATCTCATAGTCATCTCGTATCACCTCAAATAGAAAGTTGCCTGAGTCTTTCTAATACAGTCACAACATTTCATCTGCTCCATTCTTCCATCTATGTTTATATACAGCAAAAGATCAAGAGTTCAGTCGGTTTAACTTCAATAGGGTATTTGCTGCTCTAAATTATATCACATTACTTGGATATTCTGTTAATCAAAATTGACTTTCTCTGCAGTAAAAACACATCAGTGATCCACAACATTGCGCTGGGTGGCATCTTCCTTCATTATCATGAACAAGGGAGCTGTTCTTTTCAATGCTACATGCGCCCTCCGGCTCCTGTAAATACTGACTTGTGCAACAAATGTGTATTAATCCGCAGCTGAAAATAGTCCCCAACAAATGCATAATTTCCCCTTGTTTGAGTAACATTTGCTAAGGTCTATAGTGCCCAGGTGTTTTAGAAAATCACTGAGCCTTTTTAAAATAAATCTATCTATTTGTGACTCATTTCTTTTAAAAAAACTAAAGATGTATGTCTTCATAGGAACAAATGGGCTTGTGTCACAAACAGAGTAAGGGAAGCCACTGATTACATCTATTTTATTTCTATATTAATACAGACAAACCCTAAGTGCAATTATTTAATCAAATCAACAGTCTGGTGTACACTGTTAACATAGACTTGCTCACTCTGCTGTTATTAATCACCACTGTCACTTTACCCTGCAATTTTTGTCTCCATATGCTCTTGTATTGCTTTCTATTTTCTTTTAATTCTATTCTTATTAAAGTTATTTTTTGTATATGAGCCGACATTCGAACTGAAAGTTCACCAAAGTTGAACTCCACTCCACTCAACTCCACTCCACTTTTTTTTTACAATGGCCCTAATACGCCGTAGCAACTTTGGGATTTATTGACAATAAAAATCCTTATCCTTTAACAGAATACTATTATTTTAACATATCTAAATGGTATTTGTATTTATGGTGTTATTGACAAAAATTACCTGTTGCTGAGTCTTTGATTCAGTGTTGTACCTCTCTCTCCATGTATTCTTGCTTGGAAGACTCCAGTCATTGCTCTCCAATTTCTGCCAAATCAATCATTTTTAGCTGTTAAAACTTCACAAGAGAACTGTTGTATTTATTGTATGTATGGTCGCCGTTATACCGGCACACTTGTGTCTCTGTGTGTGTGCTTAGCAATGAGGTGTGAACCTTGCTGCCCTTGGCTCCCTTCTGGCTCCTGCTGAGCTTGTTGAGCAGCAGGTGATAGGAGGCCATGATGGCGGAGGGTCGGTTGATGGTGAGTGTGTGTATGATTTCAGAGAGGGAGTAGCCCAGCGTCTCGGTCATGTATGCCAGCACAGAGGAGTTGAGATCCTCAGGACACAACCTGGGAAATAACACAAGAAGGGGAAAGATAAAGTGTGAAGAGTGAAGCAGAGAGAAATGTTAGGGGTCATTAAGGGTTTGTTGGTTAGGAATAGTAGGACCAGCAAGTGAAGGATTTCAGTTTCGTGATTTTCAACTGTGAGCAAAGCGGAGCTGGAACAGTTCTTGTTTCATTCATGTGGATTTCAGAAGATGTATTATTGCCAAGAGGAGCCATACATGATTGCATTTCCACACTGCGTAAAGTGATAAAAGCCTTTTAGTCATGCTATAATACACAAAGCTGTTACCCTACTGACCACAAGAATTTTCATTTTGTTAGAAAACTCGCAGTGATTTCCCTCTCGGTTCTTTTTCCCACATTGTAATGTTTACTGCAGAATGAGGAGTCTTTGTGTCTCACTTTGCTCTCATAGTACAAACATACATACTTAGCTTACAAATAGAGTACAATAAGCAAATCAATCAGCAAAAAAATCTATTTTTCTCATGTTAAGATATATTTAGAAAATAAATAATAAAACCTTTACAATATATAAAATTGGTAAATTCTGCTAAATATATTATTAAAAGTACGTCAATTTATTACATCTGCATACAAGCTAAATATGTTTGTGTTTCCTTAGGGTGTGTTTGTAGTCAAAGTGTAGTCACACAATAGATCTCTACCTGTTTTTATGAGAGAGTGTGTGCAGTGGTTTCTTGGCATATCCCTCGTTGATCCATCTCTCCTCCATCGCAGCTCTGACACTGGGTCTCTTAGCCGGGTCTGGCTCCAGGAGAGACAACACAAACGCCACCGCACCTGAAGCAGAAGACACATGGATGAAGGAGTGTCACTTTGTTTTCTTAATTTTCAGAAATTCAGTGACTTCCCAGGTAAACTGAAACAATTGTGTGATGTGAAAAGCAGTACATTACATAAGTAAAAGTAACATTACCCCAAAAAATATATATATATATACTGTATATATACTCCATTACAAGTAAAAGTCCAGCATTCAAAATTGCACTTAAGTAAAAGTACAGAAGTATAAGATACAAAATGTACTTATAATATGAAAAATAAAAGTTCTTAAAAAGCAGTCAGCAGTGGTGGAAGAAATGCTGTCCTGCATTCAAAAATTCACCTAAGTAATAGTATAAAAGTATTAGCATTCAAATATACTTAAAGTATCAAAAGTAAAAGTACACATTATGCAAAATGGTCTATTCAAGAATTCTATAAACATAAAAAAACAGCTGTATGCTAGGGCTGACCCGAATGCTTCGAAGCTTCAAAGCTTCGACCGTTGCCATGGTAATCGACCTGCAAATCAGTATTCGCATGTTTCGTTTTTTTTATTATATAAGTATGTAATAATAAAGTATAAATCCCCAAATAGCCCATGAAATAAGGAATAATCCAACAACAATATTCATATTCAACATGAATTATTATTGGTTATTCTCAGACGGATATTGCTGTTTGTTGTGTGTAGAGGTGTGTATGTGTGTACAGTAGTGCGGCAGCAGCGCTGTCCCGGGCACTGAAATGGGGGAGATGGAGACAGACAGAAGAACATGTCAGCCTGCTGCGCCGTGCCGCGAAGCTTTGAATACCTTTGAACATTTCTTATCAAAGCTTCGAAGCCCAAAAAATGGTATTCGGGACAGACCCACTGTATGCTGACCTGCCCAGCACCAAACAGTTGTGGAGACCAAAAACACCAAAAACAGAGCTTAAACCGGCAATAAAACCATTTTACTGCAGGTTTAAATGCTATAATCATCTTAGCACTAGCTTGGATAAATCATCACATGCATAAAACACTGACATGTGAGCATAGTTTGCTAGCATTCATCATGGGTTGCCTACATGAACATCAGCCAGGACCACACAGTAACAGTTGGTATTCTAAGATCAAGCAACTGATGGTCAACAACTGCTTGGAAGAAGTTAAGCTAAATGGACCGTACTTGTGTATTAAATAATAAAGTGCTTCATCATGTCTCATATTCAGCCACACACTGATGCCATGCAAGGCTCTGGCCTGCTCACCGGGAGCAGTTTTGGGTCAATGAGAGAGAAAGAGTTTAAGATCAGACCACCAACAATGCATGTAGGATGTTTGAACTATTCATGCCCGGCCAAAAGGGACCAAACTAAAAGAGCCAAAGTTGCACAACTACTCCAGACTGCCAGACTGATGTCACTCATTGTGACCTCATTGAATCTGTATCAGAGACGACAGCAGAGAGAGAGGCAGGATTTCCCTTCAGGAGAACCAATTCAACATGTCAGCCTTTGACATGGAGCCGTCCTGTGACAGCCAAGCGGGGCTGATAGTTTGACTCCAGATGGGGATTCCTGATAAGGTCCACAGTCTGGAGGAGCAGGTGGATTGAAAACAGGATGGCTGCCACATTTACACAGACATAAGCCAAGACTGCGCCGTTCAATTTGCTACTATCAGTTGTCTCAGTCAGGGTCGACTCGGTTTGTTGGTAACTGACAGAACCAAATGCACTATTTGTTGATTTTAATCTATAAATCAGTGGAATAACAGTTTCTGAAGACACTGACATGCTTTTTGCAGCGATAAACGTCTAAAAAACAGTGTTGAAGATAACATTAAAAATAGTAGAAAAAACATGACATTACCAAAACATGGCAAAACTATGGAGGCCCGAAACTGACATGATTCAAACATTTTTTTAATTCAATTGTCTCGAGATCATGAGCTCATTATGTCGTTATCTTGAGAAAACATGCTTTTTCATCTTGAGATAACAACATAATTAACTCGTTATCACGAGAAAACAAAAGGTTGTTTTCTTTTATTACTTATAATGTTTGGGTCAAATCAGCCGACCGTAAATGCATTCAAACGACCCAAATCGAGCTGATCTGATTACGTCTGGTTTTCAAAATAAGGTGTTAACAATACATATATGGAAATAAGATTGAATGTTGTATACCTCCATGCTGACAGCTCGATCTGGGCGGTTCGGATGCAATTACCGTCGGCTGATTTGACCCAAACATTAAGTGATAAAAGAAAACCGCCCTTTGTTTTCTTGTGATAACAAGTTAACTATTTCGTTATCTCGAGATAAAGAAGCTTGTTTTCTCGAATTAATGACATGATTAACTTGTGATCTCAAGATGACGGCATTAAAATTTTTTGAATCATGTCCGTTTTGGGCTTTCGTCCAAAAAGTGGGAACTTTACAAGAAAATAAATGAATGAGCTAAGAGAATAAATGGGTCTGACAAGAATTAATGTGGCAGAAAAAAAAAAGGCGGGGTCGGCAAAAGGAAGCAGAGTTTTAAAGAAAAAAAATCAACCCCATTCAGAGGCAGGATCAAGTCTGAAGTCAATGTCGATGTCTAAGATGCCCGCCTGTGGCAGCGATACAGCCGCTAATCCGACCTTGTCACAGTTTCAGAGCCTTAGAGCCGTGCTGGTTTTCCCCACAGTAACAGGATCTATGTTTGTTTGTGGTGACATGGCGCCAATGACAGAGTGTAATGGAGTGACTGTGTGAGAGAAAGACCAAAATAAAGCAGAGAGAAACAGAGACACTAAGGCCACTGTGTACTTGGTACAGAACAAGTGGAAGAAGTAAGAAATAAGTGAAACATTTTTTCCTTCAATTCTCTGACTCGTGACAGATCTGTGGTCTGTAGAGAGAAGACTGAATGCCAGTCTGTGTTCGCAAAGAGTCATTCCCAAAAGCTGGACAAATATTTCTCACAATTGACATTAATGCATGTTCAGGAGATCACATCCACTTTTGATCTAACCTGTGTATACGTAGCTCAGAGTACTAAAGTGATAACTGAGTAACTAAGGGAAACCAAATCAGTGTGAAAAACATCTTTCACTTGGTCTTTGATATGTGGTTAATAGGTTTTTGTTAATTTAACATATAGGCCTACCACATTTGGCCGTATTTCTAATTACTCCTCTGCAGTTTTGTTTTGTTTCATATCATATTTTGCAGGTATTGAGTCATTTAATGGTTCTCTATACGACATTTAGAGCATTAATATAGCAGCAAACAACTATGTAAAGATATAGTGGAATAATGTCTACCTGAGCAGAGAATGAAGTCGCTCTCCCTTTGTGTGTGTTTGTCTTTGTTTACGTAACCGGTCTAGCCGTGCGTGCACGTTAGTGCATGTGAGTCTCATGATGTGTCTCAATTGGCATACTTCCATACTTACACTTACTATTTTGAGTGCTTAAGTGCGTTGACATTGAAAAGTATGGCAAAATGGAGTGTACTCTAAGTACCTGGATGTTGTACTCAAAACTGTCAAAACGTTAAGTGTAGGACACTGGACACTTTTCACCCTCAACGGTCGCCACCTTTGCTACGTAGCGGAAGGGGAGGGGCCACCAACCTATTTCAGACTTGTGAAAATGGCGGGGGAGGAAACTGCAGCGGTTGCAATTGAAACAGCGAACACCAAATTATACAAATTTCATTTATACATGTGTTTTTTGCACTAAGTACCACTACACTGCAGTCAGATAGAAGCCATTATTAGGTCACTTTATCCGCCGGCTCAGCCATTGCCATGTTGAGAGCCATGTGGAGGCAATCCCTCAATCTGAATTCCGCTGAACTCCATAGAGAGCTCCTTTATACGTTGCAGAAGTAAATTCACTCTTGAACCATAAACTTAACTCAAATTTGTGGGAAACAAAAAGACTCAGTGTTAATGCAGTCTTTTTTTCAGTGAAGAAGCCACTCAGGTGAAGTGTGGAGTTACCTTTGCTGACGTCACTGGGGATGCTGCTGATCTCCCCGTTGACCATCTTCTGGTGCAGCTGTTTGATGTTGAAAGGCTCAACGGTGAAGGGTAGAGTCCCCGTCAGCATGGCGAACATACTCACACCTCTGCACACGCACACAAGCAAAAATGTGAAGAAACATAGACATATTTACAAGATGCAATCACAGAGATACAGTCAAATAACACCACAGAAAAACACTGTCTTCTCAAAAGCCCAAACTCGGCTATGATGGCCAGACAGCAGGCCTGCTCACACACTGAGACTTCATCACTTACACGGACCAGACGTCCACTTTGGGTCCATACTTCCTGTGAGCCAGCAGCTCAGGGGCGGCGTAGGCGGGACTTCCACACTGGGTGTTGAGCAGCTCCAGAGACAAAGATTCAGCCTTCAGAGTGTTACTCAGGCCAAAGTCTGTGTGAAACATCATCATTTTAACAGAGGAGCAGATACACAGATGCACTAGATAGCTAAGACAGGTTCTGCCATGCTGATCTGTCCACAGCTTTGCATCAATGTCAGTCAGATGTCATTGGAGAAAGCAGGAAGGCCAACATACCCACAATTTTTATGTTGTTATGTTCATCCAGCAGGAAGTTCTCAATCTTTAAATCCCTGCAGAGGAAAAGAAGAGAGAGACTGTGGTACATTGTAGTATTTTCATGAGCTCCATCCTTAATCCTACAGGAATTTCTAAAGGGATTTTTTCCCTTTGCAGATTACTATTTTGGAACACTTAAATCGACAGACATCATGGTGGTTGTTCGATTTAAGAACTCCTGCTGTGTGTGTTTGGCCTGATTGAGCTTTTTCTGTGTATTTATGGACAACCAGATGCGATGGGACCAGACTGGACCCACAGAGCAGAGGAAAACCCAAGCTAAATTTGGATTTGGGTAGAGCTCAGCATGAACAGCTAGTGGTAATTTGGGGAATTAGTTTGTTTTGGACTCTTTAAAACCTGCACCCATTATGATCTTCAAGTCAAGCCAAATTGAAATTTTCAGGCTGAATTGTGAAGCTCTTCTTTACTTACTCGCTCTTCTCTGCCTCAGTAATATGTCTGTATTCACCTGGGAAAGTTGCCTCACTCCCCTAAAAGCACCCCAGACTCACCACCAACCACACCGCCTGCTCTAAAACTACCGAGCTAAATGAAAATCTGCGGTCAGGAGAGAGAGATCCCCTA
Organism: Sebastolobus alascanus; assembly: GCA_916701645.2. Lineage (NCBI taxonomy): Eukaryota > Metazoa > Chordata > Actinopteri > Perciformes > Sebastidae > Sebastolobus > Sebastolobus alascanus. The sequence continues at coordinate 6,069,277 of CAKAOJ020000011.1, read as the reverse complement.
TAAACTATAGCCTGGGAATCAGCCATGTTCCTTTCATCTGCCTTCATCTAACCAACAGACACTCCGGGCCCCAAAAAATCCAGAGAACACGGCTCACACAAGCCGAATAAAGTTCAAAGACAGACGGGGGAAGAAAGAGGGAAAACGGGCAAGAGAGAGCGAGAGCAGACATTGTCATAAAGGAGAAAATGTATGCGGTAAACCTACTAAATGTGGGTGGTAGGAGGTGCATTTAAGTGCAAATTTTCCATTTATTTCCAGTTTTAATCATCTCTGTGTGGGACTGTGGTGGAGAGTGTGAGTGCGTGCATGTGTGTGTGTGTGACAGAGAGAGGTGCTATTGATGGGTTGAGAGCGCCATCGTTGAGGGACTTCATTAGAGAGGAAGTCCATGATGTTGTGATGATGTGTGAATCATGGCGCCGGCGCAGGATGATGAGGTCATTGCCTGGTAATCACATTCCCACCTTCAGAGGAGCCAAGGTCTTAAACCAAAGCCCAGCGCTGTGCATATTGTGTGTGGCTGCAGTGTAACTGTGTGTGTGTGTGTGTGTGTGTGTGTGTGTGTGTGCGTGAGAAAGAGTATTGGGTCTCTAACACCTACACATACTAAAATGCCACTAAAATAACACTCCCAGCTCCCACACTGCACTGTGCCATGTATTGTCTATCATGCAGCGTTTCCTCCTCTGTCGGCTGTTAATGCCCTGCAAACTGCTCTGTGTGTGTGGGGGTGTGTGTGCTCACACAAGTGTGTATATGTGGGTGTGAATCTACAAAGTCTGACCTTAACATCCACCATGCAACAAACAGCTTCTGTTTGCAGGTAAGTTTGGCTCTGGACCGTGATGTTTTCAAACAATGACATTTGAACGCATTTCTTGTTTTTAATCTAAGGTTGCCAAATCTCTAATTGGGCCAAGTAGCGTTCTACATCACAGGCCCTTGATTGGCTGACTGTTACACTGTGGCTCAGAGGTAGAGAGGCTCGTCCACTAATCGGAAGACCGGCGGTTCGATCCCCGGCTCCTCCAGTCCGCATGTTGAAGTGTCCTTGGGCAAGATACATAACCCCAAATTGCTCCCGAAGGCTGTGCCCTGCCATCGGTGTGTGAATGAGTATTTAGATTAGATCCTCAAGTTGGCGCCTTGCATGGTAGCCTCTCATTCATAACCCCCATCAGGGTATGAATATGTGTGTGAATGGGTGAATGTTGGCATGTGTTGTAAAATGCTTTGAGTGGTCAGAAGACTATAAAAGCGCTATATAAATGCAAGTCCATCTACCATTCACACTAGCTCAGTAAGCATGATTTTGGTCATTTGCATGCCAAAAACTGTCCAGACACTTAGGTTAAAACTGTGAAAAAGTGAGTTGTGTTTTTTTTAGATATCTAGGTTACCATTTGTTTCAACAGCACAAGGGCATGCTCCACACTGAAATACAGCCATTCAAGTGATGTTGGGACAATGATGCATGCAGCCTAGATGTCTGAAATCTTTCATCTTGGGGTGCACTTGTAGGTCACCTTGGATAACGGGCACCCAATAAGGGTGAGTCCTTTCCGCAGCGGCCGAGGGTTCAAATCCGACCTGCGGCCCTTTGCTGCATGTCGTCCCCTCTCTCTCTCTCTCTCCCCCTTTCATAACTATCACTGTCACTATCAATAAAGGCAAAAAACAGAATCTTTAAAATCTTTAGTCTTTCAACCAATTTTAGCACCGGTGATCTGAAAATTACTTTATGAATAGTTCAACATTTTCAGGAATACACTTATTCGCTTTCTTGCTGCGAGTTAGACGGGAAGATTGATGCCACTACGGAAAATACGTAAGCTAGAGGGTTTTGTCATCATTGCGACTCCAGGAAACAACAGCAAACAACCTATTTCACAAAATATCAAACTGTTCTTTCCAATCAATGTTTACTGGTGGAGACTTTTGCTTCAGTTTTTCCACAACAGGAGGATTATTATCATTATCAGTGAACATACTTATTTTTTACTTGTTTCTATTTTTCAATTATGCAATAATTCATTTAATCTATAAAAAATAAAAGAATGGCATCACCAAAGTGAAAAATATAACATCTATTAATGATATTTAATAGAAAAACACAAGCAAGCGTTCACATTTGAGAAGTTGTAAATGGCAAATGGGTGGAAATGTATGCTATAAAGCACTTAAATCATTAATTAATAATCAGAAGTAACATCTATTGTCTGTTGGTCAAGCAGTTGATTAACTGATTAATAATTTCAGCACAACTACTCCACCGTCTGAATCATAAACCAACATAAAAGTCATTCCCATGCCCCAACACATAGCAGGTCATCCAAGGTTGTGTCTAGAAGATAATCCACGAGTTGGGAAACTCTCATGAGATGGTTAAGGTTAGGCATTAACCTTGAATAGCTAAGGTTAGGGTAGGTCGTCGGGTAGCAAGTCTCGCAAGAGTTTTTTGCAACTTTTTGCAAGATTTTGCAATTTGCTGGTTACATTCTAGACAGGACCATCATCCATAGGCCAAAACTTGATCTGCACTTGTCTCCTTATTGATAGTTTTGGTACAGTACTTCAAACATGGCACAGGACTGAAAATAACAAGGATGATCTGTTTTCAATCACAGTATTTATGAATTATTACTTTGTGTACGTTTTATGAGGTCTCAAGAACAAAAGAGTGTGGACTCTGTATACAATTTAGAAAATAATAAGGATTGAATATATATCAATCACAAAGGAGACGAAATAAAAAAAAAGCAGCAGAGTTAGAGAACTCCTGAGACTAACTCAGTATGAGGCAGATGTCTCTAATACATGTAGAAGTGCTGCACATTGTGTGTGTGTGTGTGTGTGTGGTGTCACCTGTGTACAACGCCGTGTTTGTGCAGGTGCTCCACTGCAGAGAGGATCTGACGAGTGTAGCGCCGCACCTCCCTCTCCTCCAACCTCTTCCTATCACAGATCCTGTCCATCAGGTCTCCTCCAGCACAAAGCTCCATGGCCATGTAGTAGCTGTTCTCTGTCTCTAGAGTCTGACACACACACACACACACACACACACACACACACACACACACACACACACACACACACACACACACACACACACACACACACACACACACACACACACACACACACACACACACACACACAACACACACAGTTATTCATGTGCATATCAATTGGACGAAGTTTATTCAACAGCGGCAGATTTATGATAACCTCTTAATAGCAGTCTGCAATAAACATAATCCATTGATAAAGGGCCTATACGTTCAAGCAGCTGTACTGTTGTAGGACTCTATCATTACTTTATTTGGACTGCAATGAATGCATGAACATGAATATGTGTGTTATTATTTTTCTACCTCCAGCAGGACTACGATGTGAGGATGACGGATCATCTGATGAATTCGAGGTTCTCTCTTCATGTTCTTCAGCACGTATGAGTCCTGCCGTGCTTTCTTCTTGTCGATCACCTTAATGGCCACCTAAACACACAGAGATGTGCACACATGCAAAAGTATAAGGGAAAGTTAAATGAGAACCCTTCTCTTCTTTTTATTAAAAGCCTGCTTCAGAACTCGGTAATCTACTTGTTCACATGTGAAGAGGAACAGAACCACACACTAACTCTGGGAGATGATCAATATAACCACAGCTGTACTACTGGCAGATATTCCAGTAGTTGTGGCTTCAGAGCCTCGCTCAAGGGCACTTAAGGACGTAGAGTGTGCTGCTCATCCACCTACATTTTCCCCACTCACTTTGCCATTTGAACCAACGGCAATTCAGTCATGAGCCCCTATTTAGCCTCTAAATGGAACTTTAGCCTACATCACTCCATACAATACTAAAACCTCAACCTTTATTTTAAAGGTAACAAGCAAAAGATAAGGAACTGTGGAGAAAAATAAGCTTATAACCAGTGGGCAACCTCCGGGTCTGAAAAGTGAAGCCAGTGCGGAAGTGCCTTAAACTTGCATTCTTTCTAACAGCTAGCAGGGGTCGACTGGTTGCAAAAAGAAGACTGATTGTATAGAAGTCTATGAGAAAATGACCCTACTTCTCACTTGATTTATTACCTCAGTAAACATTGTAAACATGAGTTTATGGTCTCAATCGCTAGTTTCAAGTCTTCTTCAATACAGCATGATGTTCATTTAGTAAATTATGGTCCCATTTAGAGTCAAATAGACCATAAAGTAGGGTATGTTTTAGGGCGTGGCTACCTTGTGATTGACAGGTTGCTACCACGGCATTGTCCGGTCTGAATGTTATCCGTGTTTTTGTCTTAGAACTTTAACCCTTTCACAGTGTGTTTTCAGTTCATGAAAGTTAAATGTAACATTTTGGTCACCTAAAAATATCTTATTCAGCGTTCAGATGTACATAGCTCCACCCTCTCGGGTCACTTCTGTTTGTAAATAACCAAGCTGGCGACGGCAACAAACGAAGATGGCGACGGCCAAAATGCCGAACTCAAGGCTTCAAAACGGCAGTCCACAAACCAATGGGTGACGTCAAGGTTACAACGTTCACTTCTTATATACAGTCTATGCTTATAACAATTAGTGCACAGAGAAAAAAATAATAATTTCTGAATCTCACTGTACTGTCACATAATAAGGAAGTCAACTTTTATTACATGAATTGCTCTAAGTACAGGAGTTTTAAGTCTTTGGAGGATAACTTGGCAACTATTTGTGTTCTCAACCAATTTCCCCTCAAGATAATGATGATGGCCTTAGCCTGGAAAAGTAATAAAATTCCTAAAGATGATATATATTTAAAATGATTCAGCTTGTTGTGTGTAAAAAAAAGTGTAGACTAAATTTGTGGTGTTGTGTCATTTATTTCAAAATTAATAATCCAATTTAAAAAAAGATTCTAACGTGTACTGTGTTTGCGTATTTGCAGTCTTCACCTCCACAGGTGTTGTATCTCCAGAGGGTAACAAGGGTTAAGAGGAGCAAACACCATCGGAGATGAGTTTGGTTGTTACTATGGCAACCAGGTCAGGTACATATGAGCCGGGGTCAGGGACTCAGTGACTGGTGAAAGAAAGTTACACACACACATACACACACATGCCCTGCCTCCACTTCACAATAAGTGCACATCCATATAGTCCCAGTTTAGAGCCACAGCATTAAAGATAGACACAATATAAAATAATTACATTAGTATGATTGTCTTTTAGCCTATTTGAAAGAATATTCCAACTGTTTTTAAACCAGAACGTGTTCAGGGCAAGACTGTGTATATTTTGTCTGAACATGGACTAGATTTATTTGCATCGCATGCGTAACATAAATCGTAACATGAATCATAACTACAACCTTGTCATCATGTTTACATGGCATTTACTTTTGCTGCACTTGCTGAATGAATGTATTAGCTTTTTTGTTTTTATAGAAGTCTAGATATATTTAGCAGAAACAGAACCACTTCAGACTTCTTTAAATCTGTTGAGCAAAAGTTTTGTTCCTGTAACATCCCTTCAGGAGTCTTGCTTGTGAAATAAAGTAATTACTGATGGGTCTGACTGTGTTTTTGTACACATAACAAGAATAATAATAGACCACTGCCTTCTTCAAACACAAGTGAGTATAATAATCAGCTACAAGTTGTAACCGTGTAATCATAATCTTGTATGTGTGTGATCTTTATCCTGCCACCCGTCCTGTCTGAGGCATGTCTCCTCATGTCTCCTCATGTCTCCCCACTCTAACTCAGGGAGAAAGCACCGACCTTTTCCCCCGTGCCGATGTGCAGCCCCTCCATCACTTTGGCAAACGACCCCTTGTTGATCATCTTCCCCACCAGATAGGATCCCACCCGTTTGGAGTGGGGGAAGCTCCGCAGCAGCTCCCTGGGGACCTTCAAGGAGGGCAGAGGCGGCCTCTCCCGGCCCGGCCCCGAGGCTTCCCACTGGGACGCGCCGCGATCTCCTTCGCCCCCTCCCTCTGCCACCATGTCCTCCGGAGAGGGCTTCAATGCTGCAGCTGGCATCCCGGACAGGGCCAGGGCCCCATGTGGCCGCCTCTCACACGCACACAATCAGACCCAAAAACAGGACAGTCCACATAGAGCACACATACTAACAGACACAAACACACATACGGGTTGAATGGGGAAGGGAGAATGCTGCTAAAAAAATCCTTCTTCAGGAGCAGGTGCGTGTCCTCAGATGAAGATTTGTTATCCTTCCACTCTAAGGTAATTCCATCCTTTAGTCCCGACTGTCTGATGGAAGACTCCTCTTTGCTTCTCCTTATGTTATTTTATCTTATAACAGATGCAGGTGTCTCGAAGTGTCTCTCTTTCAGTCCAACTGCGCGGCAAGCAACGCTGGCTTCTCTCCCCTTCTCTCACTCTGTCTCTCTCTGCCGGTTAGTGGATGATTAACTGCTGTGTTCTTAGGTCAGCTCCAGTGATGAGGAGGACATTCTACACCGTAATTACCCTCCCTCCCTCCTTTGCACACACTAAGGTACACACTGATACTCACAGTTACACAGTAACTCTTCAAACTCTCTTACTTTACTTCCTTGGGTTCTCATTTGAACTTTCTAATTCTGTCCATTTCAGTTTGTCGCCGAGACATTCAGGTCATTTTCGTCACTGTGAGGACTGATCAGGGTTGTTATGACACACTCATGTGTGAGAGGGATGACTGTCCATCACCTGAAGACTTTGAAAGCCTATAAATTTGGGTACAGGAATCATATTTTTTTCATGTGCTTGAGACCAAACGGTTTCAATCTTTAACTCTTCATGTTTTGTATGGAAATATGAAGCTATAGCGAGCAGCTGTTAGCTTAGCACAAAGACTGGAAACAGGGGGAAAACAGCTAGCCTGGCTCTGTTCAAAGGTAAAAAAAAAAACCTGCCTAAAACCACAACTTGTCATTTTTACACATTGGGTTTTGTAGGGATTAAAAAAGATATAACATGTTAATCGGTGAGCTTTAGGGGGGCTGGTAGGTGGATTTTGTTACATTTTCACAAAGCTATGCAAGCTGTTTCCCCTTGTTACCAGTCTTCCTGCTAGTCTTAGATAGATAGATACTGTCTGCTCCTTGTAACTTCATATTTACTGTACAGACATGAGAGTGCTATCAGTCTTTTCATAGCTCTCACCAAGAAAAATAAATAAAAGCATAATATAGAACTATTCCTTTAAAGGTACAGTGTGTAGGATTTAGCGGCATCTAGTGGTGTGGTTGCAGATTGCAACCAACTGAGTAACCCTCTGCTCACTCCTCCCTTTCCATGACTGCGGTAATGTGAGCCGCTGAGTGCAAAACCATGATAACGCTGTTCGCCTCGCTCAGAGGCCATCCGTACCATAATAACACTACTTAAGGAGCAAAGGAAGTCGGACGGCGGCTGGCGTTACCACGGTTTTGCACTCTGCGGCTCACATTACTGCAGTTTCACAAGCGTGTCGGAGAAATATGGTGGCGTTCAGGTAACGTAAAAACGCGAAAAGTTTTCTCTAGAGCCAGTGTTTGGTTTGCTACTGTAGAAACATGGCGAAGCAACATGGCGGACTCCATGAAGAGGACCCGCTCCCTATGTAGTTATGAAGGGCTCATTCTAAGCTAACAAATACACATTCTTAGTTTAAGGTGATTTTTCACTAATGAAAACATAGATATGAATATTATACTTCATTTCTGATAATAGATCCTCCAAAATGTTACACACTGTTCCTTTGAATCTGAAATTGCAACTTATTAAAATGGCTTTGGCCTATAATCTCATACAATAGTTTATATGTTCATTACAAAATGAGTTTTGAATGGGTTTCATTGGCTTATCAAGGAGCAAGCAAATTCATAATGAAAAAAAAATAATCTTGTGTTTGGCTCGGAGAGGTTAGAGGTCAGGGTCAACAACAGATCAGCACCCCTGCAGCTGGATTCAGTATCTTTCTAGCATCTCTTCCGCAGGGCAGATATCTGCTGGCTTTTTACCATGAAATCTGCTTTAAAGACATGAATGGTGAGTTTAAATGATTATATTAAGTAAAAACCAAACTGGAGTTTCCGAAACTGGGTCTTCAAGTGACATCGACGATATGATATAACAGTGGAGAGAGGGATCAGAGCCACAGAGGCATGTGTTATGACAGTGGTGATCGATGGAAAGCAGCAGTGAGGTTTTGTGCTGATGAGTGATGGCCGGCATTGAAGTATGTCTGCTTTTCTGCTACTGTGTGTGTAGTAAAGTGCATGTATGCGCGTGTGCGCACGTCAGGGTCAGATTGCAGTGCGTTGCTGCTCGATTCTTCCTCACTCAGCTGATGAAAGGAGGGATAGAGCCTTATATCCGCCATGTAACCCAATATACTCACACACTCTCAAACACACACACACACCAAACCTTACACAACCTTTAACGGAGCGACTGTAGTAGCCAAGTGAAGCTTCTAGAGTTACCTTATTTTGTTTTAAACATGTTGATACTGTATAATTTGATTTGGCATTCAGAGCGCACACACACAGTAGCAGCAGCCATGACAGTTTTCTCCCCTTTTGTGCGCACTCAGGCGCCGATAAAGTCGGTGTAATCACAATCAAAACACTTTGTCGACCACTTTTCTCCCTTTAGGTGACCAAGCCAATGCTTTAAAAACTCTTTATGAGACACAATAAGCAGCATTGACCAACTCAGGTCCAAGCTGTCTACGCCATAACGAAAAAAAAAACACACATGAATATAAAACACACCCACACTGGTATCAAAAGTTTTTCCAGAATATTCTGAAATGAGCCGCAAAACACAGGAGCAGCCCACCATTAGTGGTGGTTTCACATCAGTGGGATCCAAAACGCTGTGAAAACATTCAACCAAACCCCTTCAAGAAAATCTGTAACTTTCCTACACAAATCAAATCTCACTTCTTGATCTCTTTCTTCTTCTTCTTCTTCTTTGTGTGTGTATGTGCGCTCCTACGCCAGGAGCCCTACACTTCATAAACGGGTCTTAAGGCCCTGGCGTGTGTGTGGGAGGAGGTGTTAACACACCCTCCCTAATGCCGGGGAAGGGTGTCAAGCTGTATCTGGCTCGGTATTGGACGGACACAGAGGAGGAAAGAAGGAAAGAAAGGAAGAAAGTGTGACAGAGAAAGAGGAAGCGGTGTGCTGCGTTTAATGCCAAACAAAGTGGCGGATGAGGGACAGGAAGTGAGCGAACAACCATAGAGAGGCACAGGATGAGTGAGAAGGAGAGAAACCGAGCTTCACGACTGAAAAACAAATGTGAATTAATAAGACCTCAGGAGGCTTTTTATATAACCTCGTCTCTGCCATGCTTTAATGTTTTGCAGAGGCTTTTCTGTGTGTGTGTTGTGTGTGTGTTTTCATGGTTCAGAAAAGGTCATCCTCCCTGCCAGAGACCACAGTCTATATATGTGTGTGCATTTATGCATATACACATATTTGTAAGCTGTTTCTAAAAGCACTGCGATGTGTGATGTTTTTGAGATTATGTGTCTTTGAATCTACATAAGGGTCATTTACATGCGTTGCAGTATACATAGTCGAGTGTGTGTGTGTGTGTGTGTGTGTGTGTGTGTGTGTGTTGCGTTGGTGCGGAGGAATGCTGGCTTGCCTGGAAGACTTGGCGACCTTCTCGGCGGTCACATTAAATGAGAAGAGAAACCCCCTTCTGCTTCCTGCCTGTAATAAATGGATCCCCAGCAACCATTAAGGCATATTTTAACACCAAATAACTCCCCGAAACCACACTAGAACAGACACAGTCCACCCCCACCCTCTCGCCATCGCTCTCACTCTCTCTGTCTTCTACTCGGTTTTCTTTCATTTCTCCAGCTACCCTTTTGCTTTTATACCAAAAAAAAAAAGAGCAAAGAAGCTTAAATGTTAAAATAAGATCTTTTCGGTGCCACAGCATGGTGTTCTTCACAGTCGTACTTTGTAGCCTGTGAGAGTGTTTAATGAGAGTTATAACTCTTCACAGTCTCAGTGAATGAGACCGACTCTCTAGAATTGGCCTTTTCTTTCCCCTTCTTCAAATGTTTTTGCACCGCAGTCCACTGACCATTCGCTCTGTGTTTCATTGTGGTCACTTACTGACTGAAAGAAAAAATACAGATAGACCTCTCAGTATCTTCACTCAGATTTCATGTACTGCTGAAAGCTGAAAGGTGATGATAACAGACTAGTTACCTCTATAGTACTGATGACCTACTTCAGTTATAAATCAACATGATATAGTTGGGGACATGACAGGGAGTAATGAGGAAAAATGCAGCAAATTCAAGGTGTAATTAATGCAAAAATAGCCTAGCATTACATAATTATTATATATAGTTGTCTTGGGGTTCAGAAGCAAATATTCTGGGGCCCAGGAGCGAACCACTATTTAGGCGCTGGCGGAATATCGCCATGCGTGAAGACACGAAACTGACAAATAAACCCAGGGCCAGCTTAAGGCATAGGCCATATAGTCTGTGTCTAAACAAATAATTAAAATCAAATGCCGGCGGGCGCCCGTCCTCATTTTATACATTGAGGTAACAAATGAACAAATAAATAAATAAATACAAAAATACACCTTTCACCTCTGTAACTCACTTTCCCCATCTTTTTCATCTGCCCGGCCTGTTTTCGGGGCTAGGGTTAGAGCTCTGGGGGGTCGAACCCTAACACTAACCCTAGAGCGGTGCCGGCGGGGGGCTCCAAATCCTCTGGCACCAAAAGGGTTAGAGCCGGCACTGAATAAACCTGTTGCATTCTGTTTATAGGACAGCTTCCGCTGTACTGTACATGCCAATGTACCAGGAAGTAAAGTGGCACGGTCCATTAATGTATTAAAAGAAAAATTGCCTAACTGCACTTCCTATATGCTGCGTTTAAGACAGTCAGAGAAAATACAATGCCATTCATGATATAAACAATAAATTAATAAAATGACTACAAGCCATCTATTGCTGCACAAATGTCTTTGCCTATAATCTGATCTCTATAAGTCCAGTCAATGAGAAGCCATGAACACTAACACAACTTATTAAAATGATTCTCACGTAGACCGGATTCTGAGTTATATTCTTTTTAGTCACAGTAGCTATGCATGTGTTGCAAAACATGATCCAAGAAGGACCACACTGATTTATCTTTTTGTAGCATACAGTTTATTTAACCACTGTCCAACATGAAAACTTATTTTAAATCTCATGCCATGTTCGCATAATACAGTATATCACAATATGACAATGTGCAGCAATATGCAGCCCAGACAGACATCAGTATCAGGATTGCTCTCTCTTGTGTCCGTCCTCTGTGAGGGTATCAGAGCTGCTGTCCCTGTCTGCCCTCCAGTGGACACAACAAACTGATGCAAGGACACGGCTCTTAAATCCAACAGCTCGACTTAAGGGAACAATTTATCTGCAGTCTGTCTATTTCTCCCCTCTTCGCTCTCTCTTTCTTGCTGTGCATCTTTGAAGAACACAAATGTCTACAGCAAAAACTCAAATTAACTCTGAAGCAACCGATTCAGAAAAGGTTTGGCATCAGTCCCTCATCATAAAGGCTTCTTTCTAGACTGCTCAACTTCAAGAAAATCACACAAGCGACCAGAACACACTGCTTTACAAACTGCCAAGCCTTGCTCTCCTGCTTTACACTCTCGCCACCTGCGTACGTACTGTAACCCACAGCCGAGTGAAACAAGTGTGCAACACGTTAACACTCATTGTGTATGAGGGTTGTTGTTGTGTAAAGGGATTTGCGGAAATGTAGGAAATAATTAACTCAAGTCAACGATGCAGCTTGAGGGAAAGTGAGTCACTCCATCACAACATAACTCCTGCAGAGGAGTAAGTAGCACAGATTGATGTTGTGTAACAGCATGAGAGGATGCGGATGGGAGGACTGGTAGAAAGTGGGGGAAACAGCTGATAATGGGAAAGACAAAAGGTCAAAATAGAGAATAAAAGATGTGCTAGTGCTCAGTTCACATGCTTCTAATTAACTGATATTAAAAAAAGAATGCGGTTGAGTTTTCCTTCCTGGATTGGACGTTGCTGTGATGATGTCACTGTCTGCTCCTGCATCATCACTCATCTAGTTTTGTCATTAGGAAAGGGGGTTAGCTGGCTGTCAATCCCTGATGACTTCATCCGTGGCCGCAGCCTCCTTGACGTGTCATCATATGTCAGCGACACCCGCCATCCCTTCGCCGTGTCTTCATCAGTCAGTGCGGCACAGCGTGCTTAGCGTGTCATCAGTCAGCGCCTGCATGTAGCTGTGGTTTAAACCTCTCGTGTTCTGCGGTCTCTGCCTCAGTGATGCTGATTGGAAATGGTCCTCCATGGTTTCTAAACAGACAAACAACGCGCTGCGCTCTAAGACTTTAAGCTGCGTGTCTTCCACATTGTAAACTGTGAGAGCAGAAAAACCATTGCTGCCCGCAGAAACATTTCAACGAGATCAGGTTGCCCCGGAGCTGAATTCAAGCAGAAATGGTGCTCAATTACCTCTCTAAACAGTCAGGGGAAGTGTGTTTTGTGAAAACAGCACGTGCCAAGAAAAACTGGAATACAGAAAGGACAAAAAAAATTAAATAGCACTAGTAGCATGCTTTGATTTAAGGGTTGTCTTAAATTCTTAAGTCACGTCTAGACATAGTGTGGAGACATTTAAGTGTTGACGTATCAGATAAACTTGTCTGCAGCATCACTTTCCCAACAGTTCAAATGCAAGAGAGCTGTTGAGGTAGCATAGATCTAGAGAAGTAGATCCAAACATATGATATTTCAGAAACAGCAGTAACAGTGAACAATGTAATCAAGGCTGGAAGTCATGAGTCCGTCTAAGAAATGTGTGACGACGGCAAAAACATCATATCATGAATATCATTTAACTGTTCTGTTTAGGGCTGTCAAAGTTAATACAATAACGCAACTTTAACGCAAATTTGTTTTAATGCCACTAATTTCTTTAACGCATTAACGCAACTTGTGATTTTTAGGTTGTAGCGGGCTCAGTTTTAAAGCTAGAATGGAGATACTGATCATCCTATGGAACTAGAAAACCTAAAGAATCCATTGGTACCACTCATGTCATACTAGCTTGACGCGAAGGAGGCTAAATAACACTCCAAACATATGCTAAATTTTGGCGAGGAAAAACTGGCATGGACATTTTTAAAGGGGTCCTTTGACCTCTGACCTGACGATATGTGAATGAAAATAGGTTCTATGGGTACCCACGAGTCTCCCCTTTACAGACATGCCCACTTTATGATAATCACATGCAGTTTTGGGGCAAGTCATAGTCAAGTCAGCACACTGACACACTGACAGCTGTTGTTGCCTGTTGGGCTGCAGTTTGCCATATTATGTTTGAGCATATTTTTATGATAAATGCAGTACCTGTGAGGGTTTCTGGACAATATTAGCCATTGTTTTGTGTTGTTAATTGATTTCCAATAATAAATATGTACATACATTTGCATAATGCAAGCATATTTGCCCACTCCCATGTTGATAAGAGTGTTAAATATTTGTCAAATCTCCCTTTAAGGTACATTTTGAACAGATAAAAAAAATGTGTGATCAATTTGTGATTAATCGCGATTAACTATGGACAATCATGCAATTAAATGCAATTAAATATTTAATCGATTGACAGCCCTAGTTCTTTCATTATATTATGTCAGGAATGTATTTTTTTTTTATATAATACTGAATCCCTTCATTTAATTTGAATGTACTTTTTGCCTAAAAACAAAAAATCAAAGATATTGTCTCTAAAGAAAATCAGTATAGTACATAAACTCCTTCTCAAATTGTTAAAAAAATCCAGAGTCCCACGACAATACAAAGATAGTTAACCTAAATGTAATGGCTAAATCTGGCTACTTTATCTAACTCTGGCTGTTGGTGTTGAGTTCTTGACAAAAATTTGACTTTTTGTTTTAAATTTCACTGGCTGTAAAGTCCTTTTTTTAGGCCTTAAAGTTCACTGTGTGCAGAGTATTGTAGATCAAACACACACAATACATATCCATAAAAAAAATGTCTTTCCCAGAGCTTCAGTCCATCACACTCCGCTAATCCCACACAATCCTGACCAAGCCTGAAATGGGAGTTTGTGTCACGGGTGGTTTAGAGGTTTTCTACTGTCAACAAAACACTGGTGAGAGAGAGAGTCACAGAGAGAAAGAGAGAGAAAAATAGAGAAAGAAAGGGATGAAAAAGAGCCCACCCCTTTGAGCTGAGAGGCTGAAAACAGAGCGTTGTAACACCGAAAAGTGCACTCCCACTGCCGCTAATGTGGACCGTGTGTGTCTGTGCTTGAGCGCATGTGTGCAGATGTGTGGTTGTGCATGCGCGTGGGTGTACGTGCAGATGTGCATGTGTGTGTGTGTGTGTGTGTGTGTGTGTGTGTGTGTGTGTGTGTGTGTGTGTGTGTGTGTGCTGGAGCAGCCTGCTGCGCCGCTCCCAAATTGAAATGTGAAAGAAATGTGTTGGAAGGTGATGACAAGAGTGAAGTGAACCAGTCGTTTCCTGAAGGCCCAGGCCAGATGTGTCGCACACAGAGCCTCAGAAATCTGCAGCACATTTCTGTTTAATAACCAGGATATTTAACCAGGGGAGGCGGGGAGGAACTGAGGGTGTGTGGGGTTTTTTTTTTGTGCATGTGTGCTTACCTGTGTGCACAAATGCGTGTGTTAGATGTTTGTGTTTGCTGGGGAAATGTGTGTGTGTTTGAAGGCTGGATGGGATGTGTGGTTTATTACTTTAATTGGACTTTTTCAGACTGCTGCGCTGCAGAAAGCGAAGGGAGGAAGGAGAGGAGGAGCGAGACAGCAGAGAGAAAGGAGCCTGACAGACTGATGGCCACACCTCCGATCACCACTCAGGACACACACATGCACACACACACACATGCACACACTGGGTCCATTCCATACTGTACTCAGCTACTGACCACAATGCCCGCCACTTCCTCCAGGAGCAAGCCCTGGCGCCTAGAATAACAAAGAAAATATTCAGCTCCATACTGTCTGATGTCTTAATATTTCCAACCCCTCTGTTCTCATATACGCATGATTCATGGATTATAACTTAGAAATACAATCAGATCCTTTTCCACTGATCCCTCTGCTAGTTAAATAAAGCTTTTTGAGAAGAACCGGGGGTGTTGCAGATCCTGCTAAAGCCAGTATACTGTGGGTACAGCATATTTACTGGGCAGACAGTAAATTACTGTATAGAGCCAATGTAAGTGGGATGAGGTTATATTGAAAACTGAATTTCAAGTCTTAAAAGCATAAAGAAACAATACTTATTTGTTGTTATAAACATTGTTATTGTTTTGCTTTCATTCCATCCTTTTATAACTGCATATACAAACAGCCACAAGATGGACAGCTGGTATTTGTGATTTAAAAAATTTAACGACCTTCCACAGAGAGCAGGGATTATTCAAACAACATGTGTTGTTACAAGATCATCTTCGTCTATTGGCAACATACAAGTGGGCAAATACAATCTTGACGACTGTTATTTAAAGGTGGTGAACAGGATTGTGAGTATTTGTATTGCCTCTCAACAGCTCTCAACATGGCGACGATGAGCCGGCGGCTCTCAGCTAACGGTGTTAACGGCGCTAACTGTGCAAACAACGGTGTAAGTGCTGACAGAGCTAACAGGAGTAACCTGAGGGGGAACCGGAGGGTGGGTGCTACGCTTCCGCGACGACGCCGTTGGTTGGGACGAAGTTATCAGCTGTAACCGCCGTGTGAGAGCAGTGCAGAGCGGCGGCCGTGAGCTAGCCAGTGGGGCACACTCACATGCACTAACATGCACTAAAAGCATGCACAGCCAGCCCGGCTATGTCAACAAAGCATGGAAAAGCTTGGATTACAACACATAGAGAGGGAGAGCAACTTCATTCTCTGCTCAGGTCGACATTACTCTGGATATCAAATTTAGTACCTTTAACCAGCTGATAAATGGATACTTATTTAAAGTAACAGTTCTGTATTTTGGGAAATACGTTATTCACTTTGAGATGTTAGATAAGAAGCTCTATTCCGCTCCCATGACTGTCAGTTCATTGCAGAGCTGGAGCCAGGAAGCGATTAGCTTAGCTTAGCATAAAGACTGGAAGCAGGGGGAAACGGCTAGCTTGGCTCTGTGCAAATTTTAAATAAGATGCACCTCTAAAGCTCGCAATTAACACATTGTATCTCGGTTGTTTAATCTGTATACAAACAGAAATGTAAAGAAAAAAATGTGGTTATAATGGGAGCTATGTGCGGTAACAATTTCTTGACAAACAATAGCCGGGAGCAGTGACTTTTCTGGAGTCTTGTCACCGTTAGGATGCCAGGCAACCTGTCTAAGTGCTGAGCGGCCAGATTAACTGTTGTTCGGGATACATCATGTTTATAAGTGAGCTTTAGAGGTGATTTTTTTTTTGTATCTCTGGATAGAGCCAGGCTAGTAGCTTCCCCCTGCTTCCAGCTGTTGTGCTAAACTAAACTAATCTCCTCCTGAATCCAGCTCTGTATAATTAACACACAGACATGAGTGTGGTATCCATCTTCATGTCTAAGCAGGGATTCAGACTGAAAACAGCGCAAGGGGCTGTGTTAGTGGGAGCATATTGTTCAAGGTACTGGTGAGACAAAGAAATACAATCCAGGAAGTCCAGTTTGAGTATAATAAATGTGTTTAAAGGCTTATCAGACGCCAAAACACTGCACAGTGGTTTGTAGTACTCACAGACATGATTTTACAACTCGGAAAGTTATCACAGCGGCAACTACTTTATCTTTCCTTGCGGCGATTATGAGGTAAACAGTAGTAATAGGCTACATTACAAAGTAATCTACCAGGAATGTGCGCTTGCATGTGTTTGACTGGCCAACGCAGTGACTTCCCAGCAGTAAAAGTTGAGCCTGTTTCAACTTTTGCTGCCGGACGACACTGAGTTGTTTTGCCGGAGCCCTCTGTGATGGCCTAATTCTCGGAAAGAAAGCAAATGACATACTTTATTTCCCAAAATGTTGAACCGCTGTTTTAACACTAGAACCATCAGGGGTTGGTGTAAACCTAAAACTGCCAATGTGTAAAATGTACCCGCTGTTAGAATGCATTGATTTTCAGGCTCTTCTTCACTCATGCAAGTTTAATGCCTTCATGTACATTCATGAATGTCTTCCTCTTGTCCATAGTGAAGGTTAACCTATAACTTATGACGCAATTATTATTACTATTACGCACAGTAGTAGAAAAAAGGCGTTGCCATAGCAACATAGAAAGTTTATCTAAATGTGCAAAATTAATAGCGCGAAAATGACTATTCTCTGTTGGGGTAAAATGTACCCGCTGGTGCTTATAGGTATCATTTTTTTTCAATTTGGCTTCATCTTGAGAATTGTTAATAATAGGGGGTGCTACATGACAGACTTTTAGGAAAAGTCCCAAACTGGGGGACTTGGATATTTTATTGAAATAAAACGAAAAACAGCTACGGATAATTTTACTCGTTGGCGGTTCTAGTGTAAAATTATCTAAAATTTTAATTAATTACAGAATAAAATGCACTCATAATTTCCCAGACGTCAAACATGTCTCGGCCAAAAATTGCCTAAATATGTAGTTAAAGGAAAAGAGCACACTGGTCCAATTCCGGGTGCTGACACTGGCCCACAGCTAGTTTGACTGCTGCTAAATGGAGCTAAATTCTCAGCACAAATTGGCAGCCCACAGTCCCAAATCCTAGCCGAATCTGGCAGCCATATATTGGCCACAACTAGCTCACATTTGGTCTTTAAGGTGCCAGAACACCGCCACGTGTGCCGACACTCAACCACGACAGGACCTTGGGTCGGCCCGTGTCATCGGCTGCTGCGTGTGAATGTAATATTTTCTAACCCAGCAATGGTTCCACAATCAGCTGCAGCGGGACAGTTTGTGAATGGCCACATTGTGTGTGTTGGAGAAGAAGAGGTGCAGTTTGTTTGGGCAGGAGGAAGCAGCTATTTACACAAAAGGTGTTGGACCAGCGCACATTTAATTGCTTTGGCTTGTGCGCGTCTGTGTGAGTGTGTAATGAGAGTGTTTAGCTGTGTAAGCCCGTGTGTGTGAACATAATCGCCCGTGATATACAACATTATGGCCGTTTTCTTAATAGCAGTGTTTTAAGAACGGCCATTAATGCAGCTTGTAAAATATTCCCAACACCACGCCAAACACTCACTTCAGCTTCACCTCCCCTCCGTCTTCCCTCACTCCCTAGCCCTCTCCACCTCGCTCTGCCCCTCTCTTTCCCTCACCTCATTTGTGGGAGAATTTATTTAACTCGTTAAAAACAATTCTCTGAATATTCCCAGCTGAGTGGCCAGGCTTCCGTTTTTTCTTATTTCCTCCTCCCTCATTCTTTCTCCCCGTTCCCTCTCTCTGGCTTTGTTTTTTTTCCTCTCTTCTCTTAAACTAACCTGTATAATGTTGTCAGAACTGCTTGAGAATGAAGTGCTAAGTGTTGCTTTTTATGGGGAGGAAACAGACTGGAACAGCGGGTGTGTGTTTTCTGATGCCTACTAGACACACACACACACACACATATACATATATATATATATATATATATATATATATATATATAGGTATACGTATACAAACACTCAGAAAACCCCAGAGTGAATATGTTATGAATTACAACCTGTTCTCTGATGAGATAGCCCTGAAGCTTTAGGCTAGTAGATCATTAGTGTTTGTGAGTGTGTTGCATTTTGGCGTGTGTGTGTGTGTGTGTGTGTTTGTGTGTGTTTTTAGGGTTGACAATATCATTAAGGCACCTTGGTGAAAATCTGTTCTCAATTGTTGTGGTGATTTCTGCTGTTTTAATTTGGACAGTAAAGGCGCTGCCAGCTCTACGCGCCGTGATGCCGTGACCACTTAACAATGTTAACTCCATTCCCATGCACACAAACCCTTCACTCACACGTACACACACACACACACACACTTCGTTTTATGTATTGTGTCTATAAAAGCTCGGCACATAATTTGTTTTCCAAAATCGTGATGTGTCATGAGTGAGGAGTCTTTGTTTAAGGGGTGTGAATAATGTGCAGAAAATTACTCAAAGTGTCTTTCAAAAGCGTTGTAAAGCAGAACCCGATGCCCTGCTTTTTCTCTGTTTCTGCATTACGGCTTTTTTTTTTAAATGCAAGTACCAGGACAGCATACAGCGACAATAAAACAGCAAAATGAAAGCACAGCAGAACGGGCCACAAACTTAAAAATGTGCAGCAATCTTTACAAAAAATCTGAATATTCTTTATTTAAATTCCCTATGATAATATAATAATAACCTTTATTTTTATAGACTAGGGGTCGGCAACCTTTTTGTTATGAAGTGCCATTTTTACATTTTCTTGCCATATCAACATTAAGGTTAACATCGAGTTTAATTATGACACCACATAAAAATTTAAACCTCCAACGAATCTGTAATTTTATTCCATCCATATAGGCAACGTGCATAGCAACATTTAAAAAAAAATAAAAATCTCCCATAATCAGGACATTGTAATTATATAGCACCATACAAAAAGGATATTTACATCTGAGTTGAAATAAACGTTAACCCTACCAACCTTCCACCAATCTTGTTCATCGGCAATAAACTCAACAAGAAGAAGGCAACAAGTATTGACCAAACAGAGGCAGAGTAGGGCGTCTTTCAATTCTCAAAAATCAATCAAACTACCGTAAATAACAGATGATGCAACTGCCAATGGCTGTGAAAGAGGTGATTTGGCATGCGGATGAGAGGGCACTTCAACATTTCCAAAAAGCTCTCTTGCACACTTACTGCTAGTGTGCCATTGCTTAAGCTGCCACGTAGGTTACCTACCCCTGGTATAGACAATACAAACAAGAGGTTAGATCCATAAATGACCCAAATTAATCAAAAGAGTTAAAAAAAAAAAAAGACAGGGTACAGAAAGTCTACTTAATGCAGAATTGCAAGGTCATAAAATTGTTTTTTAGTAGAGATATAAAAGGGTGTCACTGAGGTAGCAGAACGAATTTCAACAGGAAGGTTGCTAGGAACCTTTTGTTGCAGGATCTGAAGTTGAGTGCCAGTATGTGTCTGCAAAAAAGCTCCCAAAAGCCAGAGCCAGACCATGGGAAGCTTTCAAAGTAATGAGTAAGATCTTAAAATCAATTCTAAAACCAACTAGAAGCCAATACAAAGAGCATACAATAGGGGTAATGTGATCTCTTGTTTGTCTTCCTTAAGATGAAAGCTGGCTTTGCTGCTCAGGCAAACGGAAAGTTACAGTAATCAATTCTGTATTAGGTGAAATCATGAATAACTTTCTCCATGTCAGATTGAAACAATATTAAGCAAATTTAAACAAGCCTGTATTACTTTATCAACATGATAATCAAAAGATTCAAAGATAACAACTACAGCATGGTCATAGACTGTATATAAGAAGTGGACGTAGTCACAGTGACATCACCCATTGGTTTGTGAACTGCCATTTTGAAGCCTCGAGCTCGGCATTTTGGCCGTCGCCATCTTGGTTTTTGGCTGTCGCCATCTTGTTTTTTTTTGCAACCAGAAATGACACGAGAGGGTGGAGCTAAGTACAACCTAACGCTGAATAAGACATTTTTAGGCGACCAAAATGTTACAATTAACTTTCATGAACTGAAAACACACCGTTAAAGGGTTAAAGTTGTAAGACAATAACACGGATAACACCCAGACCGGACAATGCCGTGGTAACGACCTGTCAATCACAAGGTAGCCACACCTTAAAGCATACTCTGCTTTATGGTCTATTTTACTCTAAATGAGACCATAATTTACTAAATGAACATCATGTTGTATTGAAGAAGAGCTGAAACTAGCGATTGAGACCATAAAGTCATCTTTACAATGTTTACTGAGGTAATAAATCAAGTGAGAAGTAGGCTCATTTTCTCATAGACTTCTATACAATCAGACTTCTTTTTGCAACCACAGGAATCGCCCCCTGCTGGCTGTTAGAAAGAATGCAAGTTTACGGCACCTCAGCATTGGCTTCACTTCTCAGACCCGGAGGTTGCCCACTGAGTACGTTTCATGGCACTAGGCTTAATGACAGGTGCCAGGTTATCAAATTTACTATCAAATTTATTATCAAATTCTGATTTCAGATCCTGAGTTTTCCACCTGAACATTTGGTAACAGTGGTGCTTTTATATTTGTGCAATCATGTGTTTTGGTCATTTGAGTCATATGTTAAAATGACCTCTGTTCTGTGAGGGCTTGAATTCGATCAGAACTTTTTTTTTGCTTCCCTCCCTCCAGGCCCTCTGCTGTCCCGGCTGACAGCTGGCTACGAGCACCTCTGACTCTGCCTGAGGATCAGATAAGCTAAACATGATTGGACGGAACTAAAACAATTCCTGAAGGGAAACTGTGCAGTTGCATCCGAAAAACAAATTAATGCCACTAAATATTGCAATACAATTAGAATAGAAGACATGGAGATTAGTTAAATCCACTTCTTATTACAGCTATTAAAGATGAAGCAAGCTTATTTTCATCAATAAACTGCACACAGCGCACTGATGTTTTCCAGCCCAGGATTAAGTATGCAGGACGTTTCTTTTCCCTTTTGCTTAACTTCTAAATTGATTCCCATGGTCTAAAAAAAGCCGCTCATACATCATGTTGGAACATTAGTGGGGTGTAATGGTAGAAATGGTGGTGCTGCTGGTGTTGGGGAGCAGTGAGGGGTCCCGGGATTCAAACGGAAACCAGATGGATGCTCGGATGGCACCGAGTTCCTTCTCCTTAACCAACAGGAAATGGAATTATGGGCAATTATTCACGCTGCTCCCAGCGTCAAATCTCACCTTACATGTCTGTGATATCTTTGTTTTGACTTTGCTGCAGGAAAACGCGCATGTGTTTCTGTGTGTCTGTGTGAACGTGATTAGGTATGCGGGGTGTTGGCCGTTAAAGAGAGCTAATAAAGTCTGTTCCCTTTCATTAGTGTGTGTTAAAATGGCCAGGCAAAATTAGTTTGTGTTTGTGTGTGTTTAGGTGTAGCTGAGTTTGAGTGGGCTTTACTGGGTGATATTTTGTGTGTTGAGACAGCATGCAGTTTCCCTGCGTGTGTTTGTGTGAGTGTGTGTTCATTAAGCACGTGTTATGTTGTTAATAGCACACCTCGTTGGCCGGGCAAAATGAGGTCGTTAAACTGGTGTACAACTATGCTTGTGTACTCTGACTTAACAAAGACTGGTCTATATTTGTGAACGCTAGAGTAGTGTGTGTGTGTGTGTGTGTGTGTGTGTGTGTGTGTGTGTGTGTGTTTGTTTTTCTGAGTGAGTATTGCTTCACCTTCACACAGCTGTGTTGCAGCATGTGAGATGCTAGCATGATGCACTGGCAACTCTGTTTAAGGATCATTACTCTCTGTTCATTTTGTTCTCCTCTTTGACTTCAGCCCGTTTATTATAGTCAGTGGTGGAAGAAGTGCTCTGGGGCCGTATTCATAAAGCTTCCAAGTACAAAGAGAGAGTTGCTCCTACCGACAAAATTTTAAGAAAATTGTTAGAATTAGGATCTTTTCTAAGAATTTCCCCTTACAGTTAAGACTAGATCCTGGTAAAGATAAAAGTTATTCACAAAGCATCTTAGCCCTTCAGAGAGCTCCTAAGGTGAAAAACTGTTAGAAGTAGGGAGGAGGACTTAAAGTAGCAGTGGGTAGAATTGGAGCAAATCAAAAAAAGTTATTTTTATAGAACGGTCACTATATCCTGACAGCAGTGCATGAGACAGGTAATCTGAAAAAAATCATGTGCCTCTGTGTCCTCCGGTGTCCTCCGGTGCTCCTAATGGCATCTGCAAGATTTCACAGACCGGAGGAAAACAACCAATCAGAGCCGAGCTGGAGCCTTGCCATGTCTGAGCAGCTGTCAATCACTCGCAAACTCCGATCAAACGCGCTGATCAAATATGAATCAATATTCTGTTACTGTAATGCCTATTACTCACCTCAAATGTTTTCAGAATCATCTTGTAGTGTACGGTTTAGCTGTAAAATCAGAAAGTTTGTGACCCGGCAGGCATGTTGAGAACAGTTGAGGAAATACCAAGCACCGCCCACCAGCCGGAGCAAACCTTCTCACAGCCAATAGGAACGCTCTCTCTTTGAAATGACCTGTGAGTGGCCAAAGTCTCCCGCAACAGGCTAGGTTTTTTAAAGCCTGAAAACAGAGCCATGAGGAGGTGCAGAAGTCTAGTTTTCTCTCAGAGCGCTTGAATTACAATTTGCTGAAAGGTTATTATGGAATTTTTGCCCAATGATGCCAAAAAACATTCTGCCTACTGCAGGTTTAAAGGATTCTTAAGCAGAGGAGAAAATGGCAGAAAGACAAAGCGGTAGGAGAAATATTCCCCGAACGCTGAATGAGTTAATGAAATAGATTAAATACTAAAATTACCAGCATGGTAAATAAATGTAAGCAAATAAATACAGTATAACAACTATATCAGCATGTGAATAGGCTACTGCACAAGTAGGCATGTGTTTTCACATTTTGTAGGCTACTTTAAAAGTATGGCTTACAATTTATTAAAATGTTCATTAAATAAAATACTTTTCATAATTACACCATGTCTTAATAGAGACTAAATTCTATAGTTTTTCTTTTTGTTTTATGCATTGATTCATTGATTTATTCTTAAGATTTTTATCATTATTCAAGCCCGATTTGTCTCATACAGACGCTAAAGGGTGCCTCGGCCTCTGACCAAGCGGCGGTATTTGACGAGTTGGGAATGAGAACGAGTTGAAAGATGCTAAAACACTCCATAGAGCTGAGGAGAACTGCAGAGAGGGGTGATAATCTGTGGATTCGTCACTACGAGCGTCCCCTTTCGTCACCGGACCCATTGTGAATATAAAAATTGTGATTAGAGCAGCTTTAACTATGTCTGACGTGTGCTAAACATGTAGCCTATAGTAGCAGGTATGTGGAGGGCGGGACTAGTTTTTGCGATCCTGCCTATCACCAGGAGCACAGATGATGATGTGTTCACACAGCTGCAATCTCAGATGTGGCCGTTTTAGCAGCTCCTAACTCTACACCTCACAACGGGATACACTTTATTACAACACACACACACACACACACACACACACACACACACACACATGAATGTGCGCGCAGCACCCCTCCCAGCCATGCCTGGCAACTTTGTAGTTTCTCACAGCTCGGTTCCCTGGAATCATAAAAAACGGGGCCAAAAAAAAAATCTAACCTGGATACCTGTGACATGCTTCAATCATTCTACCACCCTTTAAACAGAAAGGGAGGTGGGAAAAAAAGAAAGTCTCAAATACTTTCAGTTTAATCAACTCTAATCTGTGTGCTCTTTAGCAGCTCATTATGCAGGCTAATTAAGACACATAAAGAAAGTTAGAAAAAGGAAAAAAAGAAGGCTGCAGATAGTTTCTCCAGTATCCCCATGAATTACTCTATGTGCATTTTGGACTACTCTGAACCTTACTATTTACGCCCAATGCCAACATTCAGTGCCAATGCATGCAGTGCCCTTTACGCGAGCAGCAACCTCCGGTGCTGAGAAATGAACCAACATGGAAGTGCCAAAAACTAAAATTCATCGAGTGGCCACTTGAGGCTGGCTCCAAATGTGAGTCAATCACTATAGACCCCCATGTTAAAATGTCCAACTTTACAGCAGAAATAAACACGTTTACAGCCTGGTACAAAGAACGGTTTTGGTCTCTATAGCTAATTTCCCTGTTCATGACAACTGTACGGGGGGTGAATTTTTATATAACTCACCCATTTGATTTATATTAAGGCTTATAGTTATGCACAATGAGGGCGTTACCGCTTTGAGTGAAAGGTGGGTGCTGTACCAGTTAGCTGTCTGCTCTGCTGCGTCAGCCGGGCCCGCCTCAGCTCCACCGACAATCCATTGGATTAGCTGGGAGTTTGGCTGTGTCGTCACAGCCAAGATGGCGTCGGCCGGAGCCACCCACTGTGAGCTTCACAACTGCTTTCAGAAACCTATGGGTGACGTCACAGAGTCCACAGTCTATGTCTTTACGTAACAAGGTAAATAGGGGTGCAGAGGGTTGGGGTGATGAATGGAATGTAGCATGTCAGGAGGCAGGCGTTCATACCCTGTCACAATTTAATAGTGATCTAATGTTCAGTTTCTTTTGTTTTCACTTCTTTCCAAATCTTAATGTTTTTGTTGCCTAACCTTAACCGTACTGTATTTGCCATAACCACAATCTCTCCCTAACCTTTACTGTACTGTAGTTGTCATGCACAGATATTGTAGAAAATAAAGTATTCCCAAAAATTTTGACAATTAACAAGGCCTGTCAAAGTTAACAAAATAATAACGCTTTAACGCAAATTTGTTTTAACGCCGCTAATTTCTTTAACGCATTAACACATGTTGCGATTTTTAGGTTGTAGCTGTCTCAGTTTTAAAGCTAGAGTGATACTGGTATCAAATGAAACTAAAAAAAAACCTAAGGAATCCATTGGTACCAACCATGTCGTACTAGCTTATTGCAAAGGAGGCTAAATAACGCTCCAAACTTGCGTTACATTTTGGCGAGGAAAAACTGGCATGCCCATTTTCACAGGGGTCCCTTGACCTCTGACCTCAAGATATGTGAATGAAAATGGGTTCTATGGGTACCCACGAGTCTCCCCTCTACAGACATGCCCACTTTATGATAATCACATGCAGTTTGGGGCAAGTCATAGTCAAGTCAGCACACTGACACACTGACAGCTGTTGTTGCCTGTTGGGCTGCAGTTTGCCATGTTATGATTTGAGCATATTTTTTATGCTAAATGCAGTACCTGTGAGGGTTTCTGAACAATATTTGTCATTGTTTTGTGGTGTTAATTGATTTCCAATAATAAATAGATACATACATTTGCATAAAGCAAGTATATTTGCCCACTCCCATGTTGATAAGAATATTAAATACTTGACAAATCTCCCTTTAAGGTACATTTTGAACACATAAATATTGATTTGCGATTAATCGCGATACATTATTTTAATCGATTGACAGCCCTAGTTGACATTTAACATAATCCAAGGTTGATTGTTTTGGGATGGCGGCAGAAGTCTCAATGGTGGATATCTCAAAACTTTGCCAGATCAAACCAGAACTAGCTACATGACTAGGCAGCAGTAATTACTTTTCTTTCCCCAATGTTTTCACTTGTGCAAATTTGCTGCACATAAAATGTATATAGAAGTTTGTGTGTCAGCTCTGTATCTGCTGCAAAAGTTGTCCAATTCAAGAATGGATTTTTCACAAAATCATTAGAGCAGGCTAAGCTCATTTTACTTCATCAAAACAAAAGCAACCTTTTTAAGATGTGTGCTGCATTAAGATGCCTGTGTGCCAAGTTTAAAAGCTGCAATCATGAGTCAAACTTTTACCAGCTGTTAATGAAGGCGGATGGAGTTTGCCTTTAATTTAGTGCAACTTTTATGTCTGCTTTTAATGAGTCGTACACCATGTGCGCCAGTGTCATGTGTTCGCTTGGGTCTTTCCTGTGCTGCCTGCCTGCCCTTCTTCCAGTGCTAATGTGCTAATCTGCTGTTTAGTCCAACCAGATGGGCTTCTCCCCCCAAACTGGGGGGGGGGGGGACATGGGGGAGAGGGGAGAAAGGGGAGAAGAGGAAGTTACCTGCAGAGATCTCCCCTCATTAAAAATCCCTCTGCCGAAATTACCCACCCCACACTCAGCCCCTCCCTTCCCCGTCTCTCCTTCTTTCCCAGGATAACTGAGAACACTTTTATTAGGCAATGACAGGCTCAGACACCCAAAAATCTCCTTCACTCTTCTGTCTCTGTCTCACTTTCACACTCTCTCTTTGCAGCTATTTACTTCCTTCCAATTACTCGCCCAAATCCATCGAGAGCTAACAGCCTGACAGTTAGCCCGAATGGAGTCGTCATACTTTGGCATCCACATCACAGGCCTGTTGGCATGTGTGCTGACTGCACATAAAACTAACACATTCCTTGCCGTAGATGAGAATAAAATGAGAGCTGGAGATGAAAGCGAGCGAGATCTGAGAGCTAGGTTGATATATATGTGTAGAAACACAATATGTTCAAAAAAAGGATATGGAAAACACATATGAAACCCAATCAGGGAGACCACACATACTCCATCCATCATTCACACACATGCATGCGTGCACATGCTAACAGCTCTCTCGCCGATGCCCTCTGAACGTCTATCAAGTTCAGACCATCATGCATGAGCGCATTCAACAAGGAAAGGGAGGTGTAGGGCCGAGGGCAGGGGGAGAGAGGGACGGAGGGGTGGAGAGGGGCATAAAGGAGGACTGTTTAAAAGCCTGATTACAATTTGTGTGCTTTATTACTCTGCTCTTTAAAGCTGCAGTGCGTAGAATTGGAATAAATATGATTTTAAAAAAGTTTTTTTATAAAACGGTCACTATATCCTGACAGTAGTGCATGAGACAGGTAATCTGAAAGAAAGCATGTGCCTCTGTGTCCTCCGGTGTCCTCTGGTACTCCTAATGGCATCTGCAAGATTTCACAGACCGGAGGAAAACAACCAATCAGAGCCGAGCTGGAGCCTTGCCGTCTCTGAGCAGCTGTCAATCACTCGCGAACTTCAATCAAACGATCAAACTAGGCAGCGCTGATCAAATATGAATCAATATTCTGTAACTGTAATGCCTATTTCTCACCTCAAATGTTTTCAGAAACATCTTGTAGTTTACTGTTTAGCTGTAAAATGAGAAAATTTGTGACCCGGCAGCCATGTTGAGATCAGTTGAGAAAATACCAAGCACCGCCCACCAGTCGGAGGAAACTTTCTCATTTTACAGCTAAACAGTACACTGATTCTGAAAACATCTGAGGTGAGAGATAGGCATTAAAGTAACAGAATATTGATTCATATTTGATCAGCGCTGCTTAGTTTGACCGTTTGATCGGAGTTCACGAGTGATTGACAGCTGCCTCCGTTGAATGAACAGCCAATAGGAACGCTCTCTCTGAAATGACCTGTGATTGGCCAAAGTCTCCCGTCACTGGCTAGATTTTGTAAAGCCTGAAAACAGAGCCATGAGGAGGTACAGAAGTCTAGTTTTCTCTCAGAAAACTTGAATTACAATATGCTGAAAGGTTATTATGGAATTTGTGCCCAATGATGCCAAAAACATTCTGCCTACTGCAGGTTTAGGTGGACTGTTGACCAAAAAAAGGGACAAAAACGAGAGTGAAAGAAAGAGAGGAGGAAGGCCAGAGGAGTGCAACGCTGTGAGGCAGGGCTGATTCTGAACTTTTTAACAACGGAAACGTTGCCACGAAGCTTGTTGAGAAATCCCCTCATATCATGAGAGAAAAGGACAGAGGGAGAATGGAGCTGCTGAAAACCTTCACATCAAATTTTGAACTCATGGAGAAACTTCAAGAGAGGAGAGACGTTAACGGTGGCCATCTCTCTCTTTCTCTCACACTCACAGGCTCCATCTTTCATCACAAGACAATGATCTCTTTTCCTGGACTGTCTACACACTCAAAACCAAACCGCGGGACTAAAAACGGTCCTTGTCATAGTCTATTAGGAGTAAATTTGCTGTGTCCACAGAGTTGTTTCTCGCGTTCCCATTTCAGCCCCTTTCACCCTGTTTTGATTGCTCACTAGATTTGGCCGTCTCACCGCCTCATAGCGTTTAGGAAGATTTAGCTGCTGCCATCAGCCACACGGCAGTTTGATCAACAGATAACACAACAACTGTTTCCCAAAGGAGCTAGTGTGTGTACTCCAGCAATCCTTCTTCTCCTGTCTGCTGGGATACGTACAACTACATTTTAAATGTGTCTTCTCCTCCTCCTTCTTTGCATCTTGCTTCTTCCTCTAAAACTACTGTTCCATAAATTTAAATTAAATGTTTGAAATAGGCCCAATCAAATGCCAAATGGCACTCATTATAGAGCAGAGTCTTCATCAAGATGGTACAAAGAAACTCATGAGGTGGAAAAAGAAATAGGGGAACAAAATATATTAGTTTCCAGTGTTTTCCAGTTTCAATGATGGGTAGAAACATGCAACCCTATCGCCAGACAGAATGTTGATTTTGGACAGTTCTGCAAAAACTTGGATTACTTTGTCTGAGAGCATATTTCAATGTCCAACGCCAACATTTGAAGGGAATTGTTGGGGAAATTTGCTTATTCTCTTTCTTGCCAAAATTCAGCGAAAGTCAGATGAGAAGCTCTATTCCACTCTCATGTCTGTACGGTTAATAAGCTACTGCCAGTAGCCAGTTAGCTTAGCTTATAGCACAAAGACTGGAAGCAGAGGGAAACAGCTGGCCTGGCCCTGTCCAAAGGTTACAAAATGTCATCACCGTGAGGCTGCCAGGCATCCGGCGAAGAGTTCAGGAAGTTACTGTGCTCAGTCCATGGATGTGTTAAAAACACTCGGATACCGCATTCAAAGATGGCGCCACATTCAGTTCTATAAAAGTTACTCATTGGGCGCACATGCCAAAAAAGCCTTCTTCACGCTTCTGCGTTTTTTTTGGCCAACAGTAAAGTCCTTGTCTGGCCGAGCCAGCTGACTTCCTGTTGGCTTTCTCAAATTCTCAATTTCTCAAATGAATGGGATAAAATAATTCAATCTTATGGCTCTTTGAGACTTTCCAAATGGCAGCTGGTCCTTTTCCAATGATGATGTTTTTTTGGGCCAGTGTGCATCACATGATGAATGCAGAAGTTGCAATACCCCGTCCAGCCATTGCGCCAAAATTGCTGCACAGCCCAGCTCCATTCCTGGGGGCTCGGTGCAGCCAAGAAATAGGTTCAAGTCTATGTGCTAAGCTAAGCTAACCAGCTGCTTGCTGTAGCTTCATACCATATTTACAGACCTTAGAGTGGTATCAATCGTCTCATCTAACTCTGAGCAAGAAAGCAAATAAGCGTTTCCATCAAAATGTCGAACTATTCCTTTAGAAGTTTTTTCTTTCTGAAGCTTTGGCAAAGTTAAGGAAAGATTATGGTTACAAAATGTTGCATGCTACATAAATGTTTACTGCTACAGTAAATAAACTGGGACACATTTGGAATGTTTACGTTTACAAGAGGGCTGTCAAAGTTAACACGTTAACGCAAATTCGTTTCAATGCCACTAATTTCTTTAACGCATTAACGCAATCAATCTTTCAGAGGTTGTAGCGGGCTCAGTTTTAAAGCTAGAGTGCACCTCTGTCAAATAATGCTCCAAACTTACGCTAAATTTTGGCGAGGAAAAACTGGCATGGCCATTTTCAAAGGGGTCCCTTGACCTCTGATCTCGAGATATGTGAATGAAAATGGTTTCTATGGGTACCCACGAATCTTCCCTTTACAGACATGCCCACTTTATGATAATCACATGCAGTTTGGGGCAAGTCATAGTCAAGTCAGCACACTGACACACTGACACACTGACAGCTGTTGTTGCCTGTTGGGCTTGAGTTTGCCATGTTATGATTTGAGTATATTTTTTATGCTAAATGCAGTACCTGTAAGGGTTTCTGGACAATATTTGTCATTGTTATGTGTCGTTAATTGATTTCCAATAATAAATATATACATACATTTGCATGAAGCAAAGATGTTTGAGTATTTAATACTTGACAAATCTCCTTTTAAGGTACATTTTAACAACAAAAATTACGACATCATGCGATTAATCCCGATAAAATATTTTAATCAATTGACAGCCCTGGCTTACAACTGTGAAATGATCTATAGATTTTATTTCAAGGGGAGAATGCATTTTGCTTTGGAAATTGATATCATGAGCAATACATTTTGATTTCTCTATGTGACCGTCACAGACTCTCCAACGCTATAACAACTACCACACAACAATTATCATTTGTTTCCAATGAAATCATTCAAAATTAGTAATAGATATTCCAACAAAACAAAAAAGATTGCTTCTCTCACTCATCACCAGCTCATAACAACAGACTGACTCACAAGGGGAAACATCGTGACTGGTCTCTGGTGCGAAGATCTGGAGCTGAGTGCTTCATAAAGTCAAGGTTTCCAAAACACTTTCAAATCAGGGCCCATATAAAAAAATTGAGTTTCATACCGCTGGGCCAAGGCTGATGAAAACACATTAAAACTCAGCAGAAAAGAAGCAAGACTCATTTAAGGTTGTAAATTGCAGTTAAGAATCCAAGCTATAAATCGTAGGTCTGACTATGGCCCCGGCTTCAAAAGAAAGTTCGATATAATGTATTACATCAACACAAAAAAGCATATATCTGACCTCAATATCTGTCTGTCTATCTGGTCTCTGGTCTCTTCAAACAGGCTTGTGTGGAACATTATCTTCTGACCCAAACGCATGTGGACAGCCACAGAAAACATGACTACTCCTCCGCAGTATTTACAGGACTCCTCAACAGCCCTCTACGCTCTTGATTTATGAAATAATTACAGTATCTTGTTGCACCTCTGTCCACACAGTTTGATACATAGGCAGCACGCTGGCATAAATTAATGAAGCTGACCCTGAAGAAAGAGAGGGGAAGAGATGAGGATGGAAGAGAGATGGAGATGGATGGGAGAGGAAGACGGTATCAAAAGTGAGGAGAGAAAATCATCCCCCTACCGTGTCTGTCACTAATACCACAGATACTTTGAGGCTCCAACACTTATATTGTGCTTTTCCCAGGCTGGTAAACATTCATCCCTGTGCGGCCCAAGAGACTGTCTGTTATAATTACCTGCTCTGCTCAGAGCCCATTATGAAAGGGAAACAAACTGTCACATACACCATTAACTGTTCCTACAACCCCCAGTAATACATGGGTGATTTTAAAAAACCTTTAAATGTTGTTTACATAGCCATAGAGTCAAAGGACACGGACACTGATCCTCCCTGACAGTAAAGCCTGCTGCTAATCTGTGTACGTTTAACCAAAAGGACTTTTTCTTGGCTCAATGGCACTAGGAACCTCTGAAACTGGGCTTTCATAGCACCACACAGTCAGGACAGATTTAGCCCAGAACGTCTGATTCTGAGCCTTAATGCTGTGGCTTTATGTAATGTTTCATTTGCAAAAGATGCGGTGTGTGTGTGTGTGTATGTATGTGTGTGCACTTGTCACACAAGCGCTGCTCAACTTCCCTATTCCATCAATCTCTCCGTCTTTTACACCTCGTTTTGATCCATGCGGCTACGAATGAATGCAGCCGGGCTTCATCACTTTAAGAACAATTGATTTGTGAACGATGTACAGATGCTACCATGCATCCAGCATTATTAAGATCCATCTGTCACGGGCTGGAATTACAGAGTATTGTGCATATAATCAGATTTAATATACTGACACACTGTAAATACATTTCATATATATATTTGGAATAAGGATGTCAAAGTTAATTTGATGAGAACGCGTTAACGCAAATTCGTTTTCACACCACTAATTTCTTTAACGCATTAACGCAATCAATCTTTCGGAGGTTGTAGCGGGCTCAGTTTTAAAGCTAGAGTGAAGATACTGGCATCATATGAAACTAGAAAACGTAACGAATCTATTGGTACCAATAATAATATAATATAATATAATATAATAATATAATATAGTACCATGTCATACTACCTTGTCGCAAAGGAGGCTAAATAACGCTCCAAACTTGCGCTACATTTTGATGAGGAAAAACTGGCATGGTCATTTTCAAAGGGGTCCCTTGACCTCCGATCTCAAGATATGTGAATGAAAATGGGTTCTATGGGTACCCACGAGTCTCCCCTTAAAGATATGCCCACTTTATGATAATCACAAGCAGTTCGGGGCAAGTCATAGTCAAGTCAGCACACTGACACACTGACAGCTGTTGTTGCTTGTTGGGTTTGAGTTTGCCTTGTTATGATTTGAGCATATTTTTTATGCTAAATGCAGTACCTGTGAGGGTTTCTGGACAATATTTGTCATTGTTTTGTGTTGTTAATTGATTTCCAATAATAAATATGTAAATACATTTGCATAAAGCAGCATATTTGTCCACTCCCGTGTTGATAAGAGTTTTAAATACTTGACAAATCTGCCTTTAACGTACATTTTGAACAGATAAAAAATGTGCGATTCATTTGCGATTAATCACGATTAAATATTTTAATCAATTGACAGCCCTAATTTGGAATGTATTTTGGAATTTACTGCAAAATTGCAATTTATTGGAAAGCATATAAATGCTCATGCGCATAAATGCGCATCACACTGATGTTTTTCATGTAGCTTAAAGCTGCTTAAAACTAACTTAACTTGCATTGATTCATTCTTTTTTATTGTTTGGCCACTTGGGGGAAGCAGAAAGAGTTGTAAATACAACATTGACCATATAAAGTTGTTATGAGAAACATGTTAGCATCTTATTTACACATCCAGCAGATATAGCAACATTAACATGAATTTAAAGTTTGTTTCCCATCCCTTCACAAACGTATGTCCAATACTTCACTCTCTATTTAGCTAATTTTCGGTGTCCATCAACTCCTTAAGGAAATATCTGGTTCTTTAGCTGCTAGATGCTGCACTATTTTCACCAGCTAGTCGCTAACTACCTGCCGGTGCTGAGCATATGGCTACTGTGGCTGGAAATAGAGTTCATGGGAACAGAGTTTGCTGGCTCAAAAACTAAAATAATGTGCTAAAAAATGCTAAAACACTTGTTTGAACTGTGAGGAACTGCAGAAGTGTGATATGTGGGTACATCATTACAAATAGTCATTTGATCCACAGGGAGGTCAAAGGTCAGTATCAGGTAGAGGTTAGTGCTCCTGGAACCAGGAGGGGTTAAATTGATAGTTTGGGTGTTTTGAAGTGGGGTTGTATAAGGTACTTATTCATTGTAGGTGTGTTATTTACAGTAGATGACGGTCGGAGTGCTCCCAGCTTGAAGAAACAGAGAGGAGCACAGCAATACAGTGCTGTGGATGGGGACGGCAAAAAAACATATTTTAGCGAGCTAAAAGAAAGGTTCACCTAAAAAAAATAAACCAATATCCCTTTAAGTGTGCGCTATATTTAGAATATTTTCACCGCTTTATCTTGCCATCAGACAGCCCTTTCCTTCTCATTTCCGACAGGGAACTGAACTGAAAGTGAAACTTATCTCTGCTCTCTCCAAAGCCAGCAGGCTCAGTATTGCTTTGCTCTGGTGCCGGTGCTCCTGTCTGCTTCTCGATGCTGGGGGCGCGCCAACCGTTATCTACTGTAGGTAATACACCTACTATGGATAAGTACCTCATACAACCCGACTTCAACACACCCAAACTATCCCTTTAAGAGGATATAAGGAGGGGTCCTCAGACTGGACATTCTCACTATTAACTAGCCGCTCTGCTTCCAAATGGTAAAAAAACATCTTCCAAAAAACGTCATCTCATCTCAACGCAACTAGACAACACGCAAACAAACAAGCATCACCTTGGTGTGATGTCAGCAGGTGTGGTCAGTGCCGTCCAGCTGCATCCGCAGGGGTGTGAGCAACATCCTTACTGCCTCATTAACAAATCATAAAATCTTCACATGTGTGCGGGTGTGAGACAACATTCAGATGGTCAGTCCATGTGAGAGATGAAAGACTGGCAGACTTGGCCAGCTGATGGGGAGTATAGTTGCACGCACATACACACTAACAACTCAACTGTGTCAAAAACGTGTAGTTTTCTGGAGTAATTAGAGGGTTTGAGTGAAGGACTGCCAGTGTCTCAGCTGGTGTGCGGGCAAAATAAAGTCAGCAAGTCTTAATTTTGTAAAATGTATGAACGATGAATGCGCAGATGGGCCCATAAACAGAGAATTGATGGAGGGACAGATTGATAAATGATGAAATAATGGATGAGAAGATTGGTTAAAAAAAGGCACAAAAGCTGAAACAAAGCTCCGTCTTATTCTCTGCTCTATCCTATAATACTGTACTAGTAGAGAATAGAGTAGGGACGTAAAAAGAATATTCCACTCTATAAACATCAGTCCGAACCATATTCCTAGTAAATTCTTCAGCTTTAATATCATTTTTCTGTCGGTATATGTGAGCCATTTATATGTCGCCTTCTCCCCTCCGTCTGTTAGAAGCAGTCAACATCTTTGGAGTTTATTTGGAGCCACAATGACACGTGGCAGTTTTGCGGGGATGAAAAATATCCCCCCAGCCCTTAATATATGGTGAAACCCTATAGTGGTGAATTCAGAAACTGTATAAAATACACGCACGCTTACATGTGCGTGTGCGACTGGGGCTATAATATGTTTGGACAGAGCAGGATGCCAGGCAGTGCCCGTTAAAGGCTCTAATGTGGCGGTGGTTTCATGGTGGTTGGCACAGATCAGCAGGAAGAGGGCAAAGAGAGAAATATAAAAAAAGAGGGAGTGATGGGGGGGGAGAGAGAGAGAGGGAGAGGAGGGGAAAGAGCAAGAGCAAGCTAAAGAAAGAGGGCTATAGTTACAGAGGCACACCACAGGCATCAAACAGCGGTGGATATATGAATTTTCTCTCTCTCTGTGTCCTCACTTCATCCCTCTCTTTCTCCATCTCCCTCTGGCCCATTCACAGTGTGGTCCGGGGGTGATCAGAGTGGACCCTGCCCTCTCTCGCTCCACTTTCTCCCCGTCTTTCATCCCCTTTTTTCTTTTCTTTTTATCGTGGAGAGAGGAGGGGGAATCAAAACACTCATACTTCCCCTAAACTCATCTTTTATTAATCAGACCTCAGCGGCGTGTCAGGGGGGGGGGGGGGAGTGACGCACGCTGGTTTGTGAGTGCAAAATGTGCCTATGGCGAACACACACACAAGTAAAGAGCAAGAACATGCAACTGACCGCTGACAAATGCCTCGGGGTGTTTCATATTTCCTCCGCTGCAAAACAGGCCATCGCGAAGAAACACCAGCTTGTGCCTGAGTATGTGTCAAAGAGAGAGACAGAAAGAGAGAGAAAAAGGAATTAGCGAGACAGATGACTTGACTGCACCGCACGACCTCCTTCTCCCTGTCATTCATAAAGCCCCTCTCTTCTTTTTCCTATCTCCCTCACACACTTGCACACACACACACACACACACACACACACACACACACACACACACCGGCTCACAGGCGGAGCGGAGCGGATATTCTGGGTGGTGTTATTCCAGGTGTGGAGTCGTTGAGGTCTCCATGCTGTGACCCTGTTATCCTGGGAAGAGGGAGAGTATTAGAGGCATGCCGGGAGAGGAAGAGACTCTATATCAAAAACACATTTCGCCCCCAAGGCTGTATCACTGCAGCTATATGGCTACAAATAAAGAGATGTGCACATATATATATATACACGTGCACACACATTTGTGTTTACATGCAGACATGCACATGTGCACGAAACCTACTGATGGACTTTATCAAGCATGAAGAGGAAAGGTCGAGCAGTACACGAAGAAGTAGGGCCACGCTTTTGGTTGCCAAGTACTACGTCAGTTATCAAACTGCTTAAAGTTAAACTCTGGTGAAAGTGAAAAGAAAAAAAAATCCTTCACTTCTGCTCACAAATTTACAATTTATTTGCAGCTTAAAAACTCTTAAATCTGAGATAGTGTCAGTGGTCTCTGGTTGGTTAAGAGAAGATTCTGTCTGCAGTACACAGACACGTTTGAGTGATTGTAAAAAATGATCATTGCTCGTGATTAATAATATATTATCCGAAGCCTTATTCAAAATAGGGTAGTTTTTGTTTACTATTTGCATTTGATAGGACAACTTTTTCTTTCTTGTGTGTTTTTCAGGGGTGGAAACAACAAGAACAAAGCTTGCATCGATTGTTTGCAATCAGCCTTGTTGTCAATAGTATTCTGTGTGTTTTCTCTGATGTTCTACAGCAGTTTCAATTCATTTCCTCTTATTTCATTCCTATGTTTTAATCCTAAATGTATCAATTTATAAATGATAGATTTTTGGTCACTTCAAATGTTAATCCTTAGCCTAAATATTAAAGATTTCTTGTAAATAAAATTAAAAGGGCTGTCAAAGTTAACGCGATAACGCGTTAACGCAAAAT
Organism: Sebastolobus alascanus; assembly: GCA_916701645.2. Lineage (NCBI taxonomy): Eukaryota > Metazoa > Chordata > Actinopteri > Perciformes > Sebastidae > Sebastolobus > Sebastolobus alascanus. The sequence continues at coordinate 6,032,103 of CAKAOJ020000011.1, read as the reverse complement.
CTTTTAACACCACCAATTTCTTTAACGCATTAAAGCAATCGATCTTCCGGAGGTTGTATCGGGCTCAGTTTTAAAGCTAGAGTGAAGATACTGGTATCGTATGAAATTAGAAAACACAAGGAATCCATTGGTACCATGTCATACTAGTCACTCAGGAGGCTAAATAATGCTCAAAACTTGCGCTAAATTTTGGCGAGAAAAAACTGGCATGCCCATTTTCACAGGGGTCCCTTGACCTCTGACCTCAAGATAGAAGAATGAAAATGGGTTCTATGGGTACCCACGAGTCTCCCCTTTACAGACATGCCCACTTTATGATAATCACATGCAGTTTGGAGCAAGTCATAGTCAAGTCAGCACACTGACACACTGACAGCTGTTGTTGCCTGTTGGGCTGCAGTTTGCCATGTTATGATTTGAGCATATTTTTTATGCTAAATGCAGTACCTATGAGGGTTTCTGGACAATATTTGTCATTGTTTTGTGTTGTTAATTGATTTCCAATAATAAATATATACATACATTTGCATAAAGCAAGACTATTTGCCACCTCCCATGTTGATAAGATTATTAAATACTTGACAAATCTCCCTTTAAGGTGCATTTTGAACAGATAAAAAATGTGTGATTAATAATGATTAAATATTTTAATTGATTGACAGGCCTAAAAATAAACTTTAAAAAAATTAAAAATCATCTATGTTTTTGCTGAAAACCAACACAGAGCTAAATTGACTTTTTGTTGTTGTTTTAAGAAAAAGAATAATATATCAGGCAGAGTAAATATTGGCGTCTGATTGGCATGTGATTAATCATGTGATCAGCACCTGAGAGCTCCTATTAAAGGTTACTCTTAGACTTCACAGTAAGAGCTGCTTGACAAAAGAATCTCATTGCGCACACAGCAAAGTGTAATTCTCAGAGGTTTGCAAAATGTGGGCCCTGGTCAAACCTCTACAGTCATCCTGACAACTCGGTGACTACTACAGTAACTTCAATCAGGGTATCTTTGCATAATTGTGCATACAATGTGTGTAACCGTGCCTATTTGACAGAAACACAGCTAACTCATGAAAATAATGAACAGTTACTAACGTACAGCTGACCACTGACAAATGGCCTGCGGTGTTTCAGTGTGAATACATGCATGTAAGAGAAAGCCATTTTGAGTGTGTGTGTGTGTGTGTGTAATTGTGAATCACTGAGTGTAATGCGTCCTAAAAGCTTTGATGTCCTGAGTCTCATTCAGAGTTTGTTCTTGCTCTGCAGTTAAAAGTGTGTCATTACGACCAATTAGATTCTCCGAAAAGGCTTAAAAATACTTGCTGGCACTGGCGAGAAAACACTGAAACCCTTTTTTTGTACCAAGGTAATAAAATTTCGTATATACATATGAATGTTTTGTGCGCGCGTTAACGCAGACATTTCTTAAACACAGTCATAAAAAAAGCATTCCTTAAAATCTGCGCTAAATGCTAGTTAGCTCTGGGCTGGACGTCGAATGCAGGCGGGGAGGAGAGGCAGGCTTACCGGACGCCTTCCCCGCCAATTCTCAAATTTTAACGACTCCGTTCTTTGATTAAAAAACGCCTAAACGGTTCCAGTTGAGCCAGAGAAAGAGAAAAGAAATAAAACTCCCAACATCTAAGAGATGAAAATAACCGTTGTTCTCCAGTTTTAAGAGGCACGTGTGCTGGGGTTGGCCTGAGACTTCAGTTACGAGCTGCAGATGTTTGTATGGTTTTTATGATTGTTGTTATTTTCAAATTGCGGCGTTTCCGTGATGAGCTTTGCACTCGTTAGCGTGTGTGTGTGTGTGTGTGTGTGCGTGAACGTCGAATGAGAGAGGAACATCCAAGGAAAAAGTCTGGAGTAGTACTTTGAGCTTAATTAACCATAGTTTTAATCGGTGCTTTTTAGCAGCTCATTATGCAGCCTAATCACAGGAAACTATAGAGGTGATTACACACTATGATAGACTACCCACATATGCACGCACAGACACACACACACACACACACACACACACACACACACACACACACACACACCTCTATGAATTAAAGAATTCCCTGGCAGTGAACAATAGGGGGTAATCAAAACCTCAGCATACACAATCCTTCCTTCTAATGACCTCATATACACACAGATCATTCAGATTGAACCTTTATGTGGTTTCACGGGTTTTGAGAGGAGAAAATGTTTTCACCTCTTCTTCCTGAGATTGAGAAAGTCATAAAAACAGCACCTGCTCGCTGGTTCTCTCCCCATCCTGACTGCCCCTCCTCTCTGTCTGTCTTCGAGGCAGTGAGGTAATGACATGAAATGTTTTGTTGCTGTGTAACAGCATAAAACACATTACATTTCCCTTTTTTAGCCCACTCTCATCCAAAGCATCTTGGGCAGCTAAGAGTTTGCTCGAGGACACAGGCCGGGGTCAAACCTGCCAAGTTCAAGCAGCGTCAACCTATACTGTAGGCCACCGATCACGCAGCGTGTAGAAATCATGCAGGTGGAGAATATGAGGTGATGGAATGAGCAGGTTACCTTGGCAGCAATGTAGACTGAGAGCAGAAAATATTTTGGCCTGTTTTACAGCGTGTCCAATGCCAGCACATAAATAAGTGTACTTCCGCAAATTATGACTCAGCTTTGTAATTAATAGACTTTAGATCAACCAGAGAAATATGTAGAACTGTGTTCGGGTTAATATGACTGGAGCCAGACCTGCGGAGCCGTTGACTCGTTTGACCTGACTGAAGTTTAAAGTCAATTACATACAGCACAGCTACTTAATCATTCTTAGCATGAAGGACAACTTGCATCAATAACTTCCATCATTTAACTACAGTGGTACTATAGACTGTATATAAGAAGTGGACGTAGTCATCGTGAGGTCACCCATTGGTTAGTGGACTGCCGTTCTGAAGCCTCGAGTTTGGCATTTTGGCCGTCGCCATCTTGGTTTTTGGCCGTCACCATGTTGGTTTTTTGCAACCAGAAGTGACACGAGAGGTTGGCGCTAAGTACAACCGAATGCTGAAAAAGACGTTTTCAGGCAACAAAAAACGTTATAATTTAGGGCTGTCAATCGATTAAAATATTTAATCATGATTAATCGCAAATTTTTGGTTCGATATTTTATTGAAAGAAGGCACATAGGATGTATAACAAACAGTAAACATGAACAAGGCATTTTCAGGTTTAACAGTACGGTGCAATTTCATCAGCAGGCAACCTGTCAATATAGCTAATCAGCGGTTGCCAGTTGGAGTAGAATTTATCCAAGGGGCCTCTCATAGTGAGCTTAATCTTTTCCAGTGTCAGGAAAGACGAGACATCACAAAGCCAGGACTTAAATGAGGGGGGTAAGGATGACTTCCATAGCAGAAGGATTCTCCTATGAGCGAGTAGGGAGATGAAAGCGATCACGTTTTCTTGGATATTAGTTGAGATGTTGTCTTCTGCAGATCTTCCAAAAATAGCTACATGGGGAGGTTTTTCGATTAATCTCAAGTATTTAATACTCTTATCAACATGGGAGTGGACAAATATGCTTGCTTTATGCAAATGTACGTATATATTTATTATTGGAAATCTATTAACAACACAAAACAATGACAAATATTGTCCAGAAAACCCTCACAGGTACTACGTTTTAGCATTAAAAATATGCTCAAATCATAACATGGCAAACTCAAACTCAACAGGCAACAACAGCTGTTATTTAGCTTTCTTGGCGACAAGCTAGTATGACATGGTTGGTACCAATGTAATCCTTAGGTTTTCTAGAGTCTTACGATACCAGTATTTTCACTCTAGCTATAAAACTGAAAGCCCTATTATAATTAACTTTGTGAAAACACACTGTGAAAGGGTTAAAGTTCTACGACGAATACATGGACAACACCTAGACCGAACAACGCCGTGGTAGTGACCTGTCAATCACAAGGTAGCCACGCCCTAAAGCATACCCTGCTTTATGGTCTATTTGACTCAAAATGGGACCATAATTTACTAAATGAACATCATGTTGTATTGAAGAAGACTTGAAAGTAGAGATTGAGACCCTAAACTCATGTTCACAATGTTTACTGAGGTAATAAATCAAGTGAGAAGTAGGGTCATTTTCTCATAGACTTCTATACAATCAGACTTCTTTTTGCAACCAGAGGAGTCGCCCCCTGCTTGCTGTTAGAAAGAATGCAAGTTTAAGGCACTTCCGCATTGGCTTCACTTTTCAGACCCCGGAGGTAGCCCACTGAGTGGTACGCACATTTTTGAAAGCATCCTTGGATAGTTCAGTTGTTTTCCATTCAAAAATCTTGCAGTACTGATGAGTAGCCCTGTTGGCAACCCAACCCCACTTTGGCACCAACATTAGTTTGCCTGAAATCCATGAAAATGTGCTTAATTTGGGCAAATTACCGACCTTTGTCTTTTTATTGAGAAAGTGATTCCTGTTACAGCCAGATGCAATGTGTTTTTGTAACCCTTTTTTTTAACCAAACTAATCTCTACCCATAATAACACCCAAGCAACCCTCTAGCTACCTCTTCTTAGCCCTACTGCCCTGAAAAAAATCATGTCTGGTTTCTCACTCTGTCTCTCTAATAACTCTACAGTCAATCTCCATAACACAGTGTTTTAATAACAGCAAATGTAAAATTTGGAACATTTAAACCAGCACCAGACTGAATGTATGATGAGCCAACAAATAAGACTGGATCTCATGATAAGCCTCTACCCATAACTCTCTCATAACAGTTAAAATTGACAATAAATACCAGAATCATTTCTGAATTGGTGAGAGGAACAATAATGTGTATTCATCTTTAAATATTTAATGTTTCTCCTAAAATGACAAAACAATACTAATATGGGACGGACTGTATTTGCCAGTTTACTGTCTTAAAATAAATTAGATGTTTTTAAACCATCAGTTTAGTCTCTGTAGCTTTACTGTGGATACAAGAGATCACATGAACACATGCGCTTTTAAAGGGTAAATGCCCAGCTAATTTTTGGTGCAAATACCTTAAAATGTAATGGATTAAAACATATTATACAAATGTGCTGCATACAGACAAATTACATATCTCCTTTTCTTTACTTCCCACCATAGTTCCAGTTTTGACTTACTGCTCCCTCTCCTATCTACATGTTCTGGACATTGATTTTTGCTAAAAAGGATATCAGATATTCTGTTAAACCTGGACTTTTGGCATTGCAAAAATGTATTTATGGACAGTGAAAGAATCGTCTTAAATGCATTTCAGTTTGATCTCGTTAAAATAATGATGTGATAGGCTGTGTAGTGACAGACCTGGCTTAACTCAGCAACGCACTTTTTGATCTACGAATGAATCTGACGCGAGTCCAGCAGCTTCAGGCTGTAACTCAGAGCTGCAGAGAGTTTGAGTCATCTGTGTCTCTCCCTTTCTATCTGTCTCTGTCTGTCTGTCTGTGTGTGCTAGTGTGTGTGTGTGTGTGTGTGTGTGTGTGTATGTGTGTGTGTGTGTGTATATGAGACAAGCATTTGCAGCCAGAGCAGGAGTTCAACTTGAATAACATCCGAGGCGCACAGAGGCCTGAGTAAACGGCGTCACGACCAGAACTGGCTCGTAAAAAATATTCAATAAATGTCATAGATCCATCAATTCCTATCAAGCGCGTCAGTAAATACCACGTTTTCAATGGAAGGTTAACTTTATGAAAGAGAGCAGGGGTCACTTCACTTGGATGACGAGCGACTCTGGGCCAGCATAAGCAGGATATGCTCGCAGGGGCCCTGGCGGCCGTTTGCCTTGCAGTGTTGGCACAACTGCAGATAGACATGGAGTTCAAGTTATGACTTTCCTCAGTGGAGCCATACGGGGGGATCTGGCAGTTCTTGTCTGGGATTGGGGCCCCCCCAGGACTGGCCGCAAGGGTGACGGGGGACCCCTGAGGAGGCAGATGGCTGAAGCTGGATGCTGCATTTCTCTCTGTATATATCACTATGTCCGTCTGCTGTTTGACTAGATTCCCCGTGATAAATAGGCCCTTTTCACAGCAGCCATTTTGACATACCAATGCAGGGTAAACACAGGTGTAATTGATTACATTAATTATTGTCCTGTTCCATTTAGGTGGGTCAGGGCGCTGGTATCAAAGAACGTATGTTGCCAAGAAGTGAAAGTCAACTGTCCGTTCCATTGCAACATCAGCGCCCAGCAGCATTTAAACTGAAAGCGACTACCGGACGCCGGTAAAACATCAGCCTAAAAAGTGCCGTACAAAAGTAAAACAAAACTATTTCTATTCTATTGTCATATTCTACTGAAATGGACTGTGTTGAACAATGAAATATTATAAATATAATAAGCGTTTATTCCAAAATGGCGACAGCAACTGTTGTCAAAAAAAGACACCAGAGTTTCGTGTCTTAGCTTCTATACTCTTTGCTGGTATTGTGCATGCTGGCTCACTGGAATGGCTGTGACACACTAAATAGAACGGGACCATAATTCATTTTATCAATTACACCTGTGTTTACCCTGCAATGACAATGACGATCAGTGTTTCCCAAAGCCCAAAGATGACGTCCTCAAATGTCTTGTTTTGTCCACAACTCAAAGATATTCAGTTTACTGTCAGGAGTAAAGAAACCAGAAAATATTCACATTTAACAAGTTGGAATCTTGAAATTTTGACCTTTTTTTCTTAAAAAAAAAGACTCAAACCAATTTATCGATTATCAAAATAGTTGGCGATTAATTTAGTAGTCGACAACTAATCAATTAATCATTGCAGACACTAGGGGTGTAAGAAAATATCGAAAAAAATTGAATATCGGGATATTATGTTTTGTGATACGGTATCGATTCTCAAGAACACAGCATTGATTTTTATTTAATAGTTTACGTGCAAAGATTAACTCAGTCAATACTTTATTTCATTGGCAAAGAGATGCACCCTCTCAGTGTACGTGCCCCTTTCAAAGTAGTGCTATGATGTTGATGTCACAGGGACTGTGACAAATGCAAATGCAGATCCCACTGTTCGGATTGCATGAAAAAGAAGACTTTTTATACTCAGATTTTATGCATATGGTAGGGTGTTCTTTATACTATGACTGTTTTCCTAAAATTAGTTTCAAGAAATCTCAATATATTGCCTTACTTACTATATCGCAATATATCACACTATATTGAATCGTAACCCCTGTATCATGATATGTATCATATTGCCAGATTCTTGCCAATACACAGCCCTTGCAGACACATTAAAACTGTGAAGAGGTACGCTATCACTTCTTCTTCCTTTAAAAGCGGGGTCGGCTGTACCCTGGTCTGTGGGGAATTGGCTTGGGGAACCCGAGGGTCACCGGTTCAAGTCCACGTATGGACCAAGTACGGAGTGAGGACTGGTAGCTAGTTCGCCTCCTGGGCACTGCCGAGGTGCCCTTGAGCAAAACAACAACCCCCTAAAACTGCTCCCCGAGCTCTCTATAGAAGCTGCCTACTGCTCCTAATATAGGATGGGTTAAATGCAGTAGCTAAATTTCACTGTGTGCTGTGCAATGTTGGCTTATAAATGTGTAACAATAAAAATTGGATTTACATTTACATGTTTTTAAGTAGGCTACTATATCACCACTTTACTGTGTACGTCTCTCTCTCTGTCTCTCTCTCTCTCACACACACACACACACACACACACACCTTCCCCGCCGCTCATGCCACTTCCGCCATAAAAGCCCTGGCAGTGATCCACGTGCCCATTAGCACGCGCTAAATAACTGTTAACAATGTATTACCCAGACTCCCCTGCTACGGCACTTGTACCCTGCCCAGCGTCCCTTCAAAGCTCGCAGGTAATTATGTCAAAGGTTTTTAATAAACAGCCTATTCAGCGCGCAGTGGGTAACGCCTACCTTCACTGCAGTGACAACATGTAGGCCTAGTTTTATATAATGGTGCTGGGCTCTGATTGGCTGAATTAACTGGCCCAAAGCCGTTAAAAAAATACCAGGTACACGCGCACCTGCACGTGATTGGCTAATTCGCAAGCAAAATGCTAGACACCGTTTAAAACTGTGTCGCTAAATAAAATGATAAAAATGTAGCCTAGTGTATTGTCATTGGACCTCAATAAATATTATTAGGCCTATTATTCAACTTGAATGCTATCCGTTAAAAGTAAATTCGTTATTAATTAATTCAATTCAATTCATTAGTCGTGGCCTAATTGTTCAATATTGCAAAAAATGGCGGTTTAAGACTACGCAGTAATAAATCAAAACAACAGGCCGAGCCAATTACAGCGGTGCAGCAGCACACTCAGTTTTGTGAATGGAGGGAAAGTCCGTCGTGGGCAACCTGTGATTTACACTTGTTTAACAAAAATAGCCTATTTGAAATTTTCCATAAACGGAAAAAAAGACTGCAGGCTAATGCTTAGCTTACAGCGTTTTTAAAAAAAAAAAAAAAATAGTTTATCCAATCAGGTTCAGGTGCTGACAAATTGAGACACTCGACAGACCTGGCAGAGCAGTATAGGCCTATAAGAGGGTCTTACACACACACAGCCTGATGTATAAATAATAATAATAAAAAAAAAAAAATACAATCCATCAAAGCCCATGATTTTTTTCAGTTATTAATGTAGAAAACGCAGCTACGTTCAACACACAGACTGGCTTGGATACAATAGAAAGGGTCGGCGACAGAGGGCTTCCCACTATTTTTTTTTTCTAGAGCCAATGCATTTACAGAGGAACACTGTGAATCATCGCCTGGCCACACAGAAAGAAAATTAGTTTCTATATTTTTAGAAGCCCCGATAAGCTTATTCCACAATTCCATTGCCTTAAAACGCTTTCCGGTCATCTTGGCCATAGATAGGCCTATAGAAGTAACTTTGTTCTAATAGATAACCGATGGGGTGTCAAAATTGCTTTATGTAGAGGTACAGTATACCTTTGGTAAACAATAGGCTACACGTTTTACAAGTTTTTAGTTTATGCTACCATATGTCAACGGTTTTCTTTATCACTTTATTCCTGGACGGTTGTGTGTGATTAAAGATTAGGCTATGAAGTATCTATGACTTTATTATAATATGTTACGGTATTAAAGAATCATACACTAACGGCAGATGGCATATTGATCTTTAATATAGGTCTACATTGACCAGTGCACCTGCTGACGAAAAAAAATAAAGAATTAACAACTAAAATAAAAATAATATATTACAAAAACGTGTACATCTATAAGGCTACAGACGAAAATGTGTTTCTTGGTGAGGACTGATTGAAGCCAACGACTGTTCATATTATTATAACGAAACCGCGCCAATTAACAGTAATGCGATTAAAGTGGTCGGCCTAACGAGACCCAGAGTCCTGCTGAACGAACCGTTTATCCAAACTGTTAACGACCACGAAGCTTCGTGTTTATGAAATATGATGGAATTATTGTATCTCGTTAAATACGCCTATCAATAATGCACTGTGAAATATAAGAATTATTATTATTGTTGTTGTTATTATTATTGTTATTTTACAATTTCCATGATGGCAACATCTATCAAATAATAATTTATCTGGGTTTTTTTCCCTTTTAAAAGATCCACCGAGTTATGATTTGCCACATACAATTTGAACATGACTAATGTCCTTTAAATATCTTTATTTTGTTAATGATGGTCATAGGCTATATTAATTGCCCGTTTTTAAACTCTAATATTTAATGTAACTTCAGTTAAAAAAAATTCCTGCTTACACCTCAACTTTTGTCATATTTCACTATATGTAAAAATAAATACAAGTTATTTATTTATTATTGAAAGCCTGTTTTATAGGCTAATTGTAAAACAGAATTCACTTAAATGTAATTAAGAGGAAACTAATAATAATAATTAACGTCATATTACTAAAATTCATCCTTTTGATTATCTATGTTTTTGACTGTCTGCATGGTACGTATAAAATCAAACATTTTAGTTCCAAAGTTTGGAGCCTATTTATGCCAATGGCAAGATGTAAGTAATGTTGAATCGAAACTATTTCAAACAGAGCGTTTAACCTATTTAAGTCTCACGGAGTCATTAATAAATATGACATTCTTGAGAGCCCACGGGAAGTGAAACACAAGGCTTTTGATCTGATAACCCACGCGGTTATGTGCCCGGACCTTCCCCTTGACGTCCAATCATTTACACTGAATTTATGCCAATAAACGATGGCGACGTGTTGTTTATTTAACCAACAAGCCACGAGAGGCCTCGAGCTCTGCAGTGATCTTAGCGGAGGAAACATAACTGAAGCAAATAGGAAACTAAAGAAAAAATAATGACATCCTGATGTCACTAATGGCGTTTCACGTAATCAAATGAAATTATTCGGTCTACTGATAGCTAAAAAAAAAGACGTTGCTAAGTAACAAATTGGCAGGTTAATTAAGGCATCGATGGGTCCATTAGTGAAATATCAAACTGTTCTGCGGTCAGTAGGAATCTGTATACGGGTTCTTAACAGGGCCGTCAAGAAATGAGATTTACGCGCGCACACGCACGGCCTCAGTGCCCTGTTTATTTATAGCCAGGTTCTCCCCCTCCATATGTTATAGCCTCTACACGCATCAGCACCAACACGCATTCCCTGCGTGACCACACGCTCATTTACGCGGCCTTGAAAGTGTGAAAGATTACACCGAGATAATCCAAACTCATCTCTCACTTCAGCTGGTTGTATATTAAATCTTCTATGATCTATATCTTAATTATAGCTATGGCATATAATCCATTCACTTCATTTACTGACTCAATATTGTATTAGCCTACTTACATTTTCAAACCAAAATAATAAACAGCAATCACTGTCAGCCTTATAATTGTAATTAATTATCATTATATTATCATGGCCTACGTGGTAGCGATTAACAACTATGCTGTTAGTGCAGTTCTCAGGCCAGGGTCTTTTATCTTTTTTTCATTTGTGTTGTTGCAGTGAAACAAGGACTGCACATTGCACATTGTAATCAAGAATATTGTTCCCAATATTTCATTACAAATGGCCTACACTTGTGCCAAGCTGCAAAATGTTTATTTTTTTTTTATTTGTTTGTTTGTTTTTGTTTATTAATAGGCTACAGCTTGTTAATAATTTCATCATGCTTTTGCTGTGTGGGACTGTTTCTGCTGTTTGAAACAGTCAACTTCTCAATGACATGAGATGTTGGATGACAAGGTTTGGAGAACTACTCACACATTTTATAGAGCAATTTCAGATTCCAGATTTTTAATATGTTTTTTTTATAGGGCACAACAAGAAAAAATACACAACATTTGAAAATATATTTCTTTCTTTATGAGCCAGTGACTATATGGTATACCAGCAGCATAACCAAATTTATTTTGGCCCGCTCATATGGTGTAATGATTATCACATGCACAAACATTCCCTATGTGAAACACACTACATGCTGTAAGACATGCGTGTTTCCAGGATGGGTCCACAAGTGGCCACCGTGCAGGAGGTACTAACGTCCAGATATGCAAAGCATGTCGGGCCGGTGTGTGAAAATGCGCGCAATGCCCCCCAGAGAGACGCTCCTCGCGCTCCTCCGCCCGAAGACATGATTCATTCACCAGCTCTACTTTTACCACATAAGGCGGCACGAGCGGCCCCCTGAGCGGGCGGGACCAGGGAAAAAAGTTCCGGGGGGCTGTGATTACTCCTGATTGGCTGCTCCGTGCTGTGATTGACAGGTCCCCCTTTCTCCGGCTCTGCTCTAAGCTCCGGTTGTTGACACTCTCCAAAAGTCCGCACGGGTCTCACGGATAACGGAGACGTTATTACAGCTCGTCCCGGCCCCCCCCCCCCTCTCCGTTTGCTCTGCTGTCCGGCTCGAGGACGGACAGACCGTCGCGCGGAAAGCACCGGACTGTCACCGTGGATTCACTGTTTTTGCGACTGTGTCCGTGTTGCGAACTTTTCTTGCTCCCTGCAAACTCGTGAACCGTCTCCTTCCTTCCTTCCCTCTCGCTCCTCTTGTCTCGAGAACCGGGAGAAATGGCAGAGAAGCGGCGGTCCCCGTGCGCGCTGAGCGTCAAGGCGCACGCGTTCTCGGTAGAGGCGCTGATCGGAGCGGAGAAGAGACGCAGGACGGCCGGAGAGGATGCTGCTGCGTCCCCCGGCTACGAGGACGGAACCGATGTCTCCGATCTAACCGAGAGCCCGGGGCCGCGAGCCGAAAGAGCGTGCACCAACGACCGGGGTAGCGAGGTGGAGTGTGCCAGTGACGGATCCCGTAAGTAAATAACAACAAATAAAAACCGGTCATAATAACAATAATGATAACAATGACTTCAATAAATAAATAATAAAGAACAATGACATGCGTAAAATAGGCCCTTAAATGGCAACATTACCAAAAGTAGCCTATCATATCTAATACTATAATATTATTTCTAAAAATAATGCACGTTGCACGAAACCATATACTTTCTCATTGTAGGTTGGAATTGTTTTCAATTTTTTTATACTGGCATACAGATAATTATTTCATAGGCCATGCGCATTTGATACCCTAAGGAAATGACTTATTTATTTATTTTAATATAATGACTTATATTACTTATTGACATTTATTTTTGAATAAGAAGCAGCAGTTTTGTTTCCCCCATCAGGATCACGCATGCTGTCTTCTACTTACTGCTGAGGAAAATTCAGTAATAAACCACAAAATATCCCCATTATAAAGCAAAACAGTGATTATTAAGGCTTTGGTCAGAGCCTCGCAGTGCGAAATGTGATATCATATCGCGGCCCCGGTCTAGTAAATATGAGCGGTGTGAGTGTGACTAATGTGAGACGCTTTATGAGTTGTGTTGCAATCATAAACACGCCAATTAGCAGCGCGTAAAGGCGGTTGAACTGCCCAGGGAAAGGACGCGGAGAGGTCTGCAGAAAGCAGAAACCCGACCGGCCCTGACAAATTACGATTTAATTCTGCTGTGCGTTTAAAAACGCACTTGGCTGCAGATTTGTCTTTGTGTTAGTTTGGCTCGTTAGGCCAACGTCTAATGTCCATAAATTTCCACCTGGCGAGGCCTGTGTTGAATAGCGCAAATAACAACAGCGGTGAGACACATAAACACCGCTATTAGGGTGTCCTCTAAACATATCCCTCAATATTAAAACAGATGTATACTCCATCATGAAAATCATTATTGAACTTAAATTGGAGTTCAGTAGTGGGTATGGTAAACTTGCCATTTTTTTTACTGTGTCATAATATACTATATATTCAGTAATGAGTGTAGGGTGACCTTAGTTTAAAGACACATATAAAAATACAATATTCTTACAAATTCAGAGCTTTCAGTGTACCAGTATTCATAAGGCTTAAAAGCATTTTTATCTCCTTGCAATAAATAACTTGTAGTGTGTAGTAAAATAGCCTTTGGGACTTTTTCGTGGGCTGCTGACATTTTTTTTTCATCATTGCTACAGTCATTTGTAATGGGACAATTTCAAATTTTGTGTATGTAATATAATAATATTATGTAATATTAATGTAGCCTACTTAATAATAAGTCATATTAAATGCAAAACGTCTTGATGATCATGCAATTGGTAGTTCTGCTGTAATGTTTATGTGCTTTTAAAATGCATTGTATTCAGAATTAAGCCCTTTTCTATGAGTCACAGGACAAAATATCCTTGTAAGAGAATAATGCTTGGCTCTTGGGGTGTGTTTGTTACTAATAAAACGTGTTAATCTCTCGCCTCTTTTCCGTGCAGCAGAGAGCGAGGACGCGCTGCTGGAGAGCCCGCAGCCTGCAGCTCTGTGCACGGCGCCGGTAACCGGCAGCGGAGAGGAGACCCGGGTGGACCTGCAAGGAGCTGACCTGTGGAAACGGTTCCACGAGATTGGCACGGAAATGATCATCACCAAGGCTGGACGGTATGTGTATATGTAAAAAAAAAAAAAAAAAAAAGTGCTAAGAGATTGCTGAAGAAAGAATTATAGGGGGAAAAGGAAGATACATGTATGTAGCCTATAACATGCATAAAAATATTTAATATTAAATATTAAATAATCAAATAATGGCAAAATAGGTATTAAAACGAGGCTTTGAACCAGATTATTATAGATGTAATCAGCTGACTTTGCAGATAATAATAAAGATTGATAATAGGCTAATTTCTCAAAGATTTAACAAGACGACAGCCTAAACAGCCTTTTCTGTTGTCTTATTCTTTTTAATAAATACATATTTTTATTATATATATATTTATGTTTATTAAGCTATTATTCTTATTCCTATTCTTATTATTACTTTTAAGATGACTGTCTGTTGTAAATCCATGTATCCTGTAGCTGATGTGAAATCTCCAATGCAGATGATTTATTTGGTTTTCCTGTCAGGCGGATGTTCCCCGCTATGCGTGTGAAGATTTCGGGCCTGGACCCACATCAGCAGTATTACATTGCCATGGATATAATCCCCGTGGACAACAAGCGATATAGGTAAAACGCACAACGCATGCGCAGACACACGCACTCCACAATGCATCAACCAGCGGTAGAAGAGGCTATTTCATCCTTTAGGCCCTAAATGTTCAAATGACATTTGACAAAAGTCAAAATGAAATAAAAAATTCGTGATATAATAGGAATATCAAAGTGATGCAGAAACTGTAAGGGCAAACGCACCATGTCCTATAGAACCACAATATTACATCAGTCATTTTTCGTTATAGCACGAAGTTCTTAATTTAGACTCCATATATACACTTTTCCTGGTACAGCCCCAGGATTTTTCAATTGTGCAACCCCAGCTCTGTCTCCACAAATGGCGCTTGGCACCGCGCTGCATGTCACGGCGGTTTTGCCGTCCCTTTTGGAAAAAAAAAGGGCCTTTTGGATGCCTAACCTCTCCACCCTAGAAGGTCAAACCAGCAAATGTCGTTATGATGCGGAAGAAAGACAGCGTGGTATTTGCGACGGCGACGACGCAGCCAAGTCTTTGCATGCTATATACACTGCAAGGTCTGTCATTTCAAAAACTTTCAAGAGCCGTTTATATGTGAACACATTTTTAGGAGTGATGAGTGACATCCTATAGAGGACATGTTTATTCGGCCATAGGCTATAGGGCAGTTTGGTTATACCTAAATGTGGAGCTCACATACACAGTAAAGAGCTGCAGGCGACAATAACGCACCATGGAGGAAGGAGAGTGTGCAGCTTTTTTATTCCAACCAAACGCGTAACAGCAGGTGATGAACACACCTTCTACCAGATGAGGAACTAATTAGTTGGCTTTCTAGCTGAAGGCCATTATAGCCTATATGATATGCTTCTACATAAGCTGTTTTAAGCTATGACACATTTAATTGCCTATACCGAAAATAGTACAAAGTAGCTTTAGGCCTTCTGTAAAATCAAAGCGGATATTTGACTTGGCACGCGTTGTGTTTAACATTTTCATAAATGCTAAAATGTAGCACACAAGAAAATGTTTGATCCGTGGTGTTTGTTTATGAAAATATCTTTTTTTCTTTGAGGATATATCAAATATGAATTCTGCCATCGTACAACTTTGATGGAATTATGTTACATTCCCGTGACATTTTTTCCAAGTCTCCATATCACACACTGCTCTTTTTTTTGCCGGGGTTTATCTTTTCGTTGTGCATGTGAAATAGGGTGCATATAGAAGGATGAAAAAAAAAATGCAAACTTGGGACATTGTGTTCATTTACCTCCCTGTGTGTGTGTGTGTGGATTGTGAAGATACGTGTACCACAGCTCCAAGTGGATGGTAGCGGGGAATGCGGACTCGCCTGTGCCGCCCAGAGTGTACATCCACCCGGACTCCCCGGCCTCGGGAGAGACGTGGATGCGTCAGGTGATCAGCTTCGACAAACTTAAACTGACCAACAACGAGCTGGACGACCAGGGACATGTAAGTGCCACAACGAAGACTGTCTGTAATATTATTATGAAACTATTATATGTCTGTGATAATCATGGGTATACTTTGATTGTATTTTTATCTCTGTTATGATAGGACTACATCATTTAATATTTTTGATTTATAATTTTGTTGTTGTGATAATTCTACTACTCTTCTCATATCCCTTAAAACTGTAATCGTTATCATTAAAATGTCAAATTTTACAAGGAAATAAAAGTAGGGATGCACCGATACCGATACTGCATCGGATATCGGGCCAGTATCGGTGACAATGGGGCCTATCTATTCAATTCAATCCTTTGTTTATATACTGGAATCTCAATTTTTGCTTAGTTTTGACCAATTTGTTGCTGCATTAATAGAAGATTTTTTACCAAGTTGCTGGTGCACAATTTATTATTTTAATACAATTTTATTTTTAAAATTATTTTAATTTAGTACAGTAGATTTATATCTATGTATTTATGTTACATTTTGATTTAGGCTACAAAGTTAGTAAAGCAATTTTTTAAGTCAAGCCTCATGTTTCCTTACACATAAACACAGAGTGAGGCATACAGCTTATTAATTAAACACTGGTATCGGATCAGTACTCGGTATCTGCTGATTACCCAAAGCCCAGGTATCGATATCAGGACTGAAAAAGTCTGATCGGTGCATCCCCTAAATAAAAACCTGCAACTGAAATTTTCTACTGCACTTACAAGAAATATATGACTACAATTTTTTAAATAAAAAAAACACAACACTGACATTATTGCAAGCCCCATAATTCCCTCTTTCAGTTGAGGGTTTCTGTTATGATATAATGTGGCTGTTTCTGTGTGTATGCAGGTGCATATGAACCCAGGTGTGCGCCTTCATTACCCAACAATCATATTTTATAGCTGTGAATAACGTCAAATTGCTGTAATTTAAGCCTGAAAGAAACATTTTTTCCCCTCCCTGTTCAGATCATTCTGCACTCCATGCACAAGTACCAGCCGCGGGTCCATGTAATCCGTAAGGAGTGTGGAGAGGAGTTATCCCCAGTGAGAGCCGTCCCTGCCGGGGAAGGCACCTACACCCTCGCCTTCCCCGAGACCGTGTTCACCACCGTCACAGCATATCAAAACCAACAGGTAAGTAGCACAGCTGACCTCCACACAACCACATTATTTCCTCTTTAAACAAAACCCGCTGAAATAGCCAACGTGGCCAAGAAACTCACGTTTCCAGCATGCAAGTGCTACACTGACTGCCCTGTTGCCAATTGATATTATTGTTTGTTTTGTAGTTTCGTACTATAGCGATGACCTCTGCAGGTCACACTGGAGCACGTCATCTTCAGCTACGAGTTTCAGACCGAATATAAGATGCCAAAGAGTAAAATAAGAAACAACTTTCTGTAATAATTTCTGTATCATAACAATTTTTATGTTTCGCACCTGGTCTGCATTTTAAAGGCAGATTATTCTGCAAGTGTGGGTGCACATGTATGCGTGGGTGTGTGTTTTGCAAAATAGGGAGAAAGCGAAAGGTCCTGCAGTTTTCCTTGGAAGTGTTTTGCCAGTTCTACCAAGGAAAAGCTTATTGGATTGATTGTTAAAAAAAAATGACGGTGCTACTCACTTAAGTTGATTTTTTAAGTACTTTTCTACATTGCTTGAGCATCTCATGTTTTCTGAATTTTGCCCACCAAATTTCAATGAGGAAAAGCTACTGTTTTTTTCTGAATTTTTTTGCACTGGACCAGTCAAGGTGAGCTTTGATGTTAGCTGGGGTTGGCTGGCCCACAGAGCATGATGGCTGAAGTCAGAACATGGTGGCGACGCCTATAAAAGTCGCTTTGGATGCGGGTCACAGAGCTGGGCCTTAAACACCACCCACAGTCCCATGGAAGCCCCACAGACATTAACTAACATGCACTCACACGTGCACAAATTCACATACATGTGCAAAGAAACAAACGTGAATTCCCACAATGCATACAAACAGCACAGTTGGCAGCAAACTATGCACATGAATGTATTTATTTATATTATTTTGGCTGGAAAACAATCTTCCATTACACACTATATGCTATCATGGACTTTGCAATAACTACTTTTTTTGGATATAATTAGAGTCTTATTTTACTTTTCAGATTACAAGGCTGAAAATCGACAGAAACCCATTTGCCAAAGGCTTCAGAGACTCTGGCAGAAACCGGTGAGTTTGAATTCAACCACAGAGATTTTCACATTATCTAGTGCATTAGGGGTAATGTGGGATGCATGACTGCATTATATTCTGGCTTGCTTGTGGTTTTTGTCACAGCTATTTCAGTCTGATTTTATGGGGAGCAAAGCTTTGTATTTATTTATTTTTTCTAATGGAAAACGTGCAACAGCCTCCCATTAAATCTGTCCTAAATGGCCGAAAAGAAATTGACTAAACCGAACAGACGTGGCACATATTATTATGATTTCACCATATTAAAACGGTGATGCATTTTCATTTAAATGTGCTAACTTTAAAGGCACATTAATCCCCGCAACTGCACAGTTACAGGCGCATGCTTGGAGAGGGAAAAGTCTAACCTCGGCTGCAAACCTAAATGGAGCGTCAGATTCCAGTCGGCCTCGAGAACATAAACATCAACAGCAAAATAATAAAAGTCAAGAGTGTCCTGAAGAAAATCTGTATAAACACATTTCTAAACATATATAAACACAGCATTAAAACAACACGGCAGTAAAACTCCAACAGTCTCCAAACAGCCACTCCCCTGAGGCCTCACAGAAATCATTAGAGAGGAGGGGAGAGAGAGAGAGAGGGGGAGAGCGGGAGAGAGAGGAACGTGTGAGACAGAAAATTTGAGAGGGAGGAAGGTAGAGAACAGCAAACTGGATAACCCTGACAGCTGACCCTATAAAAGTTAAACTCAGGAAGGCCGAAAAAAAAACCTCCCCTTAAATATTACAGGAAGAGTTAAGCAGTTTGCTAAATAAACTTCTGCTCTGATAGGCTGCTTTGGAGCACACAGAACCGCTCCGGGCAGCTTGTCTAAATTATCACCGTGGCTACAACCCCGCGGGGGGGAGGACTTTTATCCTCACGCTAACGAGGGGTAACAGAGCACTCGCATTACCCCGCCACAGCAACCCCTCTGCCCCACCTAGAGGAGGAGGGGAGACGCAGATTGGGGGTGGGGGGGAAGGAAGGGGAGTCCCACCTCATAAATCCTTGCTGCGGCTTCCTGCTCCTTCGTCCTGATTCGCCCGTAAAAGCCGTGTGAAAGCAATTACCTCCGAGCACCCGGCTGGCAGCAGCCAATCGCAACGTGGCGTTTATGCCCCTCATTACCTGCGGTCTCCATGGAGATGGCAAGAGAGAGGCCCCACGGGCGACTAAGATGGCCGCCAGGTGGTTGGCGTAATGTGAGGCATGCTGGGAGGGAGCAGCTGCAGCTGCATCAATGCGGGGTACACGCTACACGAGAATCAAGCCGATTTGGGGCCCGATTCCCCCCTCTACGACAATGATCAGCAAAGCCACGATTTTTTGATGGTTCTAGACAGAGGTGTAGTGGAGGGTACACCCACTTCTTTTTCTGGCAGTTTACAGTATACCCACCTATCAGCCAAAAAGCCATTGCAATTAGGAGAGTATACCCACTTCCTCCTCGGTAACCTACTACCCATCTACCTAGTGGTACACCCACCTCATCAGCAACCACCACACCGCTGGTTCTAGAGGTCATCTTGCCAGATTTTCCTGAGGTGTGAGGTATGTTAAGAGTGTTTATTACATTCCCTGATCTGCTCGGAAGTCCATCCTGGCCGCACCGATTTCAGATCGCAAATACTAAACATGTACAATATCTGCGATCCAATATGCTGCCATAAGGGTGGAGCCCCAAGGATGCAAAATCACAAATCGTTGCTATCCACACACTATAGGAGCAGAACTGTAAATTCTGCTAGTATTTGAAAAGTGTGGGCCACCCTAAAAGACAGTGCAAGGCAAGGAAGTTCTGCTCTGAGTGATTTTCTGAGGAGTTATCAGCAATGGTGATGTATGTATGTATGTATGTATGTTAACGTATGCGTTCATGTGCGTTTTACAGGATGGGTCTGGAGGCTTTGGTCGAGTCTTACGCATTCTGGCGTCCGTCTCTGCGAACACTCACATTTGAGGACATCCCTGGCCTTACCAAGCAAGGTAGAGTTAACTAACGGGAGTTTTCTGGATGCTGAGAATAAGTCAAGTCATCCGGATTAAATGGCACAGTCTTTGTACGTCCAACCTCCCACCCCGACCTTCTACCAAAGAGGTTTTGCTTAAACGTTCCTTTTATGCTTCTGACAGAAACACAATGACATTATTCGCCATGGCAACAACAGGTCCTTCTCTGGTAAACATAGGTCATTTTCTGGGATGTCCCAATCCAACAGTCCTGATACTGATTATGATACCTCAACTCAGGGTATCTGTCAATACAGGGTTCTGATCTAGTACCTGTGCACTCTTTTCCAAACTTTTAAACCTGTATACCTCACTGTGTAGAACTCATTGGAAACATTTTACGTAAGGTAACATTAAACCAGGGATTCCTGTGGCCCTAAAGGTCTTTGCACACCAAGTCTGTTTTTTTCGTATGCATCTTTTTTAAAATCCGTCATCCAATAAAAAAACGTTACGCACAGAAACCTTGCACACTGAGTCCGATGCGTTTTATTATTCTCTTCATTGCGAAATACGCAGTACAATACAATACTGTATTAATTATGTGGGTGCTATGGATAGTGCTAGTCCCAAACGGGGCTAATGAATGAATGGAAGCTATTGTTTAGCTGCTTAGAGGTCAATCACATACTGTCTAATCTTTCCTACATCCTTTGTTTTGCAACTATCCTCGATTCCAAGCTGTTCTGCAATCGTTTGCCACAATCCATCTTCAAATTCCTCATCCTTGTATTCTTTTATTTCTTCATAGTGAAGTACTTTATGCTGGGAGACGAAGTGAATGTTAATCAGTCGCCATTTTGGATGTTGACGTTTGAATGGACAGGGGCTCTAAGTGGTCAAACGACCCTCTTCTGCCTTTTGACAGATGCAAAAAAAAAACCCACAGAAAATTGAACCTGTTCCGGAAAACTTTAATGACGGACGAAAGTTTCGGAGTCAGTGTGTAAATGCGATCGACACAACGTGAGGTCGTATTTATTTCTAAACGTGCGACAATTTCAGCCGAAAAAAATAGGCTACGGACTTAGTGTGCAAAGGCCTTAAGAGATTGGTAGGCGGCCCACTGGGACTGAATGTAACTGAAACATTGAATTTTATGATGACATGGACAAAGAAACAGCATTCAATGTGGATCAGTCATGTCAGGGACGATACTCGTTTCGCCTAATATCAGTATATCGTATATATAGTATTGATCCTGCCTATTGGATCGGTGCATCCCTAGTTGAATTTGAACCAATCATTTAAGTGGATTTAGTTTTCATTTTCCGTTTTTCTGACTCTGTTTCTATAGGAATCCCAGGAATTCATGGTGGGATCGGACCATCGTCTCACTTGCTCTCCGCGTCCCCGTGCTCCTCACCTTTCCAGGTTTGCCCTCTCAGCCCGCCCGACTACACCTGCGGCCGACCCACGCACCCTTTCCATCGTTATGGCAACCCCCCGGAGCCGTACCCCCCTCCCAGAGGTCCGTCGGCATACGAAGGCGAAGGATTCTGTTCTCTGCCTCTCCCCGCTTCTCAACTTGGCTATCTATCCAATCCCACCCCACAGGGCTACGCTGGGCTTCGCCTCCACACGCCGCCCTACAGCCTGTACGGTTACACATTCCCCCCCTCGCCACGCCTCGCAGCCAGCCCTGATAAAATGGCCGCCGCTGCCACTGCCAATCATCAGAGTGCCTTCCTTGGCTCGTCTCCCAGTGGGACTCTAACGGACAGTCTGGGCGTGCTCAGTGGAGGACAGCAGGGCTTCTTGTTTGACTCCCGGACTTTAGGGCTGGCGGGTAGCCAGCCGGGAGGCGGTGCCTCTCAGGTCACTGCCCACATGGGCTGAATTTGACTCCGGACATCTAGGGTTGTCACGAAACACAAAATGACACCCTGGAATGGGTGTAAGTTGCTTCTGGTGCAAAACGTTCTACGAATTAATCATCCGTGTGCTGAACAAGCATCAGGCTGAATTGAGAGGAGGAGTGACAGATGAAGCCATTGCCTCTGTGAGAATAAAGAGCTCGTCAAAGCTCCTGAACTGAAGGGAATATTTTTTACCAAGTTCTTATCTTTCAAGTATGTTCTCTAGGACATGCATGTGCAGCTGCAGTGGTCACTTTGGATAAGGAGTCCAAACGATGCAACCCAGTGGCTGAACTGGAACTGTACGGATTGGGCAGAAACTGGGCTGGTCCAGGCACCCAAAGCAAGCACTTCAACGCCTGGCAGGAGGCCCTGAAGCAGTGACTATTACACTCACACAGCATTGCCTCCTTGATCTTCTTTGGATGGAGTTACTGAACACAACTTTTGAACTTGTTTTTAAGGGATTCATTGACTGAAATTCCTTTTTGTCGATTAAATTCGTTGTCATTACATGCCTGGTGGTGTTCTCGATCAAGTCTTTGGAATAACAAAAGTGTAGTCGATCTAGTAATGTGCACTACAGACAGGGCCTTTTCACCACTCAACTTAAAAAAAACGTTTACACGCAACACCAGGAGCCTGTCACATATTAACATGATGACATCATGGCCACAAGAGACCATGGGAGATATCCCAGTAACAGTTATGGACTGACGAGTTTAAAGCTGTGGGAGAATGACGGACTGATCTACATATTCTACGTCTGGTTTGAAAAACATTTCCTTGGTGCATCTGTTTGGATGTCAGGCTGAAGTTCCCTCGTGCGACACAGACGTAACTGCACGTGATGACTCTGTATATAGCGAGGGAGAGGCGGGCGGGAGGAGAGATGTGTACATAAAGGGCCGTGTGACCCTTCGCACTTAAAAACCCCAATGCACCTGCTTTTGTTCTTTTGACTTGGGTCAACAGCCGACCCTGAACTTGACCGAAAAAAGCTTTTCTTTGCAAACACGCGCTATATCAGCACGCCCTTTGGCCCGAGGACATTAACACGTTCTGTGACCTTTTTGAGCCAAATAAAATATATCTATTCATGTCACAATGTTAATATGTAATCAATATCTTACTAATTTAACTGATTTCGTATTGTTTATTAAGGCAATTGTGAACATACGTGTGTGTGTGAGGGTTTTCTTTCCACTTTTTTTTTTAAAAGCAAAGCAATTACAATATAATATTCCTTGTAAAAACAAAGAACGGAGGACTGTATGCTTATATGATCTCGCTCATGTATGTGCTGGTGGGATTGTGAACGTGTGTGATAAAGCAGCCAAAGACTGGGGTTGTACAGGCCTTGGATTCCAGAGAAATGAAAAATACCACAGGAGACAGGGAGAAAGAACAACTCTCAGGCAAACGCGCACACACACACACACACACACACACACACACACACTCACTAATACCTACAACCTTGCTGAACTGACTGGTCACAAGAGGCAGGGTGTGCGGTGAATGTGGATGTGGGTGTGATGGTGCGGACATGTGTGAGCGTGCACATTTGTGTGTGGCAACAGGTGGCTGAGCTGACAGCGTGTGTGTGACCTCCGAGAATTGACCGCCACCGCCCCCCTCCTCTAAAGTCATACTACTATACTACATAGTCATACTACATACTATAGAAAGCTGTTTGGAGTCATTTTAGCCTATTTTAACACCTGAATAAGCAACAGCAGACTCCAAGAACCCAAGACAAAACACAGAGATATTTCCTCTGTACCTCGTACCCAAAATAAATTTTGAAAAGAAAACAAGACGAGTGCTACACTTCATCTCTTGTAATAGCTAGTGTTAAAGAGCCTTTGTCAGTAAGGACACAAAAAGAATAATTTAAAACAGAACATGAACTTTATCAGCTACCTAAAACTACAGTATATATTTATCTTTTTCTCTTTTTCTCATGAATGTGCAATAGAAAGACATGAATGAATGAAAAACTACACCTGGGATTGCGGACAGATCTGAGAATGAACTCCTTAAAACACTCTCATTGTCTGCACAAACTGAACTCTCCAGGTGGCCATTTTGAATAGACACTGCACTGTAGTTAGGGGAATACCCCGACTTACTGTATATGTGTGAGCCAGCCCTGTCTCCTAAAAATTACTTTCCCATACAACTAAAGTGCAATCTTAATTACGTTTGGAAGGAAACGTATTTTGTCACGGATTACGTGTGTCTTTGACGAATCGCAAATACGCACACGAGATCAGGTGGTGCGCGAAAACGCAAGTCTTCCCGTCCATTTTGACTGGGGGTAGTGCGGAAGGCTGTGGCGGCCGTAGGGGGTGCTGAAAAAAAAAAAAAAATGCAGCGGCCTGCAGTGGAAAAGTAGAAACCGAAACAACTTTTGGAGAAATGTCACACTGCGGTGGCCAATCACGTAACCGGGGATCCAGAGCTATACAACCCAGCCACACATAGAGCAGGTGACGTAGTATATCAAGCGAGCGTTACGTGGAATAATAACGTAATTGGTATAATAACGAGTATAACAAGCGAGAAAGTCCACTACTGGTGGGCAGAGGGGTGATGGATGGGTCCAACAACAAACACCGGACTTCCCCCCGGTAGCCCGCTGTTCGTGTCCCGTGTGAAACGTAGTAATTTTAATCCAAACCATGATGTTTCTTAAACTAAACCTAACCTAGTAGTTTTGTTGCCTGAACCTAACTAAGGAGTGTAGTTGCATTTTGTTTCAATTTACAACGTTAACCACATGTTTAAACCGTTTTAAAACTGCGACCATAATCCAGGAGAAAATATGTTTCTCTTGAAACGTAATTGAGAATGCAGTTTAGTTGTATGGGAATGTAATGTTGTGGGAGACAGGGCTGATGTGAGCCTACAAATCCCATTACCTCAACACAAATGAGCTCAAAACAGTGATGATTAGCCATCTTGGAGCCAACAACTGGTTACAGTAGACTAGATTCTGCTAGCTAACTCATGATTCACTTACATGAGACCATCGTAAAGTGTGTCCCCATAGACTTTGGGTTTCTGAGATGCAGATGATTTTTTAATCTGAAATTGAAATTTTCTGTCACAACTGTATGACGTGCATCTTGATGTGCAGTACAACATCGCAGAGCTGCTCCCCTCCAGGTATGATTCGGTGGAACGTCGATCTTTTGATTTGATTTTGCAGTTCTGAACT
Organism: Sebastolobus alascanus; assembly: GCA_916701645.2. Taxonomy (NCBI): domain Eukaryota; kingdom Metazoa; phylum Chordata; class Actinopteri; order Perciformes; family Sebastidae; genus Sebastolobus; species Sebastolobus alascanus. The sequence continues at coordinate 6,006,834 of CAKAOJ020000011.1, read as the reverse complement.
GATTTATTCAACCTGATATATCACCTTTTCCCAAGTATACATCCCAAAAAGTTGCTGACTCTCTCCTGCTGTCACCCATTTCCTCCTCAGCTCCTCTGTCCCCCCCTCAGTTGTCTCCTGTCACTCTGAAGGTGAGAGGTGCTGACGAGAGGAGCACATGTGAGGGGCGAGAGAGGACGGAAGGGGGGAGGAGAGCTTATTTTAGAACCCAGGAATGATTGGCTTGTTGTTTCTGAGTGACAGGGGACGGGCCCCCTGCCCGGTGCATCCGTACCACACACACAGAAACACATGCACGGCAAACACAGACAGAAATGTGCACATTTATACACAGTGCTGGTTAAATCTCCTTCACCCTGTCAGTTCCTTTGAAAGCGTAGCTTTTCTAGGAGCTCTGATTTGGGGAGGATAGATACAATTAGTTTAACGTCTCAGGCGCGCACACACACACACACACACACACTCATATATTCACAGAGACACACTTCTGCATGGTGTCAGTGGTCCAGTGATTCTCGGCTGAGGTGGGGACATTAACACTTGTGTTCGACCAGGTGCCGACGTGACAGATCTGTCACGCTATCTGCCTGGAGGAGGAGGACAGGAGGGGAGGTCAGAGGAGGGAGAAGGGAAGGGGAGGCAGCGGAGAGCAGGAGCAATGTGTGTGTGTGTGTGTGTGTGTGTGTGTGTGTGTGTGTGTGTGTTTAAGATTTGGATGAAGTTAAAGCCAGCCTCTTTCCCATGGAAACCGCACTCACACTGGTCCCGCAAAATCAGACCGCTACAATAGCTTTGAAAATAGCAATACGGGGCACTGAATTTGATGAATTTACTGTTTATCAGACCACAAAATTTGAGACAGTTAGCGCTAGGGGTCGAGACTCTGCCCCTGCTGGCTGCCATGTACACTTAGCTGGCCAGAGACTCAATCTGAGCCCGACAAGTAGCCAGGACCCCCCCTTTCTTTGCAACTGGCGCCCGCAATGTCCACTCATCCAAAGCGAGCTGCCTAACATTAAAATGTCGAAACCCGCCCCAGTGCACACATGAACTAGAATTACCGTCTCACGGTTGTTTGCCTCCCCCAACGAAGTCAAGTTGCAGTTTACATCTATGTCTGTAAATGTTATCACTTCGTCCTTCTATCCTATTACGACATTTGTGTGAAATTGTCATAATTAGCTTATGAAATCTTGAGTTATGGCCAATAATGTGTTTTGTGAGGTCACAATGACCTTTGACCTTTGGCCATCAAATCTAAACAGTTCATCCTTGAGTCCAAGTGGACGTCTGTGCCAAATTTGAAGAAATTCGCTCAAGGCGTTCCTGAGATATTGTGTTCACAACAATGGTCCGGACTGACATACGTACAGATGGACATACGTAAGGACGGACAGACGTACGTTCGTACGGACGGACGGACAGCCTGAGAACATAATGCCTCCGACCACGGCTCTCTCGGGTGCAGAGGCATAAAAATGTATCTTCTCCGTTATGACCAAAAGAGAAAGGTTACATATCCCAGCTGGTGGAGTTTTACAGGTTAATTGTCCAACAGGTAGCTCGCTCAGCTGGCGCCTGATACTCGGCGTCCGGAGACAGAAACCCAAAAGCTGGACACTCAGTATCGGAAAATTAACCTGAAAAACTCTACCAGCCGGAATCTGTAACATTTCTTTTGTGGTCATAACGGAGAAGATACATCGGCTGCATGTACAAGGCAGCAATTCTTGTCTCATTTGTGGTCTGATAAACAGTAAATTCATCAAATTCAGTGCCCCATATCGCTATTTTACAAGCTACTGCAGCTGTCATATCTCACTGGTTTCCATGGGAACGCAACCATTGAGGCTTTCGTCACTCGGAAGTGGGCGTGGTTTCATCTAAAGTGGGTTGGAAAAACGATAGATGCAGAGCCTGTCCACTGCTAAGAACTTTTTTTGGGAAATCCCAACAGGAAGACATCCAAACTTGATTCAAAAATAAAATGTGCCTGAAATACAGCAAAGGCAACGGGACAAGGCAATCTTCAAATAGTGTTTCTCATCTAAACTGGCATTGTTACATAGATGTCGTTGTTATGGTAAAGATTTCAACAAATCTCATGGCTACCTGTCCAGTAGAGTTTGAAACTTATGTACAAACTTATGTTTGTTTGTATGTTTACTAACTTATGTAGAAACTTTGGCAGTGCGTGAAAAGACACATCACTCTGTAACTTCACTGTACGACCACATGTGGACTGTGTGTTTTTGTAGTTCAACAGGGACCAACAGGACTCTTCTCTCGCCTAATAAGGTTACACAAGGGATTCAAAAGGATTCAGACTAAATTAGTGGATTCAATACCGATTTAAATTCGACAAAAGGCTATTGAATCCTGTCCCTATTGGATAGACGGACAGACCAACAACCAACATTGCCAAAATTTGGCCCTACCCTTTCGCACATCCACCTCCCCGACCTGCTTAAGTATGCACATTATGTTTCCATGCACAAAATGAAAACACTAAATAAAATATATGAAAATCATACTTGAAAATAATGAGTAAACACTACTTTACCTATATACCGGATGGTTGAGAAGAAAGCTGGATTTGGCTTGTAACCCTAAAAGCCTTTTTGTTTTTTTGGCTGGACCGCAGAGGGCCAGCCCTACAGACGCAAAAGTCTGTCACTGAGTGAGTGAGTGAGTGACTGAGTGATGAAGTTACAGGATTGGTCGGCTGACTGCTGGAGCTTCCTCATTGGTCGTTGCTCTTTCAAAATGAAAAGGCGGAGAACAGTTCCGTGTTTTCCTTTTTGCTGGGGAGCGTGTCAGCGGTTCAATGTAACATTACGTAGTGCTGTTGTTGTGCATGTGTTATTGTTTATGTTCGTTTAAGTTATGTTATGTTCGCAAATTTTCGCCTCGCTTTCCTCCATTTCCGCCATGAACTGACTATCTAGCAGCCACACGTCGCTACTGCGGTATGAACCCAAAATAAACAGACTGTGCTGTGATTTAATTACAATAAACAGATCAAAATAATGCCGAAATAACAACATAATGATGTTGATTTGTAAAAAGTCTGAATTTATTTTTTGTCAAGTCTGTCCGCAACAAAACAAGCAAACAACTTTTAAAATGCTTGTTTTCTGAACGGAGTTCGGATCGATCAATGCCAGGCTGTGCTAACATTGTAGCTACTCCATCAACACTCACATAAAGTCATCTAGGCATAAATACGGCAGCGACGTTGTTGTAAACGGATCAAAGTTTGCCGAAATAACTACATAATGATGCTGATTAGTAAAAAGTCTGAATTCATGCTTTGTCAGGTCTGTTACCATGACAACAAGCAAACAACTTTTAAAATGCTTGTTTTCTGAATGGAGTTCGGATCGATCAGTGGCAGGCTACGTTAACATTGTAGCTGCTCCATTAACACTCCATCTAGGAATAAACACGGCAGCAACAACGTCAGTGATGACAGCTGGGATATCTCAACGCTGATAAACTTTCGCAACGTATGTATATATTGAGCACCACTTATATGATGAATTCTTTTGATACACATGCTTTAATAAAAAACTGAAATACTTTTAACCTTGCATACTGTATGTCATGCTAATACCGTTTCACCTTGTATAAAATGTATAATATACTGACTAGTAAATGTTACCATTTACTATTACTGAATGTCATTTGCTTCATTATAAGTTGGCTTTCAATCAAACATTAAGATATAAGTGGAAAAAACTGTTCACAAAACATTATAGATATGACCACTGACTATTTGTGTACGAATTTAGCTACAAATTCACAGACTTGACCATACGGTCCAGCCATATACTCGGTTTTCACCGAGTCTTGTTTATCTGGTATTTTAATGAGTCATCAGAGCAAATTTTAGAGTAACACAAATCACTATGTTGAATGTATCATCTTGACTTGTAATATCTATTATTATCTAAGTAGACAACTCTGATTTACTGTTAACATCGGCCGTACATAAATACACACTTTGCGGTGCTGCCAAAGCATCTCATCATGACACTGAATATCCCCAAAGCTCCGAGGCATCAAATCAAAGCTGAGAGACATCAGTCTTCATTTTAGAGTGTGTTTGCATGTGTGGGTGTATATCCATGCCAGCTCAGGCGTACTAATATAGACATACACTATAAAACTGAAGCATGAGTGAGAGGGAGAGAAAAAAGGAGAATATTCTTCCAGTTTACACTTGTTGCTGAATATTACAAGCAACTAAAAGCACTTCTGACCTTTCAAGTCAGTGTTTATACAAACAGTTACAGTTTGGCACATAGGCTCAGCTAACCAACACCAACTCAAGTGCAGCCCTCTTTAAAACAACCACACTGTACATAGGAGGCTTTTTGAGTCAATGGGGATTGAATATAGTGTTTTCATCTGAGACATATTTTAACAAATTGGAATAAATTAGTGTGGATTACATTAAAGTCGGTAACTTTGAGCAAATATTATAAAAACGTTATTTTAATAAAACTGTTACTATATCCTGACAGTAGTACATGAGACAGATAATCTGTGAAAAAAACATGTTCCTCTGCCTCCTCGTGCTCCTAATGGCATTTGCAAGTTTACACCGCGCCCGAAACAAAACAACCAATCAGAGCAGAGCAGTCTCTACAGCAGCTGTCAATCACCGCTTGTGAAGTTCGTGAACTCTGATCAAACTGTCAAACTAGGCAACGCTGATCAAAAATAAATCAATATTCTGTTACTGTAATGCCTGTTACTGTAATTTCTCGCCTCAAATGTTTTCAGAAACATATTTTAGTGTACTGTTTAGCTCTACTGTTTCTGAAAACATTTAAAGGAGAGAAATTACAGTAACATGCATTACAGTGATAGAATCTTGATTCATATTTGATCAGCGCTGCCTAGTTTGACAGTTTGATCGGAGTTCGCCAGTGATTGACAGCTGCTGTAGAGACTGCTCTGCTCTGATTGGTTGTTTTCCTTCGGCACTGTGAAATCTTGCAATTGATGATTTTTTTCCACAGATTATCTGTCTCATCAACGTATTCTCATACAACGGTTCGTACTGTATGATATCTTACGAAAAGTTATTCCTAATTTTTTGTCTTCCTACCAATGTCCAGTGTCAATTCCGCTCCAGTCTTTTCAAAGTAAAGTTCCCTTTTCACAGGAAACAACTTGGTTAGGTTTAGGAAAAGATCGTGGTTAAGTTACGCCACACCGGAAGTTGTTACGCCACAAGTACGGAAGTTACGTGACAAAAACTACCTAGTTAGGTTCAGGAAAAGATTGACTTGGTTAGGTTTAGGGAACAAAACTACCTACTTAGGTTCAGGAAAAGATTGACTTGGTTGGGTTTAGGCAACAAAACTACCTAGTTAGGTTCAGGAAAAGATTGACTAGGTTAGGTTTAGGCAACAAAACTACCTAGTTAGGTTCAGGAAAATATTGACTTGGTTAGGTTTAGGCATCAAAACCACCTAGTTGGTTCAGGAAAAGATCGACTTGGTTAGGTTTAGGCAACAAAACTACTTAGGTTCAGGAAAAGATCGTGGTTTGGGTTAAAATAACACCGGAATTGGTGTAACTTACGGAAGTTACGTGACAAATAAATCAACGTTGATTTCTAGTTTCACATGGGGTATGAACACCGGGCTCCTGGGCGAAAGTCCGGTGTTTTTTGACCAACCTATCCACCCCGACCTTCTCCCTACGCGGCGTTTGGCGCTCTTTATACTTTCTGGTCCCAATTACGTGGATTACATACAAATTGATTTCTTGGGACATATACGAACTACAGTGCATTTACTTTTCGTAGGTGTAGATACGAACGATATACGAGAACAGCCTGGCCTCATATACTACTGTCAGGATATAGTGACCGTTTTAAAAAAAAAATGCCGCTGTTGGGGAAACTGTTTGGAAAACAGTTCATTGGCGTTGCCTTAAAATGTTTCCCATGTACATAATGATGGTCTCTGGCATCCTCAAACAGTGAGTCTTGGCAAAAGTGGAATAAACCTATTTACCATATCTTTCCTCTACACCCGCTGCCTTTCTTCCCCTCAGGGAATTGGCTACCCTGAGCACTCAACACACAAGTTAGCATTTGCATAGAGGCCAGTTATGTGGTTTTAGCGTCCTGTGTGATTGAAGTGAACATTAACATAAGGGCCGACGAGGTGACCACGTGGTCGAGCGTGCTCGAGAGGGGAGTTGTGGCCTGCTGTACGTGACCAAGCATATGAACTGGGGAGTCCACAGGTGAGGTCATGTTGGGCAGTGACAAGAAAGTTCCCTGGAGCACAGAATACGGTTTGGCACGGAAACTCGCAAATGTCAGAGGCAAAATAAAGAGGTCTGTTTGTATCCGATGAGCAGCATATTAGAATTACAAATGGCGGTTTAGATGAACTTATCTTGAAATGTAGGAAAAGCCTCAAGTTTCTTGAAGACAAAAGGACTCTGAAAGGTTTCCCAAACAGGGATTTTGTAATGATCTTTAAATATGTGTCAACACTAAGAGTCAGTGGGATTTCAGTGAAAGATGTCCATTGAGAATTCAGGATTAACCCTCTGAGACCAACAATAGACCCGTTTTTGTCTTTATTAGGGGGGATCTTTAGGGGGAGATAGCAGGTCAATATCACATAGAAGTGGTGTACATCATCTAAAAGCTGGGAACCTGAAGATTAATTTGAGATGCATGTGTCTCAAGTTGTTCTAGTCATAAATCAGAAAAAAACATGAATTAATTAATGAATTAATTAAAATAAAGTGTGAAAGTGTATAAGGGTTTAGAACATTTTAATGGAAGTATATGATGGCCATTTGCATGCTCACCTATGTCTCATAAGTTGTTGCAGCAATTTAGGGGTGATACCATTTGATTTGGTGCTAAATTTAACCATTTATTACCACTTGAGAATTGATAAAAATGATCAAAAATCCCTCCAAAATACTACATTGAGGTACCAAGACCTTGAGGAACACCATAGAAAAAGTCATGCTGTGATTTGGTATCAAAAACTTTTGACATTTGGATTTCTGCAAGAATTGAATGGCAAGCACTTCTATTCTGGAAACTGCTCAGAAACCCCCTTATTTTCAATCCATCCATCCCCTGAATGCACTAGGTCTCTAGTTTGTGGCTGTAAAGTTTCATGAAGTTGTGATTATCCTAGAGGTCACCACAGGTCATTTTATACAGTGAGGTCAAATTTAAAAAAACAAATGGTCTCACTACAATGAAATGGCTACTATGGGAACCAACATCATCACACATGAATACAATTGGAATCATTGGATCCACAAGAGTCTCAGCTTTACAGTGATACCCAATTTATGTAATTCCAAAACCGTTTAAGGACCCTAGTTTGCGGAAATATTCAAACAATTTTTAGAATTGGTGAAAATAACACATTTATACTGCATTCAAAAAACTGCAAGGTTTTTGCCCCAAACTGCATGTGATTATCATAAAGTGGGCATGTCTGTAAAGGGGAGACTCGTGGGTTCCCATGGAACCCATTTTCATTCACATATCTTGAGGTCAGAGGTCAAGGGCCACCTGTGAAAATGGCAATGCCAGTTTTCCCTCACCAAAGTTTAGCCTAACTTTGGAGCGTTATTTAGCCTCCTTCGCAACAAGCCACCATAGCAGAGTTGGTACCAATGGAGTCCTTAGGTTTTTCTAGTTTCATATGATATATGTAGCTTCGCTCTAGCTCTAAAACTGAACCTGCTACAGCCTCTGAAAGACAGTGCAGTCGTCTCAGGGGGTTAATATCAGGCTTGCGTGTTGCAGTGTTTCTCAATTTAAGGAGCCGAAGATTTATGGAGGAGAGGAGACAGGACTGAATATTGGAGCAAAGAGGCTCTGCTGCTCCTGTTGCTCTTCCAGGAGGTGCACCTGTGCTCTGGGGGTGGGGTGGTGGGGTGGTGGGGGTGGTGGGGCTTCAGCTGGTGACAAGTGGGTGGTGGAGGGTGTGCTGATGATGTTGCAGGCTCAGCTCAGCTACTCCTGCGTGACCTGTTAATGGCCCAGCGGGTATTTGATGACAGTTGCAAGAATCTGAGGCTCAGGGTGTCCTTTACAGCCGTTAAATCTTTGTCATCAAATCTCCCCTCGCTAAGCTGATTTATGGTCAGTTCCACAGGGCATGTTTCTCAGTACCCCCCCCCCCCCCTGTTAGACACCCCCATGAACTCTGATCTATGAGGGAGGTGTTGAGAAATAATTATGACACAATATTTTCCTGTAATCTTTCCATGTCAACAAAAAGGACATGAGCACCTCCAACGGCTCTGTCTCCAGTGCAGGGATATACAGTACAGACACAAACACAAACACACACACACACACACACACACACACACACACAGTCAGTGTATAATACTGCATGCCTATGTGAGACACTGAGAAGGTCTGATAGACTGAGTGTCGAGCCAAAATGAAAGGACAGGCTCTGCAATGTCTTGTAAATGTCTATCAGTTCTTTAAGCATGTGATCTGTGGCTGTGTCCCCTACGAGCCCTCTGGCCAACAGCAGTTATTCACAGCTGCCTTAGGCGGACGGTTTTAAGGGCTGAGGACTTTTGGGGAACTTAAATTAACACTTGATGTAAGCAGCTGCTAAACCGTGGCACTGAAGAAAAGATGGAAAGCACCCAAACTAGAACGTATGAATAGTATATTAACACTAAACAGTTCTATACGGTTTTTCAATGTGTTAAATCGAGCAAGAGTGAAATTAAACTGAATGATTATGTCGTTAAAAGGCAAATCCCGGAGCTGCCAAATAGACCCTGAATATTCCAGATTCTGTTCTTGACGTAAATTAACTTAATTGAAAATCATAGTGACATTGGTAAGGAAGTCCCTGGAACACAAGCTTGTTCAACAGTATGTTATACAGTTCAATACTTTTTTTCTAGACGGGGATAGTACATTAAAAAAAATGCACAATGTAATATCTTTATATATTTAAAGGTAGGGTTGGTAATCTTGAGAAACTAGCGAGAGTATGCTAGTTTTTAAAAAGAATCCAACCGAAAAAACCCAGCCCAGTGTTGCCAACTCTTTTCCAATGAAAGTAGCTAGCAGCACTAGCTCCAAAAGTCCCTAAATCTAGCGAGAAAGTTGCCAAGTTGGCAACACGGACAGCCTGTCCCCTAAGGCCTCCCTCCAAAGCCAATCCCCCAAAATTATCATTATGAATGTAAACAACAAATATGGCTATTGTTAGTACTCACAGCTGTCTTGTGGAAGACTCTGGTGACAATGAGTGCACGGGCAGAGTACGATCAGACAGGTAGGTAGCCCACCAAGTCGTTACATTCGAGCTGAATGAAATGATTGGACGGGCTTATTACAGTCCTGTGACGGCCACAGATACCAGATTTTTTTCTTTTTTTGTCAGAGCATTTGATTTATTGATTGCCGTCGGGATGTAATGAGAATTTCAACAAATATAACAAAAACGTTTTTGAAAAAGATTACCAACTTTAGCTTTAATATGTCTGTTTATAGCGGCCCTTAAACTATTTCCCCACCAGGACCTCAGCCCAGAATACCTTGGATTTACATCTGTAGTGGACGATTCTGCAAGTCACGATTTAAGGTATTTTCACACCAAGTCTGTATTCTTCGTATGCGTTTTTTAATCCGTCATCATAAAATTCCTTAACACAGAAACCTTGCACATTGAGTCCGATGCGTTTTATTATTCAATGCATTACGAAAATTCGCAATACGAGACAAAACTGAATTCGTTACGTGGGTGCAATAGATAGCGCTAGTCTAAAACAGGACTAATGAATAAATGATTGATGAAGCTATCGTTAAGCTGCCTAGAGCACTATCACTACTTTCTAATCTTTCCTACCTGCCTTATGTTGCAACCATTCCCAATTTGCGGGACTGAAGAAGCTGTTCTGCAATCACCTAATCTATCTTGAAATTCTGCATCTCTGTATTCTTTTATGTCTTTATCGTACAGTGTTTTGTGCTGAGAGACGAAGTCAATGTTTATCAAATGCTATTTTGGATAATGACGTTTTCACAGACGGTGGCTCTGAGTGGTCAAACAACCCTCTTTTGCCTTTTGGCGGACGAACCTTTTTCCGAAAACTTTAGTGACGGCGGTAAGTTTCGGAGTCGGTGTGTAAACATGATTGACACAACGAGAGGTCGTATTTATTTTTAAATGTGCGGAAATTTCGGACGAAAAATACGGACTTGGTTTGCAAAGGCCTTTACGCCCAATGCCAACATTTGGTGCCAATACAGGAAGTATTGTACCCTATACTGTATGTACAGTAGCAGAGCAGAAGCTAAGTGGTGGATTGGTCAAGACCAGAGTTTGTGTCCTGCTACAGACCTGCAATTAATGTTCATCTTTTTATTACCTGCAGCCATGATCTTTTCCCTAACTTAAACTAGTGTTTTAGTTGCCTCACCCTAACAGCAACATAACCACAATCTGTCCTTAACCTTAACCAAACCACAGTTGCCACACACGCATATTGTAGAAAGCGATAATAAAAAAAAACTAGAATGGCACTCGGAGAGTGCAGACCACCGCCAAGGTGCGTGACTTTAAAAACAGATCACAGCTCACAGCTGGCGGTACCGTGAGGTGGTCGGCTTACTATTAACACGGTGTGTTTCCGTGTAACGTATCGGCGGATGCCTCTCTCATTCAGCAGCCTTGTTATGTCTGTATAACGTTACACTCAATGTCTCTCATCCCGTCATCTACCGCTATTTTTTTTCTCACCGTGGACGGCCAGCAGCTCCCGCACCTTGGATTCTCGCCACACATCCACACACGTATCTCTGCTCTCAGAAGGAGGAAAAAGGCGGGGTCATGCGTCATCAACGCATCATCAGCTACACTGCACATGTGTTATACCCTGTGGTCTTAATGCTCAGGCTGATCGAAATTCTTAAAAAAATTCCTGAATCCGGATCATGATCCGGATCGCCACCAAAATCTAATGGATTGTTCATTGTGCTACAGTCCACCCCTCCAAAAAAATTCATTCAAATCAATTGTGAACTTTTGGAGTAATCCTGCTAACAGAAGGACAGACAGACAGACAAACAAACAAACAAACAAACCAACAAACCAACAAATCAACGCCGGTGAAAACAATACCTCCTTCCAAGGCCTTTGAAGGAGGTAATAAAATAACATTGTCATTGGACAAAATTCGGATGACCGGCTTGCCACTAAAATGAGAATAGCTGGTCCACCTTAAAAGTCAGCCCACCTTATGCGAGCCTGAGGCGACATGTCGGGGCTAACCCCCTTCACTGTAATCAGCAGGTGGCAAGCAAGACAAGGGAACTTGGCTTGAAGCGTTGTAGCATTTAAATAAACTGCACGCACACTGCACTGCTACATTCACAGCTATAAGTTAACCATCTAACTGCGACATTAGAACTACTGGTCAGCAGCGTGCTGGTTACTGATCCACAGCAGACGCTGTTGGAGGTGACTGACAGGGTCGTGCCAGCGTGTGTGGGTGTGTTTGTATGTACATATCTTCTGTGTGTGTTTGCTTCCATGTAACAAAAATAGTGCCCCTTCCTGGGCCTCAGCTCTGACATTCTGCTGCTAATAGGGAAGGTGCGTGTGAGTGTCCATATGTACGTAGCCCTTGCCTGACCGTGGCCCTGTCCAAGTCTTAGCATGCTCATTTATAGCCAAGCAGCCCATCAATCTTAATAGAGGAGAGAAGTGCAAAGAGCCGATGAAATGCCAGACATGATCACTATTCACTCGATGGGGGCGAGGAGAGAGGGAGAGGAGCAGGAGGAAAGATGAGAGGAGGGGAGATGGAGGAGGAAGGGTGAGGGAGCACAGAGGGAGTGAAAGTGAGGAGGGAGGGAGCGAGGAAGAAGGATGGGGTGAGAAAGAGAGAGGTCGCAAGTTGTTTATCCCTGTAGGTGATAATAATGATCTGATCCTCTCTCTCTTCTGTGCTGTGTCTCGCTGTTTGAGTAATGGCCATATGAAAACTGCTGAAAGGGCCATGGTGAGAGCCACATATGATATCTATACTATCTATTTGTGCACACACACACTCTAATCTTTGGCTTCTTTTTGTTTAAGTGTTCTTGTAATGAAGGTCCTAAAAGGAATCTTTTTTTTGCTGAGCTCATACTGTATCAGCAGCGGAGCAGGACGGGTCACATGCCGGGCGTTAGATCACACTGTGCTCTGCGTACGTGATGTGGCCATACTGAGACCTGGCCTGGAATGGGCCGATGTGTGTGTCAGTGGGGGTGTCAGTCGGAGGTCTGCTGAGAGGTGGGGAATGGCGAGAGGATATTTGGCAATGTGCTGCGAGACCGTGCTGACACAGGACACTGCGTCTTCATATAACAACAGCGCCGTCCATCTCCCGGGCACAAGGTGCGAGAGGGATTCAGTGAGTCAATATTTACAGATCGACACCGGCCGTGTTTACCTGCTAACATCGTAATATGATTAGGGATATGGTGCACGTAAGGCAGAGCTCATACTTTGAGTATGAGTCAAAGTCAGGATAAATACAGCCACAGTACGTTATGTGTAGGTATCATTTCCATTTATAGACTCCACACACCTGCAGCCTTTTTCACACTCAGAGGATCATTGCTGGCTCTAAATGTCTGTATAAGGCAGTGGTTTGTGACATTCAAGCCCATATCTCCCATATATATATAAATATATACATATATATTTATATATATATACTGTATATGTAACATTCATGTTTACCAATGACGGTTCTGTAAAGAGTAATTTTCTTCTCCTTACTAGGATTGGGCGATAATTCAATATGATAATTTATCGTCTTTCGATGGAATCGAATCGTATACTAACTCTTACTAATTTCTCAGAAAATGTTGTTCATTTTGCACTCAAGTTATAAATAAATAAATACTCAGTACTTGTAATTTGTCAAGTATTTAATTCACACAGTAGTATACAAATATAGGCTTTTCCTATTAAGGAAGGTTATTTCATATAGAATATGTATTTACTGAACTACCATAAAAAATGCTAAATCGTGATATATCTTCTCGTCGCAATATGAAATGACCTATATCGGGATAGAAGTCGTACTTCTTATTATAGATACTCAATCGGACTTTAGTAACCCTGCTAGTGGTTGTCTAAGCATTGCGTAGGCCCCCGAAATAATTTCTCTCATCAGATTCATCAATTGTTACATCCACTTATAGAAATGTACTGCCTGTTTTACACAGCTCAAGAGCTCTCAAGCCACACTTGAGTAAAACAAAAATTGACAGGATGTAAGATGTTGTCGCTCACGCATCATCTTGAAAATGCAGGGGAAGACCTGAGAAATGTATTCTGCAACTTAAAATTGGGCTCATTGACATTATTATTATTAATTTTTTTTATCTCTAGTGGTTTAAAATGACCATATTTTTTGTATATTTTGCAAAAGAAATGATACCTAAAAGGATATTTTTCCATGTCTGTCTTCAAACAATATTCACATGCACACATTAAAACAGTTATTGGTCACTATAATCATTCCTCCTCAGGGCTCAACAATAAGGATTGCCCACTGGCCCGGGGCAAGTAAAATGCCATGTTGGGCTAGTAAATCTAGCCACTCAATTGCCCGATCGGGCAGGTGGTTAAAACAAATTAAATATTGTTTTTTCCGGCGCTGATTATGGAAGCAGCTAAGGAGTGAGCCATCTCGCTTCCTTCGAGTTGCATATGCACAGTACCGATCGGGCACTCGTGAAAAAAATGGCACAAGCCAGCAATTATTATTATTAATTTCAATTATCCTGGAAACAAGAGTTTAGTTGGGCGGCATTAGAGGATGTGGGCAAAACTCCAACTATGTATTGCGCAGTTTGCCGCAAGTTTGAGAGCAAGCTGGATAAAACGGGGTAGTTTTTCAAAGGCACGTGAAGTTTCCGAAAAATCTTGCTGGAGTGCCATTGCTAGAGCCGACAGCATCTCGCTTTCGTGGCAGCTAAGAGGTCTGCTGACGACCCCTCCTCCGGAGCCTTGCCGGTGCTTGTACGAAACATGAACGCTGAGGCGAGTCAGGTAATAACAAAACTGATTACTGATTACAGCGTATCGTGTTTCAAGACTTTAGTCTTTGTTGTTATTTGATAACCGCTAATAAATAAAACAATTTGTATGGGGGCAAGTAGATTTCTGACCATTAACGTTGAACCCTGATCCTGTTCATACTGGCTGTGAAAAGACCCTTTCAAACACAATTCCAATGTAAGAGATGGACTAACTTCACTGTCCTCGCTTTAAGGAATAATGTGTTCTATAGACTTTAGCCAAAGCTAACATGAGGCTACAGAAGTCTGACTTAGAAAAATCAACTATCTTCCAAAGTTAGTTATTTTTTAGTACAACTTTCCCTCTTTGTGTTTTTCACAAAGAGAGTTTCCTTGCTGAGCTGCAGTGGAGGGATGGTAACACAAAGAGGGATATTTGTACTAACCATGGAAGACACCAACTTTATTTGTCTAACTCAGACTGCTGAAACCTCATATTAGCTTTAACTGAACTCAAGAATGCATTCTGGCACAGAATGAGGACTGTGGATTTTGGAATGGATCTCTTCCCGGTCAGTAGGAGAGGAGGAGCAACGACAGCAAACTAAAACTGTTTAACTGGGCATGAAAGTATTTTTTTAAGACAGACTTGGGAAAGTATGACCCTATCTGCATTCGAATTTTCCGCATTGATAACTATGCACAACAGGGCCGGTGAGAATTATCCTCTTGCCGTGTTCCATTTTCGTCAATGATTACCCAAGACTTTCCACCTAAATAGTGCCGTGCCACTGTTAACGCTAGCTGTTGTGGCTAGCCCCATTCCGTGACCAATATATAACATTAGCAAGTGCCTATCAGCTACATTACCATCTTCACCGTATCGTAGCTGCTGGGCGATCTCAAGCCATATATTGTACTTTATTTTGTTGTTGAGGTAGTAGTGTTTGTCGTACTTTATTGGGTGTTGAGAATGGGACGGCTCATCGTCATTCCGAAACACCAATATAGTCTGAAAAATGTCCCTTTGGACCAAAAAAAGCCCATTTGTCCGACAGTCCGTTACCCCAATAAACAAACACCCATTGTTCCAAGGCGCCAAAAATAAACACTCAGATCAGTTGGAGCAAAGGATTTCATTGGTCAAACATATATTTCCGCAAGCGGGAAACCATTGACGTTGAGGTCTATTCAAATCTTTTTTGTGTTTAAATGTTCCACAGGGGTGTGCAAGCATTCATCAGAACCCACAAAATCAGTTTTTATAAATTTCCGTTCAAATTTTTCGGGCCAAAATCCGTGCTCGGTGTGAAACGGCTTTAAGAAGGTGGCACATGACGCGCATTTATATATATTAATTTCAGCTTTGAGCTGTATCTGAAGACATATACAATCTACTTTTTGTGACTGAAACCAGAATCTCTGATTCCCACAGCTCTTAGTGGACAAATTAATTAAAAAAGTATTTGACACTACGCCTTTAATTTAGAATTATATAAACACAGATGAAGCAACAATTACATGTTTTGATTGCTTAAAAAAAAGAGGACTTGATTTATCTTATTATTGTATGAGATGTGTTCACTTGTTGGTCTATTCAGCGAGATAAATCAAGCACACATCAAAGCAGTTCAAATATTTAAAAGCCTATTCATGTTTTGTATATTTTGCCTGCAGGTCTGAAAGCCAGCACCACAGAGGGCAGTGCGGTGAGGTGAACCTGGGAAAGCCTGCAACAGCTGTGAGGAACCATCAGATCTGCCATTCCTCACACTTCAACAGCCAACAAGAAAGCGATTTACGACGGCCGGAGAGGGAGAGAAAGAGACGGAGAGAAGGAAGGACGGAGGAAAAAAGGACGGATAGGGGAGAAGGAGACATAAACAGAGAGAAAGAGGGAGAAAGAATGAAATAAACAAAGAGAGGAGTGAAGAAAGAGGAGCTGAAAGGAGATGTGATAAAGCAAGCGAAATGAAAGAGGAAAGAAAGATAAATAGACAGAAAGAGAGTGAACATAGAAGGGAGAGGACAAGATGGCTGACTGGGATGGAGTAAAGGACAGAGGTGGTGGTGTTTGGAGCTGTAGAGCATGACAACAAACTCATAGATCAAAACATTTAAATATGATAAGACATCTACTATTATACATGTGTATGATCCTGTTTTCTGATTCGCCCTGGTGGTCAACCAAACACACAGAGGGATAGAGCGTTTGCCCCGTCCAACGTATCCTCATACAACGAAAAGTTATTCCTCATTTTTCGTGCATTTTCCTATGATTGTCCAGCAACAGGTCAACTTCCGCTCCAGTCTTTTCAAAATGAACTTCCATCTTTACAGGAAACACCTTGGTTAGGTTTAGGTAACAAAACGATTTAGTTAGGTTAAGGAAAAGATCGTATTTTGGGTTAAAATACCACAGGAAGTGGCGTAACCCGCTAAACATTTGTTGATTTTTCTGGTCGCCTCTAGATTTGAAAAATGTTCAACATTTGGTAAAATCGTCACGGTCACTTTTTACCCAGCCATCCAATCACAATGGAGCAGGGGCGGGACAAATACCACAAAGACCAACCGTCACATGTAGGCTACAACTGCTGTACAACAATAACAATTGAGGAGAAATTAATATAAATCCAGAGCAAGCAACCAGACGCAACCAAAGCGTATCAGCTGAAAGAAAAACAGAGCACCTGTGTTCTGCATTTAAGAATAAAGAAGTATTTAATTAGTCAATTAATTAATTCATAATACCGCATGTCATGCTGTTGAGCAAATCATTGTCACCGCATGGGAAATTCCTTCCACGCCCTAAACATACATACATAAACATACAACGTACATAAGTATGAACGTTACGTGACAAATAAATCTACGTTGACTTCTGGTTTCACACGGGGTACGAACGCCGGTCTCCTGGGCGAAAGTCCGGTGTTTTTTGACCTTTCCCTCTTGGGTTTTAAAACACAAAGAGGGATATTTGTACTAACCATGGAAGACACCAACTTTATTTGTCTAACTCAGACTGCTGAAACCTCATATTAGCTTTAACTGAACTCAAGAATGCATTCTGGCACAGAATGAGGACTGTGGATTTTGGAATGGATCTCTTCCCGGTCAGTAAGACAGGAGGAGCAACGACAGCAAACTAAAACTGTTTAACTGGGCATGAAAGTATTTTTTTAAGACAGACTTGGGAAAGTATGACCCTATCTGCATTCGAATTTTCCGCATTGATAACTATGCACAACAGGGCCGGTGAGAATTATCCGCATTGCCGTGTTCCATTTTCGTCAATGAGACCCAATGACTTTCCTCCTAAATAGTGCCGTGTCCACTCCACACAACGTAAACCTATCGAGACAGAGAATGTTTAAGGGGCTAACGTTAACTACACAATGCATAAACTAATCAGACCCCAAATGTGATGTTAACGCTAGCTGTTGTGGCTAGCCCCATTCCGTGACCAATATATAACATTAGCAAGTGCCTATCAGCTACATTACCATCTTCACCGTATCGTAGCTGCTGGGCGATCTCAAGCCATATATTGTACTTTATTTGGTTGTTGAGGTAGTAGTGTTTGTCGTACTTTATTGGGTGTTGAGAATGGGACGGCTCATCGTCATTCTGAAACACCAATATAGTCTGAAAAATGTCCCTTTGGACCGAAAAAAGCCCATTTGTCCGACAGTCCGTTACCCGAATAAACAAACACCCATTGTTCCAAGACGCCAAAAATAAACCCTCAGATCAGTTGGAGCAAAGGATTTCATTGGTCAAACACACACCGCAAGCGGAAAACCATTGACGTCAAGGTCTATTCAAATCTTTTTTGTGTTTAAATGTTCCACAGGGGTGTGCAAGCATTCATCAGAACCCACAAAATCAGTTTTTATAAATTTCCGTTCAAATTTTTCAGGCCAAAATCCGTGCTCGGTGTGAAACCGCTTTAAGAAGGTGGCACATGACGCGCATTTATATATATTAATTTCAGCTTTGAGCTGTATCTGAAGACATATACAATCTACTTTTTGTGACTGAAACCAGAATCTCTGATTCCCACAGCTCTTAGTGGACAAATTAATTAAAAAAGTATTTGACACTACGCCTTTAATTTAGAATTATATAAACACAGATGAAGCAACAATTACATGTTTTGATTGCTTAAAAAAAAGAGGACTTGATTTATCTTATTATTGTATGAGATGTGTTCACTTGTTGGTCTATTCAGCGAGATAAATCAAGCACACATCAAAGCAGTTCAAATATTTAAAAGCCTATTCATGTTTTGTATATTTTGCCTGCAGGTCTGAAAGCCAGCACCACAGAGGGCAGTGCGGTGAGGTGAACCTGGGAAAGCCTGCAACAGCTGTGAGGAACCATCAGATCTGCCATTCCTCACACTTCAACAGCCAACAAGAAAGCGATTTACGACGGCCGGAGAGGGAGAGAAAGAGACGGAGAGAAGGAAGGACGGAGGAAAAAAGGACGGATAGGGGAGAAGGAGACATAAACAGAGAGAAAGAGGGAGAAAGAATGAAATAAACAAAGAGAGGAGTGAAGAAAGAGGAGCTGAAAGGAGATGTGATAAAGCAAGCGCAATGAAAGAGGAAAGAAAGATAAATAGACAGAAAGAGAGTGAACATAGAAGGGAGAGGACAAGATGGCTGACTGGGATAGAGTAAAGGACAGAGGTGGTGGTGTTTGGAGCTGTAGAGCATGACAACAAACTCATAGATCAAAACATTTAAATATGATAAGACATCTACTATTATACATGTGTATGATCCTGTTTTCTGATTCGCCCTGGTGGTCAACCAAACACACAGAGGGATAGAGCGTTTGCCCCGTCCAACGTATCCTCATACAACGAAAAGTTATTCCTCATTTTTCGTGCATTTTCCTATGATTGTCCAGCAACAGGTCAACTTCCGCTCCAGTCTTTTCAAAATGAACTTCCATCTTTACAGGAAACACCTTGGTTAGGTTTAGGTAACAAAACGACTTAGTTAGGTGAAGGAAAAGATCGTATTTTGGGTTAAAATAACACAGGAAGTGGCGTAACCCGCTAAACATTTGTTGATTTTTCTGGTCGCCTCTAGATTTGAAAAATGTTCAACATTTGGTAAAATCGTCACGGTCTCTTTTTACCCAGCCATCCAATCACAATGGAGCAGGGGCGGGACAAATACCACAAAGACCAACCGTCACATGTAGGCTACAACTGCTGAACAACAATAACAGTTGAGGAGAAATTAATATAAATCCAGAGCAAGCAACCAGACGCAACCAAAGCGTATCAGCTGAAAGAAAAACAGAGCACCTGTGTTCTGCATTTAAGAATAAAGAAGTATTTAATTAGTCAATTAATTAATTCATAATACCGCATGTCATGCTGTTGAGCAAATCATTGTCACCGCAGGGGAAATTCCTTCACAGCCCTAAACATACATACATAAACATACAACGTACATAAGTATGAACGTTACGTGACAAATAAATCTACGTTGACTTCTGGTTTCACACGGGGTACGAACGCCGGTCTCCTGGGCGAAAGTCCGGTGTTTTTTGACCCACCCATCCACCCCGACGTCCTCCTTACGCAGCGTTTGTCGCTGCTTCCCTGTTCACGATTACGTGGATTGCATGCAAATTGACTTTGTGGGATATATACAAATAACAGTGCATTACTTTTCGTAGGTATAGCTAAGAACGGTGTATGAAAGAAGCCTGCACTGTCACATAAATGACAGACACACAAACAAACTCAAGACTCTAAAACACACATCAGCTCTAAGGTCGTGTCTTTTACAGGGACAGCTGAGTGAATAGTGACACAGTGTTACAGCCAAAAGGCATGGCAGGCAGCCTAATGACTTGGATATCATAGCATCTTTGTATGTGCTTTGACTACTGTCCCTAAAGCAAGGTCAAAAGGTCAGGTAAACTACAGAAGGATGCTCTGAGGCTTCACCAGTGCAGGTGTGGTTGACCTTGTGTCCTCCAGGTAAGGAACAGTCTCCCTACACACTGATCCAACCTGCTGATGAAAGATATTTCCTTCTACACCTCCACACAGACACACATTTCCTCCCGTCGCGTTCTCCATTTCTGTCTGCTTGTCTTGTCTGCGGTGGGTTGGTGGTGTGGAAAGCTCCGTTTATTTGGTCTTTTAATACAAGCTGACCCCTGTCCCCCGGTGTGTGTGCGTGTGCACGTGTGTGTCCGTGTGTGTGCACAGGTCCAGAGAGCAGTCTCCCATGACAACTACGTCAACGACCCGGAGACAGTGTCGACAGAAGACCACACCACACGGGGAGAACACACACATTAACTCCACACACATGCACACAAATACACTTTAACACATATACACTCATATATCCCGCAAAACATATAGCACATAGGAGAATATAGTGTGTGTGTGTGTGTGTGTGTGTGTGTGTGTGTGTGTGTGTGTGTGTGTGTGTGTGTGTGTGTGTGTGTGTGTGTGTGTGTGTGTCGGTGTGTCGGTGTGTCGGTGTGTTTATGTGTGTTCTGGCCTTGAGGAAATCTTCAGCATGTGTTAGATGAATCCCCGGGGCTCTCACTCAACTCTGATTGGCCGGCCGGCTTGCTGTGTTTGTTTCCACAGCGACAGAGCTGTCACTGCCTCCTACCACCCAGGTAGAGCTGTCAATCACACTGGCTCCCAGCCAACCACACGCAGGCTTCGCCGCAACCAATCACAACGCAGATCCCGTCGGGCGATGTAGTTTCTAACAATCGTCTGATAACAACAATCGTGATAGTGAGAAATTATAAATGGCTTTTCAAAACAAAGAAATAAAACGTTTAAAGAGCTCCTGCTTCATGTTGGAAACAATACTGGTTTTTAATCAGATTTAGAGAAAATCATAAAGGTTGATTTTAAAGGGTGAAATATTTCAGTACTAAAAATTCAAAACAGCCGTTGTTTAATCACAACTTGGCCTATGCTTAAAAAGATATGCCAAATCCATCCACTTTAATCACAACCTTCCATTTGATGCTGTTGAATCTGTATTTCGTCATACCTTAAATCACTTCATCATTATTATTATTGCCCCTCTTATTTATGGCATGAATACTCCAGAGCGTGTGTTTCCAAACAATCATAATCCATCTTTGAAAGATGACTTCACTTCTTGCCTTAAAAATGAAGAATCTCAAACCAAAGAACAGTCAGTTTAGAAAATGTGGTTGTTGTTGATGTGTGGACTTTAAATAACATTATGGATGTAGGCTATAGTATAAGGGGTGGAACTCACAAAAAGATATAAGGGAAATTAATTGGTTTAATGTGTAATTTATTAAAGACATGAATGGTTTCAATAAAGCTTGATTTGATAAACATCTATCAGTTGACAGTGTTCGCACTGTTGTGAGTGTTTATATTTAACACGTACGCTGGCTAATGTGTCAGTCTTAGACCACATGTACGGGATAACGTACAGCGAGCCAGTCATTGTTGCGAAATAAACCTCGACAGGGCGATGCAGTGACAGTAATTTCACAACAATGACCCGCTCGCTGTACATGATCCCGCTTATTACACGGCTACTTTCTTAATAAATCAAAAATTTGACACAAAAATGGTCCGCCAGAGTCCGAGATCAGACATGCGTCCATAACAACGGTCGCAACTTGTGACTTTTAATTAACCTCTTAAAAATCAAACGGCCACCATCGATCTTTCGGAGGTTGTAGCGGGCTCAGTTTTAAAGCTACAGTGAAGATACTGGCATCATACGAAACTAGAAAACCTGAGGAATCCATGTCATACTAGCTTGTCGGGAAAATAACACAACAAACTTGCGCTTAATTTTGGCCAGGAAAAACTGGCATGGCCATTTTCAAAGGGGTCCCTTGACCTCTGACCTCAAGATATGGGAATGAAAATGGTTTCTATGGGTACCCACGCCCATGCCCACTTTATGATAATCACATGCAGTTTTGGGGCAAGTCATAATCAAGTCAGCACACTGACACACTGACAGCTGTTGTTGCCTGTTGGGCTGCAGTTTACCATGTTATAATTTGAGCATATTTTTTATGCTAAATGCAGTACCTGTGAGGGTTTCTGGACAATATTTGTCATTGTTTTGTGTTGTAAATTGATTTCCAATAATAAATATATACATACATTTGCATAAAGCAAGCGTATTTGTCCACTCCCATGTTGATAAGAGCATTAAATACTTGACAAATCTCCCTTTAAGGTACATATTGAACAGATAAAAAAATGTGATTAATTTGTGATTAATCGCAATTAACTATGAACAATCATGTGAATAATCGCAATTAAATCTTTTAATCGATTGACAGGCCTAGGAATAACACATATCATCAACCTCTTCAAACGCTCCCCCATATGACAGTGAAGAGCATCATAATCAGGAGACCGATAGCCAAATAAGCAAGTTTCTGCAAAAGCAAAGGTTCTAAAGCCTAAACTTCTTTTTTAAAGTGGGACACAAATAACATTAATGACCACATACCACTGAGATACAACAGTGCCAGGTCTCATAGTGAGTGGATTGTGCATGCTTGCTTATTGGCATGGTTTACTGGGACACATGAACCGAGCAGAGCCGTCGTGTTAATTAATTATACATGCTCTGTTTTCACATTTGCCACAGTGACAAAGGTCTATGAGCCAGTATTAGCGCAACAGATACTGTAAGCTAATTGAACTAGAAAAAACAACAATGTGTGCCATTGTGTGGGGTAATGAAGTTTTTTAAGTTAGTCCCCTTGACACAGGACAGATTTTTGACAAAGGCGAAATGATGCAAATAATGAGAAGGGTCATAAAAAAAAATAGAGCCTTTTCTATTTTGGAGTTCAGACATATCTGAAGGTGACGAAAAGCAGATGTAACACAATATAGGACTCAGGGTCTTGCAGAGCAATGTCACAGAACCAGGACTGTCACATGTTCATAAAAATAGATGAACAAACACAAGACAGTTCAGAGAAGGAAGCAGATAGAGACAGACAGACAGACAAATGTCACTATTACAAAAGATTTCCAGGTCTTAAAAGGTATACTGAGTAGGATTTGCCTGCATCTAGCGCTGAGGTCGCAGATTGCAACCAACTGAAGCCTCTCCCGTGTGCAAAGCGTGTAGGAGAACTACGGTGGCCGACGCGAAAATGTGAAAACATGGATGGCCCTATCTAGAGCCAGTGTCTGGTTTGTCCGCTCTGGGTTACTGTAGAAACATGGCAGCCGACTGTGAAGAGAACCCGCTCCGTATGTAGATACAAACAGCTCATTCTTATTTTCAGGTGATAATACACTAATGAAAACATACTTATTATATTATATTCCATTTCTGCCAAAAGATCTCCCTAAATGCTACGCACTGTTCCTTTAAGAGGGGCATTTGTATTCATTTTTCAATTATTGATATATGTACATGTGTATGTGTGTGTTTTGTGTTAATCCTTGTCCTTGCTCAGCAGTCACACACACCGCTGTACACACACAGAGCAGTTTGTCCCTTGTGGGCTACAGTAGCTCAGCTGAATACAGTAAAGCCTTTTCACTGTAATCACTGATCAATAATAGTGATCAGAGGCCAATCATCAATACTGTTCCATCTGTTACCATTTGGCCTAAGCAAATAAAACACACACACTTCAGCCGGGGACACACAACATGACATGAGAAGCCTCAAAAAAGGCTTGAAAGCAGACACTTAAAGCTGCTCTGTGGACTATTTTCAAGCTATAAACAGATTTATTCTAAACATAAAGTTATCAAAACACACTCACATATGCTAAGACATAACAGGCACAATCCCCCTCCCCGCAGGTCTACAGTATGAAGCCATCATTAATGCGTTGAGCCGGATGTTGCTGTGACCTTTCTCTTTTTAGGCCTGACCCCAGCAGATGACCCTGGAGAGGGATTAGTCTCTGATACGCCTAATTAACCCCACAGCACACTGCCCAGACCGGAGCAGCAGCTACTCACACACAGCTACAACACCCTGTCCCTGCTATATTTATACTTTCCTTCCCGCTTTCCTTTGTTTGGTTGGGGTTCAGTAGGAGCCTCCTTTAGTCTTCATTTGTTTTCTCAAATAGAAAATGGCTAAGAAAGAGAACACATTTTTTCCGAGCTACAAGGTTTTTGTCCAACACCTGCAAAATTCATCCTCATACCCGAAACCACCTCACCTTAAAATCTACCAAATTCAGATTCTTTTCCCAAAAGTTTTCCAGACACCCCATCCACCTTGACCCATCCACTAATACTCCTCTGGCCCGAGCTAACCCCTGTGTAATCCCTATGAAGCCTAAACAAGTGTATTTTGACTGTGAGGTTTGTGGAAAGGAAGCAGATTGGATTTCCGCAGGAGTTTAAAACCGACAAAAACATCCACATTGAGACCTGCGGAAATAAGTCTGTTAACATAACACGCATGCAGACTCACACTGAGGTAAAAAAAACGGGTGACTAATCAGCTTCCACTGCATACCCAAATATCCAATAATTTACTTCTCAAAATGAATCAAATAATATGTAAATTAAAGGTGTAATTGAACATTTTTACGTAGATGAATAATTAAAAAAAATATATATTTTAGAAAGGTGCCGAATAAAACTATGGCTTTTCCTAAAAGAAATTATTATGATTGTGAACTAATTGTTTTAAAATTCTGACGGGTCCAAAATGACTGTTTTGTTTATCTCTGCGGAAGATAACTGACGTTCGGTTCCCACTTCTAACAAGGCTTGTGAGCCAATAGTATAACGAGTTTGGAATCACACGGTATCTCTAGGTCGTCAGCGATCAAGTTGCCAGTTAGTTAGTTATCGGAAAAAAACGGATAAATGGCTGAGTTTGACGGTAAGCGCCCAGCTTCACTCCAGTACCAATCCCAAGTGCTCAGCGATAAAAGGAGGCCATCTCTGCTATGCCTGGCAACACTGACACTGGTGTCTCCATCAGGCTGCAGAATACGTGAATATTTAGTATGGCAAAAAGTGACAACTGACGTTAGCACACATTATCTTTCCTTAATCGTCCGAACAACAATAACTAATAAAATTACAATTCGGCATATTTAAACAAAGCCAACAACTACAAACAGCCGTAGTCCTTACAACCTTAACTAATGGATTGTCAGCAGTTAGATTGTCAAAATGAGAAAAATAACAGCTTAAATCCCTGAGGAGCTACGTTAGCATCTTAGCATTAGTGACGGTTGTGTCTAGTTACCTAAAGTTATACTTCCCTTAATCAATGCATAACGAAGATGCGCATCAGAGGGGATTTAGAAGTGGGTGGCCGACCAAACCAGAGTTGGTGATTGTTGGAAAGACTAACCAAAATGGTTTTGGTGAGTTTTAGTTTGTTTCTGTCGAGTTTGAATGAAGTGTGTTTTACGATGCTCTGCTCTGATTAGTCATTTCATAAGGAGTATAATCCAAGTCCTAAAGTAGGCCGATTTTAAATTTGCAAAGTCAATCCAGTTCCTGTAGGTGTTTATGAATATCTGTGCCAGTGTGAATGTGTTGTACGAGCAAAGTTTGGATAGCATTAGGACAGCTGCTATCGTAGCATGAATTAAATAGGAGGATCAGTCCAGTTTACAACCAAGAGCAACACTTAAAGACTTGGTACACCTGCAATGTTTTGCTGAAGAGATCTAGAAGAGTACATGGGAAATTTCCATTAGATGCTGTCCGACATTGACGCCCACTTCACGCAGCGATTGGCCAGGTGTGCGAATGTAAGAATGTAGGCCGGTTTTCTCAAGCGCACTTTTTTCATTCTTCCCACAATTACCTCTGTCACTATTCGTGTGAATAGTGAATAAACGAGTGCAAAACTAACAAATGCCTTGTGAGAAAAGTTGTCTGAAAGTATTATCCCCATTTAAATAGTTATCATGTCCCTCCCCTCTCTATGACGGCAGTTCAGAACAGCTTTAAACTCTGACAATGACAATGATGGCTTATACAACATAGAATAAATTAGAAATTATTCAGGCTGTATATAGCTGATAATGATCCATTATAATACACTTGATTTGCCCCAAACCCAGGTCCTATACTTACACATCCCATGCCTAACTTCACCTCAGACAAACACACACACTTATGTAAAGATACACACAGCTGTGTTCATAATCAGAGCTGCATGCACACAGATACAGTACAGTATGTAAAGTATCCTGGGTTGGGTTGGGACGACGCAACTCGACACCCGACTACAAAACAGTTGCACGGAACCAGACACTCTATTTAGAAAGTTGCCAAGCAACACCTTTCCATGCTTTGATTTTTAATTGGCTGTAGTAAATAGCACCAATACTCAGACCTTTTATTTAGTTGGCTTAAGTTACTACGTTTATCTATAGATTTATGTGACATATGCTAACTCCCATCCGGTTCACACCTCCTTTTCTCCTGATGTGACAGACATGTTTTTGGATGGAGGGCGGTTGAATTAGGTATAGAGAGGCGAAGTCCTTCCCCTTCCAGTGGACCACCATGGGACCTTATTTCGGAAAACATAGGTACAGTAGTCAATGACGTGAAACAAATTAGTTTTTGATCCCGTTTGAATTGCGCCATGAATCACACATGATGTTTGTCAATTTGAATAATTGACAACAAAATCGCAATTTTGCAATTCAAGAAAGTTGCAGTTTGTCGTAAAACTGTTGAAGTATCAGACTGTGAAAATACGTAATTAGAAAGACTACACCCTCAAAAGTCGCGTAAGTGACGTCTCTCTCTGAAGCTACGATGCCTTTGTGTTTCCTACTGGGATGTACTCACACGACCAAAGGGTCTTGCTCATTGTTTCGCTTCCTGGCTGTTAAAAAGACCAGGATTCGCTGGATAAAATACATTCGGTAAGATAACGTTACATTTGTGCGTGGAACATAGCTAGGTTAGCTAGCTAGCTAGTGTTGGTGACGTATATGGTGCGAGACGAGAGATGTTATGCTGTGTTCTCTAAAAGTTGTTGCAGGGAACGTATTTTTCAGCTATACAGCTAGCTCAACATTATATTCTCCAGCATTGCATTCTCCAAGGAATAGATGTGTTGTTGAAAATATGTAGTTTGTAAAACTGAAAAAGAGCACACAAATACAAACAAGT
Organism: Sebastolobus alascanus; assembly: GCA_916701645.2. Taxonomy (NCBI): domain Eukaryota; kingdom Metazoa; phylum Chordata; class Actinopteri; order Perciformes; family Sebastidae; genus Sebastolobus; species Sebastolobus alascanus. Next base: position 5,979,613 of record CAKAOJ020000011.1, on the reverse strand, counting down.
AAGTATGTTTGTAAGTACAAAATAATATGTCTAGTACATGTAGTACTGGCACAACCAAGAGGTGCATAAAGGTATGTTAATGTATGTAAAAAAAGATGAAAATACAACAGTAAATACCATTTACACAAGCACCAATGCTTTAACCACCAAACACTAATGCATCTCTATGTACAACAAACTAACCCTCATGAAAAATACTGTGCTCAAACCCAAGACATGTTAACATAAACATGTTCATATAGCTATTACTAATAGATACAAACGGTTTTGTGGACTTTACGGTGAAGGATTAAGAGGATTATACACTGAGATGCTCATACTATGAGGCCCTGGGCAAAAAGGAACTTCCTGATCACCACTTCCTGTTATTCTGCATATTTACTATAAGCTCACTTCCTCTTCAGTACTGCTACTCACAATCACCACTAGGTGGTACTGAAGCAGATACAAAAAAACCTAATTCACTGGTTCCAATACAGATGTAGTTCACTGAGCGGTTTCACACAAAACTAAAAGATAATACGACAAGTCTACGACAAACTGAGACTTTCTTGACTTGCAAAATTATCTTTTAAATTGACAAAAATATGTGTGATTCATGGCGCAATTCAAACGCTGTTGACTACGGTACCTATTTTTTTTCCGAAATAAGGTCCCATGGGGTCCACCGTAAGGGGCGGGACTTTGCCTCTCCATACTGTACAATATAATGTAACCTAAACACACCAGTTAACCATCAACAAACGCGGATACACACATACATAACGTTTCAAAGGGAGAAAGCCTCCACAGCAACACACAGGAAACCAACCATGTCCATCAGCCTCAGTGTGTGTGTGTGTGTGTGTGTATATGGTCTTTATCTCCTCACAGAGACTTATGGGTACCTCCCTACAGCTGCAACTTTTCCCGCCTGTGACATTTTGATAACTCAGTGTGGTTGTGAATGTACGTCTTTGTCTCCATCACTGTATAGAAAGCATATGTTTGTGTAAACCATCTACCAAGGCCGGTGTCGGCCACGCAGGTGTGAAGGTGTGAAGGAAATGAAATAAAGCGCTTCCAAGTGCTTTAGCATGCGTGTGTGCGTGTGTGTGTGACCTTGTGTGCCTGTGAAGAAATTGAACTATGTGTGAGTGACTGTCTTATATTGGACATCTCACACTATCACATTACATCTGATTTTAGTCCCACCGTACTAGTTTGTGTGTGAATGTTCACTTGATTTTTAATTTCTGCAACATCTGTGGTTCATCTTTATTTTGAGGGAGCGGTGACTCATGTGAGGACAGGGGAGAGGGTCCGAGGTGGGGGGAGGGCAGAGAGGACAGAGGTGGGGGTAACTGGTTATTACAGGCATCCAGAGAGCAGGACAGATGGTTAGACACTGGTCAGAGTTACACAGCAAAAGGCTGTAAAAGAGCGTATGGGAAAACCATGTGTGTCACAGAGGAACACATACTGTACACACTCTCACACAGATGCACACATATGTACACCCTTACACTCGTGCAATCCTGTGCACATTTGCCAGGGGTGATGGGAAGAAAAAGGTTTGAAGCAAAAGGAGAAACAGACATCCGGAAAAAGAAAAAGGTACACTTTGGGATCGTTCACATACGCCTGCATAAATAGCACCAATATCTCACAACCGATATATTACAGTTCAATTTCATTCTCTTTACCATTTTAATCAAACTAATTCCAGGGTGCAAACTACATCTCTGCATGGGTCAGTAAAAATCATTAACTGATCCTGAACCCAAATGTTTCCAAAATGTCCTGGGTTTTTGTAGCTTTTCATCGGTTTGGTTATCAGTTATGATAAAAATGTACTCTCAGACCTAAACAACATTAATAAAAATAGATCCAATGGGGCAAAAAGCGTGAGCAGTCAGACAATCAGATAGGTTGTAAACAAATCCACCAGGTTAGTCCAACTTTTTTGGAGGAGGAACAAAGATGAAAGTATGAGTAAAATTTTGACTACGGCGGTTAAAGTTAACGCGATAACGCGTTAACGCAAATTCGTTTTAACGCCACTAATTTCTTTAACGCATTAACGCAACTTGCGATTTTTAGGTTGTAGCGGGCTCAGGCATCATATCAAACTAGGAGACCTGAGGAATCCATTGGTACCAACCATGTCAAACTAGCTTGTCGCGAAGGAGGCTAAATAACGCTCCAAACTTGCGCTAAATTTTGGCGAGGAAAAACTGGCCAATTTCAAAGGGGTCCCTTGACCTCTGACCTCAAGATATGTGAATGAAAATGGGTTCTATGGGTACCCACGAGTCTCCCCTTTACAGACATGCCCACTTTATGATAATTACATGCAGTTTGGGGAAAGACATAGTCAAGTCAGCACACTGACACACTGACAGCTGTTGTTGCCTGTTGGGCTGCAGTTTGCCATGTTATGAATTGAGCATATTTTTTATGCTAAATGCAGTACCTGTGAGGGTTTCTGGACAATATTTGTCATTGTTTTGTGTTGTTAATTGATGATAAATATATACATCAATTTGCAAAAAAGCAAGCCTATCATGTTGATAAGAGCATTAAATACTTGACAAATCTCCCTTTAAGATACATTTTGAACAGATAAAAAATGTGATTATTCGCGATTAACTATGGACAATCATGCAATTAATCACAATTAAATATTTAAATCAATTGACAGCCCTAATTAAGACCCAAATTGCCAGCTGTAAACATCCATCACAGTTTACAGACTGATCCCGGTTCAACTTTGGCAGCACCGTACTTTTCTATTTCTTCAGTGACGTCATATCACATTTTGTGAAATGACATCTTGAGCGGGAAATGGTGCTATTTAACGGCAGATGAAGATTCTGTCCACCTTGAGCACCATTTAAAGGGGACATATCATGAAAAACTCTTTGCACATACATTCGGGTATCTGGAGTGCCTACCAACCTAGATCAGAAAACGTGATTCAACAAGCCGTTCAGATCAGTATCTCCGCCCACGGCTTGAGAGCAACCTTTGCAAAGGTGCGGCATATTTTTCTTGCAAGACAATCAGAGCAGACTGGGCTTTTTCAGGTGGGGGGCTTAAAGAGACAGGCAGTAAAACGGAGCGTTTCAGACAGAGGGTGAATACAGGTATATTCAGACAGACAGTATGAGTAAAATAAAGTGTTTTTTGAACATTAAAGCATGTAAACATGTTTTCATAGAAACCCAAAATACGAGTATGAGCCTGAAAATGAGCATGATATGTCCCCTTTAATACACTGTTTTCTATAATTCAGCATGATATCTTTGGAAATCATGGTACTTTGCCAAAAAATCACAGCTCTGTAAGTTTGAATGTTGGTAATGATGCTAGTACCCAAAGGCCGCATGGAGTCATCTAAGTCTACAGCAGAAGAAACAATAGACAGAAAGGTGAAATAATGTGGAAAAAAAATAAATTAGATTGGCAGTGTCTTTTAACTGGAAGCTTAAAACCAAATCCCAAACTAAAAAACAGCTAGTTAAAGAAGTGACACTTTTTTTCTTCTTCCTCTATCTATTCCTGTACGGACGAAACACAGACAAAACTTCCCCAGATCATAAAAAAAGCAAAATAACTCCAAGTAGCGTCAACAACCTCTTTTCCCCAGCTCTGCTGTCAGCACCCTCAGGATCCGGGTGAAACATCAGTTCACTGGAACCACAGACAGGCGCCAAGGGCGAGCCTAATCTGCTCACACATCTCTCTCTCTCTCTCTCTTTCTCTGTGTCTTTCTCTCTGGAGTCTCTCCACTCACACCCGCTTACACTTACACCTGCAGCGAGGCGAGACTATCCGACCCGGGATCTTTACGGAGGAGGCAGGAGGATAGATGAGACCGGCTGGGAGAAAAAAAAAGCTCCATCTGTTTCATCTGTAACCAGTTGCTGTGTGATGGTCACTGTTGGATTCTGGTTCTGCTCTGTTTAGACACGTATGTGTGTGTTTGTTTACTGTTGTGTTAGCATCAGGGCATACTAACCTGTACTGTGCACTGCTAAAAAACATCCTCTCCGACATTATACGGGTTGCATCTATAATCTGGGCAGCAGAGGTTACTCTTAGGTCAGGATTTGATCAATTATAGTATGAGAAAAACTATCGTTATTTCCTTTCAAATGGCAAAGAAGAGGACAGTATGAGGACAAAAGGAGAGAATCAGGTGCCGCTGTATTAAGTGTCCTATCTCCGTGTGTTTCAGACATGCCTCATGTGAGCGGCGCTCTCCGTTCCCACGACCAACCCGCTGCAGGAGACGCTGCTGGGGAAGGACACGGCATTCGGACGCCAATGTAGCATGAGCTCCTATCCCTGTAAGACCATGCTACTGACGCTCGCACATGCATATGTGTGTATGTTCAGGATATCGTCTCCCAGTGCTGCTATTACCCACACCTTTCCATCCGGTTTAGACCCATGACCAAATAAACACCATTCACACTCCATCTCAGTCCACACACACACACACACACACACACACACACACACACACACACATGTAGAGATACAAGGCCTTGTGTGTGTAATTGAAATAAAACGGGAGTGTGAGCAGAGGTTAAGACCTGGTGTTTCTGGCGATGCGCTATTAACCAGCAGAGTTACAGTCGCTCTCATTCTCACATTCCCACCATCTTTCCACATGATTTCACATCTCTGACTTGTCATCTCACTATATTTAGCATCTAATGAAAATATGTCTCTTTCTTGTGTGTGGATTGTAGCTGGATTTCTTATGAACCCTAAAATTCACCCTTTTTCACTTGCAGTGTTGCACTGCAGGGCGGCGCAGTATGATATCAGCGTGTAGGGTTCAAAATAATAAAACACACTAGGAGAAAGGCTTTCATTTCTCTGGCTGCTTTACAGAAGAGATGTTATTGTTATGGTTTTAGTTGACAACTGTGAAATGTGAACACTAATGCTAGTCCTTTCCTAACACAATAACCAAGAAAGGCTACACTTCAATAGAGGTATGCGGAGATATAGCTGAAAGCTTAAATCTCAGTGTTTGAGGCACGATTTCAAGCAATTTTTCTCTGCACAAGTACAAAAAGACTAAATATAAGTTTAAAGGGGACATATCGTGAAAAGATTCTCACAAGCCAATCAGAGCAGACTGGGCTTTTTCAGGAGGGGGTCTTAAAGAGCAGGCGCTAAAACGGAGCGTTTCAGACAGAGTGGGAATACAGGTATATTCAGGCAGACAGTATAAGAAAAATAATGTGTTTTTTGAACACTAAAGCATGTAAACATGTTCTAGTAGAAACCCAAAATACAAGTATGAACCTGAAAATGAGCATGATATGTCCCCTTTAAATATTGATAATACATGTGCAGCACATTCTCGCTCCCAACTCGTCAAGTACCACCACTTGGTCACTCCCCCTCGGCATTGGAGACCGACGCACGGGGTACTCCACTTAAGTTACTTTTGGATGTGTCAGGGACGGCGTGTCAATATGTGCTTGTTACATGCATAGCGTCCTTTCAAAATAAACTTCCGTTTTCGCAGGAAGTTAGGTTTAGGCAACACAACCACTTAGTTAGGTTTAGGAAACGGTCGTGGTTGACGTTAACTTCACTGACTAACGTCAACGTCTAAGTCAACGTTACTTTTAGCTTCACACAGGCCACGAACAGCGGTCTCCTGGTTGAAAGTCCTGTGCTTGTTTGACCCGTCCACCAAGTCTCCCAACCACCCTTGGCCGACTCTCGTGCTATTAATACTACGTCACTTGCTCCGATTGTCGGATATTGCTGCGGGCGGATTTGCATTGGAGTTAGTTAGAAACCCGGCGCGTCGCATAAAGGGTGCCTCCGTGTGTCAGTATCCGATGCCGAAGGGGCACTTAACAAGCGGCGGTACTTGACGAGTTGGTAGTGAGACCGGGTTGACATGTGCAAAACAGTTCAGCAAGAACAACAGAAAACTGCACCAGCTGAAAGGCTGTCATCATTACAAAAAGTAGAGCATGCATCAGTTTCAGCACAGTTAAACTGAAAGGCTAGCTAACGTTAGCTGCCAGGCTAGACAGACTGAACAAAGTAGAATCTGCACGCTGTTCAATCCACTCTCATAACCAGAGATAATATCGCATCAACAATCAAAACCGACCCATCCACTGCTCGGTTCCAGCCATTGTTGAAGGATTCCTAGACGGTAATTTCTGAAACAGAAATGATGTTCCCAGGTCGCCCTCCACTCCCCCTTTCTCTCCTCTCATTTGTTTTCTCTCAGTGCTAATCTAAATTCCTCGTGAACACCTTCCATCACACGCCTGGTGAGCCGTGCACAGCGCCCTCCCTGACGAGACCCGTTTCATCAGTCCTCCAACACGCACAATACACACTGTAGCGTGTTCCTGGCCTTGACCTTTGGCCTCATCTCCCATAATTCCAACGTGTTTGGATCCCACACGCACTGCCCTCTGGGCGCTAACAGATAAATCCTGTGGACATTCACTAACACAAACAAGGGAGGAACACATACGCATACAAACTGTTTGTATGTGTGTGCTCGACTATACATCCCTATCTGCACGTGACTGTGTGTGTTTGACTACCGTATATCCTATATGTACAATTTACTCATTTGTCTGATGATGATAGAAGCAATGTTAGCATGCTGTCAGTGTGTGTGTGTGGCCATGAGCGTTCTCCCCTCAGAGAGTTGTATTTAATTTAGGAGCATGGCTACGACTCCCTTGACTGCTGTTGGCGTCACGCTCTGCAACACAGCGGGGGCCCACAGAGTGGCCAGAGGGGAGAGAGAGAGAGAGAGAGAGAGAGAGAGAGGAGGCTGGTACTGTAACAGGCCCGTGGAATGAATAAGCACACATTTCCAGCAGGTCCCACTGTTCTTTAAGATTGAGGTCCCAGCCCAGGTTGGCAAAATACCCAGATCCGCTAAGCTCTGAGGCTAACAAATCTGTCACGTGTTTTTAATTAGGGAAGAGCCACGTAGCAGATAGCGGGCTTCTCATTCACGTTGATGAGCTACAACATTAAAAAGCTCTTACGTGTATTTTTTAGTGATAAAAACAGAACAATATAATATTCTATGATACTATAACAATGTGAAAGGAGCCATTCTGCATAAAGACTACTTTTTACTTTTCATACTTTAATTATATTTTGCTGATAAAACTTTTGTAATTTTAAGTTTTAAAAAGCAATTCAATACTTTTACTTGAAATGTAGTATTTTTAGGCTATGGTCTACTTCTGAGCAGCTACTAAATCTGAGCATTTCACCACTGGTGTTGAATATGACATAATTTTGTTGCTTCTAACTTTCTCTGTGATCACTCATTTTCAGCCAATCTCACATCACAGCTGCCGTCTTTAAGCTGTATTTTTGTTTATTTATGTCTAACGACGTCTTGACCTAAAATAATTACCTCATCTGCAGCTGCAGCAGCTTGATAGTGACTGCTGGTCAACACAGTATTTATGGCCCACTATCAAATTTCACACTCATTTTCTTGTCTAACAACAGAAACAGAAAAATATGTAAATGGGAACAACTATATTCTGAATTCAGCTGCATTAAAACACATTTTAGGTGATCACAGAGCAGGAGGTGACGTCCTTCTCCCTCCATCTCACTTACTGCAAACACCAAACACTAGTTTTGCTGTGTATGTGTGCACACAAAGTCAGCCGTGACACAGCGAGAACGTGCCGCAGCCAGATGCTGTGTACATTTTGCTCATAAGCAGTTCAACTTTTGTAAATTCTAAAGAAAAAAATAATCATAAAAATATCTTAAAGGGATGGTTCGGGTGTTTTGAAGTGGGGTTGCATGAGGTACTTAGTAGGTATATTACTTACAGTATAGATGATGGTCGGCACGCCCCCCCAGCATCTCGAAACAGACAGGAGCACCGGCATCGGAGCAAAGCAAAACAGTGCTGTGGACATGGAGGGCAGAAAAACATATTTTAGCCACCTAAAAAAGGTCCACCTAAAAAAATCAATATTCATTTAGATCTTTCATTTCAATGTGACAGATACAGCTTTAATCAACATCTCATTTTCAGGTTGGTGCTGCCGGTTTCTGCCTTCTCAGCCAACGAAAAGTGATTAATGATGATTAAACAGGTTATTAATGAAATTAGCTGCCTACAAATGTTAAATCCTGAACCTAAATTGAGTCAACGAGGGATTTCAGAGGATTCAGATTTGATGACCTGGTTCAACAATGGATTCTGATTCACTGAAATGTTATGAAACCTCAATTTACTCTTCCTCCAACCTTTAATCTCTTGTGTCATCACCTTACGTGAACTGAGGAGGTGAGGGAACAGACTACTTTTCCTCCCGATGACACAGCAACTTGTCAAGATCCAATTATACTCTTTGTACTGCGGCAACACACATTATCCAGGGTTGTGGAGAATTTAAGTTATATGGTCAGAAATCTAAAATTACGCTCCAATTTATTCCAAACGGTAAGCGCCCAGCCGCAGATGTCTGTGTTAACCTCACGCTGCAGTCTGAGGACACGTACTGTTTTACCTCAAATGCAATTACGACAACAGAGACGGGCGGCTGGTGTGCGTTGCGTGCATGTGGGCTGCATGGATGGATACACTGCAAAAAAGTGTGCATGTCTGAGTGTGTGTGTTTGCATCTGTTGTCTCTCTTCCTATATGAGCACAGCGTGTCTAAACATTGTGGGCTGTGACCATGCGTGCTGCTTGTGATTAGCAGGTTACAGCAGAGTGATCAGAGAGAGCCAGGCGAGCGGAAACCAGAGAATGTATTTTATGTGGACCTTATTTTTAGCATATATTTCCCAGGTTTAGCTCCACGGTGGCAGGGCTAATTTCAGACGCGAGGATGTAAACGCTAAATATAACACAGCAAACATCCGACAGATGCAAAGAAACTAATAAAATGCTTCTTTGCCAAGTTAGCACATAAACAGGCATTGCTGTGGAGCACATGCACAGAGCAGATGCTGTGCGGGCAGCATGGCTGGGCTATATGCGTTTCCTGTAAACTTTGTAAACCTCGAAAAGAAAGTTCTAAAAAGATTATCATAAACACAAACAATGTGCCTGAAATGCAAGCATGTGTGGAAAATGTGTTTCTATTTGTGTCTGTGTAGCGGCGCAGGCTGAAAATTAATTTAGACCAAAGGTCTAAGGTGTCTCATTATCAAGTTCAGAGAGCAGATGTCTTTGTACGCAACACTTCCTAGCGTACAGAGGTGCTAACTGAGGTGGCGTGGAGGGATCAAAAGAGGTCTAGTCCGAGAAGCCCATTACCGCCATAAACAACCCACACACATACACACACACACAGACTCATGTCCCCTCTTACCCCCCCGGTCAGCCCTCTTTGTGCTGCCCTGTTGTCCATGTCTGTCAGCAGCTTCCCCTACACACACACACACACACCAGCGCCACTGGCACAGGGGCACACAAGCAGTCAAAATAAAGTTATCTCGAGGTAAACATCCACATAGCATTATCGCAAAGACAGAAGGGTGAGGAGGGAGGAGGGGGGGATGAAAGAGGGAAAAAGACGGAACGAGACAGAGGGAGGTGTTATCTGTGGCCATCAGCTGGAGAGAGAAGGTGTTGAAAGGAGAAAGCCCCAAATCGTAGACATCTGTATCTGAAAGAGCAGGAAACGCACATTGACACAAGTGAAAACCAACAGCCCGTAACCAACGCGGCACCACCACCATCGAGCGCGTTAGGGCTCAAAAACGCTCTCCAGGTAAACACAAGTCGGGGCAGTGAGGCGTAGAGGTGACGCTGTACAATCTGAAGCGCTGATCTAAACACAAACACAGTCCTCGCTCTCAAGACAATCACATATTACTGAGTATGCATGTGCATGTGGGTGTGTGTACGAGTCAGGCCAGGCTGCGACTGTCTTGTATAAAGCCATCAGAGGTTGTGGCAGGAAAGGCCAAATCACTTACACATTTAGAAGACAGCGAGGGAAAGAAAAAGAGGAAATGAGTGGAAAGGTCTAACAAGAGCTGTGTGTTGGTCTGCGAGTGTGTCGGAGGGGTGACAGCATGTTGGCAACACCTCCAGAATTAACACCTTATTATTCACACATACATCACTGTGTGTGTGTGTGTGTGTGTGTGTGTGTGTGTGTGTGTGTGTGTGTGTGTGTGTGTGTGTGTGTGTGTGTGTGTGTGTGTGTGTGTATAGGCCTGTGTCTGTTTAGAGGCAGGATTATTATGAGACAGACAGAGGAGGAAGTGTGGATTTTACGTGAGGCAGGTTGAGTAATTATGGGCCATTATTCTTTTAAAAACAAAGCTTGAAAACATTTCTTTCATGCGTCACAACAGATATCTAACCTGCTGATACTAGCAGTATTCTGCCGTGACACTTGCCAATGCAGAGTTTTTGGGAGCATTACCATTACCAACAGTACTTCAGTGACAACTCGGACCCCACCCCCCACATGTCTTAGTACCAGAGGTGTGGACTCGACTCACATGACTTGGACTCGAGTCACAAATTTGTTGACTTTAGACTCGACTTGACAAAATTAAAAAAGACTTGCCACTCGACTTGAACTTTAACACCAGTGACTCGTGACTTCACTTGGACTTGAGCCTTTTGAATTGAAAATACTTGATACCTTCCCCAAAGCACAAAGATGACAAAAAGTAAAAAGTATGTTATTTAAAAAGTTTGTGCACGAAGACGATCAACTGCCCCCCACCAGAGGTTGTTTGATCCAATCCGACAGCATCCAATCAAGTTGCAGGAGAAAACCACTAAGAACAAACGTTACGTTACTGAGCGCAAGTTATTGGCACTTCCGCATTGGCTTCACTTTTCAGACCCGGACGTTTCCCACTGTGGACAACACAGACCAACCCCCCAATCCCCATGTGTCTTAATACTGCAGTACAGAATGAATTAAGTATCTTGGAATACTTGCATAAGCTGTAATCATGAATTACTTTCAGACATTGAGATGGTGTAACAATCATGCCAGCAGAGGTCAGATTTAACACTGGAATACTCTCTTGCTATCTGCTATTGAGCTTCTGTTAAAGCTAATAATAATAAATATCTCATGATGGGTGGGTGTTGAGTGCTTTTTTTTTTTAAAGACATATTGTCTTTGTATTTCAATACATTATCCATATATTACATGTGCAAGGTTCAACTGCGTGCGATGCTTTGTTTGCTTCATATCGTCCGTCTCAAACATGCATAACATTCCACATGATGTTTTACCATTTACAGTCAGCTTTATGATGCATGGTAACAAAAACACAGGAATCATACATAATTGAATAAAACCTTTCCGTCGTGGCATGCGGGGGCGCATGTGAATGCATTCTTTATGGGGCACAGCGACTCTGCATGGCTACTGACCACACCAGGAAACAGGAGATGGACCGTGGGCTCAACCTCCTCCACCCCCGAAAAACTTCCTCTCCCTGCCTCATCATCACCCGGCCCTTATTGTGTGCAGTGTTAGCAGGCTAACAGACACAACAGGAGGGTTTGGTCTGGTAAACCTTTGCTGGACAGATAACTAACTGTGTTGATCATTTCATTAATCATCACACTGATGGATGTCAGTAGAGTCTTGGGATCATAGGTTATGATATTGACCTCCTGCCACTTCCTCTCACCCCGAAAGTCATTCATAACAGCAACTCAACAGTTCCCTCACTAACTCTCCCAGACTCCCCCCTTCCCTTCCTCCCTCCTTCCCTCTATCTATCTCTCCTCCTCCCTATCACCCCTCTCTGCTCCCCCCCATCCTACAAGACTTGTGTGTATCACTTCAACCTTCATACACGGAGAAGATAAGTGATAAGTGCGCACTTGTGTGTGTATGTGTGTGTAATTAATGAGCTTGCGGGGGTGAGGACATTCCGTCAGACGGCTGTCTCCATGCACAATCAGCCGTTGCCATAGAAACGCGCAGAAGAGAACCACGTTTTCATTAAAACACACAAACTTGGACGGAGACAGACAAGCTGCCAACCTCCTTTATTCCAGCATTTATCCTATCTCTGACCTTTTAATTACGCACAATTACGGAGACAAATACACACATTTATCTTCTTCATGGCTCTCCTCTGTCTGATATCACGAAGTGTATCCCGAGTCCTTGCTATCCACAGTTATTACCACTCACTTCTGGGATCGCTCTGTTTCTTTGTAGTCAGTTGGCTCTGTCCGGTCGCTGTCCGGTTGGTGAGGCCGCGGTTATTTATCACCCGGCGGTAAAATGGAAGGAGGCTTGCCGGGCGCCCAAGCCTTATTAGTGAGATTTACAGTGTGCAGGAAAGGCTCTTAAGGGGGGAAACTCTCCTATAAGCACCATCAGCTGTTCATCAGATAACACCCACATGACTGGACCGGTACATGGTCCATGCATGAGAACTCAAACACACACAGAAAGGTAGAGCGGAAGCACAGCAATTTCCCATTGGGTTTAAAACATGGACCTGAGTGACCTCACCCTGTCTGTAGTGGTATTTGGTGAGATAATGTGACTTGGATATTTTGGCCTTTTCCAACCATAACACTGAAATATTAATTAAATCTTAGCTGAGGAAGAGCAAATATTTTATTGTCAGAAAATGTGTTTTTGTTTTATCTTATTGCATTTCAGATTCATTATATAGTTCATATGAGAGACTTAAAGGTTATTAATAATGTCCATCAGCCTGTATTAAAGAATAGTGGAGTGAGGGTTAGCGGTAAGACATACACACAGTAAAAGGTATATGGCCCATAGACTGTATATAAGAAGTGGACGTAATGACCGTGACATTACCCATTGGTTTGTGGACTACGGTTTTGAAGCCTCGGGTTCGGCATTTTGGCCGTCGTCATCTTTGTTTTTGGCCGTCGCCATCTTGTTTTTTTGCAACCAGAAGTGACTAGAAAGAGTGGAGTTTAGTACAACCGAACGCTGAATAAGACATTCAGGCGACCAAAATGTTACAATTAACTTTCATGAACTGAAATCACACTGTGAAAGAGTGAAAGTTGTAAGACGAAAACACGGAAAACTCCCAGACCGGAAAATGCCGTGGTAGCGACCTGTCAATCACGAGCATACCCTGCTTTATGGTCTATTTGACTCTAAATGAGACCATCATTTACTAAATGAACATCATGCTGTATTGAAGAAGACTTGAAACTATAGTGATTGAGACCATAAACTCATGTTTACAATGTTTACTGAGGTAATAAATCAAGTCAGAAGTAGGCTCATTTTCTCATCGACTTCGATACAAACAGACTTCTTTTTGCAACCAGAGGAGTCGCCCCCTGCTGGCTATTAGAAAGAATGCAAGTTTAGGGTACTTCCTCACTGGCTTCACTTCTCAGACCCGGAGGTTGTCCACTGATATGGCCCTGTGGAAAACACGAACTGAATCGTGGAATTTGATAATAAAATGGAATAAACCATCGTGGAATTTGCCAAAATGTGGATGCAATCTATAAAAATCTGAGTTTTCCCTATACTATTATAAGCATTTTGTTCATAGCGCCTAAGCCAAATGAACAGGAAAAAAACTATGCTGCTATGTTTTGGTGTCATTTACGGGCACGTTGCTTCTGTCCTCTGCTGCTCTCTGTGTTGGCGTTTCACCGAGGGCGGGGCTCGGCTCCTCCCCCTCACCCACACACACACACAGTCATGTCAAATAGGCCCTCTGAGGCCAAGTCAAACAAAAAAAAACTGAGGAATTTGATGCTAACAGTTAAATTTAGAGCACTATATTTTATAAAAGGATGGAATGTTTTGTTCTATAACTGTATTGTAGCACTTTTATTGATAAAAAGATGTAATGTGTTACATCAAATTCATCAACATTCATTCAATTTTGAATATTTTCTTATTGAATTGTTGAATTCCTATTCATCCACCACATGATTAGACACTCTTTCTGATGACAAAATATGCTTAAATCGTAAAACATGAAAAAAAAAAAAAAAAAGTTAACAGATTTCATAGGGCCCTAGTAGATCACTCAACACTGCCTGATGTGAGTTCCCTTGTAGTACTCCTACTTTGGTCACTCACAGTCCATCTAACTTCACCTCCAGACACAAATAGCCTTTACAGTCTCACGGTAATGTGCTGGCGTGAGCGACATTTGCCACCGTCACACCTGATGAAGCCCCTCTATCGAGCCTTACACAGTGTGAGTGTTAAAGTTAAATGTGTGCTTGTCATATCTCATGTCGCTAAGCGGTAGGCCTGCATGCCTTTTATCGGGGCTCTAAGTGCTGGAGGAGAGGGTGAGAAAAGACGAACAGGGTCTCTGTCATGCGTCTCTGTCACAGCCTCGGGGTTCAGGATCTGCTCTGATAGCAACCAACAGCATCATTTGTCACTTACTACATGCGTAAGTGTTGTTTGACACACACAGATACGACAGATAGTCACACATTTAATGAGCTGGTGTTCACAGTTTACCCACATTAAAATGTCACAGCCACTACCATTTCCTCCAACATTACAGTAGCTCCAAAACCTCTAAAGATCTTACTTGTGTAAATCATGAAACCGCATATTTTTACTTATGTGAACATGCACACACACTCTCTAAGACAGTGGTTACCAACCTGGGGCCCAGGCCCCCCCCGTACGGTGGCTCCAAAGATCACAGGGGGTGTGCCAGGATTTGTCTGCTCTGAGGTTGTCAAAATTGATTTGGACATGTAGAACTAAAATCATAATAACGCACTTACTAGATAATTTATACAAAAGTCTATTTAACCATTTAAAAAGATATATTTTTTTCCTACTTAGCAGGCCACATTCTGTTTGAGCGCGGTATTTTTGCACAGTTGCAGATAAAGATCAGGCTACACTAATATTATTAGTATTATACAATTTGTAGAAATAGATTCCAGTGATGGCTGCGTAGGTTTATCTGTTACTCATGCTATTAGGGCTGACAAAATCCAAATCACTATTCGAATGCTTCGTTTAAAAAAAAAAAGAATAAGTAAGTATGTAATAATAATGTATAAATCCCTAAATAGCCATGAAATAAGGAATAATCCCACAACTTATTCATTATCCATATACAACATGAATTATTATTAGTTATTGTCAGACGAATATCGCTGTTTGGCACTGTCCCGGACACTGAAACGGAGGAGATGGAGACAGACAAAAGAACATGTCAGCCTGCCGCACTGCCCTGCGAAGCTTCGAATACCTTTGAATATTTCTCACCGAAGTTTCGAAGCCCAAAAAATGGTATTCGGGACAGCCCTACGAGCTATCCAAACATTTCCAATATCTCCAGAGCGTTGTAAAGTCCAAAGGTAAAAATGTTTTTTTATAAGATAGATGTAATCATTTCAAAGATTCACATTTATTTAACTAACGAAATATTCTGCTTCAATCCATATTTGTTGGCGTTTAGCCTTTCAAAAACAACATTTTCACTGCGCTCTCCCGCTTGCCGCACACAAAGGGAGGCCTGCACCTGTACTAACAGGCTGGTCTAGCAGCAATCTAACAAATATTACATTACATTTATTTAACCACAATAACACAACATCTACTTCGACTCTAACACTATTATAGCAAACAAAAAAAGATCATATTATGTATCTGCATTCGCTTTGCGAATCCATCAAGGCGTCATCAATTTATTGATGTTGACGAAACTGATGAGTTATATCCATTTAGGAAAGTTGATTCATTTAATACACTGAATCAACTTATTCAAAATGATGATTTTGTACTAGGATTTGTAATTTTTTTTTAAGGGTAATGGCGTCAGAAAATATCGAGGGGGAGATCAGCTTTTCTGAGATACAAGAAGGGGGGGGCTTCAAGGAAAATATGTTGGGAACCACTGCTCTAAGATCTCCCAGGGAAGAATGACCCAAACAACTGCTGTTCTGCCCAACCAGATAACAGGTTTCAACACTAAAAAAACAATGTTTTATGATTGATTGCCTTTTAATGTTACCCAAAGGCTTGCAATCTCTTTGGCAACATGTATTTGCTTTGCAAAATACGTTTATTGAAATACTGAGAAATTCTGCAGCAGCCGCTGTGGTTTCACTGGCATCAGACCGACCGGCACAAAGCCCTGCCAGGACCTCAAGTTTTGCCGTTTATTCAAGCTTTTAGCTGTGATGTTATATGTATGAGCCCACTAAACAGATCTTGTGGAGCACTTTCACTATCATCCATATGCAGAAGCTTCTTCCTTCCTCCCGGCCAGTAGCGGCGGTTATTGGCTGGACGCTCCAGCCGACGAACGCCCTTCCTCAGAAGCCAAAGAGATTGGAGTGATTTCTTAAAGTTGTTTTCTTGGCCTCGGCTACGGGTACAATAAAAGCGTTTCTATGTGAAGTCAGTGGGTGCTTATGTGTCTTTGTATTTGCATTTGTGCGTGGGTGTGTTTATGTGTGCGTGTGAATATGATAACTATGAGGATGGTTATTTTAGAATCAGTTCCTCTGCTCCTCTGAGGCTGTCAAGGAGACAGAGAGGCAGGATGAAAGACTACAGAGAGAAAACCACAGAGGAAGAGTGAGTGTGTGTGTGTGCATGTGTACGTGTGTGAATACAAGCGGCCGTATTTACACGGCAAAAGTTCATTTCGGCTCTTTGAAGTGGGGAGTATCAGTGTCTTAAGCAAACACGCTGAGGAAAGGGCAGTTGACTGTGTGTGTTTGTGGGTGCGAGGGAGAGAAAAACAGAGCAAGAGAAAGAGATGAAACCATTAATAACTTCTTTATCACAGAGGTCCCTCTTTGCCTTCATCTCCTTCTCATCCTCCCTTCATCCTTCTCCTGCCTCTCTCAATCTCTCCCGCCGGGCTTTCTTTCACTACTTGTCTCGTAGCAGCAGAATGATGGGGCTTGGTGGCTCCAGCCCTCATAAATTTGATAATAAGTCTCTTCATTAATTTGATAGTAACTCTCCCATCTCCTGTCCTCACTCTAATCTCCTACAGAGACAAAAAGGGCATGTCTCCTCAAAACGGGAAAAAAGATTATATACACAGAAAACAGTTGGATGGGAAAAAGCGCAGAAGATAAATGAGAAAATGATAAAACAGAAGTTGATGATGGCTGGAGTAAGAAAGGGAAGTCTCCACATTAGAAATGAGACAAGAGCGTATCAGGGAAATGCTTAATGTTATCCAAGAAAGGACTGAATTATAAGCAGCGCTGTGCAGGAGTTCTGGATGTTGACTTTTCTGTTACAAGTGCCAAACAGAACAGAGCAAATAGTCAATTTTTGCATTGTTCTCTGTATGACACAAGAGAGGTTCAACCTAGCTCTTGTAATCTTTAACACATACTACATATATTACTTTGGTTATCTAAGAAAGATTCAGTGCACACTGCACAGTAGTTGCATTTAGAGGCTGTAGACAGACATTATGTTGTTCCATTTTGTATGCAATACAATTTTCTACCACATGTATATCATTGAATTCAATGATTTTTAAATATTTTTGTAATGTATATTATCCTGTGACATCAAAGCATTAGCAACCAATTAGACTGTTGTCGGGCTATTAAATAGGCGATATCGGTCGCTATAAGCACCATACATGTGGGTCAATAGGGGCCTACTACACCCAATAGTAGGTTTTATCATCTATTCACATGGTAGATCACCGAAAGAAGACGACAGTGACCTCTAGCGACCGTTGTTATTATGGCAGGAGCACAAGTGGAAGTCAGGTGCAATAATATAGACAGCAGCTGTGTTTCCATTCAATTGTCAAGCAAATTTTAAGCGAACATTTGAAATGTCGCAAAAAAAAAATGCGAGTTAGGCGCGTTTCCATCAACTGGTTTGTAGCGAATAAACTCGGCTTATTGGCTACAGCATAGTTTGGTCAGAAGTTAGTGCTATAGGCTTGCATGGCGATAATCCACCAGTTAAAAAGAGTAAAAGAAGTAGAGGTTGTGAACCGGAAACAAGACGGCAAGTCGTCCCTGGCCATCTACACTAGAAAAATGGAGAGAGGTCTTCAGGAAATTGTTTCAAATGGGCAAGTTTTAATTGTTCTTGAATCTTCAATGTTTCATGTTGTCCGGAGACGAAGACAAGCATTCATATTTTATGGGAATATCCAAGAAGACGCCGACAGCGGAAACAGCTGATCAGTCATGGGAGTTAAATGTTCGCTAAATCAGAATTTATTCGCAAAGGCGTTTCTATAACACATTTATACTTTTTGTTTTATGTTCAAAATCTAACATTTCATTAAGTTTTACAAGGTATTATAACGTATTGCTTTAAGTTTCGCTTTCACTTTTACAACGTAGTAGGCCCCTAATGACCCACATTTATGGTGGTTATAGTGACCAATAACGCCTATTTTATGGCCTGATAACAGTCGAATCAGGCCATTAGATGGGTAGATGTCATTTTTAGCCAAGCTAGTGGCTCTATGGTAATGTCAGTCAGTCGGTCAGTCCACCACTTTGCTCCAGACTGAAATATCTCAACAGCTATTAGATACAGTACATTACCATGAAATTCTGTATGGATATTCATGGTCGCGGGGGGTTTAATCCTAATGACTTTGGTGTTCTCCAAACTTTTCCTAGCATATTTGTAATGCGTCAGGCTATTTGAATCGGCAGGCTAATAATAAGCAAAAGGCTAACGCCAACATCTGCAATAATATCTTCGTCATGCCATCACGATGTTAAAATAAACTTAAAAACAAAACACAACTACATTTAAGTTCATTTTCCAACACCACTGATGGATAGTCAACCTCAATAACTTCATGAAAACTAAAAACCATGGCAACAACAAGCATGTCCCAGCCGTGTGCATCATTTTTAGCGTCCCCTGGAAACAGTTCTCGTTGTTGTCTGTGCTTGTAGCACGTTTCTGTATTTGGTTGTGTTTTCTCCATTTGCAACGATATGTTGTCAAATTGGTGAAGAGTTTTTCCTAATTGTAACACTTCAGTCGTCTAAAAATGTCTTATCCAGATTTCGGTTGTACTTATAGCTCCACTCTCTCGTGTCACTTCTGGTTGCAAAAAGCCAAGATGGCAACGACCAAAAACCAAGATGGCGACGGCCAAAAACCAAGATGGCGACGGCCAAATCGCGAACTCGAGGCTTCAAAACCGCAGTCCACAAACCAATGGATGACGTCACGGTGACTACGTCCACTTCTTTTATACAGTCTATGAGCCATATACCTTTTACTGTCTGTATGTCTTGCTGTTAACCCTCACTCTGCTATTCTTTAATTTGATTTTGTTTTGCCTATTTGCATGTGCAAAAAGTGCTCTCAGGGCCACCGTACAAATAGTCAACCGTCTGTCACACCCGAAACCCTTCACCCCACGACCTCCACGTCATCCAAAAAGATTGCCCATAAAAATTCTAACAGGCAGCAATGTGAGCCCTCAGATGATGATACCATAAGATCACATTTTCTTGCCTTTGACCATTAATAGACACAAAGACACACTCCTGTGCAACTACACCCGACATGTGCGCACAGGTTTTTACTAACTTTAAGATGTCTCGTAATAGTTTTTACTGAAGTGAGAGAGAGAGAGTGAGATAGAGTCAGAGTGAGACAGACAGATGGAGACAGAGAAGTGGGGAGCTCGCTCCATCGCCACCATGTCTAAAGGAGCTGATATCTCCAGATAAAATAATCTGGTTATTCTCAGCAACACCGGGAGGAGACATGCCTTTTACATGGCGTGGCCCTGCGAGTGTGCGATTGCATTGCATGTGTGTGTGTGTGTGTGTGTGTTAATTAGATCCACAGGGAAAAGATACAGAAGATTATGACACATTAACATTAATACTACGAAACCTGGATGAAAGAAAACACAAGATTGAGCAAGAGAAATTTGAAGTTTGCTGCTATAAAGTGTCAGAACGGGCGCATACACACATAAAAATGAAGTCTCCCTCACATACATAAAGCCACTCACACAAACTTTTGAATGTTTTCATGCACTGTAGGTTTTCTATCATGTGGTTCATCTTTACTTCTGATTTGAAAGGACTGTACAGTTCCTTCCTGTGTACTGGAATTGTATTATGTGGTGAACTAAACACTTGGACTCACACTCTCTTGGATTGCTGGTTGAAACCCACCAGAAGGGGTTTTGGATAAAAGCACTACATGATTTATGATATCTTCAAATACAATATAGTTGATGCCTTCTAATTTCCTCTGTGTGGCATAATCTAGACACAAAAACTTTCTCATTCATATTCTTTTTGTATTGGGGCCCAGATCTGGTTAACCTCCTGCGGGCAGAGACCGCTGTAACGCAAATGTTGAGGAAGAAAAACCGCCCTCACTGGAAAATATTGATACTGAGTTGATTATCCTTATTTAATAGTTTTGTATTTGTCATGATGGTAATGTATGTTTTGAGTATTTTTGTGGAATATGAAAGTGTTACATAGTATCATTTGGATGGACTTGGAAGAAACCCAGAGTTACTATCTGTATCTATTTTAGCAAAATATCTGTATTCAGATTTATACCGCAGGAGTTGACAACTTCATTGT
This sequence comes from Sebastolobus alascanus, assembly GCA_916701645.2. Taxonomy (NCBI): domain Eukaryota; kingdom Metazoa; phylum Chordata; class Actinopteri; order Perciformes; family Sebastidae; genus Sebastolobus; species Sebastolobus alascanus. Next base: position 5,959,068 of record CAKAOJ020000011.1, on the reverse strand, counting down.
CTGTGTTAAATTGTTTTCTTCTTCTACTGCCATTTATACTCTTCAATATAATATTCTAACCACAATGGATAATGAAACATTATTTGTATTTAAACCCTACCTATGAAAAAAAGAAAGTAATTCAAAATTAAAAAAACTATTCTGTTCATATCTGCTCCAAATAATGTATTCATATATGTTTACATCCCTCATATATATATGATATATATTGCGTGTCTGTTTGTACTGGAAGAAGGAAACCTTCTTTAGTGTGTGTGTGTGTGTGTGTGTGTGTGTGTGTGTGTGTGTGTGTGTGTGTGTGTGTGTGTGTGTGTGTGTAAGCGCATAGTTTTTTCTTATCCAAATCAGGGGTCAAAGGAGAAGACGTATTGTATATGTATGGACTATAAACCCCCCTGAGGCTAATTTGTGATTTTGGTCTACGTAAATAAAAATAAAATAAAAGTCTTGAATAGCTCCCACCCCTCATGTGCCCTTACAATGCACTGCATGACTGACACAGTAAGTCACATCTTTAGTAATGTGCATGTAGCATCATCCTCACGGCACCAGATGGAGAAAGCACTGAACTGCTGTTATTGATCAAAACATGTATCAACCTGTGATGTGTATAAAAGGCCATTTAGAGTATTAAGAATCTTCCATACTGCCTATTTAAAGTTACTGTGAGGAACTTTTAACTGGTTATGAAATAGTCTCAATTCAATACAGATGCCTCTATATGACCTACATAAGCAAACATCAGCGAGAAGATTGGCTACTTCTATATAGTTATTCTTAATGCTTGTCATCGGTGCCACCGGGTCGGATTCCGCACAAAATCAGACAAAATCACGCAGGTTCACCAGAAGTTTCTTCAGCTCAGACTCCAGCGAGGCCTTCGGCAGCGACCACCCCACCTTTATTCCGTAAAAATGTCCGAGGTTATCATGATCAGATTGATAAAAGGGCCCAATAACAGCCTAGTTAATACTGTCTATATCCATTTCCTTACCATCGCAGCTGAAAGGAAAATGAAAATACTGGCTTACTCAGAGACACAAGCACAGAGAGGACCTGTGGTGTGTCACCGCTGGCTGATACTTTTACCAACAGTGAAAGCCTGGTGTTCATCTGGCTTCCACGACACTCATAATGTGACATTCCTTTCACTTCTGCTCAAATATCCCACCACTCACACATTTTCAGAACTCACTGACTGTATTTAATGACATTCAGATGATATAAAGACTCCATTTCAAGGTTTCTCTCTGCTCGGGACGCAAATGAGTCCTTGGCTGCGATTGTTGCGTGGAGACCAAAAAAAAGGGCCTGTGACCTATTTTGGGTGCTGAGCCATAGCTTCAGTAACCACTGTCACTGACAGCGTTCAATAGGTCTATTTCCAACTGTTTTAGTGGCCCAATTTTCACTGCCCCATTGCAAACAGATTGTGGGGTTAAGGCCAGGAAAATAGTCATAGATTGAAGTTGCATCCAACCGTTTTAGAGTGCAGAACTTTTGATGAAGAGGGTCAACTCTTTAATATTCTACTTCTGTTGACATAAATTATAAATTCAAAGGGGTTCTGTTACTGTTTCAGTCAAAAGTGGCTGCACCAAGAAAGCGAAAATGGATGAGTGTTATCAATCATTATAAACTGTTCTATACTATTATGCAGACTACTAATCTTCAATCTTGTACCTAATACGTCATTTCAGTGCCAAACAATAATGGGACTTTTTTCGGTATCATGTATTTTTACAGTATGTCCACTCCAAGTGGCAACATCTGGTGCTGAGAAATGAAGCCAACACAGAGGTGCCAAAAACTGCAGTTACTCAAATGGCCTCTTGAGGCTGGCTCCAAAAGCGAGTCAATCCCCACAGACTTCCATGTTAAAAAGCCCAACTTTGCTGTTCATGACAACTGTAAGGGGGGATTTTTCTATATAATTTACCCGTTTAAATTATATTAAGGCTTAAAGTTCAGCACGATTGAGGGCGTGGCCGCTTTGAGTGACAGGAGGATGCCGTACGAGGTTGCTAGCTGTTAGCTGTCTGTTCTGCTGTGTCTCCGGGGCTCCACCGATGATCCACCTCTTTGTCAATTTTTGGATTAAAGCTGAAGTAGGCGAGATTGGAGCAAATATGATTAAAAAAAGTTATTTTTATAAAACGGTCGCTATATCCTGACAGTAGTACATGAAACAGGTAACCTGAAATAAATGTGCCTCTGTGTCCTCCGGTGCTCCTAACGGCATCTGCTAATTTCACAGACCGGAGGAAAACAAGCAGTAAGAGCTGATCTGAGGTCTGCTGTCCATGAGAGCCAGCTGTCAATCACTCGGGAACTCCGACCAAACGGTCAAACTAGGCAGCGCTGATCAAATATGAATCAATATTATGTTACGTTAATGCTTATTTCTCGCCTCAAATGTTTTCAGAATCATATTGTAGTGTACGGTTTTCCTCATTTCCTCTTTTCCACCCGGTTTTACTTTTCATTGTTACCCCCCCCCCCTCCCCTAGCCTTAAGTGGGGTCGTAACAGATGCCAAAAATATACTGCCTACTGCCACTTTAACTGGGGGTAATGATGTGTTCACACCACAAGCTGGTGACATGAAGCTACAAACTGACACCCGACACTCGTCTCAGCGTGACGTACTGCAAATAAAGTTGAGCTGGTCTCAACTTTTTTCAGCGCTCCAATGACGCGTCAATCAATCAAATTTTTTTTATTTCACCCTGTTTCGTTCCGTCTAAAAAAGGCCGTTAGTCAGTTCCCATTGCTGTTTAACGACATAACTACATCAACGAATGCTTGATCAACACTTTGATGGCGACTCTGTGAAAACGTAGCTGGCCACGCTTGGCCGTTTTGTTGCTTTTGTTGCTCGTAGTGTGAACATAGCTTTAGGCTGTATCATCACTGCCATGATGGCGACGGCCGGAGCCACCCACTTTGAGCTTCAGAACGGCTCTTCAGATGGATGACGTTACGGAGACCACGTCCATATTTTATACAGACCATGGTCGACGCAAATTGCAATCGCAACTGTTGCTGAAAATGTTCTCATGTAACCCTAACTGACAAGAAAAGCCAAAAAAAGTATGGGTGACACAGAGATAAATATTCAGTGACTTTTTCTTCTTTTCTCTGAGAACCAATCAGATTAGCTCAAAAAAAGCCATGACCCATACGAGACTGTGGGAGGTATGTGGGTTTTTGGTCCTTTCTCCATTTCTCTGTGTGTCCAAGAAATAGTGTATGTGTCTGCAAATTTGTGTGGGTGAATGTATGACTGGTTTTATCATCAGATTTCTTATAATGCTACACTCTGATGTCATAGCATACCCTTCACCAAGCAATCTACATCTGGCCAATCACAACTCACCACTACCTATCACCGTCATTATCGTAATTATCATCATCTCATGTTAACGGTATCCTCGTGGACCCACATTCACCGAAGTACTGCAGCTTTGCTGAAACCAGGTCTGAGGTTACAGGATGAATTACAGAAGAATCCTACTGTTATGAAAAAGCTCAGCAGCCTCTGGTGCTAAAATATGCTCAACGGCACCTATGGGAGTAGAAGTGTTTTTAAACCCCAGTGTTGCCGAGGTCAGGATGGCAGTCAGTCAGCTGAAACACAGCAGAGGCATATTTTCTAGAGGCAGGGCTGTTTAGTAGCTAGATAACGGAGCATTATCATTGAATTCCTTACAAAAGCCACGTCACGACTTGGGTAGCGTACAACTGGGTCTGAGTCTGTCCTATCAGACTGATAGGTAGCAATGACCACCATAACAGGCAGACTGTATCCTCAACCAAGACCTAACACCCAAACACCTGCTCTCTGTTGATACAAATATTGCACTAAATGCTTAAATTGTGATTTCACAGATTCTCAAGCATCAGTAATTAAAAATAACCTAGTGCAGGGCCCGTTCGGAGCGCATGCCCATCCGGAACGGGCCGATTGTGGGCCCAGAAGTGCTGCTTGCGTTTTTGTCGAGAATGCGGTATGGCTGCTTGTACCTGCCAAGTGTAAAGTTTATTGGATGAACGGTTCTTGAGATATGCATAGGACATACATACATAGACAGACAGACAGACAGCCAGAGATTCCTTCCTTTATAAGTAGTTGACGCCGCTACAGCACCACCTAATGACCAAATGGCACCAAATTTGTCATGGTTACTCAGACATCCTATCTACCAAGGAGATATGATATAATATGAACTTTTTCCAGCTTGGTCCAGAGATGTTCTGTACCAAAGTTGGTGAGGATTGCTAAAAATTTGTAGGAGGAGCAGCAAAAAAACAGATTTGGACACAATTCAAAATGTCGGAAAATCAATCTAGATGGAAATGGGTGAGGCTTATGCAGATAGATTCGTCTGAATGTTGTTTCTGAAATGTACGGTTCAGAAGTTACAGGCCAAAACGTAAAAGTTCATTGTTATAGCGCCACCATCTGGCCAAATTGCACCACATTTGACACTGCACTCCCTTGGGTCCCCGGCAATACACCCGCCAAGTGTGAAGAAGATCGGATGAACAGTTCTCGAGATATGCGAAGGACATACATACATACATAGATACATACGTACATACCTACATACGTACATACGTACATACCTACATACGTACATACGTACATACATAGAGAAAGAGATTGTTTGCTTTATAGTTATATCGTCAGTACAGCATACAATTTCAGATTTATAGAAGAAAGGAGGGAAAGAATGAAGAATAGGAATATACTGTTATAGCTGCAGAGATGTATCACTATGTAATAATATATGGAGAACTCTTTCACATTCTTTCCATTAGAGACTGTTAAGGTATGTCATGAACCTCTAAGGGTTAAGTGCTCATGCATGGCTATTAAAATGGTGACAAGTGCATCTGCCAAGTGTGTGTGTGTGTGTGTGTGTGTGTGTGTGTGTGTGTGTGTGTGTGTGTGTGTGTGTGTGTGTGTGTCACTACGTGTGTCTGTGTCCAAGTGAAACGTACAGGTATCTTGACCAGAATCATCACGGCACATTGAAGGCACATAAAACTGAAGGTGAATATTCGTTTTTTCCGTCCTCCTGAGTTCGTCCTGCTTTTTCCATTATGAAGCTGATCAGAAGTGGCACACGCAAATATGACACACACTTTCTCTTGTTCCCTCTCACGCACACATGCACACACACACACACACACACACACACACACACACACACACACACACACACACACACACACACACACACACACACACACACACACACACACACACACACACACACACACACACACACACACACACACACACACACACACACACACACACACACAAACCACAGGCCCTCACAGACCTATAAGTGCCTGTCTTTAAGCATTAAAACACACAAAGGCCCACGGGACGGGCAGACGGAGAAACCGAAACATCGGTCAACTCAGGTCCAAAAGACAATAAAAGGCTGGACATGAGGACCAAAAATGTTTAGGGCTGACCAAAAGCATTTTCCTCTAAACATACATGATGGCAGTCATATAGACCATAATAACGACCACTACAATAACATCACATCCTGCAACCTCTGCCTCCCAACCAGATCTTTCTCAGCATCCATCACTTCCTCCTTGATACATATCTGAAAAGATTTTAAACTGGATGATAGAAATAGTTTTGAGAAATGTGCTGTCAAGATGTGGCTAGCCTAGCTTAGCACGGAAACTGGAAGCAGAGCTATAATGGCTCCCTCCGATGTGAAATACCCATCAACACCTCTAAAGCTCACTAATTAACACATCGTGTCTCATTTGTTCAACCAGTACACAAACAAAAAATGTAAAAACAGCAATTTGTGGTTTTAGGAGGTGTTATATGCCAGAGCTGTTTGTGGACAAACAACAGCCGATCTCAATTACTATGTTCATCTTGTCTCCATGAGGATGCACGGTATTGCGTTTTCGTGCCAGTAAAGAGACCTGTGTAACAAAACCTGTGCTTATACCAGCCGTATCTGGCAACTTGAGCTCTGGCTGGAGATGATGGGCTGATGGATAACTGTTGTTTGTCAAGAGAATAGTCTCAGCACGTTACGCCAACTAATTAAAGCTGGATTACCAACAGTCTAAGGGCCCCCAGGGGCCACAAATGGGGCTGGTGTCCAAGTATTGCAGGAGTGCGGGCTGGTTGGTGCTGTATCAATCTTTTCATCTCTCTATCTCTCTAACTCTCAGGCCCCGTCTACACGTATACAGTTATCTCCATCCATCTCCACTCGAACAAAAAAACGACTCCAAACGCTCGCCGTAATATTTACATGTCACCACAAGTGAGATCACAAGTTAAGTGTTAAGGAGTTTTGTTACCACCCTTCTCACTCCCTTTCCTTCAGCTTCATTACAGTCAGTTCGATAACAGTTATTGTTCGTGGGGGGCTGGGATTCCTGGTCATCACTCTGCTGTCATCAACTGTCTCTTTACATGCATAAATGACGAAAGGGAGGTCATTCAGGTTTATGTCCATCGCCCTTCTGAGTGCTCCATACCTCGCTTTCAATCGCCTTAAAGCACATTCAATCACCATTTGGTCTCGAAATGTTAAAAGTGTTCCAAGCAGTGTTAACAACAACGTAAAAAAGCCGGTAGTCCGCCATCTTTGTTATTGTTTCTGGCACATGCTCATTACACAAAGCAACAATGAGTAGGGATGCACCGATATCAATACCGGATCGGATATCGGGCCGATACGGACTCAAATAGCTGGATCGGATATCGGTGACAATGAGGCCGATCTACTCGATTCAATTCAATGTTTATATACTACATATTATATTATATACATATATTATATAATGGAATTTGGATTCCTGATTACGTTTTGACAAATTTGTTGCTGCAAAAAGCTATCCCATTTGAATTGTAATTCTTGTTAATTTTGAAGATTTTTTACCAAGTTGCTGGTGTATGATTCATTATTTTAATCATAAATAATAATGATTACAATAATAAAAATTTATATCTATGTATTTATTTGTTACATTTTGTTTTACAAAGTTAGGAAAGCAATGTTTAAGTCAAGACTGATATTGCCTTACACATAAAAGGAGGATGCCAGTCACTTCCACACAGTGAGGCAACCAGCTTATTAATTAATTATTATTATTAACACTGGTAAGGGATCGGTAGTCGGTATCGGCCAATATTCAAAGCCCAGATATCTGTATCGGTATCGGGAATGAAAAAGTCGGATCGGTGCTAACAATAAGCATGCGCGAGAGGACGTCATCGTTTCTCAAACGCTTCGTTTTACACGTCCACACCGATACAAAGTAACCAGACTTTTAAAAATCTGCACCTTAGAAGGCGTTTTCAAAAACGTCCATTTTTGTGACCCAAAACTCCGTTTGCGTGTATCTATATACGTGTAGACAGGGCCTCAGAAAGAGAGCAATAATACTATTTCTTTGTATTCAATATTTCTTTAACTTCAGCGGGTGACAGCATATTATATTCGTCTGTGTTCAAGGTGGTGTCGATGCATGCAGAGGAATGCACACAGAGTTTTGTTTAATTCTTGGGAAACAAAGTCCGCAAAATAAACAGATTTTAAGTCGACACAACTACAAAGTGGAAATCATCACATCGGCTGAACCACATGAAACAATAACTATTAAGTCATTCTCCTGCCCTCTTAAAATCCATAATATGTTGAGTCTGTTAATCGTTTCCTCGCTGGGCAGGGACATGCTGAAATGTGCTGACAATCAAAATAGCATTTGGTTTATTTTCTCTCCTCATGGTTACCCTGTATACATGGACATAAAACATGAAATGCAACTCATGGCACTGGCCTCGGTACCCTACCAAGCAGTGACTGTGTGTGTGTGTGTGTGTGTGTGTGTGTGTGTGTGTGTATGCCTTTAGCCTGTTGGGCTTCAGATTTATCTTGATTGTTTCCTTCCACGTCTCTTCAAAAAGTTTTCATGTTTCTCGAGGGTGAAACTTTATGTCGACTGTGGTCTCTGGGTTTGGTTATTTTTGAAAGCAAATGCGGAGGAAATATCCCAAACATTTTAACGGCCTTTCTTCAAAGGAAGTCGACTCTCTGTTGAATTTAATTAACAGACAGAATAGAGATTGGCCTCGAATAGCATGGCGTTTTACTGGGCTTTTCAGAACTCAAACATAAAACCACATTTAGAAGTCATCAAGTCTACGAATCACCACCCCGGTTTATTTAAGTATGAAATTAGGCTAAAATGGGAGAAATCTTTATAAACATAGTGGGACATTTCTGGGACAAGCTTGACTTGACTGCAGGCATTCACACCCAAGATGCTGCCTGTAGTTATTTAACAGCTTACATTACAAAGATAAATATGGAAATTAGACAATTACATATACCATTGCTCAAATGTAATGTTCTTTTAAGTACAATGTAAGCAATTTTTTTTATAGTGTTGGGCATTTGTGTCTTTAAAGGCCCCAGTCTGAACTCAAACTGGAGACTTTGCAATTACGTGGTCAGCGTCTTAGTTGACCAAGACGCCCCATATAAGCAAATTTTAAGGACATGCAAGATGACAGTTGATATAAAATAAAACAAATTGAAATTATTCTAATCAAAAATAAACTATTTACATTGTTTAGATAAGATAAGATATACTTTTATTGTCTCCGTGGGGAAATCTTTCCTACAAAACCTTTCCTTTATGGAAAAGGTTTCGTGGAAAGAAAAAATGTATTTCATCACTGTCCTATGAAAACCTTGAATCTCCAAAACATTAACTTTTATGAGCTGGAAAAACAACTAAATTTTCAGCTTTGTGACGATGCATTTTTCAGATAATCCAATGGGGGTTTCAATGGTTTATTTACCTTTAGAAGTAGGATCATTTTAGAGCTGCAACAATTAATTGACAATTATAATGTATATAGTATGTTACTGCACACTTTGATAATGCATAGAGTATGTTATTCTATGTTTATATTAAAAAAAATGTATGTAAGTTGTAGTAGTCTGGTACATTTATAGTGTATTCTTATATATTTTTTTATATATTGTGAATTCTATAGATATAAATCTCTTGTGCATTTTATATACTGTTTCTGTGCATTGTCTGGATAACCTGCTGCTGTAACACAATAATTTCCCAATTTGGGATCAATAAAGTACATCTATCTATCTGTCTAATCGATTAATCGTTAGTTGTCAACTATTATATTAATTGCCAACTATTTTGATGATCAATCGGTTTGAGTAATTTTTTAAGAAAAAAGAAAGTCTAAATTCTCTGATTCAAGCTTCTTAAATGTGAATATTTTCTGGTTTCTTTACTCCTCTATGACAGTAAACTGAATATCTTTGAGTTGTGGACAAAACAAGACATTTGAGGACATCATCTTGGGCTTTGGGAAACACTGATCGACATTTTTAAACATTTTCTGACATTTTATAGACCAAACAACTAATCAATTGATCGGGAAAATAAGCGACAGATTAATCAACAATGAAAATAATTGTTAGTTGCAGCCCTAGATCATTTTCTCAACCAATACAAGAAACACTGAGTCCTATTTTAAAAAATTTGCACTGATTACTTTAACGCATCGACGCAATCAATATTTCGGAGGTTGTAGCGGGCTCAGCTTTAAAGCTAGCGTGAAGATACTGGCACCATATGAAACTAGAAAACCTAAGAAATCTATTGGTACCAACCATGTCATACTAGCTTTTCAGGAAGAAAGCTAAATAATGCTTCAAACTTGCGCTAAATTTTGGCATGGAAATACTGGCATGGACATTTTCAAATGGTCCCTTGACCTCTGACCTCAAAATATGTGAATGATACCCACGAGTCTCCCCTTTACAGACATGCCCACTTTATGATAATCACATGCAGTTTGGGGCAAGTCATAGTAAAGTCAGCACACTGACACACTGACAGCTGTTGTTGCCTGTTGGGCTGCAGTTTGCCATGTTATGATTTGAGTATATTATGCTAAATGCAGTTTGTCATTGTTTTGTGTTGTTAATTGATTTCCAGTAATATATATATATATGCATTTGCATAAAGCAAGCACATTTGCCCACTCCCATGTTGATAAGAGTATTAAATACTTGACAAATCTCCCTTTAAGGTACATTTTGAACAGATAAAAAATGTGTGATCAATTTGCGATTAATCGCGATTGACTATTTTAATCGATTGACAGCCCAACATACAAGGTTTTCAATGGACAGGGACGACATGTCAAAGAGACGATTTTTGTTAACAAATCTTTACAGAATTATATTTTGTCCTGTTATAATAGACCAAATAGTATATGCAAAAGTAAGGCCAAGCTTGTGCAGCTGATTCACCTCCCCTCTGCTCAACATGAGAAAGAGACCCCCCCCTGAGGCCAGTCTGAGTACTACACAGCTTGTCCCCTAGAGGAAACCTCTGCTATACTGTAAGGAAGGAAGGAAGGAAGGAAGGAAGGAGGAAAGGAAGGAAGAGAGGACTGGTCCAGATGTGGAAAAGTTGGGTGCCTCAGAAAGGAAAGGGCGTAAGGGCTAGGGCAGGTAAAGTGACAGCACTTGTACATGTGTGTGATGTCTTCATTGGTCCACAGCAGCAAAGACCAAGGAGCTGTGTGTGTGTGTGTGTGTGTGTGTGTGTGTGATGTCTTCATGCTGGTCCCAGTGCGCTGTGGATTTTAACAGAGCATGGATCACAATTACTGTTCCTCAGAGGGAGAACAGCAGAGAGAGAACTGAAAGCGCTCTCTCTCTCTCTCTCATACACACACACATACATCTGCTTTGTTCCTTTAGTCCGGCAGCTGAAATTCCCATCAGAACTTTACATCGTAAAGCCCCATCATCATCATCATCATCATCATCATCGCTGCCTCTCTTTGGTTTCCTCCTTTGTTCTTCCGTCTTGCCCTCCATTCTTTCATCCGTAGGTCACACACGATTCTCTTACAATATTTATAAAACAGAATAGAAATGTGTTTACTTTCAGTTTTAAAACTAAGAGAGTTGGGCCAACTTCCCGCTGAAGTTCGTGACAACAGAATGTTTTCAGCAGATTTGTATGTGTGTGTGTGTGTGTGTCAGCAGGCCACAGCAGTGAAACCATCAGCGAGTTTGAAGTTTGTCCCCTCAGGGCTCCATCCAAGAACAAAGATGGTAAAAGTTTCAATCTTCAACACACAAAGCTCACTAAAAGGACTATAATATATGCAACAGTAGACGTGTGTGTGTGTGTGTGTGTGTGTGTGTGTGTGTGTGTGTGTGTGTGTGTGTGTGTGTGTGTGTGTGAGTGTGTGTTAGGGAAATATACACTGTACGGCACACAATCTTTTAAGAGCGTCAAGCCTCAGTAGACGATTTGCACATGGTTGTTCAGGGTGCAACAGAAGTGACAGCAGTGATGACTAAAGCAGAAGTCACATCAGTTGGCGACACAAAGGACACACACACACATGAAATAAGCCACCTCGGAGGAAACATCTTGCCAGCTCATTACATTCACTTGGACTGTGGCCTTTAACACACAGTGCCACCTAGAGAGCAGCACAGCCCCCCCACATTGCTACATCACCTCACAGAAAGCAGATTACCAACACAAGAGCCTCTTGTAAGTGAGAAAAAGACAAAGCTAATTGTAGCTCTGTGTTCTTTCAGACATGTGACTAGAAGCACCACACACAACAAAACTCATGATGCACTTGATGTGCATGTCCACAGCATTTACATGGTTAAAGATTTTAGGAATGCGCTGAAATCACGGGTTCAATGCATTTACAACGTTGCTAATTTGTTTCATGGTCACGGAGGTTTTCTAAATATAGTTTGAGCAGTGTGGACAGGCTCACAACTCAAACGGTTTATTGCCTCCGGCTAAAATAAGATGAAACTATCGGCATTTGAAGGTCTCGTGTACGACACGGTTATCACTGTAACATACCACTATCCTGAGTCAAAAGGTCAAAGGTCACGGGTCAGGGTTAGGGCCCACTGACATGCTGCTGACTGCTTCTTCGGCCAATAATCAATCAGCTCCCGTCGTCAGGCCGCGTAACTGCAGCGATCAGCTCTGTCAGCAGTTGGTCGAAGGGCAAAAGGGGACAGCGAGGGTGTGTGCGTGTGTGCGTGTGTGCGTGCGTGTGTGTGTGCGTGTGTGTGTGTCTGCACATTCCAAGTCCTGAAGTGGCATGAGGGTCGGAGGTGAGCCGTATGCAGCCCCTCATCAGCTCTCCTGAGGGGGGATCGAGTCGACACACACTTGTTGACCACTTACTCTATTTAAGTGACACAAGTGAGCATGAAGACAGAGTGATGGTAACACACAAAGAATCCACAGAGCAACATCCAGAAAAAAAAAACCTGAACACAGCTGACTGCTGTCCACACAGGAGCAGTTTTACTTTTAGATGTAGTGATGGTCTCTGTCTCCACCACACCAATCTCTGACACCCATCGGCTATCGGTCTGGTGACAGATAAGCCTCTGGGGGTAAGGGGCTATATTTCTGGGGTTCCGATGTAGCCAGCGGATATCTGGGCCAAGACTTCGTCTTCCGTGCGCTGCTCATTGTTTACAGTCCGATTAGCAACTTGAGATGAAAGACTGGAGTTGGAGTTGAGAGACGACGTGAACGACAGTAGCCAGTTACCTAATTTAATTTACTAGTTAACTAATTTTAAACCAGTAAAAAGCATCATCAGACAATAGTCGGTGGGTTCCAAGATTGCATTTCACCCGATGTGTTCCGCCTCTTTTGCTCTCCACATGGACTGTTTACCTGCATTCAACCAAAGCCTCCTCGAACGTGACTGGTCAATAATTCTCAGACTACAAACGGAAACCAGAACGCTTCCGACGCCAAAATCTTGTCCCGTTGCATATGAATGCAGTAGAGAGAGTATAGAGATTACCACCAAACTAACCAAGTCCCTAAAGAGCACATTGGTTCAATGCACAATGTCATGTTGTGTAAGACACTGAATATGAAAATTACACGTTTCATATCTTTTACTCTTTGCAATGGATTTCTTTGGTATAAAACACTTTATTCACCAAACTCAGTTGCAAAATCTGGGGACGCAGCAACACTGATGATTTCAAATCTAAAAAAAAAAAAAAAGAGTATGAAAAACTGAATTTTCATTTAACAGTTTTATCAGAAATGTAATATAAACTAAAATGTATCATTTTTTTAAGAAAGGCATTCATGTTTTTCCCTGAATGGCTACATCTTCATGCAACATACTTATAGAGCTCAACACTGACCGCCCACTTTTTGAACGGCTCCTGTTCTGGAAGTGAATTTCCTGTTCATTTACTCGATTGACGTCTCAGAAAATTCTTTATATAAACAGTTTTAAGCATGGAACAAAGCCAACCAGGTACGAGATGAATAGTGACCATAAAACATATGATCCGGAGCAAAAAAAAACATTGGAAAATGGAAAAAGGCAAAGGTACAAGACTGTGTGTATAATTACTTTAAGGAACTACTCCCATAAACCATTGCGAATGGCGAACCGCCACCTCTGGAAACTCACGTCAAACATTTAAACTAACCGTTGTCGATCTAAATTGAAGACAGATTCAGCAACTGTGTGCCTTATTTCTCGCCTGTTTTCAGAAACATATTTTGAAACTATTTTCGTAAAATATGAGAAAGTTTCCAAACGAGTCGCCATGTTGGCCCGGTTTGAAATCCGGGAGCCGACCACGGAGCAGAACACGGAGCAGCACGTACAAGTGCGTACAGGTGGGTACGAGTACATACCTCTCGCGTACATTGCCATTCGCAGGTGCTGTACACTTTCCAAGGTAACAGCGAGATCCACCAATCAGAGACGTCGCTGTTACACTTAGTATTGTGGGAAGTGTAGTACTTCTCCATGACATCTCAAATAAAACATGTTTTTCTTAAAACAAGGTTGAGATCATACAGATTTGTGGCTTCTACAGGAGCACATACCATCGTTTCACAAGCTCGTTGCTGTTGGTTAGTCTACCTTGGATTGATACGACATTATGGCTAATAATCAAATCCGCGATGCAGAATATGAATGGGATTTTCACTACCGGAACCTCACTGTTGAGCTCTATAGGACAAAAGAAAGTTAAAAATGATATAGTGTATATAAGTTTCAAAAACACTGAAAAAAAGGAGTTTTTAATGAGGTAAATCACAAGTAATTGGTAGCATATACTGCAGTACATGTGTTCTACTCTGCAAGCAGGCTCAGGTAAGTAAATAATACAGACCTATGCTCCTTCACATCCCTGTATTTGGTTTCATCATTTTACCTCAAATGCTAAAAGCCCCTCTTACAAAACTATCCATGTATTTTGTTTTCAGTAAAAAACGAATTAAGGTTTTTCTTAAAAGATATTAGTCTTAGTGCCTGACAAAAGAGTAGGAAGGTAACTTCCCCCCACCCCCTACTGACTTAGTCACACACTCAAAGTTAGAGAAGTTAAAGTGGCAGTAGGCATTATATTTTTAGCATCATTGGGCAAAAATTCCATAGTAATCGTTCAGCATATTGTAATTCAAGTGTTCTGAGAGATAACTAGACTTCTGCACCTCATCATGGCTCTGTTTTCAGGCTTTAAAAAATCTAGCCCGTGACAGCAGACTTTGACCAATCACAGGTAATTTCATTGAGAGAGCGTTCCTATTGGCTGTGCTACGGTCATGTGACCGGTACTTGGCGTTCCTTCAAGAGATTTCCAACATGGCTGCTGGGTCACAAACTTTCTCATTTTACAGCTAAACAGTACACTACAAGATGATTCTGAAAACATTTGAGGCGAGAAATAGGCATTAACGTAACATAATATTGATTCATATTTGATCAGCGCTGCCTAGTTTGACCGTTTGGCCGGAGTTCGCGAGTGATTGACAGCCGGCTCTCATAGACAGCAGATGGACAGCAGATCTCAGATCAGCTCTTACTGCACGTTTTCCTCCGGTCTGTAAAATCTTGCAGATGCCGTTAGGAGCACCGGAGGACACAAAGGCACGTGACTTTTTTCAGGTTACCTGTTTCATGTACTACTGTCAGGATATAGCGACCGCTTTATAAAAATAACTTTTTTTAATCATATTTGCTCCAATCTCGCCTACTTCAGCTTTAAGGTGACAGCGTGTGCTGTATTTCCATATTAAAGAACCTGTGTTTTTTTCACTCTCTGTTCTCATTCATTCAACTGACTTTTACTCACTTTCCCTCCTTTTATCCTGTATTTGGCTGAATACAAACACATTCACAGCCTCACACACACACACTCTGGCTCTCTCTCTCTCTCTCTCTCTCTCTCTCTCTCTCACACACACACACACACACACACACACATTCACACACACACTCAGAGAACATGCCCACATGTAGCCGGCTCCCCTCCGCTCTGCTTTAAAGCGTTGCCTATCCAAACAGGAAAGTGGCCTCTGCCCCGGCAGCAGTTGAGGGCACAGCAGTGGAGATTTCATTAGTCACAGCTAACAGGCTAATTATCCGCTTCAGCGCACCTGTAAAACTTAACTGTGTGTCAATCTCACACAATCACAGACACTGCATATAGGTGTGTGTGGGTGGGTTTGTGGATGTGTGGGTCTGTGGGCGGGTGTGAACCGGTGGGTGTGTAACAAACCCGTCTGTTTCTGGGTTAATATGTGAACTGTGTGTCAGTCGGGCCTCTGTGTGCATTTTATGTGCAATAGTATGGCCGGCAATCAAAGCTACAGGTTATTGACAGGAAACTCAAAATTGTGACTTTGTAAGTAACTAAACAGGCAATGATTGTGTTTGTGGTCTTCACCAGCCATCAGCTCCTAGAAACGTCATCAACTAGTTTCAATTGCTCCCATATTGTTTTTTTCACTCAACTTTTATCATCTTTAATTTGTGGTATGAAATTTGGTTTTACAACGGTTGTGCAGTGAATTGTTACGCCAAGAAAAAGTTGAGGCAGCACCATAGAAACAGGATAGGAGCAGAACGGATATTGAACCGTTTTCCGTGGTCATTTGACTAGGTCAAAAGAAAATGGCGATTGTGGTTAGTTGTTAGGGTGACAACACACGTCAGTGGGGCCGTAAAGAGTGTCACACTTACTAGTTTCAGAAATCTGTTTTGGCCGTGGATGGTTCTTGCACAGGCACGCTACTCATCTGGACTCGCACGGACGAGTAGTACGCCTGCCCGTTTTAGCGTAAATGCATGTGTTTAGGAAGTAGTGAGCTTACGACTGGATAAATGAGACTTGGATTATACTGCACGAGTTGTGCGAAAGTTGTAAACAGATGTTTAAATGTTCAGCCCCCATTTATTGCGATTCATCAAGACTTTTCTCCGTTTTGGGATTTTTCGTTCACCGTGGAGGTATGCAAGAAAAACAAAGTTTTCTACAAGAATTCAAGGTGACACAGGATGAATAACTGATATAGTTGAGGTGACGTATGCCCTTTAACAAAGTACTTATTTTAAAGGGATAGTTTGGGTGTTTTGAAGTGGGGTTCTATGAGGTACTTATCCATAGTCAGCGTGTTACCAACACGTTCTCATCTCAACTCGTCACATGCTGACACTTCGTCAGACCCCTCGGCGTCACTTTTCGGTCGTATGTAAACACGTGCTTAATGTTGCTTAGGATTAGGCAACAAAACCACTTAGTTAAGTTTACGAAAAAAAAACATAGTTGGGCTTAAAATTATTACGTTTGGACAGTAAAAATGTGACTTGACGTTGTGAAAACGGGACACAGCAAAATGTATTTTAGCCACCTAAAAGAAAGGCCCACCGAAAAAAAATCTATATCGGTTTAAGTGTACGCTATATTTAGAATATTTTCGCCAGTTTACCTTGCCATGAGAGAGATATACGGTTTATGTTTCCGGCGGGGGAGTGAAGCCGTTAGACCTAACCCAGTGAAAATCTCCACTAGAGCTCGACCGATATGGGTTTTTTATGGCCGATGCCGATGCCGATTTTTTACAGAATCAGGACAGCCGATGGCCGATATATGATGCCAATTTTTTTTTGCCGATATGTTTGGCTGGTTTTCTTTTTTTCCTCCATCTGATAAAATATAACAGCTTAATAATAACATATGATACACAAAATGTCTTAACTTAAGTAAACATTTATTGAACAACACTTATGGTCTGTCTCTCCAATCTGCATTTTGTGTCTGCACTGCAGTGCACTTATATTTTATTTTGTACATGATGGTTAATAGTAGTAATAGTACAGGGCTCGTTTTGGATTTTTCGTTCACCGTGGAGGCATGCAAGAAAAACAAAGTTTTCTACAAGAATTCAAGGTGACACAGGATGAATAACTGATATAGTTGAGGTGACGTATGCCCTTTAACAAAGTACTTATTTTAAGGGGATAGTTTGGGTGTTCTATGAGGTACTTATCCATAGTCAGTGTGTTACCAACACTTTCTCATCTCAACTCGTCACATACTGACGCTTTCAGACCCCTCGGCGTCACTTTTTCCGGTCATGTAAACACATGCTTAATGTTGCTTAGGATTAGGCAATAAAACCACTTAGTTAAGTTAAAGGAAAAAACAAAATAGTTGGGCTTAATATTATTACGTGTGGACAATGAAAATGTGACTTGACGTTGTGAAAGCGGGACACGGCTAAATGTATTTTAGTCACCTGAGAGAAAAGCCCACCTAAAAAAAAATCAATATCAGTTTAAGTGTACGCTATATTTAGAATATTTTCGCCAGTTTACCTTGCCATAAGAGAGATATACGGTTTATATTTCCGACGGGGAAGTGAAGCCGTTAGACCTAATCCAGTGAAAATCTCCGCCCTGGCTGGAGATTTAGAAAAGCTCCGTTTTTAATGACCAAAAATGCTGTTTGGGTATAGACGAAAGGCCAAAAAAACGCATAGAAAAGCTATGTTTGCAAAAATACCTGTGAATGTGTA
Source organism: Sebastolobus alascanus (assembly GCA_916701645.2). NCBI lineage: Eukaryota > Metazoa > Chordata > Actinopteri > Perciformes > Sebastidae > Sebastolobus > Sebastolobus alascanus. The sequence goes on along the minus strand of CAKAOJ020000011.1, from coordinate 5,941,114 downwards.
GACTAGGCCTAATACAAACAAACTATGCATTTGGTTTCTTTGAAGGGTGAACTCAGTGATGCTAAAAGTTTCAGTTCAGGTCATTAAGGGCTCATCTGGATCAACGGTACAGTTTAAGGTATTGTCAGAATGCGAGTTTCTTGTGTTGCTTTTACACTGTGTACCATGTTTGAGTCTTGCAATAGCAACCTATGTCACATGGATCTGTTGTCTTGATTTCATTTGCATCTAATCAAAAACACCCATGGCATCTGTTACTGTACTTGATGTTCCTCTGAACTTACAATGCTATGCACAGTACATCACATGTATACACGTATACATATGGATTAAACACAAATGGAGTTTGTTTTACGTTACAAAGGAAGGTCATTACAGCAAGATAGAAACTAATTCTTATGGAGGAGGAGAGAAGGAGAGGGAAGAGAGGACAAGATTGCAACAATCAAATGCCCTTTTCCTCTGTTTGAGGGTTCAGGGTGTCTGTGTTTAAATAGCCTAAAATAGAGAGATGAAGGAGAGCGGGGGCTACTGATGTTGAGGTTGAGGGAATTTCTCACCATTTTACTGCAAGCTCCAAAAACCCGCATCCTGCCCCATGAATAGAGCTTGAGACACACACACACACACACACACACACACACACACACACACATACACACTCAGACACCGGTACCCCCTGCCCGGCAGCCTCTTTGTAGCCGTGTTGTGATTGTATCAGATGTGGAGCGATAGAGGTTAGGAGTATGGGGGTGTTGGTAGGGGGATGTGTGAATTTGTAATGTGCTTATGCTGGAACCGCAAAGACAGGAGATAGGGGCACCAGAGCTGTGTTATACTCCCACACACTCACTCAAACACACACACACTCACACGCTGTAGGGAGTGGAACTCTAGCTCCCTGAACTCCTTTCATCCTACTGAAGGTGGAAGTGAGTGCAGGGTTTCCTGGAGTCACAGCGAGATTCAGCACTCTCTATATCCTCTGCAAAACTACTGCCCGCTGACAGCGTGTGTGTGTGTGTGTGTGTGTGTGTGTGCGTCTTCACGGGGTTCAAAAGGCTCAGAGTGCACAATGTTGAGGTGAGCTATCAGTGTATGATCTGAGGCTATATGTGTAACACATCACAGTTTGAATTATTGCGTTAGCCCATATTGCACTTTTATTAAAAGGTGACTCTGCAGACGCAAAGGGGAAGAACAGGCAGGCATTTTTAAGATTTACTTTGCCATAGTCTACATGCAATGCTGATTTTAAAGGGATAGTTTGGGTGTTCTGAAGTGGGGTTGTATATGGTACTAGTAGGTGTATTACATACAGTAGATGACGGTCGGCACATCCCCAGTTGGGAGAAGCAGACAGGAGTTACCGCACGGAAGCAAAGCAATGTACTGCTGTGGACGGGGCCGGCAGCAAAACGTATTTTAGCCACCTAAAAGAAAGGCCCACCTAAAAAGTCAACATCAGTTTAAGTGAACGCTATATTTACAATATTTGCACTGCTTTGCGTTGTCGTGAGACAGCCCTTTCCGACGGGGAACTGAAGCCGTTGTATCCTTCTATGCTCTCGCCAAAGCCACCAGACTCCATTGAAAAAAACTGTAATTTTTCCTTGTAGAACACGGGGGTTGCTGATCTACCGCTGCCTCGATTGGTTAGTTTGTTTGTGTTCTTTTGGTTAGTTCGGATTCATCAAAGTCAAACAATAGCACAATGGAGTCTAGTTGCTTTGGTGAGAGCATAGATAACGGCTTCAGATCCCCGTCGGAGACATAGACTGTATAGCAGTCACACGGCAACGTAAATTGGCAAATATATTCTAAACATAGCGTACACTTCAACTGATATTGATTTTTTATCCACTGACTATGGATATGTACCTCATACAACCCCTCTTCAAAACACCCGAACTATCCCTTTAAGCCAAGATTTTACTTATTCTGGATATAATTGTTCCTCTGAAGTACAAGACTACAACTGCAAGGCCTTTTGAGATCACATCGTTGAGCCTCCCTGTGTGGTGGTGGCTGAGGTCCTACAAGGTCACCAGAAGCTAAGGAACAAGCAGCAAATGGTGTCGCTTCCCTTAACGCCAGGTTAGAGGTCAAAGGGGAGTCACACTGGACTGTTGGACTGGACTAAGACAACATACCTACAGCACACTGGTACATAATAGCCACGCTGATTTGTCACACTCAAAATTGCTGATTATTTTTGTTTTCACAAAAACCTTTGGTCATTTTATAAAGGAGATAACTACAGGACTACCACATTTATGAAGAAACTAACATGCTTTCTTAGAGTACAGTCACATAAGGTTGATAAACTCATGTAATACATTTTACTTTTGAACCACCTTAGGCCAACATAACCCGAGTTCAGGTATGTTACCTGAGCTTCAGTCAAGTTCAATCTAATCCAACTGATGCTCAGTCAGGTCAGATGAATAACTGCTTTCGGCTCCTCAAAGCCTACAAAATGTTTTACCTTCGTCCTATGGTTCAAGTTCCTCCCTCACCTTCATTTCTCCCTCTTTAGGCTGGTTAGGGACGTGAATGAGATTTAGAAAAAAAGCCTGTGACACGCCACTTTCTTTGCCTCCATCTTGCCAAAGGCTTCCTTTTATCCCTCAAACCCACTCCGTCTCTTTAAGTTTGACAAGCAGGCTTGCTGACTTTGGTGATTTTGTGTGCGCAGTGGACCGTGACACGCCCATAGCCACATACTGTATAGCCTACCATACACACTTAACATATGGGTGTGCCTCTAAAAGCTGGGGGAACGCTACACGACTGATCTCCTGACTGTTCAAAGTTTAACAACATTTATTGCTTTTGGTTACTGGGGATTATTCACGTATGATGTGGCAGAGGCGAGGTCACGCATTAAACCAAATCTCTTACATTTGGCCATGAGGGATCTCCAGACCAAGCTGTTGTTTTTCACCTACAGGCTAACTGGTGCTACAGACTGAATTATGGAGGGGCAGAGGCAGGCATGGAGCATTAGGGCTGGAAATTTCTCTGTGTGTCAGTATTTGATTCAAGTTTGATTTAGAGTGTTATGATGTGGTTACAAGACAATTCTAATATAAAGTATGTGTAAGTGTGTAAATATAGTCAATATAGTAGTCTGCAAAGGAGCAAGCTATAACGTTTTTAAAGCCACCTTTCAAGTCTGCACTGGCTGAGTATTTGATACCAGTGTTTAAAGGTACTTGCATGTTGGCTTCACCATTCAGCTGCAGTGGCACAACACCCTCTCAGTGTATATCAGTATTTGCTCTCCATGATGCCGGTGATGTGCTGCAATCTACAATTGAACCTGTATTCACAGCTTAAACTATATTTGACTATATTTATATTAGTTTTTCCATTTCATTTTTTTTTATAAACAAATAACATCAGAACTAATGTTACAGAGATGCTACAAATTATTGAATTGTTACGCAGTAAAACACAGGCTCATTGAGACCCAAAGTCCTGAAATCACTACTTGTCTATAGCCGCCATTCCACTAGCTTCTGTAATTCAATGCAATCTGTCACTGAGGGGCTTTATTCATCAATTCGGTCAAAAAAAGAACCTATGCTGTTTAGGCCTCCTTGTCCTATTGTCATAGCTCACCACTCGACTAACCTTTAATAAAAAACAACAACAACAATATTAAAGAATTTCTTTAAATTTACCATAACTGCTGTCTAGAATAACTGTGCTTCATTCTTAGTTATTTGCGTAACTAATTACAAATCTCAATGCGAGTTTGAACAGGTAGCGTACATTTCGGTTTCACTTTAGCTCTCGCTCTTTGTACGCACACTATGGTCACATGGGATGCTGACAGGCACATACACACACCGAGATCAGAGGATTTCCTATTGCTCAGTGCGGTCGTGGCGGTGTGAGGGTACCTCCTGGCACAGAGCCTTAGCTGGACAGCACGGCGGGGAAGAGGAGAGTGTTTACACACTTGCACCACCACCACACACACACACACACACACAGCCGGGTCCTGTCCCCCTCTGCTTCTCCATCTAATATATCAAAGCATCTCTGGGTGTCTATGCATCTCAGAAAATCCGCCCTCACTTCCTCGGCCGACATACTCTCTCCCATCTCTCCCTCTCTCTCATACACACACACACACCGTGCATGGTGATGAAGGATGGTACCTCTCTTCTCTCCGGTCTCCAGCTGATGCACACACACCATTCCTGACAAAACACCTGGAATAACACCACAGACACACACTGGCACACACACACATACAGTGGTCCAGAGTCACTGCACCGCTGTTGCGCCAAGATAACCAAAAAGCAAAACTCACACCACTGAACTGTTGTGTTAGAGGTGAGTGTGGTAACATTATGGTAATAAATGAAAAAGATACCCGCACTCACACTCCAGTGTGTATGTTTGTCTCTTTTTATGACATTTCAACCAAGGTCTTCCTCATCAAGCTATCACCAACTAAAATCCCATCATACCACAGCTGCGGGTTTGTAGATTACTGTCACAGAAAACTATCTTAATTGTTTTTATGAGCTTACATTGACCTCATTTTCACTTGTGACTGCTTTCTCTGCCAAATGGCAAAGCTTCAGAGGGGCGAGACTGAGCTGGAACACACAGTGGAACAAATGGCTTGAACCAGGCCAGCAAACAACAGATAAGGAGAGAGAGAAATTAGGAGAAAGTGTTTGTTTGTTGTAGGTTGAGTAGATTAGCAACTCTGGAAAAATGTAGAAAAAGTACATCTGTCTCTAAATGTCTGTAAAGACGCCTATCTATGATAATGCAGCCTATCTCTGTTCACTTCCTGGTCAGGAGGAGGAGGGAGAGGAGTTGGAGGAATAAAAAAGATAAAAGAAATAACAGTAGAGCCATTCATAGAGCATGTTCCTTAGGGAATGTGGTGCTTTGTACAGAGAGGAACAGTGTGTGTGTGTGTGTGTGTGTGTGTTTGAGAAAAAAGGAGTGAAAGGAACCAAAAATCACAGAATAGGTACAAGAATCAAATGTATCGAAAAACGCAGGCCTGTTTGATCTATATGTAGACACATACAGTGTACAGTGTGCCATGCGTGTGGTCTCGTCTCCTCATCCTGTTTAGGAAGGAGAGAGAGACCCCTGTTTCCTTTGGCTCTGAACCCTCTGTTGTGACTACATTACAGCCCCACAATCACCACCCCCAACTCCATATGTCTCCCATACTACACCCTCTCCACAGGCCCAACACCAGAGTCCGTATGAACCCTAGGCTTTCAACAGTCGCCTCTCTAGCGTTTAATTAATGTCATTAAGGTCTGGAAAAACAAATGACAAGTATATTGGGGCTTTGCTATTATTTTATCAATCAGACAGATCAGGAAACTATGCGAATATATACTGAAGCATTATAGGGAAACTGGAGGTTTTCTATACTGACAATAATTCCACAAATTTGCTGACTGTGTGTTTTGCTTTCCAGATTTCCCTTGCACCCAGATTTAGCTAAGAATTGGACCGCCGAGATCTTGGAACAGTGACTGGCTTTTATCTTGAGCAGCATTGCTTATATTCAAAATGAATGTCTCAATGTTTCTGAAACAATTTTTTTGGCGAACAACAGCCAGGCACAGTGACTTCCTTGAGTCTTGTCGTCACAGTGAAGTTGCCAGGCAACCAGCGCTCTAGCTGTGGACCGGTTGCGTCCGAAATTCCATACTAACATGCTATTTAGTACGCTAAAACAGTATGTGAGATATTTCAGTATGTCCAAAACCTTAGTATGAAACTAACAGCGCGTGAATTGCATACTATTTCCGGTGAAATATTACAGTATGCAAAAGCTGGACACTACAGTGGCATAAATATCCCATTATGCGATGCGGTAGTGAAGACAACGTTCATAACAGACGTTGACGGACAGCTCTGTAACATCAATAACGCTTCAATTTAGATGTAAGTGTAAGTATAAGATTTCACTTTGCTAGGCGTTAATATATATTTGAAATTAGTTCAGACTTTGATTCTCACAAATCATCGTTTTCGTCACATGAGGTTGGCACGGGTTACCATGGTTACGCGTTACCACACACACACACACACACACTGCTATTTATCTTTTAATAAAAATATAACATTTTATGCCCTCAGTGTTGTGTAAATTTTTTCCCAGTGGTATCAAAAATGGTATTGAATATCGATATTTTTCAAGGTATTGTATCAAAGTTAGAAATTCCAGTATCGTGACAACACTAGTATGTAGTGCATAGTATGCGATTTCGGAGGAAGCCACTCTCTGCACAGAAGTGCTGGGCGGATGGATTAAATTGTTGTTCTCTAGAAATAGTTACGGCATGAAACTTCCCCTAAAACCGTACACTGTGTGTACGGAATACAAAAACGAGACACAACATGTTAATTGGTAAGATTTAGAAATGCTGGTAGGTTCATTCTTGAACTTTTGGACAAAGCCAGGAAAGCTGTTTCTCCTTACTTCCAGTCTTTATGCCAAGCTAAGCTAATCAACTCTAGCTCCGTACTTCACAAACAAACGAGTGGTATCGATCTTCTCATCTAACTCTTAGAAAGAGAGTGAATTAGGTTTTTTTCACAAAATGTTGGAATTTTTTTCTTGAAAGAAAAAAAAGTGCACAATAACATCTTTGTCTTCCACGATTGTGTCAAACTAATAGGATATACAAACAGGCAGTAAAGAGAAAGAGAGGAAAACCTGGAGTGAATTTCTCCATGTTTACCCAAAATATACAGAGCCCAGTTCCCTCCATCCCAGCTGAGCGCTGACAAATCCGCCGACCGCTTATCAAATTAAACCCCCATTAGCAGCGTAAACACACAGGCTCACACACTCGCACAAACAACCCATTAGCAGCACAAACATGCTAGCGCCTCACACATGTTTAGCCGCCTTTCCTGCTCACAGTGTGTCACAGGCTCTTCAAATAATCCTGCACACCCACGTAGACATGTCAGGTAAACTGGTCTGTGTGTCACAATCCGCCCCATACAGCGCGTGCTCCTGACCTGTGCCGTCAACTGTCGGCACCTGTCACACCGCGTGTCCGGAAAGCATGCGCAGATTTAGACCCGTAACGTCGCACCTGATGGGACGCGGCACCCCGCGTGGAGTCCGGCCTAATTCTTTCCATGCGCGCTTGTTAACATGTAGGATTTTCTTTGCAGCCGCCATAAAGCAGAGTGTGCGAGGTAACACAATCTCGTCAAACCGCTCTGTCTGGCAGCTGCTAGAGGGATTTACCTCATAATGTAGTAATGTAAACCCCAAAAGTAAGACGTTGCCGTAAAAAGGACAATTTCATCTGTCTTCCTTCCTCTTCCTGTGTGGCCGCCCGGGGGAACGCCTGGCCGGTAGTCGAGGGTGAGAGATTAGCGGGGGAAGCGGAGAGTAAATGGAACACTTAATATGCACTCCATCAGCATAAAGCAATCGTCAGATGATTTTCAGGTAGACAGCGGTGTTTGGACGAACGCTACGAGGTGCGTTTATGGGCCGTGTCCGAGGAGCGGATAGAGGAGGAGTTTGGGAAAACCCAGGAGTGAGGAGAGGTGTCCAAGGTGGCCAAGACCCAGACTGAGGACACGTAGAAGAGGAAGGGGCAAAAACAATCCAGTAAAGACAGCCTATGCATCATTAAACAATGCGGCTGATGCTCCCTCAACACATCTCACACAACCTGCATGCGTCTCTCAGCCATGTGGTATAGCTCAATTACACTGACGTGAAATGGTTCACTCATAGAAATAGAATTAGGAGTAGAATGGACATTCCCAGTCAAATCAACACAGCAGGATGGTCAGAGTGACGGCCATTTTATGTGTACCGTTTTGATTGCGACCGTCGTAGCGGGCTGACTTCCGTATAAACTAAACCGACTTGCGGCAAATCGCAAAATCACTGAGGTGAGATGTGCAGTAAGGACGTCTAAAAGAGCTGTAGAGAGCAGTGAGTGCTTCAAATTGAACAACTCTTGTCACGGCGGAGGAAAGCACATTGCCATCGCCAGATGAGTGACAACTTTGTTCGGCTCGTTTTTCTGTAAGCAATGTGGCATTGAAGCAAGGTGGAGTTAGCAAGATAGCTAGATAGCTAGCGGACAGCTGGCTGGTTAGCTCTTGGGTTGGTTCGTCAGGCTTTTGTGCTGCAGTGATTACTGAAAATGAGCCAAACAGTGGGATGGTGGGTCTGGTGGCGCCGGGTCTAAATGGTCCCTCCGCCTGGGGACAAGCTACCTAGCTAACAGCCAGCTGTCTGACGTGGGTTCTGTTGTCACCATAACAACTAACAACAATCGCCATTTTCTTTTGTACTATAGTCAAATTACCACAGCAAACAGTTCAATAACCATTCTGATCTTATTTTATTTCTATGGGTTCACTCAATCAAACATAAGAGAAAGCACATCAGGAACACCTGTTTTCTACACTTCCCTCTTGTTAAACGGACACAAGCGAGGAGGACCGTGTCTCAAAGTCTTTGTAAATATATTAACAAGAAGAAGATTGATCATACGCACATCGCGCAGGTGCGAGGCCATCAGAACAGCGTCAGTAAAGAAAAAGGTAACGCCTGCACACTACAGGTCAACTTTGACCCGATGAAGATCTAAGCAGTATCGAAACGTAGTCGATAAATATATTGTGGCACGGAGTAGCGTGCAATATATCAACAGTTTGCCAGAACGTCTTTCACACATCATCAGGAGTTATTTTGGAGGCCTGCAGAAATAGATGTACCTCGTGCAACTGCTTCGCTCTCCTACTCAGCGTTCGGTCTTCTTGTTTGTAAAAAAGTTTATGGTCGTTTTGCTGAAACATGCTTTAGAGCCATTTCGCTGCCGGCGGAATTATTTCTGAAAGCAGATCCGCTTTTGGATTTCATTCAGTTATACTAAGTGAAATTACATTACTTAACGTTGCTTTTATAGTCTGGAGACTTTCCATGCTTACCATGGTTTACCAAAAGCATCCAATCACCTCTATTTAAGTATGCTCGCTCATAAAAAGTGGATCAAGAAGCTATTTTTATTGTTTATTTGTGTGTTCCATAGAGATGCTGTGGCTCTTAAATGTTTGCCCTGAAATGAATCCAAACAGAAATCTAAAGTTCGGCCTCCTTTCCTCCTCCTCCTCCTCCTCCTCCTCCTCCTTCCTCTTCTTCCTCCTCCTCCTCCTCTCTGGAATTCTACTCTCTCTCTCTCTATTCTAATAAATCTGAAGGGGCCTTTTCCACTTTTACAGGAACAGCAACTCATTAAATGGTTGATTTCAGATGGCAGAGTGTGAATGTTTTGAGTTAACTTTATTGATCTGTGAGTGGGTCTGCTGGCCAGAGAGAACCTGACGTCCCCTCCGGCACATGGGCAGTAGATTTACACCTCCGCCATTTAAAGACACCTCTAAACCCAGATGGCCACTGGCCCGCTCTCTCTCCCTGGCAGAGACACTGTGGTTGTCTCTCCTGCACACATGTTCACATAAACACGGCAAAAATGCCTCGGAAAAGGAAATTTTATTCACTTACCGGCATGAATACACCTCTCTCTCTCTCTCTCTCTCCTCCGAGGACTGTAGTGATGCGTAGCAGCCTGTTAGCTCATGCCTGGTTTACTTCAGCGTGCTTGGAGCATCAACTCTGTAACACATAAAGAGGTTGTGTGGCGGTCATACAGAACAAATCCAAATAAATAAATGATTCACTTTTAAATGATTATTTGAGGGGGTTTTATTAGACGCTATATATCAAGAAAGATGGACCAGTTGCAGAGTCCAGGGTAGCTGGAAGACGGTGTTGATAAACTCCACAGGCCAGATTTTAGCCCATACACGCAAAATTAATGGCACTCGCCTCACTGGACGAGAATAATTTTATTCTTCTATTTTTGAAATAGTGCCTTCGCTTCGCTCTTTGAGCATGAACTAACGATGAGAACTCTACGAGGGGGCCTGAAAGACGTCACTTAATTAAGGAGTCTTCGGCGTTTCAGATCTTGTAACTCGCATTTGCCCTCCCTTCGCCGTATCAGCCAGGGAGAGCTTGGTCTGTCTCCGACGTATGACATCACTCCCTGAGTATGAGCCGTTTCCCATAAACCTCCGTGGTCCCCAGGGTTTCCAACCCATGAGATCAGGGGGTGGGCAGGGTGATTATGAAGACTGCTTTTTATCAATTTTATCTTGTCCAGTTTTTGTTTAACCAACCAGCGGGTCGCTATGAGAGCAAAACACGTGGGACGTCATTCAATTTTGCAACTATATTTTGCTCATTTAATTGCTCAAACCTCATCTCTGTGTATTCTATTAATCTGTTTAGATTCTCTCTGTGTTCGTCTCTCTCTCTCTCTCTCCCCCTCAGGGCTGAAAGCTGTGAGGCTGTAAGGTCCCTCTCTTCCCACAACTGCTCTCAATCGCCCTTGTGACTGCTCGGCTGTCAATCACTTTAACATCAGACCCACACTGAGCACATCAAGCCTGCTGGCACACACACACACACACACACAAAACAGGGTTTGTAGGGGGAGTGTGGAGATGAAGGGGGTCCTGTCAGCACCTGCTGGGCCTCACCGGAGACACAGATACACCCACACACACACGTACACACCGCAGGGCACTGTAGTTGTAAAGGTACCACTTTAATTTTGCTCGTATTTACTCAGCCTCCCCCCAAGTTGCCTCCAACCACGCTGTCCCACGGTGTCAGTATGAGCCGCTCTGCCCTTTAACCGAGGAAAGCAACGGGCAGCTAAGATTCGAAACACACATGTACGGAAATGACAAAGAGACCTGCATGTACAACAAGTCAAGGGAAGACTGAGGTCATACGCACATGTACAGTACAGGCGCACCAACATATCAACACACACCTAAAGTCACGTATTTTCTATGAGCGAGGGAATCGCACGGAAATATACAGACTCAATTCTCGAGGTCCCTTCTTATGAACGCAAAACCTCTCAATTAATTTCATCTGTTTCGATCCAAAACCACATTCTCGCGCACACACACACACACATAGATGTAACGCATGCATGCACACAAACATACACACAGAGTCCATTAGGCTCATGTGTTGGGCCCAAAACCACGGCCCAGAGTGCTCTTTCATGGCTCCGTCATTACATCAATAAGTCTTCACATTAATCTCAGCACAGCAGAGCACACAGGCTATTACCAGACCAGCCCTGCACCACAAGAGGCTCGCTCCGGAGCAGACACGGGCAAAATAGTAGTCAAATGTATTCTGGATACTTGATAAACACGAGGCGCGCTCGGTTCGTCTCGTTTTTTGCGAGGGAATGGATGTGTCCACGGTTAAACGGTCGGAGGATAAATTACCTCAAGTAGTTCAAATGCATGAAACCGTATCTAGATATATTTGGCCACGTGTGCTCTGAAAAGCCCTTAAAAAAAGGCTTCTTGAAGGAGTTTTTTTTCCCCTGATTTAATACAGAGCCCAAAATTATTTTTGAGGAGCTGGTTTCAATAGTGACTAACGAGAATCTTTCGCCAAAGCCTGTTCGAATCTGTGTAACATAAGATCATGCCCTTTTAATGAAGCTCTTGAGAGTAAAAAAAAAAACTTTCAGAGATTAGTTTACTCCGTCGTTTATTATGAAATCAGCCTTTTGGTCTGCAGTTAAGAGCTCCTGTGAGAAAAAAGGCTGCTTGGTTAATAATCACTAGGATGAGCTAAGGCAACTAAGCCGAGGCTGCCATCACAAACACGGCATCAATCACACAAAAAACTACGTTTTTGTGCAGCCCAATGAATATCAAACCCAGATAGAGAGAGAAAGGGGGAGAAAGGAAGAAAGAAATTGAGTGGAAGTGAGAGGAGGGGTGTTTAGCCCTCGTCTGTCTGGACAGGAAATGGGGTTCTTTAACCTTTGACCTAAGTCCACTATGCGGCTGTGAGTGGGTATGTGTGTTTACCCTCTTGAATATGCCTCAGAACAGGTTCTTTCAGACACCGGTTTGATGGACAGATGTTCCTCGTTGTCATGGCAGCCCGTGCAGGTGCGTATGTGTGGGGTTTCCTGCCCTAAGGTGCACGAGGGTGGTGGGGCGGGGGTGTTTATTTTCCACAGTGCCAACGGGCAGCAGAGCACCGCTGCTCCCTAGAGGTCAGAGGAATGATGGAGGAGAAGGGGGAGAACGAGGGGATGAATGGAGAAAGGGAAGGAGAGAGAGAGAGAGAGAGAGAGAGAGAGAGAGAGAGAGAGAGAGAGTGGCGAGCTGTAAAAACTTTGGAGGAGCGTCCACTTTTATCACCCGGGATCTGTTCTTGGATGAAAAAAGCTGTGAAGTAAGTTTTTTCACTCGTCTCTTATTCTCTGCCATAACGGGAGAATAAAAGAATATTGCCTCAGAAACCTCCGCTGTTCCCGGAACGGCAGCCTCGGCTCCGATGACCTCAGATATTGTTCCGTTGTATTCTTTTATTCTCCTTTCAACATTTCGGACCGCAAATGCGAGGCGGGAGGAGGAAAAGAGGGGGGGGGGGGGGGGGTGCAGCGTGGAGGGAGTTTAGCGAGTGGGGCCAAGGGTCACCGCTGGAGATTCTCCCCTGAAGGCAAGTCCGCTGCAAACGGGGTAATAATAAACGTTTGGCGTTTTCAGTTTCTGAACCCCACCACCCCGCCCGCTCTGTCCTGAGTCCACCGGCTACAGCTCCTGTATCAAACACACACTTACGCCCATCAAAGCTAGTGCCAGAAACTCTGAATTCATACTTAAAGAATGTCAAATGCTTATCTAAAATGGTCTATATTTCAAATAAAGGTATAAAAAACTAGTCATGAATGTTTTTTCTAGCATCTGACTTTTTGTTTGGCAGTGCGGTTCAAACTGAGAATGAATGATTGGCAGATTTATTTGGTTAACTGACTGGGCCGCTATGTTGTAGACTTCTTAGGCCCCCTTAGCTGTCGTAGGAAGAGCCAGTGTTGTTACTGCCATTGCTGTTTGCAAAGCTCAATTCAAAAACACTTATGTGGAATCTAGTCCACTTTATTTGAGCAGCTTTAAACTAGGGCTGTCACATTTAACGCGATAATAAAGCGTTAACGCAAATTCGTTTTAACGCTACTCATTTCTTTAACGCATTACTTGCAATATTAAGGTTGTAGCGAGCTAAGTTTTAAATAACGCTCCAAACTTACACTAAATTTTGGCGAGGAAAAACTGGCATGGCCATTTTCAAAGGGGTCCCTTGACCTCTGACCTCAAGATATGTGAATGAAAATGGGTTCTATGGGTACCCACGAGTCTCCCCTTTACAGACATGCCCACTTTATGATAATCACATGCAGTTTGGGGCAAGTCATAGTCAAGTCAGCACACTGACACATTGACAGCTGCATACACTTGCATAAAGCAAGCATATTTGCCCACTCCCATGTTGATAAGAGTATGAAATACTTGACAAATCTCCCTTTAAGGCACATTTTGAACTGATAAAAAATGTGCGATTAATTTGCGATTAATCACGATTAACTATTAAACTACTTACTTACTTAATACTTTAAACTAGCTAAAGATATACTGAAAACAAAAATTTACGTCAATACATTTTATAACAAATTTGATTTGCAATGCGCAACATCCAACATCTGCCTGAGAGAGTATTTTGAATGTTATACTTCATCACAAAAATCACATATACTCACTACAACTACAAACTAAATGAAATCAGGAGGTATAAAATAAAAAAATAAAAAAACATAATTTTACTGAAAACTAATTACAGCAAAACCCCAACTTAATAAGAATTAAAAAAAAAGAATAAATCAAATAACCCTGAAACACACACACACACACACACACACACACACACAGATACAGTATGTCCCTATAGACATATATGGTTTGGCATAGTGGAAATATGTCTATACTACCCGTCTAATCCCAGGCTTCGCTGTCTGGGTTGTTTGTTTTTGTGTTTACTCTGGAATGTCAGACATCCGAGGACACAGCGGAGAGGAAGGTCAAAACCGCGGAGCTCCAAAGACTCAACAAACATTATTAAATTCAAATTTGTCATAAAAGGTTTGCGGAAAGCAGTGTAGTGAAACCATTAACGGTTTTCTCTATTTTCGTGCCCTTAAAAGGTCTTTATACACTGCGGAAGCATGGCCACTTGAAATGTAAAGTACACATACATTTGACAACTATGAGACGCATAAAAGGTCTGAATATAAAGTTGGATTTCACAGTATATCTTGCAAGGAAATTTGATTACAGGAAGTGATACAAAGCTGAACATGAAACTAAGAGGTAACTGAGGAAGAGAGGGCTTAAAGGTATATAAAGAGTTTCAGTAAAGACAGCTATAGGGTGACAAAGTGTGACTGGACCCTACGAAAGAAAAACAGCTTTTCTCATGAACACTTTTAATGACCCTTAAAGCAACTGAGGGTGACTTTATAAAGATGAATTGTAGCTTATTGGTTTGATTTTTTTTTTCTTTTTTTAAATGTATTTGTCAGAGCCTGCTTAAATAGAAAAAGAGTATTTTCTTCATGTATTCATGACACGCTCACTAGTGGTGGTGGGAAAAAAATCAATACAGCATAGTATCGCAATATTTTGCGTGAGAATATTTTATCAATACACGAACGTCAAGTATCAATCTTTTATTATATAAACTATTAACTTCTTAACAATCCGACGTCTGCTATTCTATCTTTCAGAGGTTGTAGCGGCTCAGTCTTAAAGCTAGAGAGAAGATACTGGTATCATATGAGACTAGAAAACCTAAGAAATCGATTGGTACCAACCCTGGCATGTTCGCTTGTTGGGAAGAACGCTAAATAATGCTCCAAAGTTACACTAAATTTGTGCGAGGAAAAACTGGCAAGGCCATTTTCAAAGGGCCCTTGACCTCTGACCTAAAGATATGTGAATGAAAACCCTGAGATGAACAGAGTGAAAACTGTATCTTATTAGATAAAACAGATGTCGACAAACTGCATAATTTGCGGTTGATAAAAGGTAATAAATCGCAATATATCTTATCGCAATACTCAGCATATCACAAGATGTTTAAAATCACAATAAGATCGTGTCGTGACTTAAGTATCGTGATAATATCATATCGTGGGGCCTCTGGTGACTCCCACCCATAACGCTCACTAATCTCTACAAACAAAAAGAAGATCATGAAAACAGGATCAAGAAACCGAACTCTGGCTATTTGATTGAGAGAGATGATGTAGAAACACAGACATCTTATAAAATCCTACTTTCCAGTTCATCGGTCAGAAAAGCAGCATGTTTGGAAGAGAGGAGTGGGAAAGGAGAAAAGAGGGAACAAACAGGGACAGGGTGCTGAAAGGGTTGTTAAGTCCGTGATAGATCTTTGGCTCTCAAAAAGACACGACTCCTCTAGAAACGGCGATATTCGTTGTGGGGAATATCGCTGCGGCCTCCATGAGGGAAACATGTGTTGCTGTGTGTGCATTTGTGTGACTGTTTTTCTGGGAGCATGTGTATGTGTGTGTGTGCTGTGCACTCATTAGTGAAAAGCCTCAGTGCAGACTAGCTCCAGTTACAGTAGTAAACGCTGCCTTTGAACTTTTAATAGAGCCCTGAAACCCAACCAGGCCTTAAAAAACACAGATCTGCAGGAAAGGAAGGAAAAAATGGAGAGAAAGAGGTGGAAATGGTCACGAAATAAAACACACGAAATGCATGGAAATGCATGAACTGAAAAGGTGAGATGAGGACCTGCATTAAAAACTAGATAGCACCGCTACTGTAAGACTCCGCAGTCACAAAATGTATGGATTGGCCGTTAATACTAATGAAGCACAACATATATGAGCACACACCTGTTGACCTGGATGGCAGACACATATTGTAGCTCTGAAGTGAGACATGACTGAAGCATTATTGGCATATCGGGTATCTTAAAATGCTCCATTATTATTTAGGAGCGCTGCTTAGCCCAGGCACCTGTGAGTACGCCTGGACACAGTAATTAAAACATGCAGTCCTTTCTGTGTGTGTGTGTGTGTGTGTGTGTGTGTGTGTGTGTGTTTAAGTGGGTGGGTATTTATCTGGGTGGGTGTCTGTGGTTGCAGAATCTTTTGGCATGCATTGCAATAAACAGATGTTGAGTCTTTATGAGGTCTTTACAACAGGTTCAGCGGTGCCCCGAGTGTTTCTGTGTGCTGTGTGTGTGTGTGTGTGTGTGTGTGTGTGTGTGTGTGTGTGTGTGTGTGTGTGTGTGTGTGTGTGTGTGTGTGTGTGTGTGTTTCTGTGTGCGTGCGGCTATAGGCCTAACATGGAAACCTCTCATCAGTGAACCATAAAAAGAGACCACAAATGTAAATGAGCAGGAAAGGTGCGGCATTCTTCCTATGCTGAGAGAATTTTAATTATTTTAATAATGCCAAGTCATAATGTTGCGAGTCGCCGTAGTTACGAACACGCTATTCCAATCTACACGTGCAGGAACGTTCGCAATTGCAGGAAATTCACTGGCAGGCATGCTGAGTGTTACGTCTGCACTAGCGTTCATTAAAAAGCTCATCCATAAATCTTTTTGATTCCACGGCAAACATGTTGATTTGTCATAGCAGGAAAAGCAGCGGCAACGGCGAGGTTTGATTTAAATATCATAGTGAGTCAGCACACGCAATACCACAGCCATGGACTCATAAACACAACGTATTATCGTTATTAATGTAATTAATTACACCTGTGCAGTCCCTGGTAGGAAATATCTGCTGACACAAAGCTCTTTTCAGTGATGGGAGTGGAGAAGGGCCGTGGACAGGGCTGTTTATTTGACTACGAGCTGTTTACAGAGATGGACGCTGTGGAGCCGAGCGACAGCATGAGAAAGTACCTCTGATAATATGCCGACATGCAGAGAGCGCAGCAGCGAACTCGCCTCCATGCTCGTCTCTCAGGACCTATGGGCATCACTCCATAGCTAATGAGGAATTCCACTAACTCCCAATTGCAAAATCTTATGAACTATTGTGTAATATCCTATCCAATTACATCAAATCTTTTCTTTCAGTTATTTTGCTCATCTGGCCTCGGGTGTCACCATGTACTGATTTGGGGGAGACGTGCCACGCTATCTAAGTTTGGGTTATTATCAAATCACCTACTCCCTTTTAGTAAATGCTTAAAAATGACACCCTCCCAGTGTGATATGATGTGATTCTGTTTACAAGATGAATATTTTTTCAGGTGCGACAGGGGGGATAGAGAGAATATCTTTTCACAAATTTTAGAGAATGCTAAATAACACTGTACTTTATTCTTTTTTTTTTTTTTTTTCAAAGAGAGTTGACCAAGCAGTAAGCATGCTGGCATTTAGGCCTGGGCGATATGGAGAAAATCAAATATCACAATATTTTTGACCAAATACCTCAACATCAATATTGTAGATATAATGACCAAGTGGGTAAAGGCAAATAATAGAACAGCTAGAACAGTTTGGTAAGTTCAGAAAATTACATGACTTTACTGTAATGCATCCTTTAAAACCAGGAAAAGACAACACTCATGCCATATTACGATATTCAAAATCTAAGACTATATCTAGTCTCATATCAAGATATGGATATAATATCGATATATTGCCCAGCCCTTCTAGCATTTTCCCAGCAAATCCAACTTGATTAACAAACAGTCCAGTACATTCACACATGACAACTGCCCAGAACAACTGCTGTCCTCAACTGGTAACCACTGAGCGGCTCCACAACAGCGAGGGTCACAGCTACCATTTAGGACACTGAGGTCATGTCCTCAATATTTTTTTTCCTGGAGTTAACATTCAATTTGACTACTTTTAGGCCAACAAAATAATAAAACCATACTAAACACCATTTAGACTTTCAAGTTGAGAAATATAATATAGAGAGAGTATTATTTAACAGTTAACTGAATACAAAAAAAGTAAGAACTTCTTATTGGTATCTGGTCATAATTGTCTGAGTGTTGAGAAGTAGGGGTGTAAGAAAATATCAATACACTTGAGTATCATGATATTATGTTTTGTGATACTGTATCGATTCTCAAAAACACATATTGGTTTTTAATTAATAGTTTACATGCAAAGATTCGTGGCAGAGAGTGGCTCAGATTGCACAAAAAGTAGTGCTGTGATGTTGGATGTTACAGGGACTGTGATAAATGCAAATACATAAAATATATAATACATAAAAAGTTCCCTTTTTTTACTCAGATTTTAATCATATGGTGGTGTGTTCTATATACAATGACAGTTTTCCAAAAATTAGATTTAAAAAATTGCAATATATTGAATTATAACCCCTTTATCACGTTTATACGCTTATTTACGTGTCGTATCGCCAGATTCTTGCCAATAACCAGCCCTATTGTGAGGGTGGTCTTCCTGAGAGTATCTAAACTTCTAGCTACGGCCATGACTACAGCTGAAACAGGAGTTAAAAGCCGTGCTCCACAGCACCCTGAAAAGGTTATCTCATACACAACCCCCTCCTGCATGTATGAGGACAAACAACAACTGCTAAGGAACCATCAGATTTGGTGCAACATGCAACATGTCCTTTTTGCAGCATGTCCTTTTTTTCAAACACAACCCATCTCGGTGCAGGTCATCATCGGGAAGAAATGTTATGACCCTGTTTACGCTCGTGCTAAAATTACACAGTTGTTAAAACTTTCAAGTTTTGTTACATCTATTAAAGCCAAATAAGTCAAACATCAACAGAACATAATGTGAATTTGTTCATCTAACTAATGACCAAGAATTTGCAGCTCTAGTTGTGAGTTGACCATTAGTTCAGAGCACCTCCTGCTGATGGAACAACGACCACCACCTGAACCTATTGTTAAACAGAGCTGGACACTGTTTGGTTTTATAACCCATAAAGCTGTTGGTCGGAAAACGTCTGGCGACGTAAACAATGAAAATCTCCATTTATTGTGTTTTCTCATTCTATCAGCATCTGTTTTTAACAGGGATGGAGATTTGTGCGGGGAAATAAAAAATGAAACTTGACTTTTTGTTTTTTTTCCTTTCACAATAAAGTCCTAGACAGATGACAGCTGTGGACACACAGAGTGCACGCTGCATGTTTTATCGCCTTCGCCCATAAATAAAAAACGCAGAGTGGAAGAGTTACAGTCAAAATATATGATTTATGGCAACGGGCACAGGAGGGAGTCTGGAGATTTCTTGGACAATATGAAAATAAAACTGCAATAAAACTGCACGGGCCTTGATTGTGGTCTATAGAGACGTGGAGGGCCTCCAACACAGCTAACTTTATTACTTCATCTGAGAGAGCGAGAGAGACATCAACAGATTCAGAGACTATTACAGTCAAATCTTTTTCCCCTAAGTGGCCACAGTCTCCATCTGAGGACCCCCAGACACTTTTCACCCAACAACTAGGGACACAGCAGAAGGCAAAACCTCTTCAGTTCAGTTTACCCAGCTTTTTATTTATGCAACCAACCTTTTTTTTTTTTTGGTTTACATAAATCTTTACAACATAATTTAGATGGCAAGCAGTAAGTACTATTAAACGGATGGTAGTTCTATAAACATGGAGGAGGAGAAGAATTAATGTTTTTAAGAGTAAAACAGATTCTTGTTTATGTAAGTGGTTGGTAACCTTGTGATGATCGCCAACTGGACAAATTATTTAAAGCCATTTTCATTTACTACAACATCATAGCGCCCAACTATGTTGCTCTAACGTTTATAATCATTGTGAGGGAGCCATCTTTCTGGTGAGAGGAGGAGGAGAAAGAGAGACAACAGAGGGATGTTGAAGTAGTTAGAGCAACAGATAGCTGATGGGTGAAAACGGTCTGCAAGAAAAATGCTCTGGACTTCCTTTAACAGTAAAGGGTCTCTTTTCTCTCATATGAAAATAGTCTATTGTCGGGCGTTGCATCTCTCTTGGCCGGAGCCGCGCATCAGATCTAGAGTTTCACAGAGCGTACCGGGGGACCGGCGAAACCGGAGACAACAACAACAAATATGGCCTCGTATTTTTAGGTTGTGATTATAAAGCCTGTTTCACAGTTTAATCCTCCGGGGAAACCAAACAAACTTTGTTGTTTAAAGAAACCATCGTCCAGAAATTGGATCAAAAACTCTGCTGTTCCCAAATGTCCTTGAAAAATGAAAGAAGAGGGCAAATGATAGGTCTACAGTACATGGAGAGGCTAACGTTTACACGGCTTCCAAACTGCTATGGCAGATTAATGCGGTACACTAGGCATGCCCTCTCTTTATGCAAAGTCATATTTTCTTCACTAATTTAAGACATACTGAAAGTTAAGTCTAGATCTATCTTATTTTGACATAGTATGTTCCTTTTGTATTATGATTATTACTGTTTCCTTTATCTATATTCTACTGTTATCACTATTACCTCATTAAGTCTGGTCCCTTATCATTAAACACTGAGGAAATTATATTAATTAAATATTACATTTACCTATTTATGTATTTGTTAGTAACTGACAATCACAATCACACTTAAGCCAAATACAATTATCATTATTAGTCTCTAGGGCTGCAACTAACGATTATTTTCTCGATTAGTTGTTTGGTCTATAAAATGTCAGAAAATTGTGAAAAACGTCTTTCAGTGTTTCCCAAAGCCCAAGACGACGTCCTCAAATGTCTTACTTTGTACATAACTCAAAAATATTCAGTTTACTGTCATAGTGGAGTAAAGAAACCAGAAAATACTCACATTTAAGAAGCTGGAGTCAGAGAATTTAGACTTTTTTCTTAAAAAATGACTCAAACCAATTAATTGATTATCAAAATAGTTAGCAATTAATTTAATAGTTGAAATCTAATCGATTAATCGTTGCAGCTCTATTAGTCCCCCCTTCCACCTGTAGATCTTAAATATTTAATAGTCAAAATTATTCTCAAAAACGGTAGAAAGCGTAAAATTTAATAAAACAAATTACTTCAAAAGGATCTACATTTTTAGATTGAAGACTGTACTGCATGTTAAGGCCTGTCCATATCCCATCACTTCATATGTGCTGCCATATATGTTATACTTTGTCGCCATCTACTGACCAAACAGAGATACTGACAAACCCAAGTGATGCTTGCAATACATTATGTACTCCATTTCCCTCCACTTTGACTGTCAAAAGTGACCAAAATCAGTCAAAATGGCAAAAAGATATTTAGAACAAGTGCTGCTATATAACAAACAATATTGTGTTAAAATCTTGATATACAACTGTTAATAGCTGCATTTATATAGCTCTTAATTTGCTTCTCATTCACCCATTCACAATCACACCAATGCAAAACGCTGGTCTGACCACTGGGAGCAATTTGGAGGTCAGTGTCTTGCACAAGGACACTTCAACATGTGGACAGGAGGAGCCGGGGATTGAACTGCCAACCTGGACCTGGACGACCCACTCTACCTCCTGAGCCACGACCGCCCAGAACCCATCTCTTCAAAACCATTTTCTATTCGCCATTTCCCTTTTATAACCTTCAACGGTAAGTATCTAATTGAGGAACTCATATTTTTTAATGTTCCATATTTCTCAGGATTGTGTCAGGGACCCAAAACACAAATAGTCATTTGAATATTACGAAAAAAATAAGCATGTATAGTGCATTATGGGATGTTCCACTGAAAATCTTCTTTTAGGGCCTGTTGTCTAGGTGTGCAGAAAGGTGATAAGGAGGCCTACTTTGCTTTCAAGTGTACTTATGCTAGGGCTGTCCCGAAGACCATTTTTTGGGCTTTGAAGCTTCGCTGAGAAATATTCGAACGTATTCGAAGCTTCGCAGCGCGGCGCAGCAGGCTGACTTGTTCTTCTGTCTGTCTGTCTCCATCTCCCCCGTTTCAGTGTCCGGGACAGTGCCGCTGCTGCACGACTGTACACAGACGGACCTCTACACACAATAAACAGTGATATCCAACTGAGAATAACTTATAATAAATCATGTTGAATATGAATAATGAATAATGTTGTGCGATTACTCCTTATTTCATGGGATATTTTGGGATGTATGCATTATTATTACATACTTATATATATATATATATATATATAAATAAATATATTTTAAAAAACAAAGCATTCGAATACTGATTTGGAGGTTGATTTCCATGGCAACAGTCGAAGAATCGAAGCATCGAAGCATTGAAGCATATTGGTCAGCCCTAACTTATGCTATTACCTTGTGCAGATCACACAGTCATTTATGGGCTCAATTAGACAAGAGATAACTATTTCCACCATACATCCTCTGAATACCCATCAACATGTTTGAACTAAAGAAAACTGTTACTTGTGTTGAAATGCAATTACACAAACTATTAAATAGAGTTGTGTCTTCTCTTTTAAACAGAACCTGATTAACTAACAGAGTGCAGTGCCACTGTACCATCTAACATAATATTGTGGTCCCACCGAAGACAAACGATAACGTTTGCATCCAAACACACTGTTAAAAAAAAGTATGACTTTCATCTAAGTAGGACAACACCAATTTGACATAAGCCTTGCACAATATGCCTACATATAAGCTTGTCAAAACTTCATAAGAAACACACAGCTTTTAGATAGTAAATTTAAAAAAAATTTAAAAAAAAAATTTAAAAAAAACCTATAACGTTTATATATAAAACTATATGAGCATATGGACAGGTACAGACCATTTTAACAACAGATATTTTGACTAGTCAGAGCGAAGCAGGGGTGTAACATAAATGATGGCTCCCTTCAAATGAAGTACCCCAGTGAGCCATAACACTGAGTAAACAGACACCACTGATAAGATCTTAATGCAGCTTTAGTTACAACTGTGGTTTTGCTGCTAATACATTTGAAAACGTGTGACTCTGTCGTGGAAAGTGTCTGTAAACACTACTGTTGCTGGTGTTATTAGCTTGTGTTTAGAGCAGGAATAGCTAGCTCACCTATCTGATGCATGTGCTTGTTGTCAGTCTTTTCTCCCCAAGCCTTCCATCCATTATATTAGCCAGCAGCTGAGAAAGAAGGTTAAAAACACAAGTTGGGTACCGAGAACTTTAAATGAACCAATAAATAGTTTCTTAAAAAGTCAGAATTTACCTGAAATGTCATGTTTCGGGTCGGAGGGCAGATGTTTCAGCAATGGCGGAACTATAGTTAGTTAGCAAGCCTGCAAAAACAAGCTAACTTGGGCCACTTTGTTTAATATTCTTTGTGATATAACGTTATTAACATTGGCCAATATCCGAAATCACCTGCAGTGATTCAGACAGGTGCTGGTTCAAACGAAAACGATGTGTAAAGAACAAAATTCAGCCCCCCCCCCCCCCGGTCCGACGTAGTTAAAACTTGATATTTATTTGGGCATTTTCTTGAAGTATGAGGAGCGCATGCGCGATGTTTACTCATTAGGAGAACAAATCACAGGTGATACAAAGGGGACCCGAATCACGTGATCACAACAAAATTATAATCATATTACACACAATGTGACTTCTAGAAAAATGCAATAAATATGCAGTTATATCCAGAAACTTCCAAAATAGATAAAATACATATTCAATTATTCAGAAGCCAAATAGGAAGACTACTATATATAGCCGACAGTGTAAAGAAATTAACAAAAATGCCTGTGCAAAACTTGTATATATTTACCATACACCATATTTCCCTTATTATTATACTGTATATTATTGTAAATACACTATTATTTTATTTTTATTTTTACTTTATTTTATTATGTTATTCTTTGCTACTTAACTTACTGTTTCTTTCTTAATGGAGCTTCCCAGCAAAAAGTATTTCACACGATTGTACCTGTATAACCGGCGTGAAAATAAACATCTTATTGAATCTTGAATCTTGAACAATAAATAGTCAAATCCAAAAACAGGCTACACATGCAATAAAAAAAAAAGGAAAATATAATAAAATAAGGTAGGCTACCTCATAGATATTTTTTTTTTTTTTTTTACAATATTTCATTTTAGAAATCCAAGATAGAACAAAATTGTATTAAACTAAGGAGGACCATGTAAATAAATAAAATAAATAAACACAGCCTACAAATCCCGTCGTGCATTTCGCCTATTACCATAGCAGCGGGAAGTTGGTTTGTGTCTAACTACCGTCATGGACAGCCAGAGTCGAGTCTTCGCTGCCGTTCTACCGGCTGCTGGTCGGGAATTCGCCGGTAATGGACTAGAAGAGCGAGCTGTTAATCGTCAAAGTGCCGGTAACCGGGTACGGGAAGTCCAGGTCACGGGAACAGCGGAGGTTTGTTGCCCGGCGGACCGAGTGTCGGTGCGGGTCAGTGTGGGCAACAGCAAGGAGTCCGTCAACCAGGTGACCGACAGCGTCTCACGAAGACTTGAATACATTTTACAAGCTGTCAGGTGAAAACATACATATTCAACACTGTAACTAGCAATAGTACCTATATAAGTAGTTTCCAATGAACTTTATGCTAGCTGGTTAGCTAACGTTAGTGCTGTAAAAGTTGTAGTAAGGGAGCTCTCTATGCATTGAATAAGCAGTAGGTTGCTCTCACTGTAAGTAAGCCAAAGGTGGATACAAAAGTTTGACATTTCCCTCCTGAATGTGGTGGAATATAAGTATAAAGTATCATTAAATTGACCCACGAAGTGTAAACTCTCAAAATTGTACTTTAGTCAAATGTACCTAGTTACTTTCCACTGCTGAGTAGTACTGTAATGTTACTCTACACCAGTGGTTTTCAAAGTAGGGTCCGGAGACCCACAGGGTTCCTTGGGGGGGTTCCAGGGGGTCCCCAGCAGAAAGGGGAATCATTTATTTTCACTATAATTCCATCCATAAGTAACGCAATGAATCAATGACTATTTTGGTCATGGGTTTCATACACTTTCTGTAATAAAACATATCTAAAGCAAAAATCCTATCAGATGGGGGACCCTAGGACAAAATCTTATCAAACAGAGGGTCTGTGGTCTAATTTGTGTCAGTTTAGGGGTCCTTGTTGAGAGAAAGTTTTGGAACCACTGCTCTACACAGTCATGGGTTACTTTCCACTGAAGCACTGAAGTGCCTCTAATGTGTTGCTAGTAGTAGGAGTAGTAGTTACACAAGTACTATAGTAATAGTGGTAAATGATGAACCAATAATTAATCTATTGAAGCTGTAAGGAAGGCAAATGGGCTGCAGTCCAGTGCAGTGTTTCTAAGTCTATGTATGCTCATTAGGGATGCAACTATTGCAAAATTATGAGCCGATACTGATAAGGATGTTTAAAATCAAAATTTGGCCGATAGCCAGTAGAATGTTTTGTTGTTGTTTATTTTGTTATTTATTCCCCTTTGGTGCCAGAGAAACAAAGACATCTTCATTAGAAAAAATAAAATAAAAAAATAACTGAACTGTCTTCACTTTTTAAGTAATTTGTTTATTAATATCTTGAATTAGCGCAAATTAAATCATACAAATTTATGAAACGAGCTATAAAATAACCTTCTTTCACATGAAAAATAACTGCTTCAAAAGCCCCTTAGCCTGTATACAACTACCTACTCAATGAGAGGAATTTATTACCTAACCCAACAAAAACTTTTCGTGAAACATAAACAAAATGTGATTAAATCAGCAGCTAAGAACACAACATTTAGCATTTAAGCACAGAATGAATGCAACATAAACATCGGCCACTGCCATCGGTGAATGTCATCTTATTTGCCGATATGCCGATTGCAGTCAACGAGCCGAAAATCGTCCGATACCGATGTTTGGCCGGAAAAAAATCGGCGCATCCCTAATGCTCATTGCTTATTTTGTGTGAAATATAATACGTTTTATTTAGATTTTAAGGTGCATTAGCTCATTTCACCTTGTTCTCTTAAAGTACACCTGTAATAATTTTTCATTCATTTGTTCTGCTTAGACAACATGGTGTCAGTGACAAAGACACCTCAGTCAGGAGGTTTCTCCACCGAGAGGCAGACCAGTATCACATGGATGCAGAGGTGGAGTATTTAGACAAACGCTAATGATGTAAATGTGTCATGATGATGCCATTAACCTCTCACTGACCCTATAAAATGTTCCCACAGGTCGTGGTCACATTCTCAGATTTTGAGAAGATGGAGCGAGTACGTAGCGTCCTGCTGGAGAAGCTGGACAAGAGTGTTTGTGTGGGCACACCACAGTTCTACCACAGTGCTGAAAGCCTGAGTCTAATGAGGTATGAAAAACACACACATCTCACCAGCTCTGTTAATATCTCGACAGACTTCCCTTTATCTTGATGAAATGCAGCAGTTGTAACTAGTGTGTGTTTGTGTGCCCTCCAGGCGGCGTGCGTGTGTGTCAGCAGTTGAAAATGCCCAGCAGAAGGCCTGCGAAGTCGGTCAGCTCCTGGGGCAAACTCTGGGACCCCCGCTTCTGGTGCGAGAGGAGGAGACAAGGGAGAGGAGGAATGAGGATGAGGAGGATGGAGGCAGATGCCAGGATGCTGCACGCCTTCCTCACCTTCCACACATACCCACAATCACTGCCTCCTCTCGGGTGTCTGTCTCCTTCAGCCTCAGAGACAGAAGCAGGAAAAAACTCTAAAGACCCTCGTGAAACCAAAGAGCAGATAGTCACAGTTTATATTATTTTATTGCTTAGTTGTGATGGCTGAATAAAAGTGCAATTTTTCAAGGTTTTTTTTCTACCTCAGCCATCACAGTCTTGTAAACAGAAAAGAACTACATAGATTTTAAAGGGATGTTGTCATTTCAAGCATTTACTGTCATCATTTATCTTCAGGCAAACATTAAATTAAATGTATTTCATCTGTTTTTTTGGCACATCAATTGAAAACACTTTATATTTGTACATCTCAAAGACATAAAGGTAAATATAATTTCATAAGTAAGTCCCAGAGTTGGTCAAAATCCAGAAAAAAAGGCACCCTCACATTGAGATCCAGCATGGAGGGATTTGAAAATGATCCTCGATCTGCTCAAAAATCAAAATCACAACGATTGATGGGTTCCAGTAGGTTTCTCAGACAAATAAAGAACTTGAGGCCAGATAGTTAGGTCTCTCAAACACCTTTGGGAAGTCAGAAAAACACACATAGAAGCCACGTTCCTCTGGTGTTTTCAGCATTGCATATCTCGTGTCACCTGTAGCCGGGCAGTCAGGTGTCCTCGTCCTCATCCCCAACCCCATCCTCAGGGAAGAGCTCTCTGAGCCAGGGCTGCATGACGAACCGCTCCCCATCAAAATGTGTGAAGTAACTCTCCAAGGTGGGAATGTCCGGCTAGAAACAACCAACAGTAGTGAGTCCAAGATGTATTGAATGTGTGTGCAATTGTTGGGTGTTTATGTGCTGCGATTTGTCAGTACATACCTTCATCCCAGTGATGCGCTCCAGTTGTGTCTGAGGCAAGTATCCAACTAACAGAGAGGAGGGTCCAGGCCCGCCGAACAGTACTTTATAATGAGGCGTCTTCTCTGCTTTGGGGCCCTGCATGCACATGCACACAGTCACAGGACTACTTTTTAACACTTATTTAAATTATAAAATGTCCATACCAACGCTTATGGAGTTAGTTTTGTGTCTTTCTTATCCAATCAAGCAGAATATATTTGAGAGCAAAACTTTCCACGCTGTAATCAAATAATGGAATAAAGAGCAAAACTATCGACACTGCAAAAAAATGCGTTGTTGCAAGTAAAATAGTAAAATAAAAATGTGATTAAAAATGTAATAATGCGACTCTAAAAGTTTTGTTTGCAAATCCAAAAGTTTTGTTTCCAAATCAACAAGTTTTGTTTGCAAATCCAAAAGTTTTGTTTGCAAATCCAAAAGTTTTGTTTGCAAAACAACAAGTTTTGTTTGCAAATCCAAAAGTTTTGTTTGCAAATCCAAAAGCTCTGTTTCCAAATCAACAAGTTTTCTTTACAAATCCAAAAGTTTTGTTTCCAAATCAACAAGTTTTGCCTCAAATCCAAAAGCTCTGTTTGCAAATCCAAATGTTTTGTTTGCAAATCCAAAAGTTTTGTTTGCAAATCCAAAAGCTCTGTTTGCAAATCCAAAAGTTTTGTTTGCAAATCCAAAAGCTCTGTTTCCAAATCAACAAGTTTTCTTTACAAATCAACAAGTTTTGTTTGCAAATCAACTAGTTTTGTTTGCAAATACAAAGACTTTGTTGCAAATACAAAAGTTTTGTTTGCAAATTCAAAAGCTTTGTTTGCAAATCAACAAGTTTTGTTTGCAGTTGCGCTGAATCTCGTGGGCGGGACCAACGCTGAAAGATATAAGACAAGTCTCTATTAACCAGTCACGATTGGAGAGACAGCTTGGCAACATCCACTGTTAGTAAACTCACAGCACATCACAAATTTAACATGAACTAACATTAGATCGTTGAACACAAATAGTCCCGTTAATAGTTGCTATACATACAGAACGTCATGCAGGCTAATAGGCAGCCCAGGCACAAAACATAACTATGACGAGCGAGTGACGAGCTAATTGAGCTAAGCTGGCAGCTACAGGCTGACAAAATCATACGTATTACAGTATCACAGATCGTTAAACAGAAGCAATCTACATGCACCAGTTCAAACAACATTCTTGCCATTACTAAGACGGAAGTTATGTGTAATTCATTAATGGGAGTGTCTATTTGCACCCGGGTGAGAATAGTCACACGGCAGCTATTTGGCTATTTACACCCGGTAATAGTAGTAGTAATGTAAAGAGCGACAAAGTACATTAAAAGAATAGGATGTGGTGGATAAATGGCTCAAACTCAGGACTTGTACCCTAGAGACTGGAGTTCAAGTCTCTGTGAGAAGCCTACTTTTCACTTAGTTGACTTATTATTGTCTGTTTTGGAAATGATTATTTTCAGTTTTCAGTCACAGTTTGGTTAGGTTTAGGTAACAAAACTACTTGGTTAGGTTTAGGTCCAGTGATGTTGCCAAGCTGTCATTCCGATGGAGACTGGCCAATGGAGACGTGTCTTACATCTTTCAGCGTAGAAAACAGCCCACGAGATTCAGCTCAACAGCAAACAAAACATTTGGATTCGCAAACAAAACTTTTGGATTTGCATCAATACATTTTGAATCACAAATGTATTTTACTTGCAATAAAACATTTTTTGATTGCATGCCGGTAGTTTTGCTCTCAAACCTATTCTGTTTGCTTGCATAATAAAGACACAAAAGTAACTCCATAAACACTGACTCTGTGAAACAGAAAGTTAATGAGGAGGGGGGAAAAAACAGAAGCTAAGCATTTTTCAAGAGCTGCTAACCTGGGAGATGGGGTACATTCTGTCGACCCACTGTGGAGGGGCTCTCAGTTCGGGGTCCCAACTCACCACCACCCCAACCATATTGCCCTTCCTCTCCATCACCACCTCTCCAACCCGCAGGAACACGTACGGGGGACGAGGGCTACGCACTGTCTTGGAGGCTGCAAGAGAATATACAGTATATACATATAATTATATTAGGGCTGTCAAAGTTTATGCCATATAGAATTAAGGCAAATTCATCGGCACTAATTTCTTTAAAGCATTAACTCAACTTGCGATTTTTAGGTTGTTTAGGTGCAGTTTTAAAGCTAGAGTGAAGATACTGGTATCATATGAAACTAGAAAACATAGGGAATCCATTCGAATCCGTACCAACCATGTCATACTAGCTTGTCGAGAAGGAGGCTAAATAACGCTCCAAACTTACACTAAATTTTGTCGAGGAAAAACTGTCATGGCCATTTTCAAAGGGGTCCCTTGACCTCTGACCTCAAGATATGTGAATGAAAATGGGTTCTATGGGTACCCACGAGTCTCCTCTTTACAGACATGCCCACTTTATGATAATCACGTCGTTTTGGGCAAGTCATAGTCAAGTCAGCACACTGACACACTGACAGCTGTTGTTGCCTGCTGGGCTGCAGTTTGCCATGTTATGATTTGAGCATATTGTTCTATGCTAAATGCAGTACCTGTGAGGGTTTCTGGACAATATTTGTCATTGTTTTGTGTTGTAAATTGATTTACAATAATAAATATATACATACATTTGTATAAAGCAAGTATATTTGCCCACTCCCATGTTGATAAGAGTATGAAATACTTGACAAATTGACAATTTTGAACAGATAAAAAATTCGATTAATTTGCAATTAACTATGGACAATCATGTGATTAATCATGATGAAATAGATTTAATTATTATTTATTTACAGTATATATATACTGTATATATAAATAATTATTATATATCACTATCTATACATATATATACTGTATATATATATATATATATATATATATATATATATACATATAGTAGATTATATAGTAGGTATGTATACAGACACAAACCTCCAAAGAATTCCTGGTCATTGTCAAAAAGCATGGTCTCTATGGCAAGCGACTCTTGTAACACTTCCTGTTCCATGCCAAGCCAAGACCTTTGGAAAGCAAAAATATAGTCAGTCTGGACATACAATCGAGTAGCCTGTGTGTGCTACAATAACTTTAACTTTATAAATCACTTTTAAAGGTCCTGGAATAGTGCTTGATTGGATGGGAAAGGATAATGTAAATAAAAGTATAAGTATATCTATTAATCAATCACTGCTAGTCGGTTTTGAATTGCAAAGCCTACTCACTTGACTTCAGACATCTGCTGGTCTGCCCATTCCATCCATGCAGTGCCACTTAGGTAAGATGCTCTCCAATCTTTCCAAATTCTAAACAACCTGAAACACCACGATTATTGATTCATTATAGACAAAAAACACTAGCTAATAATTCCCATCACTGTAACAGTTCTATTTCTATGGACTTTAAGTTTGACTCCACATTCCCTCCTCATACAAAGTGGATACATGATCCAACACTGACGCATACATACATACTTTACGCACGGGTGGGTCCTACCTTGTGCTCGCGTGGAAGCGCTGCGCCGGCGTGGAGCCGCTCCAGCGCGAGATGAAGTACTGCGCGGGCACGGCGGAGAGCAGCAGCACGAGCTGCAGCACCGCGACGGCCGACAGCTGAGGCATTGGCACGCGCAGCTGTGTCACCTGCTGGAGACGGAAACGCGCGTCAGGTGGATATGTGGCAGGTGTGTGTGTGGGACCCAAATCTAAATCAGTGCGTAAAACATGTCTTTAAAAACAATCACATCAAGGCACCTTGGAGTTTCGGTATCTAAAGTTACTGTTAACTTTCTGTATTGTTTATGTATAATATGGTTCAACCTCAAATTATGGGAAGTAAAAACCTTGATCAACAACACATGGCGCTGCAGAAACTTCGAGGAAGTGCAAGTGAAACAACGCAGTTGTCAAAGCTTGTTCCTATTAGTAATTATCACCCCTTACCTCGTATTAGAATCCAGTCTTTACGCCAGCTATCTGCCAAACATTGCGTCTGAGAAAGAGGCTGTTTGCGCCTGGAAACCAGGACCCGAGTGACGCGGTTTCACTTCTGTTTTATTTACATAAGCTTCCACGAGTCTCGCCCATGCCGTTACCACCTGTGTATTTACATGTTTCGTCTAAAAATGCCAAACATGGAAGCTGTCCAATCACCGCAGCCCACGGTGGAACCGGTAGACCTTTAGCGGCTCGCCACGTCAGGAAAGAGCCGAACCAGAGAGCTCCGGGCGGGGAACTGGTTTGTCATGCAGTTACGCTTTGGTAACGCAAGGTGGGAGGGTTGTTCTATATCCAAACAAGATTCAAGATTCCTTTATTTGTCATTCTTATGCTCCACATAAAAACGAAATGATGTTTCACACATCCACCACTCAGTAATTCAGTGCAAAACAATTGGAAAAAAATATGAAGTAATTAGCTAATAAATAAGAGCACTAATAAATAAGCTAAAAGTATGCTAAAATAGGATAGACACCTTTTAATTTAATTTTGTATGTTTTGCCAATATCTTGATAATTTTGGACAATACCAAAATATGTGTGTGTGGTCTCCCAGCAGGCCGAAGCCCCTCCAGCACTGATCCGAGGTGAAATTTTGAAGTGTCAAATTTTCATCCTGAAAAATGTTATTTTTAAAAATAAATGCATATGTGTTTTTTTTTCTGGCTGATTTGTTTCTTCTCTTTAAAGTAAAACTATACTAGGCCAAAGAAGACAGAGACAGAGGCTGTTGCACACACAACAACTGCCCTTAGAACCATCTTACTTTTTATTAGGAATATTACCAGAAAACGTGGAGGACAACAATCACAAATTGCTACTGAGTCTCCTGGCTGAGGCCGCAGCCCCCCCCCACGGTAAAACAATGGAGGGAGAAAGTTAAAGATGTTTACTATGGAAAACATAACTGCAAGATTACAATTTAAAACAGATGTATTCCTGACTTGATGGTCCCCAATTATTTCATATTTTTTCAACTGATATGACGTAAGAGATAGTGAAACAATTTCCATGGACCTCTCCTCTCCTCATTTGACTGTATATTATTATTGATATATTTATTATGTCTACTATATTATGTTCAATGTGTGTATGCATATATGAAATTAGGTATAAAAAAAACTGAACAAGTGAGGATTTTAAATGACACAACAGGAAGGAAAAGTGGATATGGAAACACAACTGTTTATTTACTTAAAATATTGGTATGAACTAACAGGACAGCAGTACTCCCCTACACATACATTCTAGCTTCTTTTTTGCATTAATTCCTTTATATATAAAAAAGTATCCAAACTAACAAAGACATCCTCTTCACGTGAAACAAGACGCCCTTTCCCCTTCCCTTCCCGTTCTGTCCTTTCCCCGTCCCCCGTCCCTCGTCCCCATTAAAACTTAAAATGCTTCCCGGTGGCTCACATGCAGCCACTTCACACACGGTGACCTTTAACCTCCAACCAAACACTGTGACGCCTGGTCAGAGGCCAAAACGGCACGACTCTGCCACACATTTAGCACAGGCCCGTGGTAAATGTGTGGACATGAGCTCCAAAATGCAGTTAAGTAAGAGGGCTGATCTGAACTGCTGTCAGTGAACTTCTCAAGAAAGATCAGTTGTAAGTGGGAATGAGTGAATACTCACATTCTTGCTTATAAACCAGTGACTTGCTTTTAAGGCCCCTTTGAAATGATTAGAGGTTGTACATTATTACTCACATGGCTAAGCTAACCTGACCAGCAATATTGAATCAGCTCTTTTACTTTGACAGATTTGATGAATAGAACCAGGTAGTGTGGGTGATCTGATGAAGAGGGGGGGCTATAGAATAAACATGTCTACTTTGATGTGATGACTGCATTCCCACTTCGACTGTATTTCAATGGGAAATCAGAGGGGAAGTAATGCATATACCTGCCCATCCCCGCTTTAAAGGGGAACACCACCCAAATTAAGAATTCTAGTATGTCATTTCAATGGCCTAGTAAAGTTCAATCAATATGTGTGAACATTAGCTACTGTCTCAAAGCCAGAAACCAGAGAAGTAAGTCTCAAACTTGTGATGTCATAGGGTATAAAGTCTGGAGCTGCTCCATAGACAATGAATGGGAGACTGATTTTGTGGACCCACAGAATGTTTGTTTCCTTTTTTATACCCAAATGAAACTAAAAATGTACCCATATACTCAGAACTCTATACTCAGTGGTATTCACGACCTCGTAAGTGGAAAGTTTCTGAAAGCTCCGAGTTCACGAGTTGTGACGTGTTTGTTGACGTTGTCAGAAATGGCGGAGGCCATGGAAGTTAATTTTTCGGTGCATAATAAGTGAATATATTGTCATTTTAGTCGTATATTGTTTTTCTTCGTAATTTTATAATATGTCTGAGGAAAATGTTGATATTCCCAAAGGCCTCATCTTTCTCCTCTGTCATTATGCCTTTGCATTTCCTGCATTATGTTATCCACTTGCTAGTTTGCTAAACTGTTAGCCTCTGTGGCTTCTAGACGCCGACAGTGACGTTAATATTGCCGTTGCTTAGCAGCGGTGTTCTCACGACTTAACCACTTGAATGCCAAACATATTGTGTACACGACTTCCCATGTTGTAAACACAAGTTTCATTTGAAGGCATTAGTTGTGTATAATTCTCTCAATTCATCATCTATGGAGCAGTTCCACACTTTATACCCTATGACATCACAAGTTTGAGTTTTAACACTCTTGTTTTTGGATTTGGGAGAGAGTTGTTCATGTTTTCTAGTATTTTTTGGACCGTCTGAGACCATAGAAATGACATGTATGGATTTTGAAAATGGCCATAGTTCCCCTTTAACTGGGTATACAATGGCTGCTGTGTAGCCAGCCAAAGCAACATTAGCCACCAATCGTTCCCGATTCGAAATTTGTACATCCACGCAAAATCAAACATTTTGGATCCTCAAGTACTACGTTCTTTTTCAGTTGGCCCATGTAAACATTATGTTTGAGCTCACACCTAAGGTTTGAGAAGTCTAAAATCTTGTTTCCACACTTTGCTCATGATAATCTGTGCATATATGTACTGTAAATATGATTATTTGCGATTGAGATAGAAAAAAAACCTTTATGTGCCCACGAAGAGTTTATCTTTGCCCGCAAAATACATAGTTTGTGGGCAAAGATCACTAGCTTCCTATCTTTAATACAAACCCCCAACAATAACAATTATTCTCATGCCGACAGCAATTTGTGGAGGAAGGTGTCAGTGTTTTTAGGCCGTCTCAATCTGGAATAAAACTCTTCATATACACAATATAAACAAATCTTTTGTGACGTAAATATAAGCCAGACTGAGTGAAAAAGAAAAGTTAATTGTATCCTCAATTAAGTGCGACAGAGTATAAAACACCATTCTAACTCCACAGATGTAGCCACTGAACCGTCGTCCTGTATGGCGGGGACACAGACAGAAAACAGTTGACACGTTATATATGAAAGAGCTCAACACAATCACCGTGGAGACAGAAAATAAACACATTCAAAAAGCCATGTTCTAAAACTTCAGTGCCCAAAAGACAGAATTTGGCATTGACAAACAAGAAAAACAACGATGAGATATATATTCAATAATATGTGACCTATGAAAGGAACCAGGCGTATATAGATGCTGCCGTCCAGTTCTCCCGTCAAAACCGCAACACGAGTCGGTCGCTCTGCGCTGGGGTAAAAACAGTTCAAACCGGAGGCCTCCATCTTTAGAAACTCGGTGCATTAGTTGTGTGTACGGAGAGAGAGAGTGACATGTTTGTCTCCAGTCAGATTGTTCATTTTTTCAGTCTTATCTCTCTTTTTCGTTATACAAGCCCATCAGTCCTCGGAGTGAACCCAGCGACGAGCAGAACCAGGAAGTCCAAAAAAGAACGAGAAAAAAAAGGCCCCGAAAGCAGAAACCAAGGATTCAATATGCCAGAGTAGCGAAGGCACACAATCAGAAAGATGAATATAAGACTTGTCTCTCTCTCTTTCTATCGGCTTTCCATCCTAACTCAGTCCGACCCAGTTTGATCTGGCTCGATCCTGTTCGCTCCCGGGCGTGAGAAAGTGCTAGAACATGCGAGACAGAACTGTGTGTGTGGATGTGTGTGGTCACCATAGAAACATATCAACATTTAAAAAGTTCAGTTATGTTAAAATACAACCCTACGACTGCATTGATAAACCGGTCTGTGGTAAGTGCATCTCAAAGCTAAATTCCCCGAAGCTCCACTGGCTGTACCTTAGGTATAAACTGACGATAGGTTGGTTATTATAGGATAATATATCGACATGAATAATGGTTTTACAACAACGGTAAAGTCTTTTTTTTTCAACTGCTATAAATACATTTCTTTGAGAGGTTTCACAACTGTATGCCACTGTTTGTACGCTGAAAGTGAATGACGCACTCAGTTGTGTTATAAAAACACACACGCACTCCTTCACTTACACTAACTCGCTTATTCGTACACATACAGGCACATGTACTTTGCAGGGCAGAGACCTTTTAAACACGCGCGCACACACACACACACACACACACACACACACACACACACACACACACCGAAGACATAAAGGCACAAGGTATTGCTAATGTTGAGGACGCATTGAAACACGATCTATCGAGACATAGGAATGACCCCTTTCACCCATCATGTATCCTTTTTCTCCTCCTCCTCACAGTAAAAACAGCTTTTAGAAAAAAAAAAGAGATGCTTTCTAATTAACATGCAAAATAAGAACACACACACACCCACACACATCGACAGTAAACAAAACCTACAGATCTACAGTACCAACGAAGGTACGCCATTTGGTATTTTAGCGCAGACGGACACGCTCAGTCAGGTCAGCCGATGTGTAAGACTTCCGAAACAGAGAGCCGATCATCACGTACAAATCTTAGAAAAAGCAGAGAGGGGGGGTTGTATAAAAAAAGAGCGGGAATAATGAAGACGGGAGGGCGAAAGACGGGTCTGTAATCCGTCACGGACCTAACAGTTTCAGCTCAGTGGGCGTCTTTGACCCACCCAGCAGAGACACTCCTCGAAAATAGCAAGATAAGATACATCCAGCTCTCCTCTGGATTTTTTCAAGTACTAAAACTGTTCAACTACGGTTTTGCCCGGTCTGACACCGACAGGGCAGACGGAGGTGAAGAGTGGTTCGCTGGACAGGAGCGAGTCACGAGACCACCACCAGCTATGGAGTCACAGCTCCTGCGGGATCCAACATGGACCAATATAATGCAGGAGGAGTCGGGACGAATGAACATGCGTTGCAAGAAAGCCTTCGGCTGTAGTTGTAGTGATGTGCTTACTGGGCCGAGAGGAAGGAGGAGTTGACAGAGAGCTGCGTTGTTGCGTCTCCGTCGCCACGGCGTTGAGTTGCAGCAGCTGGACTAGCAGCTCCCCCAGACGTACACGCACAAATGCTTATAAACACCACGCATAACTTCCTCAACTCAGCCCCGGACTCTTCCGATGCTAAGAAATCTCAGCAGGATTTCTCCTCTGTCAGCCTCCTCCTCACATCCTGTGTCTGTCCCGTTGTCACGGTTACCAGCCTATAAGGTTGGCTTTGGCCTTTTCTGTCAGCTTGCGGACGCGTCCCTTTGAGGAGGTGCCGAACGTGATCGACGAGTCCTCGAACAGCAGCTGCCTCTGCTCCTCCTCAGAGTCCTCCTCCATGTACCAGGCGGACCGTCGCCCCTGGTTACGCGTGCGCATCGACCCTCCCGCCTCATCCCCTGCCGCCTCCTCCCCTGCCGCCTCCTCCCCTGCCGCCGCCGCCTCCTCCTCCTCCTCCTCCTCCTCCTCCTCCTCCTCCTCCTCCACCTCCCCCGGAGACTCCTTCCGACTGGATCGCCGAGGAGCAGCCTGCGTGGGAGGCGTGACCTCCTCGTTGTTTCTCCTGCTGCTCCTCCTCAGCGGCGATGGCTCAGGCGACTCGGCGGGAGGAGTGGCGTCTTCAGTTCTAACCGCGCGGGGCCGGCCGCGCCGCCTGGGCGTCGTCACCGGGCCAGAGTCCGACAGCAACGATGTTTCCTGCGCGGAAGACGTCCCGCCTTCGTCCCCCGTCGACTGGTCGAGCTCGTCGTCGGGGGTGGAGCTTCTGCGGTTGCTGCTCCTTCTCATCTCCTCCTGCTCCTGCTTGCTCTTCCTGCCTCTCTTCTTGCCGGCGGGGCGTCCTCGCGGTCTGGAAGGGCTCGCCGGGGTCGTGGCTTCTGGAGGACTCACTGGCTGCTCAGCTTTGGATTTCCGCCCCCTCCTCCCCACTCCCACGGTCACATGACTACTGTGGCCGTTCAGGTGGACTGTGCTCTGAGATGAAGGGCTGGCAGGAGAGCCTGAGGGGGGACGAGCGTTGATTCACAGAAAAAAAGGAAGAAAATATATATATATCAGAGTGTATTTTATGACTTTAATCATAAACCAAAGCATCACTCTGTCACTTCTTCTCTTACCAGGTGTGAGTCGTACAGGAGTCCGGAGTTTCCGCCGCGTGCTTCCTCCGCTGCTACCTTCCCCGGCTTGAGAGGGCGTCACCTTTTCAGGAGCTGGTGTTGTTGAAGACGAGTTATGACCCCTCAGTGAGCGAGTAGACTCTGACGATGACAAAGAGATTTGCAATGAAGGAAGTTAATTGTGCAATATCCCACATGTGGTCAATACATAATAATACAATTTGCTTTCTTGTCAAGAGTTAAATGAGAAAAGACTACTTTCATGTCTGTACGGTAAATATGAAGTATGGGGTGGGCGACATATTGAATATACTCGATGTATTGCGGATTGATTTACCTGGGATGTAGTACATGACTATATCGCGAACATCGACTACAAATATTAAGTGTCACGTTATCTTTTTAAGCCGCCGGCATGAGATACGCTTCGTCGTTTCGCTTCTCCCGCGTCTCTCTCCCTCCCACAGACACACTCTCCTGGTTGAGTGTGTGTGGCGTATGAGTATGGATGTGCATATGGGGCGTGTGTTTTTGTATCTGGAGGGAAGCAGGGAACTAGGAAAGATCCCGGAGAGAGCGGAAGAAGTCAAAGCGCCAAAGCCAGTTTATACGTGTTGAGGTAGGAAAAGGTGATGGAAGATGCCAGACTCCACTTCGAAAAAGTCAAACTAGCCCCCACGTTGTTTTGTGGTACGTGTATATACTAGGCATTATGGTAAGAGTATAGCGTGGCTTCAAGATAAAAGTTATCCTCCGGTGAATGTTGGGGATTTCACATAAATTCTATATCTGTCAATGATAAATAAAGAAATAAAAGAAAATGAATAAATATGAAATAATAAATAGAATGAGTGATAATTATTTAAAAAAAACTAGTGCCTTCAAACTCCATTTCGCAGAAAAAATTAATATCAATTGTGTGAATAATTAGTCAAACTTAATAAGAATACATTTCCAAATACCAATCTGACTTCAGTATGACGGTACACCACCTCAGAGAGTTCAGATTACTACAGTTTACTTCAGTTTACTAAAATGATCACACTGGTATGATCATATGCATGGAAGGGTTAAATCAAAATGTTATTTTAGAGAAAATAGGAAAATATTGCGATATATATTGTGTATCACGATATAGCCTAAAAATATCAAGATATTATTTATAAGCCATATCACCCAGCTAATATGAAGCCAGCAGCTAGTTAGCTTAGTATAAAGACTGGAAACAGAGCGAACCAGTTAGCCTGGTTCTGTCTCAATGTAGCACAATCGGCCTCTAAAGCTCGCTAATTAATATATTCTATTCAATTCACACAAAAACTGAAGTGTAAAAACAACACGTGGTTCTACAGGGGTTTACGTGCCAGACTATTTCTTGGCTGGGCGCAGTAACTTCCTTGAGTCTTGTTTTCACTGCGAGGTTGCCAAGCAACGAAGCTAACCAGTTAGCCAGCTAGCAGAAGCTTCATATTTGGCATACAAACATAAGTTGTGGTATCATCTAATCTAACTCTCAGCAAGAAAGCAAATTTTTCCCAAATGTCAAACTATTCTTTTAAAACTAAAAATTGTTTCATTGTTACTCTGAGTGTGAACTCACCTGCTGCACTCTGTGAGCTGCTTGTGGCGTTATGTGAGGAAGATGAGGAGGGTGGAGAGTGCGTAGAATGGCGCGCCGCGCTTCGCGTACGCCCTGCGGCCGGCGTGTCTGCCTTCCCGTTGACCAGCTGAGGGGGCTGTTTGACGGGGATGCTCTGTCTCAGAGAGGACGATCGTGAGGGAGGCGGTGGAGGAGATGGTTCCTTTTTTGCGGTCACCCTGGATGACACACGTCTCTTCCTCTCTGGACTAGAGGCGAGAAAAAAATGATAAAAAGATCACACCTAATGCACAGCAAGAGACCCAAAACCCAAAATAAAATGTCCCTGTCTTCTACCTGGATGCAGTGCTGCTTGCTGGAGATTCGCTCCTCCTCCTCCTCCTCTTCATGGCGTGCCGCGTCTGTCTGTCCGTAGTGTGTCGCGTCTGTCTGTCCGTGCCCTGTTTGGTCGGTTTGTCCGTCAGGCCGTGGATGGCCTTGTAGTCGGCCAGGATGGAGCTGACATGCTCCTCAAAGAGTGCAGAGAGCCTCAGACTCATACTGTAGATCTGGAGACGCAATAAAGGACACACTGATTCAACTGACACACTATGACATGACTGAAGAGCACTAACCAATATGAGGATTTCATTTGATGTACTCATCAAAGCATAGAAATGCGAGAGCACTACGACAGTGATTCCCAAAGACTGGGTCGGGACCCACAGGTGGGTCGCAGGAGATTTTATTAGGGTCACCAAATAAATTTGCAGAATTTTTTCCAGAGTCTTTTATTTAGCATTTAAGGCCTTTCCACACCGGGGGGCGTGACGAATAAAGGACACGAAAATGCGAAATATTGGCAGCAAATATTATATGTCTAGGGCTTTTATTGTGAAAGGGAATTTTATTAGGGTCGCCAAATAAGTTTGCAGAATTTCTTCCATAGTCTTTATTTAACATTGAAAGCCTTTACACACCAGGGCCGTGACGAATAAATGACATGAAAATATAAAATACCGCCTGTGAATATTATATGTCTAGGGCTTTTATTGTAAAAGATAATTTTATTAGAGTCCCCAAATAACTTTGCAGAATTTCTTCCGTTGTCTTTTATTTAACATTTAAGGCCTTTATATACCTGGGGCACGACGAATGAACGACCCAAAAATGCAAAATATCACCTGCGAATATTATACGTCTAGGGCTTTTATTGTGAAAGGTAAGAACAGAAGGAGTGGATCCGGTATGTGCAGCCTTTGTCAAGGTTGAAAGGACTAATACAGTTTGCCATCTTGGTTTGGACTACGGAGCCTCCGTGTTGTTGTTTCATAAATATAGGCGCAACGCGTTCGGCGCAACGTGATTGGTTTTCCCCGTATAATATTTGTGTTTTGTGTCAAAATATTCAAGACAAAAACAACAGCTTGAAAAAATGTATTGACGTGTGAATTACTTGCACGAAAAAAAACGCCCCTGGTGCGTTAAGGCCTTTATATCTGCAGTACACCTTTGAGCAACACGAGGGTGCCTGAATGTTCCTATTGTTCTGATAATTGTAGCCTACTATAACATTGAAACTAATATAAAAGGCTAGCGTACATTCTGCATGTTTTACTGATGAGAGGAAAAAAAAACGAGAGCCTGGTAACTCTGCCTAAATGCATTTATTTGGTCTCATTTATAAAGTATTTAACCTTTAAAGTTGTGATTTATCAAACGTATATATCTCTTCAAAATGGCTGGTTTACCTATTCAAGATAATATGAGGTGATGCGGAAATGGCAGTATAAATGGTCAGGAACGTTCATTTATGCAAAAATTGGCTCTTCTCACGATTTATAGATGAGGCCTGTTGTGAATTGGGTCACTATGGTTTGTCATTTTTAAAAAGTGGGTCCCCAGAAAATACTTTGGGAAACACTGCACTAAAAGGCATATTTAGCTTTATGCACCCTGTTTCTTTACAGACTGTGTGTGTGTGTGTGTGTGTGTGTGTGTGTGTGTGTGTGTGTGTGTGTGTGTGTGTGTGTGTGTGTTTTTGTGCATGTGTGTCTCACCCGAGACTTCTTACTGGGCGTGTAAGCTTTGGAGTTGCTGAAAATGAGCCGGACATCTTTGCAGAGCTCAATGGGAGATTGGTACTTTCCTTCTTTGAGCGTGTTGAGCACGGTGCTGAAGTCCATCGGTGATTCGACTATTTGCAGGTAGTCCTGAGAGAAGCAGCGGGGAAGTCGGGATGTTTCAATTACAGGTTTCACAAGATGAGAACAGAGTAGGGAGTGGAGGAGAGGAAGATAGAGTTAAGAGAGGGTAAAGAGATTTGGGGATTTGGGGGTTTCGAGTGGACAGGAAAAAAGAAACCCAGCCTTCCTCTGTTAACAAGAGAACTCTAGCCCACTGAAAACTCGAGTCTATTCACATTTTTCCTCCTTCACAACTTACACATCCATTAAGATTTGGTCTTCATTTCACATGCTGAATTGAGAGGCCCGTTCTTCAGACCAAACACTCCTTTTGCTTCAAATACCACTCCTTGTGTAATTGAATTGTAGCCACTTGTGCCCAAGACCAAGGACCAAAAAGAAAGTAACTGAAAATGAAAATTTAATCTGAGCCCAGTGGAAATTCACAATGAGCACATCCAGATGAGTTCAGTTTCTTGAAGTAGCACACACAATAACAGAATAAAGGAATGAAGAAGAGTTGAAGAATGCGTACCGGGTATTCCTGCAGGTCCACGGGTTCTCTGAATGGCTCCGAGTCTTCACACTGGAAGATGAGATCCAGCAGCTCCTTACAGCGCCCCCTCCACGCATGAGGGTCGTACGAAGGGGGTCGGGTTCGCAGTCGGCGCTGCGCGGGTCGACGACCCTGCAAAAAAAAAAGAAAGACGAGTAAATGGAAGTAACTGTACAGCCTCCTCTTCTTTAGACTTCTAGAGAAACTTCTAATGTAGAAAGTGAGATTTTAGAGTTCGGTATGGTTTGTTTTAACTCTTCTAGGATGTATGGGAACACGGCTACTGTCAGATATTGTTACCTTATGGTTTCGCGTTGATGTTCCAGGAGTATTAGTATCTTCATCCTCCTCCTCATCATCCTAAATAGATAGTAAAAGGGGAATTAAATAAAGGTAACATATAGTGTACTCTACCAAGCTCATGTACTGTAGCACACATGGGTAAGATAGAGCCCCAGATAGCTAGGTACTGTAGCTCATTCAAATCAATTAACACCAAACCCAGCCAAGTTCAATGCACAGCATTTTATTCAAGCTGTAATGCTAAAACAGTTCAATGTTATTCAGTTTTTGTCATGTAAATTTAAATAACTGTATATATTAATAGTCAATAGTCTGGAAACACAAATATTTTTCCATATTCTCTTTTTTTCCATACTTATCCAGATCAGGATATTACTAAAATCAAATTCCATACTGCGTAGGAACCCCACTACCATGGATGTGCCAACCACTACTCTCACAGATCTCCACACCGAGTTCAAACTGGCGTTTCTCTGAGATTGAAGGAGAACTGGAGCTGGTGTCCTCTCCCCTTTCATTTGACAGCGAGAAAGCGCAAATAGAAGAACTGATTGACCTCCAGTGGGACCCTGCCCTCAAACAAAAGTTCACTGCATCCACACTGGACAACTTCTACGCTCTCACTGAAGAAAACTTAGTTTCAGAACCTGTGCAGGAACGCACAGAGGATGCTTGTTTTGTTTGCATGTATGTGTGCGAAGAAACTTTTCCTGTGATGAACTAGTCACACTACAGATCACGGCTGACGGATAAACATCTGTCCTCTGTGCCGCGTATTTCAACATCAGACATGACGCCAGAGTTTGATGATCTTGCGAAGAGAGGAGAACGTCTCCATTGTAAAACAGAAAATGAATTAATGTATTCATGAATAAGAAAATGTAAATATTAGCCTAATCTGTTCTTCATTCAGTGATGCAGGTCTGTACTGCAATGGTATTAAAGTTAGAGTTAATAGCTACATAAGTAAAAAAACTGTCTCACACACTTACACAAGTAATGAATTCATGTATATATTCATGACTATGACAATGTGTTTGTTCATAATTAGTCTGTGAATATTAACATTTTCTTCATGCAGTGATGCAAACATAAATATTACATTTTGATGATTGTAAAGCAGTCTGGCTTTAGTTCCTGTTTATAACATAATGCAGTGTGTTTCATCCGTGACCTATGCAGTGGTGCATACCAGACACTTGATGTAGGCTGATTTAAAAGTTGATACTGCATTTAAGTGGATTGATTTATGTAAGTTATCTTTTCACTGTAACCTCAGAGTAAAGAAAATAAACTCGGTTGCAAACGAACGTTTAAGATACTTGCATGTTTTATTCAGCAAGATAATCTCCACAAATG
Organism: Sebastolobus alascanus; assembly: GCA_916701645.2. Lineage (NCBI taxonomy): Eukaryota > Metazoa > Chordata > Actinopteri > Perciformes > Sebastidae > Sebastolobus > Sebastolobus alascanus. The sequence continues at coordinate 5,897,204 of CAKAOJ020000011.1, read as the reverse complement.
AACACCACGTTATGATTTTAGTGTGAATACATTGCCAGAAGTAAAAAACTAACGTTTGGCTATAAATGAAACTACACCACGGTTGCACGACTTCACCACCACATAAGCTAAAAGGCGGACTAGTTTTCGGCGTGATAAAGTATAGTAGTCTCATGACACGTAAAAGCTTCAGAATTCACAAGTGGGATATATACTGACGTAAATAGAACAAATAGTAGAACAAAACGTTAGAATCTCTTGAGCTTGTTTTAACCACAGACCTTATATCAACCTTAAAGTGGCAGTAGGCAGTATATTTTTGGCATCATTGGGCAAAAATTCCATAATAACCTTTCAGCATATTGTAATTCAAGTGTTCTGAGAGATAATTAGAGTTCTGCACCTCATCATGGCTCTGTTTTCAGGCTTTAGAAAATCTAGACCGTGACGGGAGACTTTGACCAATCACAGGTCATTTCATTGAGAGAGCGTTCCTATTGGCTGTGCTCCGGTCATGTGACCAGAACTTGGCGTTCCTTCAAAAGATTTTACAATGCACGTCACAAACTTTCTCATTTTACAGCTAAACCGTGCACTACAAGATGATTCTAAAAACATTTGAGGCGAGAAATAGGCATTAACGTAACATAATATTGATTCACATTTGATCAGCGCTGCCTAGTTTGACCGTTTGGTTGGAGTTCGCGAGTGATTGACAGCCGGCTCTCATAGACGGCAGATGGACAGCGGACCTCAGATCAGTTCTTTCTGCTTGTTTTCCTCCGGTAAGTGAAATCTTTCAGATGCCGTTAGGAGCACCGTAGGACACAGAGGAACATGATTTTTTTTCAGGTAACCTGTTTCATGTAGTACTGTCACGATATAGCGACCATTTTATAAAAATAACTTTTTTTAATCATATTTGCTCCAATCTCGCCTACTTCAGCTTTAAATCCCTTAAAAAAACCCTATTGACTTTGAGACGAGGGAACCAGAGGTGCTAAAATCCTAACTCATTTCTGGGTTTAAGGACTCATTCCTTTAGCACTCTATTGTGAAGCAATCTGTCACGTCCACCAAATTCATGTAGTTTAACATAATACAGCACTTTGTGTTTCATGTTTCAATTCAATTGTCCAATGTGTGGCCCTTATCAAAGTCAGCATGGCACTCTGAAAAAAAATGTTGTCCACCCCTGTACTATATGCCGCTCTGCGATAGAATATTTCATTATTTCAACGATTCCCAGCAGCCTTTCAGGTGTAACATAACTTGACTTTCATGTGTAATGGAGTTATTGAGCTGCCAAACTAGATCAACTGAGAGGACCAAATCAGATTATTATCAATACGGTTTTATGACAGCAGCATTTTTAAAAAATGTAATTACTAGTTTTGTTGCTGTGATTTATGCAGTACAATATCCAATTCACAGCATATTTTGGAATTGAGAAAATTGTGTTTTTTTTTTTACACAAATTAAATAAACAATATTTTGGCATGGTGAGAAATCATGTAAATCAATATCAGCCATTATTTAGTAGAGTAAACATTGCAGTGTGAACACGATAGATTTGCAACGCACCTCGTCTTCAGAGTCAGAGAAGGTAGCCTTCTTCATAGTTTTGTAGAGGGGCATGAGGTCTGTCATATTTTGGTCCCTGAAGAAGAAGAAGAAAAAAGGAGAGAGCAGAGATGACTCTGTGCCTGACGGTGCAAATGTGGAAACGTGGAAAATAATCTGAATTCTTAAGGAGAAGTTCACAATAACAGATTTTGTTTTCATGGGGTGCTTTAAGAAAAACACCTGAACTGGTTAATTAACATTTTGTTAATAGACCCTACATTATTTTCCCTCTAAAAAAACATACATTATTTAGAATTATTAACACTGAACTCACTTAATGAATTGCAGCATGAGGTCCGAGACAAACTTGGCGGTGGTGACAATGAATGATCCGGGCTCATTGAAGGCTTGGGCGTTGTGTTCGAGGTAACGAACCTCCCACATCAGAGAGGACAGCCGTCTGAAAAGCAAAGAAAAATGTGTTGAGTGTGTTTAATTCTCTCTCACACACACACACACACTGTATCACAACCTGATGTGAGGTTACCTGTAGAAGCGGTTCACCAGCCTCTGCCGTATGGTGCTGAGGTCAGTGACGTAGGCCACCACCGTGCAGTATGTGGGGTAAGCTTGTAGGTCCACCGGAAAGGCAAATGGCGCTGCCACGTCTGAGGGGCGGCAAGTTTGGTGGGTGAATGAAAGAAGAATGAACACACAAGAAGAGAGGTTTATTTACTGGAACACATCCGGATGTAACAGACCGGCATTTAGTAACACACTAAAAGGTACAGTGTGTAGGATTTAGTGGCATCTAGTGGTTCCCCTTCGCTCAGCCCTCCCTTTCCAACGGTACGTGTCCACAGCCTCCATCTTTTCCACGCTTCTATTTCATTGTCTTATGTAAGCAGCCGTGCAATGCATTCTGGTAGCGTGGCGGGGCAATACGAGAGACGGGGCGTCACGTTGGCCGCTCCTCATTTGCATGAAGTTGAGGTCTAGGGTTACTTTATGCAAATCAGGGGCGTCCGGCGCGACTCGCCGCCTCTGGAAACTCCCGAGACGCTTTTAAACCAAGCATTGGCGATCCAAAATAAAGACGGATTCAGCGACTGCGTGGCTTATATCTCGCATAAAATGTTTTCAGAAATAAATTTCAGTGAAATATTTTCGTGATATAAGAGAAGATAGTTTCCAAACGAGCCGCCATCTTGGTTCCGGTTTAAAAGCTGGGAGCAGCAGCCCACGGGGTAAAGCGTTCGTCCAATCAGGTGCCGAGTGTCTTGTGTCTAGTGGCAGCCCATCAAGCGTCCAATGCTGGGAAGTGAAGCGATCCCTCGCGATAAAAAACGCCCCTGTGGACACGTACCACAAGACTGCGGTAACGTGAGCCGCAGAGTGCAAAACCATGGAAACACCGTGGTATTTTTCAGGACCATCATCTCGCCTACTTTAAGCGCAACGGAAGTCAGACAGCAGCTGGCGGTACCACGGTTTTGTGTGTCGGTGAACTACGGTGGCCTTCAGATAACGTAAAAAAACGCGAAATGCTCTCTCTAGAGCCAGTGTTTGATTTGTCCGTTCTGGGCTACTGTAGAAATGTGGCGGAGCAACATGGCGGACTCCGTGAAGAGGACCCGCTCCCTATGTAGATATGAAGGACTCATTCTAAGCTCCCGAAAACACAACGACTCTTAGTTTCAGGTGATTGTACACTAATGAAAACATAGTTATGAATATTATATTCCATTTCTGCCAATAGATCTCCCTAAATGCTACACACTGGACCTTTAACAAAGGTGGATGTCTTGTGTTTATGATACATGTCTCCTTCCAAATAAAATAACCTGAATATGTCAAATATTACAGCAGCAATACAAATCAGCAAGATTTTCCTTCTTGTTCAGAATATTCTTCCCTAAATTTAGAAGCACCTAGAAGAGTTAACGTGAATGTTGTCCTGTAAACCAGCTGCAGCACGGAGCGTAGGAGGAACAGGGAGAGATCTAGAAGGATTAAGTGTGCTGGCTGTTGTGTGTTTAAGCCCCGAACCGTCACTAGAGGGAGCCTTCACGCCATCTTTCTTCCACTGGGAGGGTTGCAGTAACACAAGGCTTATTCCAAGTATGACATTACATCACTTAACAGGAATTCGAGCAAGCACCTCAATATGTGGCTCAACGTGTCAGCAGCTAATTCTTTTTAACTTCTGGGCTCATGCTGATGAGCTCAGAGCGGTGACTCATGTTGTGTAGCGTCCCGCTGCTTTACGAGAAATGTGGCCTCGTGGCTCAACTTCACACGCCCGCCAACATGACATAACTGGGGTCTGTTTATTTTCACAAGGGGCTCGGTGACATCGTACCGAGTGTGCAGAGCTGGTCGATGGCTTTGATGATGCGTTCGCACTCCTCTGCGCGCGTGCGGCAGCCCCATTCGCCGTCCATCGGGACGTACAGCAGCTCCTTCTGCTCTTCTTCTACCAGCGGGACGCTCATGCCCAACTCGTCAGGGAACGTGGCTGCACCGGAGAGAAAAGCAACTGAAAAATCCACCAGAATTGGTGAAACTGCAAAGAAATGACATTTGAATTTGTTTAAATGTGCGTGCGCAGTAGTGTGGGTGTATTAGAGAGACCCACCATCATCAGGGATGGGCTCCATGTCCCAAGGACTCATCTTCTCTGTGTCTCCATTGTCCCAGCTGGAAGGGGAAACAGTTTTGATATGAATAACCATCACATTGTAGGCTTTGTGTTTGTAATTTCTTTTTTTCTTGCTCATTTTGCAGAGGTGACGTATTCCCAGCACTGACGCTCCCCTCCCACAGCCTAAAGTGGATGTCTTTCTCTAACAAAACAAGGTCTCTCTAATAATGTGTGACCGTAAGCACTCGGTGTTGACAAGAAAAAGTAACTCAAACAGACAATATGCTTATTAATGTTTCAAACCGGAATGTCACCGACAATGAGCGATGCAAAACAAAGGGCAGCGTTGGTTGGCGTCGTTGTAAATGTCATATTCAAACCGTCATCCGGGATCGTTTTCATCGAGTTCCTTGAGTGATTCAAGCCACGAGGTGTTTGTGCAGTTAATGAGTGTTGTGAGAGGAGGTGTCAGCGGCATAATCACAGACAAATTCCTGTTACAAGTAAACCATTTTGATGAAGCAGTTTCACATTTCTCATTCTGTCGGTGTGGAAAGTCGGAATCGGAAAACTCGTTCAATCCCAGGATTCTGTACAGGAAATTTCATACTTTTGCAGCAGCCAACTTTAGTGACTTTGAAATTCGAAATTCCGAGTTAAATTTCTCAAAATTAGTGCGCCACGATTGTGCATAAAACAAGAATCACAATTTTCTCACTAAGAGATTGCTTCTTCTGTAACCTCCCTGTGCACCTGTCCAGTATTCTCCACATGTATTGTTGTACTATATAAGGTTCAAGTTATGTTGGTTGTCTAGTAGGGTAGCAGACATTTTCTGGTAGATATAATAACATTCATAGTTTTGTCATGTATATACATTTTGTTGTGTCGTTGTGTTGTTTCAAGAGGTTGAATACATTTATGCAGTACTGCAATTGTGGCAACATCCCATTTGCAAGCAGGCTTGGGGAGGAACACGGCGTTACGTAATTAGGATACTTGGGCTGTCAATCGATTAAACTATTTAATTGTGATTAATCGCATGATTGTCCATAGTTAATCTTGATTAATCGTAAATTAGTCGCACATTATTTTATCTGTTCAAAATGTACCTTAAAGGGAGATTTGTCAAGGATTTAATACTCTTATCAACATGGGAGTGGGCAAATATTCTTGCTTTATGCAAATGTATGTATATATTTATTATTGTAAATCTATTAACAACACAAAAAAATGACAAATATTGTCCAGAAACCCTCACAGGTACTGCATTTAGCACAAAAATCAATGTGCTCAAATCATAACATGGCAAACTCAAGCCCGACAGGCAACAGCAGCTGTCAGTGTGTCAGTGTGCTGACTTCACTATGACTTGCCCCAAACTACATGTGATTATCACAAAGTGGGCATGTCTGTAAAGGGGAGACTCGTGGGTACCCATAGAACCCATTTTCATTCACATATCTTGAGGTCAGAGGTCAAGGGACCCCTTTGAAAATGGCCATGCCAGTTTTTCCTCGTCAAAATTTAGTGTACGTTTGGAGCGTTATTTATCCTCCTTCGCGACAAGCTAGTATGACATGGTTGGTATCAATGGATTCATTAGGTATTGTAGTTTCATATGATACCAGTATCTTCACTCTAGCTTTAAAACTGAGCCTGTTAAAACCTAATAATCGCAAGTTGCGTTAATGCGTTAAAGAAATTAGTGGCGTTAAAACAAATTTGCGTTAATGCGTTATTATCGCGTTAACTTTGACAGCCCTGTTAATTAGTAATTGTATCGGAATACATTTTTAAAGTAACCCCCCCACCCAACCCTGTTTGCAAGGTATGTCATACTGACTGTCATCACCTTGGAGTATGAAAACAGACAATATGACACTCTACTTCACACTACTTCCTTCTTAATTTTGGTCTCGTTTGCATCATTCCACTGAAGCTTTTTTTTTTCCTTTCTGTTTCACATACAGTACATTTGATCTGTTTGTTGAGTTTGTTGACGCAACTTAGGGAGGAATTAGGAACTCTTGGTTTGATGCAATGGATCTCTTTGCTAATGCAAATACAACAAATTCATCAGTGAAAATGAGATAGTGCAGCTCTGAATAGAGTAACGTACCAGACATTGTAGCACTGAAACAGGCTGTCAGGATACTGAGGCTGGTAGGGCTCCTGGCTCTCAATGGTCCCAAACCACCAGGCATCGTCAATCACTGACCGAAACCTGTCACCTACACACACACACACACACACACACACACACACACACACACCACACACACACACAGACACATCACAGTTAGTTTAGATCTTTACAAGAGAAGAACTTCATAAACTGACCCAGAAACTACACAGGATAAATTGGCTGACCTATACTCCACTGCCTCTTTCTGGCGTTGTCAAACTGCTGGCGCAGTACCAGGAAGTCGATGACATCAGGCATGTCGTGGTATCTGCAGCAAGACAAAAGTGTACACATTAAGTCAAAGGCTGCAGCTAAGCAAATAAAGAATGGACAAAGCAACCATAAAAACGGTGTAAAACCGATAAAACACATAACATTTGTAGTAGCAAATTACCATTTCCATAGCAGTCCTTACTTTACAATGTCAGTCAAGATTACTAAATTAAATGTTTTATAGCTAATGTCTTGTCTGGAGTTAAGATCATAATTACTAAAGGAAAAGAAATGTTACATTCAGACTTAACAGAAGAGGGGGACACATAGATTACTTAGGAGAATAGTTTCACATTCTGTCGGCACTGAAAAAAAATGTGAAAAGGTTCAATTAACCTCTTAACAATCCGACGGTTGGTGCGGTGGCTATTCTGTCTATCAGAGGTTTTAGCGGGCTCAGTTCTAGAGCTAGAGTAAAGGTAACGATATCATATGAAAGTAGAAATGTCATGCTAGCATGTCGGGAAGAACGCTAAATAACGCTCCAAAGTTAGGCTAAATTTTGGCGCGGAAAAACTGGAATGGACATTTTCAAAGGAGTCCCTTGACCTCTGACCTCAAGATATGTGAATGAAAATGGGTTCTATGGGTACCCACGAGTCTCCTCTTTACAGACATGCCCCCTTTATGATAATCACATGCAGTTTGGGGCAAAAAAACATGCAGTTTCTTGCATGCAGTATAAATTTGTTATTTCTGTGTCTTAATGTGGTATTTTGGAAGGATTATTGATCACTTATCAACTTATGAGAAATAATAGAGCATGGGAATGACCATCACATACTTCTATCATAATGTTCTAAACCCTTATACACTTTCACAATTTATTTTAATTTAAGTAATTAATTCATGTTTATTTCTGATTTATGACTAGAACAACTTGACACACGGTGCTGAGCTGCATCTCAAATGAATCTTCCGATTCCCAGCTTTCAGATGATGTACACCACTTCTATGTGGCATATACAGATGACTTTTTATCGACCCCTCAACATCCTCTGTCCTCCACCCCTACCCCTCTAAACAAAAGGGGTGGGCAGAATGGTAAGAGGTTAAGTATAGGATATGTCACATTGTAAAGTAGCATATACAAATAGCAAGAGTGCCGTGATGAATCAGAAACACAGTATAAACGCGTTCTCTTAAAGGTTAATCATCAGACACTTGAGCCTTACAATTAATTATCAAAAAGCCGCAGACCCTCTTGTGGAGACCGAGTGGGGGATGCTTACTTCATAGAGAAGGATCCTCCGGTCAGTTTGCCAGTGTCGGGGTCCAGGAAGGACAGCTTCAGACAGCACAGCGTGGGCAAGCCCACCTCGTACTTGATGCCAACTATCTTCATCAATTCCTGCTCCTGGACACCACAAATATAAGAGCACATAATTAATACAAGTATTTTTACTCTCAGGAAAAGTCAGTCACATAGCTTGGAGCCCTGTTAGCTTAAACATAGTCCAATGCACTCTGTTGGTGTATTATAATAGGCTACGAGTGCTAGCAATGCTACAGTAAGTTGTCCCAGCTGAGCAAAAGAAGAGATAGTAATGCTTTCATGTTTCCGTGCCCGTTTCTTCAAATCACAATAAAAAGAGAACCCCTGCATTTCACACGCTACAGGCAATACATTCATAGAGATGCACACCGTCCCCCTGCAATGCATTACGGTCCGCTGTCAGCACAGAAATTGCTATTTGGGCCTCAACACATGGATAAAGAAATGAAAAAATTATCAAGTAAAAATGCAATCCCATAAGCTGCTGTTACTTTAAAGTGTTGAAGTGTGTTTTTGTAGTGTGTGAATGATTTTTTTTTTTCATTCTTCTAAAGACAGCTTCATATACAGGGATGAAACTTGAAACTCTGCAGACATTTTTTTTTTTTTAGCGGAGGTGTATTTTTAGAACGGAAAAGGGATTTAAGTCCACATGAAAGTGAAACCAGATAGGTGTCTGTGGTGAAGAAGGAATACCACCAGGAGGTTGTTAACACTGAAACAGCAGTGAATGATTACATCATTGTAGCTTGTACCAATTCCCAGGAACTGCTATGTATTCCTATTAAGACTGTGTCATTTTTTTTATTTTTATCTCTACTACTTTGACCTTTTTAGCCCTTTTTTTGGAAACATCCGTAAAAGAGAAAACATTACATTCTTCACCGTGATTTTTACTTTTATGTTCTAAATGAATTGTTATTAATTTAGCAGCTGTACAAATGTTCTTCTGTGTAAAAGACCGTATTGATTTTCTTTTTTGTTACATGGCTCCACTGTGATTTTTATGAAGCGCCTCTCCTCACTGGTCGTGTGCACACAAATAAAGAGACAGTATAAATCTAAAGAGCGCTGTCTCTCTTCCGAGAGTCCTGAATCCATCTTTGTCAAACTGTTGCTCACCCGTAGCTCCATCTTGTGCCAGGGCTGCTTCTTAGGATGGATGCTGTAAATCTTTTTTTGTTTGGCCATCTCCACGTAGGCTTCATGGCCCTGTCTGAAGTAGTATACCTGCACACACAGACATACATCATTTCAAATATAGCACAACTGTATCTTGTATATTTTTTGGGTACGTTCTGTTTCTGGAATATAAACGTGTGGCGACAGCATTTTTAGCTGCTGAGGATGGCAATGTCAGTGTGTCCCTGAGTGTAATGGCCGCCACAGCCTCACGGGGCTGCTAACTTTGGTGCAGACGAGTCTTGTTGCTATGTAAAACATGAGCCAGTGTTTTGGTATGAGCAGACATGTGGTGGGCATGTGGTGTAACGGAAACAGGAGGCGTGTACCTCGTCTCCCATCTGGGGTATGTAGGGACATCTCCGGGGGACCGTGTCGGTGATCCAGGCAGAAGGAAGCCACTCCTCCAGAGTTAGCCCTTGCTCCTGAAACTCTGTCCTCTGAATGACACACACAACAAAATAAAAAAATATTCTGTAACAGTTCTTTCATAAATTGGAGGTTTTGCATTATGTTACATTTCTTTTCTTCTCCAAAATGTACATAAAATCAATGTCCTTGTGTAAATTGTGAGCCTTGTTAAATCCTGTTTAATCTGCTCATTTGTGTAAATGGCTGATGGGAAATAACTGTGAATCACAGTAAGAGTAAAGAACCACAAGAAGAGAAATACTACAAAGGCCGTTTTTAATGACAAACCTTCCTCTTCTCCTTTGGCTGCTTCTTCTTTGGTAACGCGCCGTCTTTGTCCACTTTGTCCTTCTTCCTTTCTTTCTTCCCGTCCCTCTTCTTCTCTCCGTCTTCCTCAGAGCCGCTGCTTTTCTTTTTCACTTTCACGCTCTTCTTGGGCGGCTCAAGGTTGATCCCCGCGTCCGCCGTCCAGTCAGAGTAATCGCTGGAGTAGTCACTGAGAACGCATTGCACAGAGAAGAAGATTGAATACACAGATGTCTCTGCTTGTGTTTTTATATATATATATACTGTGTATATGTAGCAGATAGGTGATATGATAAATGTGTGTGTGTGGTATACTGTATGCATCTTACCTTGAACTACTGTGATCATCCGGCCAGGGCTCTTTCTGCTCCTGTTCCTTCTCCTCCTCTGAGGAATGCCCGTTGATTTGGCGAACCTCAGCCTCTCCCTGGGAACACACAGCATTTTGTGTTAGCAAAAAGAACAAAAAGACAAACAGCTGGTTGGTGTGCAACGGACATCAACAAGAGATAAGTGGTGCTGAGCAGAGCTGCACCCCTTTAACCCTTCAATGGTCACTAGGGCTGGATATCGGTACTCAATACCTTTAAGGTATCAAACGAAATAACCCAGTACCAAGTAGTATCGAAACTTTTCCAGTCAAACAATGGCCCATATTTGTGCCCAGATCTAGAAAAAATGACTATTTGACAGTGCATGTGAGCAGAGGGGAAGGATTTTGGATGGAGCCAGAGCAGATTTTTTTTAAAAATTGGAGCGTCGCCTTATCTCCCCCTCTAACCCGCTCCGGTACCGCTCACACCCTGAAGCACGCCCGAGCGAGCCCGACCCAGAATGTATCTGTGTATTGCACACGGCGACTGTGTAGGATTGTTTCAGACTCGTGTGATCCAAACATTTCCAATAACTCCAAAGCGTTGTAAAGTCCAAAAGTCAACAGTTATTGAAATAAGATACATGTAATGATTTCCAAAATTCACAACATATTTTATCTGACGAAATGTTCTGCTTCAATCCATATTTGTTGGCATTTAGCCTTTCAAAAACAGCATTTTCACTGCGGTCAAAAAACAATTTGCTCTCCCACTCAAGACACACAAAGGACGCATCTGTGTTAACGGAGCGGTCTAACTGCACTCAAACAGAACTGATGAACACAAAGAGCGAAAAGACGAAGAGTCTAATCTATCAATCCATAATGTGTATTACATGTTCATATTCATGTTAAATTTCAAAAATTTGACCCAAATTATTGATTCTAAAATGATTTTATTACCTCCTCCAGAGTCTATGATCAGAACTGTGTCCATAGCAACGGCCTATTATTCATAGCAGCGGTATGCTATAAAGAAATAACAGACCGTAAAATGCCGTAATTGACCAATCAGAATCAAGTATTCAACAAAGCCGTGTAATAAATAGAGCTAAAGTCCCAGGGGGCAGTAAATGTTAGCATGCCAGCAAAGTCTGAGTAGAGGGTTTTGGTGAAATTGGCTGATCTAAAATTGGACTAGAAGAGAAAAGAATACAAAAGCAGTTATACCAAATTAGACAAGCCAAGAAAAAAAAAAAAAAAAGTAAGAATTTACTGCCTGAAGACAAAGTCATGTGTGTTTTAGAGAAAGGTTGACTTCCCCATAAAGTATGAAAACTAAATTCAAAACAAGGCAGTAACAGCATCGTATCTACCTCTGAGGTGCTTTCATCGTCATCGGCAGCCTCGGCGCTCTGGCGGCTCGTCTCCTCCATGGCGGCACGCGTGTGGTAGCCGTGGTTACCCAGGCTCCTCCTCCCCTCGTCGACCGACTCGGATGATGTCGGATGAACCTGAGTAATAATTCAACGAGAAATCCCTATTAAAATTAAACCGAAGGTCCTGTGTCTAAGAGACGTTCAGTCGTGAATAAAAAGGTTATGGGAGGAAAATGATTACATTCATGTAATATAATAATGCGTGTGTTAATTCACTCACCCTGCTCTCCTTGGGGAGAGAGTGGATGGTACGTCGTCTCCTTTCCGACTGATAGATATTGATCTCCTCCTCCCCTTTAGCCTCACGCCAGGTTATCTGTCTCCTACACAGTAAACACACAGTCATGACATGCGTTAGTACTATCGCATCCGAGAACAGGTTCCTCTTTGTGAAATCAGTTTCGTGTGTTACCTGACGGAGGGATCCTCCAGCTCGGGGACCAGCACCCTGCGGCTCCAGGCCACCAGGTCTCCCTCCGTGGCCATCTGGCTGCGCGGGGCGTTGCTGTGCATCTGGCGGACGCCCTCGATCTGCCCACTGCGACGCAGGCCCACGTTGGGCGGAGAGTGCACCTCTGAGGGCGAACCCACCGATCCTGATGGAAAAGAGAAAAAAATAGTGCTTACAATTTATCAACAGCATTTACTGCAGGGGATACATCTGCTTCAGGGAAAAATGTCCCACTGGTAAACATACTGGATAAAGGATGAGGACACCAAACTCTTCCATGTGTTTCTAGTAGATAAATCACTCATGTTATCTCATGCATATATGAACACTTCAGTTCACCTTTTGAGTGATAGGAGGTGACTCAAATCATCTAATAAGTGAATAAATTAGAATTTGCAGCTCTAAAATAAATGAGAAAAGGCTGCGGCTAATTATAAATATTATATGTCTTATTGATAACATTTTTTTGTCGATGAATAAAAAAAATAATACATCCAGAGAGCCTTTAGAAAGGTGCAGAATAAAAGTATGGTTTTCCTGAAAAAAATTATTATGACTATGAATTAATCATTTAAAAAATGTTGGCAGGTCCAAAATGAAGTTTTTGTTTATCTCTGTGGAAGATATCTGACGTTTCCCCACTTCCAACAAGGCTTGTGAGCCAATAGTAAAACGATGTTGGTATCACGTGGTATCTCTGGGTCGTCAGTAAATGTGGAAAAAACAGATAAACAGCTGAGATAGACGGTAAGCGCCTGGCAACCACTTGTTGTGAAGTGAATGCAATGGAATGGGGGAGGGAGAATGCAACATCTAGTGGCTGAATGTTATCAAGAATATCAATAGCACCTTTAAATAATATTTCCATGATAATTTAAAAAAAAAAACAAGGTGACTTCTTCAAATTGCTCATCATGTCAGTTGAACGACCAAATATATTTAGTTTACTTTCACATAAGCCCGAAGAAATCTGAGCAGCTGGAACCAGCAAATATTTGGTATTTTTGCTCGAATAAAAGACTTAAACCATTAATCATTTGACAAAATAGTTACTGTTGATAGACTAATCAATTAACTGACTAATTGTTTCAGCTCTTAAAGTAACTAATTGTGTAAGAGATACAAAGAAAGGCTAGAGAGAAAAACAATGATGTGAACTAGCAGGGAGTCAGTTATTGGTATTTTATTATTAAAACCTAATGGAATTTACAAAGCATACAATAAAGATGATTTTGTTACTAAGAAGGCTGCAGCTTCTTTCTGTTAAATAAAGTCAGGCTGCATGCAGGCAATTACTTCTCATAGTATGTATGCTGATGTGTTAGTATGGAGCACCAGAGCCACAGACACGTGGATGATTTAAATCTACTGTGTGTTTCACTTAATGGATGAGATGACCCAAAAGGCAAATGTCCCACTGATGCTACACTGATGTAATATGTGAATACAGTTCTCTGTACTCTTTGAGACGGGGCTGCTTTATTGAAGTTTCTTGGTTTCCTGTGTAAATTTCACTGAGTTGCTGAAAAGGCTTGTATTGCATCAGTAGATATTATGTCTGTTACATATTTCATATGATTTTTTTTTTGTTTCACAAATACATTAATTCCAAACTAAATGATCGAAAGTAATTTTTGTGACTTAATAAATAAAATATTATTACAAATGCATTGTGTGGCACTATTCACACAGTTGATTATACAAATTCCTCACATCTGGATTAAAATAGTGTTTGCAAATAACTCTCAGCTTGTTTTTTAACAGGCTTCAAAGATAGCTGAGTTTGCAACATACCAGTGCCACAATGTTTAGGAAGCTTCAGTATCAATTAAGACACTAAATTAACATTTGTGTTGCCCTGAGTTATGTCCTCGCTATTCCCATGCAGGTGAAAACTAGAACCGAATTGAGAAGCTGCCCACACTACAATAGTACGACCTTCCTGCGATGACGCGGTCTTACCTCTGTTGGACCTGGTGTTTGCAGAGGCAGAGACGTCATTCGTTCCCAGTCTTTGGTCCTGCTCCTGCTGCAGCCTCTGAATCATGGTGTCCAGAGGACTGGAACCGTCCACCGCCTGCTCGCTCACCACCTGGTTCAGGCCTGACACAGACAGCAATGGAGTCACAGAGAGGAGAAACAGAAAGAGAAAGCGGTTCTGGTCAAATGAAATCTAACAACAGTCATAGAGAAGACCACTGCTGTCTCATAATAACTAGATGTGCACATTACTTTATTGCATTCATTTCTATTTAGTGGAGGTCTGCACGTCACAATGCTCTACCATCCACTTCAAAGAAGAGAAGGGCAACAGGTTTTTCCCACGGGTGTATAAAAAGAACTGGAGACCGGACCCCAAGGTGGTGCCTATTCAGTTCAATGAGAATTGCTCGCCCGGCGCAAACACCAAAAAAAGTTTCCTAGCTTCCGGGTTTATTTTCCGGTTGTGCGACCCACTGAATATGCACAGTGGTGTTTCTCCCACTGGCCTCGCCCGCGAGTTCCCGCTCAGCCCACGGACTTTACATTGTGATGACGTCACAGATTATTAAAGGAACAGTGTGTAACATTTCGGGGGATCTATTGGCAGAAATGGAATATAATATTCATAACTATGTTTTCATTAGTGTATAATCACCTGAATCTAAGAATCATTGTGCTTTCGTTAGCTTAGAATGAGTCCTTCATATCTACATAGGGAGCGGGTCTTCTGCATGGAGTCCGCCATGTTGCTCCGCCATGTTTCTACAGTAGCCAAGAACAGACAAACAAACACTGGCTCTAGAGAGAGCCTTTCATGTTTTTACGTTACCTGAAGGCCACGACGCGCTTGTGAAACTGCGGTAACGTGAGCCGCAGAGTGCAAAACCGTGGAACAGCCAGTTCACATTAGCTCAGTCTTGGAAAGGAAGGAGTGAGCGGAGGGGTTCTCAGTTGGTTGCAATCTGCAACCACGCCACTAGATGCCACCAAATCCTACACACTGTACCTTTAAATCGCTTCTCTCGGCTCAAGGAAAGTTTTACAAATATAAAACCTCCACGGATGAAAAATTAAATTGAAAGAGTCATAATCGACCTTGCCTGCAGTTCGAGGTGTCCTGTCAACAGTTTTACGGACGTCCGTTTTACGATAGTGGTCTATGGGGAAATGCTTTTTTGGGCCGCGGGGGTGATTTTTCGCTGCAATAGCGCATGTGGCCTCTGGAACAAATTGGAAGCAAGGCTG
This sequence comes from Sebastolobus alascanus, assembly GCA_916701645.2. NCBI lineage: Eukaryota > Metazoa > Chordata > Actinopteri > Perciformes > Sebastidae > Sebastolobus > Sebastolobus alascanus. Next base: position 5,881,948 of record CAKAOJ020000011.1, on the reverse strand, counting down.
AGAGGCGGCACCGTATCCAGGTCTCATAAATGCTTTTTCCCAAAAAAGACCTTTACAGTCACCTCAATACCCACAATCCATTTTAAAAGCTGAAAGCAGGGTAAGGTGAGGTTAACACTATTCTATATACTGTGAGCATGTAGAGTCATATTGTCTCAAAAGAAATTCCCCTCCTTGTCTCCTTCACCTGCCTCCACTGTGCGCCACTAATGCATTTCATAAACTACTGTCTACTGCCAAGATTTTAAACTGCTTTATTAATTCTGGTTTTAATTGCCAATGCCGGTGCCGTTTCAATAAAAGCCTCTCGTTAAGCACATCTGAGGACAGCCAACATTCTTGTCAGGCTACGAGAGCAGTGTGATCATCTTGACAAAAGTGTCTTTGATCAGCTGACAGACGGGTTACGATGAGACAGAAGACGACGGCGTCACCTCCCTGTAGAGATCTGATCTGAAGCGTACAAGCAGCACAAGGGAAGAGTACAACTACACTGAGTTCATGCCCTCAGACCATGCAGACAGGAGGCTCTGAAGTCAGCCTCTGTACCTGAGGAGGTGACCCCCATCTGCGGGATGAGCTGTTCGTCCCTGCAGCCCTCCCTGCCGGGCACCAGCCGCTGGTATCTGGGGGGGTGGGGGTTCCCGTCCACGTCCACCAGGAAGGGAGGGGGCATCAGGTGCGGCGCCTGCTGAGTCTGCTCGTCCAGCACGTAATTGTTGGCGTCTCGGATCAGCGGCCGGTAGTCGGTGTGGAAGAACATCTGGTCCGCTATCTGAAGCACGGGTGGAAAGTAACAAGGTACAATTCACTCTTACATAGACTGTTTTTCCACCACTGATCTGGGGAATTTGTTATTACTGATAACATCAATTACGTGACTTGTTGTTAAATGGCAGTACATGTATGTGTGTAAACATTAAAAAGTGAGACAGTTACCTTGTCATACTTGCTGCTGGAGCCAAAGCCAAAGATGAGCAGGTGTCCGTGGGAGTCGGTGGCTGCGAAATGCTGCCCATCTGGACTACATTTGCAGTCAAACAACGCTCCGTGCCCTTGACCTTCGATCTATCCACACAGAGAGAGAGAGAGAGAGAGAGAGAGAGAGGGAAAAAGGTGCAAACTGTAAATCATAGTATTACACTACCAAGGGGAATTCCAATCAACTCAAAAAGTCTAGTACACAAGATCAAATGTGTAAGCCACATGTATGGTACCAGTATTGAGATACTGACACTACAGGTGAATAGGGTTAACTAATAGATATCATCATGAAACTTCCCCAGTTCATTACCTACATTAAAGCAATTATTTTTTTTATTACAAGTTTTCTGAAAATGTTATGTTCAAATATGCAAATAATACATTATCATATTAAATATGCACTAATTTGCATAAATTCCCGGAACACAAATCTGAACATTGGATAAAGCCAGGTTCAAAATTCTTGTATCGTTGTGTTGACAAATTAGAGTCAAAGGTTTTTACAGAGGGAATTTTTGTTATCTCTTTTTATCACTCCATAAATCAGAGAAATATTGTCAACAGCCATAAAAAATTCATTTTCACCATGTTTTAAGGAATAAAATGTTCTATAAATCAGGCTATGAATGATATATGAACAAACCGCTCAGTAAAAACCTTCAGAATATAGATAGGAATGTAACTGGAAAGTTTGGTGTATGTAAGAGCTGCTGAAGTATAGATTTCTGGCTCAGAGTTTGAGAAAAAACTCATTTTGAGAAAACGGTCTTTAAAGATAAAAAATTCCATACATTTTGCAAGACACCACAGGTGAATAGGATAAAAATCTTTAACTAATAGATATCACCATGCAACTTCCCTAGTTGATTACTTACTTTAACACAGTTATTTTTTGTATTACAAGTTTTCTGAAATTTAAATATTAAATATTTAAATGTTAAGTTTAAATATGCAAATGAGGCATTATCTAATGCTAACTTTTGGTGAATTTAGGAGAAATCTACAGGCACAGATAGACAAAGTAGTAAAATAAACACCTAAATATGTATTTTGGATGTTTTCTTTCCACTAGTCTTAAAGAAAATATGTAACGGAAGCAAAATAGCACAAAAACTCAAAATTGATCAGTGCATGAAAGAGGGTGTTTTTGCCTGGGGTGTGTCCCCTTTAGTAATGAATTAAAATAGCAATAGTGACATAAGTAAAGTTTGATAGACAGCAAGAGCGGTGATATCCACTACTACATAACAGAGCACCACCTGCAGAAACCGAAAGTTCGTCAACAGAAAATCGACAAACCCCCCAAGTGTTCTGACTGTCAGCCGACTGTCGCCTTTAGTTAGCTCTGTGGGTATTCCTCCACTCTCACGAAAGCTCCATTCAATCACAAGATGAAAACATTTCTTAAGAGTTTTTCTGCCTCTTTGTCCCTTATTCAGCAAAAAAAAAAAAAGACTCTGCGTCTGCCAAAGCACTAAACTGAGATGAACCTGAAGGAGCAATGAACTTCCAATCATCTACTACTTTGGTATATTCAGGAAGGGTGCATGTGCTTTTAGCCAGCTGGAGGTCAGGCAACTCTAGACTCTGTTGAATAGTGGTGTTAAAAGTTCACGTAGTTAAGTTAAAGAAGGGCTGCTGCTGCTGTAGTAGTAGCAGCACTGATGGAGCAGTGTTTGCAGCAGGTCTGGCAAAGTAAGAAATATGAGCAGTGCACGTCAGTTTAAACAGACCGTCGTATTGCAAAGGGTGTGTTGGATGCATGATGCACTAAGTAGATCTTATTAAACGGCTGTGTTGAATACTTGATTCCGATTGGTCAATCACGGCGTTCTGCGGTCTATAATTTCTCTATAAAAGACCGTTGCTATGAATAACAGACCGTTGCTATGGGCGCAGCTCTGATGTCGGACTCTGGCGGACCAATTTTGTGTCAAAATATTGACTTCTTAAGTAAGTAGTACATTATCCCTTACATGTCACATGTACGTCTCAACGCTTTCCATTTATTTAATATGTTAATGAAAATGTTTTCAGAAGTAGATTTTGGTGGATTGTTTAGACGGAATAACGGAAAGTTTACGAGCAGGCCGCCACGTTGTTTTCCTTTTTGAAACGGCGAGCGGAGAACCAGGGACCAATCAGGCGCATTCCACGAGAGGGTACGTCGCTGCTTGAGCTGCCAGTTGAGTGGAGCAGCGCGTTCCCTAGCGTCCTCGCCGTATCTGGTGGACACGTAGCGTTACTTGGTCTGTAGCTTATGGTGGCTAATATTAGCCAAACTGCCTAGTCAGAGGGACATGAGTTCAACTCCTCTGCCTCTGTGTGTTGCTGTGTAACTGACATTACTGAATCAGTTCTCTGACTTTATGACTCCTTTCTACTTGTGCTACTCACTTACACTACACCTACTACCAATATCCTGTAACAGTCACTTGTGTCCTTGTGCCAACAGGGGACGCTATTTAGCAAAAGTTCCACAGTCTGATATTTGGGCCATGTCACGATCACACACTGTGTCATCAGACAACACTATTCACCGTCTACGATCAACACCGAGTTTTGGCCGACTGACCGGCACACTGAGTGACTCACTTGTTCTGAGACTGTGATCAATGCTTTCCTTGGTAACCATAGAGACACAAGCAGGAAATACAATGATTAACACATTAGGTGAATGTGCACACTGGCTTATGCTGACACCACGTTACAGTTATGGGGTAGTGATTTCGCTCTACCCTCGACTCATGCCACACACACGGTGCGTTCAATGGCAGAGAAAATGCCGGCATGGAGGTGAGAGAAGTAAGAAAGCAAATAGAGAGAGTGAAAGCAATAGGGGGGGGGGGCTGTGGCGGGTGAGAGGGAAAGAATGCGAAACAAAGGGTGACGCTGAGAAAGGGAAAGGGAAAGAATGTGTCGTGGGAAAGAAGCAAAGACTAAAAGAAGAAGAAAAAAATGATAAATTTGCTGATTCACTGCACAAGAGAACATTACATCTGCGACACATTTGAGTGGGACAAATATGAGGATCTGGTTAGTTTCAGATTTAGTGTGAATTCAGCCAAAGAGAAGACGAGAAGCGAGTGAGAGGCACTGAGACAGAGAAGGCGAAGAGTCGCCAAGAGTCTCACCATGTTGAAATAGGAGCGGATCTTGACTCCTCTGGCGAGGTCCCACACAATGCAGTTCCCATCATGCCCCGCTGAGAACAGGATTCTTGGATCAAAGGGGTGTGGCTCCAGGACAAACACCTCATCCTCATGACCCTGTCATTAGACAACATGAGCATGTAGATTAAAACACTCCAAGAAATGAAAAAAAGACATTAAAAGTCACCAGTGTTTGTTTTCTTAACAAGGACTAACCTTGTTGTTTTTGCATGTTTTAGCAAATTAGGAATATTTTGTTTCTCTTAGGCTAGGTTCACATTACAAGCAAATGTGGCCCAAATCCAATTTTTTTGCTCTCATGTGACACAGATTTTTTTTTTTTTTTTCAGAGTAGAATCGACAGAGAAGTTGGATTTTTTTCAAACAGATCTGGGCGACTTTCATATGTGGTCCTAAATCCGATACATATCCAATCACTGGAAATGCGACCGCAGTGAGAGCGGTCATATCGGAATTCATGTGTGTTTTTCCACGTTACACTTCACTGCACAGGTGAAGATCTCCCACCGTACGGTGTCGGAACAGTACGTTGAAAATACAGAAGAAGAAGAACCTCCCTCTGCACAGTGACAGTGCGTCAATCAGACACTGATAATGTTTGTTACCTGACCAAAAAAGACTTTTACATATTACCGAGTTCTTCTGCTAAATTCAGCATCGTGTTTCCCTCTGTAGAACTGTGATATAATAAATCAGCAGTTACAGAAATGTGTAAAACTGAGTCGTTAATTCAGACAAGCTTTATCTGGGAAACATCAGGTTGATTCAATTTACATGGAACTAAAATTAACACAGTACCAAATGATGTTAAGTCATGTTCGCCAAATGAGTTAGAGTCTATTTATGAGTCATTAGAAATAATAAATTATCTTTTAGAAGGAGTAGATGTTTACCGATAAGCTCGGCTCCGTTAAATTAACAATATGCCAACGGAGGTTTTGCTCCGACAGCAGGAAACAGTTGGAGACTTTATTTGCCTCGTCAGTCATTTAAAATGTAAATTAACTTATCAAACAGACTTTTCACTATTCACTCAGTTCTTCTGATAAATTGGTCACGTTTGACGAAGCAGAACTCTGATTTAATGGAATCACATTATAAAAATTAGATAGATAGATAGATAGATACTTTATTGATCCCGAAGGAAATTTAGGCATCCAGTAGCTTAGACAACAAGTCCCAACACCAATACACCTTAAAAAAGATACAATCAAACAGAATAAAGTGAAATAAAATAAATAAATAAGATAACATAAGTACAGCAGTGAAGTTACAGTGTGCCAATGGTGCAAATAGTAGTGCAAATATAGCAGAGCATATTAATATATAGCAGAATATATAATTCTATAATTGTCGTTATAAAAATTGTCGTTATAAAATTGCGTGGACTTGCTGACTGGCGGTGTTTCGGGATGTCAAACAGTAACGTCACACATCGTATTTTAGTTTATTTAACTTAGTTCGCAGAAGAACTGTTAAAATTAAATATCGGCCGAAATGAAAAGTCTTTCTCTAGGCAGAAAGATCGAATCTCTCTTTCTCTTTCTGTGTGTGTGTGTGTGTGTGTGTGTGTGTGTGTGTGTGTGTGTGTGTTGAACGGTATGACGGCTACCAAACCGAAACTCACACTGAAGACACAATCAAATAAATATTATCTTTTTACTAATGTTACTTTTTGTTTTTCTTCTGGGTTTGAATGCATTGCTTTTTAGGCAGTTAACAAATGTCCTATGTTTTTGAATGCATCACAAGCGAGAGTTTCTGACAGTCCCTGCCAACAATTGCATTACCATTACCATAAGATAAAAGTATGTGTCTCAAAGTAGGAAAAAATGAATTGCAAGTTGTAAAATTGACAATAAACCCTTAAAAATGCCATTAAAGTATGGGGGGGTTGAGGGGTCGCTGGGTTAAACAATCACAATGTAATTGGCAACCTGTTGCATTGTCTGTAATTTGTTGGTGGTGCAATAAAAAAATAAGTGATAAAAAAAATGCCATAAAAGTTAAATTCATGCAAGCGTTGACTTTTTACACTGTGTTTTCCATATGTGTATCTGTGTCTGTCAGCACTGTGTTTGCATGTGTTTATCACCACATACCATCAGGACGTGGACGAGGTTGCCGGTGGTGGAATTCCACACCTTCAGCGTCAGATTGTTGGCCGCTGTGATCACCGTGCCGTCGTGGCGATCCCATGCTACCATGGTGACCTTCAGCTTGGTCACCTTGTCTTCCAGCGGAGGAGGGTTGTACTTCCTGAGGGGAAGATGTTGATACATTGATGTCATGTTCGGGCCAGCTAAGGTCAGTGTGGATTACTCAATAAACAAAAACTACATGAAAGAGCAAATAAAAGACAAAGTGTTAAATTCATCACCTGGCCACTGACACCTGGCTAATGAATTTGATATTTTACCCTCAGTCCTTTTTTTTACACCATTAATGAGGAGCTAGCCCCTCTGACAGCTAGACCCGGTCTATTTAAGATCATTATCCACAACATCTGCTGTTACTGTTTACATATGTAAACTGTGAAAAACATCCAAAACACTTTCTTGTACAATTCCCTGACTCAGACTTTAATTGCTTTTTTTCCAGCATTGGAACACGGTTAAGTTAGAGGCCGTTATATGTATCATCAGTCTTGTTATATTGTGAAGATTTAAGTCCATTAAACTCTTTCCCAGTGTTCTGTTGTGTCTTTCATTTTTTTTATTATAATATCTAAGCTGCAGTGTACGGAAGACCTGAAAGGCAAGTGAAAAAAAAAAACAATTGTGGTGATCCATTTTCGAAGTTTGATCTAATTGTTTTCTCTCCTGTGTTTATGACTTAAGAAAAGGTGGAAAAAAAAATGTTTTGCCAAGATAATCTGACGTTAGTAACTGACGAAGTCACTGGTGCTATACTGAAGAGCAATAGGTTTTTCACTCGCTATCTAGCGGGCTAACGGCTAACGTCAGTACAGCTAACGCTAGCGGCAGATTAGTGCTGATTAAAATACATTTCTAGCCAAAAGAAAGACATGACAGTATTGTTACATAACTTGCTAACAGACAGTATACCTGCCTTGTGTTTAGAGTGCACGGAGAAATTAAGACTCAACCTGGAAGAAAACATGAATGCTTAGGTTTTTAGTATTTAGAACATGAGGTAGTGGTGCACTCTGGGGGTTGAAATAAGTAATACAATAACAAACATCGAAAAAATGGGACTGTTTTCACACAGATGAAAAAAAAAGTAACTTAGAAAACTTATCCTGAAAAAAATATATGTACCTTAACTTGGAAGTAACTTGACTGACTGAAAAAATAATAATAATTTTCACCTGTTGTCACACAGATGAAAAAAAACAACTTCAGCCTGGAAAAAAAATAATTTTCACCTGTTTTAACAGATGAAAAAAAGAAAAGAAAAGAAAAATTATCCTGGAAAAAAAAAATAAAAGTTATCCTGGCAAAATTTTTTTTCACCTGTTCCTAAGTCATAAACACAGGAGAGAAAACAATTTTGATCAGACTTAGAAAATGGATCACCAGAATACTTTTTTTCTCGCTTGTCTTTCGGCTTCCGTAGGCAGTTCCATTATCGCAAACAATTAAATATTTTTTTTACATGACCAGATTATCTAAAAATCTGTATTCATTCTCATTGCTGTTTGTTGTGTCCATTCAGGCCATAACAACTTAAACAGCTTGTCATCTGTGTGTCATCTGTGTGTCATCATGTGTCGTCTCCATTCGTTCCCCGTTGCCTAGTGCCTGCTGTGAAACTATATTCTGTCTGGGAGCAGTCGCGTAATCAATCACTGTGTGACACTTCATGCCACAGGTGTGACAGCGTTGTTTTTTTTCTTTAACTTAATTATTTGTCCTGCAAATAATTGCAGGACAAATATTTTTGCTGCTGGTACAAAGGCATCAAGTCTCTTTTGATTTTCCTAAATACAGATTTTTACTTTAAAACGGTGCATAGTTTCCAATGGGAATATTCACACACACACAATAGGTCTGGAACTTAACATACAACATGATTGATTTTTGTCAAATTCAGACTGACATCATAACCCGCAGGATCATCCCAACCCACGGCTCTGAGCTCTGAGCACAGCAAGCAGCGCTGGTGGAAAAGCCAGACGTTGACAGCCAAACACACACACACACACACACATACACATACCCGGGTAATTTGGTCTGCATGTCCAGCAGAATGCTCCTCCAGCCCTGAGGCTGCAGCTGCCAGATTCGTGCTGTACCATCCCTGCTGCCGCTTACAAACCTGCAACACACAAGCACACACACACTCAGATTTGTCAACACAGATTCATGCAGCAGCTAAACTGTAAATATAACACTTGGTTCTATTTCAGCATTCTGCAATACAATGAACGCTTTCATCTGTGCACGGCAGGATACACTAATTGTGTGTACCCCCCCCGCCCCCCCCCCTTCTCCTTCACACCCCTCCTTTTTGCATAGACAGTCCATCTCCTTCACTGCTGAGATTACAGCAACCCAGGGGAATTACAGCTGAGCTTGTTTTTCTGCAAACTCCACATAGAGTGCATGATATGTGCAAGTGTATGCGAGCGTCTGTGTGTGTGTGTGAGGAAGTGTATTAGAGCGTGTATCAGACAGTAAGTAAAGGTGGTGTTTCTGCTGACACAATCAAGTCGCATTACAACACCCGGAGGTTCCATACAAACAAACAGCGGTGCACACACACAAAATGAGCTACACTTATTATGTAGCACACACACACACACACACACACACAAACACACAAACACACACACACACACACACACACACACATACAGACACACACACACCAACTGTGCACACCTACCTGTCACTGCAATGTGAGAACTGGATGCTGTCGACTTTGTCCTAGGCGAGAAAAATACAGGAGTAAAGTCAAAATAGAGTAACAAGCATTTCCTCTGCTAGTCTTCCAAATCATGAGAATTTGATTGTGTATTACCACAAAAAAGAAATCTTAACTCAAGGACAATTAAAGTCGACCTTGAGTTAATTTTCTTTTGACAAACTACTGTTTCCAAAGTTGTCTTATTCTGTGTCCGTTTCTGAGCAGTTTCCAGAACAGAAGAGCTCGCCATCCACTCGCCAAAAAATGCAAGTCTTGCCGAAATCTCCGAATGTGAAAAAGTTTGATACCAAATCACAGCATGACTTTTTCTATGGTGTTCCTCAAGGTCTTGGTGTCTTAATGTGGTATTTTGAAAGGATTTTTTTAATCTTTTTTATCAATTCTCGAGTGTTAAAAAAAATTGTTAAATTAGCATCAAATGTGTCTAACAAATGGTATTAACCTAAGAATTGCTGCAACAACTTATGAGACATAAGTGAGCATGGGAATGGCCGTCACCTACTTCTATCATAATGTTCTATGCCCTTATAAACTTTCACCATTTATTTTAATTACTTAATTTATGTTTATTTCTGATTTATGACTAGAACAACTTGACACACAGTGCTGAGCTGCATCTCAAATTAACCTTCAGGTTCCCAGCTTTCAGATGATGTACACCACTTCTATGTGACATCTACTGTTGACCTACTTCCTCCCCCTAAAGACCCCCTGTACCCCCCTAATAAAGACAAAAACAGGTCTAAGTTGGCCTCTTAGGGTTAAAAAAGCACTATGTTGACTCACTGTATGGGACTCGAGCTCGGAGATCTTCTCTGGTTGGCCTGACCCGAAGTAGTACACCCTGATGATGTGATCGGTACTTCCTGTGGCCAGGAACATACCGCCTGGACACACACATGCAAATGCAGGGTCAGAGAAACAAAATTCATATATTCCAATTTTAACATAACATAAATAATAATAAAAAAATAATATACACTTGAAAGATCAAACTGTATTTGTGAGTGCACACTTTGTGCGAAATTAAACTTTACACATTCAGTGAAAAGCAGCAGGCCCACTTGAGTGTGGCTCTCTGCTGTGCTAGCTCTTCAGTTAATCAGAGCTATTTGTGCCCATTTTTTTCGGCTCCGCTGCCGTTTCCCCTCCGGTGGTCTGGAAGCATGTGTGAAAATCCAAAGTGAGATGTGCTGCTCACCTGCGCTGAAGGAGGAGCAGATCATCTGGACGCCGGGTCTGGAACGCTCTGTGAATTTGCTGGGCCTCTGACTGGACACACAAGCAGAAATAGACATTTAAAATGAAACGCACTGGATGAACAACCAATTTGTATGTTTTTAATAGCACAGGTTTTATAGGTGGGTGTGTCAGCTGAATTTGGCTTCCGTTACATGTTGTATTACTTGAACAGACATATTCAGCTAAGTGAAACTCAATTTATGGAGCACTGAAGAAAATGGAAGATGAAATTGACAGTAACCATGAGAAAAGGGACGAATCATCCTTGTGTGGTTTAGATCCATAAAGTCTAATAAAGAAGACCATTCAAGAACATCAAGATGATACACAACACAATAAAAGCCAAGTAAACTAGTATTTGACAAACACAAATATGACAATATGTTGAGGCAGAACTTGTGAATGGCACTTGTGCAGGTGATATTGTGAGATTGTGCATACTTTGTGTACTGTGTGTACTGTGTGTGTACTGTGTGTGTACTGCGTTTGTGTTTCTCACCCGAACTTGAGCGTGCGTGCATCCCACTGCCAGAAGCAGATGGTGCCGTCGGCTCCGGTGGAGGACAGGTAGCGCTTTGAGCCGCAACAGAGAGGAGAAAACTGCAAAGACAACCAATTGGCGGTTACAGCTGAGTATAATGATCAATCAGAAGACGTCGCTAGCACTGCAGCAAAAAGATTAACCCACATAAGCTTAAAAAGCACCTATAAAAGTGTAGGGAGAGGTAGGAGATTAGCATATAAAAACACATAGATACACAGATGCAAAACAAAACAAAAAGCTCGAAAACAAGAATTAAACAGGGAACATAGAGGTCGTCCCAAACACTGCATAGGATCGAACAGTATAAATCCTGAAACTTTACAAGATAAGGCCGTTCTGTATTCTTATTATTATCGACAAATCCCATGAAAAGACCAAAACCAATGAAGTGATCCAACTAGAAAGTATTGCCTGAGTAGCCTAAACCTAATGTAGCTTATTCCTCTGTGCTATAGACTTCCATTATTGTCCTGAAACTATTCAAAACCCCTGAATGAGCCACACTGTTGATCTGGATGACATGTTCCTTCATTACAATGAACATGGGTACTGTAGTTTATTTTTACTTGCACCTACTGCCATAAATACTTACTAGTGTGTATTAATATGACATTAGGTTAACTTAGGTTTTTTAGTTTCATATGATACCAGTATCTTCACTCTAGCTTTAAAACTGAGCCCTCTACAACCTCTGCAAGACAGAATGGCAGTCGTCAGATTATTAAGAGGTTAGTGATTTATAACTTAAAATATTGATATCTGACATCCGTGTATCGATACAGTATTGCCACATAAAATATCGCAATACTATGCTATATTGATTTTTCCCCCCCACTCCTACTATTTACTATTGTTTGAATAACGTTTACTAAAAACAGCAATGCCCAGCTGTTTCAGGAAATAACTTACATAAACAAATTAAGCTAATGTTGATTCATTATTTTTTTGAGATTTGTGTCTTCAGTAGGAACAAACAGCTTGAGTCTGAATGTCACGGAGTAAAGAGAGAATAGAATAACGCCTGTCTTCTCCTTTAACCGCAGGCACCATTATGCTAATTTCTGATTGTAAAAATGAGTCTGCTCATGACACCAATACTGGCTTTTATTACATACTGGATATGAGCCAGTCACGCCATCTTTTGCCCATATGTTAGAGGTTTCCTCTTGACCTCATCTACTTAACATATTAAAACCTACTGCAGTAGAGTTTCAGGTTGTCACGATTGTTTTAGTGGCTTTTTCATCCTACAGAGAATACAGTTACACAGAATACATCATATTTAGCAGCATAACATTAATCAACGTGCGGAATTGCAACAAATACATCAGCTGGGCTGCAACTTTAGTCCAACAAGAGTTGATTAAACTGTCCTGTCTAGAGGAAGTTTCTACAATGTACTGTGACAGATACTCGACAGACAGTGGCGTTCAAATCCTCTCTTTTTGGGCAAAGCAAACACACTAAGATAAACATGCCAAAGCACACAGTCTGAGCGTCCTCCTACCTGCAGAGAGGTGATCGAGGCTGCGTGTCCCTCCAGGACGGCCAAAGGGGCGCAGGTCTGTAAGCACCACACCCTGATGGTCTTGTCACAGGACCCGGCAGCAATCATGGTGTTCTCGTAGCTGACGGCCATGTCGGAGATCTCAGCGGCGTGGCCGCGCAGCGTCGCCAGCAGACGCCCGTCGTCTGTTCCCCAGATCTTCACGAGGCAATCGTCTGAGCCCTGGAAAAGAAAGAAAGTACATCAAATGCGAGTGAAGACTTGTGTTTTATATAGTTTGAGAAGTGGCGTGTCTGCCTCTGCCTCACTTCCAGTATGACAAATTAAATATGTCAGGTTTAGAAAGACTTTTAAAATATATGTGGGCACGCTGCAGCCTCAGACTGCCAGCAGACAGACAAACTTGGGACACAAACCGAATGAGCTTCTTCAGATGCAGAAAATAGATGTGATTAATCTGCAGTGTGCAACAAGTGACAAAGAACATTTCAAGGCACTTGCATCATCTCCACAAGTGCTGTCAGTAGGGCTGTGTATTGGCAAGAATCTGGCGATACGATACGTATCATGATAAAGGGGTCACGATTCGATATATCGCAATGTACTGCGATACAGAAAGCAAGGCGATATATTGGGATTTTTTAAATCTAATTTTAGGAAAACTGTCATGGTATGAAGAACACACCGCCATATGCATCAAATGTGAGTAAAAAGGTTTCTGTATTTGCATGTATCACAGTCCCTGTAACATCCAACATCATAGCACTACTTTGAGAGGGCACATACACTGAGAGGGTGCATGTCTTTGCAAATGAAATTTAAAAGTTGAGTGAGTTAATCTTCTAAATTAAATACATTGACTTCATGCACTTACTTTGTAAGTACTGAGAATTTTTGGTCTTTTATTTTGTAATGCTTTCTGTTGGCTAACGATACATTAACTGTACATTAAGCCGATTATTGAACAAATGATGTAAACGGGGTTTATATGCAACCATGTAAATGTTTCCTCAGACTCTACCCTGCATTTGGGTATTCAGTCACAATGATGGTGTTACGGTCTTCCAGTAAGCATAATGAATGTCATTCAACGTGCCATTTAAACACAAGTAAAAGGAAAAACAAACACACTGTCTGACTGGCTACCCAGACAGTTCAGAACTGGAGGTTTTTCACATCCTTGTGAGACAGACTGGCCCGCTCTGAGAGCAGTAAGCAGAGCTGCACCAAAGACGATGGAGAGAGGAAGCCCTCGTAGTAGAATATTTATTGTGAGTATTAAATTTAAAAAAGCTTTACAAAAGCATTGCAAGCTAAGAAAGGAACACAAAAGTAATGCTTCAAAAGAGGCCCTAATGATAAAAATCCATAATCCGTAAAGCCAAGAAATTTGGTAGCCTAGAGGCAGCTTCTTACAGTCTTATAGTCTGGACTGAAAATGCACAACCAAGACCCTTAATCAAGACATGGGAACCGCCTACGGGGACTTCGAATTTCTGGCTGTGATCCAGCTTGTAAGGGGTTAAAGGGTTTGTAATTCAACATGGTGCCAGATCCATCTGTGCCTTGATTACAATCTTAAAAATTATGTTAAAACCAACAGGTAACCAGTATCAAGATGCAAAAACACAGCGTGACATGATTTAGGCCTAATATCTGTATTTTGAAAAAATATAAAAAAATAAATAGTTTGTGTGATTTAGAGCTGCAGCGATGAATCGATTACTTGTCGACTATTAAATTAATCGCCAACTATTTTGATAATCGATTAATCGGTTTGAGTATTTTTTTTTTTTAATAAAAAAAAAAGTCAAAATTCTCTGATCCCAGCTTCTTAAATGTGAATATTTTCTGGTTTCTTTACTCCTCTGTGAGAGTAAACTGAATATCTTTATAGTGACAACACTGAAATTTTTCACCATTTTCTGACATTTTATAGACCAAACATCTAATCTATTAATCGAGAAAATAATCAACAGATTAATCGACAATGAAAATAATCGTTGTTGCAGCACTAGTGTGATTTATACAAGCTGGAAATAGAGACTTGTGAAAAAGGCAGAAATACACAGAGCCACGTCGGTAAATGATGAGGAGGGTTGAGGATAAAGATGTAATGTTAGAAATATAAGTACATTTACAAAACGTGGTCGCATCATTTTCCTAACCGAATTATCAAGTTTCAGACAGACTGATGTGATTCCACTTAGTTAGTTACAGAACACGCCGAAGCATCCATCCATTTATACTGCAAAGTATTTTATAAGACAGGGCACAGTATCAGCATCAGCACAGATTTTGAAGGAAATGTGAAATGAAACCCCCCCCCCCTCCTTTGAATAAATCATAATCACTCACTCCATCACCAGCAGAACACAGTCTGACTGGAGCTGTTATTTTATGTGGACTGTTCAAAACAGCGGGCGCTCCCTTAGTGATTTAGAAAAAGCTCAAGGACAAATTACGGCTCTGGCAAGATGGACGAAAAACTGATATGCCCCAAATGACAGTCAGCAGGCCTGAACGGTGCAGTGCAGCGTTTGGAATAAGCCAGACAACAAACTTTCCTCGTTGCTATAGATGTGAGTTACGTTAGGGACAAACAATGCACAGCAGCTAGTCTAATTTGTCCGTCCCAATGGCCGTGATAATGAGCTCGCAGCCATTTCTGAAGCTATATTACACAAATCAATGTGGCTTTTTGCCAATCAATTGTTTAACTAAACCTGCATGCACTTGCTCATTGATCGCGAATGATCACGGTGTATGTTAAGGCAAAATAAAATAATCAATCTGTCTCCCACTGCAGCAAAAAGACTGTCACTGATGAGATCCAAAAATAAGAAAATATATAAATAAAAATGATCTTGTGATGAAAGGAGACAGCGAGAGAGAGACAGCGAGAGAGAGAGAGAGAGAGAGAGGGAGAGAGAGAGAGAGAGAGAGGAGAGAGAGAGGGAAAAAAACGAGCTGAGAGAAAGAAAAAAAAAAAGAGAGAAGGAGAAAGTGAGGGAGACCAAGAACGAATTTTAATTCTGGCACTTAGCCAGCGCCTCAGAGGAAACATTTTCTCCAGTTATGATGAGAAATGGCAAGAAGAGGGGGGAGAGAGAGAGAGAGAGAGAGAGAAAGGAACAAAGGAGGGGCAGCGCAGGATGAGGGACGTGGGAGAGGAAAAGAAAGAGAGAGAGAGAGTGCAGGGAGCGTAAGAACTGTGGAAAGAGAGATAACAGGAAAAGAGAGACAGAGGGAGTCAATCTAACCCCCCCCCCCCCTACCCTCCCTCTCAGCAGCCAGCCATTTTTAGAGATTTAAGAAGTGAAAGCTGAAAATGGTGTATAGCAGCAGGCAGTGTTTGACTCAAGGATCCAAACAGAAGGACGGCAACATTAAACCAACATCATCTCATAGTTCGTTTAATATTTAACACTTTGCCTGCGCGCTGTATCTCTAACCCAACCACGTGGAAAAGGAAGCTAATACAGCACATGAATACAAGGGGCATCCAGAGGGCAAGGGTCAACTTCCTCGCCTTAAAGGGATAGTTTGTTTTGAAGTGGGGTTGTATGAGGTACTTAGCCTTAGTCAGTGTATTACCTACAGTATTTGACGGCCGGCACGCCCCCAGTTTGGAGAAACAGACGCGAGTTACCGCATGGAAGCAAAACAATGTACTGCTGTGGACGGCAGCAAAACACATTTTAGCCACCTAAAACAAAGGCCCACCTAAAAAAAAATCAGTTTAAGTGAACGCTATATTTAGAATATTTTCGCCAGTTTACCTTGCCGTGAGACAGTTACACAGTCTAGTTTTCCAGCGGGGAACTGAAGCCGTTATCTATGCTTTCACCAAAGTAACCAGACTCCATTGAAAAAAAAACTGTAATTTTACCTTGCAGAACACGGGAGTTGGCAGCTGTAGACCAGCAAACCCCTGAGGCAAAATTGCAGTTGTTTTTTTTAATGGAGTCTGGTGGCTTTTGCGAGAGCATAGACGGATACAACGGCTTCAGTTCCCCGTCGGAAAGGGGCTGTCCGACAGCGAGGTAAAGTGGTGAAAATATTCTCTACGTATAGCGTACACTTAAACTGATATCGATTTTTTTAGGTGGCTAAAGTACGTTTTGCTGCCGGACCCGTCCACAGCAGCACATTGCTTTGCTCCTGTCTGTTTTTCAAAACTGGGGGCGTGCCGACCGTGTTCTACTGTAGGTAATACACTGACTATGGATAAGTACCTCATAAAAACAATCCCACTTCAAAACACCCGAAATATCCCTTTAAAGAGACTGGGTAATTCCTTGTTTCCCTTCTTAAAAACATAATTATTATAATAAAGCTGTATGAATTTGCTCCCCTGCAGGCTGAATTCGGCTATAGCTGTGAGTCATTCAGTAAAAGCCTTCCACCATAGTAAGGCAAACAGTAATTACCTCCTACTAGAGCTGTTACAGCACAGAATACAGACCCTTGGTCATCTTGGTAAGCAATAGACAGCTTGTAACAATCAAAAAACATACACAGCATACAAGGAGGTGACTTAAACAAACACTAGCGCACAACAACACTTTGAATAGGCTCCTGAAACACCAGTACACACACACACACACACACACACACACACACACACACACAGCAGAGGCATCACAAGCAGCAAAGAGAAGTATCCCGCGATGAGGCCAACAACACACCATGACACGCACATACATGTGCGCACAAGACCGCAAGCTTACCGTGAAGATGCGTCGGCCCGTCCTGTCGAAGGTGACGCAGTACACGGACGACAGGTGTCCCAGAATCCTCTTGTGCATCTTCATGTGCAGGTACACAGCCGTGGGCACCAGCTGCTTGAGGCGGTAGGAGCCGTTGAGTCGGCGGCTGAAGCCCGTCTCGACTGGATGGCGAGAAAACACGAGAAGACACCGGTGAGGACATTGTCGTCATATATAAGGAAATCAAATCAAATCATTTAATAAAAGTTTTCAAAAACATGGGCCACAACACTGGATAACCCTGTGCAGAAATACACTGTGGAAGTAAATCAATAATAAAACTGCTGTTTACGTTACTGGCAGTAAAGACCTCGGCAAGCAATGATACAGTATAGTGTGTAAGATCTGACTCTTAGGTTGAATGTCAAAGGCACAAACAAAGAGTAAAAATGGTTGAATGTCTCATCTTTCGTTTCGCAAAAAATCAAGTATTTTCTTTACCAATATTAGGCGGGCTCCCGTAGATGACAGGCGGCTCCGGTGGTCGCCCACAGTGCAGCGCAGCCAGCGCCGAGCCCTTCCACACCACATGCTTGCAGCCTGGAGAAAGAGGAACGCAAAAAAAGAGACGCATGAAGACACACACGTTGTAAAAGTTTGCATCATGGCTCGTCTAGCTTGTTCTGCATGCATGCACTCATATTTGCAAACATAAGAATGTATTAACATGAGGTCTGTTAGTCAGCACACGCATGCAGAGAGATGTAGTAGCCTGAGCGGGTGTGTTTGCATTTGTGTACATTAAAGTGGCAACCTCAAGGATTTTCAAGTTAAATAAATGTCTGTTAAACGTGCAGTAGGCAGAATATTTTTGGCATCATTGGTCAAAAATTACACATAACCTTTCAGCATATTGTAATTCAAGTGCTCTGAGAGAAAATTAAGACTTCTGCACCTCCTCATGGCTCTGTTTTCAGGCTTTAAAAAATCTAGCCCGTGACGGGAGATTTTGGCCAATCACAGGTCATTTTAGAGAGAGCGTTTCTATTGGCTGTGCTCCGGCTGGTGGGCGATGCTTGGTATTTCCTCAACTAATGTCAGCATGGCTGCCGGGTCAAAAAATTTCACAATTTTTTTTCATTTTACAGCTAAACAGTACACTACAAGATGTTTCTGAAAACATTTGAGGTGAGAAATAGGCATTACGATAACAGAATATTGATTCATATTTGATCAACGCTGCCTAGTTTGACCGTTTGATCGGAGTTCGTGAGTGATTGACAGCTGCTCAGAGACGGCAAGGCTCCAGCTCGGCTCTGATTGGTTGTTTTTCTTCGGTCTGTGAAATCTTGCAGATGCCATTAGGAAAAAATCATGTGCCACAGCACATGATTTTTTTTCAGATTACCTGTCTCATGCACTACTGCCAGGATATAGTGACGTTAGTGTAGCGTTTTATAAAAATAACTTTTTTTTAAATCATATTTGCTCCATTTCTACCCACTGCAGCTTTAAGTCACTATCTATCGCCAAAGGAGGTAACACAATGGTGATTGAGCTTATGGCCCACTGATATTGCAATACTTATACATCTGCAGTATTATGAATGGGTGTCTGCGATGGTGATATTCCCGGAAAAAATGCTGTTGTATACACACAAAAAATGGAACTTTGCACACGATTCTTAAAACTTGAAGCTCATGTACATAGAAAGAGAATTTCTCTATTCTCTTTCTTTGTACATGTATGAACAACAAGACTCCAGACTGCTCAACTCTGAGTACAATCCCATTGTTTTCACTCAAATAGAAAATCAACCAGGACTGAAATCTTAAGGGTTGCCACTTTAAAGTAACTCATGTGCACATCGTGTACTATATATGTCCACTCACTCTTGCTGGTGCGGAGGAGATTCTGCCGGCCAGCCCCCAGCAGGCTGGTGAGTCCAGGCACGCTGGCAGGTACCTCCGACTCCAGCAGCGGGCAAACTCTGGAGCAGACCTGCAGCAGGTGGTCTGGACTGATGTGCCGGTATAGCTTCACCTAAACACACACACACACAGCTCAGCTTGTATTCAGACTGGTAAATGACAAAACACCAATCACAGGGGAGCAAGGTTGTACAGTGAAAAGCGAGAGTGAAAGAAATGTGTTCATTGTTGCCAAATGCTGATGTGTCAAGACATCAAACCTGTAGCGGCTCTACATTTTTGTTGCAAGGAAAAGAAAACCTCCCCAGAAAGATTACAAGGTACCACATTATTACACCAAATATGAACTAATAATATAAAGAAAACTTTCTCAGTAGGTACTACTCTATTACAAAAACGCAGCCTGAAAAATAAAAAAGGGAAAAATTAGGTATTTAAAAGCGACTGCGGCCTCTAGATGAAAATGTCCCTTCTTTGGCTTGAGTCCATTTAGTTTCAGAAATGTATTTTCAGCAAAATAAGAGAAGTGAAAGACAAGGTCACCACCCCCCGAATGCCTGTTGGTTTGCTGAGAATTTCAAAAGCAAAGTCGCCCCTTTTAAAAAAAATCAAATCAATTACTATCCTCTGAGGGTTTCAACAGAAATAAACCGGCTAATGAGGACAAAATAAATAAAATGATGACCTTTTTTTTCAAACGAAAATGCGAAAATCATCATTTCAAATGCACGACGAGCACTCTGACAAAATGATTAATTATTAAATATTCATGACACAAAATGAAGAAAGATAAAATGGCATCCGCAACTAAGTGAATGCTGAAATTCAGTTAAAATGTTTGTCTTTTAAATGGATACAGTTCTCACGCAGGATGGTAAAACAGCAGAGAAGGGGGGGGGGGGGGGGTGTGGCATCCAACACAAGCATGAAGGAGAGTGGCTGTTATAAACACAGTGTGTCTCCGATTCCACTGACACATGTGGACACTCCTGCACGGCCTATACGTCTGAAGAAGCACACGCGCCTGAGGATGAGCGAGGTGAATCTGCAGCAGGCAGCACTGTGTTTATTTCTGGATGCAGGGTTATTTTAAATGTATCGATTTAAATCGAGACGTGTTGTAATCAGCTTTGTTTCTCATTTAAATATCTGAACGGGGTCAAATAAGCCTGAAATTAAACAATTACTCCACTCACACACATTGTTTTTTTTTTCTCCATTCCTTTATCTGAGTACTGACAGTATTCTCTGTCTCTGTGACACACACACACACACACACACACACACACACACACACACACACAATTAATGACCCCTTAATTGCTTTCAACACCGTTGCTGGTTCAGAGACGTGATCAGTGTTTCTAAGTACATATCAGCCCTTCTCAGGTACAGGCAGAGCCATGACGAACACGAACACACACACACACACCAGTGGAGTGATGTGTAATAACAATTTGCTCCATTTTACTTGCTTCAAAAGGGTTATGGATAACACCGTAACCCCAGTCACATCACTACCACCAGAAAGCACATGGCCCTATCTATACACATGACTGACTGCAGGTTACCTTCTGTACAATCATCACCTTAAAAAAAAAAAAAAACAATAAATATCACTTAATCAAGATATTACTCCCTTCAAAATATAGCTCTAATAATAGAAAAAAAGGCATTTATGAAATCCACTTAACATTTAAGGTAAATTTTTTTTTATAATTATTCAATTGGTGTAAATATGTTTATAATGATAACAGCCTGCTATTTTCATTCCAAAATAGCTTGTTGATATTGTGTCCCTGATCAATTCCACCTGCAAAATGTAAATAACGATACATCTAATTAATCCGCCTTAATTAATTAATTAATTAACCACAATTAATATCGTTAATGATTACAATATCATTGAAGTCGACGGTGATTCCTCATTGTTGCCCAACCCCCCTTCAGTACCAGCCCTAGACAGACATCAACCTACAACCGCCGACAAAACACAT
Source organism: Sebastolobus alascanus (assembly GCA_916701645.2). Lineage (NCBI taxonomy): Eukaryota > Metazoa > Chordata > Actinopteri > Perciformes > Sebastidae > Sebastolobus > Sebastolobus alascanus. The sequence continues at coordinate 5,860,965 of CAKAOJ020000011.1, read as the reverse complement.
CCAACCGCGATCCCCCCCTGCCTCTAAACGCCCTGTTTCTATTTGGTCTAATAATTAAAAACCATCCGCATTATGTTGTTTTTTTTTTAATAGGAGGAAATCATGCACAATAGACAGGAGGCAGGCTGATCGGCTGGGAACGGGGAGGAGGAGGAGGGAGGAACGGAGAGCCGAATGAGCCAAGCAGGAAGAGAGAGAGAGAGAAAACACACACAGGCAGGCCCTGTCAATAATTCCTTAAACGTATAAAATATACATCTCCACTTCATGCGATTTCGGATGATCATCTATCTGTGTGCGTATTGAGAGAGGACCAATGTGCAAAATGTAGGTATTTGCGCATTAAATATAAGGTCATTTTTTTTATATTAAATTAATATTAAAATAAAACTTCAATCAAATAAAAATAGCAAAAATAAAAGTGGGGGGTTGACACTTTCTGGCAAAAGAAATAAATGCAAAGCCATGATTAATTCTCTCCACGCCCCCATGCGTAAACGCGCGCTTTGAGGCGAGCCCTGTTTGTTTACATGACAATTAGCTCGTCAATTAATAGCGCGATCATAAGATATCAGCTCACAACGTTACCTCGCATCTTCACATAAACTCTTCTCATCCATCCGAGCTCTTGCACCACAATCATCCCCCCCAAAAAAAAGTGCTCTCCAAAAAATGTCTCCACAACCAACCAACCAACCCAGCAAGCAGCAGCCTTCCCCCTTTCAAACGGGCGCAGCTGTGACTCCAAGCTTTACTGAATATACTGTTTATATTCTCCTCGGAAAAAAAACTCCTGTTTTCTAACTCTTGCCCCCCCTGTGTGTGTTTTCAACCCGTGCACACAAATGATGGCTCTTGCAGGACAAGAGCGCCTCCATCTCTGTGTGGCGCAGGGAGTCCCTCCTCCGGATCCTGGCGCTCCTACACCACAACACTCATGACGTATCAACATTTCACACACATTTTCTCCCCTACAACTATTAAAACCTTTTTGGACATGCATGGCACCCACGGTGCACAGGAAGGCTGCAGGGACCCTAACCCCTCGGTTAGCCCCATAGCGGCCCCACAGCCAGCTCGCCCTGCAAAAAACTCCTTTGCACTTTTTTTTTTCTTTACCACCTGATTTAAAAATTGCGGGAAATTCAATTTTTATTTTGCTCTCTAAAAACTTTTTCCTCAGTTATAGAGCTCCCTTACCAAATTTTCGTACGTCCCGGGGTGCTCCTGCCCTGTCCAGTCCAGCCTTACGGGTAGCAGCTGAGGTGGGAAAACAGTGTCGACTGTTACCACACAAGTCACAAATGTATCCAGTGATGTTTTAAAACAGTAAATTGATGAAATCAGAGTGAAAGCAACATCACAAAGTACAGTGCACAGAGACGCATCTCTCTCGTGTTGCTGACTGCTTACCTCCTTCTCCTCCACCTCCCTTATCAGGGTCTGAAAATAGCATAAAAAAGACAAAATTACACCCCGTGACAATTTCGCACATGTTATAAATGATCCTAAAAATGCAAAAACACCAACCTCGGCTGCTTTTTGACACGGTCCAGCTTCTAGAAACCGGGCTATTAGGAAGTACAGTTCTGGTTTGGAGGGGGAGAAGAGGACGGTGAGCTGCGTTAGAAGAGGGCACCGAGGAAACTGGGGGGGATATTACAACAAACCGTGACATATTTGACGATCTCCTTTTACTCACCAGAAGTCAACTGCGCGATGTGTGTACTGTCTGAAGCCATTTTGGTGTTGTTTGCCAGGGCAGCGCCAGAGCCTGTGTGGTGGGTCTAGGTGGCTGCCCTGTAGCTGTCACTGTTTATCCACCAGGAAGAGGGCTGCCTCCATTCAGCTCTCCGCTCCAACGAAGTCCCGGCTGCGTCGAGTATTTCTCCGCCGAGCGACAAGTAGTGCGCGCTGTGCGGTTTACCCCGCAAAACACCGTCTTCCCCTCGCAAAGAACCGACTGCTAACACATCCCCGGGCTGATTATCCGTCCGGGTGAATTTTAGTGGCGGTTAATCGGTCGCGGAGGCAAGTTTGTTTAAATCCCCCCTCCCCCCTCAAAAGAAAAAAAGCGCAAGCCCTCTGCGGAAGGATACAAAGCGGTGTGTTTTGTGTCGCGCATGTAGAGGGGAGGTAGAAATGGCAGCCTGCTGTAGGAGAGGACACATTGCTGCAGAATGACTTCGTAGCGAAATTACATTTATCACGTTTTTAATAATTACACGCCTATACAAACACAGTTTAACTTTTCATTGCGGAGTAATACAACGCAATTCCTGTTCTATTTTTTTCTGTATTTGTAGCTGCGGATGTAGAATATGGCTACCGTGTTTTGAGGGGGATTTACAGCCGTTTTCAGCTGTTAAATAGTGCAGCTAGTTGTGTTCATTTCACGCATTCTCGTCGGTCTCGCTAGTTATTATTACTCTGTGGTTATTGTGTAACAAGATGTCCAGCTAACACACCCACTCCCTCTCTCTCACTGAGAGCCTTTTGGTGGGGAAGTCGTCCATTTCTCTTCCAAATACTGCCAGGCAGTAAAATGGGGGAAGGGTTGGAGAAGAAGGGGAATGCAGCTTAATGAATGAAACCTCGTGAGTTACAGGAATCTAATGGCAACGAGACATGTATGCAAGATAGATAATCAAAGAAGATTATCAAAGGAAATACAGCACACACTGCACACTTCCTCTACGGTTCACTAGAAAGTTGTGAAAAAAAGGAACAAGGTGTTATTTCCTGCATTTAAATAACATGATGCTCTTATTTGTATAAACATGTATTTTACATTTTCATTAAATGTGTTTTTTACAGCAGCTGGCCAACAAAACACAAGCTCCCAGTCTCTTACTGACCTTATGAACTCTTTCTTTTATTTGAAGTACTACATCAATGAAAACACAAGTGATTAATTATCACTAGTTATTAATATTACTATAGTCTCTCTATATTCTGTTGAGAATTACCTGAGACTACTTTATTAATTGCAAACAAACCACCCCCGTAGTAATGCCAAGGTTGTGTTTTGTTACAGCGACTAACGTTCAATGTGAGAGATATTTACACACCTAAGAAGAATCACAGACTGTAGCCTATTTTAAAATTTTTGTTCACACATTTTCATCCCCATATTGCTGTGATCTACCTAAATAATTAATTATTCTTTTATCATTGTTGCCTATATAATATATATTGTTTGATCTAACATTGTTATTTCAAAAAGTCATATGCACTGGTATAGAAATAACTCTCCTATTTATATAGCGCTTGTCTCACTTCAGTCCCTGGCAGAGACATCAGGGAACTGGGAAGATGCTGATGATATAAAAACTTGAACAGACGACTGACTAATTCTCGGCCTCTGTTGTTTAATGAAAATGTGTTTTGTTTTTTGGATGAAAATAAAAAAAAATATGACCTGGCTTTAATACTGCTTTATGTAGTTTTCTTTAGTAATGCAATTTTCCTATGAAATGCAGACTCACTCAAGACATCAATTAACACAAAATTACTGTTCTGCCAATTTAAATGAATTTCATTTAATTCAGTTTCTTTGTAATAGCTAACAAGGTGTGAATAATCAAATGAATATAACATATGCATCCTTAACTATATCATGTCTGAACTGGTATTTGTTTTGTAAAGGGAACAGACAGTTTGGAGTCCCAGTTCAGTGCGGTGTGTCAATGTAATTTTTATGTTGTTTGCTGATTTTGCTTGGATTCATTTTGGCAGTGTCAACCACAAATAATACAGACAGACACTGTAACAGATAGGCTGGGATTATACAGAGAATGTGAGCATCCAGTGGCTACTTTTATTTTGTTGTCTGGCACATAGGTAAGCTTATTCTCTATACTCCACGAGGAAGCGGTAGGCATATTCTGCCCTCTCTGCGTCCACATAATGTATGTTGACCCTCCACTGATAGAGTTAGGTCCGACATGTCAAATTTGCTAATGTCATGTCAGGCTCAATTTGTCACTTAACTCCCATGGATAGGGTGTAAAACACTTCAAACAATCCAGGCCTAATGATAATAAAGGAGTGCTTGATTAATGCAGCCGTTAGGGAGTTAGTGCCACCTCATATGTGTCAACCACGATCTGTCATCATAGTTCAGAGGCTTTAGGACCTGGAAAAACATTGTGGCAGGGAATCAAGGTTTGAATCTTTAGGCTTCTGTCAGTCACTTCCATGGTGTCGCCTGACACCCTGACCCCGGACGTGTTGTTGTTGTGCTGGCTGACGTGGCCACAAGGAGGCAACCTCACTCTGCAGCAGGTATTAGTGCACAGGGCCACAGAGGAGTCAAAGGTTACCAACAATCAGTGATCAGTTACACATTCAATTGTCTATATAACTGTGTTTTGAGGTTGCCTGAAATGAGTAGATAACCACCTGCGTATTTGTTTATAATGGACATAATGGTTCTATAATTTCTACAACAATTGCATTTTCTATTACTTTGACACCATGTGGCGCGTTATTCTCGACTAAATAAATCCACACCCTTTACCAAATTGCTTTCTAAAGTTTTTGCCATATGCCTTGTTATACTGTAATACACAAGAGTTGGGTATTTGATTTGATTAGAACATTTCCTGTGTGAGTGATCCAGAACTGCCACAAACACATTAATCCAGGAAGCTGATATTTTAAAGAGGACCTATTATTCTTATTGTCAGGTGCAAACTTGCATTTTGGGTTTCTACTAAAACATATTTACATGGTTTAATGTTCAAAAAACACTTTATTTTTCTCAGACCAGCTGTGTTGCAGCATCTCTTTTCACCCTGTCTGAAACGCTCTCTGCGCATTCCAATACCCATACTGCCATGGTATTTAGTATGCCAGAACATGTTTTAGTATGTTCCAATACAAAGTATGTCAAATGAAGAATGCCAAAAATAACAGGATGTCCTACTACATCCGGTCGCATTTTACAGTATGCAAGCCAGCATGCTTTTCTGACTATTCTGACCCACAATCCTCTGCGCAACGAATATACTGTATGAGCAATAGGGTCAAAGTTCAAGGTGCAACATTATGATGAAGTAGTATGTCCCAATTGAAGGCATAATGCATGTAACAGTATATACTTTGTAGGGGCAGCTGCAGTATGTACTAAATGTATAAAGAAAAAAGTAAAAAAGAGGGCGTGCCAAACTAGCTGCTAGGCAGGTATTATGCAAATGTGTTACTTGGTGACATCACCACGTTACGGAAGAAAAGGCGGGACATCAAGAAAGGCATTTCAGGCACTTCAGGAGCAGTGTTTCTGTCGGGGAGAGTAACTCCCTTTAGTGTGAACTTTGGGCTTTGTAACTTTGCAGACCTTTTACATGCAAAAAAAACTATATAACACCCTAAAGGAAAGGGAGCACAAAAGCATAATAGGTCCTCTTTACTGTGCCTTTTGCATTGTAAGTTATAGCTTCTATGAACCATACATGTGCTGCCGCTGTAGCTTTTCCAAGAGCTTTTGATGGATATTTCTGTGGTGTAAGCATTTGTCATATTTCGCTGTCACTGTGTTCTTGTAGCTACTGCGGTCGACGTGGTCGCACAGAGATTTTAATCACCGATTTTGTACCTGTGCAGCTTCACTCAGGATTCAGTGGTTTGGGTTAAAAGGTCAGATCATCCTAGTGGAGAATACTTAATGTAATCAGCACAGTTGCACACATTCCTCCTGCTGTTACGTTGTTATTAAAAGAGGCAACATATTGTTGACCGAGGCTCCTGGTTATACATTTTTGAATTGGCCTCTCCAGTGTCTGTGGTGTTCAGACATCATCACACCACACCTCCACGGGTTCAAAAGAAAGGGAACCACTTCACATCATTGGTCCATGAGTGTGAGTGACAGTTTGTCCCTAAATGAAGAGACCGTACAGTTTCATCGGTCCCACCGCCGCTCTGGCAAATGCTGACCTTTCACTTCCTGACACAGCAGTTGTATTTAACACAGACACGTGCCCCTGGGGACCTCTCACACACACACACACACACACACACACACACAAAGATATACACTGACACACAGCGCCGGCTTTGTGTTGCTTTAAAAACGTACTTCTAAACACAGTGAAAAGGAGCTTTCGAACACATACTACATGCATATAGAGCTTTACACAGATTACCTGCATTTTACAAACTACAAAAGGTGGGCATAGGTGTAGGCATACATTCACAGTATACTAGTGGCTATGACAAAAAGATGGCATTGCTGTCCAACTATATATAATTCTGCACACAGTAGTTTTATACACCAATAATAGAAGAAAAACACAAGAACAGCCGCGTGACATCAACTTTTTCTTTTATTTCAAAATATTCTCCCAACAGGATGAAACTCAGAGAAGCCCAGAGGGTCCAAAGCCAATAGAGCCGTCTAGAACAGAAGCACCACTCATTATTGCTATGTCACTCTGCTGCGGGACAAGGCGATCAGGAGGGGAAGAAAAGGGGGGAAATAAAGTAAAACACAGAGACCCACAAACACATTCACTCCAGCACACACATACAAAAGGGAGCTATGTGAAACACAGTGGTGGTGATTCTAAAAACTAAGATCTTTTTAAAAAGCTGCAGATGTTCTCCATGGCGAATCTAGTTTCTTGTAGCTCTGCATCCACAAATCCTCACCTTAACCATCAGGGGGGGGGGAATATTCAGAGTGCCAATAATAATAATAATGATCCTTCGTAGAGACTACAAATATAGGCAGAGCTGGTTTAGAGATCATAACAGTCGTGTTTACGGCCCCCTTCAGGCAAGATAGAGAACATCTGCAGCCGCCTGATAAAAACACTTCATTCTGTCGTTTCTGTTTCCGAGAGGCGTGTAGCGATACAGATTGGAAGAGGGAGGAGAATCGAGCAACTGTGGGTAAGTGTGAACATTATGGGATGGGGGCTGCTGGTTGTCCGTCTCTACTATCACAAGTCTAAAAAAAATTCAGCATGGTACAAAAATCGTCAGTAAAAAAAGATGCTTTGCTGCCATGGAGTCAGAGGGGGACGTGTCGGTGGACGCGCCCGTGTCTTTACGCCTTCTCCTCGGTCGCCTCCTCCGCTGCTTCAGTTACCTGGAGGGAAGAAGAGGGGAAAGAGTTACACAACGATGCAGGTGTTACCCATCATTCTCCGTCACAGGTAGCTTCCAATACGGACTCAAAAGGGCGACCAACAACTTCTGCTTGGCTTGTTTTTGGAAAGCTGATGAAAGGTGATCTCCTTTTACTTTTTGGGAAATACACGTTGAAATACAGATTGATACCACTCTTATGTCTCATGTTAGCTACATGTGAAGCTAGAGCCAATAGGTGGTTAGCATAGCTTAGCATAAGGACTGGAAACAGGTTGAAACAGCTAGCCTGGCTCGGTTTTAAACGTAAATATCTACCAGCAACTCTAAAGCTCACTAATGGGGAAAAAAATTATATGAGATTTTTTTAAAATACGTACAAAAACTGAAGACGGAGCCAGGTTTGAGGCTAGTTGTTTCCCCCATTTCCTATCTTTATGGTAAGCTAACCATCTCCTGGCTCTAGCTTCATATCGTACAGCAACGGTTCGTATGATATCTTATGAAACGTTATTCCTCATTTTTCGTGCATTTTCCCACAAATGTCCAGCAACATGTTACGCACGTGTCAATTTCCGCTCGTTACATGCGGACAGTCTTTTCAAAATAAACTTACGTCTTCAAAGGAAACAACTTGGTTAGGTTTAGGCAACAAAACTACTTAGTTAGGTTTAGGAAAAGATCACGGTTTGGATTAAAATAACTCCGGAAGTGGCGTAACATAAGTACGGAGGTTAGGTGACAAATAAATCAACGTTGACTTCCGGTTTCACACGGGTTACGAACACCGGTCTCCTGGGCATAAATCCGGTGTGTTTTGACCCAACCATCCACCCACCTACACAGCGTTTGTCGCTCTTTATACTTCCTGGTTCACGATTACGTAGATTACATATTAATTGATTTTGTTGGATATATACAAATTACAGTGCATTATTTTTCTTAGGTATAGCTACGAACGACAGTATGTGTACAGCCATGAGAGTGGTATCAATCTTCTCATCTAACTCTCGACAAAAAAGCGAATAATGTATATTTATGCCGTATTATTATTAGTCTGAATTTTTCAAATGATATTTCTTTAATGCTGTGAGCAGCACAAACAAAATTGCATTTGGTTTCAAATAAAACCGAAACTATCACAAGTTGTGAAAGGTAAAATGTTACCACTCACCATAATTTGATGATTGGTCCGGCTTCAAGGTGCTAGCTCAAACGATTATCAGTGAATGTTTCTCTGATTAAAATCTTGTAGTGTTCACAGGATTGCCTCATGTGATATTATTGCACCTCCATAGCTAAGTTTTTTTTTGTACTAAATTGCTCTGAGAGGCTACTTACTGAAACCCTTAACTCCTCTAGTATTTTCAGGAATCATCTCCTCTTTATTTCCTCTGCCTGACCACTGGTGGAGCCAGCAGTCTATGAACACAGTGAGCCAATCACGTCTCACGTCACAGCTGTGTGAGCAGCAAACCTTCCTGCTCATGTGTAAAAAAGTTGTCCTTGGCCCACTTCACTGCACACAGCGACAGAAATGCCAGACACCCTCACTTCTTCTTCTCTTCTTCACTCTCACTCACTACTTTCATTCTCTCTCTCAGACACGCCACAGCACTCCAAAGCACACTGTTGTTTTAAATGTTTGCTCAATCAACATACAATAATTTGTGAATATGTTATAAGTTAGTGTCCAAACACACACTCAAAGATGGATTAGAAACACTCGACCGTACCCTTAACTCTGACTGTCTCACTCTGCCCTCTCACTGACATCAAGGAGGGAGCCGTGCTTCTGATGGAAGACACACTGACAGACGGACGAGACACGTAGATCTGTGTGTGTGTGTGTGTGTGTGTGTGTGTGTGTGTGTGTGTGTGTGTGTGTGTGTATGTGTGTTAGCATGCATATGTGTGTGTGAAGACGTGTATTAGTGATGGGAAACAGTGTGGTTATGCAGTGGAGGAATATAGGTGATGTGTGTTCGTGTTTACACACAAATTGACAAAATAAGGGAATAAAGATCATTATTTTCTCGTCTCTCTCTGACTGAAAGTTTTCTTCTTTCATCAACTTGTTTTTTTTTTTACTTCAATTTTCCCTCCTCATACCTCATTGGTCTTGGTCTCTCCGTTCTGGGCGGGGCCGTCGTCCTTCTTACCCTTAGCGCCGCCTTTCTTTGCCTTCGCCCCCTTATCTTCTGTCACCTTCTGCATGGAAGAAATTAGAAAACCGCATAAAAATGACATGATGGTACATATAATCGTGCATGGAAATCATTTTGTGTAGTATGTGTGAGGCTCATCGCTTTTTGCTCATTTCCACCAAAAATAACTACACAAAAAATACAATATAATTATTAGAATATTTTACCAATACTTTAAAGGTACAGTGTGTAGGATTTGGTGACATCTAGTGGTGTGGTTGCAGATTGCAACCAACTGAGTACCCCTCCGCTCACAAAACGCGAAATGCTCTCTCTAGAGCCAGTGTTTGGTTTGTCCTTTCCGGGGTACTGTAGAAACATGGCGGACTCCGTGAAGAGGACCTGCTCACTACGTAGATATGAAGGGCTCATTCTATGCTAACGAAAACACAACGAATCTTAGTTTCAGGTGATTATACACCAATGAAAACATATTTATGAATAATATATTCCATTTCTGCTAATAGATCTCACGAAATCCTACACATTGTTCCCTCAATATTCAAAATAAATACCAATGAGTTCCTGGATTTTTTGAAGGAGTGAAATAATGAGCTGCATACTGTAGGTGTAGCTGCAAACTATGTTTGCATGTGTGGAGCTCTGTGTGTATGTTTCCGTGTTTTCCACATCCAGCGGCCTTGGTCACGCACATAAACCAGTAGTGAGGGGCAACCGAACGCTTCAGACTGTTGCAAATTTATAGGGATATAAATAAATCATTGTGTGTGTGTGTGTGTGTGTGTGTGTGTGTGTGTGTGTGTGTGTGTGTGTGTGTGTGTGTGTATGTGTGCTTTACTTTACCTTGACGACGGCCTTCTTGGGCTTGGTCTCAGGCTTGGGTGGAGCAGGTTTCTGCAAATTAAGCAGAAGTCAGTTAAGACTGACCAACTACACAGTGCATAGAAATATTATCCATCTATTATCTATATTATTATTATTATTATTATTATAATAAAGTCCTCTCGACACTTACAGAGCCACTTCTGTCCTGTTTTAAATCCTGTTGCTTTAGCCACAAGAGCTGCTTAGAGAATCTATTAGGACCAACACAGAACGCATGGAGGTTGTACTGGCTCCCACTGTAGATATTAATAATAATCTTGTACCGTACATCCTAAGCAATGGGATCTGACAATATTCCTGTGCTAAGTAGTTTTAAATATCTGCCCCTTCTCAAAGGGAACTGACCTCAGACCACTGCACAATGACTATATCAGATGAGGGTTCAAATTCTGGCCACTCAGTGTGAGAAAGTTGGCTGCAGAGCTTTTCCAGACCGCTGAGTGTGGACCACGTTACCCTGAAGCCACGAGCTACAGTAACACTGCTGTGACAAAATTAAATCATGTGATTCGCTCTCAGAATATCTCTGTTTTCCTTTAGAAATCACTGACACTCTGCACATGAGACATAAGTTGTTCTTACGCTGGGGGAAGTGGGGCTCAACATTTACAGTGACATGTAGGAAATACACCTTATTAGAATTTGGAAAACACGAGAAAAAGACTATACTTTTGTCATGAAAATGGCATATAAACAACATAGCAGTGCTGGTTTGCTTCCAAACAAAAGTCACATTTTATTAAATAAGCTGACCGCTGAAGGTGTTCAAAGACAAGGAAATATCAGATCAGGAAACATGTAAAAAACATCACATCAACAGCTTAAAGGAGTAGTTTGACACTCTCGTCTGCCTGTTATACATGAAGCTACAGCCAAGAGATGGTTAGCTTAGCTTAGCATAAAAACTAAACAGGGGAAAACAGCTACCACAGTGACTTTCTGGTCTCCACAGGACGCCAGGCCTAGAAATTGTCCCCCGTAAAACGTCGTTACACTTTGGTTTTTGCACAGATTAAATCTCCAGGTCTTAAAAGTGAAGCCAATGCGGTAGTGCCTTAAACTTGCATTCTTTCTAATAGAACAGCAGGGGGGCGACTCCTCTGGTTGCAAAAAGAAGTCTGATTGTATAGAAGTCAATGAGAAAATGACCCTACTTCTCACTTGATTTATTACCTCAGTAAAGTAGTCAGTAGAGCATCAGTACAGCATGATGTTCATTTAGTAAATTATGGTCCCATTTAGAGTCAAATAGACCATAAAGCAGGGTATGATTGTATCTTTGTATCTTTATGCTAAGCTAAGCTAACTGGCTGCTAGCTGCATAATAAGCATATTTCCCACAATATCAAACTATTCCTTTAAAGCGCACATGCAAATGTACAAACATGCAAGGACTCATTACGGATGGGTTCAACATGCAAAGTACAACACAGATAAAAACACATGGCCTGTACAGCAGAGCGGCATGATCACATAAAAACGATAACCTAATAATATTATTATAGTCAGTATCCATAATCATTAGTTGTACTAGGATTTGGGGAACAATTTGAGCATTTCGAATGCAAATTGAACATTTTCCACGACTCCTTTTGATTACTGTTGAGTCAACTTTAGCAGGGGATCTAATTAAGGAGGAAATGCTTTATTGTTACTGATACATATTTACTGTTACCTTGTAATCATGCAGCCCTACACATCAACAAGCTGTTGCAACAGACCAGACCGAGAATGGACAAAGACAACAGAGAAAAAGACATGCATAAAGTACGAAGCCAGACTCAATCCTCAGGGAGCACGTTTATGGAATTTGTAAATTGCCTTGATCAAATCCATAAACTGGGCGAGGACCTTACTCTGAGACTTAGTAGTACGACACTCACTATCCCACAACACTGAGGCGGGAGGCAGGGAGAGGAAGGAGAGAGGTGAAGACAGGGAGGGGAGAACGACACTTACCGCTGACAATCTCTGTGACCTTCTGGTGGGCTACCGGAGAAAGGGATGATCAATGAGAGAAAGAGAGAGAGAGACAGTGACAGAGAGAGAGAGAGACAGATATCAGTTGTACCTCTGCAGGCTGATCTCGAGTGCTTGGCGACTGCTACAAGTGTCCTAATCATTAACCTGTCATGTGTCTATTCTCTCACTCACACACACACTCGCTCTTAGTACAAAAAAAAAAAAAACACAGCACCCAAACGCACTCCTGCACGCCCACACACAGCAACACAGCCGGAACATTTACCTCTTGCTTTGTGACTTTGGAGGCGTCCTTGCCCTCAGGACCCTCTGGAGACTGGAGGAAACGCAACAAGGAATGGAGAGACCGTTAACAGGGTGAGTGTGTGCTCACACAGCAGCTTATGACCCCTCGAAAGTTCAAAATGTTGTGATTCAAAATGTAGTTTTCTGGTTGTTTTCATCTGCCATCATCAATACTTTTTAACTATTAAATCATAAAAACTTGATTTTTTTTAGCTGTTGTAGCTTATGCTCTCTGTGGAATAATACAGGGAGACAGGATGAGACAAATAATGCAAATCATGAAGCAGTATAGCTTTGAGAAAAGGTCAAAAGGTTACAAACTGACAAAAAAGCAGTGCTGGCGGCTTCTTTTTCTATTGAGAAACGCCGTACTTCTTCAACAGAAATCACATCGATATAATAAAATTAATTGATTAATCAATTATCAACAGAAAAATAATCTGCGACTATTTTGACAATCAATTAATTGTTTGTCATTTTATTACAAAATAATAATGCCAAAAACAATTACTGGCTCTACTTACTCTTTTGTGAATATTTACTGGATTTCTTTTATGATAGTTAATTGAAAATTAAAAAAAGCTATTTGAAGACATCAGCTTGGGCTTTGTGAAATTTTCGCTATTTTCTGACATTTCATGGACCAAATGATCATCAATCGGCAGGTTAATCATGAAATGAAAATAATCATACAGGCCTGTGCGTTACACTAGTTTTGTATAACATAGGGCGATATGGAGAAAATCAAATATCACAATTTTTTTTTATCAAATACCTTGATATCGATATTGCGACGATATTGTAGGGTTGACTATTGGTGCTTTTACAAAATATTTGCACAATGAGACTTTTGATAAATAATTATCAGTCATGTAGATATATTGACTAAGTGGGTAAAGACAAATAATAGATCAGCTAGAACAGTCTGGCAAGTTCAGATCACTTTACTGTAATACAGCCTTTAAAACCAGGAAAACACAACACGTCATTTTACGATATCCAAAATCTAAGATGATATCTAGTCTAATATCACGCTATCGATATAATATCGATATATTGCCCAGGCCTAATACAACACAAAACTTAGTTACAATGTCCTATGTATAGCCTTTAATAAAATTAGGGCTGTCCCAAATACCACTGTATGAGCTTCCAAGCTTCGGTGAGAAAGATTCAAAGGTATTCGAAGCTTCGGGACAGTGCCGCTGCCACACTACTGTACACACGTGCACCTCTACACATAAACAGCCATATCCATCTGAGAATAACAAATAATAATTAATGCTGAATATGAATAATGTTGTAGGATCATTCCTTATTTCATGGGCTATTTTGGGATTTATACATTATTACATACTTATATATATATATATAAAAAATAACAAAAAAACAAAGCATTCGAATAGTGATTTGGAGGTCGATTCCCATGGCAACGGTCGAAGCATTCGGGTCAGCCCTAAATAAAATCATACAAATGAACAACAAAAAAAACTGCATAATAGCAAAAGCAAACAGCATATTTTCTTTTCTGTCTATACTGTCAGGTAGAATATTTTATTCATATATTGAGGATTTTAATACAGCTGTGCACAATATAAATAGTTCTCATAATCATAAATATCTTTAAAATGTGTTTTGTTTTTCTGAATTTATTTATTATTTTGTAATTTTCTGAAAATAATAACAAACAGATGTTTCACATAATTAAACCCCTCATTTTAATCTAAGTCTGAAATTGCTTATATAGCCTATTATATAGCCTATGTATTTTATACTACCTGATAATGATGATATATGATCTCTGTGGGGATTACCATTTTAATAGAGGCATCTTGCTTACATGCCAAGAGCTGAGCTCCCCAAAGAATAATGAGGTATAAACATAGATATTGACTAACATCACACCGCGAGGGCTGTCAGCCTGCGTTTTAGATCATCATATCATGAACATGGTAGGACACACTCAGGCTGCAGGCAGGTAAGGACAGCGTACAGGAGAGCCCACCCCCCCACCGTGAAAAAAAAAAAAAAAAAATGTTGGTTAAGCCTGCAGGTTGGCAATCGCATCATTTGCATGTGGGCGACCTCCGCCCCTGGAGGCCCCCATTCTCTGTCCTCAAAAGGCGAATCTGCGCACACAATGGCAGTTTTTTAGATGGCAGAAAAGCCAATTTCCATGTATGCGCTGATACAATGCGCTGGAGCTCGTCGAGCAACGCTGTTTGGATAGTGTCATGAGGCTCTTTTAACGCAGCGCCAATTGTCCCCTGATCCCCTCTTTCTTTATTCCTTTTCTCTCCATCTGGATATGGGTTTGTTCAATCGCTCTTGGCGCCCCCCCCCCCCCACACCCCTCCACCCCCATTCATCACCACCGGTCCGGAGATCCAAAATGACACAGGGAGGTGGTGATCTTTTTTTAAACCGTTGGATTATACATTATTCACAATCGATCTCACATATGCGTGAAATGCGCTCTAAAAGAACGCACGTCTCCTACGGGGGTTTTTACGCATCCATCCATCCGGCGGGTCCGCCTGACATTCACCAGTGCGCGCAGTGAACAGGGAAGTGGCAAATAAAAAAACGACCACAAGAACGGCCATTGAGATGAACGCAGCGACATTTATAGCGTAAAGACAACAATCCTCATAATAAAACACCTCGTTTACGCGCAAAGACGCGTTAAAAAACAGCTGAAATGTTGCGGACGAAAATGCGCTCCCTCAAACTTTGGCATCACCTCACCTGCCTCCTCGACGTCGCCACAGAAATCGCGCACTGCAATTTTCCCTCAAATGCAAGAGCAGGCGGGGAAAAAAAACTACAGTGAAGTGGAGCTGGGTGGCACAGACGACACTCACCTTTCTCTTCGGCATTTTTACGAGTGTGTTATTCTCCACCAAGCGCGGACAGATTAAGGTCAAACCCGAAGGTCCAAGTAGAGGCGAATTTGAACTACCTCGAAATACGGGATCAATATCTAAGCACCTTCGATAATATGTTGATTATATGCACTCCCCCAAAACTCTATACCTCCCACAGCCATTGGGCAGAGGAGTCCAAATCCTCTCCGGTGCTGACTCCCGATTGGCTCGCTCGGTCTCTATGTAAATAAGAGGCTCGCGGTCATTGGAGGAGGTTCATCAGAGGGCGTCCGTGATTGGCCGCGCGCTCTTTGTGCGCAGATCCCCCACTAGACGGAAAGCGGAGGCGGACCAATGAAAGCGGGGGCCGACTCTCGGTGGATCTGGGTAATGTAGGATGAGAGAGACAGAGGGAGAATGTTGTAAATAAAACACAAAGGACCAGAAAAACGGGCACAATGGCACAATGTCGGCCATAGAGGAGCTCCAGAAAATCTGGCGGGCATTGTGTCTTGCAGGGTTTCCACTGCTGTAAAGAACTAGAGCGATCATACACCAACGAATAGTCCATCACTGCAGAGGCACCAGACCCTGTAGGAACATGATGATACAATACAGTGAAAAAGGTCACTTTAAATTCACTAGTGCAGACAAATTGGACCACTGAGTGATTTATTTCATGATAAGGACCTTTTTTTTTTCTCTCATGGGGATGTAAAATATCAGACAGGTTTGTTTGTTTGTTTGTTTATTTAGATCCCCATTAGCTTTTGCATAGCAGCAGCTATTCTTCCTGGGGTCCACATAGTTTACATGGTGACAATACAAAAATACACATTCACACTACTCATCATAATACACTAACAGAACACATCGTAATGCACGTCTACTGTAAATAAAACAATAACAACTGACAGTTTAAATAACACAAACACAAAGAAAATAGAAAGGCTCCGACTGAATCTATCATATTCTGACAGATAAATATCATCATTTAACATGGAAAGCCCATAACACACTTACACACCAAAGAATACCTATTAATTAATAAAGTTTCTTCTTAAGTAATGCTCTTTTAGTATTTTTTTAAAACCATATATGTCATTTTGTTGTGTAATATGATTTGGGAGTGAATTCCATTCTTGCATTGCTCTGTATGATGTTGTACGTTGACCTGATTTGGTTTTGGATCTAGGTAAAGTAAAACAACCTGCAGCAGCATGCCTTGTGGAATAAGTGTGTGCATCTGTACTGAAGGATAGTTTTTGGTAAAAAATAAATGGGGTCTTTGTTCTTATGACATTCTTAATGAAAACCATCAATGAATACAACAATCTATTTTTTACTCCAAACCAAGAGAGACATTCATGCATTTTAATAACATTTGTTCTCCACCCACAAGAAAGAGCTACACGTGCTGCTTTATTCTGGACCAGTTGTAATTTTCTTATATTACCTAATGAAGTATTGGACCAAACTGTTGAACAATAATCCAGATGAGATAAAACCAAAGCTTGAATTACTTGTTTGATTGTTTGTTTCGTCAGATATTTTGCACATCTCTTAATTACAGACAAAGTGTTTCCCATTTTAGTTACCACTCTCTGTATGTGTTTATCCCATGATAATTTACTTTCTATGATAACTCCCAAAAGTTTGGTTTCTTCTACCTGCTTTATTAACATGTTACTTATACTAAGATCAAGCTTTGGTTTTAAACATAAAGAGTAGTTGGTTCCAATTACAACACTGGTTGTTTTAGACACATTCAAAATAAGTTTATTACTGTTGATCCAATCCAAAACCAACTTCAACTCCCGATCTAAATTTATATTTAAATCACTAATTTTTGCTTCTGCTAAATATATTGTGGAGTCATCAGCATACATCGAGATACGTGCCTTTTGTAATACTAAAGGAAGATCATTAGTGAAAATTGTGTACAGAAGTGGCCCAAGACAACTTCCCTGAGGCACTCCATGTTTCACATGTTTAACATCTGAATAACTTCCATTAAAGTACACCATTTGCCTTCTATCGCTTAAATAACTATTTATCCACAATAATGCAGACTGAGAAAAACCATAACTTTTAAATTTTTTCAACATTAACTCATGATCCATGATATCGAAAGCCGCAGAAAAATCAAGCAAAATTACTCCTATAATTTCCTCTCCTCTATTTCCTTAAACCAGTCATCAACCAGTTGAGTCAAGGCAGTGGCTGTCGAATATTTTTCTCTATATGCATGTTGGAAATTGGTGATTAAATTATTATTGGAAAAATAAGACTGCATCTGTTCATAAACAATTCTTTCCATTATCTTACTCAATCTTGGTAATAAACATATAGGTCGACTATTGGATTCAGAAAACGGCAACTTTTTATTTTTTGGTATTGGCACTACTTTGGATATTTTCCATGCTTGTGGACATACATTTTCATTAAAACATAGATTAATAATATGTGTGACCATCGGAGCAATTAGTGGAGCTATGGGCCTTAGCAGCTTGCTATCAAGATCGTCAACCCCAGGTGGTTTATCCTTTCAAGTCATTAACATTAATTCAACTTTAGCGACACTCACTTTCTTGAATTCAAAGCTACACTGTTTGCCTTCAATAATATGATCTATTAACGTATATGATAAATCTGTATTATTTGGCAGTACAGTGCTTTTTAACTTGTCAATCTTGGTTATGAAATAACTGTTTAGATGATTTGCTATGTCTTTTGGCTTCGTAAAAAATTCTCCTCCTACATCTAAATAAGATGGGGTGGACTTAGTATTTCCTCTCAGTAGATAATTCAAAGTATTCCATAATTGTTTACTATCATGTTTGATTTCATTTATTCTATTTTCATAATACAGTTTCTTTTTCTTCTTATTTGATTTAGTAACAAAATTCCTTAGTTTGCAGTATATTTGCCAATCTGATTTAAGGCTCGATGAAATTGCTGTTAATTTTGCTTGATCCCTTTCCCTCATGTGTTCCTTTAATTCCTTATCCAACCATAGGGTGTTGACGTTTTTAACCGTGAACTTCTTTAAAGGTACATGATAGTCTACAATCGTCATTAAAATTCCATTGAAAGCCTGCAATGCTTCATCTGGATCTTTTTCTAAGAACACCATATAGGTACATATAGGTTGAAGGTTAAATGTGCCCAAGTGCATTTCATATGCAGCATCGCTTCATTTGTGTTGGTCGCTCTGCTAGAACGAGGATTATCCAGCAAAATCACAATAAAATTAACCCAATATCTAGAAAGAACACCATAAAAGAGACAAAACTCTGAGACCAGGTTATGCCATATTGTATTAATATGTATAATGTGTTTTGGTAGCTTATATAGCCTATTACAATTGTCTCTTACACAGCCTAATAAACACTTTCTTAAATTGTGTCAAGGAATATTCAGTGTATAACATGCCCTCATAAGCATTTTACAAATATTTTCAAAATAGATGAATATGTTGTATCTTTGAAACTGAACTCTCATTCGCAAACACAGCGTTTTCTCTCTTCATTCCCATTCAGACACTTCATCTCTGGGCATCACGGCCGATGCTCGATCCACCAAATATGGTCAGCGTTAGAGCCGACACTTATGCGGTGTATCGGACCTGTGAATTGTCAACTTTCCTGCAGGCCAAGGTTAAAACTCAGTGGACAACACTGATAAGATGTGAACCAAGAGGACAAGGTTCCAACAGGCAACCCATTTCATAATAATGGATAATTAGGATGTCTCTGTCCTAATGGGACACTTCCAAGCTTAAGTTTTTCCCTAAAGTTCCAGCACAAATTAAAAAAAACAACAACAACCCTAGTGCCCCTTCAAGGGCCAGATAAAATGGACCTGGGCACACATGCAGTTCTTACTACATTAGCTCCCTGCATACACAGACATGTTCACACAAAAATTGTCAGCGTGAACAGTCCGTCATAACGCTTGGACCGCTCATGGACCCTCATGGACATGGGCAGATGAAATCTCATGGACGGAAGGTATGACCTGGACTTTAGTCAGCCCAAGCGGCTGCAAGTTCTGATCTGGTAGGATGTCCTCTGGTTGGCCCAAGGTCAAGGTCGGCTCAGATTGGCCCCAAGTGACTATCTCAGCACTACTGTCTCTCTGTTGTGACTTCAGTGCAAAATCCTCAACATAATCCTCACCCTAACCCTGTATACCCTGCACAGGTGCCTGCTTTTTCATTTTAAGCCTGCACCTTACCAAGTTTATGCACAGCACTGTTCAGATTTATTACTTCAGTCGCCCCACATAGCTTCTTTCACAGGATTCAACAGACGGAACCACTGACTATCCAATAGATTTAAGAGACTGAAGAGCGCAATTGTGTTTTCAGAATCTCATTTGAATCAGAACGAATGGCCCTCATGAAGGCCGTAGAGTTGTTTTAAATCATTCTGGCATCAACCACAACTCCAATTTGCCCATAAAGCTTAAATGTAGAGCTGCAACTAACAATTCTTGTCATTATTGACTAAACTGTTAATTGTTTTGTTCAATTTTAAGCAATTAATTGTTCCCTCTATAGGACAGTGGTACTCAAACTTTTTCATGTCAAGGACTCCTAAATTGATACACGGGGATCACGGACCCCCATTTGGTCTGAAAAGATTTTGTTTGTTAGATATGATGAAGACCAGTATTCTGTAGTTGAGGAGATAACCGTGGAGGACGTGAAACCTATGATCAGAATCGCATATGACTCTTACTCACATTGGTCTCACTTCTATAGTGAATTAAAAAGTGAAAATACACTATTCCCCATTTTTCTGGGGACCCCCTGGAACTCTCTCAAGGACCCCTGGGGGTCCCCGAACCCCTGATTGAGAACCACTTGACAACAAAATGTGATGTCTTTAAATTACCTGTCAAACCAATAGTCCAATTTACTATCATAGGTGACAAAGAAAGACTTCACATTTAAGAAGCTGGAACCAGATAATGTTTGGCATTTTTGCTTGAAAAACGACGACTCAATTATCTAAACAGTTTCAGATTTATTTTCTGTCAATTGACTAATCAATTAATCGACCAGTTGTTTCAGCTCTACTTGAATGTTTAACAGGCCGTTGTTTTCCATCTGTGAAAGGTGTTTTACCGTAAACTAAATCAGAATATCAAAATACTTTCTGTGATGTCATAGAGAAGGTAGCGTCTTTATATAAAAGTTTAAAACACATCCTCAAACTCTGTGAAACATGACATTTGTGCTTTGCTATTTATTTCATGTATAATAATATTCTGTGCATCCAGTAGTATGGAAACCAGCTTTGCAACAGTAACAATCTAGAACTTCTTCTCTAAAACAATGATCTTCTCCATATCCTGCAATGTATACCTTGAGCACCCAATTTAAAACATAGAAGGCCAAACAACATTCTACAAAGAAATCAACAAAAGCAACCTCGACATTCTTGTGTAGCATCACAATAGTCAAACACACAGAGCTACGAATCTCACAATAGACAGAGCTTTCCTGCCCAAACAAACAAAACCCTTCATGTTAGAAGTCAACCCAGAACTGACAGGAGCAGGTAGCTTGATGGCCGCTCCACTGTTCCCACATAGATTCACACTGTCAGCTAAATGGTGGGAAAACACAATGAGGAACATGTACGACACATACATACATACATAAAAGATAGACACAAAAGGAATCCACACTGAAAAGAAATAATCCTGAAAATGTTGTTTGAAACACTTCTTTGGCACAACGGACCTTTACATTTCTGTACATTTTCTCTTGTTTGTACACCTTTTGTCACTAATTATGGGCATCAGTTGCTTTTTTTCTGATGCTTTCCTTTTGTATTGTAACATAGTTTTATATTTTATTTTGAGTCTTGGAACATGTGTGCACCTAAGACATGTTTGGCCTTGAAAGAGAGCGCTCAGATACACAGAAACATGCACAAAGGATGAATGAAAGCTTGGAAATTGCGGTGCCTGGTTTGATTGACTTCACACAATACTTAATGGTTTCAATTTTCAAAATAAAAGAATTGAATTAACGAATGTAGACACTTTTGAAAATGTGCACCAAAACCTGTTTAGCTACTGATGGGCTTATGAAAATGAATATTAGGTGAATATACTCAAATGCCAGCAGCTCTGTGAGGCTGTACTTAGGCACAGCGGCGCTTTGAGCTAAATGCTAACATCAGCATGCTAAGATGCTCACAATGACAATGCTACACGTCACAGACTGTATTTAAAGATCGGCGACGGGTCTCCACTTCCTCCAACTGTACAGAAGTGAAACCAAAATATTCCGGATACGGGAGCTGTCATCTTGAGATTTTGACATTATTTCCAGCCAGAGTCTGCGCAGTAATGATCGGATGGTGGAGTCGCTGTATCGAGTTCCCGCCCATACACCTGCCCGAGCCAATCACGGCCGCAGCTTGTTAACAAGAGAGAATCACAATTTATAGCATCAAATAACTACTTAAAACCAAACTCATCAGAAAAACAAACACTTGAAAATTCATCAGCATGATAAGAACTACCTAAATGACAGAAACCATCTTTGGGAAAAATGTATTTAATGTGTACTTTGTCTTTTTAGTTTGGCCCATGTTCCATCCTCTAACATGGAGGAGGCTGGCTTTATGACCTATACTGCAGCCAGCCACCAGGGGGCGATCCAGATGTTTTGGCTTCACTTTTGGGGAGCAGTCATGTCGGCCATCTTTATATACAGTCTATGCCACACGCTGATACTTAGCAAGTACTGTATAATGTTTACCGTGTTCACCATCTTAGTTCAACATATTAGCATGCTAACATTAGCTAATTAGCACTACACACAAAGTGCAGCTGAGGCTGATGGGAATGTCATTTTTTTTGCAGGTATTTGGTCATAAACCAAAGAATTGGACAAATTAACATTTTGAATGAATGAATAAATGTATATTTGTTTGACCAGGTGATGAGAGGAAAAGAGCAGGGCTCACCAAAGTAATTTCAATTCATACTGAGTGGAACACAACAGTCTAAATCTTGTGACACTCCATCCAGTGTTTTTTGAGACATTTCACCCTTAGGGACCCCTCTGGCCTTTTTAGGCCATTTTTGTCATTTTTCTTTTTTGATTTGGTGATAATTATGGCTGTGTTACAGCTTATGGCATGAATTTCTGCAAGTATGTTTCTTTTTTGTCAAATTTTTTTAATCTAATGTCAGTTACTCTTACAGGTCTATTATACACTACTGACACATTTGTACCCTCTGGGGACCCTCGAGCCAAAAATGTCCATGCAAAAAAACTGCTATAAAATCATCATATATCAATATTTTTTTCTGCTTTTTTCTGCATAAATC
The DNA here is from genome assembly GCA_916701645.2 of Sebastolobus alascanus. NCBI lineage: Eukaryota > Metazoa > Chordata > Actinopteri > Perciformes > Sebastidae > Sebastolobus > Sebastolobus alascanus. The sequence continues at coordinate 5,838,323 of CAKAOJ020000011.1, read as the reverse complement.
TCTTAAACCACCTCAAAACTACCAAATATTCAATAATTTTCAGGATTTCAACCCTTTAAATGCCAGTTTGAATACATGATGCCACTTGTTTTATTAAAAAAACGACACAAAAAATGAGATATTTCTAATATAATGAATAGTGGGGGGGTGGGGCATTGCTGGTGATTAGAGTCTTGTATATGTCAAAAAGTAGTAACAACATTGATTTCATTGCATTAGTAATTTTTATGTGGTGTCAGATTTAAAATTTTACACCCTCTGGGGACCCTCGAGCCAAAAATGTCCACGCAAAAAAACTGCTATAAAATCATCATACAAAAATATTTTTTTCTGCTTTTTTCTGCATAAATCTCTTAAACCAATTAAGCTCTGCTCAAAACTACCAAATATTCAATAATTTTCAGGATTTTAACCCTTTAAATGCCAGTTTCCCCATTGTAGGCTGATGCATGAAATTCTTATCTTTGCCAGTTATATTATGGAGCCCTGTGACCACCAGAGGGCCCCGATAGTGACGTGTGTGCGTGTGCGTGTGCGTGTGCGTGTACGCCTGTGCCCTGATCATGTCAGAAGTGAATAAAAGGTGGAGATGGTTTATCATGTGGGTATGTGCATTTTTAGGGATGTGTTTAATTTGTCTTAGAAGTAGACAGATAAAATAAACCTGAGTGAAGTCATGACCCCTGCCCTTGCTGCACTCAAAGATGTTGTTGATAATGTTAAAAACAACAAGCGTTAGTGGGTTTTTGCACCTGGCTGCTTTCACAGCAGTTATAAACTTGCAGTAAAGAGCAAGAGGAAAGAACAAGAGAAGAGAACAAGAGAAGGTATGAAGAGGCGTTTCGGTACTTTCAAAATTAAAATTCCATCACACAGTTGAGGAATAACAAGGCAGCAGGACCAGACAACATTCCTGCAGAGGCGCTGAAGGCAGACATGGACACTTCCGTAGAGATGCTGCACCCACTGTTCGAGAAGATCTGGGAGAAGGAGGAAGTACCAACAGATTGGCAAGAGGGCTATCTGGTCAAGCTCCCCAAGAAAGGAGACCTGAGCAAATGCTCTAACTACAGAGGAATCATGCTTCTCTCAGTGCCAGGAAAGATATTCTGTAGAATTCTCCTGGAACGAATAAAGAAAGCCGTGGACCCGCTGCTAAGAGACCAGCAAGCAGGCTTTTGGCAGAATAGATCATGCATAGACCAGATCGCAACCCTCCGCATCATAGTTGAACAGTCATTGGAATTGAATTCTCCGCTGTACATCAACTTCATAGACTACGAGAAGGCATTTGCCAGCGTTGACAGAAACATCCTCTGGAAACTGCTTCGACACCATGGCATTCCAGAAAAAGGGGTCAACATAATCAGAAACTCCTACGCAGGGATGACCTGCAGAGTTATCCATGGAGGACAGCTCACCAGAAGCTTCCAAGTGAAGACCGGCGTCAGGCAAGGCTGTCTACTGTCCCCTTTCCTCTTCCTCCTGGGTATCAATTGGATAATGAAGACCACAACAGCACAGAGGAGAAACTGGATCCAGTGGACACTCACAACACAGCTAGATGATTTAGACTTCGCTGATGACCTGGCTTTGCTGTCTCACAGTCGACAACAGATGCAAGAAAAGACAAGAATACTGGCAGACACATCATCACAAATAGGCCTCAACATCCATAAAGGGAAAAGTAAGCTTCTCAAGGTCAACACAACCAGCGAAGACTCAGTGACCCTGGAGAGAACAGCACTTCAAGAAGTAGAAGCCTTTACATACCTCGGCAGTGTCATCGATAAACAGGGCGGAACGGATGTCAGAGCCAGAATCGGCAAGGCAAGGGCTTCATTCATACAACTCAAGAACATCTGGAGCTCCAAAGGAATCAGCCGACGGAAAAAGCTCACTCTTCAATTCCAACATCAAACCAATACTCCTCTACGGTTCAGAGACGTGGAGGACAACCAAGACGACAATAACAAAAGTACAAACATTCATAACAACTGCCTGAGGCGGATCTTAAACATCCACTGGCCAGATATCATCAGCAACAATGATCTCTGGCAGAGAACAGGTCAAAAACCTGTGGAAGAAGAGATCAGGAGAAGGAGATGGGGATGGATTGGCCACACACTCCGGAAACCCAGTACCAGCAACACAAGGCAGGCCCTTAGATGGAACCCACAAGGCAAAAGAAGGAGAGGCCGGCCCAAGAATACCTGGCGCAGGGACCTTGACCCGGACATCAAGCAGAGCGGCTGAGGAAAGCCCAGGACAGAAGACTCTGGCGGACTGTGGTCAACGGCCTATGCTCCATAAAGGAGTGATAGGCTTGAATGAATGAATGACATGATCAGTGCACGGGTGTACACAAACACACACGTCACTATCGGGGCCCTCTGGTGGTCACAGGGCTCCATAATATAACTGGCAAAGAAAAGAATTTCATGCATCATCTTACAATGGGGAAACTGGCATTTAAAGGGTTAAAATCCTGAAAATTATTGAATATTTGGTAGTTTTGAGCAGAACTTAAGTGGTTTAAGAGATTTATGCAGAAAAAAGCAGAAAAAAATATTGATATATGAAGATTTTATAGCAGTTTTTTTGCGTGGACATTTTTGGCTCGAGGGTCCCCAGAGGGTGTAAAATTTTAAGTCTGACACCACATAAAAAATACTAATGCAATGAAATCAATGTTGTTGCTACTTTTTGACATATCCAAGACTCTAATCACCAGCAATGCCCCACCCCCCCACTATTCATTATATTAAAAATATCTCATTTTTTGTGTCGTTTTTTTAATAAAACAAGTGGCATCATGTATTCAAACTGGCATTTAAAGGGTTAAAATCCTGAAAATTATTGAATATTTGGTAGTTTTGAGCAGTGCTGAAGTGGTTTAAGAGATTTATGCAGAAAAAAGCAGAAAAAAATATTGATATATGATGATTTTATAGCAATTTTTTTGCGTTGACATTTTTGGCTCGAGGGTCCCCAGAGGGTGTAAAATTTTAAATCTGACACCACATAAAAAATACTAATGCAATGAAATCAATGCTGTTGCTACTTTTTGACATATCCAAGACTCTAATCACCAGCAATGCCCCACCCCCCCACTATTCATTATATTAAAAATATCTCATTTTTGGAGTTTTTTTCATAAATAACAACAGTGACATCATGTATTCAAACTGGCATTTAAAGGGTTAAAATTCTGAAAATGATTGAACTTTTCGTAGTTTTGAGCAGTGCTGAAGTGGTTTAAGAGATTTATGCAGAAAAAAGCAGAAAAAAATATTGATATATGATGATTTTATAGCAGTTTTTTGTGCGTGGACATTTTTGGCTCGAGGGTCCCCAAAGGTAGTAAATTTGAGGGGTCCACAAGGGTTAAATTAAAAATGTCAACCTGCTGGTGGTGCTAGAGGAAGTCAGGGGATCACCAAAGTCAGTAGGATTCATCCACTGGGAACTGTGAAAAATGTCATGTCTGGGCCAAAGTGGGGAACAGAATGATTGACAGACTGATCGACATTGCCTGGCTAAAGACAGAAAATTGGTGTATGATGCATTTTTGTGCATTTTGTGTATGATTTAAACATGTATGACGATGTGTGATTTAAAAGGGAGAAGTCCCATGACACTACTTGAAAGAAGCCAGAACCAACCTCATCCCAGTTACGCCACAACCAAAAACCGTTGTGAGAATAAACATGACATGCATGGGAGGGGAGTTGTTCAATTTTTTTAGTAATTTCAATTAACCGAAATTGCTAAAAACACATTTATATACATAATGTGTCCCAAAGTTTTCTTGCTAATAAACAAAAAACATGTTTGTTATCATACAGTAGTTCACTTGTAATTGGCCAAATGCCTGTAGACATATTATATTTTTGTTGACTGAGAGTTTTTTTACAGTGAAATAATGAGTCAGGTCCTTGCTCGTGGGGACTGGTGTCAGTTGTCTTTTCAATAATTCTTTGGTTAAACATTTAGTTTCTATTAAATAATTATTCAACCTAATTTACGCCTTTATCACCAGTCAATTAAACCACTGCAATGCCCTTTTGTTTGGCCAGCTGAAAAGTGCTATTAAGTTTCTAAAATTAATGTGGAATTTGCTAAGGCAGTGTTATAGCTCAAATTAGAGAACATGATCCCAATCCTCCAGTCTTGAAACGTCTCCAGAGGCCGCATGCGAGGGTTAGAATAGATTTTAAGATCATGGGTTGAGCTCTGGTGACTGACGGCCGCAGGATATTCAGTGACCCCCTCCAATCTACATTTGTTATATTTCTTCACTGATTTCTTCAGATTTTTTCTTTAATTATTCACCCATCTGTATGATACATGCTTTATAAATAATCATAAACCAAATGTCATAATAGACCATTGCTCCTGTATAAGTATAGTATTTCACACTTCAACCTCTGACCTTTGACCTTGGAAAACAACAACTGACAAAACAATCTCATCTCAAGGTCCATTTATCAGCTGTTTTTGGAGCTTTCGATCATAATCGAAAATCATAAAACTGGATATTGCATTAATTGCAATTGATAGCAAACGAAGAGAGAATTAAAATGGTGCATGAGAGTACTGAGCATCAGATGTTTCTCTCTGTAGACATGGAGGGGCTTCTCAGTAGGCCAGAAATAGCCTCACATCATGATTGAGATGCCATCTTTCTTTTAACAGAATGAACAGAACTTTTGGACAGGACTTGACTGACACCTTGTGGACAAAGTTTGTCATTATTGTTGCAGGGCGGATATTGCATTGCACTTTCAGCATTATTATCATAAGACGGAATTAGAGCAACAACAATGTCTTTGAAGGGGACTATTTTTAGTAGGGAGCATTATTTAAAGTGCGCATTGGTAAAGCCTTCACATCTTTCAATGCAACACCCTTCATATTGTCATATTTCACCACATTTATTTATTTTTCCATATTAAAACAAAATGCTTGTAACCTGACTGACACCAAGATGTCTATTTATAATACCGGATCACCCACCCCACCCCCCCCCCCCGCCACACCTCCCTTCCTCACCCTACATTACGTCATCGGGACCGGTGCATTTGCAGTGAATTTGGGGGATGCAGCTTCTCCGTGGAGCGAAGCATGCACTTGCAGGAAACACCAGACAGCCTTTTGTCTTCAAATGATCTGGTTCGGTTTAATATCTGTAAATAATAAAAGCGACATACGCACTTTAAAAAAAAACACACACGGCAGGTTAATAGGCGGGACTTCCTTCCGGCTGTTTATCTCGGTGTGCAGCCTGCAGCGCTAAGCGAGCCAGTACAGGATCAGATAACCAGGTAAGCCTTGTTGACAGCACAATATTATTCATTTTATGCGTTTTCTCTTCCTTGATCGTCTATGTCAAGTGTTGCCGCTGCTGTGTGTGGATGTCTAATGTTGTTGCGTGCACAGCTGCGTGTTGTTAGCTGTTAGCTATCTGCAGCACTAATGCTAAAACACGCACGACTGTATTATTATTATTGCTGTTTAATGTAGCCGGCTGTCAGCAGGAAGGCTGTCATTATACATTTGTAGTTAAGTCGCTGTTATAGATGCATCGCAGTCGTTATAATCCTCAATCTGCCAAATGTCCAATGACATCATTGCTCTCCTGACCTGTAATATGTCTTTAATGCTAATGGCGTTATGTTTAGTGTCTAACTCCATGTTATGTAGAGCTGGATATAATATCAACATATCAACAGCAATATCGTGATAAGACTTGTTATTGCTTGGAGTATCGTGACAGAGCTTTAAAGCTGTATTACACTGGTATTACTCTGAATTTTCTGAAGGAACTTCTCACACTATAGAGCTGAGCTCATTCATCTATTAGTTTTATGAGAATAATAATTGAATCTATTAAAATGCACCCATTGCATGTTCCCAGTGCCCAAGAGGATATCTTTACATTGCTTTGTTTTGTCCAGCCAACAGTTCAAAACCTAAAGGTATTCAATATAAAATGTAATAAAACTGAGAAAATCTGCTAATTTTTATATTTGAGAAGAGTGAACCAGCCATTTCCTGGCATTTTTGCTTTAATAAATGGCTGAAATTAGTTAATTGATTATCAATTAAGCAGGGCTGTCCCGAATACCAATTTTTGGGCTTCGAAGCTTCGGTGAGAAATATTCGAAGGTATTTGAAGCTTCGCGGACCAGCGTGACGCGGTAAGCTGACATGTTCTTCTATCTGTCTGTCTCCATCTCCCCCGTTTCAGTGCCTGGGACAGTGCTACTGTACACACACGCATCTCTACACACAACAAGCAGCAATAATTGGTATGAGAATAAATAATAATTAATAATGTTGTGGGATTATTCCTTATTTCATGGGCTATTTTGGGATTTATGCATTATTATTACAATTTACACATCTTAATCTCAATGTGACTTCCTAGTTAAATAAAGGTTATGATGACATACTTATAATAAAAAATGAAAACAAAAAACAAAGCATTCGAATAGTGATTTGGAGGTCGAATACCATGGCAACGGTCAAAGCTTCGAAGCATTCGGGTCAGCCCTACAATTAAGTTGTGGACGAATTTTCTGATGTGCAACAAATCAATCATCACAAAGTTGGAAGTGGAGCCGAATGAATAGTCAAAGAATCAAATTAGTCATTTGACAGAAAATGAGATTCAAAGAAAGTTAGAAGATGTATTTTCTTTGCTAACATGACTGTTGGTCAGATAAGACAAGACATTTGAAGACGTCACATTAAAGGGACTATTTGTAACTTTTCACGCGCATAAATCATAACGGGTCGGAATCCCATGCGCGCTCGCGTGTGGGTACGCGAGCGCGCAGCAGCTCTGCTCCTGCTGCCTGCTGCCTGCACACCGCGCTCGTTCTCACCCGCTCGGCTCGCTCCACCTCCACGTGCACCCGCGCACACTACACAATGCAGAGAGTTAGTTTAGCTCTGAGAATATCTAGTGAATGTGCAGTGGACGTTTTTGCAGAAATAAATGCTGCCGCTCCTCCAGACCAACAGAGGTTTCCCGTGTCTTGTGAAGTGACGGGGCTCCGCAGCGAGTGACGTTATCGTCCCGACCGGGTGTCGGTCCCCCCCCCCCCTCTTACATATAGCCCCTTTAAAGATTTATCAAGAAAAGAATTGGTAGATGAATTGATGATGAAAATAGGTTGGAGCCGATTTTGGAGGCACCCTATTGTCTAAAGCATCACTGTATGCTGTAGCTTTATGAATTCCCTTGACTGGAACTTAGGGGTGTAGGCCAAACCACCAAAACAGCCCCAAAACATAATTATATAGGAGTACTTATACAGATACGGAGCTGAGATACGGATACTTTTTCTCAGATAAGGGAGGTTAATTGCTCAACCTCACTGAGTTCTTCCTTTTTGTGTGTGTTTGTAGGTTTGTCCCGTCACACTCCACACTATGCTGGGCCGCTTGCTGCGAGGAGGCTGCAGTCCTCTGGTCTGTCTGTGGGCCCTGCTGCTGCCTCTGGTCTCCCTCCATCGCTTGAACCAACATGGGCGCCGGAGCCACGGCATGAGGGAACGTCCCAAGCTGCTGCTCTTGTCCTTCGACGGCTTCCGCTGGGATTACATCGACCGGGTCCCGGTGCCCAACTTCCGCAACCTCATCAATAATGGCGTGATAGTGGAGCATGTGGAGAACGCTTACATCACCAAAACCTTCCCTAACCACTACAGCTTGGTGACGGGACTCTACGCCGAGACGCACGGCATCGTGGCCAACGAGATGTACGACCCCGCTCTGAACCGCTCCTTCTCCATGGAGACGAACAGTATTTACGAGTCGATGTGGTGGGAGGAGGCGGTGCCTCTCTGGGTGACCATCCAGAAAGCCGGAGGGCGTAGCGGGGCGGCGATGTGGCCGGGGTCTGACGTGAAGATCCATGGCATGTTCCCCAATCAGTACCTCCCGTACAATGCCTCGGTCTCCTTTGAAACCAGAGTGGAGCGGATTATAGAGTGGTTCTCTGCACCCAAAGAAGCAGCGGTGGATTTTGGAGTTCTGTACTGGGAGGAGCCGGATGAGAGTGGGCACAGCTTCGGACCTGAGAGCACCCAAATGGACGAGGTCATCGCCGGGATCGACGAAAAGCTTGGCCTCCTCATGAACGAGCTAAAGAAGGCGGGGTTGTACGAGAAAGTGAACCTGATAGTAACCAGTGACCACGGGATGACGCAGCTTTCCCCTGATAAGATCATAGAACTGGACGAGTATGTGACCAGAGACCTGTATACCTGGGTGGACAAGAGTCCGGTGGTGGGAATACTGCCGAAAGAAGGTATCACTTTAACTGACCCAATTTCAGGGTTATCAGGCCATTAAATATGTGTTATAGGTCGCTATAAACACCATAGATGTGGGTCTGTATGGGCCTAATACACCTACTACGCTGTAACAGTGAAAGCAAAACTTAAAAGCAACATGTTCTAACATGTAACACTGAATGAAATATTTTGAATACAACAAAAAGGCTTCTTTAGGTTTAGGCAACAAAACCACAACTTCTTTAGGTTTAGGCAACAAAAACACTTAAGTTTAGGGGAAAACATGTCGTGTCTTGACTTAAAATAACTATGTTTCAAAAGTGAAAGTGAAACTTAACATTTGTGAACACAAAGACTACACATTGGTTTCACATGGGATGCGAACCCCGGTCTCCTGGGTGAAAGCCCTGACCTTCACCCCATATGAAGTTTTACGCTATGGCTATACTACAGCGCCCGACTTCTGCTTTTTCTCCTGTCATTATTACTACGGTTGCTAGAGGTTGCTGTTGTGTTCTTTTATACCTTCTTTCGGTGATCTACCATGTGAATAGATGATAAAACCTACTAGTGGGTGTAGTAGGCCCCTATTGACCCACATCTATGGTGCTTATAGCGACCGATAACGCCTATTTAATGGCCTGATAACAGTCTAATCGTCTGTTAAAACATCTGTCACATTCAATGCTGTCAAGAAACTTGATTAAAGGAATAGTTAGACATTTTTTTTAGATGAGAAGATCGATACCACTCATGTCCGTACGATAAATATGAAGCTACCGCTAGGAGACAGTTAGCGTAGCGTTGCATAAAGACTTGAAACAGGGAGAAACTAGCCTGGGTCTGTCCAAAGCTAACAAAATCTGCCTACCAAAGACTCTAAAGCTCACTAATTAACATATTATATAATTTATTCTCATCTGTCTTGCAGGGAAGCTCGACGAGGTGTACAGTAAGCTGGTGGATGCAAACCCAAACATGGTGGTGTACAAGAAGGAAGACATTCCCGAGCACTTCCACTATCAACACAACATCAGGATCATGCCCATCCTCATAGAGTCCAAGGAGGGCTGGACCATCATGCAGAACAGGACCGCCGGGTCCTTCATGAGTACGTATTCGAGCCTCATATAAAGCTCTGTTAGGACAATGTTCTGGTTTGTGGCTGCACACATTAAACAGGGTTTTTGCAGTTGTTTCAAACAGCACTTGCTCTATTAATAGCTTCACAGGAGGGTTTTTTTCAGCCATTGAACCAAAGCTAGCTCATGTAATACCAGCTGTAATTAACAAAGAAAGCCAGATTTGTTTTCCCTTAGAAACAGCGGGAATGTGTGTGTGGGTTTGGAAGTGTGTCCTGCGCCGCCTCCAAGTGCAGTTATTTTTCTTCAATTCATATAAGCACATATTTTTTCAAACAACCCCCTCTTCAGATTAGAGATCTAAAACTGCGTATCTGAGCTTTTCCTTGCAGCCGCAGACTACACCAGCTAATTTTCCTCTTCTCCCGTTGAAGGCTTGTTAATCAGTAAAATGACCTCGTGGAGTCTGTGGCGGGAGGGAAAACCTGCTGACTCTCAGTCCTCAGCGAGAACATGGTGTGAGACTACTTAGCCAAATATGTGTAGTATGATACTACGCTGCATATCAGAACTTGTTTCTACTGTATAGCTGTTTGATTTATGAGAGATCAATAGGCCAGGATGATAAAACCATAGCTGTTACTGTCTAGCAACTTCTGCTTCTCAGTGCATTACAGGGAAAGCACTTAGATATATTAGAGTAGACCCAGTGTGCAGCAATACTCACTTATTAATGATTATTATCGGTGTGTGTGGTCTTGACCTGCATTTCCTGGTGTCTGAAGATTAAAAAGGTACGGTCACGTTACAGTTCTGCCCTGTGAATATACTGTACACCTACTGCAGTTGAAGACGGTACAACAGATGAAATTAAGCTTGTGTTTCCTGTGTTGATGCAATCTCACATCTTTTGTATTTATCTACTTTATTAGGTGTTGCATTATGTGCATCTTTGAGGTCTAACAAACATGTTACATGCATTCCCTTCCTCATAAAACATTTGCAAAGCCAATTTTTTTTTAACATTTTATATCCTGCCTTGTTTGCAGCCATTTACTTGCTAGCAGTCTTCTTCCCTGCCTTTGTTAGTGTATTGCTCTTTCCGAGTTACCCCCACTGTCGATCAGTGGAACAGCGTGAAACCATTGGCAGGACTGCGTATCGTGTCTTGCCCTTGTGCATGTGCGTCCTCATGCGTGTGTACAATACAAACTAAATGTAAAAATCGCGAAAACATTGCTCCATATTGTTACTGGTAAAAAAATATCTCTTTAAAAGGGCAGGTCCCTTATTATTTTATTTTTTTAGGTTTTTATATCATTCTGTAGCTTCCCAGTGGTGTTCCTTATGTATTTAAATCCGAACATTCAAATTTTGGTCCAAGTATGTATGTTTTAGTGTCAGAATGTTATTTTCCCAAGCCCTTCTAAAAACTTTCCCACGTGACCTGACGTAGGTTTCTGCAGGATGATGCTGACACATGTACAGTGTATATAAATATTATCCTTATAGGCAGTGTATTAACGTTACATACAGTCATTTAGATGGCGGTCGGCATGCTCCTAGTATGGAGAAGCAGACAGGAGTACTGTCACAGAAGCTATAATGCACTGCTGTGGACGCCACGTTAGTTTGGATCCGAAAGTCACACAATAGCACAAACTAACTAACCGATCGATACAGCGGTAGACCAGCAACTCTTCTGCGAGGTAAAATGACTCTTTTTGTGAATGGAGTCTGGTCTGGTGGCTTTGAAGACAGCGACACAACGGCTTCAGTTCCCCGTCAGAAAGGGATGTCTGACAGCAAGGTAAAGCTGTGAAAATATTCTAAATATAGTGTACACTTAAACTGATATCGATTTTTTTTTAGGTGGCTAAAATACGTTTTTCTGCTGCTCCAATCAACCGCCACTTTACCTCGCTGTCAGACAGCCCTTTCCGACAGGGAACTGAAGCAGTTATATCACTCTCTTCAAAGCCACCAGCCTACATTCACAAAAGCAGTAATTTTACGTTGCAGAACACGGGAGTATCCATTCAACACCACTTCAAAAAGTCCGAACTAACCCTTTCGGTTATTTTCAAACTTAGCTCAGCTAACTTTGACTCTGCTAGTGTAGCATTCATTCATAACCTTATTGATTAGCTTACTTTGGTAACCTACATCGCTGCATTTTGCAACGGCTGAGTGGGCATTTCCATATGAAAAAAAACCCGGAACAGAACACAGATGGACCCGCCCTGTAAGGCAGGATAAGTCTGGGATACTGTACCTGATTGGATGGTAATTTAATCCACTGATGTGATGCTGCAATCGCAGGCAGCATTGATAAACTGTATTGATTTCACTCGATGCACAAGAGTGAAGTGAATCCTGTCAGTTCTCCAGGAGTGTAATTGCACTGATACATTTTAGGAGCAGTATTAACCAGTCTAAGCTTCCATCAAAGGTCTGTGTGCTTGTGTGTTTTGATTTAATTTTCAGTTTTGCTTGTGCGTAGCTGTGATTGATTTAGCAGTAACCAGTCAGCTGGGGCGAGCAGTGATGATAGTAAATCATTCGAGAGAGCAGCCGTGCCAGATTCCATAAATCTCTCTCTGCCTGTGATTCATGGGATCTATAGATTAACAATGCAAGAATAATTAACATCAACGCATTGTAACCCGTTACGCTAATACATTTCTCGTCTTTTCTCTCCAGATGGAAACCATGGCTATAATAACAGCATTCGCAGCATGCAGCCTGTGTTCGTGGCCCACGGGCCGGCTTTTCGGCAGACTTACGTCAAGGCCTCCATGCGCTCCGTTGACCTTTACCCTCTAATGTGCCACATCCTGGCCATCCGCCCCCTGCCAAACAACGGCTCCCTCTTAAACGTTCAGGACATGCTGTCCCAAGAGCCGACTTCACCCACGCCCACCGCCCCTCCCAGGGTCAACGGGTACTCCTACGCCCCCGTCGTGGGTTCTTTCCTCGGTGTGGTGATGGTGCTGGGCTTTCTGGTGATCTACATCAAACAAGTGACGCTCAAACAGCTGCCCTCACTAAAACACAGAAGCAGGGAGATGTCGCAGCCTTTACTGCAAGAGGATTTGCACCTGTAGCTGAAGAAACGGAAAGGATGGCGGAGGTAAAAAAAGAGGAGGTATTGCTCCCCAAGGTAGATCGCTCTGTCCAGAAGCAGCCCCTAACGCCTCCCTTATACGCCTAAATGCCACTGTGCTGCTCTTTTTATTAGATGGAGATCAAGGGAATCTAATCATGTATAGAGGTACGTCTCGCTTGCTTGAGTGTAAGGGAAATGTCTGGGGTTTGCTTCTGGTGCAGGCTAGATAATAAACCTTTACATGGGCTTTATAGTGGCTTTGCTTTGATTGTGAATTTTACCTAATATCATCGTCATTTTCATTGTCACTTAATACGTAAAAATTCAAAGCGAAGAGTGGAATTTTAGCCTGTGATTCTTGCAAGTATGAACCTTTGTTGGCCAAAACCGTGACTTGGGTGACATGAAGGTGTCAGTATGCTTGAAACGAACTTCTTTGTCTGAAGGTAAAAGTATTTATAGCTGAACAGCCACAGTGGAAGGTGGGGTGAAAACCGGCCAGCAAAGAGAGGGTCAAGAAGCATAACTGCACATACTTTAAGACAATCTTTCCTTGATGGCATTCATAGTGTTGCACTCATTTGCACACAGGAAAACAGAAGTAACAAAGTGCGAATGATAAAAGATAGCTTGAGAGAGAAGTTCAAAGTTGGACTTTACATAACCGTCAAACACAGCCAGGTAAGGTGTGGAGGGAGGGGGTTTCAGATGCTATCATAGACTGTATATAAAGGTGGACGACACGACAGCTCCCCAAAAGTGAAGCCAAAACATCTCGATCGCCCCCTGGTGGCTGGCTGCAGTATAGGTGATAAATCCCATGTTAGCGGATGGGCCAAACTAAAAGTCAAAGTAAACGTCAAATAATTTTGCCCAAAGATGGTTTCTGTCATTTTAAGTAGTTCTCATCACACTGATGTATGTTCAAGTGTTCATTTTTCTGATAAGTTTGGTTTTAATTAGTTATTTGATGCCATGATAAGGGGCTGAGACGTCATGATTGACAGCTGTGATTGGCAGCTGCTCTGAGTGAAGTAGTCCTGCAGCCGGAGGCTCGGGAATTGTACGAGGGAGGAGATGTAACTTTAAAGTGGCAGTAGGCAGTATATTTTTGGCATCATTGGGCAAAAATTCCATAATAACCTTTCAGCATATTGTAATTCAAGTGTTCTGAGAGAAAACTAGGCTTCTGCACCTCATCATGGCTCTGTTTTCAGGCTTTAAAAAATCTAGCCCGTGACCGGAGACTTTGACCAATCACAGGTCATTTCATCGCGAGAGCGTTCCTATTGGCTGTGCGCTGGTCATGTGACCGATACTTGGCATTCCTTCACCAGATTTCACAATGGCGGCGGCGTCACAAAACGTATCATTTTACAGCTAAACCGTGCACTACAAGATGATTCTGAAAACATTTGAGGCGAGAAATAGGTATTAATGTAACATGATATTGATTCATATTTGATCAGCGCTGCCTAGTTTGACCGTTTGGTCGAAGTTTGCGAGTGATTGACAGCCGGCTCTCATAGACAGCAGACCTAAGATCAGCTCTTACTGCTCACGAGTCTGTGTAATAGAACACGATGATAAATGTAGTTATAGAGTTATTATGGTTAGTTGTGTCTTTCTAGCCAAACAGCTACTATGGTGCTAACGTAGCAGCTAGGTGGCTCACGCTAACAAGCTGCGGCCATGCTCGGCTCGTGATTGGCTTAGGCGGGTGTGTGGGCGGGACCTTGATACCGCATGTCCAGCCCCTCCGATCGCTACTGCGCAGACTCCGGCTCCTAATGACGTCAAAATCTCAAGATGGCAGCCCCCGTATCCAGGATATTTTGGCTTCAATTCTGTACAATGGGAGGAAGTGGAGACGTGTCGTCCATCTATATATACAGTCTATTGATGCAATTCAACGATCCAAAAAGCACTCCGTTTGAAGCATACTGACACCTTTACTCCCTGACAGTAACAGTGGTATGGACGCCAGTAGATTTGGTTTGGCATTTTCAAATCTGTCCTAAACAGATTTGTATGTCATAAGGTAAAGAAGGAACTAGGCCATGTCAGGTTTTTGCCACCAATTGTTCTACTTCTGGCACTGAATTAGAAGTTACTTGAAATATAAATGCTCTGATTAATCAGAAAAGTATTTCAAACTCAACAAGAGATTGGCTTGGGTCATTGTTATTTTTGAATGTTACTTGGAAGCAGATGTTCCACTAAAGACTCACTCAGCGTGCCAGGCTACTGCTCGTACCCGTAGATCATCCCATGAGCCAATCACATCACGACCTTGCTCTTTAGTAGTCAGTTACCATTTGCCTTTTAACTTAACGGAGAACATCTCTCCGAGGTGTGCAGTCGTTAGCGTGTCTGTTTTTTTTTTGTAGAGTATGTGTTCGGAGGGCATTTTTCTGTATAGATGACCGTGTACCACCCTCCCGTTCATACGTCATATAACCATTTGTTGGTGAAATGTGAAGTGCAATTGCTATTGGTCAGTATTTCGTCAAAGGGATTTCAAGATTTTTGTTGTTGCTTGGTTGAGAAGACTATTTCGGCATGACTTGCAAGAACTGTTCCCCTGATTTGCACTACAGGATAGAAACGAGACAGAACGAAGGGGCAGTAGTTGGATGCTTTTTAGGTCATGTATAATTTGCACTTCTTGTTCGTAGTTGCTATTTGAAATGATAAAAAAAAAAAAAAAGTTAGGTGCCTCTTGCCAAAAAGCTTTTTAATTAGCATAATAAATAGAAAGTCAAGTAGAATCCAAATCTGCAAATAAATTATTCTTCTAATATTTTTTCAGCATCTTTTAAGAAACAATTGGTTTTTCTCCTTATGCTTTTAGATGCATTGACTAACAAGTGTGCCCAAAAATATGACAGACATCACTGTGATATATAGTTTTTACAAATTTAAAATTTGAAAGCATTTATATGGAAATTGTTAATTTTCTGATAACAGTCTTGTTTTATGAAAGAGAAGTGTTGTCTGATAATTTCCCCCTGACTTGTTGACAGAGAAATGAAATATATCCATAATATATTTGAATAATTCATTTGAAAAGTTTAGAAAAGAATAAATATTGATCTGATTTATCTCATTTGATTATTAACTTGGATTTGAAATATGGATATTTAATATGATATACAAATTAACTATCTTTGCCATGTTGATGCAATTAAAGAGTCTTCTGAAATTAAAGGGACTTATGTGAACTGAGCTATTTGTGTTTTATTTTCTGTGTGTACGTGTTTGTGTATGATGCCGAGGTCGGATTCTGAAGGCTGATAAAATCCACCTAAAAATAGCAACTAATTATTTGGCTTTACAAGTTGTTAGCAGTAGGGTACTGTACGGAAATTATTTGGGTGGAGAGTGAGGCTGAACCTTATGTTTCAGGTTTTGTAAAAGCAAGGCCCTCCTCAGCATTATAGATATTTTCTTTGGACTCTCCCATTGAGAAAAAATGCAACCCAGTCACTACCCTCCCCCCAATACCTCAAAAAGATATAACTGAATTGGTACTATTCATTTCAGAACAATAATTGAAACATGTCAAAGCAGAAATTAGAGGTGGAATTATATATTGCCTAATTCTTTGACAAACTGACAGTTAATTGTTAAATAAATAGCTTCTAATTAAACAGAAGTCAGAACAAAAGTCTGTAACTTTGAGCAAATATGATTAAAAAAAAGTTATTTATAAAATTGTCACTATATCCCGACAGTAATGCATGAGACAGATAATCTGAAAAAAAAATCATGTTCCTCTGTTTAGCTTTAAAATTAGAAAATTTGCTGGTTGGCGGTGCTTGGTTTTGGCTCGACTGTTTTCAACATGGCTGTCGGGTCACAAACTTTCTCATTTTACAGCTAAACAGTACACTACAAGATGTTTCTGAAAACATTTGAGGCTAGAAATAGGCATTACAGTAACAGAATATTGATTCATATTTGATCAGCGCTGCCTAGTTTGATCGTTTGATCGGCGTTCGCAAGTTTTGCGAGCTGACAGCTGCGGGAGAGACTGCTTGGCTCTGGTTGTTTTGGTTTGGGCACGGTGAAATCTTGCAAATGCCATTAGGAGCACTATAGGACACAGTGACATGATTTTTTTCCACAGATTATCTGTCTCTTGCTCTACTGTCAGGTTATAGTGACAGTTTTATCAAATTAACTTATCATATTTGCTCAAAGTTCCCAATTGCAGCTTTAATGTCACTGAATTAAAGGAACAGTGTGTAAGATCTGGCGGTATCCGACGGTGAGGTTGAGATTGCAACCAACTGAAGCCTCTCCCGTGTGCCAAGCGTGTAGAAGAGCTATACGGTGGCTGACGCGAAAAACGTGAATGGCCCTCTCTAGAGCCAGTTGTTGTTATTTTGGAGCATTTGGAGCAGAGCCAGTGCTTAGAGTGTGTGTGTGTGTGTACGAGGGAAGTGAGTGGTGAAGCTACTGTAGAAACATGGCGGTGCAGCATGGCGGACTCTCTGGAGAGGACCCGCTCCCTGTTGATATGAAGGGCCCATTCTAAGATAACAAAACACAATACTTATTTTCAGGTGATATACACTAATGAAAACATACTTATTAATATTATATTCCATTTCTGCCAATAGATCCCCCTAATTGTTACACACTGGTCCTTTTTAAAAAATAAAAAAAGGACACATAATAATAAAAAATATAAATCTGTGGTGAAAAAAAAATAAAACCCTGCCCTCACCCAAAAAATCCAGACTATCCTCCCTTCAAAAAAATAATTTAATAATAATTTTCGTACAGTCCCTTAGAAATATTATTAGCATTTTAAAGTACAAATTGAAGTTGTACCAACAAACCAAGCTAATCTATTAAAGTGAAGCAGTCCTGATAAATCTTTAGTCGTGATTCATTACAAAGTAACTTCTGTTAGGCTAAGTTAACATAATTGAAAATTCTAAATGGAAAAATTATAATAAATTAATCCAATTTGGAGTAGGTTATCTGGGGTGAAAAAAGTTGGATAGGCCTAAACAAAAACAAAAATGTAAGTGTCTAAATGCTCACTGAAGGTGACGTTGCACTTAAACTGATGTTTCCTCAGTGTCAGTATGTCCTTGAAGGCACAGCAGGCCTCGGCAGCTTTTGCATAAATCACTTGTTAACTTGCAGGATCAAAGGTCTCCTATATGAGTTATCGCTGGAATTTGCCCAGGCGCTCAGTCAGTCAGAGGCAGGCAGGCGGACTGTGTGCCACCACTTCGACCACCTCAGCGCTCCTCCACGTTTTAACCTCCAGCTCTGCCACAAAAAAAAACTAACCCAGCAAACATGGAAAACGTCTACGACACTGTAGATGAGGGAAGTGCGCATGAAGAGCGCCGGGATGGAGCCGACAGCCCCGACAGAGAGCCCAAACACGAGAGCTCAGGTGAGGTGAAGGAGCAGCAGCTGTTCGGCCAGGTGCAGGTCCACGTCCCCGCGGAGGGAGAGGAGCGCAGCTCGCCGGACTACATGGACACCAGAGACCAGGACAAACAGAGCAGCTCGTCCTCTTCATCCAGCGACGACGAGGATGAAGAGGGGGCTAAAGTAGAGGAAGAGGTTAAAGCAGATGAAGTGGCAGAGGTGAAGGTGGAGCCAGTGGTGGAGGAGATGAAGGTGAAGGTGGAGGAAGTGAACGGCGAGGCGCACGACGGATCCAGGCGCTCATCATCGGCCTCCTCAGCATCCTCCGCTCCCCCGGGAGACCCGTGCGACGACCCGCCGATCCAGCCGAGGGTCCGGGGAGAGGAGAACACGGAAGATGGGATGCTGATGTCGTACACCCTCCCCGGCACCGACACCACGCCGGAGGAGTCTGTCGACTACAGCCTGAAGACTCTGGAGACTCTGGAGAATGTCACTCTGGATGAGAGCAGCGCTGCGCCGGCTGATCCCAGCCAGCCGGACATCTCTCTGTTCGTCAAGGTAAGAAACACATAGAGAGGACCAGACAGGGTTTGCAGGGTTGACCCAGGTCAGCAAATCAGTTTGCTTCAGCCTCACTACAAAGCAGCTGAATTAAAGTTGGAGTTTCACTTTCTTTAGTGATGAACTCAGCAGCATTTTATCCGATGTGCCAAAAGGCTCCTTGAAGCCATCTTGTCTGTGTATCCATCACTGTGCTGGCAACTTTTTTTTGGATCCTCTAGCCGTACTCAGATCAATACCACAATGCAGAAATGCTCTGTTACAAGTGAAAGTACTGCATTCAAAATTTGACTTAAGTAAAAATGTAGGCTACAGAAGTATTAGCCTCAAAATATTCTCAAAGAACCAAATGTAAAAGTACTCATTATGCCGAATGGCCCATTTCAGAATAATTTATATTATGTTATTGATGCGTTAATGTGAAGATCAAGTTAATGTTGCAGCTGGTAAAGGTGGAGCTCATTTAATTACTTTATGCTCCTGGGTAGTTTGTGAATTTACACCCTGGGGACCAATAATGTCTTATCTTATCTTAACCCATAGTAATGAGTCATAATTTATTTGTTGATTATATTTGATATTATTGTTTTTAGATAAATGTAGGAGTAAAATGTACAATATAGAGCTCTGAATTGTGGTGGAGTTAGAAGTTTAAAGTAGCAGAAAATGGAAACACTCAAACAGGTATCTCAAAACTGTACTTAAGTACAGTACTTGAGTAAATGTGCTTTGTTACTGTCCACCACTGGTTACTCATGATGGAAAACCAACACAATTAAAATAGGCTACAGACTTTAATTCCCCTTGAATAGAAGTTATCAACCAACTGAGACGTTCTGCATTCTGGGGACAGAACATTGGTTATTGTATTATTTTATATCTGCCACACACTGTACTGTATATATTTTATATCAAAGATTAATGCATATATTGAGAGACACCATCCAAAATTGTAAGATCAACCATTTGTTGGCTGAGTCTGAGCCATAGGAATAACTAATCACCACATTACCCTCTGAGGTTTATTTTAGGTCAATATTCATTATTATTATGTGATAATAATCATATAAAATATTCGGAAGCACTGACTGATAATGCTTAAGGAATTTCACAATCAAGGTCCAAATCAGAATCATTTTAATTTGCTACGTACATTTACAGTCAAGACAATTGACTATGTGGATTCCATTTGCAGGTCAAATTAAGTGCAAGAAAACATAATTTTTTAAAAAAATGATAAGAACTATAATGATGTTGTAAGAAGAGCTAATACTCAAGCACCATAATACTACTATTTGAAAAACTATGAATAGAAATCTTATTAACTTACTTATAGCCTACTCCTACTCATCCAAATGATAAACAAAGAGAGATCCACCCTAATTGATCTGATATTCTGTAATGTTCCTCATAAATTCTCAGCTGTTGGTGTTTTTTGCAACGATTTAAGTGACCACTGTGTTGTTGCTGCTAACAGGAACACAAAAATCCCTAAATCAAATCTGCGTGTCATTTTTAAGAGGGATCTTAAACATTTTAATGAACAGGGGTTTTATCATGATTTGTTTCATTTTAATTGGAGTAGAATAGAGCAGATCCCTGATGTGGAGACAGCCTGGACATTTTTTAATGATGGTTTTATGCAAATTTTAAATAGACATGCACCTTTTAGGAGATATAGAGTTAAGGGGCGTGGTAACCCGTGGTTTTCCCCTGAACTAGCAGAAACTATTCATGCCCGAAACTCGGCCTGGGCTAAAGCAAGGACAACAGGTTCTGCTACTGATTGGATTGTTTTTAGACAACTAAGAAACCAAAAAATAGCCAGAGATGGTTTACTGTTAAAGCCTAGCTAACTTTTTAGGTTATTTAACTTGAATAAATTAAACTTTTTGAAGCAAATACTACTATAGAGTACTATAACTCTAATATCAAATAGAAGTACATTCATAAATATATGACATTTCTGTGAGAAATGTCATAGGAGCAGTGATCTCTTTGTATCAGCAGCTCTGTCAGTGACTTTAATCTGCAGGCAGCCTGATGTAATAATTAACTGGTTTACTGTACGGCCATAGCAACCAGGGTTGAACTCCATGCCTGAGCAAATCCCACTGTGTGTTTTGCTGCTTCTCTGATATAGAGCTGCTCTGTGAGAGGTGAGCTGTACTATCAGCACATGCAGGGGTCACTTTGCTGATTGAGCAACAGAGATTGAGAGTCGGTGGGGCTGAACTCAAGGAGAGCTCTGTCTGAGCTCACTAAAAGGCCTTGTAATAGGGAACGACAGTAGTGGTTAGTGCTGAATCTTACAATTGTCTTTGTATTGTATCGGCAAAGGCCGCGGTCGGATAGAAATGAGTGAGTGCAATCAACGCAGATGCAAACAAACAAAGTAATTGCTACAATCTGATCTGGATGAGGATTTCTTGAAGTGATCCAAACCTCCTCCTCCTACAGTTGAGACAGGGACTGGGGCTAGCTCCAGAAAGAGTATTAGCCTTTAGCCTTGCCAAATCCAACATTTCTGGTCATGAATATCATATCATAACATATTGATTGTCCATTGTTCTTTTATCAAGGCATAAAGAAATCTTCCATATGTCCCTGCAGCTGATTTTCCCCCATTTTCTTGATACATTGGTGGGTTTTGGGATTAGCGATATGCTATCTTTATGTCGTTATATCACAATTATGATAAAGGTGGACCATAGTTCACCATGGAAGTGACAACATACTTGGCCCCTTCTCCAAATACCACCCCACCCTCTATCCTGTCCAACCCGTGGGTGGATTTCCCAACAGTTTTTAATCTTCAACGATCGCCATAAACCAAACCAAGCTGCACTATAAAAGTAGGGAGGGGAGATTGTCAGTCCATGCTGAAAGCCCACGTGGCTCCGCCCCCCCGCTGTCTGTGATAAAGCAGGCCGCTGCAGACCATCAGTACTATCACAAATAAGTGTTTTTTAATCTTTTTTTTATATTCTTATACTGTATGATAACAAGCTCTATTTATGATAACACCAACTGTAAAAGAAGACTGGCAAAGCCTGAATGGCCATATGCCCATATTAATGAAAGGTTTGTTGTCACTGATGGTTCATTGAGACAATGCTTATATCGACAAGACTGTTGGGTTTGTCACATTTGACAAGTGTGTGTCGACACAAGTGGAGAGTTCAAACCCCCCCCCCCCCTTTACTTTGGCTTCGGAAAGATACAAAATGTCTGTTACTGTTTGATGTTTGGGTGAATGATTAGCCCAACAAGTCAGTGATTTGAGCTTCCTTTTGTCTCAAGACGGTTCACAAAAACCCAAGGCCATTCTTCTAAACCCTTAATGGTTTTATGATCATCAAGGGTTTAGACACCTTAAAGACATAGGTTGACATTTTGGGAAATACGGTTATTTGCTGTTCTACATAGAATTAGATGAGATAGATACCGCTGGCAGTGAATATACAGGTAGAGCCAGCAGCCAGGTAGCTTAATAGTCTAGTAGGAAGGGGGGTTCCCATGCACTCTATTGATATATTCTAACTTACTTTTTTGTAATCCTCAAGGTGTCTAGTGAACAAATTTTAATGTTCCCAACTCGATATATCATCTTTGCAGCCATCTTGGATTTTGGTGGTAAATTAATCTGACTTTTTCATAATTTTCAAGACTAAATGTATCTAACTTGTTAAAAGCGTGGCGATAACCCTCTGGATCAATTCCTCATGCCTGAATTCCACAGAGAAATTGGGTCATTTGTCTCTGTGTGATGTCTAGTTCAAAAGTTATGTTGATTATTAATTTTCCAAGATGGCCGCAAAGATGGCCACCAAATGGACCCTTGGGACACTATTTCGAGTTGTGAACATCAAAATTTGTTAACTAGACACCTTGAGGATTAAAAAAAAAGTAAGTTAGAAAAATATATCAATGTGGTGCATGGGAACCCCCTTCCCTTCCTACCCGAGTAACCAATAAAGACTAGAAATGGGGAAACAGCTAGCCTGCTAGCACTGTCCAAAATCCACCCCCAAGCACCTCTATATTACCGTTATATATAATTTGTTTAATCCGCACAAAAACCAAACCACAAAAAAGACTAAAATCAAGAGGGGACTTCCAAGCTATAGCTAAGCGGCTGCTGGTGGTAGCTTCATATTTAACTTCAAACTATCAGCAGGAAAGCCAAATAAGCATATTACCAAAAATGTTGAACCATTTCATTAGTGTTTACATGATGTAATTTGAGAATAAGTTTGTAATCAGTACAAAGAAAAGATAATATAAGCACAGATGCACCTTTTCCGTTTAAAAATTCTAAAAGGTGATTTTATTACATGTTGCTATTTTCTATTTATGTATAAACATTTCAGAAATATGGGGCCAAAAAGTTGCAGTTTTACAAGGGGTTATGTGCCAGACTATTTCTTGGCCTTTGGACAGAGCCAGGCTAGCGGTTTCCCATCGTTTCCAGTCTTAATGCTAAGCTATGCTAAGCGGCTGCTGGCTGCATTTACCAAACATACCGTGCATTCAGAAAGTATTCAGACCCCTTCCTTTTTTTCACATTGTACGTTTCAGCCTTATGCTAAAATCAATACCCCATTAAGACAAAGCAAAAACAGGATTTTAGAATTTTTAACAAATTTGTTAACAAAAAGAATCACATTAATTAAGTAAAAGATTAAATTAAGTCAAGATTGACTAAGTATTTAGACCCTTAAAGCTGCAGTGCGCGATATTGGCGCAAATATGATTTAAAAAAGTTATTTTTAGAAAACGGCCGCTATAGCGTGACAGTAGTACATGAAACAAGTAACCTGAAAAAAATCATGTTCCTCTGTGTCCTACTGTGTCCTCCGGTGCTCCTAACGACATCTGAAGGATTTCACTTACCGGAGGAAAACAAGGTCCGCTGTCCAGCTGCCGTCTATGAGAGCCTGCTGTCAATCACTCGCGAACTCCGACCAAACGGTCAAACTAGGCAGCGCTGATCAAATATGAATCAATATTCTGTTACTGTAATGCCTATTTCTCGCCTCAAATGTTCTCAGAATCATCTTGGAGTTACTGTTTAGCTGTAAATGAGAAAGTTTGTGAGGCAGCCGCCATTGTAAAATCTGTTGAAGGAAGCCAAGTTCTGGTCACATGACCGGAGCATAGCCAATAGGAACGCTCTCTCTCTCTGAAATGACCTGTGATTGATCAAAATCTGCCGTCACGGGCTAGATTTTTCTAAAGCCTGAAAACAGGGCCATGATGAGGAGCAGAAGTCTAGTTTTCTCTCAGACCACTTGAATTACAATATACTGAAAGGTTATTATGGAATTTTTGCCAAATTATGCCAAAAAATTGTTGCCTACTGCCACTTTAACTCTGTACTCACTCTTGAGTGTTCTCGAGTATGACGTGAAAAGTTTTGCATACCTGGATTTGGAGATTTTCTCCTCCTCCTCTGCAGATCCTCTCCAAGCTCTCTCAGGTTGGATGGGGACAGTCAGTGGACGGACATTTCCAGATCCCTCCAGAGCTCTGGCTGGGCCACTCAAGGACACTCACAGGAAGTCATTCCTGCTTTATCTTGGCTCTGTGCTTAGGGTAATTGTCCTGTTGGAAGGTGAACCTTCAGCTTGATGCCAAACAGTTCAATCTTGGTTTCATCCAACCAGAGAGTCTGAGAGTCCTTTAGGTGCTTTTTTTTTTTTTTTACAAACTCCAAGCTTGTGTGTGTCATGTGCCCGTCTGGCTAGTCTGCCATAATCGGTGGAGTGTTGCAGTGATGGTTGTCCTTCTGGAAGCTTCTCCCGTCTCCACACAGGATCTCTGCAGCTCAGCCAAAGTAACCATTGTTTTCCTGGTCAGCTCTCTTACCATGAAGGCCCTTGCTCAGTTTGGCCGGGCGGCCAGCTCTGGGAAGAGTCCTGGTTGTTCCAAACTTCTTCCATTTAAAAATGATTAAGGCCACTGTGCTCTTGAGAACCTTCAATTTTCCTTCAAAAAAGATTTTTTTTGTAAACTTCCCCAGATCTGTGCCTCAACACACTCCTGTCTCTGCATGCCTTGTATAGACAGGTGTGTTCCTTTCCAAATCATGTCCAATCAACACAGGTGGACTGCAACCAAGAGAGAGAGATGGGAGGCACCTGAGCTGAGTCTGAATACTTTCTAAATGCACTGAGAGTGGTATCAATCTTATCATTTTTGACATTTTCTCCAAATTTTGAGCAATTGCTTTAATAATAATAAAATCAGCTGTGTCTTCTCAAGCCTGTGCCTGTAAAAGATGCTAAAATATATGAAGAGATCTCCTTTGAAATGCAGTTGCACCCATTTGGAACAAGGTTTTTCTATTTATTGATGCCAACTTTGGTTGAAAGAATTTCAAATGAGATCTAAATCAGCTCATTATCGTGTATTGTTTTCATCGTGTGAAGCCTATTGAGACTGTAGCTTTGATTAAGGCCTACACAAATAAAACCAAAAATAACACATTTAGAAAGTACTCAACATGTTAGCCCCCATAAACACTGATAATGAACTCCTTCTTCTATAAAGGCCCAGTAATTGGTTTGTGCTGCATGTTGTCAGCCAGGAGAGGGGGCTGCTCTATAAATAGAAACAGTTCTAAATGTTAGCTCTAGCTTCTCCCAAATTCACAGATGACGAGAGGGTATATGTCTCTCAGAACACTGTGTGCCTGTTCGAATGAACTAAATAGTGAGCACCACTCAATTTCTTCAGTGTGCGCTGATGAAGACCTGCTTTTATTTTTGTTGCCTTACTTAGTCCAGTTCCGTAAATGAACGCCAATTCTTGCCTTAAAACCAAAGCCAAGCATCAATAATTCACAGAGGAATCCTCTCCTGGTCTCCTGCTGGTGATCAAATATAACCTGCCTCATTCTGCCAGAGTCAAACATGTGAACACGCATTAAATATAAACGCTGCTGCGCTCGAAAATGGACGAATAGTGACACAATTATCATCCCACTTCTTCTGCATGATATATTTAATATTTGGGATTACTCAAAAAGGGTGATATTTTTTTGATGTTTTTGTTTGTGAAGTGGTTGGAAAGGTCAACCTGATCTGACCCCAAGAAGCAAAGAGAAAAATAAGAAAATGAGGGGTTCACTTTAGTAGAGATGAGACGGATGAGAGAGGAGGTGATGGTAGTGCATGGTGTGTGTTAGAGGGGAGTTTGGTTGCAGTGGTGGGAAGAGAAGGATGGGGCTCCACCCCCTGGTTATAGACCGACACCTGTTTTCCACTTTGTGTCAGTGAGAGCTCGCTCTGCTCTCCATCTGTGTCTAAATCAGAGCGCAGGGCTCTCTACCTGCCACCTGGACAGGACACAAACAAGGGAGAAGACAGCCTTTGCAGGACCAAAAAGGTGGTGGATGGTGGAGATCTTGAATCAGGGACTAGAACCAAAAACAGCCTCTTCTTAAAGTGTGAAGGATCACTGTCAGCGGAGAGAGGATAATCTCAGAGAAGATCTTTTTTTGTTCTGGAGGATGTAGACCTCCAAGGATAAGCAAAGGACTGTAGTTTTAAAAAACAAGAATCAAGGTGACAGCCAGAACCGGGCATCATGTCCACTAACAGTCAAGACAGAGACCCTGATATCGAGCTTTTTGTCAAGGTAAGACAGAGACAGAACTGTGGTTTTCTAAAGTTAAGTTTTGATGGAAGCTAGATAGACAGTATATGAGCAGGATTTTCAGTGCGCCACTGTGTGTTGTGGAAAGGCTTGTGTAACTCAATAGCAGAGGTAGAGTTACAGCGGCACTGGCACACTGCTCTCCATGTTGACCCAGGATTGTTGTGACAGTGATACCGAAGCTGCTTGTCGATGGTGGGAAGCTCTCCTCTGCTATCATTACTCCATATTACTCCTCATTAAAAGACTTTTTTTAAAGGACTGCATTAGCAGTGCGTGGCGAGCTATTTCTCCTCACTCTCAAATCCATTAAATCAGCCACTCTGCTCTTTTATATTCAAGTATAAAAGACATTATTTTTGTGCTGGTATTCACTGGTCAATAGAAGTCCCAGATTATCTCCTGAAATAAAGCAACAACGACAAAAGTGCCAGTTTGGAAGTGCGGTGTTGTTTTTGTTCTCCACGACTAGATGCACTTGAGGCCCCGTGGGAAATGTTAGAGGCAGATGGATATACCTGAGGCAGGTGCGGTGGAGGCAGGTGGGAAAGCTCATTGCTGATGATGTGCTTGCTGCCTGGATGCACTGACCCAATTAGCTGGTGTGGAGGCAGCTTTCAGCCAATCCACCTCCTAGGAAACCGATCAGCTAGCTAACTGAAAGTTCACTGACACTCGGCTCTGTTGTTTCAGCCCATGAAACTCTTATTTCTAGAAAGCAAAATGCTGTAGCTAAATAATTTGTCTTTTGCCTTACATTTAGTTAGCAATCCTAAACTGGCACTCTTTCAATAAATGTTGTTCTTAATGAAACCAAACTCACTTTTGGCTCTATGTGAGGTGTGTTAAGTGCACTATGGTTTCCATAGTAGCTGCAGCCCAGATGCTGCCATCTGAGATGTGACCTAGATGGACAGATAGCCATCCTACATGGCTGCACCTCCTTTAATGACCTCAGCCCCGCACACAGTTTAGACTTTCTCTGTACAACCCATTCAACATATCCTGACACAATATATCTGGGCTATCCAGTGAAAGAAAATGTGATTGGTTGCATCCAGCATTTTTGGGATCCAATTTGACCAATAGTTGGGAATAAACGTCAGGATATTTGACCTTTCTTATTCTCTCTCTCTCTCTTTTGAGTCATCCGACCCTACGGAAGTACAGTATATAATACTAAATTACTTGTTACTTCCCAGTGCTTGTCTATACAGAGATTGTCCTGTAAAACACTAGCAAATTGTGCATACATTATTCAAGATTGAATAATTTATTGCCATATCAACCGTAGTTGATTAGGAAGTTCTTTGGTGCGCTCAACAGCAAAATATAATCGCATAACACACAAAACAGAACATACTGCCACAATAACAATACAGTAACCATACAATGGAAACAAAAGTGCAACCAGGCTCATGCCCTTAAAGTGACAAATAAAAGCGCATGTGCTTGTTTATACAACCGGTGAAGCATTTAGGATACGGATTGCTTCAGGATAAGTGCTGTTGTGGAAGCGAGATGTTTTATTCTTAATGCTGCGTAGTCTTTTACCTCAAGGTAGAAGACTGAATAGAGTTTTTGCAGGATGTGAGAAGTCCTTTAAAATGTTTCAACCCTTTCCACTATATGTGGATGTGGTATAGCTCAGACATGGTGGGGAGTACACAACCAATCATTTTTTAAGCTGTGCGCACGACTCTGTAGCTGAAAAATGTCATTGTGTAAAATCAGATTATTTTTTTTCTGTAGTGGCGTGCTTCAGATATTTTAAAGTATAGTACTTATTGGGCAAATTGTACAATTAAGTTCAATCGAATGAAAAAAGTGTTCTAAAAGCCTTCACAAAGTGCTTCAGAAAAGAAAACGGCATACTGGAAATGAAACAGCAACATATAATTTACTGAAATTATTACTCTGAGCCTGGGTAGCTGATCTTTCTGTTGGAAAAAAAAGTGCATTTGAACAGGTGAGTTGAAATATTGCAGTATTTATTCATTACAGACAAAGTTAAAAATAAAAACATGAATAATTGTTTTGTTTACACTGCCCTGGTAATGCTAGTTTGTCATTCAGTCTTGTTAAAACGTGTGGTAAGACAAACCAAGAGCCCCCTAACCCAGTTATAATAAAGTATACATGTATATGTATATGGGCTGGATGGATCATATGAAGTAACATTGCCTCCAGTGGACCCCCCCTCATCATCAGATCTCTCAGCGGCTCCATGCGCTCACGTTCCTCGTGCCCACAGGCCCAGTTGTGTGTGACAGCTTTTGTCCACCGTGTTCTAGATGTTGATTGGCTATTATCAGCGGCTGTGTATTGTGTTACCGCCGTGCCGCTGAGCCTAGCCGTAACAATGAATGGACAGAAGCATCGCATGCACTCAGGCTGAATGACAGCACCGGGCATCAATGGCTGGCATACATACAGTTGGCTCAGCTACTTTTAGACTGACAGCTCTGTTTTCTGGTGTTTGCTGGGAGCAGCTTAGACTACTGTCGGGCACATGAACAGAATGGCAGAATGTTTTATGTATCTTTCATTTGTGAATCATTTATTTGTGATTTTAGCCATCTCAAGGATAGTAATAACGAAATTTTACATAATTAAATTCATCTACTGGTTTCTGAAAGACTTTAATTTCCAAGTTGTTAATGTAATAATTGAAAGAAACTGTCTCCACTGGCAAATCTGTGTTGACCTAGAGGTCAGTGCACTGTATTTTGCTGTGTGTTGTGGATCTCTCTGTGCCTGCAGGCCTACAGGTCTGACCCTGCACTGTGTGTCCCGTCGGCCAGTGAACCAGCTGATGGAATCACTATGTATAATTCAGCTGTGCCAGTGGGTCAGGTGTCACTGCTGACGCTCTGCTGTGTATCCACACATGCCGACACACATGTACACAATGTATAGGATGGAGGGGACGTGGTTATAGGCAAACTTGCAACTCCTGTTTGTTTATTTTAGGCTATTTATAGGATTCAAAATTCTGGATCCATTGATAAACTCATTTCAAAACCATTTGAACAAATTCCACAATTTAGTTTTTCCTCTTGGTATTGGGTAAAATGTTTTGACTTGCAAGAGTATGCTGCTTTTGTTATATGCCGAATCTATATAGACAGCATTTAGTACACAGAGAATAATACTGATATCCAGAGTGTACTTTTGGTTTGACTCGGTCCTTATCATGAATTTGTATCAGGGATTTAAGGGTGACGTATTTATGTGTGTTTGCGCAGTGTTTACATTTATACAACCCATGACCCCTCTCTGAACAACCTTTCTGGTCAAATAAAAGTCAAAGATAACAGTCCAGTTTAATCCAATATGTATTTAATTGTTAGAAGCAAGGTTGCCAGGATCTCAGAGAGACAACCTTGTGACCAAAGATTTTCCCAAGTAAGGGGAGTTCATTTCATTATCAATTAATTTGACGATTATTTTCTCCAGTAATTGTTAGCTCAATAAATTTAAACTTAAAAAAAAAAAAGTTAAACTTTATTAGAGCTGTCATATACATACAGGTACATTCATGAAATTTGACCTCTGCATTTTAGCCATCCTAAGTATTTTGGAGCAGCTTGGGATTCATTGTTTCACTTAAAGTCCTTTCGACATGTAGAAAGCAGGAGCCAGGGATCGAATCGCCAACCTTCTGTTTAAAGGCCAACCCGCTCTACCAACTGAGCTAAGGCCGTCCATGCAAACCATCAGGAAACAGTGAAAAATATCCATCACAACTTCCTTGAGCCCAAATGACAGTCCAAAATCCAAAGAGAATCTGTTTACTACAAATAAAAGCAGTAAATCCTCGATCAACTAATCGATTATTCGCCAAATCGTTGCAGCTCTAATGTCAGAAATGTGTTGACTTAACTCTACATGGCTGTATTTCCACCATGTGTCATATTTCATCGCTCTGACTCGCTTTCTGTCATCCTGTTCATGTGCAGGCGGGCAACGACGGAGAAAGCATCGGCAACTGCCCCTTCTCTCAGCGCCTATTCATGATCCTCTGGCTCAAAGGGGTCGTGTTCAACGTCACCACCGTCGACCTCAAAAGGTTAGGATGCATAGTAGAACGCATGTTTCCAGCGCACATACACACTCATGCACTTCCTCATGACATATTGCTATCTCTGTGTGCTCTGCAGAAAGCCAGCAGATCTGCACAACCTGGCTCCGGGGACACACCCTCCTTTCCTGACCTTCAACGGAGAGGTCAAGACCGATATCAACAAGATCGAGGAGTTCCTGGAGGAAACGCTCTGCCCTCCAAAGTAATTCAAATGGAAGGTTTTACGACACGTAGTTTACAGTATCGCTGACTACACACACGCTGCTTTTGGCTGGATTTATTTCACTTCAGTGATACTGTTGAAAGGGCAGGAAACATTTTAGTCCAATAAAAAGTGGATATGTGCTGTTTTTGATGAGGACTGATGTTAACTGATATAGCTGTTTGTTGTTTGTGGCTGCTGTAAATCTTTTGTAAATTAGTATAATATGTCTCAGGCACACAAACAATAACTGTATGTGCTTTATTGAGCCACTGCTTTTGTGTAATTTTAGAAAAATCAAGACAGGTTTATTGTTTTTTTTGGTATTGTCATTCCCAAGAAGAAGAAAAAAAAACAAAGCCAGTGTGCGAGCAGTTGCAGAGAAAAACGTCAGATCAACTAAATCTTTCTTTTATTGCCTGTAAAGTTTTTTGCATTATAAATGGACCTGAGTGTGAGAGAGCTTAAGGGGCGGGCGGCCAACTCGGTGCGAGTGTGTAACATGCTCTCAGTCTGAGCTGAGCTCCAGTCCAGGTGTTAATGCTATCCAGATGGTTTGGTGCGCCTGCGTCTCTGACTGAGTCTCCTGCCTCTGTCCCCCCCCCCCCCCCCCCACACCCCGTCTACTGCTCAGGTATCCCAAACTGGCCGCCAAGCAGAGAGAGTCGAACACAGCTGGAAACGACATCTTCGCCAAGTTCTCAGCCTACATCAAGAACACCAAACCAGAGGCCAACGCCGGTGGGCTGCTCATTTTGTGCCATTTACACTCCCAGACACACACATACTCACACACAGCAGAGAAGGAACATATGACAGCCATTATTAAATCCCTCCACTAGGTAGTAGCAGAGTCCAGTATTTGAGGCTTGCTTTGACTCATAAACTTCGCTGTGCTGCCACCTAGTGAGGTTATCACCACACACTCTTACCTACTGTACCCATGCTTATCTGTGTTTCTTATGTGTGTGTTTAGTTCTAGAGAAAGGTTTGGCCAAGGCCCTGAAGAAGCTGGATGACTACCTGAACAGCATCTTGCCAGATGAGATCGACGCAGACAGCATGGAGGAGGAGAAGGGCTCCAACCGCAGCTTCCTCGATGGAAACGAGCTCACTCTCGCAGACTGCAACCTGCTGCCGAAACTTCACATAGTCAAGGTAAAGAGGGGGGCGTACCTGGGGGGAAATATTCATTGATGTTAATTGGGTCATTAAAACAGACACAAAAAAGAGGAGTATTTATATTATCTTGGATGTCAAGTACTCATGATTGAGGCTGTTTTAAGGTAAAAATCCAAACTTGTACATGGCATTCCTAATACTAATAGTTATTCAATTATATATATATATATATATATATATATATATATATATATATATATATAAAAATAATGTAACATGGTGTCACATATATTTTTTGTATAAATATAACAAGTGAAAAAAGTTTTGGGTCAGTCCCTCCAAATTTAAGAGTAATTGTTTCTTTCTTCAGCCATATAAACAAACAACGACAACAACAACAAAAACCCAACTATAATTGAAATACTCAGAAGTCCACTGACAATAGATGGGTGTTGGTCTGTTGGTCCAAAATTTTAGTCCAAACTGAAATATCTAAACAACTATTGAATGGATTGCCATGATATTTGGTACAGACTGACTTTGGTGATCCCTTCACCTTCCCTTTAGCGCCACCTGCAGGTCTATTACCAGAAAACTGCTAAGCTAATGACATTCCCATCAGCCTCAACTGCACTTTGTGTTTAATGCTAATTAGCAAATGTTAGCATGCTAACACCCTAAAATTAGACGGTGAACATGGTAAACATTATACCTTCAATACACCAGCATGTTAGCATTGTCAATGTGAGCATGTTAGCATGCTAACACCATAAAGTAAGATGGTAAACATTGTCAACATTATACCTTCTACACATCAGCATGTTAGCATTGTTACTATGAGCATGTTTCCATGCAAACACCATAAAGTAAGATGGTAAACATGGTAGACATTATACCTTCTACAAATCAGCATGTTAGCATTGTTACTATGAGCATGTTTCCATGCAAACACCATAAAGTAAGATGGTAAACATGGTAGACATTATACCTTCTACAAATCAGCATGTTAGCATTGTCACAGTGAGCATATTAGCATGCTGATATTGGCATTAGCAGCCTCACAGAGCAGCTAGTGACTTTAGTTGTTTTTTGTTTAGGTAATTTGAGTTCAATCAGGCATAGCAACTCACACCGTCTCTCTCTTTCTCCTCTCACATTTCATCCCCCCTTTTCTAGAAAAAAAAGGTCACCACACTATTGCTAGTGCTCACTTACTTGAACATATGCAGCACAGAAAACACCCAGAGGGTTGTTGAAAGTCTTTTACTCTCACATGTTTTAACTGAAAATGATGCAGGGCACAAAAATGTAAATTGCAACACCTCATGTCAAAATCCCTCCTGGAATGCACTGCACATAAACCGATGGTACAGTTATAGGACTGCCCAGGGGTGGATTTTAAATGTCTGACAAAATAAATCAAGTTTGTTTGTCTTCGCTTCACGAAGTTACAGCTTTGCCTTCTCTTCCAGGTCGTTGCTAAGAAGTACCGCAACTACGACATCCCCTCGGACATGTCGGGGGTGTGGCGGTACCTGAAGAACGCCTACACACGGGACGAATTCACCAACACCTGCGCTGCTGACTCCGAGATCGAGACCGCCTACAAAGACGTGGCGAGGAGACTGGCCAAGTAACTCGCCAACCGACCCGAGCTCAAACAAGATAAACTAGTACCAGAAAAACAACACTTTTCAACATACATGTGACTGTCCTTTTGAGTCTCCTTCAGTGGCACTTTCAAGAACCAGTAATATATTTTTCATCTGTCATAGTAAACAGGTCAGATGTTGCAGATGTCTGTGTTACAGGGTGGCTTACAGGCCTGCTGCTTTACAGCTGTATGTGGCGTTGCAATTACAGAAACAGACGTGGCAAAAAGAGAAGTGGAGCAGACGATAAATCAAGTGCATTTAACTTAATTCACAGGTTTCAGACCACATTCGAATTTTGCTGCTGTGAAACTTCTGACATAACACTTTCGCTCAAACACGATTGTGTCCCGTCTGTATTTATTTCTCATGACACAAAGCTCTCTTTCATGCATTCTCCACCGGTCCGCACGGCCAAACATTTTACTAGCTGCTGATGTCAGGGTCGTTCGCTTTATTTATTCCTAAGCCCACAGAAGTCTAGTCTGACTCCAGTGTTTATTATCAAGCTTTGGCTCCTGGGGAGACACCTTGATTCATCTAGGATTGGCGCTAATTGTTTTTTGAATATGACTGTTGGCGATCTGCAGATTCATTTTGATTGTCATAATTGTAGGTGTTGCTGCTGTAGTTGTTTCGTGTCCTTGAGCTTATCTTGAGATTCACTCCTGCTTTTGAAAGATTGATTTGAAGAAAGACTGATTTTTAATGATAAGTTTATATGCTCGACGACGTTAGATTTAGCTGACGAGAGCATTAGAACAAAGCTTGTTTCTGATTTGTTTGCATGCATGAATCTGTTTTAAATTGTAATATTTAAGAGCTCAAAATCCTCAACCATGTGCCTTTATTTGGAAGTATCAAAAATCCATGCCAATGTCACTGATTCTGAAAAATATGTATTGCAGCCAGAGCTGAGACATTTGTTCTGCCTCTAGCTATTAGTGTTCAGTCTAGGTATTGATTTTGTCTAAAGTTACACATGATATTATGAATGGAGAGAGTATTTATTTAGCAGCCCCCAATCAGGCCTGATTAGGTGGAGCCATTAGAGCTGCGATGAAAAGCGTCTTCCAGGCCAGGTCCACGATGGTCAGGAGGAGCCCTGCCCTCCAGCCCTTCATCACAGAGACATTTCCTCCGCTCCGAGGAGCCTAGCAACATCCACAGGCTAAAGTTCAAGTTCAAAAGTTCCATTGTCCACGCAGAGGACGGATGGAAATTTGTCTCGGGGCTTATCGTCTTTGGCTCGGTGTCAGGCTGCAACTATAGCGAGACTTCCTTGCAGAACCATGAGGCTCTTGTGTGGTTTGGACAAACACATGATATGAAATTGGAGCATGATGACTGAGAGCCTTGCTCATTGCGAAGCTCTACAAATAAAATAATATTTTCACAGATCTGCTTCTGCCTTTTCTTTTCGTTTCCAGCTAGGTGATCAATCAACAATGATACTTTCGTGAAAGGAGGGGTGAGCGGCGTGCCTCGGTGATAGCGAAAGGTGCCGGTGGAGGCTGGATCCTGGTCCTGAAAAGGGTTAAGTGTGCCTGACTGAGTTGATCAAATCCAGTGGCGCAGGTCTGTTTCTCCATCCATAGCAGAGAGAGAGAGAAAGAAGGAGAGAGAGAGAGTGAGAGAGAGAAAGAGAGAGAGAGAGAGAGAGAGAGAGAGAGAGAGAGAGAGAGAGAGAGAGAGAGTGATGACCGTTGACAGGCTTAAATAGAGGCTTCCATGCCAGGGATCAAACGCCATCCCTCTTCTCCACTCTCTCATTAAGACGGAAAACCCGAGCGCCGCCATCCGATCTGTCTCCATTTTTCCTCAAAGGAGTCTAACTTGAAAGATCTGCGCCTGTCGGATTTACAATGGTGGGCGAGTGGTGTTTACTGAGACACGGCGTTGCCAGAAACAACAGTCAAAGAAAATAAATGGAGCCTGCCTAGTGTTTCCACAGGAGTAAGGAAATATGGAGCGAGACTTGTGCCTTGCTGTTTGGTAATTAGTACCTAAACATCCCTGTCCTTGGATCCCATCGCTCACATCCAACATTTTCTGCAAGCTGGATAATATACAGTGGAGCATTAACGTCAAACACGTCTGGTCACGGGGCCTGGCACGCCACATTAATCTGTTATTACACTCCCAGTGGATCTACCAGTCGCTGGCCTTGGCTTGGCCACCATAGCGCGGGGAGTCCATATAGGCTGACAGGGACTCACACACAGCGCACTTTTACAGCCAGGTTTAGTAAACCGTTTCAGCTCTGCAGGCATAAATTGTCTAAATTGAGCCTTGCTTTGAGACCTGAGCTGATTAAAACAAACTGGTGTGTTTGACGTGTGAGGACCCACCAGAAACAGACCCGTGATCCAATTAAAGGCCAGACCCATAGTTTAAGAAATACTGCATACATAGCCTATGGACCTCAGTGCTCCTTTAGCTGCTGCTTACCATAGATATTGTACCCAGGAGACAGACACATATGTTTCAGCTGGAGGTGAAGTCTGGTTTTACCTCATACTGTCCCGCTATTTTAGCAGAAACCCTGTATTATCCATGTCCTTTAACTGCAAGAGCAGCTTCATTTGTTGTGTAATGTCATACAATATCCCATTCTGCACTTTCAGTATGATCACACGTAGACCACCAGACATAACCCCGGTTTGTGCCTCTCTCATGTATTATCGTTACATTCGCTAACCATCTGTTTTTCTGCATAAATACCTTGTTTAACAACACGTACCGCTGTACTGAAAGTATTTTCAGAATCCTCAAAGACTCTTCTGATCATCTGGATGAAAAAATATTCTGTGCATTGCAAAAAAAACAAAAACATTTTTTACTTGTTTCCCAAGTTACGCCTCTTTTTTGTAATCCAATGTCTAGAAGGTAACCCACAATTTGGGAAACTCTCGCGAGATGGTTAAGATTAGGCATGGACCTTGAATGGTTAAGGTTAGGCATTGACCTCCAATGGTTAAGGTTAGGCATTGACCTCCAATGCTTAAGGTTAGGCATTGACCTCCAATGCTTAAGGTTAGGTATTGACCTCCAATAGTTAAGGTTAGGCATTGACCTCCAATGGTAAAGGTTAGGAATTGATCTCCAATGGTCAAGGTTAGGCATTGACCTCCAAGGATTGACCTCGAATGGTTAAAGTAAGGTATTGACCTCCAATGGTTAAGATTAGGCATTGACCTCCAATGGTTAAGGTTAGTCATTGACCTTGAATGGTTAAGGTTAGCTATTGACCTCGAATGGTTAAGGATAGGCATTGACCTCCAGTGGTTAAGGTCAGACATTGACCTCCAACGGTTACGGTTAGGCATTGACCTTGAATATTTAAGGTTAGGCATTGACCTCGGATGGTTAAGGTTATGCATTGTCCTTGGATGGTTAAGGTTAGGCATCGACCTTGAATGGTTAAGGCTAGGCATTGACCTCCAACGCGCATTGACCTCGAATGGTTAAGGTTAGGATAGGTCGTTAGGCAGCAAGTCTCACGAGAGTTTTTGCACTTTTTCTCAATTTGTGGGTTACTTTCTAGACATGACCAAAGATGGTGGTGACATATCATTGCTCAATTTGTACGATGTGAACCAAAATAAAAGTATTTTTTTCATTAGCTATAATTCTCTATATTGACTTTCTATTATTTTATATTTTCATATACAAATTTAATATTTTTCTTGTGTCGT
Source organism: Sebastolobus alascanus (assembly GCA_916701645.2). Classification (NCBI taxonomy): domain Eukaryota; kingdom Metazoa; phylum Chordata; class Actinopteri; order Perciformes; family Sebastidae; genus Sebastolobus; species Sebastolobus alascanus. The sequence continues at coordinate 5,801,436 of CAKAOJ020000011.1, read as the reverse complement.
ACAAAACAAGAAAGGACGTGTGTCAATTCCGGCTACCTGAATGTTAATAAATGAGAGGCACAACTAATTTGAGCAGAGATTCAACTCTGTTTTACCACTGAAATACACCCTCCAATCACTAACTCCTGACATTGGATACTGACTGACATGTGACATCAGCATCAACCTACTGAGAAGGTGGCGGCTGAGGTCCCGCAGGCCTGAGAGGGAAGTGTCTAATCAGAGGTCGGCCGGCAACGACAGGAACCATGTCATAACAGGAGATCATGTTTAAAAGGGCAGACAGGGCTGCGGAAGACGAGTCCTCATCCCTTCCACTCGGAGACAGAGAGCATCTAAGAGAGTATCAAATTCTCCAGCAGGTCCCCCAACCCTCCTCCGCTCGCCTGCCCTTGGAGGTTTGAGTGACTTGTGGTGAAGCTTGATGGGGATTATTGATCTGCCTGGCGCGCGCCTGCGGTTTCGGCGTAAGACTGACGACCTCACCAGAGAGAGTTCTTGGCGCACGCCGGCCCCTGTCTTAGATCAGCGGTAGAGCCGAGTGGAGGCTGGGAGGACAGGCCTGTCGTGGCCTGAAGTGTGGACTGTTTGAGCTCGGAGCCAGGTGATCAAGACATTTTTCTGTGTATTTAAATAATCAGGCCCAAATTTAGGCAGAAGATAACAATAAACATTGGCTTTTTGGAGAGGAGTAGTTGAAATGAGTAACCATGTCTGCAGACAGCAGAGCCCGGGGGTATTTACGCTCTCGGTTAAATTTACTGGGTAGGGTTTCAGTTCCAGTTGCGGACCACATGAAATAATCCATGGTCACTGGAGAAGGATGTGGACACCGTGCTAATTATGTGAGATGATGATGTCAGGTATTGATACCTATTAGTGAGCCAGAACTTTTCCCCTGCATGCCGCGTTCCAATGTATATAACCGCACTGCGGCGACCACACTCGCTATACGACCACACTCACATCCACATGTCGGACATGTCTGGATCCTCGGCAGCCCTCACACATCCGCACTGTCAGCCGGGCGCTCACTTTATCATTCATAGTTGTAAATCATCGCTTCGCCTGCAGGAAACACGCAGCATTTTATTTTCCAGTCATAAACCATAAAACCTGCCTCTAACACGAGTTATGATCCTTGGAGACCGGGAGGATGAATGTCTAAAGCAGAACCAGACACGATGGCGGGCATCCTTCATCCCCCTTTTCGCCTGGCATCCCCACATGGCTATACGGTCGTGTGGTGGATTTTCCAAAAAAGCCCCAACACGATCTAAATGTCACCAGGGTTGTATGTCATTCAGCAGTGAACTGGATCGCACTGCTCTGAATTACCAGTCCATTAGTTCTCAATTAACACTCGCCTGATAAAATTTTAACAGCCCTTCATCTGACAGGAAGAACACACAGGGCTCCTTCATGCTTGACTTTCAGGCAAAGATGGGGCCCCTGCCCAAATTTTTGAAATTTTATTGCCTGGCTGAAACCTATGGAAAAGGCCTGTTTTGCATGAATATTTGGCACCGGGCGGACGTTTATCCTGTCTTATGTTCTGTACACTCAGTCGTGCTGCAACAGTTTGCCATTTTTTGACAGTTGAGATGGTGTATAATTTGAAACACTGACATGAAGCGGAGGCCCTCGGACAAAGAGGCCTTTTGTTTGTGTGTTTGGTCGCTGTCCATGGTCCTGACACTCGCATTTTCACAGTAATTCCTTTCTTTTTCAGGCGGTGTGGCCCTGTATCAGATTGCATAATATGAACTGGCAGAACCCATTAAATGTAGGCTTTTTATGTTTCATAAGTGCACTTTTCTCCGAGTTGCGTTTCACTTAGCAGCAGCAAATGGTTTCATGGAATCAAATGTTTCCAAGGCAGGCTAAAGACAGGCACGCTTTAATCTAGTGATGAATGGATCCTGGTGCTGGATGTCGGGACGCCTCACAACCTACCATGTCTGCGAGGTTCTGGGCGGCTGCCCGGATGCAGCTCGCCTGCCAGTTGATCATTTCTTTTATTACAGGTCAAAAGACAAGTCGTCGTTTACATCCCCCCCTCTCTGTGAGGGTGAAGAACTTTTCAGATCTGACATTCATTTACGGAGCAGAAACCTCTGAAGTCCACAGAGACAAAACGTAGGGTGTTGGAACTCTAGCAGGAGTACCACCGCTAACATAATAAGCGCTAGTTTGGCCACATCCAGTCTGCCTTTTGGCTGTATGGAACACCATATGGGTGGGCCCCTCGCCCCGGTCCCTAAGGTTAAATAAAAAAAGCCACTAGAGTGCGCCAAAGTACACAGTTATTGTTGACTCAGTTTTAAATTCTCCTGGAGCTGGAGGGGGGGGTGGGGGAAGATTGCTCAATTACAATCAGATCAAATTAAGATCAATTTTGTGTGTTTTATGGTGGGCATGGCCTCAGCTCAAAGATAGTCTTCCTCTGAGATATTAAGGTGGCCTGTCGCCATTGGTTACGATCAGATGACAACAGATTAGAAAGGTTCAGGGAGGTCAGAGCTTCACGCTGATTCGACAGTCAAGGCCCGTACTGGAGAGTCCCCTGCCCTGGGTTTATCTCAGGACTAGATGAGAAATCAAGATGCATGGATTCCTGCAGAAAACACACACACACACACAGTCCTGTTAGTGCGAACGGAAACATAGGCAGAGATATACAGCTTTGTGAGTGGTATGGGACCCTTGAGAATCACTTCCCGCCTGAGCTGCTCCTCTGAAACCTTTGTAGAGGTCAAGTAAACAGTTTGAATGGGCTGTCAGCTGTGTGTTTGTGTGTGTGTGTGCGCACCGTCATCTGATTGGAGTGAGTTTGTCTCATAAACTCCTATCTGTTGATTGCATAACATAAGGAAGAGAGTGCAGTTTTCTTCGTGCTGCTGCTGCTGCAAGACTACTTACGACCTGGTATAGAAATCAAGCGCACATCATCGCTGGCATCACTCTGCAACCCCCTAATTCAACAGGGATAAAAACTCCATACCCAGCCCTCTTAAATGAGTCTGCCTCGGCCCTGCTGTCTCTCCCGTGCATGCAGGACATTATGCTAATTTCTCTGGGTGTCTGGGTCCCGTTGCTCCTCCGGAGTTCATTATTATAATTGCTAGACATGGCTGAGAACGCTGCGAATGTGAACCTGAAACCAGCGGGAGCTTTTTTTCCATGCAATCTATATTCAGGGAAATCCCGAGAATGTTCCCAATCTGAAACCTTAAAAAAACACATGGGATGGTGGATGGTGTAGCTCGCCTTCTCTTCTTCTCTCTCTCTATTTCAGCATGTGTACGTGTGTGTGTGCACACTTAGATTGGCTCTATTATGTCTTGGAATAATGTAAAACAGCTTCCCTGGGTCTCCCTGTCTCTGTTCCTGTCTCCATCTCTCTGGTTTCCCAGTGTACCTTTGAAATGAAGCCATGGCAGTGGCAGTGGCAGTAGTAGCTATTCTGGCTGAGCGAGCCGGGGGCCCCAGCCCGCCTTAGTTCCCATCCAAAGACAATGTTGGTGCAGACGGAGCGGCAGACCAGAGATGACACCGCTAAATGTGCTTCCTACGCGCAACACACTCGGAGATGTGCTTGTTAATCGTTTCAGAAAAGTTTAAAGGGGACATATCATGCTCACTTTCAGGTTCATATTTGTATTTTAGGTTTCTACTAGAAGAGCTTTAATGTTCAAAAAACACATTATTTTCCTCATACTGTCTGTCTGAATATACCTGTATTCACCCTCTGTCTGAAACGCTCCATTTAAGCTCCTGTCTTTATAAGGCCCCCTCCTGAAAAAGCCCAGTCTACTCTGATTGGCCTGCGAGAAAAATATAGTGCACCTTTGCAGAGGTAGTTCTCAAGCCGTGGGCGGTATATTCTAATGAGCCTGCATGTGACATAGGAAGGGGCGCCAAATCTGAACGGCTTGTTGAATCACGTTTTCTGATCTAGGCAGCCCACAAAAACTGACTGGGTTGTCTTATTTCACAGTTTGTGGGTTGGTAGGCACTCCAAATAGAGAGAAATAAGGAGAATTAAGAGTGTGCTCAGTGGTGGCCCTTTATATTTAAAGGTACAGTGTGTGGGATTTGGCAACATCTAGTGTTGTGGTTGCAGATTGCAACCAACTGAGAACCCCTCCGCTCACTCCTCCCTTTCCAAGACTGCGGTAACGTGAGCCGCCGAGTGCAAAACCGTGGTAGCTTTGTTCGCCTCGCTCAGAGGCCATCCTTACCATCATAACACTACTTTAGGAGCAACGGAAGTCAGACGGCAGCTGGCGGTACCACAGTTTTGTACTCTGCAGCTCACATTACCGCCGTTTCACAAGCGTGTCGGAGAACTACGGTGGCCTTCAGGTAATGTAAAAACGTGGAAGGCTCTCTCTAGAGCCAGTGTTTGGTTTGTCCGTTCTGGGCTACTGTAGAAACATGGCGGAGCAACATGGCGGACTCCGTGAAGAGGACCCGCTCCCTATGTAGATATGAAGGACTCATTCTAAGCTAATGAAAACACAACGATTCTTAGTTCCAGGTGATTATACACTAATGAAAACATAGTTATGAATATTATATTCCATCTCTGCAAATAGATCCCCTGAAATTTTACGCACGGTTTCTTTAAATGGGAATCAGCAGACAGGGAAATCTAATCCAAATATCCAGAAAATATTGTGGATGAGCTCTAGATACATACATAAACCTTTTCAAATTAAAGATCCTCTCAAAAAAAAGTGCAATTACCTCGTTAAAAATCTTAAAAGCACACCTCTCCCTCATTAAAAAAAATAAAATATATAAATATGTAACTATTGGTAATTTCAAAACCTGGACAAAAGGTGTCTCCTACTTCATTGAAAAGTCCATTGTCAGTGTATGTGCACTGGAGGCTTCAAGTTTCACACTGCATGTAACACTGGTGTAAGTTACATACTGAACTGTGATAGGAAAGTTGTGATGTCACAAAATCCTGCTCCTACGGACACGTCTTAAAATTGTTTTAAAGTAAGCAAAGAGACAAAGAAACTTTCCCCCTTCAAGTAGATGAACGTGAAAACAGCCTTCTAGTGTCAAACTCTGCACATACATCATTCATTAAGCAACAAAATGCCAAACACATTTTTGAGCAGAGGGGGGCTTTAAATGAAAATGTAAATACTGTGTTACCTGTTATTTCAGTGGAAAGAGGAGATTAAGATTAAGAGGGAAAATTAAGTTACAAAATTCCTATTTTATTCTTAAAATAAACAAAATGTACAATCACAATGCCAATTTCACTCACTGTTGTCAGGTCTGTTTGTCCCTTAAAAAAAAAAAAAAAAAAAAAAAAAAAAAAATCACTCGATGATCTTTATGAAACGTACCAGCAAAATCTAACGGAGTGTCCATTTGTCTCAGTTTCCTGACAAGTGTTCATGAGAGAAGAAGCATAACAATAGACATAACAAGTAAACTTTACATAAGAGCAGGGTACGGTATGGTTCCTGGATATCATACATGTTGATCATTAAATAATACAAGGTTTCTGATGACAGTTTGTATGCAACGTTTAACCAAAGGAAAGAAAAAAACCTTGTTATCTTAAGAGGAAGAAAAAAAAACACAACACAAACAAAAGCAGATGAGGACAAAATGGGATGTCAGTGCTGCGTTGATGTGTAAACAGTTTTCAAAAGACCATTTCCTGTTCAAAGTTAGGAAAGAAAGAAGAAGCAGATTAAATAAATTCCAACAGATGTGCATAGTTACTATGGAGACATTGAATAAATTTGTATTGGGGGAAAAAAGCTATAAAATCACAACAATCTAAAAGGTTTTTATTTGCTTTCTTATGTTACACTGGAACAGCAAAAAGACTTTTCGTTTGGGCTGAAGCAGTCGGGGAAATGTAGTGTGACATGTTCAATTCCATTAAGTGAGTTCAGAACATCCTCTGCAGAGACTGGAAAAGAGGCACTGCGTGCAAACCTTCAATGAAAGGCTTGAAGTCTGATCCTTGGACAGGGCCATATTTTTCTCAGCTTTTTCAAATTGAGTTATTATATTACCTACATGCGCTGAATATCATATTGTATGAAAGCAAGAAAAAAAAAGATTTTTTTTTCAAACAAATACCAAATGCCTTGTGAGATCAGATTCAACTCCAATGTAAATGGCTTGTTTGGCCAAGTGTTATCCATTCGGAGTGTGTATATGTGTGTGTGTGTGTGTGACTCCAGTGGCGTTATATCTGTACTGAGGACCAAAACCACGAGCCCTGCTGGCAGCCTGCCGCAAGTGCCGCCAGAAATAAAACAAGAAATAAGTGCTTTATGAAACAAACATACACAAATCTCCCATATTTTTTGGTTACCAGTTTGCTGCCAGCAGCTGCATCCAATCACCTCACTTTTTGCACTTTTTTCCTTTAACTCCAACACTTAAAAAAAATCTCACATAGTAATTTCAAATTGGAAAATATCAGACCTCCCCTCACACTGGTGCCACAGAATGATTTTAGATTGGGACACCGGTAAGTGAGGAAATCTATAAGGTAAACCATGTCAACAAAAGCAAAAAAAAAAAGGGAAATAAATAAATGAAGGAATGTCACAGCCTCTCTTGTCTTTAACTGTGATATTTTGTTTTCAGTCTCAGAGACTGAAAGAGAGAAAAAAGCAAACAAAAGAAGTACCCGTGTGTGTCACACACTAAGACAAACTTTTTCAAAGCTATCTTTTGCACATGATATTGGCATGTTTTCCCTATAATCTTGACAGATGATTCAGCCGGACTGGATATGAAAAAAAGATGTACCGTATGTGTGGGACTTGCGGGGATTATTCCAGTCCTGAGGAGTTCACGTATCGTAAAATAACCGAACCTTAAAGTCTGACCAGAGCGCCACTAGGCGTGGCACCGCCAGAATAATCTTTGGGCTACATGTCAGTTTGTGTGTAAATGTACCATTTTCATATTTGGACAGTAAAATGCATATGTATCTGTGTGCATGTCAGATGAGACAAACTGAAGAAAATCAAGCAGACTTTCCCCCAACGGATAATTATTTTTCCCCCATTGAAGCTCTCTTTCGTGGTATTTTGCCAAGAGGCACAATACCAGTTCTTGCTCAATAAATACCAAAGGTTTCATTCCGAGCCAAATGTGTGTCAACGCCTAGCGAGGATGTCGGGCTCTTAACGTGTGGAGCAGTTAAACTGAAAGTTACACCAGAAGAAACATGTTGCAATACTCTTTGGAAATTACATTTCATATTCGAAACGATTTAAATCTTTGGGTACTAAGAAAAAAAAAAAAAAATTAAACCTCTCACTCTCTTAAATTACCTATCCAAAAAAACATTTTTAACTTAGTCATATAGATGCATCAAAAATATTCAGATTACACTTCTTTGACTCAAGTTTCAAATACAATACATAATTTATGGCTTTATAAGTTAAAACTAAGAAAAACGCCTCAATCTACATCAACGTTTCACCCACAATATACAAGTTAAATTAATTGGTTTAAAGCAAATTTACTGTCCATACCACTTAAGGTAACATATGCGTTACTCTCATCACTTGCTACTCAGTGCCTAACTTGCATCTTGATATTGTCGTAGTACAAAAACATGCTCTGCAAAAAGCCTTATTGAAATACAAACACTATACAAAAGAGGCAGTCTTTTACAAATATTGTTGAAGCATCCCTTAGCTTGTGGATTATAATAAAACTGAAATAATGTCTCATCCACTTGGGCCTAGTAAACCAAAATTGTCTCTCTCATTATTGCTGTGAGAATGACTCCCTTTGTAGTGCCTTGGTCAAAACACATTCCAGGAAGACAAGTCAATACAAGTCTGGTCTTTTTTTTTATCTCAACCTTAATTTCCAAGGAAAAGGTAGAGATAGCTGATGAGAGCTCAAAAATCCCCTTTTCAATAAAAAAAAACAGGTTTTGTGCTTTCAAACCATGACATCAGTTGACTTCTAATCTCCGCCCCCCGTTGGTTTTCTTCAATATGGCCTCCAGACTGCTTCATCCATGCGGCCTCCGGGGTTGAGAACAGTCGGGGAGTTACTGTGGCTCCCGTCGCCGTCCACCCCTCCCTCCGTCTGGCTGGGCAGGTTGGGGTTCACCAGGGAGGTGCCCGTGGAGGCGCTAGTGCAAGGCGGGATCATCCGGGAGGGCGAGCGATCCCCGCCGGGGAGCATCGAGAACTGGTACGAGCCGGACGAGGCGCCGTAGTAGAGATAGGGCGTGCTGCTGGTCTGGAAGGGTCCGCTCTGGCTCTGGGTGGAGCCCGGGTACGGAGGGGGAAGGTAGGTGTGGTAGTGGGCGCTGCCCAGCGACATGGCAGAGGTGACCGGCGGGGTGTAGGTGAAGGTGGCCGGGTAGTGCATCCGAGGGCTGGAGAAACGGCTCTCTGTGAGGGAGGAGAGGCCCGGGAACTGGCGCTCGAACTGACCAGGGAATGGGCTCAGGTCAGAGGAACCTATTGACACATAAAAAAACATTCATTTCTTTAGGATTCTCAGTGCAGCAGATATCATCATGCAAGCAGAAATAATTAATAGGATTGTCAAAGTTAAAGCGAGATCAACGTGTTAACGCCACTAATTTCTTGAATGCATTAACGCAATTTGCAATTTTTAGGTTTTAGCGGGCTCAGTTGTAAAGCTAGTGAAGATAGTGGCATCATATGAAACTAGAAATTACCAATTACCAAATTACTATTGGTACCAACCATGTCATGCTAGCTTTTCACGAAGGAGGCCAAATAACGCTCCAAACTTAAGCAAAATTCTAGTGAGGAAAAACTGGCATGGCCATTTTCAAAGGGGTCCCTTGACCTCTGACCTCAAGATATGTGAATGAAAATGGGTTCTATGGATACCCACGAGTCTCCCCTTTACAGACATGCCCACTTTATGATAATCACATGCAGTTTGGGGCAAGTCAGAGCCAAGTCAGCACACTGACACACTGACAGCTGTTGTTGCCTGTTGGGTTTGAGTTTGCCATGTTATGATTTGAGCATATCTTTTATGCTAAATGCAGTACCTGTGAGGGTTTCTGGACAATATTTGTCATTGTTTTGTGTTGTTATTTGATTTCCAATAATAAACATATACATATATGTGCATAAAGCAGCATATTTGCTCACTCCCATGTTGATAAGAGTATTAAATACTTGACAAATCTCCCTTTAAGATACATTTTGAACAGATAAAAAATGGGCGATTAATTTGCGATTAATCGTGATTAAATATGGACAACCATGCGGTATTTAAATCAATTGATAGGCCTAATAAGTACACTTCTTCTTACCAGTTTGTCAGTTTGAAATGTGGCTTTGGACTCTTAAACTATTTAGTACTTTGTCTTGTAGAGTAATTGAATTTAACAAATAAGTCCCTTGAGAAATGAAACAGTAGTACACTGAATTGTATGCGATCTAATATTTCGAGCCAGATATGTGTATTAAATAATTCAGAAAAAGACTTTGGCTAATGGATTTTGCGGGCACAGTTCATTCATCTATAAATATTGTTATATTCATCCACTTCACTTGTGCTTTTCAACTCTTTGACTTTTGATAAAGTTAACAAACACATCAGAGGAGTCCCACGCATGCATATGCCTTAATATGTTTACGCCTCTGCATATTTATGTTTCTGTGTGTGTGTTGGCGCATGTCTATCTGTATAACTGTTTATGCATGCAAATGTGTGTGTGCAAACGGTGGGTGGGTGTGTGTGTGTGTGTGTATGTGTGTGAATACTGTATGCACATAAAAAAGCAGTTGGGATGAATCAGGAGCTGCACATGTGGAAACACTTTGAGCAGAAACAGTTTCCATGAGATCCATAATGAGGCAGGGCTGAGCTCTGATGTGGCTCCTCTCCTCGCCTCCCATCGGCTCCAGCGTGTGTGTGTACGTGTGTGTCCGTGTGCACGCGCGCGAGCGAGCGAGAGCCGAGAAGGAGCCGCTCCATCTCACCCTTCGTTCCTCTCTTCGCTTCATCCCTTAAAAAATACCCAAAAACCACTAACTGGCTGCGGCGAGCTTCGCGCTGGGCGCAGAGTTTAAGGAGAATAGGAGGTCCTCCCCCTCTCGCGCTCCCTCCCCGTCTCCTCTCAGTGGTTTAGTCCAGCCATGGCGCTCTTATCATAAATCACCAGGCGTCTTCCGTGTCACCATGTCTGCTGCGAGAGGACATGGGGTGGCGGGAAAGGGGAGGGAGGGGGGGGGAGGACGCAGTGTTTATGTGCAGGGAGGAATTGCGAAGCCGGGTTTGTCGCTATCGTCAGATAGCATATGCTGCCAATTAAGGCCTTTAAACTTCCTCTTTCCACAAGATCCGTTTGATTCTAATAGAAATAGTAGGTGATTGTCTCCGCTGTAGAGGAGCGGTGTGATCTCAGACGTGACCGGCGCTGTTCAATAAACTCCTGACTCCTGCTTTTAACATTTGGACCTATTTTAGTGCTCAAACGGGCCCTGTGATGATGAGCCAGATCGAACTTTATTAGTTTAAATGAAACCAGAGTGGAACAATGTCTAAATATTTGGAAGGGTTTTCACAAACTCTGGAGCATCACTTCCGAATTAGGTGTTTTACTTGACTGATGAACTTTGCTTCTTAGCGACCGCAACATTTCAACACATGAGCTGGATGGCGTGAAGGTGTGTGTGTGCGCGGAGGGGGCGGAGTGCAGAGTTTGCACTGGAGCATCCATATCAGCTTCTGCTCGTACTTGTCGGTATGCTCTGTGGCTGGATACTGTTACGGAGAAGCCTGGCGAGGTGTCAACATGATCTCCAGAGATCTGAGAGCCTTAGTCACATCACTTAGAAGGCATTAAGTGCTCGAGGTGTGCAAGCGGGCGAAGGCGGGGAGGCGAAGGGCGAGGGCCTGTGTTTGTGCGCGTGCTCGTGTGTGTCACTTCGAGAACAAAGCCTGACCGTCGTGAGATGAAAGCTGAAATGAAAGACCGAACTAATCAAAGCTGACAAGGCAGCTGGCTGGATTTTAAACCCTTTCTAATGCAGAGTCACACGGCTGCGTCGCGTAATCACTCAGCCTCGCTCGGGGCGCGCACACGCACACGCGCACACACACACACACACACACACACACACACACACACACACAGGAGGGTGTAGTACAGGAAAACAGAGGGGGGAAATGTAGGATAGAAAAAAAACTCACATGGCAGTGAGTCAAACAGGTGTACGGGGGAGAAACTTGTCTGGCGGCATGTTGGGAGTTTAAAGGAGCTTTCACATTGGGGGAAAAACAGAGACAAATTGGAACACAGATGCCGCCGTTACAGCAAACAGACTGGCTAAGGCAATTACCCAGAATGCCTTGTGAGAGTAGAGTATTGCTATAAAGACACTTTATTTGTCAGTCACGAGCCTGTTATTATCCTTGGGCCTGTTATTACCCATACTCCTCTGGGATCAAAGGCTTGGAGCGAGGGAAAAAGCGGAAACAATCGTTTTTTTTCCCTCCACTGTCATCCACGCCATCCAAACCGCTCTCTGGAGAGACAGTCGGACTCTGACTGCATGCCTCGTTCCTCTCATTTGAGAACGAGCCAATAAGCAGCTCGCTGTGCTGTGTAAGTCTCTGGTAAATAGTGGCACATTGATGTTTTTTGTTGTCTCTGTTTACGTTTCTGCTTTTGAGCTTGTATGTATGCGCGTCTCGTCTTTCTCTCTCCCCTTTCCCGCCGTCTATCGCATAAGAAAATCTATTATCTGGATTATTTGTGGCAGTTAAGGCAGCCCCGACGGGACAAGGAGAGTAGTGGTTCTACCTGGCAATCGTCTAGGCACGTCACTGATGGCAGGCAGGCCCGTGCCTCGGCTGGAGGAGAGGGGGGTGGTGGAGTGGACTGAGGGGGACGCCATGGGACTCAGGTAGGACGGGTACGTCTGTTCATACGACCAGGGAGGAGAGGACTGGGACTGACGAGGGTCTGATGGGGAGAAGGAAAGCGAGGGAAGGAGAGGAGGAAGGAGAAAAAACAGCCCAGAAAGACATACAGAGAGCAAAAACAGACAGAAAAGAAAGAAAGAATAATTAGCAAGTGCCCCATCGGCTGGGTTCAAATACTCTATTTTTGTTTGGGTACCAAATTGACAATAACACTCACAACAACTGCAGACATTATTAGCGTCTCTGTTTCTCTGTGCTTAGGCTTAGAGGTAAGTATCAGTTGGACGCGTTATGCAACATCCTCCATAATGACACATCTAATGTTTACCTTCGAAGAGAAGATCTTCCTGTTTGCCTTATAAAACATTGTGCTTGCAGCTGAGGCACAGAGAGAGCCTCGCTGGCACACAACCAGGGTGTAAACACACCAGCAGACAACCAAGAAAATAACCGCCGCACACACTCTGTTGTGTGCGTCTGTGTTGCAACACTATTGTAAAGCGTGAAAGTTGGTTGATACTGCGTTGTATGCGAGTTATTGTTATGTTTTATGGTGAAATTTGTCAACAAATGTGTGGTGATTTACAATCTCTAATTCAGTGATTCCCAACCAGGGACATTGCCAAGGGTTGTAGAAAGATTGTAGACTTGCTGAACTGAAAAAATAGAAATTAAGAACATATTGAGCTAGCTGTAATTCCTCTACGCTATGTGTTGTAATTGAGGGTGCATGAAAAGCAGTTAGCAAGCGAGCAGAGAGATCAAAACAGTTAGCTAAAAACTGGATAAAAGGTTGAAATAGATAGCTAAAAATAATGAATAAACAGTTGAAAAAGACAGCTAAAAGTAACGGAGTAATGGTTAAAAAAAAGTTAGCTAAACGTAACGGGGAAATGGTTAAAAAAAGTTGGCTAAAAGTAATGGAGAAATGGCTGAACTAGATAGATAAATTAATGGAGAAACATTTGAAATAGTTAACTAGAAATGTTATTGGATAAACACTTGAAATTGTTGGCTAAAAGTAATGGAGAATGGCTAAAAAACGTTGGCTAAAAGTAATGAAGAAATGCTTTAAAAAGTTAGCTAAATGTAACAGAGAAATGGTTAAAAAATGTTAGCTAAAAGTAATGGAGAAATTATTTAAAAAGATAGCTAAAAGTAATGGAGAAATTATTTAAAAAGTTAGCTAAATGTAATGGAGAAATTATTTAAAAAGTTAGCTAAAAGTAATGAAGAAATGGTTGAACCTGATAGATAAAGTAATGGAGAAACATTTGAAATAGTTAGCTAAAAGTGATAATTGATAAACAGTTGAAATAGTTAGCTTAAAGTAATGGAGAAACGGTTAAAAAAGTTAGATAAAAGTAACGAATAAAGGTTGGACGTCCAGCAGCCACTCCAAATGGTACGTATTAATGCAAACGTGACCAAACCGACATCATTAACAGTTCAATTGTATGAAATCATTAATATCTACTTTTATATAATGAATAGTGTTAAATAACATCCAGTTTAAAATCAACTGAAGGGGTATTTGGGTTCATGTGACGGGGCTGTAGGAGTACGTCAGACAACAAAGGTTGGGAACCACTGCTAATCAAAGCTGCACTTGGATATAAAGTTCAAGCTTCACCTCAGAATATTTACACTTGAGAAGCGGTTTAATGTCCAATCCAGTGTATAATACTCTCCGCTCGCCGCCACATCGCTACGCTGTTTAACCATCCTTCAAATGATCCACTAAGTAACACTACAAAGCCGTGCCAGACAGTAACTAAGAGCTAAATGACGACCTGTGACGAGCCTCCAGAGGTGTGGGGGATCAGGTAGCAGCCTTCCCCTAACGTGAGAGATGGTGTTACCTTCTAGGATTGATAAGAGTGACGGAGTCGAGAAAGACAGACGATCTCGGAGGCAATGGAACATACTGCACTGGGCGTTCTGTGGTCCAATCAGGATGTTACCGTGGCTCCAGTCGGGGTTCGATATTTCACCTTGCATACAGTAAATGTAACTTGGTTTGTGACTCAGCCTGTTTACTTATTTAGTTGCATTGTTCAGAAAATGTGTGGTGCATATTGTAGATCTTCTTCTTAATCAATGAATGCAATATTTGGATTTTCTTGGCAGTTTGGGTGTAAAATACAATGTGAAAAACATAAATCCACACATCATATCCTTGAATGCAAACATAAAATGTATGGATGGTAAATGGACTTGCATTTATACGGCATTTTTCTAGTCTTCCGACCACTCAAAGCGCTTTACACTACATGTCAGCATTCACCCATTCACACACACATTCATCTAAAGACATCTGTCTGAAATCAATATTATTCAAAATATTTTCTGATATTCATAAAAATCACAATATGGCAAATGCATAATTACATATAAAATAATTAGGGCTGTCAAAGTTAACGTGATAGTAACGCGTTAATTCATTTCAACGCCACTAAATTCTTTAACGCATTAACGCAACATTAGCGATTTTTAATTAACTTCTTAAAAATATGACGGACCGCTATTCGATCTTTCGGAGGTTGTGGCCTCAGGAATCCATCGGTACCAACCATGTCATACTAGCTTGTCACGAAGGAGGCCAAATAACGCTCCAAACTTGTGCTAAATTTTGGTGAGGAAAAACTGACATGGCCATTTTCAAAGGGGTCCCCTGACCTCTGACCTCAAGATATGTGAATGAAAATGGGTTCTATGGGTACCCACGAGTCTCCCCTTTACAGACATGCCCACTTTATGATAATCACATGCAGTTTTGGGCAAGTCATAGTCAAGTCAGCACACTGACACACTGACAGCTGTTGCTGCCTGTTGGGCTGCAGTTTGCCATGTTATGATTTGAGCATATTTTTTATACTAAATGCAGTACCTGTGAGGGTTTCTGGACAATATTTGTCATCGTTTTGTGTTGTTAATTGAGTTCCAATAATAAATATATATATACATTTGCATAAAGCAAGCATATTTGTCCACTTCCATGTTGATTAGTGTATTAAATACTTGACAAATCTCCCTTTGAAGTACATTATGAACAGATAAAAAAGTGTGATTAATTTGCGATTAATTGCGATTAAATATTTTAATTGATTGACAGCCTTAAAATAATCAAATTGATGTTCAAAGCAATAAACTGTGTTCCACTGTTGTGAATTACATCAGACAAAACTTTTAACCTATGTCAAACTAAAATTGTAATGACTCATGTTATTGCTTGTGAATTATAATTTTCTTGTTTTTTTTCGCCAACTGACTTTTGATCGAGTCATAACACAAAAATGACGAAAGTCGATATGTTGAATCATCGCCCAGCCTTAATTAAATGTCTTGTTTCAATGGAACCAGGCCATAAAAAGATAATTTCACACATCAAAAGACACATGATAACCCAACAGCTAAAGCCTAAAATTATTCTCATTCTGGATAAAACAGGTTTCATTGTTCAGTACCGGGAAATAAGGTGTTGGTGTCATTTTATGGTATGACACCTCTGATAGATGACACACACTTTGAAATACACTCCTGATGCTAACAAACTGCAAAGACTGTGGGGTAAAAAAACATTTTAATCTTATTTTAACAACACAAGACTTATTGACTCCTAGCCATGTAATCCCAGAGGATCTTCTTACAGGGGGGGTCAGAGGTCTAGATCATCTGCAGCACTATAAAAATCTGCTCTACGACATTTCACGCGGGTGGATGCTTGCTGTAATGGTGCTTAATTAAACCTGATCTTTTCTGGCTCTGAGGTACAAGTTGAGAATGCTCACCTGTTATCTGTGTCTGTCCCTGCGGGTTGAAGGAGTTGGGCCCTGCGTTGAGAGGTGGCCGGGGGCCTCCTTGATTAGGAATGGCCACCCTCACCCTCATCCTCTCGAGCTCACTAAGGCGGTCTGAGAAGAGACCGGTCTTGGGGGGGTCCTCAAGTTTCTGACGATGTCCTGTGGACATACAAAAAACACGGTTTTATTGGCAATTTATTTGATAATAGTGTTTATTACTGCTGTAACGTTGCATGCCAATGTGTTTGTTTGTTCTCCTGGCATGCAGTTTGTCAGTTATTCTCCATAATGTACATTTTAATGACTCAGTTCTGCTGTGTGCCATGCCTAACTTGGTAAACACAGTTTGCGCTCCTAAATAAAGAGGTGGTAAAGAGGCTCTCGGGAATGGGATGCTACATCCTGCTAATTAACAAAGACTCGGGCAATTATCTCGTATCGCCTTGCATGAGAGAAAAAGAGAGAGTTACGAGCGCCCGGGAGAGAGAGAGAGAGAAGTCACATGTATGTTTAGCTTTAACCTGAGGCTTCTTCCTCAGGTAAACACTAGCTCTCACGCCATCGCCCCATTATCCCCACAGGAGTCTCGACTTATGCCAAATATATATCTTTTCCTGCATTCCTCTGCCAATACTTTTACACCCTTTATATCCCTGATTCTATTCTCATCACTCTGGTAACTCTAGCCCCCTCCAATGTACGAATACAGTACGCGCAGATTGCAAACACATAAATCATGCACACAACAACAATGTGCCACTCGCTCCGTCTGAGCCAGCCCATCTCTATCCCAGCAGGCCCCGTAGTGGGAACCACAGCAGAACCTGCCCAGGGGCCCAGGTGTAGACTTTAGTTTAGTAAAGGTGGGGTAGATAGAGTCCTGTGCACACACACGGTCCTTTTTAATCACTGACAGGTCTGTGTCAGTGGGTCTGTCTGGTCTCGCACTAGTTCTCCTGCAAAGGCGGTAGAGTAAATATCAAACAGAGGAGAGCAGAAACTCCTGCTGAGATTGGCAGAGCTCCAGTTGGCTCAGGCAGAAACAACGAGCTACTTCAGAATCCTGCCCAACCTGCCTGCTGCCTGGGCTGGGAACAAAGGCCCGGCACTACACCTACCTACAGGACTGGGTGGGTGTTACGGAGGGAGACGAGATCTTCACAAAAATCACAATTAAGATCAAAGACCACGGAAAATTAGCCTCACCGGGGGGTCTTTGTGGACTAATAGTCTAACATGTGTAGTAATGACCCCCCCGGCTGAGGAGCTTTGTCACATGTCAGCCCCACCTTTCTCTCTCTCTGGGGATTTTATGTCACTTCCACCATCAAATAAACTGGGGCTGTCAGTCGATTAAAATATAGTAGTATACCATAGTATAATAATATAACATAGTTAATCGCGATTAATCGCACATTTTTTATCTATTAAAAATGTACCTTAAAGGAAGATTTGTCAAGTACTTAATACTCTAATCAACATGGGAGTGGAAAAATATGCTGTTTTATGCAAATGTATGAATATATTTATTATTGGAAATCAATTAACAACACAAAACAATGACAAATATGGTCCAGAAACCCTCACAGGTAATGCATTTAGCATAAAAAATATGCTCAAATCATAACATGGCAAACTGAAGCCCAACAGGCAACAACAGCTGTCAGTGTGTCAGTGTGCTGACTTGACTATGACTTGCCCCAAACTGCATGTGATTATCATAAAGTGGGCATGTCTGTAAAGGGGAGACTCGTGGGTACCCAGAGAACCCATTTTCAGGTCAAGGGACGGACCCCTGTGAAAATGGCCATGCCAGTTTTTCCTCGACAAAGTTTTGCGCAATTTTGAGTGTTATTTAACTTCTTTCGCGACAACCTAGTATGACATGTTTGGTACCAAAGGATTTAAAACTGAGCCCGATACAATCTTAAAATCGCAAGTTGCGTTAAAGAAATTAGCGGCGTTAAAACAAATTTGCGTGTCATAATCGTGTTAACTTTGACAACTCTAAAATAAACGATAAATGACAACAAAATAACCTTTTAAAAATGTCCTCATCCTCATCATGTGTATCATGTTTCCACTACTGCAAGTTTGAAAAAAAAATATTTCAGCCACAGAAATGCCTTTATAAAACCTCGTCACAACAAATGAATTTATTCTGGACTTGAGAATGGCTGGAGTGAAAAGGCAGCCAGTGACAGTCAGACCATGATTTTTATTACAGTGACGTTACCGGACTGGCATCATCCAGTTCAAAATAAACAATCTCATCATCCGCTTCTTTACATAGTTGCTTTGGAACGCGACTAATATCGGCTACTTGAAAACCGCAGCTTATTGAAGTTTTTTTTTGCTTCACAACATAATTCATGGCCATATTTCATTAATAATATTCCTCCATCGTTCCCGCGGATAATTTGTGCCTCTCGCTGGCATTCCTCATCTCTCTGTGCAAGCTGTGCCCAGTCAATCATAGCGTTTCCATTTTCAACAGACCGAATTTCTATTCTAAAAAAGCCTCGGGACACAGTGCGGGCTTTGTGCACAGGCCCCGTCTCCTAGTGATGGGAATAAATAGCAATGGGAGAGACCGAGGGAGATGAGGGGAGACGGAGAGGGACAGACGCGAGGGGGGGAGGAGGCGCATGGAGAGGAAGAGACCCTGATGACCAGTAAATTAAGAGCACTGGATGGGTCTGAACCAGTCAGGAGACGTGGGCTCTGCGAGGAGTGCTGAGCACAGAGCTCAGCGAATGGTGAAATAGTTAGAGGGTTTGGGATTTCGACATCTGTGAGGAAGATCCCAAAATACAGACAGATAATAGATATTATTTACATGTATATTTACGGAGATAAAGATTCTGATCTACATGACAGGCAAGCTCTCTGTCGCTGGTAACTTGAGCTTGTTGTTGCAATTTCAGTAGCTCTCAGCTCCCCCCCCATATTGTCAAGAAACCTATGGATGCAACCCAGTTTAAAGGAAACCAACGTAGTTTTCCTCCTATAGGAATGCAGCATGTCAACCACCACATTAAGGTCCAATTTACACTCCAAACAGCCAGACCTCAAGTCCATTAGTTTAGCCTGCCTTGACAGTAAATACAGTTTTTCATGAGTTAATTACACCTTTTAGACGACAACTGTTGCCAAACACAAGACGTCTCAGCTGTTTTATCGGAACCCTAGCAGGGCGGAGGAATGAGCCGGGGGTATTTAAAGGAGCGGGAAAGGCGGATGATTTCACTGCCGTAGGGAAAGTCCCTGAGATTCCCATCATCCCTGTGAAAACAGCGGAGATTTTCGATAGCGCCTGCCACTTCCCTGCCCAGCCAGCGGCCGGAAACATGGACAGATTCAGACCAGATGTGAGCAACTTACACACAGAAAACACACGTAGAAACACACACAAGCAAGAATGGACGTATGCAAGCACGCGGCTGCGCATGCACGTACAGTACGGGCTCACACATGCACACGCTCAAAAAGATTAAGAATGATGAGATAACACCTCTATAGATAGTATCTCTAATCACACAGTTGCACAGTGATCCTAGAATAGTATTATTTCAGCCGTCCCAGAGACATGAGTCTGGATTCAACTCGCCCCTGCTGATCTGATAACAGTTAGTAAGGGCAAGTAGGCAAACAGAATATAAGTCCTCTGTAATTAATGGCAGCATTAGATTGGATCTGAGCCTGAGCACAGAGATCTTTGACGAATAGCTAGCTGTTCCCTCATAAAATATTCCTCAAATACCAAAGTTTTTTTTAGTTAGCTTACTGGGATTTTTCATGACAAGGGTACCAATGTGCTTTTCAGAACTTGGTTCCAAAGGCTAAAAAGTCTAAAGGGGTAGTTTTTGGGAAATATCCGCTTTCTCGCTGAGAGCTAGATGAGAAGATTGATACTTCATGTTGGTATGGTAAATATGAAGCTAGCTTAGCCTAGCATATAGAAACAGGGGGAAACAGTTAGCCTGGCTCTGTCTAAAGGTAATACAATTTGTTACAATGAAGATAAGAAGTACGACGGCATTTTAGGGCCATTGTAGTTAGAAAAAATAATAATAATAATTAAGGAGCCGTGGAAGGGAGGTAATATTCCAAGAAAACACTCAGAATTTGCGAGATTAAAGTCGTAAATTTACAAGAAAAAACAAGGATATTCTCTGAGATTAAACTGACAAAAGAAAGATTCACAACTTTGAAAGAATATTAAGTCGTAAATTCACGAGAAAAAAAGTTTGTATTTTTTTTATAAATTGTGTAGCGCAAAACCACGCTAATGAAAATATATATATTTTTTGGGGTTAAGTAACCACATCGCAAGGTTGGATCAACCTCATCACACCACATTATGACACTGTTAAACACTGCGGCAACGTGAGCCGCCGAATGCAAAATATATTATATTGTAGCGGACTCTTCCTCCATTCATCCATTGTAATCCCAACCCTGTATCCCACAAAATGACGTTCCCATAGAACTAAACTGCATAACCAAAAAAAGTATTGAGGCAAATTTGTGATTTGTGATTGGGCTATACAAATAAAAGTGACTTGACTTGGCTTAAAATGACCACGACATTGAAACAAAACAAAAAACGCAACAAATGACTAGGTTTCACACGGAACACGAACAGCGGTCTCCTGGGGGGAAGTCCGGTGTTTGTTGGACCCATCCACCTCTGCTCCCACCCACCAGTAGTGGACTTTCTCGCTTGTTATACCCGTTATTATTCAATAACGTTACTATTCAACGTAACTTTCATACATAGTTGCTTGATATGCTATATCACCTGCTCTGCGCGTCGCTCATTGTACTACGTCACTCGTTGCGGCCGTCTGCGGACTTAAAAAGGTATTTGTGATACGTAAAAGACAAACGTAATCCGGGACAAAATACGTTTCCTTTCAAACGTAATTGAGAATGCAATTTAGTTGTATGGGAACGTAATTTTTAGGAGAAAGGGCTTTCTCATCCGCTTATCCGGGGCCAGGTCGCGGTTAAGCAGGGTATTCCAGACATTTTTCTTGAGCTCAGAGGCCATCCTTAACATAATAATTTAGTAGCAACAAAATTCAGACGATGGCTGGCGTTACCACAGTTTTGCACTCCACTATTTTTCAGATTTTTTTTTTCTCGTAAATTTACGACTTTATAATCTTGCAAATTCGTGAGTTTTTCCTCGTAAATATGCCACTTTAATCTCAGAGAATATTCAAGCTCTATTTCTTGTAAATTTAGGATTTAAATCTTGGAAATTCTGGGAGTTTTTCTCAGAATATTACCCCCCTCCCCTGGCTCCGTAATTCTTTTTAAAATTTGTTTTAACTACAATGGCCCCAATACGGTGTCGTAAATAAGTGAGCTTTAGAGGTCCTGGTAGATAGATTTTGATACATTAATTTTTTACATGATTCTCAGGTCTCGGTGAGAAAATGTTTCCAAAATGTCTATTTATGCCTTTAAAGAACGTCCTCCCCCCCACCAGCAAATCAAGTTTCAGCTATCACTACAGACACATCACTAGGAAATTCTCCCGTCTGCTGCCTGACTAAGTAACATGTGAGGAAAAAGCAGAGCGCCAGCAAATCCTGAATAAATGGGATAATTTATAAATTTGGTGTCGCGTCATGCCCTGTAAGCCCTTCAGGCTGGTTTATGATCACTGGGTGAGCTCGGATGAATGTATCTTTGGGGCTGATTCAGAAAAACCCCCATGCTCATGGAGCCTGGGTTGAATCAGCCTGTCTGTGTTTGTGTGTGTGTATGTGTGTGTCAGTCATCTCGCAGTGGAACGGCCAGTAAAGTCGATGAATGAATACACTGGGTCCATATTTCACTTTTTTATTTGGAGCCCTCACAGTGGCCATGTTGTTTTTGTGAGCGGTCAGAAACAATGAATTATTTCAGGTGGCGATCTGAAACTGGCAGAGCGCTGTGTGGGTGACAGCCAGACGCCCGTCTACCATGGGGGTCTGGTATAAAGGGAGGGAGGGAGGGAGGGAGGAGAGAAAGAGATGAGGGTAGACAATAAAAACAGAATTGGGAAAAAAAAGAGAGAAAAGTGGGAAAAGTGCAAAAGAGAGGAGGTGCGGGAGATGAGGCAGCGAGCGAAGGAGAGAAGGAGACGGAGGGAAAGGGGGAGCCAGGCTGTCGTGGAGCGCTGCCAGCCGTCTGTGTGGTCCATGCGTTCCAGCCTGGAGGAAGCAAGCCAGGCAAGGGAAGGGCACACACACACACACACACACACACACACACACACACACACACACACACACACACACACACACACACACACGCCCACACACACACACACACACACACACACACACACACACACACACACACACACTTACGTACACACACAGACATACACAACAATTCCCAAAGGCGAAACATTTATTGAACACAAAAACACATTATATACACACTTGTATGATATTGTATGAAGTTTAAAGAGCGCTCACACACATACAGACACAGTTTGGCTGGCGTGCGCTCCCTCCGCACCTCTCTGCTCACATTAAAGCGTTTTGATTCAAATCCCTCCGAAATATTCTCTTTTTTTTTTTTTTTTACTGCAGCTCGGGGCCAACCAACTCCAGACCCTCTTTCATAATCTTTATCTCTTTTTATGATTCACTTTCTGTCTCCCTTTCTCACTCTTCATTCTTCCTCTCTGTCTGTCCCTCCCACTGAATGATTTTGTGTTTTGCGTTGTAAAGGCCTTGGCACCTCTTCAAGGAACTTCATAAGACATTCAACTGACTGACTGCCTCTGGAAAAGCCTGCAGTCTTTTTTTTTTTTTTCTCTTCTCTCTTTTTTTCCCCTCCTCCCTCCCTCTTTTCATTCCTTTTCCTCCTGATGTTTTGGGTGAGTTTTATTTGTCCGGCTCCCATTGTTAAAAGCTGTTTCGAGTAAGGCAGCAGCAGATACTGTGTGTGTGTGACTGTCTGTGAGGGAGAAAAGAGTATTATGTCTCCTGAAATCCTCTTTAAAGTACCTGAATGCTGTACAAACGACACGTTGCTCAAGGCAGTCACTGACGAGACATGATAATCCAAAACTGTTCTGTTCCTGTACATAATGGCTGACATGATCTAAATATTGTTGTACTATGTAATTAGCATCTGTGTGTATCTTAGCATTTAGCACTGAGCATAAACGGCTGTTGTCAGAAACAAAGCCCAGGCCTTACAGCAGGTAATAGTATCCTACGAGCGCATGTAATGGCATGTGTGTGTGATGACACTGTTCGGAGGCCTTATGGTGTCGTCATGACAGACATGTTAATGAAGGCGTCTCACTTACTCATACTGTTTTCCAGCCTAGCAGCACTGAAGGTGGCAGTTTTTTTTTAAATAGTTTTAATGGGTCGTAGCCTAGCAACCACTCCTATACGGTTGTTTAGGTGTGTGCGTGTTTGTCTGAGTGCATTTGAGTGAGTACGGTGAAACATTCATCATCCTCTACTGCCCCATCTCACCTTGTGGTGCGCCACAAAGCTCAGATTTAGGACCACTACTGTTTTCTGTTTGCATACTTCCTGTGGGGGACAATGACCCTCTTGTGTTGTCCTAACTTTCTCTTACTCTTTTTCATACCGTGGGCTCGTACGAGTGTGCCACGTCAGATTCAGCAAACGCTCCTTGTTTCGGATAGCTGTGTAAACGACCTGCGTAAACGTGATGAATGCAACGTGTGCCTAAATGAGCCCACGTTCATGAGAATTGTAAACAAGCATAATTAACACCCCAATCATAATAATAATAATCATAAGGCTACGTGTCCTGCCCCATTCATCTGTCTCCGCCAATATATCAACACGCTGTTTAAAGACACGCTCTCTTCAAAGGGCCTGACGTGCTAAGGCATCTAAAAGGAAGTCAGCCATGACGCGCCTGGTTACACCCGTTGACCTTATTATATACTGAGACAAACTAACCTTTAATTAGTGTATAATTCTAGTCGTTTTGCAGTTGTTGTTTTTTTTGTTTTTTTATTGCAACAACAAGAGGACGACAGTGAATACGGGCTATGTTATACCATAGCATCAATAGCCAATTCAAATGAATGATTATCGTTAGGCTATTTGAATACATTTAGAATTTTATTAGGCTATAATTTGAATTGCAGAGTTAAACAGGATAATTTCAACATAATTATGAAGTGTAATAGAAGTGTATAGAATTTTCAAACTCAAAATTGCTTCAAGTAATGAAATATACAATCCATTAGTGAAAACCTTAAACTCCTACGACAGGTCTGGACCACAATTGTAAATTGTGTTCATACCTAAGAGTACAAGGCAAAAGTGAGCATGGCTCACATAACCCCGCTCACTGCTTGACCCCTACTAAAGTAGGGCTATAAAAAATAAAAATTCTAAATACGAGAAAATTGGTGAATGTGGCAAGTTCTCCTAAAACACTCATACAAGCCACTTAAGAACGAATCTGTTTGTACGAGTGGTTCCTGCATGAGGCCTAATATTCACAAGTATAATATTAATGTACCTTTTTATGCAGATGACATCCAGCCGTATGCATCAATAACACCTGGCCATAATAGCAATCTTGTCACTCATTAACTCCCCTGACAAGCTGAATGTCTAACAATTTCTTGCTACTAAATGACAATAAATCTAACTCAACTTCATTCTGCTCATCCTTAATAAACTTAGCAGTCCGTCTAGAGATCTGGGAGTCCTCCGTTTTGATAGTCAAGTCAAGAAGGTTTTACAGTCCTGCTTTCTTCACTTAACATTCATATCCAGAATGAGATCTTTTCTATCTTCTGCTGACCTCGAGAAAGGTGTCCATTGCTTTTATTTGATCCCATCTGGACTACTGTAACTCACTTTATTCAACTTTATTCAACTGTTTGACGACGGTTGGTCCAAACTAGGGTAGCAAGGAAAAGAAAAACCAAAGGCGACTGCTCTTTTTCTGTCCTAGCACTCAGACTTTGGAACTGGGGCTCATGCTTAGGGACGTCCCGTTGTCCCCCTATGGGTAATAAGGCTGCAACGACATCTCTCCATCGCATTTTGTCCTTAGCAACATGCTACGCCTCTCCCCATGACAAAAATAAACAAATAACTTTGGATGTTTTATTTATGTTAAAGGTTACTTTGAATGATTTTAACTAACAATAATGTAGAAAAACAAATATTTTAAATTTGGGACGGAACAAAGTTGACTGTTTCTAAAAACCCATTTCTTTAAGATAGCTTTCAATAACATTCTACGTTAAGGGGTTGATGTGTGTGGTAACTGGTTGCTGTATGCTTACTGTGTTTTTATGTGAATTGCGTTTTTATGTATTTTTGATTACTATTTTTTCTTGTATGCGCTCTGCGCTTGGTATTGTGTTTTTTTGTACTGCTGTTATTGTAAAATGCTTGCAATCTGTGTTTAAAAGTGCTATATAAATAAAGTTTTACTTAACAGATTCAAGGAGGTGCGATCACATCATTAGGTCTAGCTCCAAAATACATCTGTCAACTCCTGAACCCTTGTGAGCTGGAACACAGCCTGAGGTCCTCTCGCAAGGGTCTCCTGGCTGTTCCCAGGTTAGTAGCTAGAGGGGACAGAGCCTTCGCTGGGAGGGATCCTCGGCTTTGGAATTATTTGTCGGAGAAACTTCGTTTAAGTTTCCTTCGCATGCATTTTCATGCTCATAATTTCCAGCCTGCTATTAGCCATGTTATCATCTAATGGGATTTACAGTTTACTTTATTTTTCCCTTTTGTCTATATTATTATCATTTTATATTTGTTATATTTATGCATTATCTTGTCTTAATTTTTGCTCTGTGAAGCACAACTTGTTTTGAAAAATGCCGTACAAATGCCATTATTATTAAAGCTATTATACATGTAATGTATACAGAAGCATATCTGCAAGTATATATGTGTGTGAGTTTTAGCATGTGTGTGTCGCAGGAAGAGTTTGGCTTGGCAGACAGGTCTCCTGAACCACTAATATTGTCTGCAGGCCTTTAAGCAACCAGGGCCTCTTCACCAGACTTGTTAACACCCTGACCAAAATCGAACCAAAACACGACCCTGTCCCCAAGCCCAGAATCCCCCAGACCCAGCTGCTTCAAACACCAGAGACGGGCCTGACCGCTAACCTCCACCGCTGACACACAAGTTGACAACACGCACACACCGCTTGCTCTCAGTTATGCACAGTAAACCACTGCAATATGCCACAGCAAGACGCAGTACGTGTGACGCCACAATGGTTTTTGTCACCTCCTATGTTTGTCTGTCATCAATTAACTATAATGAGAACAGTGGGTTTGGACAGAAAGCCTAGTATATTTTGTTATTACGGCTCGGCTATTATCACTCAGGAAGTTTGTCTCAGCTGGCCGCAGCCACCGTCAGGAGCAGCTGAAAGGAGACAGAACCACCTATAAAAGCACATTGGTTTAAACAGCCACTCCCTGTCTATTAGCTCAAAATGACATTTAATGAGGCCTATTAGCTCTGCTCCAAATCAGCACTGTGGCTACACTAGACTAATGGCACCAATAACACACTCTCTCTCTGCAAAACATGTCATGTGTGTCCACACATGCAGGCGCTAGGGGACAGATATACATGCATTTGCAGTCATATCTATGTGAGCAAACAGACGCCTATACATGGCTATACAGTACGCCCGAACACACATACATGTGCACACACTCGCTGGGTTGTTGGTGCAGCGGCAAACCACAGGGTAACCAAGAGCTGTCAAGCCATTAAGCACAATGCGAGCCACAGAAACCGAGTTAGCCTCCCGCTAATAACACAGTGGCCAGAGGGACCTGACTAACCACTTACCATACCCACACATACACGCACACATACGCTGCAACCTCGGAGGAAAATCATACCGCAGATCTTTAAACTGGGCCTCGCTGATATTCGTCACTCTGACCACGCAATTAATTAGCTAAAGCTCAGCGCCACAGTTCAGAGATATGAGCCCCGCTCGTTCGCGGGTGGTCCAGCTTTATCCACCCACACTGATATAGGATGAAGAACCGCTGGGGAAATGACATCCCTCAGGAGGGCTCATATGGCTACCATAAGGCTCATCAAACACGCCGACACAAAATGTCCTTCCTGAATGGGACACCCACAACCAGGCGAGTCGTTAACAGGAAGCAAAAACTGCCAATAACATCAGAAAAAGTGTAAAAAAAAAAAAAAAGCACAGAGAATGGATGCTAATTTTAGCTTTTCAGACCAGTTACCAGCCCACGTTGTAATCTAGTGTTATTGTCAGCTTATTTTCCAGAAACAACACTGTGTTTTTTTTGTACAGAGAAGGACCACAGAGTGCCAGTGTATGTCAGCCTTAAGACAGCCCACTGTTCTTTCTCCGTGTGTCTCTGTGCGGACCCCTCCCTGTAGGGGCCCGGCGTACCACAGGCCTCCTAATTACCCACTCGTTTAACACAAAATAGAGCTGTAATGGCCGACAAAGCCCCCCCATGTGTCAATGAAGCGTTCACAGATAGAATCACAGTATCGGAGACAGCCGGTGCTCTCAGCGCTGAGTCCCTCCGTGCTGAAAACCTGGAGGAGGGGAGGTGCGGTCGAGAGGGCACATGTGTGTTTTGCCACCCTCCGACCTCGGCTTAATGACCCCTGAGAGGGAGACGTGTTCTGGCTGTAGTTTCTGGGTAAATTACACCGCCGCTGCAATTCGGACCACTTAACAGCAAAGTAAAGAAGGTCAGGGGGTTACGTATGATGACATACTCTTTATTGCTTAAATTACTGTCCTGAGACTGAAGTCAGGACATGCAGACTTTGACTTTAAAGCTTCGTCTCAGACCACAATTTGCGCAAATAGAACAATGGTTGAAAGTGTAAAGTCTCTTCACAATGCCAGAATCCCCTCACCTGATATCAGGTAGTACTGCCTTTGTCTAGTTCAGTGACTCACTTCACATTATGTCCAGGCTTACGGGAAGCTTTCTAGACACTAAGACTGCAACTTTGTTGAGACCAAACTGAGGCTTTTCTAAACAAATTCTGCTCCGACTCCCATCTGCTCGCCACCAAATAACAGGACTTGTTTGAAAGCCATCTGACGGGGGACAGCAGATGCACAGGAAATGCTTTTGATCAAACAAGATGGCTCGAGAGCGAAGGAGGGACGGAGGGGAAAAAAGTGGGTGTGATTGCGAGTACATGTGTGTTTGACGATAAGCATGTGCCTTTGTTTCGGGGTGCGTGTTGATGAACGCTGAACGTCGAGGCATTTTCTGGCACCACGGGCAGGTTTCCTACAAACGGAGACTGATGGTGGTGCTAATCCTACTGTCTCCCGGCTCCTCTGTGTCTCTGCTCGCCCTGGTGCCATATGTGACGGGGCAGTCGGGGCGGGCGGGTTGTTTGTGATGTGATATTGTTCATTGAGACGCCATGAGATGAGAATATGTTTTTTTTTATGAATAGGGAGGAGGGTTGGGGAAACAGCTGCATGCCAGACCAGTTGGCACTGACGGCTATAGTAAAGTTTTTTTTTTCCCTCCTCAGTTGTTTTTATATGGCCCATTAAAATGAGCTGATGCTAGCGTTCTGCTACCCAGTGTACCCTCTCAGGAATATTCTTCCTCGCTTTTTATTTCTCTTCTTTCTCTCAGATCGTCACACGGGAGGCTGAGCTGCGTTCCGAGAGGTCAACTTAATTAAAAGTCTGTTGATTGCCAATTAACACATTTCACAACCCTTTCCAGTAAAACTTGTTTTTTTGTTAATTAACTTGTTTTATTAGCCCGTCACCATTTTAGCTGGGCATGTGCTGCCATTGGCTGAGAGCACAGTCGGCCACGCCCCCACAGCTCAGTTAAAGGGGCACTCCGCCGATTTTGAAGTTTGGTTTACTCATCATGAGGTTCACTATTGAGCCTGTGGAAACATTTCATAGTATAATCAAAGAGCATAGAAGCATAGAGACGAAACTCTGGTGCCATTTTGGACTGAAAACGCCAATGAGTCCATAGCCATGGATGTATAAAGAGACGTCTGTAAATCAGAGGATAATTTTTTTCGAGGTAAATCAACTTCCCAGTATGAACATTTAAATAGCCCTCATTTAAATCATTACGTCCTAAAGGTTGTAAAATTAACTAATAGCCAAATCCAGAGTTATTTATTTTGCATAATGAATGTGTATCAGACCCACAGGACTGCACCGCCCTGCACACTCATATGATCCAGTTCTGTCAACTTCCTGCTAGTTGTATGCGGCTGTAATAATGGATATATTGGCTGTAATTCATCACTTTTATTATCTTATAATACACCCATGGGCTGTATGCTGTAAGCCTGTACTGTGGTGGATGTTTTAATGTCTCTGTTCCCAAACAACCGGCTATCAGCCAGTAGCTAGTAGTGCTAGTAGCATGAAATAAACAGAATTTAATGTAGTTGTAGGCTATTTACTAACACGCAGGGCAAAAGCACAGGGCTCAACGTCTTATACATCCATGGTCTGTCGTCTATTGGACATCGATTTTGGAGGTCCATGACAAAATCTGTGTGCTGGATTTTTCTAACTTCCATT
Organism: Sebastolobus alascanus; assembly: GCA_916701645.2. Lineage (NCBI taxonomy): Eukaryota > Metazoa > Chordata > Actinopteri > Perciformes > Sebastidae > Sebastolobus > Sebastolobus alascanus. The sequence goes on along the minus strand of CAKAOJ020000011.1, from coordinate 5,772,100 downwards.
TATGTCCGTCGTTCACTTTATGCTCCTCTGGGAAGCAGCCGGGCAAAAAGTTAAATAAATAAATAAGTAAATAGTTATAATAGTATGCATATTTGTAATAATTTTATTGTTCAACACAGGCCATTTCGGTAGAGACATTTAAATTATAACAATAGAATAGAAATAATTTTGTTTTACTTTTGTACGGCACTTTGTAGGCGGACGTTTTAATGGCATCCAGTAGTCGCTTTCAGTCCAAAATGGCAGCGGCGTAGCTCTGCTGCTGGGCGCTGACGTTATAATGGAACGAACAATTGACTTTCACTTCTTAGCAAATATACTGTACGTTCTTTGGTATAATGTCTTCTGTGGCTCTGGAGGGTGCTTTGAAAAGTTGTAGTAATTGAAAGATGCTATTGAGTTTCATTATGGGAAATGCAGGATCCAGTGCTTCTTGTGAATCCCCCATATTTTTAAGAAAACACAAAATCGCTGGTGTACCCGATTAAAGACAAATTAAAGGAAGTAGTACAGTATGCAGTTGGCTGCGTGTGTGTGTGTGAGTAAGCATATTCCCATACTGTACTGTGTGTGCGTGCCTTTGTACTCACTCCTGGGCTCACGCGGTCCGTCCACGGTGACCTTTATGGCTCGGTGGTAAGTGGCCACTTGTGGTGGGTTGGTGAATACTGTGATTGTCAGCGTGAAGCTCTTGCCTGTGGTGACATCAAACAACATCAAATGACATACCATCTGTAGAGACAATGACCCGCATTCATCGCTAAACCATCCCCAAGTCACAAGTGTGGTTGTGATCACATAATAGCCAATGCAAACTGGGGAAAAAAAAAAAATCGACTTTAAGAGGTTTAACGACAGACAACGATGGCTGTTTGAGAGGGTCCATTTAGTTTTTTTGGCAGAGCCTAAATGACTGGAGGAGCCAGTATCTTGTTATCCAGACTCTCTCCCCGTCTAACGCAGTGTGAGTGGGCGAGAGGCATTTTAATAGTCACTTCCTTTCTCGATAATCCCCAGCAGTTGCTGCCTTGGGGTTGAGTGCGTGTGTGTATGCTCCTCTGTGCATGCGCGAGGCACGCTATGAATCAGAGCGCAACAGCCAAGTCAGCAGCAGCACTAACGTCTGAGGTATGCAGACGCGTCACGTAGCCATGGCTACGCGCAGGAAACAGGAAGTGGGGGGCAGGTTGCTGCAGCGACTCCTTGGAGCAGCTGTCGATTCAGTCGCAGCCGCCACCTACCCCCCCCGTGCGTGTCCTCCCCTCTCCTGCTCCACACTCTCGCTGTAAACATACCTTTCAAAGAGAAGTGAGGAGATGATTCGGGGTGATAGCAGAGCACAGATGCGACAGGTGTTCCACATACCTGATCTGAGGTGCATGCGGGTGATCTGTGATAAAGTGGGACGCCTAGAGCTCCCCCGCCATCACCGCTGTTACCTGCGATCTAATTCGGGCTTACTGTCGAGGCAATCCTGCACTACACTATTAACTCTAATGATGTTATCACAAGTGTCTCATTACTCTCTCAATCACCTGCCCTATCTATCCTTGCTGTCATCGTACTGTGGCACCATTTCAGCCCTGCGACTATCAATCCTTGTCCATCTCTGTTGGCCCTCCCCGCCTCTGTGTGCATGACTTTTAGCTATCTAACATCCTATCAGTTCGCTCTGCTTGTACTTATCTCGGGTATTCATTTCAGACACCTCGTAGTCTGATCTCCCCTGGCTCCCATGTCACTTCCTGTGACTAGATTCTGTGTCACATCTAAGGGACGCACGCAACAGGTCTCCGTGGCAACGGGTCCAGCCGCCACGCCTCCTCTGCTCGCTATACTTTGTCACCCCTCACTTCTCCTGACTGCCTCCTGCTTCCTCCCTTTTTTGACAGCTACAACAGAGAAGGAAACTGAGAAGAAAAGTCACTGGTGGAGCTGCTGACAGCGCTTATCACCAGCAACTTATCGTAGGCGACCGCTTTCTGTGAGACTCGCAGAAAAGTCTCTAAGAAAATATTTCCAGTGAGTTTGGACAGGGTGAGAGCACGTCGGCGGTGCCAGATCTCAAATCGTAAATTAAACGATTAAGTGAGACGGTAAATGATGCAAAGAGTCGCCTTGGCGATGCCAAAATATTCAGGGAATGCTATTTGACCCAATAGGAGTGTGCTTCCTCCTCGCTGTCTGACAGCCTGAGGATATGTGCAGAGTGATCAGCTGTGGGGCTGCGGCACCACCCAACATGTTTATGAGCCTGAACTGAGCTGGGTCATGTCAGGTGAACATTAAGGAAAGGATTAAAAAAAAAAAGAAAAAAAGACTTGTTTCTCTTGTTATCAGATTATCACTGTCTCATGCAGATGATGTTGAAACGACACACATCCAAAGCTTTGTTTCTTAAACTAAAGGAGACGGAAACAGTGGGTTTTTATAAAGCTTTTTTGTCTCACCTGGGTTAAAAGATAAAAAATAAATCAAGGACCCTCATCTTAAAGCAACACGATTCACCACTCAGACTTTAGGACACGGGCGGTGGGATTTGAGCTCGGAGTTAGAGATCATTATGTGGTCGCCACGAAGGGAATGTGACCACTAATCCACACCACTGAACCTAATAGCTCCCACTGAGTTGTAGGAGTGTACATTGAATGGAGCATAAGAGTGTTTCAGGTCTCACCTCTGCCACTGCGGCCAACGAAGCGGAGGTCGTTGAAGCGCGCTACCTGGTTCTTCATCACACCTGAGGCGTTCCGCAGCTCGGCGGAGTAGTTCTCATCGTTGCCAGCCATTACTGTGACAACTGTCCCATCGGTGACGTCTCCCAGGGCAACCACCTGTCATGAAGGTCAAAGGGCAGAAATTCAGGAACTACTTTGGGTAAAGTTTTACGGGAATACACACATTTTACTCCTTCGTGCTGTGACTCAAAATTGGTTAAAATGTAATCTCCATCCACAGTGTGCTACAACATATTCTTTCCCTCTGTTCATGGTTAAAGAAAATTAGAAAATGATTCCAGGAAAAAAATTTAATAAAGGGATCGCTTCAGTGTAAAAGCCAAAAACAAGAGTGAAATCAAACCTCGTTCTCAGTTTCACTGGTAAAAGAATTCATCTAGCTAATGTGACAGGCTTGTTTAACACCATACCATCTTCCTTCGAATCACGTTGATAAATGGATTTAATTTCACTGCTCAAATGCAGTCTTAAAAAACAAACGCAGCGAGGCCTTGTGCTATCATTTAGATTTCTGGATGCAGATAAAAGAGCACGAGTATAGGCCCACAGAGCAGCAATAATTACAGAGCCGTAGTAATAAGAACGGCTAAATAACACATATATTTTAAAATGTGTCACATTTGGTTTGGAGCCAGGGCTACAGCTTCAAATTTCCACTTTGGCTCGTCTTTGATCCATCCTTTAAATAATATCTGTCAAGTAATTAATAGGGCCTTTCCTGTGAAATATCATGGGAGCAAAAAAATTGTCAAGGCTTCAAAAACGTCTGAAGAGGCCTTTGAATGTATAAACAATTAGTCTTTGCTGCATGTGGAAATATATCTTTATTCTGTGTTTGCTTTTCTGCTCATTAACAGTTCAGTAAAATCAACATGTGAAGACTAATTACAATAATTTAGTATATTCATTAAAATACTGGTTATAATAGGCCATAATGTGGTTAATGTAACATATATGTAACATGTTGTAATATCATTTTCATATTTTGTTTTAACATATGAAAATAATTGCCTAATATAGATAGGAAACTGTAATTAATCACCATGGAAACAAAGCCTTGATTGAAATTATTAATTGGAATTATACACTGGCTGTTTACTACATTAATTGATTATTGGCAACAAATACATTTTAGTTTTTGTTTGTTTACAACATATGAAAAGAAAACAACATGAACACGTCATTAATTTCCTGCTTTTGCATCGAGATACATTTGACCAAACCTTTAACATTTTTTTCAGGCCCTTTAAACGCCACGTTTCCTTAATGCTTTTTCATTATTTTGCAATTAATTTTCTGAACATATTTTGTTTGTGAAAAGACATCAAAAACTCCCAGATTACATTGCAGCATCCATGCTTAACAGACTGCATTTTTTTTGTCATTTATAATAACAACATAGAACAATATATTTTTCAGAAACTGGGATACATGTTGTTGATAAAAAGTAAACAAGTGAGGGAAGAGGATAAACAACAACATAAAACTCGGCATTCAACAGTATCAAATTAATTTAAGTTGTATATAGATAGTAGGGTTTACAATAAAATAATGCATTCCCTCTTTTCTAAAATCATTTGTTGGCTTAATTTAGTGGTTGTTTGTCCTACAGTGAACCCCGAATCCCATTGTGGTTTACCCTCCTGTTAATTTCGCAGCACATCACACAGAGAGAGACGGGACTCACCTTGAAGGCGACAGGCAGCGTCTTGTTGCACCGCCAGTGGGAGGGCAGGACCGAGCACAGAAAGTTGGGGCTGTCGGTCCGGACCAGCTCGGCCGGGTGGTCGGCGATGATCTCGGCCATGCTGCGGTTTTCGTGGGGGCGCAGTCTCGGCACCGCCGCCGCCGCGTCCGGCTGCCCGACCGGAGAGCTCACATCGTTCATCTTCCCTGGGACCGGCTGGAGGCTGTTGGACGGCGGACTGAACCTCCGACTGGCGCTGGGATCTACGGGAATTCGCATCACAACAGCCGTTGATTATCAAAAAAAAGGCACCGGAGGCTCTCCAGCTCCTCTCTTTCTTTCTTTTCTCTCTCTCACACACTCTCGGGGAGAAACTCCGCCGCTGCTCGCTGAACCTCAGCGCGTCTGCCAATGGAAACTGGGACTCCGTGAGCGCAAAAACCCTCTCCACTACAAACTTTAGTGGGCGCCTTTCACAACGACACAGAATATACTTCTCCCGGCAAAGAAAAACAAACCCTTGAAAAACTTGATGATGTTTTAAATGGCGAGCTCTTTTTTTTCAAACTTCTCGAGGGAAGCGTCCATGCGCCATAACGCAGGCGTAGCTGCTCGTGTGTGGATATAAATAACATCAAATAAATGTCCGAGCACGTAATGGGCTATACAATTACAAAAAAAAAACAGCAGGTCTCAAATGGAACCGTCGAGCCAGATGTTTTAAAGACTTTTTGTCTGTCTTCCTTTAGTGAAAAGTCAAAGCGCTGCTGCTGCTCCAGGTGCGTCATTGAAGTCTTTGTGCCAAACTGAAAGGCTCTCCGAAAGCCCCGCGGGCGATGTACACACACACACAAAAAAGGTTTTCAAAGTCAAAGGAATAAAGCTTTAACAATACTTAACAGAGCTATTTATAACCCCGCGACGCCTGCAAAGTGTGCGTATTTTCTGTAAAGTCTCTCCGCCGCGCGGCAGGTTTTTGTATATAGGGTTAAAAAAGGTTGATGAAGTCGAGAAAAAAAAAAAAAACATCGCCGGTGAGATGAAGGAGGCGGAAAATAGAATCCCGTATTTGTAGCCGTAAATGTGGTTAGTGTTTTGGAGGCCGGGGTTTCCCGTGCTCAGGCTTTTTGTGGTTTATATAGCTCGGGCGCCCAGCAATTATTGCGCTGATGCGACTCCAACACGTGGTGTCTGGAGTCAGATCCATTCCCTCTGCCGTAATCTATCACGCCTATACAGACGGCCGGACAGGTCTCGGTAATATCTATACCTTCATCAAACACATTTTCTCTCTGTCGTTGTTCACAGATGAATAGTTTCACACCGCCTACGTACCCACATGTCACCGCTCCCCTGGACCATCCGTGCGCTCCTAACTCTGGGGATGCTCATTTCCAGTCATTAACACGCCATCAGTGCCATCAGTCCCGTGTTGTGTTACCACTATGATCCCGACAATAATGCGCCTCACAAGAGAGTTCGGAGAGAGCCGAGCGCCGGGCGAGGAGAGAAGTGAGTTACACTCCATAAGGTAGGAAGGAGTGAGTGAGTGAGTCACCGGAGAGCGGTGAGTCAGGTATAGAGGCGGCAGGACGGGAGTAGAGTTTCACTCGGTCGCAGGGGAGAGCTGTTGTGCAGGTGTACAGGTATTCTACTATATACGCGGGGCTTTAATTTATGGTTCATCCACCCGTGTGGCCGGTTTCTTGTAAAGCGAAGGCTCTTGTGAGAAAGTCAGCTGTGTTAAAATCACACTCTGTTGTGCCTCATACAGCTTGTAAAATTATTATATAGCTACAATTTACAATTAAACGTAAACTAGACATGACAGCGCCAAAAGATGAGCCTCTGGTTGATGCGTAATTACGCACAACTCCGTGACTATTCATATCTCAAATTGACAATGGTGGAACTCAATTAAGTACATTTACTCACTTAGGTACACATTTGAGGTACTTGTACTTGAGTATTTCCATTTCATGCTGCTCTATATTTCTACTCCACTACATTTCAGAGGGAATATTTTTTACTCCACTATATATTTGACAGCTTTAGTTACTTTACAGATTTTACATACAAAACATATCTCCTAAAATATGATGCTTTTATTTCAGATTAAACTACCCAACAGTATATAAAGTAGTTCAAATTAGCTGTTCCTTGACCAACTTAAACAGGAAAATGATACTTGCACATCAATGCATCAGTAATAATACTCCAATAACATAATATATAATAGTATAACACTCACATGAGCCTTTTTTTCTGCTTTATGAATACGCTACTTATATATTTTTTATCATGTACTATTTTCAACGCAGGACTTTCCCAGTGTGGTATTGGTACTTATACTTAAATAAAGGATCTTATTCCACCACTGCAAAATGAACAATGCCAAAACATTCAGCTTGCAAATCATACATTTTCCAAACCAACTTAAAACAACCCCAAATAACATATTTTGATGACATTTTTAAATATAATAATATAATAAGACAATAAATAAAAACAGCATTAATAGCATCTTTACATCTTCACATAATTACAACTTCCCACTGAGCAAAAAAACAAAAACAAAAAATAGTTCAAATAAAACAAATAAAACAAATATAATGCTTTTATTTTAGTGCTGAAATGTGTTATATTTTAGTGTGGATGCTGCTCTGAATGCATTCACTGCGAAGGCCTCCTGTGTCTACTGTAGAGGGCATCATCTACCCTCTCTGAGACTCCATATCTAAGCCGGCTCTCATCACCCACCCCACCCTCAGCCCTGATCACCCATCAGTCTCCAAGCGAGTCTTTTTTTGAGTGCCACATCACACAGTGGCATGCGTATTTGCCACTCTGTGTTCCTTTTTCCGTTGCTCCCACACAGGCTTTTATTGCAGAGAGTCTTTAAGACAAAGGCCTTTGATACTCCGGGCCTGTTTTCAAAATAAAAGGGACTATAGGAGGCACAGCTGTCAGGTTATTTGGGTCTTGTCAGCTTGTTTTTTAAGCTCTAAAGTTGGATACACTCTTATACATTTTATAATAAGGTTTCTGTGTTGAGAAAAAAAAAAAGCCTAAAGCCTGAGGACTGTAAGTAACTTGAAATAACTTGACTTCTTGTGTTTCATAAGTACGTACGTACGTGGGTTTGCACACGCATACATGTCTGTTAGTGTGTGTGTGTGCGAGGATGTGGGAGGGATATATATAAAGTCTGAAAGCATTGACATGCATCTGGCACCTCGTCATGTGGACGGGGGAAAGGGAGGAAAAAAAAAAAAAGAGTGATTGAGTTACACTTCCCCTCCGTGTGCCCCAAACACCAAAAATATGGTTCACATTGTCCAACATTCTCAAAGATCAACTAACAATTCATGGATGGATAAATGTGAATAGTAGTAATTAAATCTGTAATAGTGATAAACATGGCCTTGCAGGAACCGTGGAGGCGGTTCATTCCGACAGAGTTAAGTTTCAGCTCCGATAATATCATTTTTTCACCGCTGAATACATTTGGGGTAATGTGGAAAACATCCTTAATGTTGTAGTGGAATTTAATTTAGGAAATGTCCTCTGAGTCAATTTCATGCCATCAATATAATCAGCCTAATTATTTATAATGCATATGTGTTTTACGTTATTTTGACTGAAATTTGAGCTGGAATTTAATTTTGGATCTCTTTTTTTTTGTATGGTTTATTCCTAAAAGTCACTATACGTTTCACATCCCACTTTTATCAAGGCCATCAACTTACACTCACTTTCAGGCCAACTAATCAGTCTTAAATTTGGATTTTCTGCACCCTGTTATTGTCCCATCACAGGCAGCGGCAGGAAGAGCCTCTTGATTTTCCCAGCCTGAACCCAGGGCCCCAAAGGCCCCCCCCCCCCCCTTCCCGGTGTAGTCGTGACTTAAACCCTGACAAGCTCGGCTCATCAAAGAGTGTTTGTCCCATCTGACTCCGCTTTGCCTCTCCGCTGTACGTCCAGCATCTGTCTTCCAGCTCCCTACAGGATACGGCCCGCATTCATACGGTAAAGGCCTGCTGTCTGACTCGCTGTCATTCAGAGGTATAGGCCGACCTCTTGAGTTTGAAATCTTGTCGTTTGAAGTCCCGGAGATGTGAGGGAGACACCAGAGGAGGCGTTAATGTGCCAGAATACGCTGTTCAATCAAAAAAAATCAACCGCTTCGGTGTCCTGGATTTAACCCAGCCGAAAATCAACCTCTGATTAAACGCGAACGCGAGTATTGGAGTATGTTTGACCTATCTCGCTCAGTATTAACAAACTTAATATCATGTAGTAATGAATCAAGCATAAAGCTGTTCATTCAGTGCGGCTGCTGCTCGCCTGGCGCACAGCTGGATCGTCTCTCTCAGCTCTGGTATTATTCATCTACTGTGTTACACTGGCTCGGAGTCATTGCACAGTAGGAGAAGTCACTAACAGTGAAGAACCACAGTATACCACATCGGGCAGGATGTGCGTTTTATGATTTATGGTAATATTGTATTTCTGCCGCTCAGTTACAATTATTTGTTTCCAATAAAAATCAAACTCAGCTGACGCTCCCTGGCTAATTTTCCTGTCGAGATATCAAGCGCGCAATAAAAAGTTTCTGTTCTCGTTCCCACTTGGAATGACAAAGGCTGTGTGAACCGCTAATGCACGCATGCACGCTGTCTTTAATGTTGTCAGTGAACTAACCATGCAGAATCCCTCTCTTACATGTCTTTTTTTTTTTACAGCGTCTGTCAATGTCTTTACGTCTCTCTCTTGCTGTTTGACACACGCAGAGACACAAACACACACTTAGAGGTCCATCTATCCTCACTATTAACACCTCATTGGGAAAGATGACAGGACAAACAGAGCGCGGTGTTGACGCTAAAAAGTGCATCAGTAGTCTGGGGCAACAGCTAGAGCAGGACACATCCGGCTCTTTGGGTTCGTGCACACGCACGCACTTTTATATTTGACAATAACTTTGACTATATAATAAAAACACAACACTCTTCCTCTATCCTTCTCCTTTTCACAAGCACATACTCTCATCATTCAAGAGGAAAAGTACAGCCACTTAAGACTCAGGATAAAGGCTCCATTTCACAGTGGTGCATTTTTCAAGACACTTAATTATAGCTTTCTAGAGGAGGGCTGTGACGAGGCCCAGGCTCTTTCAGCTCTAACGGGATGTTTCCATGTTTGGCAGGCCACCAGCCCAACCGGCCTGCCAGCTAACCAATCAGCGAAGCCCACCAGGCTAGGCAGCGGAGCGGCCAAAAGATCCAGTCTACTAGCCAATCAACCAAACCAAAACTGCCGGTCACTTAGTTAGACTCGGGGCTGGGAGCCGGCCAACCAGGCAGTCAATTAGCGAACCAGCCAGGCATCAGAAGAGCATGACGATGTGCAGAAACTTTACTCCTCGTGACCTCATCGACACAACCTCAACCGACTCGCATTCGCGCACTGATCCCAGATCACAGCTAAGCCCTTAATGACTGTTTGTCACCGAGCCCGTGACATCACCGTGAACTGTTGGGACGAGGACGGCACGTTCTGCGGTGTGTGTGTGCAAGATCCCGAACGGCCATTTTCACGGGGCGCAATCCAAGTTCTGTATCAGACTTTGAGGTGGCTGGAGCGAGAGACGGAGTTTAACGTATTTATTTCTCAGTGAGGATACAGAAAGAAGTTTGTCTGATATTTCACTCTGTTCTGGAAATGGCAGAGAGCAGCATGGAAAGAGATGGAGACATGGAGGGGGCGGCTGCTCACTGCTTGTGGCAGGAGGGTAGAGGAGGGAGGGATGGAGGGATGGGGGGAGAGAGGGAGGGGGGGGGGGGGTATAAAGACAATTTCCTCTCTGCTCTTATTGCTCTGACTGTCTGCCGCCTACCGCCTTCATGGAGGTCCCTAATTGAGATCACTTGTACTTAAAAATAGGAACAAAAAAGGAACTTCTGTGGGCTGGGAGATGGAGAGGAGAAAATAAAGCAGTAATACGTGACGAAGGCTGCCATTAAAGAGTCCCAATGATAGATCTGAGCGACTGGGGCGCACACAGAGCTGAGAGCTCTTTCTCGGTCTGCCAGGGAACCCTCAGATGTTGACGTGTCACACACCACCTGCTGTCACAGCGCTGCAACTGTGCATGCGTAAGAGTGTGTGTGTGTGTGTGTGTGTGTGTGGGTGGCTCTTTGATGGGGTAGAGTGACAGCGCCCGGGGCTGAGGCCAGACATATGCCAAAAAGTGGGAGTTCAGTTTTTCCACTTTTCTATGAGTGTGTGTGTTTCAGTTTCTTTACATAGCTGCAACTAAATATCTGTACAGTGATCAGGCATATTTGGCCCCACTCTATGCAGCCATTGTGTCATTAGCTGGGCTATTATTAGCCCTTCGCTTTAATTCAGCCGTTCCACCAATCACACCCTCCCTCGAGCGGCCTTTCCCAGACTCAGTCCCAGAGTGTCCCTAAGGCGTGCTGGTTTCCCCTTCAAAGCATCTATCACTCAATCAGGTCTGATCGTGCTATTAATCAAACAATGAGGCCCCCCCCCCCCACCTCCTCGGAGACCAGTTTGAAGGATTGGCTCGAAGGAAACGCAGCGTATCCATGAGTGGTACCGGACCGCGGCTGGGAACAGGAACCCCGTAAAGAGCGTTTTTCTTGGACCGAGACCCTCTGTAGGTGCTAAAGACAATACAGACACTCGGGCTAGGCCAACATTCCACTTTACACTTTTCCCTTCCTCTGTGTATTTCACTGGTCTACTTCCCCTCTGCAAACTAGCCGGCTAGTATCAAAATATTTATAGTACATCTGCAAGACATGCTGTTCTCATGTATCCAGGACCGTTTAGCTGTGTGTTCGTTACGCGAGGTAAAACTAATACCAGATTTATAGGGGGAGATTTACTCTCTGTTCTCCCCTGTCCGGCTAGTGTGATTGAGGATGATTTATGCGAGGCGAGGAGGCACAGGCGAGATAGATAGAGTGACTACACGGCGAGAGGCAAACACGCCGCGGCCCAGACTAGCACTCGCAGGGGGGCTATCAGCTATCACTCGGCCGTTTCCACTGCTCCCGTTTCGAGACTGGAGGGAGGCAAGACGGGACGGACGGACGGCGGCTGGAGACGAGGGAGGGAGAGGAAGGAGACAGGAGGTAAGGATGTATGTATGTATATGAATGGAGGCAGGGTGGAGGTCCAGGTGCACTGGGTCCAAATCGATATAAGGAGCTGTAGAGGAGGGCCAGATGGAGGGAAAAAAAAAGTCTGTCATGGATGCTCAATTGCACGCAGACATAAACATAGACAGTGCAAACCCACGCCTTGAAATGTACCATATGCATTTTTTTGTCTTGGAGCGTTTAAATGTGTTAAATATACTATCTGTTTTGCTTGGCCATCACCACGGACTGGGTATCATGAATACTGCTGACAGTCACTGAGCCCATATCCTGGCATTGCTTTGCTACTTCATTTCAGGGGGGTAATCAATGTCAAAGCTGTCAGTCAGTATGTCCAAAACGGACACAACAGCCAATCAGATAAACAGGAAATGAAAAAACAGCACTGGGCAGGCACCACATGCAGCCGCAGCACTGGGCGTGCATCGAGCAACTAGCGCTCAACTTCCGAGGGTTTGGATCTCGCTCTCCTTTTCTTTTTTCCCCCCCCCGATCTCTTCCTGATCGCAGTCCAGCTCGGAGCCGCTCCAAAAACACTGAGCATGAACTCTGCGACCCGGAGCCCATACATACTGGATCGGATTCCAAACCACTCAGACGTCAAAATGGCCCCGGGAAGCCTCGGATTGTGAAAAGGCCTCACATGTAGCATCTGATGCTCCGAGTGCCGAACGAGTTAACAAATTAAGTTGAGAGTGTCACCGCTGATGCAGCACACTCAAGAGATGGGCCTTTGCCGAAAACCTTAGCCTGTAATTATGCTGAGCCTATTAAGCTACTGGTCAGAAATGACTCACAACAAGGTGGGGGTGTAGAGGGGGAGAGGAGGAGAGGAGGAGAGGAGGAAGGGTGGATGGAGTTCACTTTCATAGCTTCCAGCCTGAGATGTCCTCAGATGAAATCCAATCCAGTCATCTTTGGAAAAGCGGGTTCAATGAAAGAAGACGTCATGAAAGTTGGGGGAAAACATGATTTTCAGAGAAGATACATGACTATTGTGTGATTATGTGACCTGTGACCCTGTATTTTCCGCAAGTTGCTGGTTATTCAAGGACAGAGCCTTTTCGTGGCGTGTCTGCTCTGCCCCTAGCTGAGATGACGCCAGCTTCATAGCGCCTAAATCGAGTCGTGAGCAGGGAGTCTCATCGACTGCCGGGTCCCACGGGGAACATCAATTACGTTGTGAAATGCTGTCCTTCAAACACAATCTATTCTGTGGTGTTGCATTATAGCTGAGAATTTGAGCGTCACACACATAAAAAAAAATCCCTCTTTGGCAACAGGGTTGCTGGGATGTGGTCTCGGGGCTGACTATTAAATTGTCCGCTTGGAACACGCCGTCGCTCTGGAAGCGCGGGATTTATGGCGAATAATTTCGCGAGAGCTGATCATCTTAAATGTTTTTACTGGATTTTATGGCGTCATAGATCACTCTGATATGTCCTCGGGAGACTGAGAACTGTCCCCAGTAGTTGCAGAACTCATTTACAGACAATTAAAGAAGCTCTAAACAAGCCAACCTCATCTCTCTGTTGAAAACTGTCTTCCACCAAACTAGTGCTGTTCCAGCAACTTTCCTGCAAAAGTGGCAAATATTTGTCACTTTCCAAACCTCAAAGTGTTATCACACAGCTCTCTGAACATCTTCCAGCCCAAGCAAAGCCGCCTCTACCAGTAAAGAAAACTATAACACAGGTATACAGGGTTAAAAGCTGTAAACATTAAACCTGTGTTTACATTGCGAGGGATTCTTTTTCATTAGTAATTGCCTCACACTGTGAGCCTGATGATTGGGTAATATTTATGATAGGCCCCTAGGGCCTGCTTCCCCCTCAGTCTCTCTCATGTCTATAAAATCTTTTACTCTTGGCTCAACTGCAGCGCAGACAAGGTCCCATTAGAACCTGATTGTATATGTGCTTTTAAAGTGTGCCTCTATGGTGCCTTTAATGTGCGCATATGCATGTGTTGTGGGTGTGTGTGTGCGCAGTATGTGTGGAGCAGTAAAGGGGCTGGCTCTGAGACTTTGGTTAACCGGACTATAATTTGGAGGCCCAGTGAAGACTCCCAGCAGCCTCTCACTGTTTGTTTACCAGAGAGACTGTTTCTGCTGCATCTGCAGGGTCCTGAAGGAAAAGGGCGTGTGCATCTGTCTGGCTGTGTGTGTGCACGAGTGTGTGTAGGTGTGCAGTATTCATGTGAAAGTGATATTTTGTAGAATATTTAAAGATACATCTGTCTGTGGGCATTGTAAGGACCATTTGGACTACACATTTCCTTAAAGTAACACATTTTCTAATGGACTTCTTTATTTAAGGAACCAGTGCCTCCAATTAACTCTGACATCCCCCATTCTTCTTCTTCTTCCTCCTCCACCTTTAAGCTACAGTAAATCAAGGCTACAACACACCGCCCTTTCTTTCCCGAAATGGTAGCTTTGTCATAAATAAGAAAACAAAAAGAGCTCAACTTCACACAAAAACACCCTCACATTAAAAAGTGTTTGTCAGCAAAAAATGACTGCTATTTTTGTTTGTGCCGAGAGTAATTCTCCCGAGACTAAACTGCGCGCCTTCTGTCCCAATTGGGCTTTTTCTTTTCCACCCATCCTCCTCCCACAGCAGGAATAAAAGAAAACAATGCAATTCAAAAGACCGGAGCTCCCAGCCTGTCATTTAGCTGTAACTTTGAATTGTCTTTGCTCTGCGTGAGCTGTTTTCTTTTTCACACACAGAATTGTTGCAGCATCCTAAAATTCCATCACGAGAGAGGAAGAAAGACAGAGGAGGAGGAGGAGGAGAGGAACTTTCAAAAATATCACTCTAATAAAATATTCCTGCTCCTCTGGGATCCTCCTTTGCTCATTCAGCATCAGGAGAAGTGAAGAAGTGGAAAACGCCTGTTATTGGTCTCCGTCCAAAAAGGAGAAAGAGAGAGAAGAGAGAGAGACCTATTTCCTTTGGGGAAAGACAGAAAATAGAATGAGCGGCGCAACAGTTGACGGAAAACTTTTAACTGCGACAACAAAAATGAACTACAGACGACTGTAAGAGGGCAGCTGTCTGGGTGAGTGACAGCATTCTGCTCCAGACTGAGAGCCTGCTCCGGCGAGGATCAGACAACGTGTACGTATGTAGACTTTGATCACACGGAGCTGCTCGTCGGAGCGGTGATGATTGGATTGAATATGTGTAAACTGGAACAGCTCGGGGACCAACATAAAACACACACCAGCTACAAGTCCTCAAAAGATGCCAGCCTCAGTCACAGGAGAGAGCTTTGTGTGTAACGGAGGGGATTTTGCAGTTTTGTAACATTGCTGTACAAGCAGATATTGTTCGAAACTTTTCTCTTTTTTTTTTTCACAGCAAGAGTCATGCAGACTTCTGACAATTTGCTGTAAAGTTGTAAACCAGAAAACCAAACAGGCAACACTTTATTTTAACCCTCTATTTAGCCTTTATAAGCAGTACGTTAACACTTAATGAACAATTTATAACACACTATAATGCAGTTTAAACAGATATAAGGACATTTTTAGGTGTATTTAATGTATTTGTCAACAACTTTTACTCCTCATTTGAAGTATTCAGTTTGACAATACAATATAACACAATCATCTAAAATTAGGGCTGTCAAAGTTAACGCGATAACAACATGTTAACGCAAATTGGTTTTAACGCCACTAATTTCCTTCACGCATTAACGCAACTTGCGATCTTTAGGTTGTAGCGGGCTGTTTTAAAGCTAGAGTGAAGATACTGGCATCATATGAAACTACAAAACCTAAAGAATCCATTGGTACCAACCATGTCTAGCTTGGAGGCTAGAAAAGGAGGCTAAAAAATGCTCCAAACTTAAATTTTGGTGAGGAAAAAACTGGCATGGCCTTTTTAAAGGGGTCCCTTGACCTCTGACCTCCAGATATGTGGATGAAAGTGGATTCTATGGGTACCCACGAGTCTCCCCTTTACAGACATGCCCACTTTATGATGATCACATGCAGTTTTGGGGCAAGTCATAGTCAAGTCAGTACACTGACACACTGACAGCTGTTGTTGTTGTGTTATGTTATGATTTGAGGATATTTTTTATGCTAAATGCAGTACCTGTGAGGGTTTCTGGACAATATTTGTCATTATTTTGTGTTGTTAATTGATTTCCAATAATAAATATATACATCCATTTGCATAAAGCAGCATATTTGCCCACTCCCATGTTGATAAGAGTATGAAATACTTGACAAATCTCCCTTTAAGGTACATTTTGAACGGATAAAAAAACGTGTGATTAATTATCGCGATCAACTATGGACAATCACGCGATTAATCGCGATTAAATATTTTAATCGATTGACAGCCCTATCTAAAATACATATTTTTTTATGAAATATTTGAAAGTGTTTGTTTATTATCTTTATTAATGAAGTAATTATCTAACCCGTTCACTCCCGGTTTAGTGAGCCTTGAGCTCCAGATTGCACAGGGTGTTTGAACCCAGTGATACTTGCATGCAAGTCTAGTTCTAATTATATTTATTAACGACGTATGTATTTATTTACAAATACCACTCCTTTACTCGCCATGACAACTGAGCAAACTCGGTCCGCTGACGAAGGCCATGTGATGCGGGTGAAAGCCCCAGGAGAAATCCGGCGAGTGAACGGGCAGTTTATGGATTATAATTGTTCACAAATGCTTTAATAAACACTTCAAATGTCCTAATATCTGCTTACGACTACACTATAGTGTGTTTTAAACTATCTATCTATTTAAGTTTTTATATGCTGCTTAGAAAGGCTAAGTAGAGGGGTTAAAGTAAAGTGTTACCACGTAACCTTGTAATGCTTTAGCTTTTAATCTCAATTATTTGCATGCTTGTTTCCCCCCCTTTCTTTATTTCTCTCTCTCTCTGGAGGCCACTTTACAAACGAGAGCTACCTTTTCTAAGCTTCCCACTTCTCCCCGGAGTCTTGTCAATATCAGCTACACACACTATTCAAAGTTCAAAGCCCTAGCATCCCACTACACACACCTACACACACTCTCCCGGCCCCTTTTGTGTCTCTGGGGCATATTTAATTTCAGTGTCTGTGCACACATTTGATTATGCCTCAATGCGTGCGTGTGTGTGCGCCACAGGTGGTACGGCGCTGGTGACTCCGCTCTGATTATTGCGGTGACCAGAAGCATCGCCGCCCCGTCACATTTGTCATCGCCCCTTTCCTGAAAGCGTGGGTGGGAGGGGAAGGATGGAGGGTGGACATAAGGGGAAAGAGAAGAGGGAGGAAGGAAAGGGAAGAAGAGGAGGGTAGATGATGGTAAATGGCCACCCCCGCGGTGCCATATGGGAGGTGGTTTCAAAGAGTCATGTCTTGTGTTGCTCTTACTGTGTGAGTGCAAACCGATCCTTCCCTTTGTGTCATATCTCTGTCTCACTTACTCTTTTAATGTTTCTCTCTCGCTCTCTAATTTTCTCACTTTTTAATCCCTCGCTCTCACATGAAAGAATAACATGGAACCCTCTCTTCCGCACACTCGCAGGACTTCACAGTTGTCAGACCACCATTAAAAGGCTTGCGTGGGCGTTGCCGAGTGGGTGGGCACTCTGATTTTCAGGTGTATTTGATCTGCTGTGTTCACACCTCGGCGCTGGCGGGGGGCCCGCTGTGTGGGCAGGTAATTTGAGCAAATTAGGAGATGGGGGCCTGTGTGTTATTAATGACACCCAGCACCCTCCACTGCACGTCCACCTATTGTTCCCTCCTCTGCACGCACCTTTCTTTTCTTCCGCTCAGAGTCCCCCCACCCCCGGTCCCATCTGTGCCTCCTGCTCGACACCCAACAGTACAGTGTATGGAATGCGCACACACACACACACACACACACACACACACACACAAACACACGGTGCACATGGGACGGGGGCGGCGGGAGGGCGGGGATTGGTTCCAGGTGCCAGTTTGAGTGAGAGCATTAATCAAGCGGACAGATCTTCCTGTCACACACACCTCCAGTAACACTGTATACACTCTTTACAGCGCTGTGCCTGCACAGTAGTAAGTACAAACTCCACTGTCATTATTCCGCGACATTGCTTCACACCAAACTGCCATTTAAAAATACTAAATTTCTCCGCAAGTCTGTTTTAAATGTGCGCTGAGTGACAAACGACTTGTGAGAAAGCGAGCGCTGATACCAACGTCTGAAGACACGTTGTAACAAGGTGTACTTATCCCCTCAGACAGCCCCACTGATCTGCTGCCAAGCTATTGATCACAGTCAGAGCTCGCCGGAGCTCTTTGATGCTCCGTTACTCATCTTGTTTCACCTTCTCCTTGGAAAAAAAAAAAAACAAGCAGAATCCTACCCTGCGTTTACACTCGTAATTCACAGTGCGTGTTACCTGACGTAAATAATCAGAATCGCTTTAAAAAAATATGGCTAACACGTCCAACGCGCGCTGCTCTTTTCGTGACCTGCTGGTAAGTAGGTTTATATATTTGGGAGTTTGGCCTGTGTCAGAGGGGATGCCGCATTCCTTTAAGATTAAACTAACAAGGGGGGAAAAACCTGCCCTTTTCTCCGGCGTGGGGCAGAACAGGTAAGGCCTTGTGTAGGTGCTGCGGCCGCGCTCTCACTCACATCGTTACGGGCTGAACCCAAACATCCAGGAGGCTCGACACTCCATATTTCCCCCTTATAGAAACACGGGAGCGTGGAAGCGAAGCCGCCTCGGCCGTTTCGCGGGGAAGCGAGGGGGGGTGGGGGGGGACGCTAAACAATGCTGTTCAGGTTTCCTGCGGTTTGCTGTATCAGCTATCTTCTGCCTTAAATAACTCAAAGAAGAGAGAAAAGAGAGGACATGAGCGGAGTGAAAGAGGTGTATGATTCTGGGTTATAATACTGGTGTTCCGTTTCATTAGGGTGAACCGGTTCCAAGATAGACCAATTTTCAAAGTGTTAGGTAGTTACTTCCTCTCTGAGGGCTTATATAGGATAACGATAATTCGCCCAGCATGATGCAATTGAAATGGATGAAGGACTGCAGGATCTTGTTAAGTGTGAAAATAGCACAAGCGCCGCATTAAAGAGCCTCACTGGCTAACGCGATGGCATTAAACTACCTGGTAATTATGGCGCGTTCAAAAAAATCATAGCTTTTGCGTACAGTAGCACGCAGAGCTATCCAAAAAACACACACACCAATTTGGCTAGAGTAAACACAGCAAAGATATTTGATTTATGAGGAAAGAAAAGCAGAGATGTTAGCACTCACGGCGTTTAACAAATAGACTTTATCGCTCCATCGGAGAAATTGTTTTTTGAGTCTATTATCAACACAGTAAGCGCAGTCAATTGGCAGGTTGCCGTATCATAACATGTGTAATTAGCCCCCCAGCTACTGAACATGGGGATAAAAGAAGGGATAATACACAGTGCCTTGGGAGTATTTACACTGAACTCTCTGTTTGTTGTTGCAGTCTCCGTAATACAGGAGTGAATGTGATCTCACTCTGCAGTGAGACTCCCATGTTTCAATAACTCCTCAATGCTTCATTTGGAAGGAGGAGAAGCAAAATATTGTGCACATCTCTTGCAGTTCGGAGGACGAGACGACAAAGCGTGGCAGTTGACGCTACAGAAAATTGATTTATTGATTGAATTTGTGTCTTTATTATCACCATTTCACAGTTAAAAATATACTCTATGGCCATGCAAATAGCTTTACAAATTAAAAGAAAAACTTTCTCCTGAACTTTAACATCAACAGTGGGGGAAGAGGTATTTCAGGCCGTTCAAATCACAGGTTACAGGAACACTAGCTCCCCTGACACTCTCATTTAGACCTTAATAAGTGCCTACAGCCTATTTAGGGCCATAATCAACCCACCATTCCCTGTTGCTACATTATGAGTGAAAATACAGGCCAATTAATCTATCTTTGATTAAACACTGATCACATTAACACTCTGATTACCCTCAGGAATCATGGAGACTAATGTGAACCTCCAGCACTAATAAGTCCTAATAGCTGGTGCAAACACACACACAGCACCATTTTACTCCATCAATATGACCCTACTGGGATTAAATAACATGTTTGCCTCAGAGGTACAATTAAGCATCGCTAAATAGAGTTCCTTTGAGCCTGGAGTTAAGGGAAGAGTCTTCTCTGCACAGTAGCAGCCAGTGAAGCGCTCGGATTTTTCCCCCTGGCTTTTTCAAATTACCTATTGATGAGTGGGCTTCACGTCTCTCCCTGGCTGGGGGGGGGGGGGGGGGAGGATGTCTGGTTCACTTTTAAGATGTCTCCAAGAAGCAGGCCTGTGGTTAGATCTAAGGCAACACTTATGCAACAGAAGCTGCCTTTCTCAAATACATATACGGTTTCCTTGCAAATTATCGGAGATTTTCTTCGGGGGAAAGTTTTCCGCCCGGAGTCTTCAGATATTTACCCGCTTTTTTCTTTTGATCGTGTTGATTTGGGTCCGTCTGTGTAAGCACTTCTTTTTTTTCTCTTCTCTCTAATGCGACTGCACAGCTTTACTGAACGATAATTGCTCCCATGACTTAATTGTCTATATGTAATTAAGTTTGTAATAGAGAAAATAGGCACTTAAATGTTCCCCAGAGAGCCATGGTGGTTGAGTGGGTGCCACACATGTTGAAGATTATTCTGCCCTCCTCATCTGATCTGCCAGTCTGAGGAGTTATAAAAAATGTATTTGAGGCAATTAAATGAGAAAAAAAAAAGCTTGATGTAAATGCCAAGACAAATTTTAATGAGCCCCCTTTTTCTCAATTTGGAGTATTTGCCCCGCTTCCCTCAAGTCGGCTCAATTTATCGCTGGGAATGTACACTCAAGTCCTAAATTAAAAATGTCCTTAAATACAAATGTAGGGACGGGATGGAGTAATGTGGCTTTCTAACTAACAAAACATATTTTGTAACTTGTGTTCTCATAAAACTGGCTGACGCCGGGCAAAATGATCCAGGAGAAACATGGGAAAAGGAGAACTTCTACTTCTACTTAAGAAAATATATAAAATCAACAGAAGGCAAGACTTGAGCTCAGTTATATGTATGTATATCTGCACGTTGCTATGTGTTGCTGTGTGTTGCTATGCGTATATATCTGTATGTTTCTGTGTACTGGCTGTGGAAACAAACATCCCTCTTGGGACAAATAAATCTAAAATATCAGGTTTTTTGTCCACCAAATGGATTCAAGTTGTGAGGAACAGACAATCAATACTTATATCTCAAAATCAAGATTAACAGGAATAAATATATGTATTAAAATCTACACTGTATGGAGTAAAATTTGACATCAATTTCACCTTATTTCAGTTTAATGAATGCTCCAAATCAAACTTCATTCAAACTCAGATCCTCTTTTTTTGTCCAAACCAAAACAAAAATGTTTACGGCGCCAATCCTAATTTTTGCCAGTTCTGATACACCACCGTACACTACATTTATTTATTTAAAATCATAAATACAACAGAAAGCGCTGGTGGTCTTGCAAAATCACATTACGCTGTCAAGGGGGCTTTTTGTGGTTGCACTGACAGATTTACTACCCAGATGTTCATAAACAGGGGCAACATCAATGAGCCGCAGCACAATATCAATCAGCAATACTTTATACGAGAGAATCGATCAGTGATTATCTTTCCTCCTCCCGAGTCTCTCCACCTGAACATCTGCACACATCTGCTCCTCTCTCCCTCTGCTCACAGCATGCTTTCAATTTCCTGCAGCGTCGCTCCTCTCGCTCTCCCGCGCTCCGACCCCAGAGACACACCGAGGGGTCAGGGGTTAACATGGTAATAGGTGGTGGTGATTGGTAGAAGACGCTCACTCTCTCCCGGCTTTCAGAGTGTATTAGGAGCCACTTCTGCTTCTGTGCGGAGCCGGAGCCCAGAACAGCTGTGCCTGACCACGGAGCGACTTCTTAAAAACATCTTTTAAACATTTGATTTGGACAGAGGAGCGGAGGCTATGGACCGGAGCGGAGAAAGAGGGGGAGGGGGGCGCGTATTAAACTGTCTATTCCTTGTGTCGCACGGGAATGGAAATGTTTGTTTAAATTTAGAAAATTCATCTGGTAAACCTAAAGACATCATTTATTTTGCTGATTAAATTAGATTGTGTAAAGAAGCTGTCACAATAGAATGCAGCAAACCCAAAACAGAGGCCGCAAACTGCAGCGTGAAGGTTGGCCTTCACAGGTAATTGGAAATCATAAAGTTGACACTGCTACTGTTCACAGGTCTTGAAATTGTGTGGTCTTATTTCCTATAGATCCACTTTGGGATCCAAGTCGGATCTTGAATATATGATTTGACAAAGTAGAACAAATTGAATTGAAAAAGGGTTTTTCTGGTGCAAGTCTTTGAAAACAAATATTTTTAAAAGGGAGAAAATACGATGCAGGAGTTATATTATACAAACAAAATTATATTTGATCTTTTTAGTGACTTGCGGAGAAGCAACAAGTCAGAGTAAATTGATAGATTGAAGTTCAAATGAATTATTCCAGCACAAATTAATTTCATGGAAGTTGACATGGAACAACTTCTTGTTCAAAGCGGATTTATGTCTGTCGATTAAACGCTCCCCAGAGGTTGCAGAAATCTACGCTGATTAATTAATGACAGCAGCGCGGCTGAACAATTTCAGGAAGCGATTACAGACCTTTCTTGGCATGCTAATCGATACTTCTTCCCTACGCACAACGGAGACACCCAACACACACAATCCAGTAATCCCCACATCTTGTTTTAATGCTCGACTGTAAACTCTCTTGTGCGGCGTCTGTTTACGTTTGTCAAAAAATATCACCCGTGCTTTTTTGTTTTTGGTTCCGCAATGGCATTGCTTTGTAAATCTAAGGGAACGTTGCACAAACATGTCATCTTCCTCTTTGAGAAATATTTATAAACATCACGTAGAGTAAATACTGGAATCTCTAAACGCAGAGAGGGTTTTTTTTTTTTTTTGTATTTGCACACCACAAAATGCCTTGATGATAGTTGGGTCTTTCTTCCACCACAAAAGCTTGGACCTTGATAGCAGGGTCCTCACTGACCTCAGCTGATCCCCCCCTCCACTAATCTGGACCCAAATCCTTCAATCAGATCCAAGATCGTTACCCCCTTTACCCAAACCCCGTAATTCCTCTATCCAAAACCTCAACACCTGACCCCAAGTCCTCCCCGTGACCCGAGCCCCTACAACCCAACACCAGACACAACAGCAACCAGCGAAAGCGGTACTCACCCCAGAAGAAGTTCTGTTGACATGGTGTCACTGTGCTGAAAAGGCTGTTAGATGCCATGGCTGCCTCTGGTCGCAGCAAGCCCCACTTTTGTTCCTCTGTGGTTTCCGTGACCCTTGACACGTCCTAAACCAAGAGCACGCAGCGTGTCATGAAGAAAAAAAAATGGAAAAGCCATCCACAAGACATGCTTTTA
Organism: Sebastolobus alascanus; assembly: GCA_916701645.2. Taxonomy (NCBI): domain Eukaryota; kingdom Metazoa; phylum Chordata; class Actinopteri; order Perciformes; family Sebastidae; genus Sebastolobus; species Sebastolobus alascanus. Next base: position 5,748,996 of record CAKAOJ020000011.1, on the reverse strand, counting down.
CGTATCAACTATTTGGATGACCACAAGTAACAACCAGGTCTGGTTTTATAGAGCACAAAAAAAAAAATTGCAGAGGCAAATATCGCCTTTGCGGATAGATCAGATGGTGTCGGACTTGCTTGCTTGGCGAGTGTGGTTGGAACGTACTTACTCGCTTAGCGCCGTCCTTGTGACTGGTGCTGGCCCGCGACGATTAACCATTTACACTCCGGGTCGCCCTCAAACACCAACCCCGAGCCGCACGTCTGTGGTTCTGTGGTTGTTTGGGAGGCGAGCAGAGCCCTCACACAACCCAAAAGGCACCAGCTTTAAAACTCGTCTCTTTCCTGCCCTCCATGTGCCGTCACTGGAGAGCCTGGGTCACATGCCCTCTGACGTCATCACGGCACGGCAATTGGGAGTGGGACAGCCTACCGTTGTGGCTTTCTTCCCTCTCCTCTCCTCTCCTCTCCTCTCTCCCTGGACTTTTTTCTCTCCCCTCTCTGGCTCCCCTCCTTCTTTCTCTCTCTTACGCGTGGTTCAGCAGCGTTTCCAGGCTCTCTGGGGGATCGGGGTCTGACGCTCCCATGAGTCAGGAGGCTTCAGTGGGGGCAGCTTGTTCAACCGCCCATGCCTCCTCAGCATATGGGGAACAGCGCTCTCTCTGCCTTGCTCTCCCTTCACTCTTTCATCCCCCCTCCCTCTCTCCTTCTCTGACTCGGCTGCTCCTTCCCTCAACTCCTTTAACAGGCTGCCGTGCTGCTCCTGTCTGCCTCTGAGCAGGGAGAGCTGAGCTTGGTAAGATTTGAGGGTGTGAGTGAGGAGCGAATGGCTGGCTGGCTGGCTGGCTGGCTGGCTGGCTCGCGGTGTGAGACTGGGTGTGTGTGTTTGTCTGTGTATGCATGTGCAGCAAGGAGAATGAGGAAAGAGAGAGACAGAGAGGCTGGGTGAGTGTGTGTGTGTGTGTGTGTGTGTGTGTGAGTGAGGAGAAAGCGGAGGCAGCGTGAAACTGCTTATTTACAGAAGAGTGTGTGAAAGCTGCTTCAGTGTCACTTCTGCAGCCTGAATTTGTTCTCTCTCCACGCTTTTTTTCCCTCTCATTTCACACTCTTTATGTCGCTGTGTCACGGACAGTAGTCATGTTATTGTGTCATTACTGAAATGTGTGTGCATTAGGGCTGTCAATCGATTAAAATAGTTAATCGAGATTAATCGCAAGTTTTTTATCTGTTCAAAATGTACCTTAAAGGGAGATTTGACAAGTATTTAATACTCTTATCAACATGAGAGTGAGCAAATATGCTTGCTTTATGTAAATGTATGTATATATATTATTGGAAATCAATTAACAATGCAAAACAATGACAAATAGTTTCCAGAAACCCACACAGGTACTGCATTTAGCATAACAAATATGCTCAAATCATACTGTAACATGGCAAACTGCAGCCCAACAGGCAACAACAGCTGTCAGTGTGTCAGTGTGCTGACTTGACTATGACTTGCCCCAAACTGCATGTGATAATCATAAAGTGGGCATGTCTGTAAAGGGGAGACTCGTGGGTACCCATAGAACCCATTTTCATTCACATATCTTGAGGTCAGAGGTCAAGGGACCCCTTTGAAATGATAGTTTTTCTTTGCCAAAATGTTGCATAAGTTTGGAGCGTTATTTAGCCTCCTTGCCAACAAGCTAGTATGACACGGTTGGTACCGATGGATTGGTTAGGTTTTTTAGTTTCATATGATACCAGTATCTTCTCTCTAGCTTTAAAACCGAGCTCGCTAAAACCTAGAAATCGCAAGTCGCGTTAATGGGTTAAATAAATCAGTATCAACTTTGAGAGCCCTAGTGTGCATGTATGCATGCGAGCCCGTACTGACCCTTTAATTGGCTCTCATGGAAGCGACAGACGGGGGCGATTCCTGTAAGAGCCCGTAAATCGTGACCACCTGTCTCTTCTGTGAAAGAGATGCCTTCTCACAGTCTCGCTAACACTGGGAGACACACACACACACACACACACACACACACACACACACTATAAGACAGATACACTGCAAGAATGGCCTGCCAACATGTAGCGCAGCGCAGGCAGCTCCTGACAATCAACGATGAATCACCATCACGCTCCACACACACACACACACGCACGCACAGATTCCCACGCACGCACATGCAGCACACAACCTCACTCGTCGCGGCTCGTCTTTGATCAGCGACCTTAGGTGTTTGTTTCAACAGATCAAAACACAGACGGGTTGTTAGTACAGCAGCAGAGGAACGTGTGGAATGAGAGTTCAATCAGGTTCGAAAGTACATCGTGTCACTGGCCAGTGGGCAAGTACAGTGTGACTAAGCAGTAAAGAGAAGAACAGTGCTTCGGGCTCTTTTCTCATGATTTGTTATTGCCAGTGGAAACTAACTTAATCGGTCATTTGCATAAATCTGTCACTGTTGTTTAATTATAGCCTGTGATTTAAAGAAAATAAAAAAATGACACGATTTATGTGCCATGGGATTCAACTTATTCCTCTCTGATTTTTAAACGGTGAACAGAATTTCGTGTCTGTTTCTCACAACATTGAAATTATTGAAAAAAAATAACACGTCTTTCTAGAAATAATGTTCCCACTACTATGCACGTAGACAGTCCTCACTGTGAGAGGTTTTCATTGGAACTACTTTCTCCCTAAGAAATAGTCCCAAAGAAAACTGTTCACTGTGTTTTGTGGATTATTCATGTTGCTGCTGAATTTTTTTTTTTAATGTATTTCTTTTAACAAATATTTTACTTTTACCTCTATTGCATTGCTGTGGCAGCAGAAGATATATCTCAAAACTAGGGCTGCCAATCGATTAAAACATTTTATCACGATTAATCGCATGATTGTCCATATTTAATCGTGATTAATCACAAATTAATCACACATTTTTTTATCTATTCAAAATGCACCTTAAAGGGAGATTTGTCAAGTATTTAATACTCTTATCAGCATGGGAGTGGGCAAATATGCTTGCTTTATGCAAATGTATGTATATAATGTACCTATTACTGCATATCAATTAACAACACAAAACAAATGTCGTCCAGAAACCTTCACAGGTACTGCGTTTAGCATGCATTTGACTATGACTTGCCCAAAACTGCATGTGATTATCATAAAGTGTGAATGTCTGTAAAGGGGAGACTCGTGGGTACCCATACAACCCATTTTCATTCACATATCTTGAGGTCAGAGGTCAAGGGACCCCTTTGAAAATGGCCATGACAGTTTTTCCACGCCAAAATTTAGCGCAGTTTGTAGCGTTATTTAACCTCCTTTGCGACAAGCTGGTATGACATGATTGGTACCAATGGATTGCTTAGGTTATCTAGTTTCATATGCAACCAGTATCTTCACTCTAAAACTGAGTCCGCTACAAGCTAGAACTCGCAAGTTGCGTTAATGTGTTAAAGAAATTAGTGGCGTTAACGTGTTATTATCGCATTAACTTTGACAGCCCAACTCAAAACCAACATTTTTTCAAGACTAGATAGATACCACAAGAGGTAAGTGATAAAATGTGTTAAAACAGGCAGAATAATGTATTTTTAGACATAAATCAAGCATTTCTAAAAGTAACTCTTGATCATTTGTCTTAACGTATCTGTAAAGGCAGTAATGTCACATCATAGGCCTGAGATAACATAAAATCAATGTGCATTTTATAACATTAAATCCAAGTGAGGTCAATAAACAAATTAGTAACTCATGTTTGCACACTCAGGAAATGTGGAGAAATTTGAGCTAAAAATATGAATAATAAAAGCATCTGTCTGAGTAATTAAGTAAATATAATAATCTGTTTAAATGCTGAAAATAAACAAGTTTCATCATTTAGCAAAGGAGCCCTTATTTGTTTCAAATCTTGACGACCTTAATATAGTTTTAGAAAAAAGTCCTGAATAAAAATGTCAAACACAAATTCTACGGCACAACAGCATTTCCACACGTCTCTGCCACCGACCTTATTTTTGTGCAGTGAAACATTTGCCTTGGCTCGGCGCTTTGTAAATATTTGCTGTCTAAAACAAGAACATGCCTCTCGAGTTGCGGGCGCATGTTACAGAATCCTTAGGGAAGGCCTATTCAGGTGCTGCACACACACACACTGAATACCCCAGAACGTACACACAGATACACACACAGCACTCACAGATTTAATCGATCATGTCAACCGTGCAGTTTACCTTGATGCTAAATATACTGTTCAACAACAGTCTTCCTTAATAATCGTTACACTATATGGTTTGGATCTCCAGTGCAATGGCAAAGACATGCTGTACATAAGCAATAGTTTGGCACTTGATACTTGAAGAATAATATTTCAGGTCATGTATAAACATTTTTAAGGTTATTGTGAATGGATGCTTTGCTGTCAGAAGCATTAAACTTTAGGACAGAGTGCAGCACCGCTGTGCTAAGCCACAGTAAATTACACGCAGTTTGATGGAAATATAATTTGCACATCGTGATTGAATCTAAAATACTGAGCGAAAAAATAAAGCATAAATGTCAAAACCTCAACTCTTATGGCAGGAAGCACAGCTTCTTGGGTGGCATGGCATGTGATAAACAACCTTGATGGTGAAAATCTGAACTATGATGATGTTGAAGTCTCGGATATCTCTGCATGACTTCTTTAAGAACTGCAAGGATTGAACCGGCAAGGAACGGATGATGTTTTACCCCGATACAGTAACAAAGTTTAGCTAAAGTCGGCCAAACATTGTTTTACTTGCCCAACTTTCGGTCAGGTCAGCGGTTCACCCACCTTAAGAAAACCACAACAAACCGTTTTCCATCGCTGAAAACCTTGAACCACAACCTCGACTCGTGTCTATAAGCAAGTCCGGAGATTTAACTCAACTCACCCCTGATCTAATCCAGAAAACATGCAAATTAAAGGTTTTGATTTTGTTTTCAAAAGTATAATGTTCAGGGGACATTTGGCAAATAAACAGTTTGGTTAAAAAAAGGTATTTTTTGAATTTACTCCGGCCTGATTGGAGGGATTTTTGCAGTTACATCGTTGGAGGAGCCAATGATCTGAAGTTCATGTGAGTGCTTTAATGGATTTAACTAGGGCTGTCAAAGTTAACGTGATAATAGCACATTAATGCAATTTTTCTTTTTAATGCCACTAATTTCTTTAACGCATTAACGCAACTTGTGATTTTTAGGTTGTAGCAGGCTCAGTTTTAGAGCGAAGATACTGGTATCATATGAAACTAGAAAACTTAAAGAATCCATTAGTACCAACCAGGAAGCGAAATAACGCTCCGAACTTGCGCTAAATTTTGGTGATGAAAAACTGGCATAGCCATTCTCAAAGGGGTCCCTTGACCTCTGACCTCAAGATATGTGAATGAAAATGGGTTCTATGGGTACCCACGAGTCTCCCCTTTACAGACATGTCCACTTTATGATAATCACATGCAGTTTGGGGCAAGTCATAGTCAAGTCAGCACACTGACACACTTACAGCTGTTGTTGCCTGTTGGATTTTGAGTTATGATTTAAGCATATTTTTTATGCTAAATGCAGTACCTGTGAGGGTTTATGGACAATATTTGTCATCGTTTTGTGTTGTTAATTGATTTCCAGTAATAAATATATACATACATTTGCATAAAGCAAGCATATTTGCCCACTCCCATGTTGATAAGAGTATCAAATACTTGACAAATCTCCCTTTAAGGTACATTTTGAAAAGACAAAAAATTTGCAATTAATTTGCGATTAATCGCGATTAAATATTTTAATCAATTGACAGATTTAACATATCTAATCATACTGTGTATGTGTAGAAGTAGTGGAGAGGGAGTTCTGTATAATATCTTAGAAAAAAGAAAGTTCACTTAAGGGAGGTACCGCCAGTTTGGAAAGGCCTTCATTTTGCTGTACAGACAATTTTGTAATATATGTCCTCCTTGCTGTCAAAAAAAATGCTTTTATGTGAAGGTAATAATGTTAAAGGCTGGAATATGATGTGGAATATAATATTTCATTCATTACTGGCTCTCCACTGGTGGCCGTATACTACACTTGCTATACTTGTGTGTGCGGAGCTGAAGAGCCTGGCCATACTCTGAGCTCTGGCCAAGGTCTGCCCTGAGGACTGTGGTCGATGGCCCACCCTGCCAGACACTTTCTCTCTCCTACCACTCAGGACCACACACCTTCAAATGGACTCGCTTTTGTTATCACAAGCTCTCACAGAAACATAATAGAGGTATCATGTGTTGGAACATGCTTTAAAATTACACATGCTATTAACACAGTGTGTGTGTGTGCAATGAAGAGCTGCTGCTTCCCTCGCTTTGTCATAGGCAGATGAACTTCGCAGTGGACTTGTTTTCTTAGAAAATTATGTCTCGCAACAGGGTATTTCTGGAAAAATATTGGGGGATAATGATACCTAAGATGAGTTAAAATTAACTCGGACTGAGGCCGTCTGTGTTCGTCTCTCTGCGAAAGCTAAAAATGACGTGACATAATTAGCCCGGAGCAGACGTTACACACGTGGAGGTATTACAGTATTAGAAAAGGAAGGGCTTATTAATAGCCCCGTTGGCTCGTGTTGTGTACTCTCCCTGGCGAGGCATCAAAACGGCCCGACCGGGCAAACAGGCAGGTACAGTGATTCACTTTAACAGGCGACATCTGTAAAACGCCAAGGTAGTTTACACTGCGGCCGGGCCCGAATTAACGTGCTTTCATTGGAAACAAACACCACTTGCAATCAGCTTCTGTTGGCCGCTGCGCCGCTGGTGTGAACGTAAATATCTCCTCACAGCGCTTGCTGAGGCGGGACGGCGACCTGGACCCCGTGGACGTGCAGCGAGAGTCACGGAGGGGGGTTCAACTTCGACGTGGTTCCAAAACTCATGGAAGTGCAGAAACTTAATCTACGACGCCGCGTCGCCAAGAGGATGTTGATGTTCTGTGTGAATTGTTTGGTAAGGTACTGTACGGTATATACTTAATGAAAAGTAGATATTTTTCTTTTGGAGTCCAGCGGTGGTATCTACATCTTCCAGTGACTTAAGGCCCTTTCTTGTGGTGTCTGGACAGCTGTTTTTGGAGTCTCAGCTATGAGGGAAAATAAAGTCGGCCTTTAAGTAATAAGGGGAAATGTTTAATATCGAATGGCGCGCGCACAACCTAAACACACATTAAAAATAGCTCTTGGAGTTGCGATCACATAAAATTGCTAAAAAAAAAAAAAAGGGGTAAAGTCAGATCACTGCGATGAGGAGACTGTGGCTGACCACCGAGAGACTCTTTTTTTTTTTTTTTCCTCCATTCCTCATTTTAATCAAGGGCCCGGTCCAGTGTAAACAGCGCCTACCTACACTGCAGTTCAAACAGCGAGGCCCGCTGAGACCCAAGCGATGATTTCTAAATGTTCACTGACAACTCGGTTTAATTTGTGTGCTAAGTAGATGGAGGTGGACTTATATATGTCTTTCTTACTTGGCACTCTCCCGCTATTTCTCCACCTCTGTGAAACTTTATGGTTCTCCTCAGTATGAAAAGCAACACTTGGTCCTCCACACGTCCTGCTGTCTGGTTTACATATGCCATGCTGTGTTAAAGGTGAGGACAGGTCCGGCCGCTGAGACCTGATCTGAGACTTATACAGCGGCTTCTTCAGACCGAAGACTAGCTGACCATGACTGAGGACCTCGTGATGCTCCTGCTACTACTGAGGTTGGTACAGTAGAGTTGCGGCCGCTGGAAACCCTGTCATTGTGTGGTCACTTGTCAGCAGCTGAGAGATTTTACAATAGCTGCTAGGCCGAGGTCGACAGAGTTCAAGCGTCTGAACTGCTAAGTCAGCGTTATAATTACATCGCGCCGATGATACAACTCCACTACAAGGTCACATGATGCCCCCCCCGGTCGCAAGATGCCGTCACTCTGGGCAAATGTCAATAACAGAAATGACTGTGTGTCACGCGCGCAGCGAGCGTGAGGAGGAATAAGTTAACTCCGAGCTGGCCGTGACTCAAATCTGGGGGGTCACGACAGCCAATCGCAACCTGAATGAGCTTACACATAAGCTGCCCATTATGTGTCTCAGAAAGTCTTGCTGTCGAGAACAAAGTACGCCTGATGAAGGCAGACGGCTCACTGGAGAAACAAGCCATTATGAGGAGGAGTTCGGCACTGTGTCACTGACAATGGGGCAAACAAAAGGCTCTGTTGTCTTCTCCGGTCGGTGGGTTATTTCTTTCTTTTTTTTTTTTCTGTGGGGTTTTTGTGATGGATAATTGCCCTCCTCACATGATTTCATAATGCTGTGACTCGTCTTTCAGTCCCTGTGTAACACAATAACAAGATAAAAAAAAAATAAGAGGGGATCTAAATCTGAATTTTTGACATTGTTTAGAAGTGGCCGCTTTTCTTCATTGTGGTGTATAATTTTAGAAAGATGTACGAGCAGGACGCCGACTTGAACCAGTCATAATACAGCCTGCAGCACAGACGGGCAGGCCAGCTCCCAGAGTTTACTGGCTGTATTGTCTTAGGATAATCATTTAAAACTGTACCATAGTTTACGGCTTTATATCTTACTGCTGTCTGACTATCAAATTCAAATCAGATGGGAATACTCAGAGTTGATTTATACAGAATGAAAAAGGAAGTAGTGTGTAGCATTGTACAATTATATTACTTCTGACATTTATATCTAATTTTTACTATTATTTTCAACATTAAATAGGAGTATAATAAAGCTGTTTAGTAAGGATTTATAAGCTGTTATTTATCACCTGAACCTCTTTTAAGATTAATGTTCATTTCTTGCTGACAGCAGTATTCTACAGTCTGCACAGCGTAAATGAGAGTCTGTGTTGCTACCCCAAGGACTAGGTTGAACTGTAAAAATTGCTCTCCACACAAAGGCGTCTGCACATGTACTGTACGTGCACAGGAGAAACCCCGAGGCATTGTCTATTAGATGCTTGGTGGGTATGCAATCTTTTCTCTGAGTCAGCAGAGATCAATCCGGGACAGGCCAGCCGAGGAATGTATTTACTCCTCTTGAAAAAACTTCAAACAGAGAGCACAAATCACATTATAAGGTGCACTGGAATTTGACTAATCTAACAGCATACTGACACATAGGAATGCATATATATGGCTGGGTAAAGAGCACTTGTAAACGCTTTCTTAAAAAGAACCTGCATTCCAGTAGGTGCCGTTAAAACACGCATGCAGATTAAATATGCTTGTAAAAAAATTAGAGGCTTACTGTGCTTCTGGGAGTCGTTTTTAAAGAGAAAGCAAGAAACACACAGCCCAGTTAAACAGAGGTGGGTGTTCTATGTTGTTATAGAATGTGGCACAGGAGAAAATCTGAGTTTAAATGCATACCTGAAATAAATTTCATGAAATTGTGTGGTTTTTCACACGATTGGTTTTCTTCATTGCCGTAGGAAATATTATTAAATATATTAGATCCTCTTCTTAAATAAAAGTAGTAATGCAATTATGTGAAAATACTCCTTTACAAGTAAAAGTCCTGAACTGAAATGTTAGTAAAGTAAAAGACTGAAGTATTATCAGCAAAATGTACAATAAGTATCAAAAGTAAAACTACTCACTGTGCAGAAAGATGGCCTGTGTGAGTGGTATATTATTCTATATTATAAATACTGATGCGGCAATGTGTAAGCAGCATTTTACAGTTGTAGCTGGTCGAGATGAAGTTAATTTTATCTGCTTCATATAATGTTGGATACTTTCACCTGTCATATTTTATGAGATGATCATATGTGCAAACTACCAAGTAATATTTGTCAAATAAATGTAGTAAAAAGTACAAGTTTACCTCTGAAATGTAGTATAACAGTAGTATAAAACTCAAGTAAAGTACTTCAAATATGTACTTTTTTACACTGCAAAGTACATTCCAGCACTGGGTTTATTTCTCTCATCATCTTGTCTTTGCACAGTATTATTTTGTTTTAATATTTTCCAGCCAAATCTTAAATACACGTACCATCACAAAGACCAATGGCAACTATGCATTAAAAAATAAAAGTCATCTCCAGATTAAATTAAACCAATACCAGCTTTGTGAAGGTAATCAGACACTGAATGGAAAATATATATTTTTAATGTACTCTACTTACATTCTATGAAATGTAAATGTCATGTATTACAGTATGTCCTAGGGGTTTAATAACACGCTGTACTCAGAACATTGTGAAATAAAATGATTATTCATCAAACTAAATTAGTGTGACATTGTTGGCTATCCAGTTCCTTAAATTAAAAAACTCTAACACAGAACATTTACAAGCATCTTTCTAATAACTAAAGATAAGAAATTTATCACATACTGTATTATATTTGGTACAAATATTTAAGCTGGAAGGCTGGAGCCCTTTACTGAACTAGTGTAGGGAGAAAAAAATCAAAACAGCATAGTATCACGATATTTTGCGTGGCAATATTGTATCGATACACAGACGTCGAGTATTGATCTCTTATTATATAAACTATTAACCTCTTGACAATCTGACGGCCGCTATTCTGTCTTTCAGAGGTTGTAGCGGGCTCAGTGTAAAGCTAGAGTGAAGATGGTATCATATGAAACTAAATGAAAACCTAAACAATCAATTGGTACCAAACATGTCATGTTAGCTTGTTGGAAAGAACACTAAATAACGCTCCAAAGTTAAGCTAAATTTTGGCGAGAAAAACTGGCATGGCCATTTTCAAAGGGGTCCTTTGACCTCTGACCTCAAGATATGTGAATGACAACTCTGAGATGAACACATGAAACCTGTAGGCTAAATTATCAGATAAAACAGATGTTGACAAACTGCATAATTTGCAGTTGAAAAAAGGTAATAATTCGCAATATATCGCAATAAGATCGTATCGTGATAATATTGTATATCGTGGGGCCTCTGGTGATTCCCACCCCAATACTGAACTGAGCCTTGTGGCAGCAACGTATTTAAATGCAGCAGGAAAAATCATTTATGAATCCTAAATAAGCAAAAAGACTTCATGTGGTTCATGGTGACTTCCAGCACTTTGCCTCTCTGTAGTTGGAGCACAGTCTTATAATAATGAACAGAATTAGATACTTTTGTGCCCTTTTTATCCAAACAGTCAAACACAACTGTTCCAAAAAACCAAAGGAGTACAGCTGCACTTAAATGAGGCTTCTAATGTGTCTCCTTTGAACAGTCCACTGGCATATTGTTGCCTCTCCAACATTATTTTACAGATGGTGGTTTTGGGATGTGTATATGTGAATTACAATGACTCCTTTTTTTTACTCTCTCAAAACATTCCAGCAGCCTGTGAGATGAAATGCTGGAATCTGAGGCATGATGCTAATTTGAAGACAGAATAAATCTATAAATCTGACTTTAGTCTCTCGCCCGGGGATATACAGCCATGATAATTACAGGTTGACTTTACAGACATGCAGACATCTCTCATCTGTATTGCTAATAGTATAACCAGCAGGCTGTTACGTGCTTACTCAACGTCTAGCAGTAGGGGTGAGCAGAGGTAAGCTGTAACAATGATATCATTATAAAGCGAGAAATCGGGGCGGCTCAAATTGCATGTTGTTATGACAAAGATTTACTGCAGTTTAAAAAGAATTATCTGTTTGTTGTTAGCGTCGGTTGTAGGATTATCCACTAATTATCTTCCATGAATAATTCTGAAATCACAAATGGAAATAACATATGCAGAAGTGCAAAGCCAGATGTTCGGTCTGTGTCATGGCATTAGCTGGCAGCCAGAATTAAAACACATTTGTGAGTACATCGCGAACGCTTTGATTTTTCCCCCTCGCGAACAAACAAACAGGCATCCCCTTCCACTGGCAGCATGACTATCTGAGGAACATCTAACACAAAGCATAACGGATGATCTGGGAGGACAGTGCTGCATCTGGTTGCAGTTAAATCCTTGTTTTGCTGTGTCCTTCAGACTTGGTGCCATAGGCCCAACTCCTCAAGCAAGTAGAGTTCATATGGACGCAAAACCAACATGTGGTGCCTGGAAGACTCCCCACAGAGGTCAGCTTCGGGCCTCACCGGCCCAGGAGACAATGGATGAAGACGGGGTGGATTGGATCGCATGGTGCGGGCCATGAAACGAACACTAGAGAGACATTAAATAGACTGTTGGCCAAGTGGGGAGCTTTATTGGGCTAGAATTCTAGAGACGAAGCAAAATGCTCAGATTTAATCTACACTGTTAAAGAATGTCTCCTTTTCCTGTTTCTCATTTTATTCCTTCATGAAGTTTAGAGTTTTCTCAGCTGACTAGCTGGGCTGGATGAGATCCACGCTGGAGACCAATCAGAGCAGGTGAGTTTCCCCATCCAAACCAATGAAACCCTCTCAGTTCTCCAAGACGTGACGAATTTCTATGCGCAACGCTAACATGCCCTGGTTAGCGGCCTTTCTGCCTCCCCCTCTGCATTCGTAGGAGTTCATCAGAGGCAGTTATATTGTTTTTGCATGGTCAGACTTTTCCGGGTATTTTTGCGGCCTCCTGTTTGCACACCTGGCGGAATTGTGAAAGTTTGTCTTGGGTCATGTGTGTTTACCCACCCCAGGCCCCAGAGGTGACCCCATCACGCCACCGACAGGGAGGCCAGCACTTGCGTGTGGCGATTTCCAAAGTGGCCAGGCTTGGAGTCGGGCCACACTGCCTGTGCTGCCTTTCAGCAATCTGGCCCCGCTCTGGCTGCGCTTAGAGGAGAGGGGTGGTTGGGGAGGGGGGGGGGGAACTTGTTGGCAGGGCCCTGCAATGTTTTCAGAAGCACAGACTTCTGGCAGCATCGCTCAATATGATGGAGAAAAATGCCTGCTGCTAATGAAAGCCAGCAGTGTCTCTCGAATTGGACTAAAACCCGAAAGGCATTATGTAACTGAGATACCGTAAACATTTCAAAATTGTCTCTCAACAAATTATCAGTGTTTATTTTTTCCACATTATATCTGATATTTCTGAAACAGTTTGTAATTGAAGGAACTGCTCCGAATGTAGACTACGTTTCTTTTGGAACCGAGGACATTTTGCCTGCAATTATTTTTCTATTTCATTATCAAATGGTCCTTCGGCCAACAGATCTCAAGATGGCACGTAACCGGCATAGTTTTTGGATGTCGAGACGGTATTTGTAAGGAGGACCTAATTTGTGTCCTTAAATAATCAAAATACAAAGATTGACTTTGTGGCTTTAGGTCAATGTTTTATTTAGGATGTGTAATTTTGAACTGAATCACTGTGACAAAATCAAGACCCTGCCTTATCAGAGATGTGCAAACGCTGCATCTGCAATAATCAGCGACTGCTGAATGCTCCTCATTCACTCGTGTTTTGATAGTGGTGTTTTTTGGCCCGAACTCAGTCCCGCACCTACAGTATGTATTAGTCAAATATTTATCTTGTTCAGAAATACGAGGCTATATTGAGATGGGAATAGGGTAAGATGATTTAATGGGCACACCAGAGGGCCCTCTTGGGTGCCAAAGTTTTTGCAATTTTGGTGGTCTTCTCTCGGAGATCAGACACCTGAAGGGCCGTTTAGGAGCCCACGAGATGCCATGATTCAAGACCCACTGAGGGGACATGAAAGTGTGCAGAAGATGGAAGGGTCCGGATGGCAATTACTGCTCATCAAGGCAAATTTCAAAGGGTGACTAAATTGTTGAGAGTCTTCCATATGAGAGATTTACAGTTTTCCCCCTTGGTGTCTTCCCTAAAGAGTCAGGGGTGGGGAGGCAACATTTTTTATGTCTGCACAGACATCATCACTGCACAATAAACTGCACGCTCGTCTTCACTGGAGCAGTTAATCAAAACTTACATTTGAAACGCAGAAGCATTCCAGCCTGTCCGACTAACATATTTGCTGGACTGTTTACTGACTCGAGCAAAGTACAGTGTAACCATTTGATCCCGCTGAAATAACAGAAACGAGACATTAAAGACAAAATCTGTCTCGGTCTTTATTTGGTATCCCAAATCCTCTCTTTGACTTTTATACTGCGGACCGGCATAGAAAATGTGATTTTCCAGGATATTTAATGAACCGACTTTCACTCAAAATAGATTGAAGGAACATTTCATCCTTAAAGCTGTTTCCTCTGGAAGAATTCCTCGCCGTATTTGAGAACTGAAGAAGTTTCTAACTTACACATTGCACTTCATATATCACCGTTAATGTCAACTGTCATAAACGTAAGAATAACATTTGTCTTGTTGTATTTTCCTCCGTGTCATGAAATTTGATGAAATGTTCTGAAGTGTCTTTTGTGTTGTCCTTTGGATAACCAGCCACGGGGATAGATACTTCCAGAAGGCACTGCTAAAGTTACACCATGAGGGGAATCAATCAATACACCCGAGTTCTGCTTTTTCACTTCAGAATGTAGTAACACTTAATCACTATACAGTTCCTGGTTTAAAAGCATTGAAAGTACTTGTAAATTCCTTCATGAATGACAGGTTATTCATTAACTAATAATGCAGAGTTAATCTGTGCTAATTCACTGCCAGACAACTGTTTGCACTCCTTAAAACTATTTTAACACACACGTATTTATGTTACTTGTCAACACAAGATGAGTAAACAGAAAACTTGGTGTTAAAATATGTTGTCATTGACGTACTGCATTTCTAGAAAAGTAACAAGTATACAGTGTGTTGTTCCAAGGAGGACATATAATGAGCTATGTGTATATATTTTGAAGATTACTGTTGTGTACATAATTAGCTGTGAACAGCTCGGCAGTGTTGGAGCTAGGATTGTCTGGGAGGAGGTCAAATGGGTCATAAATCATTTTTTAGGGGGTTATTTCTCCATCAAGGTGGGCAGTAATGAATACTGTTAAAACAATACACCAGTTACGTGGTGCAAGATTATATTAAAAATGATATGAGAATTGAGATTACATTACATAAATACCTACACCCTGTGGCCACTTTATTAGGTACAACTATACAATTCAATGCAATCCAATACATCAGGTTTGACATTGTCAGATCGGTGTTATATACTAGGGGTGGTGGAAAAAAAACGATACGGCATAGTGTCACGATATTTTGCGCTAGCGGGCCCGGCCGCTATTCTGTCTTTCAGAGGTTGTATCGGCTCAGTCTTAAAGCTAGAGTGAAGATATTAGAAAACTAGAAAACCTAAGGGAAACAATTGGTACCAACCATGTCATGTTAGCTTCTCGGGAAGAACGCTAAATAATGCTCTAAATTTACGCTAATTTTGGTGAGGAAAGGGGTCCCTTTACCTCTGACCTCAAGATATGTGAATGAAAACTCTGAGATGAACAGAGTGAAAACTGCATCTTATTAGATAAAACAGATGTTGACAAACTGTATAATTTGCAGTTGAAAAAAGGTAATAAATCGCAATATATCTTGTCGCAATATTCAGCATATCGCAAAATGTTTAAAATCACAATAAGATCGTATCGTGACTTAAGTATTGTTTTAATATCGTATCGTGGGGCCTCTGGTGATTCTATTATTTTTAAATGTGTTTCTAATTTTCTTCCCCTCACATGCATGTGAAAGGGGGGGGGCAAAACATTAGAAAAAAACATGGAAAGAATTTATGGCTGAGCTGTTGTATTGGATTGCATTAGATTGTACAGGTATACTCGATAAAGTAGCCACTGATTGTATAGCTAGAGTCATTTTAGAAGTAAGAATTTTTATGAAATAATAAAATCCTAAAAAAAAAAAATACTTACAGTGCATTTCTTGTTCACCAAATATGTAATATATGTACCGGTATTTTATATGAAGTCAACAACGAAACCAGACCAATTTACTCAAATCGTTTAGTACACATTTAGCGCTTTAACAGCTGTGGTACTGGGATACTTATTCATTATTCTTCAATAATCATTACATTCAAAAGTGACTTTATATTTAGTGATGACATTTTCCACATATGGGGATGATGACAAACTGCTGGTAATTCGGTCAATATCAGAGATTATCTAAATGAATCCTGTTGACAGTCTCCTCTTTGGCCACAAGCTGCTGCTCAACTCTGATGCTGAAGATCCTGATTAAAGTGATTAAAATATATATGTGACGATATATGTTATGAGTTACTGAAGGATTACGATTGGAGTTAGCTGTGATTCAGAACTCAACTGCTGTCTATAGCTAAAAAGTACGGGGCTTGAAAGTGTGTGAGAGAGTTTGTATTTAGGCTATGTAACAACGACGTTTTTCTAACAGCAAATAGACGCAATCTTTGCTTTTATATGTCAAAAAAGCAACGGGGGGTCGCATTTATTTACTTAACAAACAATCTTTATCATAACATCATCCATGTATTGCTGAAATGACCTGCCTATGGAGTGACAGCTCAGACCTGCTGTTGACATTCTGGGATTGCTCGGTTCCGAAGGGCAAAACTTGAAACACTACTAAGCTTAGTTTAAGTGTCTACTTCAAAAGAGACACTATTACTACCAGATTTGTCAGAAATGTGTTGTTTTATTCCCTTTAATACTTCCACTTTTACTATGTCTGGGCTTGCGCGTTTGGTCAAGAAAAGAACTGACCTAGCATTTTGATAATCCTCTGTCAACGTTCCTAAAGGTTTCATAACACGGACAAACCTGGGTGGCCGTGATAAATGACATTTGACATTTAGAACTGCTTGCATTCATAACAGTCATTACATCAGTGTTCCCTAATGGTGGTTCTTATTTTAATGGGCAGGATTATATGAAAGGCCGTGACGTTTATATTGAATCTGTTGCACCTAATTAGAGGGGAATGGTGGATGGAAGGCTCTGCTTATTCACAGGCACAAACCGCCAGGCCAGATTCACAAATATCCTTTCCTCCAAAGCAACCGCAATGCTTTTGTGTTGTTTCAGGTACAGTATTTCCTCATTTCATTAATTTCGGCAAACCTCAAAATAAATGACGCTATACACGTCGCATTATTCAAATTGAACAGGACATGAATTTCTCTCTGGCGCCTTAATTCTGCAAAAAATACTGCAAGACTTCGGGAAGTTGGGGTTTCACAGTATCAAGGCTCTAAAAACTGACATTAACTTTTGTTTTGAGAGCTAAAAAGCCACAGGGGAGCCATCTGAGGCCCAGTGTGAACTGCTTCTACAAAGTCTCTAAGCAGCAGCAGCAGTTATCTGCCCTGACCTTCTCTTATAACCAGGGCCAGGTTTCCCTTAAGCATCTCTGCGCTACAGTAAGTTCATCGAAGCTTCACCATAAGCTAATGTGTCAACATGATCTCATTGCGAAATGCTTTAAAAGAAACTTCCAGGGCCACGAGTTCTTCTGCCACATAAGGCTAAACGGTTACACAGAAAACATATAAACCATAATTACTGCTTCACAAAACATATTTTCATCAGATAGCTCACTCTCCACGCGAAAACAGGCCTTAAGGGAATTGGCTGAGTTGTCCCACCCACTCACTTTCTCAGCTGGAGAGAGCAGAAAGACAGACTGTCGCAGATGCTCTGTGTGTGTAATAATACTGGATGAATGTGCCTGTGTGATATACAAGTGACTCATCCCTTTCTTATAAATGCCTTCATTTTAACTTCAATTTATTGTCGTGACAGCTGTGAGATAAAATATCACCAATGCAGATATCGCCGCTCACAGAGGCGAATCATCAGAGAAGATGACTACCCACCTATTGAAGGCATGACTGACTCTCAGGGCCGTTGCCAAGGGAGGGAGATCCCCTGCTAAACAATATGATATCACTTAATCCCGCTCCTATTCCCCGAGCAGCCAAGCCTTCATAGGCTTTCCACTCAGTAGTGATGACTGGGCTCTCTGCTGATGAAAGAGAGCAGAGGCCCATTAAACCTTACGACTCATCGGCTCATCTGAGTAATCTGGAACAGGCACAGAGCTGGGGGAGCAGAGAAATGATAGAGAGACAAACAACTGACAGTTATAGGGTTTAGGTACAACTTTTAAAGCTGGACTAAAATTATAATTTCCCTTAAGAAATTATCCTTGGTGTTTGATTTGACATATTTGGTCAAAATCCTAATAGCCAAAAAGAGGAAATTGTATTTAATTTTCTGCAGTGGTAGTGACTTTTCAGTATCAATTCCAATGGCTACACAGCGCAGGCAGTTAACCAACTGGGGAGCTAACGTTGTTAGCTGTTTCTTAGAGGTGGAATTTACGAATCACTTTGCTGATTGGAATAGTTTTGTTCAGCTCAGTTCAAAGATTCATAGTCCCTGACTATGTAGTTTGTTAAACCTTTTACAACCTGTGTTAAAAGTCCAACTAAAATCACATTTTGTTGTCCCTTTTTGTAGTCAAAAAGAATGTCAATGTGCTTTTTTAAATGTCTTATTTGTAGGGACCACACCAGCATCTAACCGGACCGAAGTGCCATTTGCCGGTGTGGTTACGTGCTGTTTACTGTGCAACAGCTGCGCAGCTAATTAGCTATCTAGCCTGAAAACTAATGTTAGCAGTGCACTTTTTCCCGCTGAATGTTTGTTTGGTCGCTCGTTCAAGGTGGAGGACAAGACGCATGTTCATGTTTGCAAGTTAGATTATAAGGAGACTTCAACAGGAAAGCTAATGTGGGTCCTTGTGCTGTGTAGCACGCTGCTGTCTGGCGTGTGACATCGGAACGGTATTCCATCGAAATAATGCAAAGCTAGGGAGAGCCATCGTGAAACCAAAAAAATTTAATTTCCTCCCACAAGGCAAGAGATTTACAGAGCAGGTGTACTGTAGCTGTAGTAGATTTTAACGATTTTTTTCAGACATATACTGAACACAGCACTCCCTACGTTACTCTGACTTCGTACATTGATCTGTGTCGGGATGCAAATCCAGGGGTAGTGTACAGAGGGCGGAGATTACAGTACATGATTACTGTTACTGAGTGTTTTGACAGTTTAGTCATTTCCCATTACCACATCTGGACCCCCACCCATGACAGATGCGTAATTATGAATCCCACTGCATTTCCTGGTAAGACCCGCCCTGCGTAGCTAGTAGAGGCAGAGACAAGTGAAGTTAGGCATTGACCTTGAGGGGTGAGGGTCAGGATAGCCAATTGGTCAGGGCATAGGACCTGATCAAATCAGGTTATCGGCACCTCGCACAAGCATGGACCAAGCCCCCAGGAAGAGCGCCGCTCGTAGTGGCCAAACGGCGGTACTACAACTTCCGTGTCCGTCACGTGATACCATTGGGCCCAAAAAGACTTTTACCCGTAGACTTACATTGGGAAAGAGACGTCTGTAACTCAGCGGATATTTTTTTTTGAGGTGAATCAACTTTCGGGCCATGTGACTGAGCGGACGCTACTGCGCATGTCCGATGGGCCCAATGGATGCGGAAGATCGCCGGAAGATCCGGGTACTTTTCCATTAGGAAGTTGAGCCATTTTGGCATCATGCGACACTGAGCAATTTTCATAGGAATGAACGGGGCCCGGCTCCAACGCTGTATCCAGTTCTCTTAATACATCCATGGGTGCCTGGCCAATCCTAGCACTTGAATGCTACGCAGGGCAGGTCTTGCCAAGAAATGCAGTGTAATTCATAATGATGCGTGACAGACAGCTAACACTAGCTTAACACTCTACTTTCGAGTGTGGGATAAACACAACACTCGGGCGAATTCATGAAAGGATAGCGCGGCTATTGCGGCTGCTAACCTGAACAAATAAGACAAAAAGAAACCGAGTAATTCTCAAAGCACCTTTTTCTCTCTGCCATTGTTCTACCTACTGTGTTCATGGCGCAAAGACAACATTTATACTTTAATGTATAAATACTGCAAAACTTTATGGCTGTGTTTGCGCTACAATGTCATTAGCACAATATCTTTTGTGAACCATACCTTGAGACGGGGATTGAATTTGAATTTGCCCGTGAGTTTGCATTGAAAATTATACTATACAGGTGTATAAATAAATGAAAGGAACAAAAAGTTACGTCTAGTGGGAGTCAGTGCTAACCAGGCGGCAACCTCCGGGTCTGAAAAGTGAAGCCAATGTAGAAGTGCCTTAAACTTGCATTCTTTCTAATAGCCAGCAGGGGGCGACTCCTGGTTGCAAAAAGAAGTCTGATTGTATAGAAGTCTCTGAGAAAATGACCCTACTTCTCACTTGATTTATTACCTCAGTAAACATTGTAAACATGAGTTTATGGTCTCAATCGTTAGTTTCAAGTCTTCTTCAATACAGCATGATGTTCATTTAGTAAATTATGGTCCCATTTAGAGTATAATAGACGATAAAGCAGGGTATGCTTTAGGGCGTGGCTACCTTGTGATTGACAGGTCACTACTATGGCGTTGTCCGGTCCAGGTGTTGTCTGTGTTTTCGTCTTACAACTTTAACCCTTTCACAGCGTGTTTTCAGTTCATGAAAGTTAATGATAACCTTTTGGTTGCATGAAAATATGTTTTTCAGCGTTCGGTTGTACTTAGCTCCACCCTCTCATGTCACTTCTGGTTGCAAAAAACCAAGATGGCTACGGCCAAATACCAAGATGGCAACGGCCAAAATGCCAAACCCGAGGCTTCAAAACCGTAGTCCAGATGGTCCAATGTCAAGGTGACTATGTCCACTTCTTAAATACAGTCTATGAAGCTAACTTTAGCAAGCTAGGCTAACTAGCTTCCACTTTGTGAGTGGAATATAAATTCAACAGCAGGATGGGTGCTGCTAAGTTTATGGTCAATATTGTTTATAGCCAATGCTATGTGGTTGCTTTTTTGAAAAGGGGGATAATGCCGCATGTCAATGTTCGTAGGCTATACTGGGCTGACGTGCTGCAGTCAGTTGCACACCACGGAAGTTGTCTCCTTGCAACACTAGCTTTCAGATGTCAGTCAGCCGCCACCATAGGAAATGCCAGAGACTTGTAGCTTAGATGCTGTTTCCATAAATATGTCCATAAACCGTTTTTATCCTCTTTTGACAAATGGGAAAAAAGCAATATAGCTGCAGTATGGGGCACCCTGGTGGCCTAGGAGTTATGTCCCTGGTTTGTGTCCTGGTGGGGACGCAAAGCCTTCATTTATTTTTCTTCTTTTCTTCCTCTGTCTACTATCGCTATCAAATTAAGGCATAACACGACAAAATTTCTTCATATTTATGAAGATTATGACAAGTCAAATTTCAGCTTTGTTGTATATGACTTATCACACTTTTTACTGAATTAGATGACCCCCCCTTTTAACACTTTTTGTGAAATTACACAACTTCACTACTTGTACCGGCTTTATTAAAATCCCAAATGTGCAGTACAGAGCATCTACTGTGGCTCATTTAAAAGTTGAAAGACTTGTTTCAGCCTGCAGTTTCTCCAACTTCCGGACTATATAGGTCAGGGAAACCTGCCAAACGGCTTCCTGCATATTGGGCACACGTGTTATGCCACACATCGCTGACTGACATTTGATGTTTTCTACCTCTCCACTTCCACTCCTCTCATCCCTCCCCCACCTCTTCGGGCTCCTCTCACCTCTCTGTTCTGCTCTCCTCTCCTGCTTTGTGCTTCCCCTTTTTTTCTCTCCTCTTCTCTTCTCTTCTCTCGTCTTCGTCTCCTCTTCCCTCGGATAGTGATTGTGATGGAGAGGTTAATCCGGCCGGCATATGGTTGCCATCGGCGGCAGATCTCCCCATAATGGTGGATGGACAGTGTGGGCTAATCACGATCTTTGATCCTCCATGAAACCCTCAGCTCGCGTGGCTCTGATTTCCCCGCATCGCTGCCACGCTGAAATGAGGAGGCCCTGCCGCTCTGGAAGTCATTTTGGGCTTATTACTTAAGCCTCAGCGTATCCCCATTGTCTTTGCGAGCATTGGAAATGACTAGAGGCTGTGCTTCTGTGCAGTCAGCGGTGCGGGTATTTCCTTTAACTGTGCTGCTTTGTTGGCCAACTTTGTTCCTTCTCGCCCTCTTTCCACGGCGGCCAACTTTTGATGAGAGCTTTAATTTGATGTTGTTAAGGTTGTATGGTTTCAACTTTGCCATTTCTTTGGCTTATAATAGTCGAGGGTTTTTTTCCCATGCGAACTCATAGCCTGTTGGGCGACGTCCTAAAATGGCCTCCAGATTTATTGGTGAGTTTTTTCACTTTCCGAGCCAAAGCAAGAACATTACTCAGCAGCAATTACTAAAGCAGTTGACAGGGTCGCCGCTCGCCACGACCTACGCACATCCAAACACCAAGGTGTGTAGTGATTGACTAATGCAGTACTTTTGAAAATGCACAATTACACCTTACGGACTTGGGTTTTGTGACAGTGTCATCTTGGCGGGACTGTAACAGCACACCGGCCGAGCTCAGGATTGTCACCAGGGCAATCACCGACACCTCAGCGGTAATTAGAGTAAGACTTAGGGAGGGCATCAGTCACGTTCCTGTTCCAGTGACTCATGACCCCCTTAGTTGAGCCTGCGCATGCACACACACACACACACACACACACAGCCACATACACACACGTCTCAGTGCCGCCTGCACACACGTGGAACCAGTCAGCGGACACTGAGCCTGGGCTGGTCTTAAGTAAAATGTAGAGGCTTTGAATGGATGATCTGTTCACGAGGAGAAGAAAGGCAGGCTATCACGTTGCCAGATCTGGAACACATTGATGTTGATGTTACTCCCATTGTCAGATGAAACTGTGGATCTATTTGATATACAACAGATGATTCGCAGGAAATATACAAATACTCTGACAGGCTACAGGCAGATTCAGATCTGTGAAATGTGAATGAGCGTAGGGTTGCATCTGTGCTATACGGTGACTGCATCTGCATGCTCAATTTCATCGCTTCTGTTACTGTTTATGTCAGACTGGCACAGCTAACTAAAGGCACAATTTTAAGTCAATATTTAGACCATAAATTCTGCAACAAATAAAAGCCCAACAGACGCTCTGTAAGGCTCAGTTTTTGCATGAGGTGAAGTTTTCCATCATGATTAAATTAAAGGTTTTGACAGCTTTGGTCCAAAACGACTCCTTTTCATCCAATGGCCTCCCCAAAGGCCAACAAGTACTGGCAGATACGCTCACCCCTGAGAAGTTGAAACAAGAGGGATATTTGACGCAGCCAGCGTGTCGGCGTGTGTCAGCTTTTCTATTTCAGCCCGCTTTGAGGCACACCTTTGTGTGTTGCCGTGAAGTAAATGGATATTTTCCTCAAGGATACCTCACAGCGGAGTTTGTGTGTTCACCAGGAGCTTTCAGTGCGTGGTTGGAAGACAGACTACGCTGCAGACAGATCTCTGGTTTAGCTCTGGGTTTGCCTTCTCCCCCCCCCCCCCCCACCGCTCCTGGCCAAAACTATGCAGATGAAAGTTTGGAGTGTAACAAAGTGATTAACAGCGGTACAGCATGAATGGCTGAGGTTCGCCATATTTCTCCTGCTGGGTGGTAACCTAATGGCCATATTAACATTAATTCAATTTTCTCTCATCCTGTCTTTTTCAGAGAGGCGCTTCATTATAGTGGGGACATTCCTGATTTTTACAACATAAGAGTGGGAAAACAGCAGACTTCACAGTTAGAGAGGAAAACATTTGAGAACGCTACAGCGACAAGTTTCCCAGCAAATGGGCGGCTGCTTTGGGACTCTTTGTCTTTTCTTTTTTTATCAAACAGAAGCTGCGTTTTATTTTAAAGAGCTGTTTGTGCACATTTTCAAAATGAGAAATGCAGACCATATCCTGTTATTGAAGGCCCGGGTGTCTTTATTGCCTGGTGAGGCAGCAGCACATGGCAGTGTCCCTCTCTGCATATCAGGGGCAGCTCGGTGAAGGGGCAGCATGTTTAGTCATACATTAGGGCGAAGGACACTTAAGTGCTACCTGATGTTAGCGGGAGTGCATGTGGACACAGCGGGGTTTTTTTTTTTTTTAGGCGTGCCTCAGAAAGTATGCACAATAATTTTGCCATTTACTGCGGTCTTGTGATGGTGCACTGCCGCTGTTATATTGGTTTGGAATGTACCATTCTATTTTCGAGCTAGCCCACTCGGTGGGTTGTGGGCCACTACGGCCACTGGCCCACTCATGACTTTTACAACAAAGCCTGATGATTGGGCCTAAACCACCCGACGAAGCTGCCTTCTTGACGCAGGACATTTTTGAGGTGATTGTGTCAACATTTCTACGCTGCAACATCCTTTATAAAGAAATATGACTGACAGAGCGGACATTGAATTTCACCACAGTGTTTTCCCAAATTCTATCCAACAAATTGCCCTGTTGGGATTTCCAAGGTTTCTAGTTCAATCCTTAAAAAACAAGTGGAGATTGATACAAATATGATGAGGAAAATGATCTTTTTTTCCCTCCTTCTGATTGCAAATGAAACACAATTTGTTATAGATCTTACAAATGTCTGTGTCTCGAGAACAATCCTCATTCTGTGGCTGTCCGTCTCATTCATCTGTGTGAACGGAGCTTGTAATTACAGAGCCGAGCAGTTGTGTTTAAAAGGCAATACAGTTTGCAGTTTTTCACATAAACTGTCAGAAGCTTGAATCTGAAACGAAGCAAAATAAGCAATATTTCTGTGGAGAGTCCCTGCCAATGGCCCGAACAAAATAACAACTCCCCCCATCCAGGCCAACTGCTGTGGCTGCCCCGTTTATTTTTCTGGACAGAGTTCATCGATGGAATTTTTAGAATTAACTGACAGACTTAAAAATATTTATTGGAAGGGCACCGTGGCAAAAATGAACATCAGAAAAAAGAAAGAATCAAAAAGCATCCATCATCGCCGTTAGGGGAATGTACGAGCGTGGTACAGCTGTCATTTCATTTCCACTCGCGCTAGATTAAATAAAGAGCGAGCTGCAAAAAAAAAACTCCCCTCTGTACTCTGGAGTCTCCATTTGACTGACCACTTGTCAAACTGAGAATGAAAAAGTTACACTGTAATTATGACTCGCCACAAGACTCCGAAAATAAGATATATTAGCCCATATTTTAACTTAGCTCACTGGAGCCTAATTAGTTCAGAAACGCAAAAATATTGTTGATATTGGAGTTATTAGTTGCCAGAGGATGACTATAAAAGGCGTGCATGAATATTGATCCATCACGCAGCGTCGGTAATAGTAGCTGCAGTAGTTGGACTAGTGGTATAGTTAAGCTTTAAACCTCAAAAGCATTTCATATGTGAGCTGGCTTTGATTTGGAGCTTGAATGGGGGAATAATGGGAGGCAGACAAGCTGGGGAGAGCGCAGCCACACAAAGGCACCGTGCCTCTCTAAGGGGTCTGGCTGCCTGGCTGTCTCAGGGCCCTGGGCTGAGGTTGAGACTGAGGCTGAGGCTATAAGGTTGGGGTTTCACGGAAGACGGAGCTGCATGGGGGTTAGTAATGAAAGGCCTGGATGGATGAGGAGAGTCAGAGGCGTGTCATCCTCTCCTGCAGCCTGACCCTCACCTCGGAGATTAGTTCATCACAGAGAAGTATCAGGAGGGCTTTTGGGAGCGCGGCAGAGGAGGCTCGAGTGTGTGGGAGGGTAGAGCAGTGGGCAGACTGAGGCACTGTGGGGAAGGGACAGGGGCGGGGTGGGGTGACTTGGGGTTGTGGCGGCTCCTTTCTAAACAGCGCTCCTAAAAATAGATCCTTCCACTATTTGAGCATTCAGTCATGAAAGGATGAAAGGCTTTTTTCTTTTCAAATCAACTTAAGCAAAGCAAATCTTGAATTTGATGGCAGATTAAAGTTTGGTGAATGTATGAAAAGGAGGAAACATGGAATTTTCCACTTCTTCTGCAACAAAATGGCATTACTAGGAACTAGCTGTTGTACCTTTAGCACGCCTGGGGAGCCAAACAGGAGCTCTAATAAA
Source organism: Sebastolobus alascanus (assembly GCA_916701645.2). Taxonomy (NCBI): domain Eukaryota; kingdom Metazoa; phylum Chordata; class Actinopteri; order Perciformes; family Sebastidae; genus Sebastolobus; species Sebastolobus alascanus. The sequence continues at coordinate 5,723,088 of CAKAOJ020000011.1, read as the reverse complement.
GAAATAAAAGAATATCTGCAGCAGTTTGAGAGGGATGACGCAGCCTAATACAGCTGCAATAAAGTTAGAACGTCAACTATGGCTGATTTATTTGAAGTGGAGGGGAAGTGTTTAATACGAGACACATGGTTTCAATAGATAGCTGAAGTTGCATGCCACGAACTGCAGAAGGATGTAAAACGGACTGTACAGGAATTGGTCAGTGTTAAGTACATGATATAAGACAGACACTGAATGATGCCATACAAGTTCATTCTCCAACTGACTATTCCTTTTAATTTTAGTATAGCAACGCTGTATTTCTAGTGAGATTCAACAATTCAGTTTTTACAGTACGGTATTTTTTGTATGTAGAATTGTAAAGAGATGTTTTCACTACCTTGATAAACCCTCAAAAGAAACATATTTCAGTCCCTCTCCCATATGGAAGCTTGCATCTTTCATGGTTACATCTACAGAGACAGATAGGTGCAAACAAACTCACACCACAATGCGCTCCAGGGCCTCTACTGTAGACAAGCGTGGATGTCCAAATATACCAAGTCCCAACCCAAATCTACTTATGCAGTCTTTGTTCAGTGTCTTGCACTAACACTTGGTGCCTCCGTTGTCAGAAAAATAAACACTATCACTCAAGACTGGGACGAGAATCCGAAATAGGGTCTGGCACGGAGCGTCTGGGCAGCAACGCCACAGTGGGAATCTAAACATTTTGGAGACAACTTTTGAATATTATAGCGATAAAGAATACACTTTCAAGGGATTAACACAATCACTGAATATATGTGGAGAGTTTGTATGGACGTCAGGACTATTTTTTCCCTTAAAAAGTGTTAATTTTGGCACCTGATCAAATTTTAATATTTTTACAAAAAATATATTAGTTTTAATCATATTTTAGCCATTTCATTACTGATAGTCTCGTGGGTGCAATGGATAGCGTTAGTCTCAAATGGGGCTAATGAATGAATGACGTTAGCAAGAAGCTATCGTTTAGCTGCCTAGAGCACAATCGCTGCTGTCTAATCTTTCATACAACCTTTGGTTTGCAACCATCCCCAATTTTAAGCTGTTCTGTAATCACCTGACACAATCTATCTTTAAATTCTGCATCTCTGTATTCTTTTTTTTTTTTATTGTAAAGTGCTTTGTGCTGGGAGACGAAGTGAATGTTTATCATACCATTTTGGATGATGACGTTTGCATGGACGCAGAAAATCGAACCGAAATACAGACTTGGTGTGCAAAGGCTTTACTCTGTAAGTACAGATATCATTCCCACCCTCAGGCTGTTCACTCACAGACCTTCTTGCTACCTGTGCTCTCTACTGCAGAACAAAAGCTGTGTACTCACTTGTTCACTAAAATACCTTTAATAGTCTGGGTTTTCGATCTTGCTAACGTTGTATGTTGGTCACGGAACAGGGCTAGCCACGACAGCTAGCGTTAGCATCAAATTTGAGGTCCGATTAGTTTATGTATTGTGTAGTTAACGTTAGCCCCTTAGACATTCTCTGTCTGGATAGGTTGTTGTTGTGTGGAGTGGACATGGGCACTGTTTAGGAAACTCATTTCGCCTCATTGACGAAAATAATAATTCGCACCGGAACCAGTGTGCATAGTTGTCATGCGGAAAATTCGCACACCGATTTTCCGTATTCCCGCACCAAATTGGTGAGAAACGGGTTTTAGCAAACGTCTGGAATTTAGATGGTTGACAAGCGACAATAATCTTTTACACATACTGACAAACAAGAAAAAGTAACAATAACGTTACATCCTGTCCAGTCCTTCATAACGTTAGCTACGTTAACCTTAGCTTATCTTTTCATAAATGTTAGTTTATTTGTTCAGTCATTCGTCTTTCACATTATCATTTAGCTTTTATTTGTTGATAAAATAGTTATACATTATGTCATAACTTAAGTTTTCATATTTTTAATCTCAAATATTGTCTTCGGTCCAAAAGCAGCCTGTTTTTGGACACCGCTTTCGCTGATGAAATTAAGACCGTCCTTAAACCTTAATTTTTCCAACAACAGTTGACAGAGCACACATGGTCTTTTCAGCAACACCCTGCTTCACATTTACACAAGTTACACACATTCACACCTGGTAGCTGCAAAAATATCCAAAGTCATCAAGTGCTGGCCACAAAGCAGCTCTGCTGGAGTGGAAGAGGGCTGAACGCCATGTACAAGGAAGCCTGACAGCCTTTCCGGCCTTTCAACAACTTTCTGGTCACAAATCAGCTTCTCTAACCTTTAGGCTGCAGCTCAGTTTAAATGACCAATCTACTACTACACTGTCTGCATGCAGGCCAGCTGCTAAATCAAACACTTCTTTCTCGCTGCTTAGCATTATGTTGTGGTGCTCAAGCTTCATTTCACAGAGCTTTAATGGATGTTTTTTTCTGCTTGTTTATGGGCATGTGTGTGTTTTTTGGGAGTTGGGAGAGAAGAATCCAAGAGGGAGGGAGAGACATCCAGAGATGGAGAGCTGTGTGAGAGAGAGTGGGAGTCAGATGAAACGCTGACATGGAGTTTCCTTATGGCGCAGAAACGGCCCGTGAGTTCGGAGGCGTTGTTGAGACTACAGAGAAACGCTTTCCTCGTTTTTGCTCCGGAGGAACCGACTGATCACTGGCCAGTCTGCTCGCTTTCGAAAGACAGTTGTCTCTGTAGTTTCCTGATCCGGACCAAAGCCCTTTGTGACTAAACAAATGGAATAAATTACCCAACTGGAGTGAATTATAGATTTTCCCCCTAGAAGTTGCTGGCATTTATTATATTACAAATGCCTTTATGTTAGGAACAGAAATTAAATGGGGAAGTCGTAAAAGCGCACTCCCAGACTTATGGCAACAGCCTCCATTATTCTGTTAAACAGAAACGCTCCTCTGGAAGGGTCAAGCATTTATACTTCTGTATATGTTTATATCATTTTGAAGATCTCGGTTATTAGTTCAACCTGGTGACCCCACAGACGCTTTGCCTTCTGTCAGAGACGACATTTCCTACAGTGTCAAATGGGCTCCAGGCATAAGCCTTTGAGCTCGGCTGCTACATCTGCTCTACATATTCATCCCAGGGCCTCTTTAATTCTTGCCCTGCGCCCACACTCGCGCTCGCCCACACACACACACACACACACACACACAAACAGAAAACACACACACGCACAGATATGTGCACACGCATCGGGCTGAGCACACATATAAACATGTACTGTGATTAAGGAAGTGAAAAACAAAACAAAATTGATTAATTATGTCAAGCTTGAAGAGGAACAAGAGTTAGTAACTGTCTTTTAAAACAAGCAAACAGTTCTTACAAGGCTGTGACTAGCTTCAAACATCCCCAACTATAAATACACAACTCACCGGCAATAGAACTTGAGTCCACAAATATAACTTGTGATTAATGAAGGTTTGGATTTATGGATACATCTATAATTCTTTTTACTGTATATTATGTTGCAATGCAACATTATTGCTGAAAACAATAGCGAAATAATTGAGCCAATAAAAAGAAAATGATGCTCTATTATGCTTCAGCCAACTCACAAAAAAAGTATATTTTCAAGTTTACTCCTTGTGGTACCGAGACATATTACACATTATACTAAAATATAAATTATAGCTGAATAAATTAATTTGATTTATCACCTACTCCTGGCTTAAAGCTACACTAACGATGCTTTTCAGACTCTAAGGTTTCTCTAATTTGGCAAATGTTTGTTTAGTCAATCTTGGTTTGACAGCAGCAAACTCTAGTAGGTGAAGTTTATTTTTTAATTCTATAAAGTATCAATCATTTTATCTTTATTCGCAATGATCGCCAAGTAGACGGTAGTATTGGACATTCAAAATACGTCATTCACGTGACAAAGTAATTAACTTGCCAACGCAGCACCGTGTCTGATGACATTGCATTGAGTTGCGGCAAAAGTTGAGCCAGGTACAACGTTTTTGGCGACCATGCGTTTATTTTATCTGCATTGGAACCCCTAGGAAAAGATCGACTTGGTTTGGATTAGGCAACAAAACTACTTGGTTAGTTTTAGGCAAAAAAAACGACTTAGTTAGGTTTAGGAAAAAAGATCGTGGTTTGGCTTGAAATAACTACAGAGGTGGCGTTACTTACTGTAAGTACGTAAGTTACATGACAAATAAATCAAAGTTGACTTCTGGTTTCACACGGGACACATGTCACCCGACCCAATGTCTATCTACTGTGTCACTTTGATTTGAGTCCAGCACGTTTAGGTTAAATATGAGGGTTGATGGAGGACGTGTTTTGACGAGAGTCAGTTGCAACTTTTCACTTTAAGCTCAGTTTTCGTGATAATGTGTTAAATTGGTTAAATGCTGACTTTTGTTTACCAGAGCACAGCGAGCTCATGTTCCAGTTGAATCCCTACCAGCAGATAATTATTAACGTATGCATATTAAAACTTCATGACAAAAAGCAGACATTCTCTTTTTACCAAATGTTACATAGTGTTGCTAAGCAGGGAACACCCTGGACAGGTCAATCACAGGGCATATATAGACATATAGGGATATACTGTATAGAGATGGACGACCATTCACGCTCACATTCACAACTACAGTACAGGCAATTTTAGAGTCTGCAATTCACCTAACCTGCATGACTTTGGACTGTGGGAGGAAGCCGGAGAACCCGGAGAAAACCCACGTAGTAGGCACGGGGAGAACACACAGACTCCACACAGAAAAGCTCCAGATTTGAACCCAGAACCTTCTTGCTGTGAGGCGCTACAGACCACTGCCTCACCGTGCAACCCAAAATGGTGAACTATTCCTTTAAAAATATACCAATGTCCTGGGGCTCTTACAGCCCTCAGCATTGATGAGCTAATCAACCAGACCTTAAGAGCACATTAATATGGCACCACCCTCACAAGATAATTGATCATCCACTATTGGAGATATATATTCAAAAGAAAAACAAACAACTGTAGGTAAGTAAGGAACAGTGTATAAAGGGACAGAATAGTAAAATAGACGACAAACCAACAAGGCTAAGACAAGATAGGTGTTTACAACCTTTTATAAAAGTGCTTAGAGCACAGTGCAGAATGCTGTATCCCATGTCACGGTGATTGGTTCAAAATATAAATCTAGGCCTTGTTGGTTTATACAGTACCAAATAAGTATTCATGAAAACTGTAAAATAAAAGTGTGAAATAAACTTTGACAAGTAAATGTTTGCAGTATCTTCATACAGTATGTGTATGTGTGCACTCTGAATTCATTTGGACAACCTAAAAGTTTAAAAAACTATTATAAGCAGTGTCTTGTTTATGTCAGCAAGTACTCAGAATTTAGTTGGTTTTAGAAGTTAACATTTCCTTTGTGCTTTTCAAAGGTTATGAAAATGAACATGGGTCATGTGCAGTGTTTCGTCAGCAGGATGCTGCGGGCTGCGAGCTACTGTTTTCCTTGAGATGGAGAGATAGAGTGCTGTTTGCCAGCGCGTCATGGTTAGTTAACAAGTCTCTGACTACCTACATATAAAGAAATCAGCCAAGTTCCTGCCACGTGGCTTTGTTGTCTGTTATTTATAGTATTTTTATATGAAAAGCCATAACTCACTCAACAGAGAAAGCCTGCTGGTTTGAACCCCCCACAACGCTAAATTTGGGTCAAGGAAAAATCATCAGCGAACTGCGAGACAAATTGCTCCCGGGGAATAATGAAAAAAAACCCTCCTGAACTTGAGTAATTGAGTTACACAAAAACAGAAAAGTACAAAATCGGCGTCGCCTTCAAAAACCAAGTCTCGTCCGCTATTGTGTGTCTACCAATCTTGTTCTCTCTTCTCCGCCAATCTAGGCTCTGTTACACCCTATGTTCCCACTGAGTCATATTATTTCCATATTTATGTCGGCAGCAGCCCCTCGCTTTGATCTCCAGCCTTGTTCGGAGGCTGATCCTGTTATGGCTTGTTCCTGTAAATACTTTGAAGTACTCCAGGATTAGAAGATTGTGGACCCAATGAAAAAACAAACAGCTCTTTACATTTACTTACATTTATAATGCCCCTTAAAACACACAGAAAAATCATTTGGTAACAGTAGATGGAAGTTTACTCTGTAATTGTTGGTAATTGTGGTGCCACTGTTTATGAGTTGTGACAGAGTAAGATTCTGAGTGATTGAATTTGGAGTGTATTGCTGCCACACACAGATTAGCCTTTGAAACTTGACAGCAGCTGGGGTTTACACACTGTAACCATCTTTCTGCTGACCGTTTGCTCGACAAGTCTAGAAATGTAAGTGAACAGGATAACACTGAGCATGCACGCTTGTCTGACTTTGACAATGACAAGATGGGACACCAACACACGAAAACACATTCTATATACATGCAAATAAGACTCAGTCATGCTTGTGGTGGCGTGAGGCTGTACTTAGGCACAGTTGTGATGGAAACTGAATGCTAACACATCTTAAGCTGTGTCTCAATTCGGATACTTCTGTTGATACACTTCCATGTAGTACACTGTGCACACTATGTACTTACCTGCGTGGTGTGTAAATTTCGACAGGGTAGTGTTGTCTCAAATCGCACACGGCGGTTGTGCACTCACCGGAAGCTCGGTAGATCAGCTGGTGATAGTCAGCAACGGACATCACGGCAGTAATTTAATTCAGATGGATAAATTAACCCAATAATGGCTTCTATCCAACTACAGTTTAGTGGTACTTATTGAAAAAAAAAAAAAATGTACATGTGGTACATGTTTTTTTGTGGCCATTTCAATCTCAACCGCTACAGCTTCCTTGCCCGCCATTTTTACAAGTCTGAAATAAGGTTGGTAGCCCCTCCCCTTCCGCTATGTAGCAAAGATGGCGACCGTTGAGGGTGAGAAGTCTCCAGTGTTCCACACTCAACGTTTTGACCATTTTGACTACAACAGGGGATCACCAATCAGCATTCATTAGGATTCATCCACTGACGACCTTGAATGTATCTACAAAATTGAATAACAATCTATCAAATACTTGGAAAGACATGCCACTAAAAACAAAAACTGTCAACTTGCTGTTGGGGCTAGAGGAAAAGTCCGGGATCACCAAAGTATTTAGGATTCATCTTCTGGGGATCATGAACATCTGCACCAAATTTCATGGCAATTCATCCCATAGTTATTGAGATAGTTCTGGACTAACCGACCAACTGACAGACTGACATTACTATCCACTGAGCCACGCCGCAATAAAAAACACACAAAGACACATTTTCATGTTTACGAGGGGGGCAGATCCAGAGAAGTGTTTTTTACGATACTCTGGCCAGTGGAGTTGAGTGAGCGCAGGTGTTCTCTGATCCTCTGTATCAGCCCTCTGAATCACCCAATCCTCTAAAAGAAAAAATTACAACCAACTACGCTTTTCCACGCTATCCGGAGAACAAAGACACCCTGATCCTTTTAAGTGACAAAAAAGGCAAAAAATAAAAACAGTGAGCCAACTAAAAGAGTAATGCGTGGTGGTGGCCCGCTCCACATCCCCTTGTACTTGTCAAGATATGTAAAGCGTTTCTTCTCTTCCCCCTTTTATGAAAGGTTGTTAACTGTCGCACAAGTAGTGACCGCAGCTGTTTCGTGACATTTATTTTCTTGTCGTTTTTTTCCCATCGTTCTCTAATTGGCTTCTGTTTGTGTCCTCCTCTTATGTGGTCTCTCTACACTCAGCTTAAATGAATGTACACTTGCTTTGAGGAAAGAAAAAAACTAGACTTGTATAAGTTTTTTAGTGGTGGCGGCATAAATGTTGTAGGTCACAGAAATTATTATCTTTAATTCTGAGGCTGCGAGACTCTTGATTTTCGGTTGCTGCGTGTGGGTGACCTCATCCACTTCATTGCACATTTCATCGCATATTTCCTGTCCTTTTGCCACTTGGTCTGTGGTCTATCACCCTTCATCGTGTGGTCTCCCTCTGACCAAATCACCAAGCTGTGTAAATTGCACATTGGGACAGACAAAAGAGTAGGGTATCATTTTGACTACTGTATGCTGTGGTACAGTATTAAATGAATGAAGTAGTAAGCCGGACACACACGCTGGCTGTGCAGTTCGCAGGTTTGATCTCCCTCTGAAGTGCCTCCAGTGCTTTGATATTCTAGAGAGTGTCTTTTAACGTCACGACAGCCCATCAAAATGATTTTTTCTTTGCTGCTCTTTATAATAATCTTTGAGAGTTACCTCTCTTAACCCTACAAAATCAGTCGTTCCACACTCAACCTTATTTCAGCAGTTAAAGAACAATATTTAAATCTTATTTACTCTTTTATCATCATCGTAATAAGCAGCACCCAAAACATGATGTATTCTCAACTTATAAAATCGGTTTCATCGTAAAACAAGCAAAGAAAACACACTAGTGGCCGAATGCAGCAGAAGCACACACTCATCTACCGCAAAAGGGCCACAGAAGCTAACCATTATTTTACAGTAGCGTGAATAAGATGTGAATAAGCTGCATAAAATGGATAATGCATAGCCCAGAGGTTTCTCATAGGAAGTGTAACCATCAGACCTTATTGTGTTCTTTGGACATGTGTGACTTGACATTCCAACTCGCTACCCAAGGCTTGTAAAGATAGTATAACGACAAACACAGACAGCAAACCGGAATAAAAACAAGCCTCCTTAAAGCACACACACACACACACATGCATACAAACACTTATACACAGTTACTGGAAGAGTGACAGAGCATTGCGACGGGAGAAAAAAACACAGAGAGAAAAACAAGTGGGCAAAACCACTTGGGGAAAAAAAACACCCTATATTATCAGGGTGGAGATCTGCCACAAGCACATTCCTGATTCAATACTCACTTCATCCCAAGCTATTTCAATATTGGTAAATACTGTAGTGTATCCACAGGCTGGGGACTGTGCTGCACCCGGCAGACATAACACCTCAGGGGCGAGACATAATACTGCGGCTGTATTGCAAAACAGGAGCCAATAACAAAAAATCAGCACAATTATCTATTTATTTATCTATCTATCAAATGTACTGACTTACACAAACTGCAATGCAGCATACAAGAAGGCTTTAAATAAAGTATCACTAAAAGAAAACCAGCTAGCTGGTTCCTTTTGTTTCCAACAAAACTTTATTATTATTATTTATTTTGACTTTATGCTAAGCTAAGCTAACCAGCTGCTAGCCGTAGCTTCATATTTCACGTACAGACATAAGAGTGATGTCTGTACGTGAAATACGAAGCCATGGCTAGCAGCTTGTTAGCTTAGCTTAGCATAAAGTCTGGAAATACCCTTATATGCTTTCTTGCCGAGAGTTAGATGAGAAGATTTATACCACTCTCATGTCTGTACGTGAAATACGAAGCTACGGCTAGCAGCTGGTTAGCTTAGCTTAGCATAAAGTCTGGAAATACGCTTATATGCTTTTGTTGTTGACAGTTAGATGAGAAGATCGATACCACTCTCATGTCTGTACGTGAAATACGAAGCTACGTCTAGCACCTGGTTAGCTTAGCTTAGCATAAAGTCTGTTAATACGCTTATATGCTTTCTTGTTGAGAGTTAGATGAGAAGATTGATACCACTCTTAGACATGAGAGTGGTATCAATCTTCTCATCTAACTCTCGGCAAGAAAGCATGTAGGCGTATTTCCCATGATGTCAAACTATTGCTAAAATCCAATTATGGACTAGGACATTGAACTGATGACTTGCAGAACAGACAGTAGACAGATAAAATAATAGGAAACAGGGTGAGTCAGGTAGTTGTTATGAACTTGCACTGAGAAAAACAAAACATGCATAACCCATGACGTGAGTGTCTAAGCGTTGTGTATTTGCAATTCTTCTGAAGCAACACAAGCAGAAATTTTGTCAGCCTGTAGAATGCAGCTTTGGATGTCTGCCTGACCAAAATAGGAGCTGAATACATTTTAGATTACACTGAAAGAAAACCCATAAAATGTAAAGTTAATGAAGTCCAAACTTTGGTATACAGCAAGAGAGAGCATCGTTAAGTGGTATGGGGAGGAAATAGGTGGGGTGTGTGTGGAGGGGTTCATAGTGGGAGAGAAAGCAGCAGGAGGCAAGAGATGGTGAGTGAAAACGCAGGAGAGAAGAGGCAGAAAAAAAAGAGCAAGAGGACCGAGACGCTGAGGGGGTGAAAGGTCAAAACCCTGACACGTGTAGCTAGTTGAACCTTCAACTTTTAGCGGAGGTCACCGCCGGGAGGCTTGGAGGGGAAGCGCTTTATTGTTCTGGGTTACGAGCTCCACGCCAGTGCTGTTAGGAGCTCCTAAATCACACACACACACACACACGCACATACACACGCACACACACACGCACACAGACTGCGGGTCATTCGGGGCTGCCTCAGCCAGATACTGCCTGGCCTGAGCACATTTTTCCCCTGGTAAAGTCTTTATCCTAGACGCCTCAACCAGTCTATTCCTAGAGGCTGCTGAAATGGAAAAGACGAGGTGGGTTTTTATTTCGGACCATTTTATGATACGAACTAATGTATATGAAAAGACATCACCTCATAAACCAATAGAGTTCCCTCGCTCATGCACCTACTTAATGCACCATGCAGGGTGCCCCACATGAAACACGAGAGCTGCAAAATGCATTCAGATAATTATATGAACTGTAATGGTGAAGGCAGAACGCCAGTTTGTGGGATTACATTAATAGAGCCGAAAGTATTAGTTGAAAATCTGATTAGACAATTAACAAAAAAATCTATATTATGAATACTATACTATTTTACTATTTAATTATCGATTACAGTTTTTTCTCATTCACTTGGGCTCAATATTTGAATGAGAATTATTTTTTCAAAACAATAAGTTAAAATCTCTGAACAATTAGTTTGTTGTTCACAACAGATTTCAATTTCTCATTCATTCAAGCAAATTGCATGTATTTTGGCACATGTATGCAAAAGAGTTAGTACAATTGTCTACAATAACCACTTGCCCGACTTCCTGATCAAAACTGATGGGATGATTTTCAGCTAAATTGTCGCACTCTTCGCATCATTCCTTCATTATCTGAGCTATCGCATGCAAAATGATCCGTTCAATTATCAGACATACATGCATATTCCATAAATATCTATGACGAGGAGGTACAATTTGTTGTTTTTTACTGAACAAGGTTTTTAAATTGTTTTACAGTATTGGCATGGATGTCATTTTGTGGCAAATTTTCTGTTCACTTACTTCACTATACATGACTTTATATGAAAGATTGAAGGTGAATTTTGAATCTGAATCTATTTACAGTACATATAACACACTTCTACATAAATAAATTTACTGTATACATACAAATGTGTGTATCCTTTTTTCTGTGTACTACAGTATTTTACAGTATTGACTTTTCCCAGTACTTTTACCAACTGTTGAAATGGGAATCTAAAAAGTTCAGGCAGCATTCAGCTCAACAAAACTGACTTCTTGTATAGTACAGTAAGCAGTCAGTGCAAGTCAACAGAAAAGTAGAACTAAACAGTTTAGTATATAAGAAACATATCCAGGGTGGAATGCCATGGTGAAAAAACATCTAAACATTTTGACCAGTACGGCTCACAAGAGGACAAAACAACTTTTCATTTTGGCATTGGCCAATTTACTGACTGAATGAAGTGTTTTTGGTGAGTTATTCTCTTTTGCAGACATGCAATAGAGTTGTGATGTCCCATCAAACAGTTGTGACAATTGCAGTAACAGTTTAGAGAATGTTTAAAAAAAAATGAGCCAAAGCGACTGAGAAAAAGTGTAATAGCTTATGTGATTTTTCAAGCAAAAGAAATCAAACATTCTCTTGTTGCAGCTTCTGAAGTCGATGGATGATGGATTTTGTGCTTTTTTGTCATATATGATAACAAACTTGAATATCTTTGGGTTTTGGACTGTTAGTCATGCAAAACCAGCAATATGAGTAAATAACCGGCAGAATAATCGATAGTGAAAATACTCATTAGTCATAGCCCTGCAGTATATATTACATTCACTGAAATAATCATATTGTCAGTGTTGGAAAGCACATTCACTCAAGTATAATTTTGAGGTACTGGTACTTGAGCATTTCTATTTTATGGCACGTCTTATTTCTATCCCACAACTACTTTATTAGCTATGGTTAAAAGTTACTTTTCAGATTAAGATTTGACATTAAAATCATATGATGAGCTTATAAAATACACTGCATTACTGTATTTGCAATTATGAGCTCTACCACGACCTGCTACAACAGTAAAGTGGGACTTGTTGCATTGCTTCCTCAGTATTAACAATCTAATTCTCTAATATACAGTATAATAATACATTACTCACAAAGGGCCTTTTTTCAACTTTAACTACAATTTGCTGATAATACTTGTACCTGTACTTTTACGTAAGCAGGATTTTGTAATGAAGTATTTTTACCCAGTAAAGGATCTGAATACTTAATAATTTGTTTTTCCATTTTTTTGTAACCATTAGTTTACCTTCACAAAACGAGAGGCAGATGCTTTCCCCCGGACTGACCCTCTGTACAGTAACATCCTGATGCACTGGATGGACTAAAGGATGTGTTTCCCCTCCGAGTCCCTCATTAAAAACAGTCTTTTTTTTTCAAATATGGTTCACTGTTATAGGTTTGTCACGGCGTATTTTCACCGCTTTATCTTGCCATCAGACAGCATTTCTGACGGGGAGCTGAACTGACAGTGAAACATATCTACTTGAAATTGATTTTTTTAGGTGGCTAAAATATGTTTTGCTGCCAGCCCCGTCCACAGCAGTACATTACTATGGTTCCCGTAACTCCTGTCTGTTTCCCAAACTGGGAGATCTTTAGTTCCACCACTGCTTATTATACATACAAATGTTTGAATTGTTTTACATGGAATACGAACAGAAAAACATATAACAAATGTTCGGCTAATACTCAAATGTACACTTTCAGCACTTCAAAACAACACACTTGGACATGCGTTCCACAAATCTCCCAAGGCATGTGCTGTTCCAGCAATGTGTGTCTAATTCAAACCTTGAAAACCAGATTCAAATCTAATTTGACCATAATCTGGGCCCGATCGGTAGGTGTTCCTCATTGATTTATTATAAACTCTGGGAAGTGTCAGTGTGAGAGGTAGCAGAGAGGAGTGTGATGATGATAACCTCAAATGAATTCTCCTCTCTCCACCCTCCTCCACAGTTTATTAGTTTAGGCCAGAGGCCACTTGTAGCCTTGCAGAGTGGACGGTAATTGTGTGCGTGCTCCTTAAGCGCAGACCGCAGCAATAATAGACTGAATTATACAATAAATTCCCTCCAGATGTGCTCCCTCCACTCCCACCCACCCACTCCAATTTGACAGTTCGCACACCCACAATCTGCGCGAGGAGGCCTCCGTCCGCACACACACACATGCGTGCACTCACTCACCCATATACGGGCTTACAAATGTACATACACACGCGCGGTGGCTTAGTTGCAGTGTTTGCATTGTCAGATTGTTTCCATACTGGTGTTAGCTTGCTGCGTTTCCTCACTGCTGGTGTAATTACAGGTCGTATTAGCTGATAGTGTTTTGCTAACCTCCTAATAGATGTCCTCCTGCCTCGGAAACCTCACAGAGAGTCCATTCAATAATAAGCAGCCTTTCTAATACCCAACACTATTACACACACACACACACACACACAGGCAGTAGTCACATACGCACGTCCTACTTGCTCAAAAACAAAAACAAAAGATGCTCAGCTCACATTTAAATGATGTGGAGTTTTCTATAAATTTTTGATTAGCATTATAAATGTAGCACTTGGAGAAAAAGCAGTGAAAGTACAACCTGAATAAAAACACAGAGCCACCCTGCATGGGAATCTATTTCTGATTCACGGCGGAGGAGGAGGAGGAGGATGAGGACAACAGGAAGAAAAGGCGAGGAAAAGAGTGGTCAGACTAATTATTATGTACACTGCTAGTGAAATGTGAGTCCGTTTTTCTGGGGGGGTATTTCTTCCAAAATGTTTTCATTCCAGATTTTTGTGTATTTCAGCCTACAGTCATAGAAACAGGGTTTCATATTTTTCTTATGGCTAAATATTGCCCAGCTCTCGGCCGGCGTTGTGCTGATGCAGGAGGATGGTGAGAGAGCGGACCACCAGTTAGATTGGCTGCTACAGTTTCTCTCCATCCTCAAGTGTTGTTGCTGGTGTGCTGTTGTCAAGATCTCAGCATCAGCCTACACACTGCCACCCAGTGTTCAACCACGGGGCTTTATTACAGCAAAAAAGGAAGATGGACAAATGAGTAAACAATGATATATATGAATTATAGTATTAATCAGTGGTGGAAGAAGTATTCAGATCATTTACTTTAAGTAAAAGTAACAATACCCAACTATAAATATACTCCATTCCAAGTAAAACTCCTGCATTCATCAAGTACTATCAGCAAAAATAAACGTATTAATTATGTAGAATGGCCCCTGTGAGTAATGTCTTTTTGTATTACTGGATCATTATTATTGATGCATCACATGTAAGCAGCATTTTAATGTTGTCGTTGGTCAAGTTAATCTGAACTGTTTTATATGCTGCTTCGTAGTTGAATCTATGCTTATTTTATAAACTGATCATATCTTTTTTATGTAGAGTCTTAATTTATAAAGCAACTCATAACTATATCTGTAAAGTGTAGTGGAGTGAAAATACAACATATCCCTCTGATATGTAGTGAAGTATGAAGTAAAAAGTAGCAGGACAAACTCAAATAAAACACAGGTACTGCAAAAATTGTAGTAAAGCACAGTAGTTCAGTAAATGTACTTAGTTACTTTCTACAACTGGTAATAATACAGAATGAGTTGTATAGTAGTAAATTTATCAATGCTTGTAGCATTTATTCAAGGTTCAAAGTAGAGAGGGACAGAAGAGCCTGGAATAGAAAAAGGAATGATATGCAACAGAGGTCCTTGAATTAATATTAACAAATACTATGACAATAAAATAATATTAAACAACTGAGTGCAACGAGGCAACATTCATGATCTAAATGTACCAAAAGGGTCACCTCTACCACCAATATTCAAAACTGTTCATAACTCCCATATTAATGTAGGAGTTTTAAGACAAAAACTAAATCTAAGATAGTAACTTTTCTGAAGCTTTTAAATACATTACATCATGTTTGTTTACATATGTCATATAACAGGAGTAAAAAGACTGTTCTCAAGTAGGAGCAGCTGAGAAACACACAACATGTTTGTTTTTTTTCATCTATATTGTGTGAATAGTAGGGCTGTCAAAGTTAACGTGATAATAACGAGTTAACGCAAATTCTTTAACGCATTAATACAACTTGCGATTTTTAATTAACCTCTTAAAAAAACGGCGGGCTGTCGATCGTTCGGAGGTTGTAGTGGGCTCAGTTTTAAAGCAAGAGTGAAGGCATCATGTGAAACTAGAAAACCTAAACAATCCATTGGTACTAACTGTCATACTATCTTGTTGCTAAGGAGGCTAAATAACTCTCCAAACTTAAATTTTGGAGAGGGAAAACTGGCATGGCCATTTTCAAAAGGATCCCTTGACCTCTGACCTCAAGATATGTGAATGAAAATGGGTTCTATGGGTACCCACGAGTCTCCCCTTTACAGACATGCCAACTTTATGATCATCACATACAGTTTGGGGCAAGTCATAGTCAAGTCAGCACACTGACACACTGACAGCTGTTGTTGCCTGTTGGACTTGAGTTTGCCATGTTAAGATGTGAGCATATTTATTATGCTAAATGCAGTATCTGTGAGGGTTTCTGGACAATATTTGTCATTGTTTTGTGTTGTTAATTGATTTCCAATAATAAATCTATACATACATTTGCATAAAGCCAGCATATTTGCCCACTCCCATGTTGATAAGAGTATTAAATATTTGACAAATCTCCCTTTAAGGTACATTTTGAACAGATAAAAAATGTGCGATTAATTGCGATTAAATATTTTAATCGATTGACAGCCCTAGTAAATAGTCTAATATTGTAACTTGTATTGTTAAAAATACAGATTAGGCCTTTGGGTAATAATGTGCCTTAGCTTTTTAATTCTTGTTATTAATGATGGAGTTTGTTAATGTAGGAATAAAATACATAATTCAGTTTATGGAAGGCTAAAAGTAAGATTTGTTTTCCTGATATAGATTTTATATGTAACACATGTTGAAAACTCAAACATCCATCGCCATAAACTACTAGTACTTGTACTCCTACAACTACTACTAATAACAATAATACCTGAAACGTCAAAGAACAACATGGCCATGTTTCACATATGTTAACTGACAGTGTTACCTCTGTTCCACTGTCACATGGTGATATTGTGTTTGCCAGGTGAGAGGCTGGCCGGACTAATCAGTAAAGGCAGAGTAATTTGCCTGCAGACATGTTCCAGAGCACAACTCCCTGGTGCTTTGCTCAACCTGCTATCCCAGGTGGCTGCAATGCTTGAATGCCCCTTTTACCTGCCCCAAACTACACGGCCAGAGAAAAAAAAAAAAAAAAAAAAAAAGAATAATTGAAAAAAACACGTCATAACAGGAAACAGGAACAGGAAAGAGACTTGGCGGACTCTGCAGAGGCCAGGTGCAGAGTTTGGCTCTGCTCTCTGGCTTGTGCAGGCAGGAGGGTGGCTGCTGGTAGCGGAGGCCTTTTCATCGCCAAGCTTCTTTATCAAACCCCTGGGTCTAGTTTGTTCTCCTGTTGCTGCTGCTTGGTGGGTTGCAGTTATAAATTAGACTGCAGGAGATGTGGGGAGCTCCCTGGCGGATCCCTGCCCGACGACCGCTCGCACAGAAGGTCAAGTGAAATATCAGCTACACCGTTCGTTTTTTTTTTAATTACAAGAAGCCAGCTCGTAAAAGCGGCCTCGTGAGCCAGGGTGGTACAGTTTTGTGCTTTTCTCCTCCTGCCTCCCTTGCTGTTCGCTGTGTGTCTTTCCAGAGTTGCGTTGCTCAAGGATCTTTAATCACCATGTTGAGGGGAAAAGATGGCTTGTGTAGCAGCTATTTCAATTTATTTGACCCTTCAAAGGAGGCGCGCTCACTAATGATTCCTTGTGAGATAGATCTCCTTCATCCTTTCCGAGCTCACTCTTGGAAATTTACTGCTCGAGTTCACTGTCTGTACAGCGAAGGGAACAAATTAATTTACAGTCATGCTGACCAGTTTAGAACATGATGACGTTTGGGGGAAAGGATTACTTTTAGCTTGCCCCTAAAAGCCACACTGTAAAACAGTGTGAAAGAGATGAAATCAGATACTAAAATTACTATTTCTAAAATCGCCAACATCTACAGCTCAGACCTCTTTTTTTTTAAATGTGAAGATGCATTCATTGAGAGTATTAACTCTAAAACGCGTGCACAATTAATTATTTGCATCCTCAGTGAGAGGGTGTTGTTTGTGTTTATTTTAGTTCGAGTGGTTGTCGGCCGAGTTCGTTATTCGGAGCCCTTGTGGCCTCCTGGGTGGCCGTGGCTCGTGCCAAAGATGCCCCCGCCGTGTTTAATCTTTGACATTTATTTGTTTGCTTTGTGAATGAATATGCAAGCTGGAAACATCTATTAGTTCTAGTGTATCCTCATTACAGGGGGCCGTTCATCCTGCTAGACTGTGGTTGGTCAGGCAGCCGCTCCACCAGACCGATGTCCAGACACCGCCGCCTGGCAACCTCGCCTTCAGCCCGCGTCCATTCACTTCTCACTCTCTGTGTCAAGATACTATCTGGCAACCGTCGGCGCAACGGGGCTCAGCACGAAGCCACGCTGGCATCGCAGCAGCAGCGAACGGAGCCTAGAATTAGTTCAGGTTTATATCAACATTTTGAAAATCCAAACGCTGGAACTTTCAATGAACCGCCTAAATAGGGTGGGGGGGTTGTGATGCTTTCAAATATTGACTTTTTTTTATTTGCACATTTGTTGTTGTCTCTCATAACAGCTCCAGCGGCTATGCGCTTGTTTGTGTATGCATGTGTGTGCTTCATTCGTTGCTCGTCTGCAGCATCCACTAGGCCTCTAAGAGCTGGCCTCACCTCATCTGGCAGCCATTACCTGCACACATGCTCCTGTCTGAAGGTTGATCTGCCGGGTTAAACAAATCCAGGCAGCGCGGCCCGCCAGGAATCAGCTCCATACATCAGCTGTGGAGCAGCCGACATGACAGGGTTAGAGCTGGCTACCGTTAGCCGCGCGCTATCACTGATCTCCCAACGCCAAATATGCTCGAAAACGACAAACTCACTTTGGTTCAGGTGCTGGATGTGGCGATCAAATATACGGGAGATATGTGGCTTCTGCTGAGGGGTTGTGAAGGAGGGAAAAGGCTCCTGAGTTTCCCTCTGGAAAGATGTGACACGAGTCATTTCTTATGTATGGGGCTCCAAACTAAACAGTAACAGGCATGTAGTCCCGGCATTGAATGTGGAATTCGGTAATTATCTGAAGCAATATGCTTTATCCAGCATTTTGGTGTGAGGCGAGGCATAAATGCATAACTGTCTCTCAGCGGGGATGGCACGGGATTGACAATTTGACCAAGTTTGTGGAGTCTGATTCAATTCCGTGTCCAATCAAAAGCGCTTGATTCCATTTATGTTTATTACATTTCCTGTTTCTCACTTCATCACGTCGGAATTGAAACTGACAGGGTAATTATCATTTCATCCTAAATTGATCCCAATCCATGTGGGCTGGCTCCAAACACAGAGACACGAGAGGGGGAAAAAGAGATGGAGGAGGGGAAAAAAAGAAAAAAGAAGCATTTTGGGAGCATTTGGCGATGGTTCAGTCATCTGCAAGACGTATCGCTTGAAGGGTGGGGAGAGATGGAGGGAGAGAGAAGCGGGGAGGGAGGAAAAGGAAGGGGAGACGCTTGGAGATTGCGTTGCGGGTGTTCCCTTGATGTCCCCCTGACAGGAACCAGATTGGGAGCCGCGCGGCGTCGGCGCTTTGGCTTTTTTATTCGTCTGGCTCCGCCGGGTTTTTCCTGGCCTGAGCAGGCCCGGTTCTGAGACGCTGTGGCCCACTCCTGGAGCCAGCCTGTAGTTTAAGTGAGAATAACAAATGCTAGAAAAATAATAGGCCTACAAAAAGGAAAAGAGAGGAGCAGCACAATCCTACTATTGTTCATAGTAGCTAGGCAGAAAGCACAGTCGAGCCACGTCTTTGGGACATTTTACTGGCTGTAATAAAGAGTGTGTGGTCCCTGTTTTGGAGAGGTCTGCCAGACTGACAGATATGCTCTACAGTAGTATTGGATGGTTCCGTATCATGTATTTTGAGTTGTGTTACTTGGCACAGCTCGGACGAGACTTGTCATTCATCATGCTGTTGCCGAGCTGAAAGTAGTGGTCCGAGTTGCTTATGATGGCATAGTGTGCAATATGTTGAATAAGTAATCGTAAAGGCGCTTGTGGATAGTGGCAGACGGGGGAGATTTCACCTCCGCCTCTAAGATCTCACACGTAAAATGACAAAATCCTCCAGCTTGACTGGCATGTTTTAACTTAAAGCAATGGTATACGGACAGAAAAAATATTTATACATGTCAGAGAAATAAAGTTGCAAGTTATTTACAGTAGACTGACAGAATACACTCTGAATCTAAAGCTTTTATTGATTATGTGTAATGTGTAGCTTAGCAGTAGGGGGTACGAGGCTTGACATCGAACATCTTTGTGTAGTTTTAAGGTTATATATTTATCAGGGCTGTCAAAGTTAACGCAATAATAATAATAATGCGTTAACGTAAATTTGTTTTACCGCCACTAATTTCTTTAACGCATTAACGCAACTTGTGATTTTTAGGTTGTAGCAGGCTCAGTCTAAAGCTAGAGTGAAGATACTGGTTTCATATGAAACTAACAAACCTAAGGAATGGGTAACAATCATGTCATACTAGGCTGTCGCAAAGGAGACTACATAACGCTCCAAATTTAAGTTAAATTTTGGTGAGGAAAAACTGGCATGGCCATTTTCAAAGGGGTCCCTTGACCTCTGACCTCAAGATATGTGAATGAAAATGGGTTCTATGGGTACCCACGAGTCTCCCCTTTACAGACATGTAAACTCATGGGTTTGAGTTTGCCATGTTATGATTTGAGCATATTTTTTATGCTAAATGCAGTACCTGTGAGGGTCTCTGGACAATATTTGTCATTGTTTTGTGTTGTTAATTGATTTCCAATAATAAATATATACATACATTTGCATAAATCAAGCATATTTGCCCACTCCCATGTTGATAAGAGTATTTGACTTGATAAATTATACTTGACAAATCTCCCTTTAAGGTACATTTTGAACAGATTAATCGCTATTAACTATGGACAATCACGAAATTAATCCCGATTAAATATTGTAATCAATTGACAGCCCTAGTTATAAGGTTATATATTTATTTCTGAGAATGTATAAGCAATAAAATTTGATCTGTACTCAGACAATGTGGAAAAACCAGGGAGAGTGAGACGAGCGCTGCATTAAATTTGAGATTATTCTCCATTCTTCAGCCTTTTCGTGTTTAATACTATTCAGCGTTAATACCTAGACTTGTAGCACGCACACAGCCGTGTCCCTGGCTTCTACTGTGTGGGGTTCAGAAACACAGTTTGGTCTGTGCTTAATCAGTTCTGTTTTTAAGTGTTCTCTGCTCAGTTTTCCAGCACAGCCCCGCGAAAGAAAAACGTCTGGTCGTGGGTGGCTGAGCTGGGTCACTGAGCCCACAGAGTGGAGCATTTCATAAGAAAGAGCCCACTTAATTCTGAACCATACATCGCATTAGCTGATTTACATGTGGACAGCTATCATTCTGTGAGGGGTTTGACATTGATAAATGAGGTGTTTTACCTAATAGGTAATAAAAACAAATTACAGGTCTTAAGAGAAAGGATGTTCTTCATTTGGCTCTGTTTTCTGTCTCTTCGGGGGCAAGGGCCAGATTGTTTCCATATGATTGTAGCCTTCATTTGTTAAGACTACAGACAGAGATTAATAACGGCATTTTCTGATGACCAATCCATACTTCTCCTTGGGGGTTATTTGAAGAAAAAATGGTAGGAACAACTGGACATTCAGGATGAATGACTGTTTTTACCCGCACGCGTAGAGATTTCTAAGTTACTCGACTATTAATAGTAGACTGTATTTTAATCTGTCGTGAAGTATTATTTCTCTCCCTGTGATTCTCATTCTCTGTCTTAATAGCCTTTTACACTGTTTGCACAAATTAAATTTGATTAATTACAGGAAAGTAAAATCTCTTACTGCCACTATAAAAACATGAAATTAACACGTTACTGATATTTATATCCTCCCAGCTGTAAGTTGAGAGCAATAAACATTTCTCTGATTAGCAGGGCACAAATAATACCAGGGTTAAAAAGCTACGGTGTTTTCACTATTAATTATGGACGGTATAAATGCCTCAATGCAGTGATTATGTGGCTGCTGCTCTTGTCCATGATCCATCAAACACCCTAAATTCAAATTAGTGAAACCATAAACAATCTACTCATGGCCAGTGGGGATTCACAGCGCTTTCACAGGGGTCGAAACGCTGACATACAATGTGCGATGACAAATGACAGTCCAGAGACGAGAACAAATCAGTGCTCTGACCAGAGGTTTTTTTTCCAAAGAGAAA
This sequence comes from Sebastolobus alascanus, assembly GCA_916701645.2. Taxonomy (NCBI): domain Eukaryota; kingdom Metazoa; phylum Chordata; class Actinopteri; order Perciformes; family Sebastidae; genus Sebastolobus; species Sebastolobus alascanus. Next base: position 5,701,356 of record CAKAOJ020000011.1, on the reverse strand, counting down.
ATATTAGCCCAAACAGTACTTAGTAGGTGAGGGTGTGTTATTCTTAACCAGTCTGAATCACTACTGGACTCTGCGGGTCCCACAGAGCTCGTATATAAGCTCTCTCAAGTTTCTTCAGCTAGGCGTGAAAAGGCTTCCCTTCTGGTGTAATGCAAGCCTGACAGAGGACAAGTCAGCCTCTATTCCCCGTCTCAGCGGAGTCAAGCACAACCCAAAAGGATGAGGCAGACACATCCACAGTCGGGACATAATTTTCCACAAACTTAAAGATCATTGAGAAAGCTGTCCAGTGAGGTGTGATTCCTCACCGTACATCTGCAGGTGGCAATAAATGAACACGACGCACTGTGGGACATGTACTAAAATAAAATGCATTTAAATCTGTTGCCAAAAAAACCCCACTCTTGTACAGGTATGATATGTAATGAATACATTACATGTTTGCCGTACTGTAAAATGGAAAATCCATATGTGCATGTTCAGTTCGAGAGGCCGGAGACGTCGCTTTTTAACCTTGAAATGAGAGAGTTATGTTTTGTCACAATCCTGCAATCATCATATAGAGAAACAAAGACGATACTTTCCCAGTGAATTGAATTTTGCCGTTCCGTCCTGCTTGTAAATGATGCAGGCGTACGTAATGACTGCGTAGTCAGACCGAGGTAATTTCAAGTGCCACGTCCAATCAGCACTATCACCACAAAGCATCACAGCTTGGAGCGCAGTCATTCTCTCTGCAGGGCCCTCAGCTGAGGTGATACTCAACCGCTGAAACACAGTAAAAGTTACCGATACGGAGCAAAAAAGAAAGGGTGAAGAAAGAGAAGGGGGCAAGGGGGATCGGGGGGGGGGGGGGGGGGGTGGAGGGGGGCGAAAGAGTCTTGGATCCTGTGGTAAGTGCCAGAGGGACACATTTTGTTGGAACACAGGGTGTGCTGAGTGATGGGAGAACGGCTACAGCAGTGTTTAGAAACACCAGTCGGCCAGTCTATTGCCTAGGAGCCTGGGTGTCTGCGCTGAGCTCTCCCCCCCACCGCTCTAAGTAGGATGGTACATGCAGCCTCACTGCATACCGCTCTGCGCGCCGCTAAAATTAGCCCCCCTGGAACCAGATGGAATTCTAAACAGAATAAACTTTTCTTGACTTGATTATATTGAGCCTTTCCAAGCTCCGACATTAAAAAGAAAGAGAGAAGGCAAAGAACGAGGGGGAACCTTAGAAGCTAATTGCCGTGGGTCTGGCGTGCACATTGGGCATTGTGTTGAGTCGAGACGCTGCAGTAATGCCGGAGCCTTTCCCCGGGCCGTGTCTCCCAAAGGGGGAACTGTCACATCTTCCATGCGTTTGCGGTGGGCTCGCAGCTCCACACGGACTGCATGTGAAGCCGCTAATTAAAAGCAAGCGATCCGTAACTGTCTGGCTCACCAGGCCGTGCTCATCCATGTGGCCCCCATTGGCTCACATAGACCCCCTGGCCCCTGACGAAGGCTGTTAGGCCTCTGCGTAGGAGTGATTTTAAGAAAAAAAATTACATGACTCCCTTATAAAGCAACACCGGCAGTCAGGGCCGGAGTGGGACTCATTTTCAGCCCAGAGTTTCATGCCTCAGACCAGCCCACTTTAGTTTACAACCTATTATACTGGAGATATTTAATTATACATTGCATTTAACAAAGCACTTATTCGTATCGTATACATTATATGCCATAACGCCGCACAATTCCTTGACACTAAACTTGAATTGTGGTTTGTAGGCAAAGTTATACTTGCACGCTTGACATCTTGGCACTGTAGCCAGCTAGCATACCTGTCTCATCGTCACCATCAACTTCTGGCGCTTGTTCTGTACCTTCACTCTCAAGCCACAAGCTTGTTCTAATCATAAAAAAGTCGCTGAGTTTGCCACATTTGGCCGTGGATTGCCAAATCCACGCCCTACATCGTCAAGCGTCAGAGTTCAGGGGTCACAAGCCGCGTGTGTCGAGCGGAGTTAGTCATGGTTAAGTTAGCCTACTGCTACATGCTGTTGTGTGAAGTTGATGTTGAATAAAAGTCACAAACGTACTCGTAGTAGTCGTTAGTTTTTAAAAAAACTAACGCGACAGCCTTAAAAAATATTTTAACAGATGATTGAAATTAGGGACACTAGTACAGTGGGGCGTGGCCGTTCAGAGCGCGTGCCCATTCGGAACAGACCGATTGCTTGGCTCCTAGTACAGCGCTGTTGGTGGGGGGGGGGGTGCCCATTCGTAGTTGGCCGATTGCTTGGTCCCCAGAAGTGCTGCTTGCAGTGTTCTCGAGAACCGCTCATTGCTCTTTGACTCCTTGGAAGTGAAGAATAGTTTGGTTGTAAAGTTAGTATATCCAGCATCCAGCAGCAAAATTGAACTGCAGTCAATGAGCAGCGGCCTGTGAAGGCCAGCTGCGGACGGCATGCTCGACTCAGTCCGCAGAGCCCTGAAGCCCCGCCCCCGCTGCTGCACAGAGCGCAAACGCTTCTTTCAAAGTTTATTAATATTTAATGTGTCACCTGTCCAAATTGCACCAAACACTCCCTCACTCATCTTCAACCGCTTATCCGGGGTCGGGTCGCGGGGGCAACAGCTCCAGCAGTGGACCCCAAACTTCCCTTTCCCGGGCCACATTAACCAGCTCTGACTGGGGGATCCCGAGGCGTTCCCAGGCCAGTGTGGAGATATAATCTCTCCACCTAGTCCTGGGTCCTCCCCGGGGCCTCCTACCAGCTGGTCGTGCCTGGAACACCTCCCTAGGGAGAGGTCCAGGGGGCATCCTTACTAAATACCTGAACCAACTCAGCTGGCTCCTTTCAACGCAAAGGAGTAGCAGCTCTACTCCGAGTCCTTCACAGATGACTGAGCTTCTCAACCTATCTCTAAGGGAGACGCCAGCCACCCTCCTGAGAAAACCCATTTCGGCCGCCTGTACACGCGATCTAGTTCTTTCGGTCATGATCCAGCCCTCATGACCATAGGTGAGAGTAAGAACGAAGACTGACCGGTAGATCGAGAGCTTTGCCTTCTGGCTCAGCTCTCTTTTCGTCACTACGGTGCGGTAAAGCGAATGCAATACCGCCCCCGCTGCTCCGATTCTATGGCCAATCTCACGTACCATTGTCCCCTCACTCGCGAACAAGACCCCAAGGTACTTGAACTCCTTCACTTGGGGTAAGGACTCATTCCCTATCATCCAGCCATCGGTTTCCTGCTGAGAATTGCATCAACCAATTGCACCAACCAATTTCACCAATTTCTGGAGGTGTCGCCTGCAACTCTTAATCTAACCGCTCAGTGTGGGTACTCTTTCTTGTTCTATTAATCCTGCAGAACGTGCAGAAAATGACCTCGGTCTCGTTTGGTAGACGCGTTATAGGAACAATCGTAGTCAGCGCTAACCTCAGGGACAAAGACTTTACGTTTCTGTTACTACTTCACAATAAAAGTTACAACATGTTTCGGCAGTTGAATCTAACTATACAGTAAGGATTCTCTGTATGTGGGTGTATCCTTTGCATATCTCGAGAACCGTTCATTCGATCAACTTCACACTTGGCGGTTGTATTGCTGGGGATCCAAGGACGTGCAGTGTTGAAGTTGGTGCAATTTGTAAACGAATAAAGAAGTGATAACGCTGTGTGCAGCAGCGGGGGCGGGGCTTCAGGGCTCTGCGGACTGAGTCAAGCATGTCCTCTGCAGCGGGCCTTTACAGGCTGCGGCTCATTTACTGTAGTTCACTTTTTCTGCTGGATGCTGGATATACTAACGTTATAACTAAACTCTTCTTCACTTCCTTGGAGTCAAAGCGAGCAAAGATCATCTCCGACCCCTAACATTCTGCTCATCACCTCTTCCAGCTCCTTCCCTCAGGGAGGCGCTACAGGTCCCTGTCCTCTAAGAGTAAATGCTTCACAAACAGCCTTTTCCATAAGCCATCAGGACACTGTACTCCTCCCTCCTCACACACCACTGACATGCTTTATTACCATGATTTTCTGCTGCTGTCCAGTTATATATTTGTATTTATGTATCTGTCTGCAGAGAATAACATACTGTACTGTACTCGGAAAAAAATTCCACCGGCCTTGGTCTTGTGGCTAATAAACAATCTAATCTAATCTAATCTAATCTAATTTAATCTAATCTAATCTAATGAGCGGTTCTCGAGAACGCTCCAAGCATCACTTCTCTACTACACAACACTAAAAAAAGAATTAATAGTATCAAAAACAGGGTTTGATTTGATAAAGATCTTAATGAGTATAACTCTAATGGAAAAGAGTCTTCAATGGTCTAAATTAACGCACTATTTGTAATTTTTACACAATTTCTGTACAACTTTCTGTCAAATAATCTCAGCCGTGAACTCATGAGGTCTTTGAAAAAATGAATTGCAAGGCAGACAATAGCTAACATAACAGCGATCTGTAAACAGAGGACGCTAAAGAGCACTTAGAACACAATACAAATTCCTTTAATGAAAAACCCCATGGTTGGTAGACGAGATGGAATGGGACTTTGACTCGCTCCAAACAGTGACTTTGATTACCAAGATTTGTTTGTTTCTACAAAATGACAGCTAAAACCCCAAGTCCTTCTCTAAACCAAAGTCTCACTACACTCCAAACTCGGCCCAGTGGTTGGCCACCTACAGAACAGCAAAAAAAAAAAAACAAAGACGAGGGAAAAACCCCTTTGTATCAAAGGCTATCTTCTGGTGACTCCCCGGCTCGTGTTTATCGAACGCTGATTTTAATGCTCCATTTTTATCATGGCGATTAACGTTGTTTAGTAATCAGTCAAACCGAGACTTCCCCTTGTCCGTGCGAGTGTAAACACTTGTCTTCTCAAAACAGCTTCATTTGGATAAAGAAAGGACAGAAATGTCTCCGTGAATGTGATGGTATATTTTTTTGTATTGTTTGCTAAAGCAGAAGCACATGATGCAATGCTGGTGTTTATGGGGGGAAAAAGCAGTAATTGCAGTATCAGTCATATGTGAGCCATGACACATATGACCACCATGAATCGGCCTTTTCTCTCTCTGAAATCCGTCCCGTCCCATCACAGTTTTTCCACCGCTCGCTGGCTTAGCTCTCTGCCCCAAATTTTATATGATCCCCTATTTTCAATAACCTCAGTTTGCTTTGATTACTTTAATCATCTTTGAATCTAACCAATTTTCAGAGTTTGCGGTAGCTCTGCCCGAGCCTGCTTGGTGGCGTGTGCGTGATTGAGGTGAGACACTGCTGCAGTAGCTCATTTGAGTTTCCTCGACAGTAGGAAGGAAAACCTTTGGGAGAGTGGTGGGGGGGGTGGATGGAGGTAACGTGAAGGGAAGAGTGGAGGGAGCGACCCAGACGGTGACTTGGCTGGGGTCAGGTGTAAACATATGCACAGCTGGCAAGCAGATGTGCTCAGACGAGAGCCAGTGACCATGTCTTTGGTTCCTTCCTCTCCGCTCACCTGATGTTCAGCTAATTCAGCAACAAAGAGTAGGCTGCACAAAAAAAAAAAATCACGCACATGTAAAATTGTGTGCAGACTGAAAATACACACAAGGGGTCTTGCAATGCAGACAGTAAGAAAAAATCAGAAGGGGGGGCGGGAGGCACAAAGAAATCAAAAGCTCTGGTTACTCCAGAAGTGGCCTCTGCTCCTCTGTTACTTAGCTAGTCAAGCGAGTGTGTGGTCGATGAGAGAGAAAGTATAACATTTCCCATTTTCTACTTTACTGGAGTGGTCTGGGAGACTCATCGGATGGGATTTTAAAAAGATCTTTCAGTGCACATCCATGAACACGCCATGATTACATTCCTTTCACCCATTGCTTTCTCTTTTTTCTCTCCTGCCTTTATTCAGTACGTGCCAGGCCAGAAAGGACGGACAATTTTGTGCATTTTTGTGGATTTTCTTAGACCCCTAATCAAACTTTCAAACAAATGATCTCATGATGTAATGGACTGGAGAGACGCAAGCAACAACAAAACAAAAATCTCCTCTACTGCTAGAGCAATAACCAAAAGTTTACACCCCGGCAAACAGTTTAAATATTTACCAGCCTTAGTAAAACAGTCGGGGATTATCCTGTATTGTTATAACACTGAGAAAAGACTCTCATACTTTCCATATTTTCTGCTGATTCCATGAAGCTGAAAACAAGGAGAGGGATCAGATTAAAATCTCTTTGTACATAAACTACCCATTGACTCACTGTCTTCCTGTCGGAAGGAGCAATTAGCTCTCCGAGACAAAGATCTCAGACATGTTAAATGGCTGAAAATAAATAAATGTGGGTATTGCCGTTAGACTTTAGGCCCTGTTTCAATTAGAGCAGAGGCCGTGGTCTGTGTCTCTCACTGAGCTGCTGGCTCCTTCGAGCTCGGCTTCTATGGGGACTTTTTAATTGCTATGTTTTAGCTGAGAGGGAAACAGAGAGGGGAAATGTACTGTATTCATCTTGGCCTCCCACTATGCTTCACTCATGAAGGCCTGGGGTGATTTGTCTCTTTAACGCGGAACGCCGTACAGTGAAGTACAGTGCTGCTCAGACAATGCATTCATTCTTCCCATCATGAATGGAGATTTTCTTCCACAGGTCTTTTTTTTTTTTTTCTTCTTTCTTTTCAGCAGATTGATTTATGTGACATAATTTATTATGACCGGCTACCCGAGCTCCTTCAATTTCAGGAGGTAAAACGATCTGGAGATTTGCTAAAATCACAACACCTTCAATATAAAGGCTTTTGACAAAGTCTGCACTTGATATTCATCATTAGATTAGTGGCTGGCATCTGTTGGGCCTTATATAACTGATAAAAGTAGTCTGTGGCTCTTATTTTAAGGATTGCATTCCTTTTCAAACATTCCACACGATCTGCTGAAGTCGGTTATACTTTCGATGGAGCGTACGATTTCAAACTCCTCAGCCTCTTTTTGCTTTTTCCATATCCAGCTGATGGCAGCCATGTCAACTATCAAAAAGCAGAGTCTGCTTACGGAGATGACTGATGAGCGTCGGTAGCCAGATCTGTGTGTGCGCTCTCTTTCCCAGCATCCAGACATGTGGGTCATGGAGAGAGACCAGATACACACCTCCTGATCTCTCTGCTGTCAGATCAACACTTTGTGTCAGCACATCTCTGTCGCTCTCACACTCCTTAGTCTATTCACTGTCCTCGGGCATCCCATCAATCATTCTTTGCGACCCCAAATCTCTCTTTGCGCCTGCACCGCGCTGGGACGACAATGTTTAAAGGTCCCTTTGTCCCTTTGAGAGCGGGAGCGACGTGAATTTCCCCTCAAATGCGATAATATGATGATGGTTACGCTATTTTTCGGGGACACCGCAGTCTCTTATTTGCGTCTCTCAACACTCATAATAAGCAGCGTGTGCCTTCCGCGGCGACGGTTATACCTTTCACCCTTCCCTCTCTCTCTCTCTCTCTCTCTCTGTGCGTTGCGTGATTACACGCAGACAGATGGTTTGAGTTTGAGCGCTGCCGCCGCGCGCTAATATCAGACATGCTTTGAATTTATCTCACATCTTAATGGACGACAGGGTAGACAGGCAGTTTGCAAACTGCCGAACCATTCCTCTCGCCCTCTGTTTATTACCGTATTTATTTGACTGGATTCGAGGAATGGGGCAAATTGGCCCCTGCGAGGAAGAGACAGAGAAAGTGAGAGGGGTAAGAGCCTCACAATGAATGGTCTTGCATTTAACTGTTAAGACTGCGGTCATGAGAGCTGTCAAATGCTTGTCTGTCTGATAATAAACCTCATTACAGAGAGATCCGAACAATCAAACCATCCCATTTCCTCTTGGACAGCCTCTCCCTCAGGTGCCAAAGTCTCTTCCTGCTTCTGGCAATATTGGATCAAAGTGCTTTTTTCTCCAGCGTCCAGGCTAATAAGGTGATTTTCACCAGCCCCAGGCTTCCACTAAATAACATCTTCACACATCGTCTTGACCCCAAAGGCCACGGGAACACATTGAGATACTTGCGGTCATTTTTATTTTATGTCAGGCCTCTGCAAAAAGTTGTAGTATCGCGTTTCACTACAGTGGTCCACTCACTTACTGAAAGATAAACTCCTTTTGTTGATCTAAAGTGCTTTGCTTACGCTTCATCAGTTGGTCGGTCGGTCGGTCAAGCAGCAGTTTTTGGGAGGAGCGGCGGAGGCGAACGGCTCAGCAGAAGTGGCAGGGGGAACAAAGACTGGTTTATGGCGTGTGGCCATCAGACAGGCTACATCAACACTGTTCGTCAGGGCCCGAGAATAGTGCCGAGGGCTGAGTCAGCCTAGCAGCAGCTACCCACAGCAAGGGGAAGAGAGGGAGAGATGTGTGCGTACTTGCGAGATGGCCAGATGCGAAGGGAACCGAGAGGAAAACGGGGGAGAGAGAAAACAACCCATGGTTCTTGTTAAAACGAGATTGTTAAGGATTCCTGCTGTGGGATTTACTTCTTTTTTTTGCCATTCACCGTTTGACTCCATGACTCCACTCTTGACCTCGTAGCACACAAACACAAATGGGGAGCTTGGCCTCCATAACGGCCCTGTTTACTGGAAATGCTGCTCACCAGGGACAATAAAGACTTATGATGCATACAAGGCTCCTGCCGACCTTTGCTGTTGTGGCCTAATGTAACTCCCATGCCCGCAAGTGCATGTGTATACTCTACACACGAATAGAAAGAGAAAAAGGTGGTAAAAACATGCACATGTGCCTTAAAATGAGATAGTACAGAGTGACTCATTTTAAAGCAAACCATGGATAAAAGTTGCAAACTTTACCGTACTTTAATGAAGGCACGAATGAGAATTTGTCTTTGTCGGTGCGAGGGTTCAATAAAAACCCACATTACACATCCAGGGGAATAGGATTAGGTGTGCGCATATGGAAAGAGGTATACCTATTAAAACACAACCATGCAAACACATAATTTACGGAGCTTCTGTTTATAGCAACGGGACCCGGCATTGTCATCGACCTAACACTTAGAGTGTTGTGCGGTGGAGGGACGAGCTGTTTATTTTGTTTATCACTTCACTCTATCGACTGCATATGGAGTGTGCGTGTGCGCGCGCATTTTCATTTGGAAGTGATCTCCTGTGTTTTTCCTGTTGCAGAGCACAGAAGCGTGTGGTGGGGAAGCTCAAAGCTCTCGCCCACATCAAGAGAAACCATCCGGCCTTACAGCCACAAGCCCTCCCTCTCCTCCCCCCCTCTCAGGCGTAATAACAGAGCCATCAAATAGCCATATTTATAATCTCCGAACGGGCCAATTTTAAAGTGGTCAACTCCAGAGGTATAGGAATTGTTGAGAGCAATTTGCGGTTTTCATTCTTAAAGAGGCACCATCCCAGTGGCAAATGAAATAAAGTCAGCATCCTTTTTTTCCCCATTTGTCAATATGAAAGCTGGGTTCAATTACAGCTTTGGCTATATTCTGATATCACTTCAAAAATGATTTATTTAAATTGGGTTGGGCAAAAATTATTATATTATAATTCTGCTCCGTGTTTGTGTAACACAGAAATTAGAGCGTATATCATTTTCCAAAAATGCAATGATGAGATTGCGCCAGCCTGGTACGGCGCACTCTGCGTGGTGTTACTGTAATATGAGAGCAGTTACTGTATATCTTCAGTAGCAAGTACTGTGTGCAGTATTTCTTATTGTTTATCTTGAGTTTACTGAGGTTTAACTGATCACTTTATCAAAAAAACTTCTTCTCAACAGACCTTTGCGTTTACAATGTTCATCAGCGGCTGAAACACCAGTTTTCAGAGGTGGAAAGGAGAAGCTGAATGCGAGCAAATAGCATCTGGTTTATAGCAACACGTTGTGAGCAGAACCAGCAGCAGATCAGCATACATGAATACATTTCATCTGGTCATTACTGTGGAGTTATGGAGCCAAGCGCTCCTGCCAGTTTCCAGCCTCCTGTCACTTGCTGGTATCTGACACTGATGAAAAATGCAGCGTGTTTCGATCACCACAACATTACCATTCTGTTTTCTCTATACGTTGAGATCAGATGACTTCCAAGTGTTGATCTAGTATGATAAATGTAGTGCTGTTTAACACGTAATTCGCTCTTACTTTTTTGGGTAGCCTGTATTTGCCTTTATAACTCTATAGTAGATGTGTGATATAGGTCAATCACTTAAAACTTGGAAGATGTAACCAATTAGAAATGAAGTTGTTTTCATTTACAGTTAAAAGTTGCACATATAGCTGTATATAGTGTAATAAACAGGACTGGATTAACCCACTCAGAGGCCCAAGGGAAAAAGGAAGCAATCGGACCCCTATTCCCCCTATTCAGCTCCCCAAGATAGCTTGTGATAGGTGGTGATAATTTGATTACACACAAACGTATTTAGGGATATGAACAGTATAATAAATATTAAAGGTAAAACAACTAGAGTCCCTCTACAAGACAGGGCACCAAGATCAGGATCAAGATTAGCAAACAAATATGAATTAATCAAATTATCACATACTAACTGTCACAGAGTGAACCTGGGGATTCTGAGAACCCTGATGTCTGGGCCATGGGGTAGTTTTCCATTTTGCTTGGTTAGTAATAAGACTTGGTAATAAAAACATGGACTCTTGAACAATAACAAGTTATTTTAATGTGCATACCCCTCTTTAAAAAATAAGTCAGAATATACTTCTATCACTAAAAAGGCTCCTTATAGAGAAGTGCAAATAACAGCTACGTCAGCTCAATTTGTCTAAATAAATGACAAGTTTGGCTTCACTGCACAGCAATGCAACAAAATATTAAGGATGAATATCTTGGGGCGCCCTGGTAGCCGGATGGTTACCACATCCACCCGCAGAGTCCCTGGTTCTATTTCTGCTAGATGCATGTCATACCCATGGATATAAAAAGAACTGGATACAGCGTTCATTCCTATGAAAGTTGCACAGTGGCGCATGAAGGCAAAATGGCTCGACTGCCAAGTGATAAAAGTACCTTCCAGCGATCTACAGCATCTATTGGCCCATAGAGCAGGCGCAGTAGCGTTTCCTTTAAACCCGCCTCCCAGCCCTCGGTCCAGTCTCGGTCTGGGGCTCATCCACATCAGCAGCACGAAAATAACTGATTTAAATAAAGGCCATTCAAGTGTTCATACTGGGAAGTTGTTTTACCTAAAAAAAAAAATGATCCGCTGATTTACAGACGTCTCTTTCTCAATGTAAGGCTGCATTCACACCAGATCAGGCGTTGTGGCGATTCGTCGCAGGGTTGTGCAGCAGTCTGGGAGAGTAACTTTAATGGCTCATTGACAGCTCTGGATCGCCAGTCACGTGATTGGCCACCGCAGCATGACGTCGGGTTGCGTTTCTCCAAAAGATGATTCTGTTTCTACTTTTCCGCCGCAGGCCACTGCGCACCCCAATTCAAATTGAATGGCCACCTGATCTGGTGTGAATGCAGCCTCTATGGGGAAACGTCTTTTTTGGCCCAATGGCATCACGTGACGGACACAGAAGTTGTAATTCCACTGTTTGGCCATTACGAAGATTTGCTTCAAAGCCTGACAATCTTCCTGGGGGCTTGGTCATACCCCACTTTCTCTCTGTTGTTTCCTGTCATCTTCACCATTGGCTGTCCAATACAGGCCAAAGTACCGCAAAAAAAAAAAAGAGATGAATATCTGTCTATTATTCATGAGTGCGGCTTACGAGCTACGTGTGGTCCTCATAGATGTGCAGTACACCAAACACTGGCTGACATGAAGAACCCAAACAACTTTCCTAATACGAAAACAGTTGAAATATTTTCTAGTTCTCCGGCCTATTGACCATCTTTTTGGAAAGTAACACAGTGCATTTTAGAAACACATCTGCACATCTGCAGTTTCAAACTACACTAAAATACAAAGGAGCGGTTGCTTTTGACCTGATGGCCAATTATTCAATGATTTTCCCCTGACTTGAAAATGACGGAACTACTGAATATTGTAATCATCTTAATCGCATTGTTTACTGATGCTGTATCCTTGCAGACCTCTGTGCATTTTGACTATGTGATATGCAATGCCAGACCCATAGCTATTAACTCCAGCCTCCTTTCATCTTTCTGTCCTTTCTTTTCACTCTCTGCCCCTGAAGGGTTGTGCTCACGCATGCCACCCTCATAATCAGCCATTCTGATATTCAAATGAGTGCAGAAAAACATCATTCGCACATGTGCAGTTGACGACCAGAATACATCAAGGGACAGCTGGCATGAAAATGGCCTCTTTTTTTTTGTTTTTTTGAACTTTGTAAAACGGGGGATTAAAATGGATAGAAGTGAAGCATAAGGAAGAAATATTGAGGAAAAGAGGCCGAACGCAGGGAGCTGCAGAGCTGTTAAAACACGGCCTGCTGTCTGAGCAGGAAGGAAACCGAGCTTTATACACTGCTCAATAACTTCCTGTTAAACATCCGCAAATCACAAACTCACAAAAGGATTAAAAAAAAAAGAGTATACCAGAGACCTAGTGTCATCTAAACATTGGTTGTGTATTTATGTGACTCCACTTGTAGGAAGCTGACCACCACCAGGTTCCTCCGAGTGTGTGTGCTGGATGGGATGTGTGTATCATATAGAGGAGGATGTTATCAACATGGCAGTGATGAGAGATGAATGGCGTCCCACGGGGCCGGCTTAAGCCCCTGCACATGTGCACAGCACTACCACCCACTAAAAATACGACTCCTGGATACTTTTCCGACTTCTGGCTCTGTCCATAAATCAGCCGCCGGACAGCGGGGCTTGGACTTGGCAGCGTATCAGACGAGCCTCCAGTGACTGGGCCTGTCCGTCATCCTGCCACTGCTGCCTCAAGCTGCTTAATTAATGTGGCAATTGAATGCTGCATATCATAATGAACACACAGCCCCCTCTATCTGAGCCTTCCTGGGCTTGTTATTCTTGGTCCCCGTGAAGGATACGTCCCTGTGTATGTTCGGATATTTATAGGTAATGGATCTATTAAAATGCATGAGGACGAATTAAAAAACAAATACATGCGAAGGTGCTCAAAGGAGCTTGGAATGTTTGGAAAAGGGATTTTCAGTTTGATGTGTTTTCACAGCGGAGCTGTCGAATTTATCACTTTCACTTTTGTTGGTGTTACTCCGTCGCCTCATTTCATCATTGAGAACACACAGGCCGCTTCTGCTGCCGAGATTTTTCATTTTCATGAGGATTCCTGCTCGCTGCAGTGTAAAATATGCTCAGGAAGCTCACTTAAAAAAGTTAAGTAACCTGTCCAACAGCCCTTTTCAAAGGGAAGAAATAAAAGGTTCACTTTAACCAGCCGAGTGATGACAGAGACAAATATGTAGCTCTTTTTCCACCGTTGACCATGCAGAATATCTAACCTTTATGGAGGGTTATAACTCCTTGAGCTCATTGCTCAGCCTCAGATGGTGCTGTTTCTCTAAGCAAAGGGGGAAACTGTATCAAGCTGACAGGCACAGGTAGAGGTTAATGCCTCTCCATTTGTAACTCTTTGCTGTGCGTAATGCCACCTCCCTTGGTTCTAAAGACTTCATAAATCACGTGCGTCGATCCTCTGCGATTCTAGAGGCAGGCTGATTTACGGCAACAACTTCTAACAGACCTCTCATCCTTTATCCTCCTTTATCCCCCCCCCCCCTCTCTTTGCTGAAGCAAACTATTCCCTTAACGCTCTTTTTCACTCTCTCCTCTCCAGGTGTCTGGACTCTGACTTAGCACCACAGCTAGCCAACCAACACACGCACACACACAGGAGAAAGATCTACTTCTAGGGAGGGCTAATAGGATGTGACATCATTTATGGCTGACTGGGGGTAATGCGTGACATGTCAACTCTCTACGGTGGGATGTTTTTCAGTGGCATTTTTCAAACCTGCTACAGAGCGGAGTTTAAAGTAAAGCTGAATTACACAGCAGTGCAGTTTCAAATAGTGTGCGCCCTGTATGGGGGTTTATCTCTGCCAGTGGCAGATCCCCGTCTGTCACAAATCACTCATTTTGATCAGGTCGACCCTGGCCCGGGCTGGGGAAGTGGGCTTGTATATACATTTGGCCTTCTTCCCTCTGAATTATGACCGAGGGCTTTTAATGGCGAGGCAGTTGCATGCACATGATGCACTTTCCAGATCAGTAGAAATAAATCAACACACTGTATGTCAAGTCACACTTGAGGGGTATTTAGGGGATTTTAACCTGTAAATTTGAGGTACCTGCTGAGATTATATACCTCTGCAATACTAATATACCTCCTGTACTTGCATAGATTTCTATACCAGTAACTAGTCAGACACTCAGTATGCTTTTTTGTCTCAGGCCATATGCTATTTCTCAAGCTTCACTGTTCTTGTTGTACTGGGAAGACCTTCAATGAGTCGACTTTGAACCCCAATCCAATTTTTCCGTGCAACTCGAAACCATAAAGAGTCATTTTTTAAAGAGTCTTTGTTTCGGTCATTGAAGAAAGGAAACAGTCTTTCTTGGATATGTTTGTACTCAAAATAGTGGACCCTTTGTTTTAAAAGACTTCCATTTGTTATGGCTTCATGGCTCTATTTCTGCTGCGGAGTTAGGTAAAAATGTAGTCTCGGCTAGCCCTTGACTGTGCGTGCAAGAGTGCGTCTCTTTGCGAGTCATTGAGGAAGCTTAGTCTTTTAGCAATCTGGAGGAGAGAAGGGGGCAACCCCAATAATCTTGTTTGACAGCTGGGAGCAGGGGCAGCGAGGCGATGGTGTCCCACAATGCAACTGTAAAAACAAACACCATGTGAGCGTGTGAAGAGGGGTGGGAGGCGCCGTTCACCACATTCTGGAGCAACGTACAGTATGTATACACACTCACGTACATACTCCACATACACATGCAAACAGGCCTCGCTCGCGTCGGACTTTAATCCAGTCCACTTGACACACGTGTATTATGACAAGCACAACCTCTACGTGTCCCGATTTCTCTCGCTTTCTCTCTGTTGTTCTTTCAGTGCGGGCCGAGGGGCTTCTAATCCTGTTAAGACTTGTCAGGACTAATACAACTACAGGTCAAACCACCACTGCTAGCCCTCCACCGCCACCCCGAGATCAGGGATGTTGACACGGGGGAACAGAGCGACTGTGTTTGCCTCTTTAGTGGTTACTGTCAAACCATCGTGAACCATTCCTGACTACACAGAGAGTGGGGAAATCTTGTATGAAGCACCAAGATGCCCATTTGTTCTGTATCATGATGACATTATAGCCGGGGTTTGAGGACTTTTAGTCCCAGGAACTACTTTTCAAGGAACTAAAAGGTTCCTTCAGCCCATTGTTGTCTGTTTCCACCGCGGTCTAAAGACTTGTGAAGATTAGGAAAATAAGTCCTCTGATGTATGAAAAAAGCATCATGACAAGGGACGAATGCTGCTGGTGGTCACAGGGGTAAACACACTCTGCAGCCTGCAGTTCAGTGTGTCGGACCATTTCATCTAAAGACACATTGAAAAAAAATAAACCTTAGGTTTCGTCTCACTGCAACGACATACTGCTGCATACTATTTATTGATGCACGTTGGGTGGAATGAACGAAATGCAGAGGAGGAAAATGAAACGAAGAGCGTCTCTCTGCACAGTAAATCATCTGTTGAGTGTGCTTTATTACACAGCTTTGATGAATTCTCGATTGTAATTGGTCAATCACAGCGTTCTCTGGTCTGTTATTACTTTATAGCAGACCGTTGCTATGTGTAACAGACCGTTACTATGGGCGTGGTTCTGATGTCGGACTCAGAACTACGCGAACCATTTTTGTTTATTGATTTCTGCAGGATTATGTACAGCTCGCGGGTCATTGTTGTGAAATAAACCCCTTCAGGGTGATGCAAGACCCATCGCCCTGTCTGGGTTTATTTCACAACAATGACCCGCGAGCTGTACATTAACCCTTAATTAGAACGTAACCGCCATGAGCCGGGAGGCCGACAGCAGAGCCTAACTTTACTTTCACTGCTGACAAACAAAGAAACATGTTCTCCCCTCATCCTAAAATGGTCCCAAATCTATACTAGAGTACTTCCTTGTTTTATGAATGAAGCGGTACAGTTGAAGCAGCGGCGTTGTGTGTGTGTTTGACCACTCAGCGACGGTCATCCCTGCAAACTCCACCCCAAAAGCTCCGGTACTTTCAGAAAGTGCTACACCCCCTCCGATCAGGGCCTCTTTGGGGGGGTAAAAGGGCCCTGGAAAATGTCCCCTCAACTTAATTTAGACCCTGGTCCCTGCGGTCGAAACACAATGAGTTCCTCAAAAGGTTCCTAGTTCCGGGGGAAAGTTCCTGCAGTGGAAACGGGGCTTATGTGGCATTGGAGACCACTGCTAATCCTGTACTGCAACTTTTGAATCAGAGCTTTTTTCAAATGAACAAATGACCTTGACATAATGCAAACACGCAAGCATTTTATTTTATGAAAATATATATATACATATCAGCACTGAAATCTGTCTCAACCCGCTACCCCCTACACGTGCAATTAAAGTTGATACCAGAGAAAGCTCCTAGCAACACTCCTTGCCATACTGGCATCATTGGAGCAACATGAAGTGCTACATACTGCCCTCCTTGTGCTGTGTTTCACTCCCAGTTGATGCAATAGGTTTTTCACCTGTGATATACTTTCTGCAAACTTTACAGAGCACAGTTTGCTCCATGTTGCATCACACAGAGGCAAATGACTTTCATATCACTCAGGAGACAATATCAAACCTCAAAACTATACTACATTAGATTGCTGTTTCTTTAAACACTGTTTGCATCAACCAACCACACACACTGACAGACTAGTTAATGAAACGAACTGAAAGCTGATATCCGTAACTTTCCTCCCATTTTCACCTCCCACAGCACTAGAAATCTACAGCAGTTGTTCTGGAAGGTTGTGTGAAATATAAAACCTGTTGTATATTAGATTCAGTCATGAAAAAACTATACATGTGGAAAAGCTACTGCAGCAAAGTGTGATAATACTTAATGGGCTTTATGGTGTTGATTTCAATGCACGGAAAAACAAACATGGTTTGAAAGGTATCACCTCCAAAAGGTATGAGCCGACAAGCCATGAAGCATCCGATACACACTTCTCAGCAATCCTACATCCACCATAAACAAGAGGGGTTTTGTTTTACAATTACCACAAGTGAATATTTGAATGATTTCTTCATTTAAAAAGATATTACAAATTACCATCTTTATTAAGCATAAATGTACAAAAGAATTTAATCACTTTTGGTAAAAAATGCACTTAAACACTTAAAAGGGAATTTTGTATATACTAATTTTTATTAGGGCTGTCAAAATTAACGCAATAATAACATGTTAATGCAAAGTCGTTTTAACGTCACTAATTTCTTTAACGCATTAACGCAATCGATCTTTCGGAGGTTGTGGCGAGCTACTAGCTAACTAGAGTGAAGAGCTAAAAAGCGCTCCAAACATGCGCAAAATTTTGGCGAGGAAAAACTGTCATAGCCATTTTCAAAGGGGTCCCTTGACCTCTGACCTCAAGATATGTGAATGAAAATGGGTTCTATTGGTACCCACGAGTCTTCCCTTTACAGACATGCCCACTTTATGATAATCACATGCAGTTTTGGGCAAGTCATAGTCAAGTCAGCACAGTGACAGCTGTTGTTGCCTGTTGGGCTTGAGTTTGCCATGTTATGATTTGACCATATGCTAAATGCAGTACCTGTGAGGGTTTCTGGACAATATTTGCCATTGTTTTGTGTTGTTAATTTATTTCCAATAATAAATATATACAAACGTTTGCATGTTGACAAATCTTCCTTTAAGGTACATTTTGATCAGGGAAAAAATTTGCGATTAATTACAATTAACTATGGACAGTCATGCGATTAATCGCTATTAAACATTCTAATCATTTGACAGCCCTAATTTTTATATTTTGAATTATCTGTGTATTTTATGTATTTTCGATCAAAACATTCCATTGACTTCAAAGCTCCGTGGGTTCAGACTGACGAGTCTCTACTGTGCAGTTTATTAAAAAATAAAGAATGTTTTCGACTTTGATTTCGCACTTGCCTCTCCAGTGCTCAGCTTAGTGGTCAAGCTTTACCGCAGCGTGCAACAGCGGCCCTGTTTGGCCTAACTTAACAAACCTCATTATTAGACCGGGGAATCTCTTTATGACAGCTACTTCTAAATAATGGCTCACTCTTCAGAGTGGCTGGACACGTAATGCTTTCAACAGCAGCGAACCAGCACTGCCCGGCCTTGTGCTTGTGAGCTGTTGAACAGACTCAATGTGAGCGTGTATATGCGTGAGTTCACGTATAAGGGTCTGCTCTGCCATTATTGGATCTGCAGGACATAGTATGTTGACCCATGGGACGGGGGGGGGTTCACACCGACGCACACGCTACGACACACAAACACACGCTGTGGTTTCTCCTGCGGCCGCTCAGCTCATTCAGGCTCTGACCACCATCAGCAGCCCCCCTGCCTCGCCGGCTCCCCATCCCCGGGGATCACACAGCGTTGCTGGGCACTCACATCCTCAGCTGTGGGCAGAGAGCCAGCAGCTGGGGGGGACGCATGGAGGGCAGAGAGAGAAATCTGAGAGGAGGATTTATTAAGGAGGAAAGCAAAAAAAGGTGGATGTGAAGAGGCAAGGGAAAGAGGAATGGGTGGAGGGGGGGGGGGGCTACCTATCACATACTTTATCATATACAAAAGTTCCAAGTGTGCCTGTCATCCCGGAGACTGAGGTAGGAGAGCTGAAGAGTAAACGTCTGTGTGCTGATGGAGATGAGGCGACGGTGACATAGGCTATACACTGTGGCTATTGTACAAAGCTTTGGAGGAGTTTGCCTATCTTTATGTGATCTCTTAATGTAAATTAAATATATTCAACCTGAATGTTATTACAATTATAATAGAGACATATTTTCCTGACAAAAAATAATCTACTGTAATGTGTTTATGTGTGCTTTACTATTCTAGCCACCTTGAAATGTGCTTGTTTTCAAACTTCTTGTCTGAAAACTATAAATAGCAAAATGTCCACTATTGTTCTGGGCTCCCATCAAGGAAAAGAAAAAGCTGTGTCATCATGGGGGAGGTAGTAAAGTGGGAAACGTCAGGCTTGCCCTCTAGGCCTGTTAATGCCGTCTTTTCCTGGACACACATCAGCACATTTAGGGTGTGAGAAGGAAAAGGCAAAGAAGGGACTGAGAAAGGGAGACATTGAGCAAGGACAGAGATGGAAAGATAGCAATAACTGCAGCCTGTCAGGAGATCAGAGAAATCAGAGAACTTTGCTCAGCAACAAGTTCCCCGGCATCCTTTCCTCAGTTTAGGCCCTGCCAGCCCCCACATAAACACGGTGAACCTGTGGAAAGTTTCCTCTCTGGAGGGTCCCCTTCTCTCCGCGCTCGTTTTATATCGGTCTATCTGGACCTCGACTTTCTTGTCTTGTTTTAGGAAAATTCCGCTGGTGGTAATGGTGTGCGCCCCTGCAGCCCTAACGTCTTCCATGTGACCATAACGGGGGCAAATTTCCAGTTTGTGTTTGTTTTAGGCAAACAGATCAGTTGCCACTCCATCCATTTAGTTTACCTCTGTCCTGGAAGTTGATGTTCTACCAGACGCTTGCGTGGGCGCTGAAAGCCCAAAAATCCCCATCCCCGCCCCCCGCGCCAACCCGTCACCTCCCTCCCTGAGCTGCACTTTATTTTCAACATCATGTGACAAAGTCTTTGATATCAGGCTTGAGGCCAAGAGGGAATGGGAGATGGAGACAGGGAGACATTTGCATAGGCTTGTTAAAAGTCACCAATTAGGAAAAAGGCCTCACACATAGTGGCCTGGGCTTTGCCAGAGCATAGTCACAAATCAGGACAACATCGCCATCTGCAGGAGAGCAGCGGTATTGAAACCAATAAAAAAAATCTGCCACATCTCAGTGCTACCAAAACAATACAATTACTACAAAACGAGGAGTATTATTAGCTTTTTTCATATCAGCTGGCTCTAGTTCAGTCCTGACGCCACAGCTTAAAGAGAAGTCAATGTAAATGTCTTGCTTCTTGGCCTCCTCAGCTCCAGGTGGCGCTCTGATTCCGTTCCGAGTTCACGACTGCGGTAAGAGCTGGATGATGGCCTTGTTTGTTTAGCCAACAGTGTTGACGCCCACCCACAGGTGCCAAAGGTATAGTGAGCACCGTGCCAGCTGTTTGCAAGCCACAGCAGCCCCTGCGCTGCTTGGCTTCACCCTGCCTGACTGCCTGATCTCACAGGAAGGGAGGAAGTGGTTGAGTTACCCAGCAGCAAATTTGAGGTTTATAAAGGGAGAAAGCCGTAAAAAAAATCCAAGTGCAGTTTCCTTTAACTCAGCAGCTAGCCACGGCGAGGTACTCTGTCTTAATCTGTAATTCTTTCATTGTCATTGGTCAATGTTGGGGTTGCCCTCAACACACGGTCCGAGACAATGGAGAAGAAACGTAAAACGCTTCCGTTTTTATTGTTATTATTCAGTGGCGTGCTTCAATAGAGAGACGAAAGGCACGAGTTCCAATTTCATGGAAGCTTGATTGCCTTGTAAAGTTAGATTCATTACACTATTAATCCGTTGTTACCTGTGTCACACCGGGGAACCACCCGCAGCGACCACAAGCAGGCAACTCACGGTGAGATCAGTAACCAAAAATATTGCTCATGACACCAGTCATCGCTCTGGCTAGCTCGCAAATAGTGCACACATTGCGCACGCTGCAGGGGGGAATACCTTTGCATTTCTCATGATAGCATAAAGCTGCATTTTATTTGAGATGTGAAATCAGTTAGGCATGTCTAGCATTTGGATTTCATGAAAGCTTACCTTAGCATGGCCTTGTCTTTGCCAAGAAGTAATGGGAAGAGGGGGGTACGGTAGTGAGAGCTGGCAGCTCCGCCTGGCTTGTTATTGCCAGTACAACGAAGCTCAGTTCACACTCAGCTGTGGCATATTTGGAAAACTTCAAGCAAAGCGGCGAGAAGAAGAAAAAAAAAAAAAAAAAGCTTTTAAATCAGTTCCACTCTCCAGTAAATTACAACCCTGCATTTTTAATTTCCTCTCTCCATACAATGTTATTCATTGGCATCCAAGCCAAACATGGGCCCCTGCAGCCAGCGTAAGCTCTGCAGGACAAACTGTCCTCTCATGCAGTCGCTACCTGTCAGGAGCACAGGGGCGTGACTGAAAAAATGCATTCCTTGATGTAGAGCTGAGAGGTGTGCGAGGTGGAAGAAAAAAAAAAAAAGAAAAAAAAAAAGAACAAATAGAGACTAAACCGCTGAGCGTAGATTTAATCTACAAAAATGGTTACGTGCCCAGGATTTGGACTGAGTCGTACGTGGTTTGAGATAGTCTAAACCTGATCACTGATAGCAGTCATTGGCAATTACCGTAATAAGTTTGTCCAGATGAATACTGTGGTCGAGAGGTGTCTGCGGCTTTTAAGAAGATCCAGACGTGCAAATAAATGTAACAGAAGATCTGCAATGTATTGAAGATACAATACTGCTGCCACGTCGAATGCTGAATTCGTGGACTTTGCGCACCAATATTTCACGGCAATAATATCGCAATTACACGCTAAGAAGAGAATGTGCATACCCAAACATGCTTAGTCCATGCCTCAGGAAACTGTCTAAGCTCCACTAACCACTAGAAAGAGGCAGACTGGGCTGCTGAAATAACATTATGAGACTGTTACTATAATAGCAAAGCCTCATTTGTTAGCATTACATATCTAAATACCATCTGAAGACCATGGCTCATTTTGATTAAGCAGGGTCTTGTAACAGTGTAACATTTCAAACAGTTTTTACATCCACTGCGCTGTAGTGTGTAGGCCCCATTTCCGTATATCTCCTGTTTGCAACCAAGCGACCTTCCAGTCTGGAGTTAAATTTCATGTTGCGTTGAGCAGATGTGTTATCAAGTCTGAAACGGATTTGGTTTTACTTTATCAGAGCCTGACTGAGTGTCAGAAGTTGTTGCATTATGCAGGAACAATATCATTTCAAAAGGTATTTTGCCTTCACAGTATATCTGCTTTTGTCATCAGGTCTGAATACTGTAGGACTGTTTGACAGAGATGTCGAACAGGTTTCAAACATGAAAGAGGATACGAGATCTCGTTTAGCGAGCCAGACTGCCAAGACTCGCCATGGTTCTGCTAATTCAGCTGTTTCGGTGCCACACAAGGCGATAGGATAAGGCACCTGGCTTTTGCTTAGACAGGCCTCGCATGTCTATTTAATCCAGAGAGACAGCAGAGGGCAGGGCTCGAACTTCTCGTTAGATTTAGCCCAGAACACAACAACATAATCATGTCATTACCCTTGGGCCATTCTGCCACATTGTTGTTGCGGGTGGGAGACACTGGATTTGATTTCAGCAGACTTAGCTGACCTCTGCTTCGTGGCCCACCAGAACAGGGGAACTACAGCGGGCCGTCCTGCACGCTGGCACGCAGCCAAGCCAAACATTTTAACTTCCATAGACAAAAACAAAACCGTTTCGCCTTTCTTTCCCCCCATTTCTCCCAGTTCTAAAATATTTTTTTTATAAAGCATTGAGAGGACATGCTTCTGCTAACTTTTTGGTCTTGCAATTTTTATGCTGCTGTTGCGAAATTCGGCCAAAAATTCCTCCGCACACCCCCTCTGTCTTTCTGCTCCAGTGTTGATTATTTTGCTTTTTGTCTTTTCTTTCCTCCTAAATGTGTTATTCATCCTGTTCCGTGTGTCTCCAGGCACACTTCAGAACTGGATATAAAATAAACAGTCGCGTTTTCACCCCTGTCGCTAGGCCTTGACTGCATATACCTGTAACAATAAACAGCCGGGTCTCTGGGCTTCTTTATACTCATCTCTAGCCGTTTGAGGACAGAGGCACAACAGGAACTAGACTGTGTGTATGGATTTGCTAGGCAGACGCCCACTCCGAAGCGTAGGGTTGGTGGACGCTAGTAGACCATGATAGAACGGAGGCTGCTGGCAGGTACTGTGCACTCTGTCTGGCAGAGCTGAGGTTTACCTTGGAGTGACACCAACCATCTGCATGCTATAAGGACTAAATTGCCAGCTTGATGTCCAGCAAGCGAGACAAAACCGTTCCACATACATGAGAATGTGTGTGTTTGTGTGACTTTGTGTATGGCTGTGTAAAAGAACCAGACAGAGACAGAAATACTAAGACAGAGCACAGAAAGCTATTACTGTACAGTAGCCATCTCATTCTGTAAAACTATGTATGTATGTGTGTATGTATGTAAATGTCATTTTTCCGTTTTACTGCCTTGTTTTTAGTTAAAGTTGCTCCGATCAATATTATTATATGAAAAATGGATGAAATTACTAAATCGAATGTGAAAGGGTTCATTCATGGTGATTTATAACTGACTTTGCAGTTCTCCTACGAAGCCTTTTAGAGTCTTTCAGCTCATTGTTTTGGTGTTAGAGACCACAACTGCATTGTTTTGAGACTGATAACCTGTCTACACTACATGTTTGTGCTTTTACTGTAACTAAGAACTGATGAAGACTAGGCTTACTGCAGTAGTTAGTGTTACCAGTGTTACATGGTGTTCGAGCATACACCGATTACATTACTTGATCACCGCCCCACCGTCGTTTTGCTTCTTTATAGAAATAAAACCCATTCAGTTCATTTTTTTGTATCAGCGGCGTGTTATCAATACATAGTCGGATGACGGACGCTACAAACTGAAAATGAAAGTGTTTGCTCTGTACGGAGTCTCAGCACAGAGTAGCAGGAGTCAGATTTCACACACACGGGACAAGAGAGAGTTAACAGACAAGACGATGGCGGAGGATTTGGTGTCAAAGCGAAAAGCAAAAGCTCCTACTTGGCAATATTTCAGATTTAAACTCAATGCTATAAGGGAACCATAGCGTTAATGAGGCAATTGCCATGCAGAGGACGGAGCGGTCACCTGCAGTCCCGCAGCAAAAGCTCGATCAGAGAGGCCAGACACACAGCCATCCAGCGTTGAAGATCAAAGTATGCGCTCTACATGTACTGAGCGTCATCTTTTCTTGTAAAATGTCCGGTGTAATCGGTAACACCGGTGTCAAAAGTTTATTAACCCTTGGGAAAATGTCCTCACCGTGACATCCTTAATGAAGACCCGGTCAATCCTTTCACACCAGCAGCAAAACACCTTAACATACTGAAATTGTAAATCCAGTTGCCATTGACTCAGTACTTCTAGATATGTGAGTTAAGCTGTTACAGCGTAGCTAAAGAGCCCGTAGCCTCTATACCCACATCAAAGCTCAACGTGCACCTCTCAAAACTGGAACTACTGTACATGTCGGGGCTATTGCGCAAAGTTTACAATGCCATTAGAAATGGTTGATACTGAGGACAACATTAAAAAGGCTGAAGGAGGGGCGCCGCGGTAGCTCACCTGGTAGAGCGGGTGCCCCATGTACTAAGGCTAAGTAGCTTACCGCAGCGGCCCGGGGTTCGAATTCGACCTGTGGCCCTTTGCTGCAAAAACTATCTAATCTACTATCTAAAAACTATCTAAAAACTATCTCCGTCTCTGACAAATAAAGGAATAAAAGCCACAAAAAATTATCTAAAAAAAAAAAAAAGAGGTTGAAGGAAGTCTTCTCCTTTTCAGTAACACACATCTAGTAAAGCTTTTACACTACAAACCTTCTGCTCACCAAGATCACTGCTCTCTATGAATGAATGAAAGTAGCCTCCTATTCCATAATGACACAAGGCAAAAAAGTAGGGGCGGGGGGAAAAAATCGATACAGCATAGTATCGTGATATTTTGTGTGGCAATATTGTATCGGTACAGGGACGTCAAGTATCAATCTTCTATTATATAAACTATTAAGTATAATCCGATGTGACATGACGTCCATGTCATGATGCAAGAACGAAAGTTACACTAAATTTTGGCGAGGAAAAACCTCTGACCTCAAAATATGTGAATGAAAACTCTGTATCTTATTAGATAAAAAAGATGTTGACAAACTGCATAATTTGCAGCTGAAAAAAGGTAAATACAATATTATCTTATTGCAATACTCAGCATATCGCAAAATCGCAATAAGATCGTATCGTGACTTAAGTATCGTTATAATATTGTATCGTGGGGCCTCTGGTGATTCGCAACCCTAAAAATAAGGTGGTGCCATGAACAGGTCAAATCTGACACTAAAGTAAAAATCAAAACCTATGCCGTAGGTATCTACAGTGTTAACTCCGTGTGTCGACTATAAATCCAGCGTTATGTCACTGACCTCTTTCACATGATGGGTCTTGCACTAGGCTCAGGCACATGGGATATGCTGTTTGGAGTCCAGGTCCCCTCCTTTGTTCCGTTTCATCTTCTTTTCTGTTGATCCTGTGTATCAATAAAGCAGATATGACCGGTAAACAATTAATCATCCAGTAAAAATGTACACTGTGGACAGACATACTGTATGACAAGGAAACACTGATGGAAGTGCAGCTACGAGCTGACAAAGGCGGGTCGTAGTAAGGTAACCTTGGGAATTGGCAGTTCGTGCTATAAAGTGTCTAGCTGTAGCAAATTCACTAAATCTAGTTGGGATTATGGGTTGGTATGCAGATAAAGTTTCATAAATAATCTTCCCAGCGTCTCAAGACAAAACACGCTGGACAGACGCCCTGAATTCAGCTGACAAGAAAATTAAAAGCCTTCATTACCCTTAAGTCATCTAGGGGAAACAAACTTTAACAACTCAGACAATCACAGTATGAATGTCATTTGGCCAATCCACAGCCAGCTCTGGAGGTCTGATTAGTTTTCCAGAAGGATGTGGGACTCACAAGTGTGGCAGCTGCTTAAAATAAAGTGACAATATTTAATGGGGTTTCAAACCTCAGCGAGTCACTGCATCCTGCCAAGCCCCTAGTGATGGCACACACCCAAACCCCGGTTTTATCGAACAGGACATGGAGGAGTGAGCTTGTTCTCTCAGCTCAGTGCCATTAGGAGGCCTGGATGCAGTCAACCATTTTTAGGAGTTGGGTTTCCCATCAGCAGGAGCTTTTTATACGTGCCATACGTGCACACACACGAACATACGTTTTTTGAGGTAAATGCTCTCCTGACAATCAATGGCATCAGAAAAGCCTGTAAAGTCGAGTTAAACCTAATAGGGTCAGGTCAATTTGTGAGGTCTGGGCAAAGCTGTTTTCATTATGATGATAAAATCCTAATGAAAAACATTCTCTGGAGGTTTTCACTTCATATGCGACTAGAGTGTAATGTGTGCAATATCGCTTCATCTCTTTTGACTGTCTCTGTCGCAGTCAGTTCAGTCTACGCTCTGTGATCAAGGGCAGCTGAAAGAGGTGTTCAGTCACACACACTCGCACACACATAAAGAGAGGGAGAGAGGGGAACTCGGAGACTAACAGGAAATGCAATTACTGTCTGTCTGGGCGCAGCATTCCTCCACAGTATGGCCAATTTCACAGCAATTTTAGTGAGTCAACAGGTCGTAAGTAATCATAATGAGCACCTTAATGTTTTCACACGGAGCAGAGCACCCCTTTTGTGGTTTCATCCCTTGACCATTTGATCCTTCTAATCATCTACAAGCTATTTAAACTGTACACAGGAGCTGCGGGCTCGTACAAGTCCCCAGAGGAGGCCCACCGCCTCTGTGTTTGTGGAATACTGTCATTTAAACACTGTGTCAACAGGGATCGGGTTCCTCACATGGTTTCTCTTTTGCTCAAAAGGCCGGCGGCGTACAGCAGAAGTGGACATTGTGCTGACAGTGTGCTGTCAGGGCCTCAGGTAGTGAGTGGATATTTTACGCTGCAGGTAATTATGGCACCCCACTTTTCAAGTTGTGCCTGACAGGTTATGGTTAGACCTTTGTTGGGGACTGTGCTGCAAAGAACATAAATAACAGCTTTGAAATGGATGGCTGCAGGGCAGATACTATCAAGTGTTGTCTGCCCCATCACTTGATCAAACAGACATCCAGAGCGAGTGAAATAAGATCTGAGATCAATGGTTTAAGGGATTTCTGAGACAATTGCGAAAAAGCTGCTACTTTGCTTAAAGGTAGAGTATGTAACAATTGGCGGCATCTAGTGGTGAGGTTGCAGATTGCGACCTCTTCCGTGTGCCAAGCGTGTAGGAGAACTACGGTGGTCGATGTGAAAACGCGAATGGTCCCATCTAGAGCCAGTTGTTGTAAGAGTAGTGTAGGTCAGCTGGAGAAAAGCACAGCCAGTGTATAGAGTGTGTGTGTATGTGGGAAGTGAGTGGTGAAGCAAGAGAAAGAGCGGCGGCGAATGTGAACAAGTGAGCTAGTGGAGCAGAAGACAGCGTTCGTTTAGCTCTGAGAATATAAAGTGAATGTACAGTGGAAGTTGTAGTTTGTGCAGAAATAAATGCTGCAGCTCCTCAAGACCAACAGAGGACTCCCGTGTATTGTTTACCGGCAGCTGAGTGGAGTGACGGGGGTTAACTCTAGAGCGAGTAATGTTATCGACTCCAGCCAAAGCAGGAAAAGTTAACACAGTGGTGTGTTCGTTCTCGGCTACTGTAGAAACATGGCGGCCGGCTCTAGATATAAACGGTTCATTCTCAGGTACCGAAAACACAAAATCCTCTTTTTCAGATGATTATACACTGAAGAAAACAGATTTATTAATATTATATTCCATTTCTGCCAGCAGATCCCCCTAATTGTTACACATTGTTCCTTTAATGTTACAGATATTAATGTCCCCCTCGAGGTGAAATGTAACATTTTGGTGATCCAATGACTTTTCGACTTTCCTAACAGGTCAAAATTTCAGACTCTCCAATACTTTAGTTTATGAACAAATACCTGCTAAACTAATGCCATTCCTATCATCCTCAACTGTACTGATGTTGGTGCCAATTAGCAAATGTTAGCATACTAACACACTAAACTAAGATGTTTAAAATGGTAAACATTATACCTGATTAACATCAGCATGTTATCATTGTCATGGTGAGCATGTTAGCATCCCAAAATGAGCATTTAGCTGAGAGCACTGCTGTGCCTAAGTACAGAGCCACATGGCTGCAGACTGTTAGTCTTGTTGATTTAGCTGTTGTCTCAGACATGTCACAATCCACAAAAGTAATCTGTAATCTTATCAACCATACCAGTTTTAAAGGTGCTATTGATAACATTGATAACATTCAGCCACTAGATGTCGCATTCTCCCTCCACCGTTCCATTGCATTTACATCACAAAAAGTGGTTGCCAGTTCGTTGCACAATCTGCATATTTTATGGTTGAGTGGAGTGAGACTCACACAAGCAGTTTTGTCAAGTGATGAATCTTTCGTGGTAGAGTTATGAAGTAATTTTGCAACATGCGCAGCACGCACACAACCTCCCATTCCCCTGCTGCCGTAGTTTCAGCTGGGAGATCAGCTGTTCTAGTGGCGGAGCATCGTAAAACACACTTCATTCAAACTCGACAGAAACAAAATAAAACTCACTAAAACGTCTTGGTTAGTCTTTCCAACAATCACCAACTCTGGTTCAGTTGGCCACCCACTTCTAAATCCCCTCTGATGCGTATCTTCGTTATACATTGTTTGATATTGGATATCGGATATTTTCACAACGACATGGCCATCTGGAATGAAGCTAAGTGGTGAGTGAGAGTGGTGTGAAAATGGTCGGCAAATGCTGCTTTGTTTCATGTACGTATCATAACAACGGCTTATATATCCGCAGTCCTAGGTCTTCTAGTTTCCCTTTTTCAATGACGAATACAAACTACCGCTACTTGCTGGTAGGGAGAGTTGGCTGTAGTCTTTGCAGTGTGTTCATATGCAACTTGTCGGCCAAGACAAAGGCGACGTGAGGCGACGCAACAGTCGGCTTTCATCGCCACTAGTTCTTTGATGTCAGCTTGGAGCGTCTGGGCCTTAATGTGAGGTAACTGAATGCAACTGTCACTAATGCTAAGATGCTAATGTAGCTCCTCAGGGATTTAAGCAGTTATTTTTCTCATTTTGACAATCTAACCGGTGACAACACATTAGTTAAGGTTGTAAGGACTATGGCTGTTGGTAGCTGTTGGTTTTGTTCAAATATGCCAAATTGTAATTTTATGGCTTATTGTTGTTCAGACGATTATGCTGAGAGACCTAATATGTGCCAACGTCAGTTGTCACTTGTTGCCATGGTAAATATTCATATATTCTGCAGCCTGATGGAGACGCCAGTGTCAGATATCTTCCACAGATATAAACAAATCATTAATTTTGGACCCGTCAGAATTTTTAAAATGATTAATTCACAATCATGATCATTTTTTTTAGGAAAAGTCATACTTACATTCAGCACCTTTGTAAAAGCTCTGTGGATGTAGTATTTATTTATTTTTTTTTAAATATTCGTCTACATAAAAATGTTATCAATAAGACCTTCAAGTGTCTCTTTGCTCCTGCTTTCAAAATGTAGCTTTTTCTCAGATAACGTATTAAAAAGAAGAAAATAAAAATTGTTATTGCTGCATGCATACAGAGATACAGTAGAAGCAGACACACAACTGCACTGAAGGAACACACACATGTTCACAGGTACACACATGTACACTGACACCACACAAGCAGCGGCTGTGAGTCCAGGTTGTCCGTGCATACCCCTGTCAGAGCCAAAATGATTAAACAAATACCCCCTTTGTGCGCAGCAGCCTTGATTAAGCTGAGTTGTATGTACCCTCTGAAAAAGAAATACAGGAAAGTGCCTTTGGTGGTGCCAAAATTCACTTGCCCTGTTAAAACATCGCTGCTGTCAAAGTTGTTTTTACTCTCTCACATGGAAACTAAATTTATCATGCCTCTCCTGAGCATTCGGCGTTTTTTTACAAAACAGAATGAGTGTGATTATTTATGTGAAAAATAAACATTGAAACTTTATCTGCATTAGTGGTCACAGAATGCTGACACCAATAAATTTCAGCAAGAGATTATTTGCAGTGCCACGGTAGGAGTGGAAATAGGATTGTTGTGGTTTATTTAATAGACTGTGGAATCTTTAACATAATATAACATTAGTGATTAGGACCTGACAAATTCTGAGAGGAAAATTTGTCTTCATTCATTGTCATTTTGAATATTTAGTATTGAATTATAATTTATTGTTAACTATGTAATGTAATATATGAAGATATGGGCATCTGCTCTCTCATGAAACTGTACCAAGTGAGTTTCACTGTAATAATCATCTTCCCAGTTTCAGATTAATTAGGTTTTCAACAGCTCTGCATGTAATTTCCTCCAACATCTATCTTTATGTCAGATTGATATGTCTGAATGATAGAGCAGACTGGAGGAAAGTACCATTTTTGGCACCAATGTTAAATCTAAAACTGCCTATAATCTATATAAGTCAGAAATATCATACTGTAAAATTGTACATGATCATGTACTGTGAACGAACGGAATAAATGAGATGAGCAATCCTGCTCTCTAGTGGTGATAGTCTGCCTTGCAATGAAATGACTTAGTAATTCATTTTTTTCCATCCTATTCTGTTAAATTCAGAGCTGAAACAATTAGTCGATTTATCGATCAACGGCAAATTAAGCAGCAACAATTTTGATAATCTGCTAAACCTTATAATAATATTTTAAGCAAAAATACCCAAAATGTTCTGATTCCAGCTTCTCAAATCTGAATATATGGTGGTTTCCTTAGTCTTCTATGGTAGGAAATTGAATATCTTTGGGTTTTTAAATGTTGGTCAGACAAAACAACAAATTTTAGATGTCACCAAAAAGTTTTGGAGAAATCCTGCACAGTGCAAATTATAAATGCCCCCAATATTGATTACAAGTAAAGAGGAAAGTATTATTTTATGGTACGAGTTGTGCAACAGTATCATCTTCTGGGAAACTGAAAATAGACGTTTTTCCATTGTTTTTGGACATTTCATAGACCAAACAATTAACCGATTAACTGATAATGAAAAAGAAAAAAAGTTAGTTCCAGCCTTAGTTGATTTTCATTAACAAAAAGTTTCTCAAAAAACAAATTTTGTAAAGATTAATTTCTGTTCCAGTGGATGAAAAAGGAGCCAGAAGTCATACTCTTATCCAGTGGTTCTCAACCAGGGGTCGGGGAACCCCAGGGGTCCTCGAGGGAGCTCCAGCGGATCCCCAGAAAAACTATTATTTACTTTACCTATTTTAATTATTATATAACAGTGATAAGAGTGACTATTCTGATCATAGGTTTTACTTCCTGCACGGTTATCTTCTAATCTGTAGAATACTGGTGTAACAACCAACATTTTTTCAGATGGAGGGCCCTGAAGCGAACTCAAATGTGGGTCCGTGACCTAATGTGTATCAACTTAGGGGTCCTTGACACAAAAAAGGTTGAGAACCACTGCTCTTATCAATTTGCCGAATGTAGCAGAATCCCTAACCTCGTTGAAGCTTACAGCTTCTAAAGATTTGCCTCTGTATTGATGGAAAAAAAATATCTCAATTTCTGCTTTGTATGCTTTTAAAACAAACTTTTAAAATAGCCTATAATGCTACTTTCACATTTGAAAGCTCCTAGAAAACAAGAGCTGATTGTCTGATTGAAGCTTATTGTCTCACGTTACACTTCTCATGCAGGCTGCAATGTGTAGACATCCATATAAACAGCATCTCCTCGCTATTCATCCCTGACACACTCAAGACTACGCCTTTATAGCTCAGTTTCTCAGTTTGAGATGAAAGACCACTGAATTATGAATGACCCTCCTTCAGGATTCCTTTGATTTTATATTCTTATAGCGACTTTTACTCCGCACACAGAGCTATTGAATGCATTATAACGAGGCCTTCTGAAGAACCTGCATTATTGAAGTGAGGTTTCGTTTAACACCATGTTCTCTGCTGCTCTAGAAATTTAAGCAGAGACAGTTGGGCACCATTACACATACCAAGAACGAATGAAACACTCTTAAATGTATCATTCATGAGACATGCTTGTAAGGAGAGGTTTTACCGCTCTGCCTGTCTTCCTTCCTGCTGATTTTTTTCATGGTTACCTGACAAGACTGAAAAAACGGCTTTTGTTCATGGACATCGCCTTCCTTTTGAATTGTGGCAGGTCTTTTTTGAATAAGCAGATCAATAACGATTGATACGGTGTTAAACAAGGCCAGGCAGAGAGCAGAGCATACGGTATTGTGTGGGCAATCAAGTCATAAGCTCTGCTGGAACACTAGAGGGCCTCTTGTACTCAAAAGAGGATCTCAGTGACAATAAATCAGAGTTGGATTTTAGAGGTTTGCAGTCATCTAAAATAAAACAAACAGATCAAGAATCTCACCTCACATTTTGGTCCAATTTGAGACTGTTGAGTAGCCCACTGTGTCCTCCCTGCCAAGAAAAAAAAAACCGCTGTCATCATTCAAGGCACTACATCAAAGCCACCAAATATATTTTGAGGTCATTTACAGATGAATTTCCACTATATCAAGTCACTAAAATTGCCTTTATCCATTACGCCTCACTCAATGTTGCATCGATGTTGCATCACATGCTCGCTGCTCCACCATGTTGCTGACCTCGTTGGTGCCAGTTGTAGAGATCATACAGATCGCCCTAAGTTTAACCTCCTTCTTGCTAGCTTTTTGAGACCAACTTTAAAGGTGCAATCGATAACATGGATAACAATCAGCCACTAGATGCCGCATTCTCCCTCCCCTGTTCCATTGCATTCCCTTCACAACAAGTGGTTGCCAGTTGGTTGCACAACCACAGAGATAAACAAAACATTCATTTTGGACCCGTCAAAAAAATTTGAATGATTAATTCACAATCATAATAATATTTTTAAAGAAAAGCCATACTTTTATTCAGCACCATTCTAAAAGCTAAAAAATATTCGACTACACGAAAATGTTATCAATATAACCTTTAAGGCCATGTCGAGCTGAGGTTGCATGGGGATACATGCCATTGTTTACTATATAAATAACTGAGCAGGGGAAGTGATAGACGTAACTGCCTTATATCACCACTGTATCTCTCTAGATCTTTAGAGCTATGGTGAGACAGGTGATCAGAGGGTGGAATCTGACCCCATTTAATGACTAATTTATGAAAATAAACTATTGTCATTTATAAACCCAATGCATTGCTTCTTTCCTTCAATGTGGTACACAGCACTAGATGGCGATGTCACTGCAGGGACTAAATACTTACCTCTATACTGATACCTACTGTATATACAATACCTGGTTTTGTAGCTATATAGCTTTGACTATCAAGCTCATTTTAAATGACAACTTCTCAATGACGAGTACAGAGGGGATACATGCCATGCCATTTTTTCCCATATATTCCAACAATGTGTAGGACTGTACATCCATATGACAGCATATGATGGCAGTTCAGAGAGGAGATTCATCTTGACATTTTCCATCGGTAATTGAGATCAAACTGGAGTTATTTATAGATCCTCTGGTCTTTGGGAATGGCCCTCAAGATTACCTAACAGTGGCAATGCATAGAAAGGCGGTATGTGGTAATGAGCACTCAATGTCACACTATGCACTTCCTTTTCACGCCTGTCTTTATTGATCCCTCTTCTGACAGAAAATGTGTGAAAAGAACAAACTCCTATGACATTCGATTATTGCTGTTTTCATACACCTTTCTTATGGACTGTCAACTGATTTGTGCTTACTTTCCTGCTTCACATCCCATCCAATGTCATATTATATCTTTCTTTACATTTTCTTCCATGTGAGAGCTCTTTAAACATTTTACAGTCCCATATCCATCAAATTAAAACTCCACTCAGTATTCTTCCAATATCACAATCACAATATCACGCAGTACATTATTTGTTATACAAGCTATTGCTGTGTTTTAAGAATATGAGTAGTCAATGCTGTGTGTTTGGATGGAAGAACATTCGTCAATGCTAATTACCTCTCTAAACCCAGGTTTGCAGCTTCGGTTGCCATGCCTACAGCATTCACGAGAGGGCTGTGGTTATTAAAGCTGACGCCTGCTGTTCCTTCTCTTCAAATGATTGTATATCTAATTACATCAGAGAGTGTATTGTTGTCATGATGAGGGTGTCATATTAGGTTACACTCATCTTCCCCCATGACTGCATGAGCCCTTGGCAATTATCTGTAAAATCTGATAATAGATGGTTTCTTAAATAACTACACGAGTGAATAACTAATTTGAACAGAAAGCTAGTATCATAGATGACAGGTAAACTTAACAGAGGTCATTTTATACTCCGTTACGGTTAACGGATACTGTACATTACAGCTATAATGGATATAACACAGGGAAAGTATGATCTTAGTGAAGATCTTCCAAGGTATTAAGGAGTGTTTTTCATGCTTTAATTAACACAGCCCTTATTGATCCACTGATGATTGATTTAATCCATGACATTCATATAGCAATTAACGGTTTGTCTTTCTCATGGGACTTTCCAGCAGGTGCACAAAATTGTCCAGTTGCAGTGTTTACAGTTCAGTTTTGATACAGCAATGCCAGAGATTTTATAGTTCCATGTGCTTATTGGAAAAGTAAGAGCAGCTGATCATCTTTTCATGGAAAGTAGGACTTAGGCTAAAACGTATGGGTAAAGGGGCAAACCACAAATTAGAGCAAAATACATAATAGTGCTTTGTCTCAGTTTTGATACAGCAATGCCAGATGTTTAATAGTTTCATGTGCTTATTGGAAAAGAAAGAGCAGCTGATCATCTTTTCAAGGAAAGTAGGAATTAGGCTAAGAAGTATGGGTGAAGGGGCAAACTACAAATTCGAGGAAAATACGTACAACTGTCCATGAACTATTTTTATACATACATAGAAAACAGTGCTTTGTCTCAGCTTTGTGGGCTACTCATCAGCAGTTGAACCAGATAAATTCCTGCTGAGCTAAGTATTACACAGATAGATTTCTAACTCATACTCAGAACTTGCTTTACCGTATGGCAGAAAATAGAAGAGTGAGACTTTCTTTTTATTGTTCCAGTTGTGTATTTTTTCTTGAACACCTTCAATCACCTCCTTCAATATAGTGATTCATAATGCACATACAGGGACTTAAACACAGAGAGTTGGGGTCCTAAAAAATACTTCTTTAAAGGTTCTATATACAGGATTTAGAGCATTAATATAGCAGAAACAGCTATTTGCAATGTAAAGATCTAGTGGAGAAATGTCTACCTGAGCAGAGAATGAAGTCTCTCTCCCTCTCTGTTGTAGTGTCACCACGGAAGCGTAGCGCCTACCCACTGGTTTCCCCCAAGTAAACATGTTTAGTTCTGTCAGCACTGTAGCCATTGTTTGCACTGTTAGCTGCAAGCCACCGGCTCCACCTTTAACACAAAAACAAAAAAAGACCATGGCGCAATGCACAATTGACAAAACATTTATGTAGTTGTGGTGGATGGAAAACCCCCTGTTGTTTGACATCTAAAAGCTGTTTGATGTCCAGCATTTTTCTCACTGGGACTAAAAATAACACTTTCTATTCTTAACTTAATCCAACAATACTATTCAAAACCACCATGAACCTGGAGACAATACAAACATCCATGTAGACGGATCAGACCCTCTGGTAATCTCCTGAGACATTCACTCTCCATATGGCTGCTTGTGTAATCTTATAAACCAGCATCAGAATCAGAATCAGGTTTAGGTTAAATAAGTAGGTTTTCACTTACAAGGAATTTGCCTTGGTGTTTGGTGCATACATTGAACATATTGAAAGGAAATAAAAAATACAGGCAAAGTACTGCAAAAGTCAAGAACATAAATATAGAATAGAATAATTACAAAACATAGATGAAAAAGATACTATAAAAATACGAATACAAATATGTACAATATAACAGTTTAGTGCAGGATGTGCAATAGTTCACAGTGAAGAGAATATGTGCAAGTTGTGCATTAATGGTAATGGAGGTCAGGATGGACTCGATGATAGCAGTGTATGCTACATCTGGTGTATGGTTTATTATTTTAATAATAAATAACAATTCAGTAAAGCCTGAAGTTGCCTTATAAGTAAAATAATGATCCCAGTCACTTCCACACAGTGAGGCATACAGCTTATTATTTAAACACTGGTATCGGATCGGTACTTGTCCAAAGTCCAAAGTCCCAGACTAAATTTTGTACTAAAAGCCTAAAAGACTAACTTTGGAAGAGAACCCACTCGGACTGCTGAGGCCTAATATTAGCTTCAGCTGAACGTCTGCATACATTTTTACACAGAACAAGGACTGGATTTTGTTACCCATATTTTATATTGGAAACACATTAGGAAGGGACTACTTCACAGCCAGTATGAAGAGGAGGAATGCTTACAGTGATTATCATGTCTTTTAATGTACAAATACCACCTGAGTCTATACTTTAACTGCAAAAATAATAAAACAATAAAATCTTTTATTTCTTTAAGTATGGTCCTTCATTGGTCACCCGCAGTCCTCCAGTGCAATCACTTACATAAATGTTCACTTGCACGTAAAAGTTAAGCGCTATAAATAGGCCACAAGTAAGGAAGAGTTGTTATAGGCATGGCGATAGAAAGTGTATAAATGCCAACTCCATACATGCATGCCTGTTACAGTAAGCGGACAAGGCATGTGGTGATATTGGAGGAGTCATGTGGTGATATTGATGTGGATGCTATCAAGGGCTGAATAAGCCACTCCGGGTGATACTTACATAATCATCGGTCATGATGTTAATGAGGTGCTGTGGCTAAAATGCAACATAGACAGCCTTTTTCCCCTCTATCTGCCTCTCTCTCTTTTGCTTGTTTGTTTTCTGCTATACTGTATACACACACCTGTTCTTTCTATGCTGTACTTTATACTTGTCAGAGAATTTGATTTGTATGGTATGTATAGCACTTTAAAATGTAATGTTTGGAAAAATAAGGACTTTGTTAAAGCATTGCAGTTGTGTATATTTTCAGCAGTCTGTTTCAGCACATTATATTGCATACAATGTTTATTGTCAATAAGTCTACAAGAGCCCAACATTACTGCAAATAGAAAAACAATTTTCACCAATTTGTAAAACACATATTTCGCATTCAGAAAAGAGCTCTGTAAATAAACAAAGCACAGAGAAGCTCAGATCACAACACACACAGAGGAAGAGCGACTTCATTCTCTGCTCAGGTAGACATTACTCCACTATATCTTTACATAGCAAATAGTTGTTTGCTGCCATATTATTGCTCTGGATATCAAATTTAGCACATTTAACACTAAATAGATCATCAATTAATGAATGTTAATTCATAGTTACCTCAAACATTAATCCCAGTTGCATAGGTAAGCGCATTTCAACCCAGCTGTCTGAATGCAGAACAGTGCCTATTCTCACAGTGGGGGTTTCCGCCAGTGTATTGCAAGCCTGGCGCCCCGCTGGGCCTGAGTTGACTCCCCGCCGGACCTTATCATCAGGGAACTATGTGTTATGTTTTTTAAACTAAAATGTGTTATACAGGTTGCAAACTCCATTAAGGAATAACTCTTGTGCGTTTTGGTGTCATCTGTGGTGCATAGTGTTTCACCGCGGGCGGGGCCCAACTCCTTCACGGAGGAGAGACAGATAGCGGTGGAGAGCCAACGACAACCACACTCACCACGCCACTGCAAGTGCACCAAAAGCACTGCAAGCAAAAAGCCAATAAGAGTAATTTCTGAATGTCATACGCGCAAAAATGAGAATAATCACTCAACGGAATACAGTTCATTCAAATAACTCCAGTAAAGGCTGCACCGAAGCAACAAACACTTGAGGACACTTTTAAAGGGAGAAAGAATTTCCCTCGAGACAGCAACAAGGCCAAAAGGATTACAGATAAGGTTTCAGCTAATGCATAGACCAGTATGCCACCTCCAAGTAGCACTGCAGCATACGACAATATGGAACACTGTGATAACGGTACATGGTCAAAGCAGTTACACCTTCAACTATGAACAGCATTTTTGAGACAGTATGTGAACGCTGATGTTTTCACTGCCCTTTTCACACATTAAGAGGTGCAAAGATCTTGAGGATAAATGTGGAGAGGGTAAAAGGTAAAGATACTGCAGGCTATATTAACCGGGGTCAAGAATTCAGTTATCCCTGGAGTCAATACAAAGTACTTTAAAACGTCCTCAAAACATGAAGGGAATTAACAATATGCTGTTTGTATACAGCTTTCCAACTTTGGTGTTCTACTAATTCAGAAGTTGTAAAGTCAAAATGATGCACATACAGCCCAGTGCTTGAAGAATGATAAACCCGACCTTCTTCATCTAAGCACATCCAATCCATGTCGAACCCCATGCACTAATATGCACCCACACACATGAGAATACACACGCACACATTATATTCATGGACAGACAATAGCTTGGCAGACAATGACAGACAATCTCATCTTCAATCAAAAGCATAATTATCAGCTTCTGCCCCTTCTTCATTTTTCATAATTAAGGTTCCAAAAAGTGCAGTCATGAGTATAGTCTAATTTAGTTTTAAGTAACTACTTGCTATTTAATTAATGTAGAAGATAACAAGCTGTACAGTGTCTTTTGATGAATCACTTTTTCCATATACGAGAGACATCATATTGTGTAATTATCTTTGGCTTTTATCCAGCCTAGGTGTCTGTGGGTGTGTGTGTATAGACCGATCAGCCATAACATTGAAGACCACTGACAGGTGAAGTGAATAACATGGATTATCTCGTTACAATGGCACCTGGCAGTGGGTGGAATATATTAGACAGCAAGTGAACATTTTGAACTTTGAACTTTGTGTTGGAAGCAGAAAAAATGGGCAAGCGTAAGGATGTGAGCGACTTTGACAAGGGCCAAATTGTGATGGCTAGACGCCTGGGTCAGAGCATCTCCAAAACTAGAGCTCTTTTGGGATGTTCCCGGTCTGCAGTGGTCAGGACCTACCAAAAGTGATCCAAGGAAGGAAAACCGGTGAACAGGCGACAGGGTCAGACCCAAGGCTCCTTGATGCACGTGGGGAGCGAAGGCTGGCCCGTGTTGTCCGATCCAATAGAAGAGCTACTGTGGCTCAAATTGCTGAAAATGTTAATGCTGGTTCCGATAGAAAGGTGTCAGAACACACAGTGCATCGCAGTTTGTTGCGTATGGAGCTGCGTAGCCGCAGACCGGTGAGGGTGCCCATGCTGTCCTAATGTTATGGCTGATCGGTGTGTATATATATATAAATATATAAATGTGTGTGTGTGTGTGTGTGTGTGTGTGTGTGTGTATTGTAAGTGGAGTGGTTTGAGGGACGAGCAACAATGCCACATTAAGTGATTGGTAGCAATGAAAATCTGCATTAGCACTGAGTGTGTATGTGAGTGGGTGCAGGGTTGCAGTTGTGCGTATGTGGCTTGTGTATGTACCAGGTTAATGCCTGTATATTAGGTGTCAGATGCTGCATCGCACAGAAAGAATGAGGGCTTACAGAAGGGACAGGAAACAATATGCTCAGTCTTTCAAAAATTCCGTACAGGTGCAATTGGGACTAGACTCAAAAACCTGTTAAAGGTGTTTTTTATTCCTACTGGAAGTCATTTGTGCATCTGTTTTTTACCACCGACTGGACAAACATGGATGATAAATACATGTCCAAACTGTCACCTACTGTTGATTTTTGGGTAGGGATGTACTTGGTGATAATTGGTAAGTACGTTGCTTACTTATTTCATTGCCATATCGTGTAGACTTGTCTCCTAAGATTAATATTTTGAGCTTGCATTGATTTATTCTAGGATTCTGAAAAAGTGACACCTTTTTCAAATGGCTGCAGGCATGAAGTTAAAACCCAGAAATGACTTATGAGAAATAAGCAATTTATTAAGACTTCTTGGTTTGCTTGCCCTCTTTGCT
This sequence comes from Sebastolobus alascanus, assembly GCA_916701645.2. NCBI lineage: Eukaryota > Metazoa > Chordata > Actinopteri > Perciformes > Sebastidae > Sebastolobus > Sebastolobus alascanus. The sequence continues at coordinate 5,661,329 of CAKAOJ020000011.1, read as the reverse complement.
GGAGGTCAAACGACACAGTCAGGATGAATGATGATTTCAGTGTCAAACATCCTTCCCTTCAGTTTTTTGAGCTCCCCATTTTGTTTGAAACCAGAAATGATCCGAAACCTGCCGTTATGATCATACAGTATATACAGGGATAAGAATAACCAGGGTTCTCGTGTTCCATGTAAATGCCACATCTCGAATATGATCAAAACCAGGATACTGGTTTTCAGTGAAAAATTGATTACCGTTTCTTCTAATTATGAACTCTATTTTGTCATATACTACAGTCATCCAAGATGGGCACCATCTGCATTGGTGATACTGAATGTAAGGACTGAGTCACTCACTGATAGGTTAGATAACCACTGTTCAGATAGTGCTGGTAAATCTCTCTGTGAAATGTGTGTCTGTGCGAGTGCGCGTGTGTAAATGTTTACCTCCGAGGTAAGTTCGGTAACTTCGCTTCCTCTCCTGCTGGTGTCGCTTTGCATTCCCTGAATGACTCATGACCCCACACGCCTGCACTTCGTCGGCTGTGTTGCCATTTCCCCTGGTGTTGTTGTCACGAAGTAAACCACAATAGGTGATCCAGTCGGTGCCCTGGTACAGCATCAGTCCACAGGCCATTGTGGGGAGATCTGGGGTAAGATAAGGATCACGTGTCACTGGGGACATATGTTCATTCAGCAGCTGGATCTATCCAAAATTTGCATTATCTCAGTTATCTGCAGTTATTGGAGTTGTCTCAACATGCAGTTGAGATAACTGTACCAAAGATACTAAAACCTGCAGATATCAATATGTTTTATGTTAAAATTGAAGTGAATTGAAGTGACTCAAATCATACTGTGTAATGTGAAAGAGTGCTCAAAGTGCTTAAATCTCAGCTCTATGGAACTTCTGAACTTCTTTCAGTACTGTACATTGTGCTGATTTTACAGTCAGTCTGTAATGACTGGAATAACAAACAGCTATAGAGAAATGAATAAACTCACCAACACTGAGTACAGGCAACTCAGTTTTTTCCTACATGGCTTCTTACTGCGTACCACTACCTTCTGGTGAACCGCACAAATCTGCCAAAAGGGGAAAAACATAAGGATCTGAAGAAATTCCATCAAATGATGATCTTCATTAAATTCAGCTGCTGTGTCCTCCCCTGTTGCTAACTTCACTTGCCACCTGCAGTGCAAAACCCACTGCAAATTGCAAAAATTACGATCACTACAGGTGGTAGACATTTAATTTCATGAACAGTATTCATACTAGGACTTGTCTCCTAAGATAAAAGCCACATACTGTGCAGCTGATTTAGTTCAGAGCTATGGCACTTTTTTGTTCCAACTCAAGCACTGATACACAGGCAGGTGTAAATCTCACAATGTATATAAGTATACAGTTATTTTTCTAAAAATGTCCACTATTCTGTCAAATGATAAAACCTGAATAACTAACATACATGTAACATGTAACATTATTGCAATGCTGTGGAAAATAAATATAAAAAACAGCAGGTTGACATGTCAGTACCACTGAACACTAATTCCACTGATATTTTGAAAGACTATTCTCAGATACCAGTAAGAAAACAAAATTTATAATGTTAAATATGATAAGGTTATAGGTTTTACTGTACGTTTAGTTACAGTTAGCGCTAGCTATACATCTTGCAAATAACATACAAGTCCAATGTATAAAATAAACCAACAGCACAGAAAATAGTAACTGTCTTCCATCTACTGTATTATTTCAGTATATGGTGGTAGCGTTAATACGCTTAACTAACTAGCTAGCTAGCTTAGCTAACTAACTAGCTTAGCTAACTAGCTAGCTTAGCTAACTAACTAGCTTTGCTAACTAACTAGCTTAGCTAACTAGCTAGCTTAGCTAACTAACTAGCTTTGCTAACTAACTAGCTTAGCTAACTAGCTAGCTTAGCTAACTAACTAGCTTTGCTAACTTACTAGCTTAGCTAACTAACTAGCTTTGCTAACTAACTAGCTTAGCTAACTAGCTATCTTAGCTAACTAACTAGCTTTGCTAACTAACTAGCTTAGCTAACTAACTAGCTAGCTTAGCTAACTGTTAACTAGCTATCTTAGCTAACTAACTAGCTGAGCTAACTAACTAGCTTTGCTAACTAACTAGCTTTGCTAACTAACTAGCTTAGCTAACTAGCTATCTTAGCTAACTAACTAGCTTAGCTAACTAACTAGCTTAGTTTAGCTATTGTTAAATCGTACTTTACCTTCCACGTAACGTCCTACCAGCTAGCTGACGTTACGCTAACGTCACTCCGTGTGAAGTGTTGTTATCATTCGGAAAAGCCAGTTACATTAACTCATTACTTCACACTACGAAAACATGCTAAAAGACAAATGGTGTCCTTAGCAGGTGTAGGCATTGACACTGGCATTGGCACAACTCCCTTTTGAACATTAATCACAGGGACTACCTGAAAAACGGGGTATTTCCTCAGCTCATGTGTAGTCAACTAATTAAAGGCAGCTGCGTTCCCAAATGTAGCTAACGCCCCCTGCTGGAGACAACTGGTAATAACTCTTACTACGCTGCTGGCAGTAAAACATTATGAAGCATAAAGGCTAATAAAACATAAACACACCGTAAATATCAGAACATTGAACTGTTACAAAAAATACCAAACATTATTTAGTCTGACTTAACACTGATAATAGGCCTACACTATTTCCTCTGTCATATAAGCAGTAATATCCAGCAAAAAAAATCTGATTAACCCTACTGTAAGTAGGCTAGCTATTTAGATAGTGGAGGTTTTGGCTTGCTAAATCATACTGGTGTTACATTCATCAGGTGATCAGAAAGACATGAGACAAATGAATGCTATTTGCCACTAATTAGTGTCAGCCTGTTATGGCTATTATTTTGTGACCCAAAAAATCAATTAATGGAGCTTCAAGGGTTGACTAGAAGCAGACTCAGTCAAAATCCAATTAAAGGATTTTCTTTAAGTGCATTGCATTTTTAGTTTCATCTGTCCTCCAGATGGGTCTATAAATTTTGTAAAATCATGTCTATCTTTGAATTTGGTGGCCACTTGTGAATAAAGACGGGGCGATATTGTTGATAGAACATTTTGGCTTATACTGGGGCAACAGTCAATCACCAGTGCAGTGAAGATAATTTGTTGACAGTCACATTCGGCATGTGTTCAACAGAGACGGCTCTACCAGTTAAAATAACCATTTCCAGAAAGGGTCAATTAAACAAGTTCTGAAGGCTTTTATAACTACGGACATTATTATTCCATCCCCATTCCATCATACTGTTCGATACCATATAATCCTTCTTCTAGTGTGAAGTCTGTGTGTGTGTGTAATTCAAGTGCTATGTCAACTATGTCCTCACCACGACACCAGAGTAAGTGAGTCTTACTCTTGATCCCAAACCAGAGGTGCATAAGACAACAGCTGCTGTTAGTGATTGATTTTCCTTCCTAATGCATTGGTCCTGACACACAACCAGATTATTCCCTGCCTGAAAAGTTTACACACACTGATGAGCCTGTGAAGATCATTCACCACATGATTTGCCACATCGTCCTGACAAAGGTTAATGTTTGAAAAAAGGGAGTGATTGTTTGCGTAGTGTGACCTGTGTCTCATACACATAATCAGTCACACACTGGAGACTTCCAAATGTCAAAAGCCTTCAAGTGAAGAGGTGTGGAATTGAAATGCAACACACACACACACACACACACACACACACACACACACACACACACACACACACACACACACACACACACACACACACACACACACACACACACACACACACACACTCACACACACACACACATACACACACACACACACACAGCATCTCAACAATCCATTGGAGCTTTCCATCATGGTGCAGTTGGTTCCCATTGACTTTATCACATCCTCATATATTTAATATTATATTTAGTTGTTTTTCAAATGAAATATCTCAAAATGATATAAATATTGATATATCCCAGTAAAGAAGAAGTCACTAATTCTGCATTCTCATTTTTCTTTTGAAAAATCAAGCTTTCATTTCACATTCTACAGAAGCACATTGCTTTAGTTTGTAGTCTTACTGAAGGTGGGACCTCATTAACCACAGAAATGTTGGGTGACATATGACAAATGATTTCACCTATAGAGGAGACTTGACCACCCATTTATGAAAAGTAAAATATTTAATTAACTGATGTTTAGGAGTAAAGTGCCCCGCAAGAGCCCGTCTGAGCCCGCCACAGCTGGTATAGCATTGGGTGATGGTTGCACGCTTGCGAGATGAGCGACACAGAAAGTGACAAAAGGGGCAACTTAATGAAAAGAGGAAGCAGTGTGCATGTGAGCGAGGAACTCAGGCAGCGGTTGGATGGATGAAATGATGCAGGATGTAGGAGGAGAGAAAAGAGACAGCAGGACTGGAAGTGGTGAATGTGGCTCCGTCTCATTTAAGTTTTCCTTTAACAAGCTCGAAGCAGAACATCTAATAAATGCATACTTGTCAGCATTACTGAGTAGTGTTCACAGCTGTCAGACAGTTGAAGGTAAATGCTGGAAAGAAAAATGTCTTGAGAGATGATAAAGACCGGTAATCTGAACGAAAGATGTCTCCTGTCCAATAGACAGTTCATAATAACAGCATCACCTCATCACCTTGTCCATTCACTGGAAATCTCACTTCCAATTTATCCTTGCACATGAGTGCTTTAGCAATCAAATGTCTGTATGTCAGGTTCAGATTCAGGTGTCAAGGTGTTGCTCTGGCTCACAGGGTAACTTTCAATTGTTTGGCATTCTTCCTGAGAAATGTGGCTGATGCAAAACGCAAACAACAATGCACTGTATAGTCTGTAAACAGCTAAAATATTCAGACATGAGAATATTTTCAAGAGATCGGGTAGGATTAAACATAGAGCTGCAGACTTGTGAACAAAAATTGGAAGTTGGAAGCCTTTAGATTGTCTGAGATGACATAAATTCTTCAAATACTACTGTACTGTGCAGTAGATCTTTAAGGACTGCAGGAGTGACTGACAATCATTGGTAGCCAAAGGTATCTTTATGTATAAGGGTGTATATACAGTACTGTATGTGGTACTATTTTTTTTCAATACATTTCTGTTAGAGTTTCTTGTGAGTTCAGATCAGCTATGACAAAACCATTTAATGAGCTAAATGTCTATGCAGTGTATTTCATTGCAAGGATATGAGTCACAATGCACAAGGAACATTTTCAATACTTGTTACGTGCCGTGTTGTGTTGTGTGTTTTCGTGCCTTCTCCTGTGTCTCCTCAGGTGCCCTCCTCCCCCCCTGTGCAGCTGCAGTAATTGGATGTACGCGGCTGCGCTCAAGCACCCATCAGGGACGGGCAGATAAGAGGAGAGGAGAGACGAGCTGACGAGGCCAGTGGGTCAAACGGCACAGTGTTTGAGACTGTGTGTGGTGGTTGCGTCGGTGGTTGGCGTGCCGGAGTCGGCAGCGGTTTCCTCTAGTGAATTAAGAGTGTTTATTGTTGTAGTTCTGAGCTGTAGCTTTCAGTTGCGCTTTCTGTTATAGAAAGTAGTTTTAAGTTGGTCATTGTACATTTTTCATTTATTGTTAAATAAATTACATCATTTTGGTTTACACACATCCGTTGCCCGTCTTTCTTTCCTGGGTAAATTTTATTGGTACTCCATCCATCCCCTGGACCTTAAACGGGGGAACATAACAATACTCTTCACCAGTGGCGGACTGGTATTAATACCGAAAATATTACATGGGCACCAGCTGCATGCTGTGGGGCACCAGCGTGCAGAAAGTGCTCAAGAGGGCATTTCATCATGTCTTCTCCACTGGAAGGACACCCTAGAGGGCACTTCATCACGTTTTCTCCACTGGAAGGACACCCTAGAGGGCACTTCTTCATGTTTTCTCCACTTGAAGGGCACAATAGAGGGCATTTCATCACATTTTCTCCACTAAAAGGGCACCCTAGGACATTTCATCACGTTTTCTCCACTGGAAGGTCACCCTAGAGAGCACTTAATCACGTTTTCTCCACTGGAAGAGCACCCTAGTGGGTACTGCATCACTTTTTCTATACTGGAAGGGCACCCTAGAGAGCACTTCATCACATTTCCTCCACTTGAAGGGCACCCTAGAGGCACTTCATCACGTTTTCTCCACTTGAAGGGCACCCTAGAGACACTTCATCAATTTTCTCCACTTGAAGGGCACCCTAGAGGCACTTCATCACGTTTTCTCCACTTGAAGGGCACCCTAGAGGCACTTCATCACCATTTCTCCACTTGAAGGGCACCCTAGAGGCACTTCATCACGTTTTCTTCACTTGAAGGGCACCATAGAGGGCTCCACCAGTGCTCTTCACTTTCAGCAATTACTATGAAGGTCTGCTCAAAGCACTTATTTACTATGTACACAATTGTCAGAAAATCTGCAAATAGAAAAGTATGCACTGATGTCTTGTTTTATGATAATGATAACGACAGAAAGTTCATGAATAAGGTGTGAATGCAGAGCTCTTGTGTCAAGGTTCTTCTGGGAAAGAAAAATCCATTAGGACTACTTATGGACAAAAACCTGACATGCTTTTTCACAGATTGAAAGGATTGTTTAAAAAATGAACACGTCAGCACAATTGTTTATGTCAATCAAATTTCCATAGGCTTATGTAAGAGAGAGGGATTATGAAAAGCAGGTTGAACCAATCTCTCTAATGGAGTAGGCATTATATTATAGCAGTAATTTTGTTATTAATGTCAATTCTATTTTTACAATCGCATTGTAAAAGAAATAATGTTTAATAGTCTATGTAATCTGTCATATATTATTGTTAGATACGGTTCACTATAAATTTGTGGAACCCAGGAATTCCCTTTCATTTATATTACACATTATCACCGCATGATTAAAAAAATTATAACAAAAGTGAGTACTGGAAAGTTCCAAACCTTTTTGATTTTTGTCCATTGTTGTTCCCGTATATATTCATCATAACATCGCGGAAAAGGCACTTTAATCACATGCACTTGACATCATCCCTGGTCTATATACAAGAGAAATACTGTATAATGAGGCTAGAACATTTTCCAATAAACAGAAAATCAGTTTATCATATTCAGAATGTGATTTATGCTGCACTTATGGTCTCACCTATGGTCAAATATGCATGGCAAATGCACATAAGATAGATATGATAAAATAAGATTAACCTTTATTAATCCTCAGAGGGAAATTCGGGAAATTCATTCATTCATTCATCAGACATGTGAGCTCTCACCCAAAGGAATCATTTGACATTTTGGGATATGCACCTATTTGCTTTCATGCCAAGAGTTAAATGTTGTAGATTGATACCAGTCTCATAAATAAATGTGTGTAAATATAAATGTGAAGCTACAGCCAGCAGCCAGTTACAGCTTAACACAAGGACTGAAAACAGGGGGAAACGGCTACCCTGGGTCTAACTAAGGTTACTACCACAGTACCATTAACACAGTATATCTTGTTTGTTTGTCACTGGGTCCGACCAAGAAATAGTCAGGTACAAAAGCTTCCTGTCAAATCACAAGTGTTGTTTTTACACTTCAGTTTTTGTATATTTAAAAAGACTAATGTGTTTTTTAGTGAGTTTTAGTGGTGCTTGTAGGAAGATGTGGTTGTTTACCGATTTACTGTACATTTAACGTATGAGAGTGGTATCGATCTTCCCATCTACCTCTCTGCAAAAAAGCAACATATTTCCTAAAATGTCTACCTATTCCTTTGATTGTGTTGTTATAATGTCAGAATTTATCCAATAATCAAGTGCAGAGATTCAGATAAGCAACCAGCAAGATTATAGGGATGCTGCTACAGCCTAAAGAACTTTGTTAGGTTTGAAAATGTCAGCATAGTACATATAGTGAAGTAGCTGTGTAATGTGTCAGTTGTAGCATGGGCCCACCAGGGGAAACAATAAAGAACAGTGCATTTTTGATCAATGGCGCCAGCCTCAACACCTCACAAACAGCCAGCCTCCGGGGGGATGGGTGTGTGTGTGTGTGTGTGTGTGTGTGTGTGTGTGTGTGTGTGTGTGTGTGTGTGTGTGCGTGCGTGCGTGTGTGTGTGTGTGAGTTAGAATATGTAGAATGTAAGCATGTGATGCTCACTGGTAAATTCAACAGCATGCTCCAATGAATACTGATCTTTGTTGTGAAAGGGTGAGAGCAGTGTCAGAATTTGATAGCAAGGCAATTTATTTTGTAAGAACCACTATGAATCACCATGGATGGCCGTTGTCAGCAGCGCACACTGCCATTGGTCAAAAAGTGTGCGATCATATTTTATTTCATATATGTTATATTTTATCCTTATATTTTAACTTTAACTTGCACTATTTTATGTCTTAGATTCTCTTTTTTTACTTGTGTGTGTTTTTTTCCTTTTTATAGATATTTAATGAGCATTGTTGAAGGGATCCTGAGATGAAAGGTTTTCATTGCCAACAACTGCCTCTCTGTAATTGTTGTGCATATGACAATAAATAACTTGAACAGCAACCCACTCTCTCGGCTGCTGCATGCTATAAATCACTGCTGAAGGTGTTTGATCAGATTACTGAGGCACATTTGCTTTACATTACATTAATTAATCTCTCGTTCCACGCGATAAACACAAAACAGAAGTTGTATCGAGGTCAACTAATAACTGCTTTGTCTCTTACCAACAGATGAAAGGGGAGGAAATGGGCTGAGAGAATGTAATTACAGGGAATTGATGTGATGCAATTAGTGCTCATAATTCTGTTGGTAATCAGATCAGATGAAAATGCTGTCCAGAAGTTTTATAGAATTCGCTTCTGATCGCTTGAGTAACATAATTGTAGAGAGAAGCTGCGACACATTGTCTCCCAAGTGATCATTGGCTCTACACGCACTCAAAACCTCTTTTCACTAGAGCTCCATCTGGACATTGTTCCCGCTGAAGCATCCTTACTTGACCCAGAGTGGTTGTTCTGTTGCTGACACTGCCTTTTGACCTCCAGCGATGGGTGAAATCAAGCAACTCTCTCTACAAGGATTAGTTAATTAAGTTAAGTGTTGTTTTGAGATGCCACTTTTCTTGTTTCTCTATCCTGCAGCTATCCTGTCTATCTTTGGGAACACGGCAGTCCTGGTCAACGCAGCTCGTCGCGCCGCCCTGCTCAAAGCTCCCGAGCTGCTGACGGTGAACTTGGCCGTGACGGACATCGGCATGGCCCTCAGTATGTATCCTCTGTCCATTGCTTCGGCTTTTAACCATGCCTGGATCGGAGGCGACACGTCCTGCCTCTACTACGGCCTGATGGGCATGATCTTCAGCGTAACCAGCATCATGACACTGGCTGTGATGGGGATGGTCAGGTACCTGGTAACAGGAAGTCCACCCAAGACAGGTATCTCACATGAGATTTATAGATCAGAGCACTTTTTTTTAATGAATACCAATTGAAATCAATGTTTGAAGTAAGTTGTCAACCACATCAAAGGCCAAAGGGATTTACCTTCTGATTTGTGATTAATCAATCATAAACCTTGCCAGTGTATTGACAAGGATTATTGATGAGACTGAGCACTTTACATGAGCCAGAGTCAAATGTAATTCAGCATTCAGTAACCCGATTGATCTTTACACCAATGATTTATTGATCTGCTCACTCCCGGTCGAATCTTTGTTCAGCTTTTTTGGGGGAGTGCCGTCTTCTTTCATCCCTCCACTTACTGAGGGTTTCATTCTTGTCAGGCAGTTGGTTTTAATAGGATCCCAAGCAAGCAGTTCGCACAGCATAGTCTGCTGAATAATAGATACAACTGATGCCATAGTTGACATTTGGCCTGAGGTTCATTTATTCTTGTCACTTAGTAATGTCATACAGTATGACATATTCTGTAAGGACCTTAACTGCACGAAAAGTGGCTTTGCTGTCAAATTAAGTGTCTCTTGTCTCTTACCATAAATCACTGTATAGATACAGTATTGTTCAGTCCAATCCTAGGCATATAGGAGCCCATGAGACCATGGTGCCTCAGTACAAGGTCAGCTGGGAACCTCTGAATGCCGTAGCAGCCCGCATTGCTGTAGTATTCTGGGTGATGCCACAAGCACAGCATAACTGTATGAAAGGATAACAACAGAATCATTTAAGGAAGTTTCTTTCTGCAATTAGCCAGCCACAAGTGATAAGCACACAAAGCTACATGTTAGTACTGAACCAAAATCATAAGCGCATACTCCCAAAAACATATAAAATGAGGTAAATTCCTGCAATTTATCGTGATTTTAGCCACACCTCTTTGATGTGATTGAGATAGTGTGGTACACATGAAAGATTTAGCAACTTTTTAATTTTAAATTAAGTAATCACAGACACAGTTAAGAAGGAAAACGGTTAAATAAATAAATAAATAAAATGCATTTATTACATTTTCATTAAAATTTATATTAAAAATATTTTTCTGGTGTCTGAATTATTATGATCGTATTAAATAGATAAAACACAAAAAGAAAATAATAATACTAAATAAATACATAATAATAAAATATATAATAATAATAATAATAATAATAATAATAATAATAATAATAATAATAATGATACAGACACCAAAACATTTAGCCATACTTCTTACACATGCAGAGAATATATGATGCTAAAGATGATAAATGAAGCTAAATAAAGCAACAAAAAAAAACATAGATTGGAAAGCATATCAGTTCATAGTAATACAAACATACAAATCTACTAACTACAGTATGTTATACTGCAGACAGATTCCCTTGTGAGCTTTCAGTAGTTGGAGATATAAAAACAATATTAAGAAATGATATTATTCTTATTCTTATTTATAAGTGTAAATCGATATGGTTATAGCTGATCAGAGCGCTGTTGGGAGGCACGCTGATGCCAGTAAACACAAAAGGGAGCTTTGAACCAAAAGTTATTTACACAATCGATTATTGTGAGTACATAGCAGTAGGAGCAGCCTGTATACAATTTGCTCTGAAAAACCCACTGAGCTCAAACATCCTCTGGTATTATTCACAAATAACGCTCTGATCTACTGCGCTCCTAGCTTTATCTAGGACGGTGATATACAGTATGTCATAAGTGTTCTGGGTATAAGAAGGACTCTATGACCATGTGAGCTCTGAGCAGCTAACTTAACGAATAAGTAAAGTTTTGGAGAGGTAGTTGTTGTATCAATGGGGTTTAGTGTTAGTGTAAGACTGAAATTGTGTCAGGTAAACATAGTTGTGCAAACATAGGTTTAGTATGTTATTGATTTGCTCTATTCCATTTTGTTTACACATATTTAGTGTTTACAGTAATGTTAAGATGTTCTGTTATCAGATATTGTCAGCTACTGCTGGTATCAGATATTTTCACTAGGCGGCGCTGTTCAGGCAGCGGAGAGTTGATGGGTTGAGAGAGGGGTAGAAGGAGAGAGGGGAGACGGAGTAGCAGAGCAGAGTGGAATGGCTTGATGTAACTGTGTTCGGGAGTTGACTAAAGTTATGAGGAAAACCCAGAACGTGTTGGACTGCTTTATTCTTCCACAAACACCAACGTCGCTTACATTAGTTATGCTGCCCGTTCGCAGGAAGAGGCGTAGGAATGCCAAAATAGTGCGCAAGGCATTTAGCGTGCAATAAGAACGCCTTTCTTGCTTATGGCGTGTCATTTGTACGCCATCTAGTCTGTACTGACTGCAATGTAAATGCATCCGTGTGAATATGCCACGCTGAGAGCTAGTGAATAAAACACGAGAAATAGCGCTTATGGCTATCAAGTGGGGAGGTAGATGGGTCCAACAAACACACAACCTTAAACTTTTAGTGACGTTTGTGACGTGTTTTACGTAGTTATATGAAGTTGTTTCCGTATTGTAGCTTAGTTTACTTACTTTTACTTTTAAGCCCAACCATGATTTTTTTCCTAAACCTAACTAAGTGGCTTTGTTGCCTAAACCTAACTGCGGACGTTACAGTAGTTTTGATGCGTGACGTACAGATGACACGCGTAAAGCCTGAAATGCGTCTTCGTGACACGTGGTATGTCGTTGTAATGTCATGCTATTTATACGCCTTCCCGTGCAACCGGGTTGAGTTAACTGCTCCTAAGGATGGGTTAAATGCAGAGGTCAAATTAAGTAATAAAGTTTAAGTTAAGTTTAAGTTTTTAAGGCAGATCTCTCATGCTTCACAATCACTGGCTCAGAAATCAGCTGCAACCACAACCAAGTACTTTAGTTGTCTAACCCTAGCTATACCTTAACCATAATTTATTTGCTGTGAACATGATCTTTCCACATTTGCGAGGTATGGATATAGAATGCAAAAATTTTAAAAACATTGGCAATTGACGTAACCAAGTTGTGTAACCTGACACTTGTCACTGCTGATGTGCTCATGCTGTGCTGCCACAGCTCCCTCCACCATCCCAACAACCTCGTCCTTATGTGCTTACCTTTTGGCAATGTTGATTTAACTTCGATCTAATGTTCGTGTTTGTGTGGGGTTGAGCTCTCCCAGAATCCTCATTACTGCTCGGACTCTTCACTCAAATCAAACGGCGAATTTCTTCATATGTCTCTGCCTGAACTGTAATGGTTCTGAACCGCTGTCACTTCAGCATGTTATCAGACTCCTCATTACATGCTGTGCCACTGAAAAAGGCTGCTTATAACAACAGATAACACAGACTGCAGTGCAAAGTAGTACAGACAGTATACTGTAATTGACTAAACTGAATTTAAAATGTGTTTTGTGCACAGGTGTCAAGTTCCAGAGGAGAACCATACGTATTGTGATCAGTGTGATCTGGCTGTACGCCAGCCTGTGGGCCTTGTTTCCTCTGCTGGGCTGGGGCAGCTACGGGCCAGAGCCGTTCGGACTCGCCTGCTCGATAGACTGGACCGGCTATGGGGAGTCCCTGAACCACTCCACCTTCATCACGACTCTGTCTGTACTCTGCACATTCCTCCCCTGTCTGGTCATCCTCTTCACCTATTTCGGTATTGCCTGGAAGCTGCACAGGGCCTATAAATCCATCCAGAGCAATGACTTTCAATATGGCAATGTTGAGAAGAAAATCACTCTTGTAAGAATCAGACGATCAATGCTGTATCGACTCTGTGTCTTCAGTTATCTGTCACTGATTGGAGCATTCTCACGAGACAGGAAACAACATGTTTGTGACATGCAGATAATGATTTAAAGGCCTTAGTCCTTAACTGTAATTAAAGACAACGGATGTGTGTTAAGTCACAGAAAAGTATTCTTATACACAACTCTAAGCAACAAAAAAATTTAGCGTTTTCAAACATGCTTTACAAAAGCAAGCAGGGAAACTACATGCACAGCACAAGAATAATTGCTAAAACCGAAGCAAAAGAAATAGGAGTGAAAACACAGCTGAAATACTTTCACTTCATATTATGAATTGTGATCTATCCCCTCGGGCATGTTAATTCATTTTTTACTGTATATCACTCAAAACTCCCCATGAATAACCTCATAGCTGGGAGAAATGTCTCAGCAGCAGCAATGTTCATTTTATGCTTTTCTATGTGTCAAGTGGAGGCATATTTTGAAAATACCGTAGATCTTCAGTCTGTTTTATGTCCTTTTGAATATCTTTACAAAACTGAATATTTATAGACATCACGTCACACTACGGGGGGGGGGGGGGGGGGGGATGAGTTGTCAATAACTATAGCGATGTTCAGGCTATATCTGGGCGAAGCGGTATTTGACAGGCGTACAGATTATTAAGCAGGATCATTCTGACAACACGACAAAGTCGATGCGCATAAATAATCACTTCGCCTCCTGATTCCCCTCCTCCTCTCACTTGAAGCTTTTGTAACACAACCAAGACAAATAAGAATAAAGTATAGCTTTTGTATGTGAAGGCCCCAGGGAAAGGCTCAAAGGATGCTCGAAGGATGCTCAAAGGATGCGGCCGGCATTTCCTTATTGCTCAGCCAGCTCAGCAAGACACCACTGAAACTGGCAAGTTAAACAACCCCTTGACTGCATTGTGCAGAGTTATGTGGAGGAATGATGGACGGGAGGCCAGCGTCTATTTCTGTGCTGCTGTTTATTGTCTTGATGGACAATAGCAGAATATATACAGTATATACTGGTCAGCCATAGAGCCGGCTCCGACATAGCACTCTGTAAAAGACCAACAGTGTCAAAGTTTGCCAGCTACCAGCTGCATTATCTACTGAACAAAGGCACCCATGAGCCAATTAAATTGTCTTACATCACTGGATTTCTGCCAAGGGGAATCACATACTATGATCTTTTCATTGCCATTACGTTGCTAGAGCAACAGCTTTTTTCTAAGTTTACTTCCTGTCAGCTACTGCATTAACAAACACTGCAACAGGAAATACAAAAGGGCCCATTAGAATGGTTATGTTGTCATGTTTGAAAAGGTCTATACAGACCCTGTTACACCAACAAATCCCATGAAAAGACCAAAAATGACAATGCGATAGTCCACGTTCGAAATCGCAGAACGTATTACGTACTACTACATACATACTTAAAGCTGCAGTATGCGAGATTGGCACAAATATGATTTAAAAAAGTTATTTTTAGAAAACGGCCGCTATATTGTGACAGTAGTACATGAAACAGGTAACTTGAAAAAAATCATGTTCCTCTGTGTCCTACTGTGTGCTCCGGTGCTCCTAACGGCATCTGAAGGATTTCACTTACCGGAGGAAAACAAGGTCTGCTGTCTAGCTGCCGTCTATGAGAGCCGGCTGTCAATCACTCGCGAACTCCGACCAAACGGTCAAACTAGGCAGCGCTGATCAAATATGAATCAATATTATGTCACGTTAATGCCTATTTCTCGCCTCAAATGTTTTCAGAATCATCTGGTAGTGTACTGTTTAGCTGTAAAATGAGAAAGTTTGAGACGCGGCCGCCATTGTAAAATCTGTTGAAGGAAGCCAAGTTCTGGTCACATGACCGGAGCACAGCCAATAGGAACGCTCTCTCTCTCCGAAATGACCTGTGATTGGTCAAAGTCTGCCGTCACGGGCTAGATTTTCTAAAGCCTGAAAACAGAGCCATGAAGAGGAGCAGAAGTCTAGTTATCTCTCAGAACACTTGAATGACAATATGCTGAAAGATTATTATGGAATATTTGCCCAATGATGTCAAAAATATGCCTACTGCCACTTTAAGTATGCCATTACAAGCAGACTGTCCACACTGAAGTATAGCAATACGTCTAACTCTGCATCACATGACTGTATCGGTCACGACATTACTGGTCCGAGCCACCTCCGAGGTGGATGTACTGCTAGGTAGATGGGTAGGTTACCAAGGAGGAAGTGAGTATACTCTACTATATATTCCAATGGCTTTTTTGGCTGATAGGTGGGTATACTGTAAGGTTAAGGTTCTTAATGTCACTCTCCATCATCAACACTGCAGGGCTGATGAGTTGATGTATTACAGGTGTGTGGTTTGGAGCAGGTGAAACATCTTGGCAGCAATCAGGGAGCCAGGAGCTGGGAGAGTGAGTGGAGGAGCCACGGCAATGCCAACACACACACAGGGTGCATCCCAAGTCTCTTAATTGCATCCACGTGTCCCTCACTTGCGTCTTTTCCTTGCATCTTAGTCCCTCCCACCTGGGATTCATGGAGAGACGCAAGGAAACCATGCGAGGAGAGAGGAGCGAGGAAACGACAAATAAGAGACTTGAGATGCACCCAGAGACAGACGGGGGAGAACTGGAAACACAGGGGCCCAATCCCAATGTCCCTCCTAAGGACTTAAAACCTGAACCCTCAGGGAGTTGACCGACGCCCCCCTATAAATGGTTGAGTGTGAGAGGCTGAGAGGGCTTGAAATTGTATAAATATGAAACGGACAGCACTTTGCAGCGACATATCACGTTATCTTGACAATGCCAATTGTGGATTTTTATTTAACGTTTTTACTGCCTGATTTGAACGTCTTCCAGCCTCTTGCCTTACGAGACTAGAGGTAAATATAAAAAAAAAAATCAATGTACCGCCCTAAACCCTCACGGACTTTGTGGGAACACGCCTCAGAGTCTGTGAGTCTGTGAGTGTGGATACTGGGATTGGGCCAGGAGAGAGGGAGATGCAAGAGCACCGGGAAAAAAGGGTTGTGTCTAGAAGGTAACCCACAATTTGAGAAACCCTCGCGAAATTTCATTTCATTTCATTTCAAAATGTATTTAGAACATTTAAAATAAAAAAAATAAAAAAAAGAGAATGATCATACAAACAAGTGGACAGACAGAAAAAAGTAATATTTACATACAATGAAAAGCGTAAGCAAAAGAAATTGTCAAACACTTGATGCCTTGGTTTATGAGATGGTTAGGCATTAAACTTGAATGGTTAAGGTTAGGCATTTACCTTGAATGGTTAAGGTTAGGCATTAACCTTGAATGGTTAAGGTTAGGCATTGACCTTGAATGGTTAAGGTTAGGCATTTACCTTGAATGGTTAAGGTTAGGCATTGACCTTGAATGGTTAAGGTTAGGCATTGACCTTGAATGGTTAAGGTTAGGCATTGACCTTGAATGGTTAAGGTTATGGCATTGACCTTGAATGGTTAAGGTTAGGCATTGACCTTGAATGGTTAAAGTTATAGCATAAGTTGTCCGGAAGCGAGTCTCGCAAGAGTTTTTGCACGTTTTGCAAGTTTGCGGGTTACCTTCTAGACACACGTCCACGGCCGTGACACATGCCAGCTAATTGCCCAATGACTGGCTCGAGCCCAGTGGTATTGATCCTCTCAGCAAAAAAGCGAATAAGCAAATTTCTGTTAATATAAATGGGTCACATATGTATAGTTTCATTTTCAAATGAAGGCTAAGTCTTTTCCTAAAACACTGGGCCCTGTAGGTTTTTGCAAACATTACTCCAACTGGAGTAAATAGTGCATTTCTATGGAACTATTTTCCCCTTTAATTCATTTTTAACACACATTTGGTGCTCTAGACCTTTTTTACTGGAGAAATTTTGACACGTCATAGTAGGAAAATCACAGGTGTATTCAATAACAGTGATGATAGCTGTGGTCCACTTAGGGGAGGCCTTGGTATTGTGAATGCTGGCTCACTGGAATAGCTCACCGGCACACTTACAACTCAGCCATCGTAAATGTTATCAATTTCACCTGTGGTTTTCCTACTATAAGAAGTCAAAATGTCTGCTGTGAAAAAGGTCCATTATGGCAGCAGGATGACCTATGTGGGATAGACTCAAATTAAACAGCATGTGAATAATGCATAATTAAAGAACGGTGCAACGATTTGTCTCATTTACAGTATGTCTTTATGGATGTTTTCACACTTGGTCCCTTTCAGCCCTCCAAACAAACTCAGAGCGATTAGTCAGCATTTTTTGCGCATATGTGAACACTCCAAAAGAACCCAGACCCCTCTGAAACGAACCGAACTCAGACCTCCTCGGGAGGTGGTCTGAGTTCGGTTCGCTTCAAGACCGCGTTGCAGTTCGCTTAACCTGAACATTGTGAACAATGAAGCGCTCCAGGTTCGCTTTAGGGATGTCACGAGAACCGATACTTCGGTACCAAGTCGATGCAAAAATTCTGAAGATGTGACGGTACTCGTTTTTCTACAGTACCGCAGGTACCGTATGTACCGCCGAGGCTCAAGACTAATGGCGTCCCGGCGTCCCATCGACAAAAGAAAATGTGTTTGGATTTTGGTGAGAAACTTGAATAAAGTCAGTTGTTTGAAGGAGATGTTTTTACAGTTTTTACAATATAAAATAGAGACACTATGTATACTATGTGCATTTTACGACCATCGCTTGAGGATAGAGAAACGTGCCTTTCTGTCTGTATCAGTCCTGCTCCCAAAAGCTCGCTATGATTGTAATAATTGATGACAAAACACATTAATAATTGCATTGATTGCACAGGCAGGACATCCTAAAACACCGTAAAACACCGGTGGCAGCAACTTGACGAAAGCGCTGCATTTTCCATATACACCACTCAGATGTTAATTCATTTATTTTATTTGAACAATGTGGGTCTGAGCTCCAGTGAAACTATAGTGTGAACAGAAAGAGGACTGAGGGAAAGAGAAATGAGTCCTCTTTCAAATGAACTGATTATGTAAACACAAAAAGAATCGAGTCCCTTTTCTGTCTGCCCACTTTTTGGTCCACTTTAAGAGGACTGAGTTTGGTTCGTTTAAAAAGGACTATATGTGAAAACACCCGTAGTTTAGTTTTTGGATTACAACAGAGGTCTATGGCATAGAGAAGGCTGTAAATTACATCCAGATTTAGTAGGATAAAGTGTTGGTTTTGGTCTTTTCTTGGGATTTTTTTTTTTCATAATAAAGAAATACAGACTTATCCTTTAATTCACTTATGCCTCTCACACCCCTTAATAATGCTATATCATTGAAAGTGGTAGAAAGTGGTTTTAGGGTCAGGGATTTTTCACCTGTATTAATTACCAACACTGTGCTACTGAAAACACCCCATTATAGATTAAGAATGAAGGACGTTAGATAAAGAGTGATACCTCTTGTGAGAACTGCAGAAATATATCTTATAACCTCCTTGGTATGTGACTCTACTTCAGCGTGAGGTGATCAGTGGAATGATTGCTTCATGTGATCTGTAAGCCCGTGGTGGCGTGCGCCTTATCTAAGCATCTAAATTGTATGTCCACATGTGTCCATTTAGGACAAAGTGTGTGCATTTAATTGCCAAGGTCATAATTCAAAGAAAAGTGATATAATGTTCAGCCTGTCTGCAAAGGTCGTAATTCTTTTGAGCTGTAAAAGCTGTGAATCTGTTGTTAAACTTGGGTCAGGCTGCAGGCGGTGTGACTGCAGGAAATTGCAGAGAATGACAAAGATCAGAAGGGAAAGTGTCTCGCTGATCTGCAGATTGAGCTTGACAGAGCGCGCCGGGTAGGCGACTGGTCTTCGCTTTTACACATCTGGGTTCCTGTGAACTCAACAGATTTGTTTGTGTAGCAGCAAATGCCCTGCGGATATGGCTGTTGAGCATGTGTGTGTGTGTGTGTGTGAGTGTGCATGTTTGTACCTGTAACATTCACTTTAACTTTGTTCTCCCGCAGGAATACATTTTTCTTTTACCAAATAGGTTCCAATTATTTATGAATCAGCCAGCGAGAGCTGGATTTAACATGTTCCATAGATCAGAGAAGTGGCTTCATCAGTCTTGCTAGATTGCTTTCCCATTTTTACGTATCAAAAGGCAGGCCACATGAATAAAGAAAATTGATGCCTTTTATCTATCTGCTTCTCCTCCCCAGACCACTCAAGGTAGATTTAATCTATGACATGTTCCATAAATGTACTGTTTCGCTCTGATCTTAGCAGGACTGTAATATAGCCACCACACTGCTCCCTGTACCACCTCACCTTATTTAACAGCACATGGAAAGTACTGTGTGTAATTTTTTGGTGGATAACAAAGTACACTTTTTAAGCATTTATCTGTTTTTTTAGGGCTGTCAAAGTTAACGCGAATTTGTTTCGCATTAACGCGTTATTATTAATTAGGTTGTAGCGGGCTCGGTTTTAAACCCTGGCATCACATGAAACTAAAAAACCTAAGGAATCCATTGGTACCAACCATGAGTTAGTGAGCTAGTAGCGAAGGAGGCTAAATAACGCTCCATACTTACGCTAAATATTGGCGAGGAAAAACTGACATGGACATTTTCAAAGGGGTCCTTTGATCTCTGACCTCAAGATATGTGAATGAAAATAGGTTCTGTGGGTATCCACAAGTCTCCCCTTTACAGACATGCCCACTTTATGATAATCACATGCAGTTTGGGGAAAGTCATAGTCAAGTCAGCACACTGACACACTGACAGCTGTTGTTGCCTGTTGGGTAAATGTACCTTAAAGGGAGATTTGTCAAGTATTTAATACTCTTATCAACATGGGAGTGGACAAATATGCTGCTTTATGCAAATGTATGTATATATTTATTATTGGAAATCAATTAACAACACAAAACAATGACAAATATTGTCCAGAAACCCTCACAGGTACTGCATTTAGCAGAAAAAATATGCTCAAACCATAACATGGCAAACTGCAGCCCAACAGGCAACAACAGCTGTCAGTGTGTCAGTGTGCTGACTTGACTATGACTTGCTCCAAACTGCATGTGATTATCATAAAGTGGGCATGTCTGCAAAGGAGAGACTCGTGGGTACCCACAGAACCTTTTTTCATTCACATATCTTGAGGTAAGAGGTCAAGGGACCCCTTTGAAAATGGCCATGCAAGTTTTTCCTTGCCAAAATTTAGGGTTATTTAGCCTCCTTCGCGACAAGCTAGTATGACATGGTTGGTACCAATGGATTCCTTAAGTTACAAAGTGAAAAATGCGTTAATGCTTTATGAAATTAGTGGCGTTAAAACGAATTTGCTTTAACGCGGTATTATCGCGTAAACTTTGACAGCCCTATTTACAACATTTCATTTGTATCATCAAAAACTTAATTTCACCAGAGCTTGAAACAAATAAGGGAATAGTTTGATATTTTGGGAAATATTTGCTTTCTTGCTGAAAAAACAAATATAATGTTGAAATGTGTTTTTGTTACCGTTGGATTGAGCCAGGCCTCCTGTTTCCAGTCTATGTGCTAAGCTAGCTGGCAGCTGGTGGTAGCTGGTGATCTTCTCAACCCTCAGCAAGAGAGCAAATAATCAGCAGGTTGCTCGTTTTTTTAAACTATTTCCCCCCTCCTCTCCCCCTCTTCTCTTGCCGATCCCTCTCGTCTCCTTCACCGAACTCACCACGCACCCGGCTGTTTTATTTTCTTTACTCCTCCCTGCACTTCTCGTATTCTTTCATCTGCTCTTCTTATTCCAGATGGCTTTGATGATCAGCTCAGGTTTCCTTGTTGCCTGGACCCCCTACGTGGCTGTAAGCTTCTGGAGCATGTTGCACTCCCAGGAGCAGGGCCGCATGACTCCATTCCTCACCCTGTTGCCGTGCCTCTTCGCTAAGAGCTCCACCGTGTACAACCCTTTCATATACTTCATCTTCCAGCGCGCCTCCTGGCACGAGCTCCTCCGCCTCCAGAGACTGATGTTCTGTTGCTCTCATCAGGCCAATTCACCTGCCGAAGGAGGGAAGCTCGAAGGCGAAATGGGCAAAGGTTCTGACTGCATCATTTTTGAAAATGAGACCAATGAAACCTGTGTGGGTCTAATGGGAGCTCCTGGCAGACAGTCTGGGAGCCAGATGATGCCTTTGGGCTAATACATGTGATGAAGTCTACGTTATTTGATCGCTTTCCTCAAGTTGTCATTGAAGGAATATAATTCAGCATTTTGGGAAATTCCCTTATTCGCTTTTTTGCCAAGCGTTAGATGAGAAGATCAATACCACTCTCATGTTTAGGAGCAAAATATGTAGCTAGAGCAAGCCGCCAGTTAACTTAGCTTAGGAGAAAGACTTTAAACAGGGGAAACAGCTAGCTTGCTCTATCCAAATGCAACAAAATCCACTTACTAGCACCTTTAATGCTCATTAATTAAAATACTACAGTCATATTCAGAGTCACAGTCATCTTTTGCCACTTGGGCCGAAGCCTGTCGTATCTTGATGGTTATTATTACAAAACCTCAATAGTCAGAAAAATGGCCGTTATCCTGAACAGAAGCACATAGCTAATTATAAAGCTCAATGGCGTCATCGTATACCTTCCCGGTTGCGATTTTACCCAACCTACTCTGCCTCTGGTTGGTTTGCCCTGATATTCTTACCCTAAACCTAACCAACCAATCCAACCAACTAAGGCATTCAAGGCAACAAGAGGGGAAGGTCTGATGATGTCATTCTGCATAATAATTAGCCATGTGCTTCTGTTTGTTGCATGGAGAGTGTGTATTTTCAGAACAATGGGCTGTCGGAACAATGGGAAGTCCCCATCTGCTATTTGCGCGTGGTTAATATTGTGAGACGGTATCAGTTAACATTGTAACACGCGGTTAATGTTGTGAAGCGGTCGCTGTTAATGTTGTAACACGTGGTGAACGTTGTGAAATAGTGGCGGTTAAGTTTAGGCAACAAAACTACTTGGTTACACCAAATTCACACCAGGCAGCGGCAAAGTGCGGCTCACATCAATAATTCAATTTTTCTGCGGCCGGGAGGCATGTTCATGTGTTTCAAGCGGGAAGAAATTCTTTGCAACATACATTAGATCCACATGTCATAGGATCTGTTTACTGATTGGCTGCTGGTATTCTCTGGTTAAGTTAAACTTTTCCCAACTTTTAGTGTAGCCCCACTTTGGCGCATTGTCAAACAGCCGCAGCTCGCTGAGTTCCGGAGCGGCCGCCGCAGCTTTTCCTAGACATTGCATGGCAGCTCGCCGCAGGCCGCACTTCCCAGCTGCTCTGGTGTGAATTCGGCATTAGGGTTAGACAAAACATGGTTTGGCTTAAAATAAGTACGCTTGTAACGTAACGTGAACTACGGGCTTAGCGCCATGTGAATCAGTGACGTAGCGACTTTCTCGAGATCTATTTGCAGAAATAGATTATAATATTCATAACTATGTTTTCATTAGTGTATAATCACCTGAAACTAAGAATTGTTGTGTTTTCATTAGCTTAGAATGAGCCCTTCATATCTACATAGGGAGCGGGTCCTCTTCACGGAGTCCGCCATGTTTTTACAGTAGCCCAGAACGGACAAACCAAACAATGGCTCTAGAGAGAGCCTTTCAAGTTTTTACGTTACCTGTAGGCCACCGTAGTTCTCCAACACGCTTGGAAAAGGAAGGGTGAGCGGAGGGTATTCAGTTGGTTGCAATCTGCAACCTCACCGCTAGATGCTAAATCCTACACACTGATCCTTTTATCTACATCCGTTGCTATGAGCATCTAATAACGACGTGGATGGGTTTACAGAGGAGTTAGTTGAAAGCCTGGTGCGTCTCATACAGATGCTAATGGGTGCCTTGTGCGTTGATATCAAGACGCAGAGGGCCACTGACCAAGCGACGATATTTGACGCCCTGGGAGTGAGACCAGGCTGAACATTATCTCTTTTGTTTATTATGTACAAAATCCGAAGCTTAAAAGCCGCATGGTGCAGTTTTACAAGTGGTTATGTGCCAGACTATTTCTTGGTCGGGCTAGCTGTTTCCAGCCTTGGTGCTAAGCTAAGCTAACTGGCTGCTGGCTCTAGCTACATATTTAACGTACAGACAGAGAGTGGTATCAATCTTCTCGTCTAAATCTCAAAATGGTGGAAAAATTTAAACAAAACTTTCTCTCTACCCGTTTTTAAGTTCAGGTTAGGAGGTCACCACAGGGGGAACATGAAAGGTTGGATTTGATTTCCAAAGAGCAGAGCGAGACCTTCATGAGAGACAGAAACAAAAAGCTGAAATATAATTGTTTGTGAGTGTGACCTTCCCTTGGCCTCCCACCAACTTTGTGTTCTATGTCTTTGGTGAATTTTGGTGAAAGTTTCCCAGTTCCCATGGCATCCTCCTCAGTGTAGCTCACTGAGGGTTCACCCAGTATGCGAGGTCAACTGGCAGCCTCAAACAATGTCAGCTTTCAATTATGATGTGCATTACACAAACACATAATGTATATCAGTGACTTCTGGACCTGACAACTTGAGCAACTACTTGTGCACTTTTCATAAAGCTGCAATGATTTGCCTTTTCGTTCATCTGGTATCATTATGCAAACCACACAACGGTGGAAAACCTGAACTCCTGTAGCTTTCCCATTATACATTTTTCCTATATTTATATCATGCTGACATTGGAGCACATTAACAATGCAGCACAGATGGAGTGGGTCACACATTAAACATGAATTTGGCCACATGGGACTTACTGTAATACCCACAGTTTTGCACATATAAAACAATGATTTGGCCTAGCATATTATGCTAATTGGAGCTTGAGAAAGAAGAACAGCTTGCAGAATTGGTATGTATGATTTTTTTTTTTTTTAAAGAACAAAAAGATGGCAACACTGGAGGGAAAAATGGTTCAGATAATGTGGACAGCATGGGTTGTTTGTTTACACAAAGAATAAGAGCACAATTACAGAGCTCAGAGAAAGGATAATTGATTAGTATTTCTTGAGTGCTGACAATCTCACAGTTGATCTCACAGTATACAACTGAGGTTCAAATCAAAAGATCACAATGCTGCATTATAGAGTGAACTGAATGGCCTGAACATACATCTGTTAAACATGAAAATGCACTTGTGTTGACTTTGTGTGTATATATAAATTGTATTAAAGAAAAAAGGCAATACATTTACCGTCCTTTTTTTCAGTGTTCCATAGCTTGTGTCCCTTAACTTAAATATTTATTGGTAATAATTGGTTAGATTGCAACAAATGTTTTTTTCCTCTTAGTGGTATACGCAGTTTTTCTTTTTTAATGTTTATACATTTCAGCTCAGTACATATGCATACATTTATTTTATTTAAAGAAGTTCAGTTTTCTGATGGAAGCTACGGACTGAAACAAAAAGGGAAGTGACGGAGATAAACAAATAATTTAAAATAAATTAGGGCTGTCAATCGATAGAATATTCAATCGCTATTAATCGCATGATTGTCCACAGTTAACTGCGATTAATCGCAAATTAATCACACCTTTTTTATCTGTCCGAAATGTACCTTAAAGGGAGATTCGCCAAGTATTTAATACTCAGTATGGGAGTGGGCAAATATGCTTGCTTTATGCAAATGTGTGTATATATTTATTATTGGAAATAAATTAACAACAAAAAACAATGATAAGTATTGTCCAGAAACCCTCACAGGTACTGCATTTAGCATAAAAAATATGTTCAAATCATAACATGGCAAACTCAAGCCCAACAGGTAACAACAGCTGTCAGTGTGTCAGTGTGCTGACTTGACTATGACTTGCCCCAAACTGCATGTGATTATCATAAAGTGGGCATGTCTGTAAAAGGAAGACTTGTGGGTACCCAGAGAACCCATTTTCATCCACACATCTGGAGGTCAGAGGTCAAGGGACCCCTTTGAAAATGGCCATGCCAGTTTTCCTCGCCAAAATGTAGTATAAGTTTGGAGCGTTATT
This sequence comes from Sebastolobus alascanus, assembly GCA_916701645.2. Classification (NCBI taxonomy): domain Eukaryota; kingdom Metazoa; phylum Chordata; class Actinopteri; order Perciformes; family Sebastidae; genus Sebastolobus; species Sebastolobus alascanus. Next base: position 5,636,150 of record CAKAOJ020000011.1, on the reverse strand, counting down.
TAGCCTCCTACGTGACCAGCTAGTATGACATTGTTGGTACCAATGGATTCCTTAGGTTTTCTAGTTTCATAAGATAGCAGACAATGATATTTTCACTCTAGCTTTAAAACTGAGTCCACTACGCAAGTTGCGTTAATGCGTTAAAGAAATTAGTGCCGTTAAAATGAATTTACATATTATCGCGTTAACTTTGACAGCCCTAATATTAACGTAAGCAGTGCACAATTGACACAAGGTTCACCCGTAATTAAGGCAAATAACAAACGGCGTAAATGAATTACATCAGAACTGGAAGCACGCCAGCATTTGTGACTTTCACTTCACTTCAAAACACTGCATGCTATGCTTTTATCAGCACTATACATCGTTTAGTTTCACAGACCTTTGAAAGCTTTGAAATCTTAAGCTAAATGTCATTGTAACTGCTTTTTCTAGAACTGGCAATGGGTTACCATCCCCCCCCCCCCCCCATCCCCCCATCCCCCCTCACTGAAGGACGGTCCAGTCAGCAATCTGCCACCAACCCCTCCACTACTCTGTTATTTCAGAGAAAAATCCTAAAGTGCTCTGCCGATATGCTAAAAATGCTCAATTTGCCTAGAAATGTTGGGGGCGGGTTAAGTGAACTCCACGGCCCTATCTATGTTGAACACATGGAACCTGAAAGGGATTTGACATACTAAACATAAGACCACGGTCCATTATCAGAGCTAAGTGAAATTGGGATCAAAAGGTCAGGATCAAACTGTTTGATTTTCCATCAGGAAGTGGGGGAAGGTTATCTAACGTAATCTTTAACAGTTGTTATATAGAGTAAAACAAGATTTGGTATTTAAGAACAAGTATTTTACACCCACACATTGTGCTACATTACATGTAGTGTATGCTATTAAAAGTTTAATGAGGAAAACTGCAGCAACACTGGAAATACATTACCAATAAAAAGAGAGTATATGGGGATAGTACGAGCATAATTACAGTGGCATTTTTAACACAAGTATATGGAGTGCTGGTATGATGTGCACCAGCAGTAATGCATAATTTAGTGAAAAATAAAAGAATTTGCTAGAGGGTAAATGGACTCATTACCTACAAAGATAGTCTCTCAAAAAGAAACCAAAAAACACCCATATTGGCTCCAACACACCAGCCTCCAATTCATATACAATCAGTGGGTATTTAGGTAGTAAAGATGCGCATGCACACCATTATGCCAGCAGAGTTGCAGCAGTTGCATAGCTTGTTTGACCTGCTGTCCGTGTTGTAGTAAAACTGAACATCGTGAAACATCACAACTTATTTTGTCCGTCATTTTATTTCAGAGATTTTTGCAAGAAACGACTGCCTGCCGAAATCGTACAGCGCTCGATATCAGACAGTCAGCTGCAGCAGAACTTGACGTTTGCCAGCAGAAACAGTTTTGGAAAGGCATCAAGGTTTCCTCCAGCGCAGATTAACACCCTGCAGGTCTGCTGGGCACAGCAGTGACATAATTTAGAAGTGATTCATAAGAAAGCTAGAAGAGAGCAGACAATGGTGCATTCATGTGCTCCTCGGATTGTCCAATTTCTTGAGTTGGAAAATTGTTCTTTCTACTTCAGTGTGTTCGTGAGCTTTAAGTCGCAATGTGGAAACAAAATGGACGCTACAGTACAAAGAAGATGTGTTGTATTTTATTGCTTAAAGCAAACAAACACGTTAGCTATTTTTAAGTTGTTGTTCAGACTTCACGTGAATTTTCTCAGTCGGGAACTCATTTTTCCGATTATTCTGAACAAAGGCCCTATGTCACAATGTTAATGAAAGAGAAACATGACACGTGAATAAACAAACAGACAAACAGAGATGGAAATACAACCTCCTTGGCAGAGGTAACTAACTGTATATTGACCAAACGTTAGCAGATGTATTTTCTTGTTGGAAATGTGATTGTGACGGGTTATTGTATGTGGGCTTTGGCAAGCATGCCGCCGTCCCTTCTTCCCGGTATCGCGTACCAGCATTGAATCTTTTAGTGGTATGGAGTAAAGGACCGTACCGGCCTACTTTCACCCCTCGCAGGAACTATAAACAATACTGTCCCAACTGTACCCTAGTAACTCTCCCAACCATCCTAGGGAGAGCAGACACAATTTGGACTCCTCTACTAGCTACCAACAAAAATTCAGACAGCTAACACTAACATCAACTGAAAGGCCAGAAAATAAGTTTTCCAATGATATGTTTTGTTGTATGCGGCATAACTAAAAACTACGGAGCCCCCCTAGTCCCCTAGGAGAACATTTTTATTATCTCGTTCCCTCGAGTTAGTAACTCGTTCCTCCCTCGTACATAGGCAATGTATGGACTTTCTGGAATGATTGGAAGAAGTGCTCTATGAAGTAACTCGTTCCCTCGAGTTAGTAGCTAAAAATGTTCTCCTAGGGGACTAGGGGGGCTCCATAAAAAACAGTATGGTAGAAGAAAAATAACAAAAGAGAGAAAAATTTACTTTTTAAAAACCGTTAATAAAATGTGAAGAATGATGTTGAGGTTGAAAGTGAAGTGGGTGTGGCTGAGCATGGTGAATGGCATATTTGCTTACTAACTTGCTAAAAAGCCCTGTCCCAACTGACCCCGCTCTCCCCTATTCCTCAAACCACCTTTTCCAAAATAGGTGTGTCATATATTGAACTTGTCTCTATCTCTTTCTGGTGTACAGATCGTCATCTTTTAAAATTCCAGGTGGCAGTAATGGTTTCTTCAAACAATGCAAGTTTCAACATACTGGGATTCAGAGAAAAGTTTGTAAATGTTTTATAGACAGTTTTAACAGAATTGCATTGCTAGGCAACAGCTTGGGTTGCGTCCTAACATGCTATTTAGTACGCTAAAACAGTATGTGAGATTTTTTAGTATGTCTGAAACCTTAGTATGAAACCAATAGTATGTGAATTGCATACTATTTCTTGTGAAATATTACAGTATGCAACACTGAACACTACGGCGGCATAAATATCCCACAATGCAATGCGGTAGTGACGACAACCTTAACAACCGATGTTGACAGACAGCTCTTTAACATCAATAACGCTTCAATTTAACTAGTATAAGTATAAGATTTCATTTAGCCAGGCGTAATATTGTAAATTAATTCAGACTTTGATTCTCACAAACCGTCGTTTTGGTCACATGAGATTCGTGCAGGTTACCATGGTTACACGTCTCCAACCAGTGAGGCTTTCAGGAAGTGACGACGTAAATTAATGCCCAGTGCGTCCCAAAAGAAACATACTACTGTTTATTCACACCAAAGTATGTTGAACGATAGCACACACATTGGTTATGTAGGACATAGTATTTTGGACGAAGCCATACACTACAACAGGAAATAAACCTGGACGCATCTGGAATGTTTACGTTTACAACTGTGAAATGGTCTGTAAGATAAAAAAAATGCATTCAACCCAGGTCTTAAGGATAAACACAATGTGCTTCTGTGGGCTGCAAACAAAAGCGCTATTGTTTACAGTGACAACTCCACAGAGTCCCTTTAATGCCACAGGCTCCTGGTCAGGCTCTCACTGTTGCCTGGACAGACCTTTAATTAATGCATTAGCATACTTTTTGACACCTTACCCTCTGGCTATATCAGCTTTTTGTCCGACAAGCAACACTCCAATCAACACCTGTCACCTCCAAAAAACAACATTTACATTTGCAAATTGCTTGGTACTCTCGCCATGTATCATTTTAAACTTTGACAGCCTGCTATAATCATTCTGTCCCTTTTCACACTCACCCTCTCCTACGCAGTAACATATTACATCTGCGTTCTGTCACCAATTCTGAACACTACGGATAACCAGTGAAATGAGGCGAGAATATGGGAAATGTGCTCATAATATTTTCGAGTTCTTGTTAGAACCCTAGCTGTGGTATTTTGCACAAGTTGGAGGCGGTTGGTTGATTTCTGGGGGAAGTCCGGCATATAAAGGGTTAAAGTAATCTAAATGGCTGGAGACAAAAACATGAATGACAGTTCGTGCATCGCTGAATGAAAGAAATGAACTAAACTTTGCAATGCTCCTGATATGATGTTACGTTAATGCAACACAGCAGAGGTCTAGCAACACCAGAACAGTAACAGCCAGCACCTGAGTTCATCCTGATGTCATTTAAAACTTTTAGAAGTGCAGTTACTGTACTATGATGACTTCAAAAACCGAAAACTTTTCAAAGACTGAGTAGTCATTCATAAAGGATGTGAGCTGAGAATATACCACTTTCTCCAGTACTTTGGCAAGAAAGGGTTATTTAGATATGGGTCTAAAATTATTAACATTGTTGGTGTCAAAGTTCGATTTTTTTCAGTGGGGATTTAACAACAGCCTACTTAAAAATTGGAGGAATAACTCCTGAAGATAAAGACTTAAATATCGCTACAATATCTGAAGATTAAAAGGCAGAAATCTCTTTTAAAAATCTTGTCTGTAAAAACATGTAAAGGAGAGGAGGAAGATTTCACGCCATTAATCGTCCTCAGTAAATTTAACTGGGATAGCATACAAAATTATTTAAAAATCTGACACACCTCACTGTGTGGTAGAATAAACAGAGATGGCATGATTTGGGCTCTAATACTGGAAACTGTATCGACAAAAAAGGACAGAAATGTCTCACATCTCTCATCGCTTTCCATTTCCTACGCGTCCCTCTAATAAAGTCATTAACCCAGGGCAGGCTTTTTTCAAGGACGCAATGTTTCATGAATCTAGTACCCAGCTCCTCCGCAGATAATGAGAAATCTAGCGGATCAAGCTGCGGAGAAGCCTGATAGATATTCTCAATGGTGCCGACAACGATGCAGAGACTCCAAAGAGAAAGACAGCTCAATCGCTCTCTTGCAGATAAGGCGTTTTGGTCACAGAAACATCCTTTCTACTTCATTTTGATTGGTCATGTCAGTCTGTGGATTTCCATACAACCATCATTATAAAATAATTAGTCACAACTGTGGTTCATGTTGATGCAGAGCTAACGGAAGTCCCCCTAGATGTGATTAATTTAGATTTAGATTTACAGCGAGAGCTGTGAATCAGTTTGATCTGAGGCACTGCTGTGGGGAAAAGAGGGAGGCAATTTCAGCCCTCAGCTGCCTAAGCCCTTCATCGTGCAGTGACCCTGCAGTAACCTGGATACACCTGAGTGGACAGGCCGACGGTGACGTATGTTGTCAAGGCCAGATAACGAAAAATAGATTCTTGCCAACATCTTGTCTTGGACAATTGAATGCTGAGAAGGCAATCCTATTGAACATTTTAGGTAACAAATATCGAGGTCCCCCAATGACCCCCAACCAAACCCAAGTTATTTTTCAAATTTCATTTATTCAGCACACTGACTGTCAGACTGTCTGGTCAGTGAGGGTCACTGAGTCGCTACAATTGATTTTCTACTGCCGGTGCCGACAATGATTCAGAGCCTCCAAAGAGAAAGGACAGTTGATAAAGAAACACTCAATCATTCTCTCAGTCTTGAAGAAGCCTTTTTTCTATATTTGTCACAGAAACATTTATGTTATTTCACTTTGATTGATCATGACAGTCAAAAGGCTGTGGGTTTCAATTACGAGATAACCGTCATTACAAAATAATTAGTGTCATAACTGTTGCCTATGTTGATGCAGAGCTAACTGAAGTTCCCTTAGATGTAATTATTTCAGATTTAAATTCATAGTGAGAGCCGTGAATCTGAAATTAACAGATAAAGAAAAAGTGTCTAGCCTTCTGGGCAACATTTTGTCTTGCACATTCGCATGCTGGGAAGCCAATCCTATTGAACCATTTTAGGTAACAAACATGGCCATAGCCAGGATTTTAGTAAAACTGAGGTCCATGTCCCTTAATGACCCTCCACCCAAAGTTACTTTTTCAATCACTTGAATTTTTCATTTTCATTTATTCAGCTAACTGTCTCTACACTGGTAGGAATACAATTCTGTTATTGGATTTATTTATTATTTTTGATGGTCCAGTCAAATTTGGATAGAATTATCCTACAAATACAGGACGGGGCCTATGAAATGCACTTTTTAGTTTGTAGAAAGTAAAGCCCTCCAACTAAAAAAAAACCAACAAATTCACAGAAAAGAATACTGAGAACTAGGGCTGTAAAAGTTAACGCAATTATAACACGTTAACACAAAATCGTTTTAACGCCACTAATTTCTTTAATGCATTAACGCAATCGATCCTTTGGAGGTTGTAGCGGGCTCAGTTTTAAAGCTAGAGTGAAGACACTGGCATTATATGAAACTAGAAAACCTTATCTAAAGGACCAACCATGTCATACTAGCTTGACGCGAAGGAGCCTAAATAATGCTCCAGACAAATTTTGGCAAGGAAAACTGTCATGGCCATTTTCAAATGAAAATGGGTTCTCTGGGTACCAAAGAGTCTCCCCTTTACAGACATGCCCACTTTATGATAATCACATGCAGTTTTGGGGCAAGTCATAGACAAGTCAGCGCACTGACACACTGACAGCTGTTTTTGCCTGTTGGGCTTGAGTTTGCATGTTATGATTTGAGCATATTTGTTATGCTAAATGCAGTACCTGTGAGGGTTTCTGGACAATATTTGTCATTGCTTTGTGTTGTTAATTGATTTCCAATAATAAATATATACATACATTTGCAAAAAGCAAGCATATTTGCCCACTCCCATGTTGATAAGAGTATCAAATACTTGAAAAATCTCCCTTTAAGGTACATTTTGAACAGATAAAAAATGTATGTCCTCAATGGCTATGGTATCTATACAATGCCCACAAACTAAAAGGACACTAAAAATGACACTTGAAATTGGAAATAAGTCAGGAAAATCAAACCCCAAAATAGAAATACTCAATTGAGTGCATGAATAAGTCATGTCCCCCGACATCAAAATCTGTAGCTGAGACCAAGGCATTAAAGATGACATATTCTTGTCTCCACACTCTTGCAGCTGCCCTCTGGCCCTATAGAAGATCACACAGCATGCATAATATATACGATAATCTACCGCACTGGGGCCATACTATGAGATATAGCAGCAGGCAGCATAATCCCAAAACTTGGTTGAATTAATGAATGTATTAACGACTGGTTGCCTTTCATGTTGTTTTTTTTTATGTTTTGAATATGTAGATGATTAAATGATGATTTAACACTGGCTGGTAATTTGGAGCCTCCTCTTTTTCCCCTCACTTAAGTGAGCTAATAAGCCCCAAAACGCAGTCACACAGCAGCAGTGGAGACGCTGGATGGTAGTTAGGTAAAGGAAGTTCGAATCTGTCAATATCTTTCCATCTTTACCTAACTCTGGAAGTTGGCCCTGCCCTTAAAACGTGATGCCCCTGGCGACGCACCTTATGCAGGCTACAGGCTTCAGCCGGAGCAGAGAGCACACAAGCGCGCTGCGCTGCGCCCAGAGGACCTCTTGCGTCTCAGCTCCCTACTTGAGGACAGATGGATCTGACGCCGGAGCGCGTCAACAGCGGCGCATTTTGACTTTTCTCCATCCCATGAAGACGGACCACTTATCTCTCTGTCACTTTCCTTCTCCGTTATGACCACAGCCTCAATGGATATCTACACCTCCACGTTATCGCAAGCGTTGGACATCGGCGCAGGGTGTTATCTGCTCGTTGTAGGTGAGTTAAAAGCCGCGCGTAAAGCTGGAGGAAATTCACAATGAGCACTCAGAGGCTGCTTGGCTCAGTTATGTGTGAGGGGAAAAATGTAGTTATACAGCTTTAATTCATTCCCAAGGTTTTGGAGACTTGAAAATAGAATCAAAAAGCACTAAATTATACTTTTTTTTCTATTTTTACACGCATTTAACTAAGAAGGCTGATGGATAAACGTCTCTTTTATGCATAAAGACCTGGGCAGACTGAGAGAAGTGTCTACTCCCTCATCTTAAATCTACATACATTCATCCTATTAATCATGTTGTGGGGACAGCAGCACATAATAGGCTCCCCACAGTGTTAACCATTTCAATTTCAAGACTCAGTCTTCAATTAAGATTAGGGTTAAGGCAGGTATTGGTGATGATTAAGGTTAATCTCCAGAGACTGAGTGTAGTTCAAGGCAATGTCCTCCAAAGTGACAAAAGCAAATGAGTCTGAGTGTAAGAGGGCAGAGGACATGTACCTATTACGTAAAGTTATGTAACCTTTCATATAACATATTATGGCATTATGCAGTATCTATATATAGTGCATCAATTGAGTTAATTAGTGGAGATAGGCTACATTAAGATCCTTCGTGTGGGCTATAAGGAAGACAAATTCGTGAGCAATTAGTCCAGTGGATGCACATTCATGGCAGGGTGTCTGAGCATGCTGGGAGATAATTATCACATTCATTTCCATTTCATGTATCCAACAGTAAACCAGCCTTGATCTGAAAATGTATAGCTATCTTCTACAGATTCCTGCAGCTCGCGACTGCTCCCATCCTCCCTCCACGGGAGCGCTCTCATCTCACACAGCCACTAAGATCTAGCAGTAGTAGTAATCATCAGAAGACAGACAGTGCAGCCATCTAATCCTCCTGCTATTCCACACATGATATCCGTCTTTATTATAAGGCAGTGAATCTGCTGAACAGCCAAAGTCAGACTGATAGATTTACAGAGCATAATGGAAGAAGGGTGATAGTGGCTTTGGACAAACACACGGAGTAAATTGGCCAAAAAGCAAACAGACAGCTGTCCCTGGAGCAGAATGGGGTGATACAATAAAGTCCATCATGTGATAAAACCTACACATTGTGATGCGATTTGTTTCCTGACCTCCTGGTTGACATTCACTTCACATCTGCAGCTCATCCCTGCTCATTTCTCCAGTTATCCAGCAGAAGGAGTACGTGGCTGATTCTGTCTTTCTAGTGCATCGGACATTAAAATAAATCTGATATTATTAAGAAAGGTCAACGGATTCAACAACGTTAACACAAAGACTATACAGAAGTCACCTCTCAGTGCGCCCTATGACCTTTTTTTGGTGCAAAATGACAACATCCAAGATGACATAAGACGTAGGTTGAGACGTCAACAAGGAGAACATGATATGAGAGACAAGATATGGTATGTTTGCAACAACAACACAAAAAGTGGGAATGATATAAGAGGAATTTGGGGTTATATGACCTGTTGTGGTGTGTCTGTATATAAGTCATTGAGAGAGAGTGTGTTATGGGGAAGATTCAAAAAATAATGCAAGCAAAAATAACAGGGAACTCTCTGTTCTTAGGAGATTAATCTTGCTGGTTTTTGTTGCTGCAAATTCCATTATGCGGTGGGGATGATTACTGAGGCATACATTACATTAGTTATTTCACACTTTGTTAGAGCTTTGCTAACGAGTGTCTTTCTGATACGGATGCCTCATTTTGTATTAAAGGAAATTGGTTTTGAGGATTATTGGCTTATCATACGGTTGTTGAAAATTGAAAATGTTCTTTTCTTTAACATAATATCATACATAATTAATGTGATGAGTGAATAAAAGCTGACATGGGTTCCCCACAAATGGTGGTAACAAAATGATAGAGAAATTTGGATTTTGACGCAATTTATTGAACACTAGTTATAAAAGAATAGGTTTAGGCTAATTTATTTATTTATGATCAAACAGTTCTTAATTTAAAAAAAAAGAACAGAATGTTAATGCCAATTTGCCACGGACGCTAGACAAAAACTGTAAAATTGGTCAGTAAAACACCTCAGAATCCATAGGACATACATATAGGGGGCTACCTGAGTGCTACCAGGATGCCCGGACACCACCACACACACACAATCATATGCGGTCAACTAGACACAACAAAAACACACAATAGCGACGGAGTTGAAAGTGCACACACTTACCACATCACACCATCACATGCAGGGAAGGGTGTGCCACCAGTACACCACCCTATTGTTCTAGTAGGGACACTAAGGAAAAAAGGGGGAAACAGGTAAGAGGGCAGGAGGTCAGTTTACGCAATAGAGAAAAACGCAAAAACATTAGAAAACCCTACCAGTTGGCACCAACATTTCTATAGCCCATCCACCTATTATATCAGCTGGGGCTATTACGAATCCATGTACAAAATCAAGGCAAGGATAGCAGCACAGTAGCATACAGGCAAAACAGCCGTGGCTATGACAACCCTAAAATGTTGTTACCCCCATGTTCGAAAGAACTATGTATAAAATGTGTTAACGGCTTTAAAATGCCATGTGTTATCGCAACCTCACTCAAGTCTCACTCCCAGCTCGTAAAATACCGCCGCATCGGAAAACCGACGCACGGAGACACCCTTTAGGGCTAGTATGTGACGAACCGGGCTTTCAACCAACTCCAACGTAAACTCACCCACGGTGTTATTCGACGGTCGGGGCAAGTGACGTAGTATTAATAGCGTGAGAGTTCGTTCAGGGTGGGTGAGAGGGGTGGTGGATGGGTCAAACAAACACAAGACTTTGAACCAGGAGACAGGTGTTTGAGTCCCCCGTGAAACTAAAGGTAACGTTGACCTATTTTGTCACTTCAGTCGTTAGTCACGTGACTCGTCGGTATGGTCTGTCCCTTGTGTTACGTGAATCGCTAGTCACGTTAGTCGCTAGTCAGCGAAGTTGACGTCAACCACGACCGTTTCCTAACCCTAAGTGGTTGTGTTGCCTAAACCTAACTTCCTTTGAAAACGGTAGTTTATTTTGAAAGGACACTATGCATGTAACAAGTTTATATTGACGCACTGTCCCCGGTCCGTCCAAACTTAACACAAGAAGGGTACCCCGTGCGTCGGTCTCCGATGCCGAGGGGCACTGACCAAGCGGCGGTATTTGACGAGTTGGGAGTAAGAATGTGTTGGTTATCTAGCATTAAGACAAGCTACTAGTCGTACCTTCAAACTGATTATCCAACCTAAGGGGCTACAGGCTGCTTAAAGTGCCTGTAAAGAGGTAAACTGGTCAATAAAAGTGTTCATCAAGGATAAAACAAGCTGTAAAACATACCTTCCAGGAGACTAGCCTGTCCCCTTAGCCACACTGGACACATGCATCAAGAACGAGATGCTAAGTGCTACCTGTATATATCAGTTCTTAATGAGACAACAATGGTCTCCAGGTGAGTGCCTGCCAGTGATAGAGGCAAAGGGCGGAGCTTCCATAGAGAGGACAAGCTGAGATGGTGGCATTAGCAGGCCGAAAGTCTACCTATCATCACACATAGATAGAATTAGCTCAGTGGTAATGTGAACTGTGAGGACACAACATGTCATACCCTGATTTACTTATTGTGATGAGCTCCTGAGTCGGTTCAAGGACCTTGTTGTGCTACGAAGGGGTAAAGGGAAGGGTGGGGTTATATTCATTACATATCTCATCCCTTTTCAGTTCTCTGCTTACCACACAGGATGAATGTACACACTTACTTCTCTCATTAGCATCAGAACAGAGCGGTATGTCAGCGCCAACATGACTGCTCTGATTCAGGTCAATAGGATGAGGTAAGCCTCCTCTCAGAAGTGTGGCATAACGATGAAACTAATAGTCACATCACAGGCATAAAAAGTATCCTACTGAGTGTCAGACAATGCTCATTAGCAATTTCATAAAACCTAAAAATAGAGACATTTTAGGGACTGTATGAAAATTATTGGTGTGGTGGAAAAAGGAAGGACCTCCCCAGGGAAACACCCACCCCTACAACATGTCAAAAGAATAAAACAGTTTTAAATTACTAAAACTTGTTTAATTGTACAGCCCAATTTAAACCTTAATATCTTAATGGAACGTCTAATGTAAATATAACCAAAATACAGAGACTGACAGAGAGTTGTCCTCTGCATATGGTAAGGTGCACCTTTTTGAACCGTTGCGCAGGTGAAAGTTGTCTTGTTGATACAACTATTCAGGCTGGTCTCATACACTATTCGTAACTATACCTACAAAAAGTAATTTGTGTATATCCCACAAAATCAATTAGTGTGCAATTCACGTAATCATGAACCAGGAAGAATAAAGAGCGGGTGTAGGGAGGAGGTCGGGGTGGATGGGTGGGTCAAAACATTTTTGTGTCCTGTGTGAAACCAGAAGTTAACGTTGATTTATTTGTCAATTAACTTACGTACTCAAGTTACGCCAATTCCAGAGTTATTTTATCCCAAACCACAATCTTTTTCTAAACCTATAACTGTTGCCTAAGCCTAACCAAATCGATCATTTCCTAAACCTAACTAAGTAGTTTTGTTGCCTAATCCTAACCAAGTCGATCTTTTTCTAAATCTAAGTAGTCCTTTTGTTACCTAAACCTAAGGAAGTTGTTTCCTGTGAAGACGGAAGTTTAAGTTGAAAAGACTGTTTGCATGTATCGAGCAGATATTGACACGTGTCGCTGGACATTCGTAGGAAAACAAACGAAAAAGGAGGAATAACTTTTTTGTAAGATATTATACGAACCGTTGTATGAGAACATGTTGAACTATTTATGTAACTGTATTGCGAAGTAAGGCTGAAATTAAATAAACATTTAGAACGAGAAACAAATATAAGACGCTCCCCTGCCCTCCCCCAAAAGAAATCTGACTACCACACCTTCAGGCAAAAGAAAAATAACAACACCCTTCCCCTTTTCTGACCCCCTCTACCCCCTAATAATTTTTGTACAGTCCCTTAGGTCCAATATTATACACAGTGCCTATCCCTGACTTTGTACAGGCAAATGATGGGGCCCAGTATGAAAAGTCTCTGCCTGCCTCAGGGTGGACAAGTCACTATAGAATAGATAAATAAAAAATGAATGAACAAAGAATACTTGCATAAATATACATATACATCGTATATTGAAAATCAGCCCACTCGTGCTATTATGCGTCCACACAGTCTGGTTTCAGCCAGGAATGAGTTGGAGGTTCCATGGGGATCTATTGGCCTTTCATTGGAATAATGCATCACATGCATCACATCTCCTTTGTCACAAAGCTACATAAACGTGCACAAGCATTTCGGGAAGACAGTGTGAGTCTTGCACATGGATGCACACTGCTCTCCCTACATGTATATGGTCATTATATATGGCTTGACTGCAATAACAAAAGGATCAACAAGATGTTAAGCTTTGGAGGTTAATCGCTCTAAAGAGTCTTTCCAACAAGATCAAGATCAAGATATTTATTTTCTTTTATTTATATGATTGTCGCTTTAAAACATTTATATATTTGTATCGAATCGTTTCAATTGCAGATGGTTACTTCTAGCTGGAGAGTGCGTGAAGGGAGGTTCAACGGTGTGGGCAATGTGCATAACATCCGTCTGTCTACCTGTCAATCTTCCATTCTTCACCCTCCCCCACTGCTCCCTTCACTCACCCCATCTCTCACGTAATCCCTTTTCAGTCAATATTGTACAATTCCCATTATTGAGCACTCCTGAGCATCCTCATCTGACTCTATCTTTTTTACTGTTTTACGTCGTACAACAGTAGTTTTATACTGTAAAATAAATACAGATACATTACAGTTAAAATACAGTTGCCCTTTATTCAACCTCTCACATTTCCTCTCACCCACATACACCCTACATTATGCGCGCTACGACGATATGTGCCCTCTTTACGCACCTCATGATCATGCTTGGGTTTGCTTAATGTTCATGAAATAACTTTTGCATTTCTGATTCAGTGTGTGGTCTGCCTCACGCTGTCGAACATGGTTAATGTTTGTACTGTGTGTTTGTGTGTGTGTGTGTGTGGCCTCCCATTTTACTGCTAACTTTAAACCAACTGCTAAGAAATTATATTTCCTAGAGATAATTTGGGTTGGTTTCTACCATATAAAAACAATCACATTGATAAGCATAACAATGCATGCTCATGGGGGATCTTTTGTTGGGTCTCTAAATTCTAGAGCACGGTCTAGACTTGCTCTGTATGAAAAGTGTCTTGAGATAACTTCTGTTATGATTTGACACTATATAAAAAGAAAATGAATTGAATTGAATTGAATTGAATAGGAAGCTTACTGCAGCATTCAGTTTAGCTGAGAGTCATGGATTCTGTATTTCATTCATCACTGCATGCAACATGGGCTTTTTAAGTTCTGCCTCCACGTGCTCCTCAGTAAACTGTCTAAGACCCACTTTCCTTGTAAACCTAAGCAGCGAGGATAACTTCAGGTGTCCCCATTGATTCTTTTGTGCAGTAAGTGGTTAGGGCAGTTGGCTCAGCTGCATGAAAGTGATTATCAGCCACCTGGAAGTTGATTGGGTCAGTGGGCTTTGTGCTTAAGTAGTCCAGCAGCTGATCTAGCACGGTTTAGAGTTAGTTCGGGGAAGGTAGATAGAGAGAGCAAAGGAGGTGACGTACTGAATGAGTCTCTCTCAGAGTTAGTGGTACAGAAAAGTACATTTAGTTTTATCTTTTTAGGTAAATCAACTTCCCAGTACGAACACTTGAATAGCCCTTATTTAAATCATTAGGTCCTAAAAGTTGTAAAATGCACAAATAGCCGAATCCAGAGTTATTTCCCTTCCTCCGTTCATGTGAATGAGACCCAGACCGAGGCTGGAGCGAGGGCTGGGAGGCCGGGTTAAAGAAAACGCTAGTGCGCCTGCTCTATGGGCCCAACGGATGCGGAAGATCGCCGGATGATCCGGGTAATTTATCACTCGGCAGTCGAGCCATTTTGGCTTCATGCGTCACTGAGCAACTCTCATAGGAATGAACGGGAGCCCGCCTCCAACGCTATATCCAGTTCTCTTTATACATCCATGGCATCCATTGGATTTTGGATTATTGCAGAAATGTGTGGCAAACAAAAGTTTATGATACTAACATATTATGTTATGCTATGCAGGTGAAGGTTCAATGTTTTGAAACTTGTGTTTACTCCACCCTTTAATATCTGTTAATCTATTGTTAGAGCCCAGGTTTAGTGAAAAGGACATTTAAACTGTTAAACACTTAGCAGATTCCAATAATTAGTCACTGAATGCTATTTCAGTTAGTTCTCTTTCATAACAGCCAGGAGGCTTTCTCTCGATAGTGGAAGTTACCAAATTCTTAAAGCATATGAATCGGTGCTGGAAAACTGTCAGCAATTGAGAACTTCGAAGATTGGCATATGAATTTGTGAGGTGTCAAAAAAGGCATCACAAACTCATGTGGTAGACCGAACCGCAGTTGGTTTATTGCTTTGGGAAAGATAAGTGAAAAAAAAAAATGTACGTAAAGAGTTAAAAGTCAAGTAAATTGAAAAATGAAATTCAGCTAGTAAAACTTGCAGCCTCTACCGTGACCAGCAGAGAAAGCTAATGCAGCAGCAGGTGGAAGTCTATAGGGAAGGGATGTGCTCCATACATTACTGATGGCCATGTGGGCTGAGGTGGATATAAAATTTTAAAGATATAACAGGGGCATTCAATTCCCTCTGTGCTGTCTTCCTCCTCTGAGTTAGACTCTGGGGCTAGCTTTTCTCTGACATGGTGCGAGATGATGTTCAACCGTAACCTTCCTGGGTTGTTAGGTTTCACAGTTGGACAAGGTCAAGTGCTCACTGTGAGAGCAGAGAGTTACAGTAGTAGTATTAGCCATATCCCAATTTCCTGTTCCAAACAACAAAAGAGACCTACAGTACATTCTACCTGAGATCCAGCCATTTCTTTTTTTCTGATTGTTACTTTTCTTCCCTCTTATTATGCTTCCTTTGTTGCTGAGGGCGGGAGACCGGAGGGTCAGGGCTAGAAACGGGTTCCAGTTTGAATGGGAGATTGAGGCTATTTTTATGTACATTTAATTATGTAATAACAACATTTTCATTCAGTGTAACCAGCTTAAAGCAGCAGTAGGTAGAATTGAAGCAAATGTCATTAAAAACAAAAGTTATTTTTATAAAACGGTCACTATATCCTGACAGAAGAGCATGAGACGGGTAATCTGAAAAAAATCATGTGCCTCTGTGTCCAGTGCTCCTAATGGCATCTGCAAGATTTCACAGACCAGAGGAAAACAACCAATCAGAGCCGAGCTGGAGCCTTGCCGTCTCTGAGCAGCTGTCAATCACTCGCAAACTCCGATCAAACGGTCAAACTAGGCAGCGCCGATCAAATATGAATCAATATTCTGTTACTGTAATGCCTATTTCTCTCCTCAAATGTTTTCAGAAACATCTTATAGTGTACCCTTTAGCTGTAAAATGAGAAAGTTTGTGACCCGGCAGCCAAGTTTCAGGAAATACCAAGCACCGCCCACTAGACGGAGCAAACTTTCTCATTTTACAGCTAAACAGTACACTACAAGATGTTTCTGAAAACATTTGAGGCGAGAGATAGGCATTACAGTAACATAATATTGATTCATATTTGATCAGCGCTGCCTAGTTTGACCGTTTGATCAGAGTTCGCGAGTGATTGACAGCTGCCTCCGTTGAATGAACAGCCAATAGGAACGCTCTCTCTCTGAAATGGCCTGTGATTGGCCAAAGTCTCCTATCACGGGCTAGATTTTTCTAATGCCTGAAAACAGAGCCATGATGAGGTGCAGAAGTCAGGTTTTCTCTCAGAACACATGAATTACAATATGCTGAAAGGTTATTGTGGAATTTTTGCCCAATGATGCCAAAAATATTCTGCCTACTGCTACTTTAAGCAAATAATAAGCAAATATTATCTCTAATATTCCTAAGGTAGTACTGTTTATTTTGTAGTTGGTTGGCTTAGTGTTGTGCCTCACTTTTGCTGGCTGGAGTTGAGAGTCAGGTTTAGCCAAACCTGTAACATCTGTTCTGGGCCTTCTGCACTATAAAATGACTGAGTTGCCCTTTCTCTTGGCTCCCGGGCAACCTCCATCCTGTGTTTGTTTTACACTTTCACTCACCTTTACATACATTACACACATGACCGGTCTGTACCCTTCTCACACACTTCATCATTATGTTAGATTAATGTGTATTCATTCTGTGTTTGGCCTGTCTGTCTGTCCAGAAGGAGTACATGCTGTTTTATTAAGGATGCATCAAGTTGAGCAGTGTTCAAAACAAACAGAGGAATGTTTATGTCCTAAACCAGTTGTGTCACCTGCCAGCCCCTGGCATGTCATCAGCCTGTCTCGTGAGGGAGAAATAATGATTTACTAGCTGTAATGGGAAAAACACAAACCCCCTCAAATCCACTCTATTTAAGCCTGTAACAGACTATGTTTGGTTAATTGTCTCTTGAGGTTTGCCTATAGGGACAGAATTACCCAACACAGAACAATGGAAATCTGACAACAACAAAGCAGGCATTTAGTGTATCGAATTTAACGTCATTGTTCATTCAAACTACTTTCTTTTACTCCCCTCTCTGTCTCCTCCTCCTCCTCCTCCTCATCCTCCTCCTGTCTGTCTCAGCTGTTCTCTCCATCATGGGAAACCTGCTGGTCCTCATCATGGCAGTCAAAAGGTCATCAAGGATGAAACCGCCGGAGCTGCTGAGCGTGAATCTGGCATTGACAGACCTGGGAGCAGCTGTTTCCATGTATCCCCTGGCTGTGGCCTCTGCCTGGAGCCATCACTGGCTCGGGGGAGATGCTACCTGTCTATATTACGGCTTTGCAGGGTTCTTCTTCGGCCTCGCCAGCATCATGAACCTGACGATCTTGGCCATAGTGCGCTTCATCGTGTCCCTCAATCTGCAGTCACCCAGTGAGTAATTCAGGGCTCGAAAACGCTGATAAGAATATTACCTGAATATTGCTGAGTTATCAATTGGAGAACATAATCAGGAATTTCATGCAGGAACTTTACTCATGAACCTTATTTTCTATGCTCCAAGAGAAAATGCCATCATTGTTCAAGGGGTGACTGTTCCTGTGGCGAAGGATTCAAGCAGTAGTGATGAAACCTTTTAAAGCTAATAACACTTCAGACGATTATTCAGTCACTCTCCAAGGTTTTCAAGAGCTGTACTTCAAAAAGGAGAAAATAACAAATCTACTTTGCATGCAACACGGCAATTGCTGCATCTACTAAATATTTCCAACAGTAGTATTTAAAATCGTCTCTAAGTAGAAATATGTCTACATTAGATTTTTATTTTCTTTTAACACTGTTTTAATGTGAAAACTGTTTGAGCAGCCTGTCAGGGACCTGTGGTATATGTGTGGATCTGATGTTTCTGTCTTCTATGATTCTGTTTAAAGCAATAGTTTGACATTTTAGGAAATACGCTTTTTCACTTTATGGCCGAGAGTTAGATGAAAGGATCAATACCACTCTTATATCTGTCTCCAGTAAATATACGGCTATGTCCAGCAGCCATTTAGCTTAGCTTAGCATAAAGACTGGAAACAGGGGGAAACAGTTAACCCAGCTCAGTTCAAATGTAAGTTACTGCTCCCCGACCAAGAAATAGTCCAGCACAATGTAGCCCTACTCTTACATTTGACAGAGACAGACTAGCTGTTTTCCAGTCTTTATGCTAAGCTAAGCTAACTGGCTGCTGGTTGTAGCCTTATATTTACCAGCCAGATATGAGAGTAGTAGTGATCTCCCCATCTAATTCTCGGCAAGAAAGCAAATAAGCGCGTTTCCCAAAAAAGGTCTTTGATGAAAAAAAAAAAAGATTGTTCAGATGCCCATGGTGATCACTTTTTGTTATATGATTAACAACTCAGCTATATTGCCAGCCAGCCTCGCTGCACTGACACTTGAAAATATATCGGAAC
The DNA here is from genome assembly GCA_916701645.2 of Sebastolobus alascanus. Taxonomy (NCBI): domain Eukaryota; kingdom Metazoa; phylum Chordata; class Actinopteri; order Perciformes; family Sebastidae; genus Sebastolobus; species Sebastolobus alascanus. Next base: position 5,617,427 of record CAKAOJ020000011.1, on the reverse strand, counting down.
ATACTGTACTGACAGCTAACCTTTTTCTTACTGACAAACGTGGTGGCAGCTCTGTGTCTGAGATAAACAGACTGGTTTGACAGTGCAGACAGGAGATGTAGGAATTACCAGCACGGAAAGGTTTAGGCTCTTGTCTCCGGGCTCACCAAGAAGTGGTATCAGGTGGGTGTAGCCAAGTTGAACAGTTCCATCATATAGAGAGAAAAGGCCCACACACTGTCAAATTATTGGAGGAGCTCTTCAGATGCAAAAAATGTCATTTTAGTTTGTAGCCAAAAGGTGTGAAAAAAGTGAATGTTTCAGATATGAAACTATCATCGGCACAATTTCTAGACCATGTAATTTACCAAAACAGCACTAGCCTGTCAGGTGGAAGGTAGTAAGAGGTGTGTGATTGAACGATGAGAGTCTTACAAGGATGTCTGAATAAACATAGAACACAAATATATACAGAATACACCCACATGCATATGTATATATCTGCATAATACTGTATGTATGCATAAAAACATACAAAAACCGCCAGATGGGCTAGATTACATAAACATCCCAAAGTAGGCTCACATTATGAGAAATATCTTATGCACATTAGGGATATAATTAGCATGCAAGAACTAAAATGGCAGTCAGTTGAGGGCTCTGGGGGGAAGACAACAATAACACATTACCAAAAAATCAGGAAGACCCTCTGGATGTGTTGTCCTCACATAAAAAAAACTTTCATATCCATGTGGGCTTCATGAAAACAAGCAGACCTGTTTTTGGAAAATAAGAATGATAGTAAGTCATCTGTTGCTCTCATATCCTCCTTTTGTGCCAGCCAATAGATTACTAAACCATGTAGAGGAGGTGATGTCAATCAGAGATGACTGTAGATCAAAATGTAAATGTAAAATCATATCGGCTGTGCTGCAGCACCTCTTTTCACCAATGTATATACTGTATGTATGTAGGCGAGTGTACTTGTGTGGTATGTATGCCACACAGGGGCATGGGGAAAGCCTTGACGACCTACTTCTCATCATTTCCTAGGTAACAATTTCTTTGAAATAACCCTAAGAGGAACATGAATTTGAACACTTCGTAATCACGAATCGCAAATTTGCTTTAATATCACTATGCACTAACATAGTGTGGACGATTGTCTGGCAATGCAAGACTATTTGTGTCATAACTAAACAAGTGAGAATGTTAAGAATGTGCACGTTTGTGGGCATGTTTGTATTGTACACCATGTGCCTAAAAAGTCAAATTAATCACTTTTATTTTGAAAAAGCCACACATGTTGGTGTGCCTCTGATCCTTAATTGTTTGTCTTATGCATGTCCATGTGATTGTCTTTGTCTGAATATACATATATGTCTATGCAGATATGTACTTATACTAATTAAGTATATACTGTATATAGGTATATTTAACCAGACGTCATTGCCTTTTTGATCATGCTTAACTAGTTGACGAGTTCATGAAGGACACCTTCAGCCCTGAGAGTATATTTAAGTCTGTAAAGTTACATGGTCTGTAAGTTGAGCTGACAATGGTATTATGTCTGAAATGTTCACTTTTTTCTTTGACACTTGTCACCTTTTGAATATGAAATTTAATTGACACTTTCTCTGAATCTAAAGTGCCCAATGTAACTCCTGTCAGTGTGTACAAAGTTTTCTACCCTAGGGCAGTCAGCTCAGTCAGGTCTTATATAAGCAATTTGGTTTTCTTTCTCTATTATTTGGGCACTCTGGTTTCACTTTGATCCTTGCAGTCTACATGTAATTTTAGGAAATTCAGGAATATAGCCTCTCTCTTTTGCATGAAATGTAAGCTACTCCACATAATTGTCTTAATAAAGGACCATCTGTCTGTAGTGTACAGTGTGGTTAAACAACCAAAGAAACAAAACAACCAACCTTTCTTTTACTCTGCAGATGAGAAAATCAGCTGGAGGTCGGCGAAGATGCTGTGCATGTGGACCTGGCTGTACGCTCTGATCTGGTCTCTGTTCCCCATCCTGGGCTGGGGACGGTACGGCCCGGAGCCCTACGGCCTGTCCTGCTCTCTTGCCTGGGGACAAATGAAACATGAGGGCTTTTCTTTCGTCATCTCCATGTTCTTCTTCAACCTCCTCATGCCTTGTGTCATCATCACCGGCTGTTACTTTGGCATCGCCATCAAGCTCTATTTCACCTACAAAAAGTCAATGAACAACAGCAACCGAGTCCCCAATATTGTCAGGCTCCATCGAAGGCTGTTAGTGGTGAGACACTCTTTCTGATGAGACAGCTCTGTTATTATGTGTACTCTCAGTGTAGGTTGCCTTAATACACCAGTTTGTTCTTGGGGGCTTCAATACTGAATTAAACAGGTTCTTGATTATATGGACAGTGGTCTTTTATTTAAGGATAGTTAAATGGGAACTGTGAAATAGCATAATGTGCGATATTGCAAATGCAAACAGTCCCAGTGGCTGCTTATGCAATAAAAGTATAGCCTACTAGTAATAACTTGTTATTGTGTTATATTGTTATACAGTATATGTCAGCGGTGGTGTACAGTAGAGCTACAGAGCAGTGCTTCGTTTTCTTGTCTAATAATGTACCCTCACAGCCCTGTCACATGAACTTAAAGGGGCTATATGTAAGAATCAGAAATTGCTTGTTCACAGCGACACCTGTGGCCGCAATGTCAACGAAAGTCAGCGTCCTGTTGCTCGCGCATTGACATGAACGAGCACCGGTCTAAACAGTGAGGCGACACACGTCAGCTAAAACACAATATCACTCTATATTTCACCTGCTTGGCAGTAATGTTAGCTGACCAGACGAGGGTCTCTCCATGAATCAATGCTGATCCTAGTGCTGGCTTTTCCTGCTTCAGCCGATACCGACCGCGGAGGGAACGGGGGGGGGGGGGGGGAGACCGACACCCGGTCGGGATAACGTAACTCGCTGCGGAGCCCCGTCACTTCACAAGACACGGGAAACCTCTGTTGGTCTGGAGGAGCGGCAGCATTTATTTCTGCACAAACGTCCACTGCACATTCATTAGATATTCTCAGAGCTAAACTAACTCTCTGCAGTGTGTAGTGTGCGCGCGTGCACGTGAGAGGTGGAGCGAGCCGAGCGGGCGAGAACGAGCACGGTGTGCAAACAGGCAGGAGCAGAGCTGCAGGAGCAGCGCGTACCCACACGCGAGCGCGCATTGGATACCGACCCGTTAAGATTTATGCGCGTGATAAGTTACAAATAGTCCCTTTAAGTACCCCAATTGTCACCGCCCATCATGTTTCAAATGTGTTCATTTTAATCTATTTTAACTAAATTTAATAATGTTTATGTTTATACTATTGAACTGTCAATGGTTGGTTTGGTCAAGTTTGCATTTTTACCACTACCACTTGGGCAGAACTGAACATTTATGCATTACCTTTAGCTATTACAACAATTTATCCTAGACTTTTAGCTATTTTAAACATTTTTCAATTGCTTTTAGCTAACTGTTTCAATTATTTATTCATTACTTTTAGCTAACTATGTCAACCATTAGTACTTTTATCTAACTATTTTGACCATTTATCTTATTTCAATTAGTTTATCCATTACGTTTAGCTAACAATTTCAACCAATAGTAGGCTACTTTTAGCTAAATATTTCAACCAACAGTAGGCTACTTTTAGCTAAATATTTCAGCCAATAGTAGGCTACTTTTAGCTAACTATTTCAACCATTAGTAGGCTACTTTTAGCTAACTATTCCAACATTTATCAATTACTTTAGCTAACTATTTGAACTGTTTATTCATTAGGCTACTTTCAGCTATTCCAACCATTTATCTCGGGACCCCCAAGGGGGTCGTGAGACAATTCCCGGGGGTCGCCAGATGGTTATGGAGAAAAAAATTAAATAACATATTAAAAAATAAAATAACATATTTTAGACTGGGGAATGATTTTTACATTACATCGCCTGTACCAGCGATATAATTAGCCTCAGAATAGATCTTATTGAGTGTGTTTGTGAGAGATAAAGTGAGAGACACGTGAATTTCTGACGGGGGATTTCCCGCGGGTCAGGGCGAGAGAAAAAGTCACGGAACGCATCAAAAATCCACAGTGCCTAGAGAACATTGGACAACGCCTAGGTGCTAGCTGTTCAAACTAAACAAAACTGGGGGTTTGGGAACATCAACCTGATTATTCTAGACTACTCAAAAAGGTTGAGAACCACTGGTTTAGCTAACCTCTCTGCTCACTTTTTCAATTTTCACACACTCTCAATCATAACACATAGTGTTCCAGTGTTAAAACTATTTCAATATGTGAAGATATTTTTAAAATTCAAATATAATTTAATAAACCCCTGGGGTACAAGTAGCATACCCCTGGTTGGGAATCACTGGCATATAGGAAAACTGTTTGAAGCCACTCTTGGCTAAGTAAAGCTAACAGTAAGTTGTTTTGTTTTATGAAATACAAAAACCTACGACTAGCTGCTTAGATAATAAGTTGCTGCAGTAGGCATACAAGTAGTTTATATAAAAACAGACTGCTTATTCTGTGTATGTTGCCTTGAGACCTCGAGACATCTGTAAAATGTTGGATAACTGGTGGAATTTAATTATTGTTTAGATTGTATAATTAACAAGGACAATACAGGTAAACATTTTTACATAAGATATGCAACAGATGTACGGTATAGGCGTAGAGCTGAAGCTAATTTGCATCCCCATCCAAACTAAACAAACAAATGGATAAAACAGATTTCGGGATGACATCTGTGTGTATGTGCTGTACATATAGCAGAAGAAATGCCCTTAAGCTACATGCAAACCATCAGGACGTCAAAGAGAACTACAAGAGTTAGTTTAGGGTTATGTTCAGAATTCGGCTTTCAAATTGTACTTTGCGCAAAGACTCCTGTAGTGTACATATTGCCAGGTACATATTTGTAGGTCAAGATAGATTTTTATTTTCACATCTTATGGGATTTTTACTGACTCTGTCCTCCTGTTCTATTGCAGATCGCTGTGCTCACCAGCTTAGGCTTCATGGTCTGCTGGTCGCCCTACTCCGTGGTAAGCCTGTGGGCTATTTTCGGTGACAGTAGCACCATCCCACCTGAAGTCAGTCTACTGCCGTGCTTGTTTGCAAAGAGCTCCACCGTATACAATCCTATGATCTACTACATCTTCAGCCAAAGCTTCAAAAGGGAGGTAAAGCAGCTGTGGCTGTGCCTCGTCTCTAACCCGTGCCCCGTGTCCAACAGCATCAACGACACCGACATTTATATGGCTAGTGCAGACGTCAAGTCCAAAGCAGAAGTACTGTCGACTTTGCCGGAGATCGCGGAGTGAAAGACAGAGATTTTTGGATTGAAAGACAAGAACTTTGTAGTCTCATAATGTGTTATCTCACAAACGTTACCGTACTTGCTTTGCATTTTCTCCAGTACAACTGGTGTGTGCTATTATAACATACAAGCAGGGTAATGCTGGCCTCTTTTGTGTGTGGCCACGATGAATGAGAAGGCATGTTTGCACAATATGTTAAATGCTGTGAAAGTTCAGCCAACTAAGCTATAGATTAGAGTTAACTCTGTGCTTACAGCTGGCTAAAAGGCCAACTCACTGTTGAGTAATGATGTGAAAGAAGCAAGTGGCAGCCACACGGGATTAAAGAAAACATTACAAACCAAAGGTTGTACAGCAGAATATGACAAAAAAACTTATTTTGAGCACAGAAAAAAGAGTAGAAAAAGAAGACATGTTCACTTAAATGCTTCAGGTTCAATCTGTGATAGATACTTCTTTGTTTGAAAAATAACTTTTTGATAATTTTGTGACAACAAATGAGTATTTTCCAGAAGAAATAAGAAAAAAATCACTTTCAGTTCAGGAATAACATTTACCAACTAGCTACTGTATGTGCTAAATGTTAATTAAGTGACAGCTGGAAGATCATGTTTCATAAGTCTGCCTCTAAAAATGTTTACAAAAATAACACATACTGTCCATGTTTACTGTCTAATGGATGTATGGCGGCTTCTCCTATTTCATCAGATATTATATTTTAAGGATAAGACTGTCATTAATATTTCATTGTTTTATTACCAACAAATTTGGATCAAAACCAAAAATTGTATTTATTCTACTAACAAGTATCAACCGTATCACATAGTCGTCATTGGCAGATTGAGTTTGCTCAGTTACCTTCGACCTTGATACTTTGAAGTGGATGAGAAGTCCTATGGGTGCTCAGAACCGTAGAAAGTTTCAACATCTATTTCCATGGCAACTGGACAAACTCAGTCCGTCAATGAGAACCATGTGATGCAGTTGAGAGTCCCAGAACGAACGAGTAAGTGGAGTTGGGATTGTTTTGTCAGTATCAATGGAGTATTAAGGCACAAAGAAATAAGCTATCTCATGCTTTGTCTGTACAGTCAGTGCTTGTTATGTTCTGTTATGTTGTTATGTTTTCTTTTGGCCTTTTATTGGATTTGTTAACTATAAAAAAGATAAAATAAAGCTTTATCCTTTTAAGTCCTTTTCAACTTTGTGAACACTCGGAACTATGAAAACTGGAAATGCACTCGGAGAGCGCAGGACCTCCGCCAACGCGTGACTTTAAAAACAGATCACAGCTCACAGCTGGCGGTACCGTGAGGAGGTCGGCTTATTATTAATACGGTGTGTTTACGGTGTGTTTCCGTGTAACGTTACACTACGTTGTCTCTCATTCCGTCATCTACAGCTTTTTTCTTTCTCACCGCGGACGGCCAGCAGCTTCCGCACACACATCCACACACGTCTCTATGCTCTCAGAAGAAGGAGGCGGGGTCATGCGTCATCAACGTGTCATCAGTTACACTGCGCATGTCCAAAAGCCTGTTGTGTTAATGCACAGGCTGAGCGGAGTTATTAAAAAAATCCCAAAGCGGGATCATGATCCAGATCACCACACTCCACCCCTCCAAAAAAATTCATTCAAATCCATCACGGACTTTTGGAGTTATCCTGCAAACGGACAAACCAACAAACAAACCAACAAACCAACGCCGGGAAACATTACCTCCTCCCTATGCCTTCGGCCTTGGCGGAGGTAATAAAAGCTCTTTCAGAAATCAGTGTGTAGCTGATTTTCATGTCACCAGGGTGTTAAAAACCAGTGTTTTGTTGCCTAAACCTAAAGAAGCCTTTTTGTTTGTGTTCATAACGTGACGTTTCATTGAGTTTTACATGTTAGAACGTGTTGCTTTTAAGTTTCACTTACACAACGTAGTAGGCGTAGTAGGCCCCTAATGACCCACTTCTATGGTTCTTATAGCCACTGATAATGCCTATTTAATGGCCTGATAACAGTCGAATCGGGTGTAAAACCAGTTGTTCACTGGAAATTCTCATTATATTCTACTGCCTGTAGTCACCTCTACAGAACAACAGCATATTATTTGTATATAATTCAGACTAAAAAAGGATTTTTTATGATAATAATAATTTCATATCACATACACGCTTCTGCGAGAACTGTTCTCGTCTTGCTTTAATCAAGGAATATTTTTTTCTCATATATTCACCTGCAATCTTGCAATTCAATTTTCAAGCTTTCCCTTTCAATGAGCTTAACTTATGGTGCCTTCAAATGGGGTCGTGTTTATCGTGTTCACAAGAAGAGTCCATATGAACGCCCCCCTCTTGTGGTATTCAGAACCTCGTAAGTGGAAAGTTTTCGAAAGCTCCGAGTTCACGAGTTGTGACGTGTTTGTTGACGTTGTCAGAAAGGGCGGAGGCCATGGAAGTTAATTTTTTGGTGCATAATAAGTGAATATATTGTAATTTTAGTCGTATATTGTTTTTCTTTGTAATTTTATAATATGTCTGAGGAAAATGTTGGTATACCCAACAGCCTCATCTTTTTCCTCTGTTATTATGCCTTTGCATTTCCTGCATTATGTTACCTACTTGCTAGCTTGCTAAATTGTTAGCCTCTGTGGCTTCTAGACGCCCTCAGTAACGTTAATATTGCCGTTGCTTAGCAGCAGTGTTCTCACGACTTAACCACTTGAACGCCAAGCATATTGTGTACACGACTTCCCATGTAACACGAGCTCACGAGTTTCATTTAAAGGCATCATGAGTGGCAAATACTGTTTTTGCTGTGTCATGTGTAGCTGTTTTTTTTACTGTATCTTGTACTGCTGAAAGTGTTGAATTATTTCAAAAAAATTGTGAATGTAGAGCTATGAACCTTGAGCATATTTGTGTGTGCAATCCATTGGTCATGTTTGAGAATAAACACTGACTGAATACAATGAAATAGTGGACAATAAATTCACCATGATAGTATCACTCAATCCCACTGCAAACCCCCATTAGGAAAGAAATAAAATTAAAAAAAACATAAATTCTTATCCTGAATTCCAGTCGGGCAACTGTGGGACTTGCATGCAGTCACCTTTCAGTTTCTTGAATTCTGACATTTAAATCTGTTTTTTTATCTCAATTTCAAGACAGCCGGAGCTCGGTGCGCAAAGGATGTGTAAATCCATCTAAAAACTGTAAAAAAAAAAAAAAATTCAGTGTGTAATTTTGCATACATTCCACCTACTAAAATTGCCATACTGAATGAAAAATTCAGATGCAACTCAAGTGTGACGTCCTTTGTAGAATAAAATAAAATAAACTATCTCCGCATGTGTGAAGAGTGGATGTGGCAAACCTCAACATGCCACATCAACCTCTGGAAACTCATGGCAAGAATATCTTTCCTCCCTGATAACTAGCCCCTACTCTCGACACGGGAGCTAACATGGTGTGCAGGGGGGGTAATGGATCTTTGAAGATTGTACATGTAGTACACATATTCCATTTATATAAGACGCTAGCAGCTCTGCGAGGCCGTACTTTGGCACAGCAGGGCTATACTTTAGATTTTAAAGGATATTATTGTGTCTTCTATAAATGGAAAACTGCAATTTGCTCATCAGCCAGACAAAGTCGTAGAGGACGCTAAACTTTTTATACTGGACACTGTGTATAAGCAAAACCTGGAGCTCATGCAAGACTTTTGTTCGCAGACTTTTCCTCTGATTTTAACAAAATGCAGCCTCACATCTTGATTGAGAGACTTGCCTCTCATTTTAATCTCCCAGACCAGCTTCTCATGCTGATTTTAAAATGTATTACTGTGAGGGTCCAGCAGGTTTCCGTGAATGGACAAATGTCCAAGATGTCCGAATCAAACACAGGTTCCCCTCAGGGTTGTGTGTTGTCACCCCTCCTATTTATCATGTACACCGACAGCTGCAGGTCTTCTCAGGAGAACAGGCTTCTTGTTAAGTTTTCTGATGACACTGTCCTGTTATCTTTACTTCAGGGCTCAGAGTCTGATCATGGTCCTGCATTACCTGAGTTTGTTAAATGGTGCGATGATAATTATCTCGATCTCAATGTTTCCAAAACAAAAGAAATGATTATTGACTTCAGACACAAGACTGAAAACAAAGCTAGCGTCATACACGGTGAAGATGTTCAGATTGTGGAGTCGTATAATTATCTTGGAACTGTGTTTGATTGTAAACTGAGGTTTCATATTAATACCGAGTCTATCGTCAAACCAGGTCAACCGAGAATCTATTTCTTGAGGAAGCTGAACTCTTTTAATGTCAGTGAGAGGATCTTAAGTAACTTTTATCGAAAGTCTTCTAACCATTTCTTTTATTTGTTGGTTCAGTGGCTTAACCATTAAGGACAAGAACAGCCTGTATAGCATTGTTAAGGTTTGCTTTAAGATTACTGGAGTCCAACAATGAAACTTGTGTTTTCTCTGGAAGAACCAGGTGGTAAAGAAGGCAAAGAATATTATCAGCCAACCTCTTCATGTTCTGTCTCCTGAATTCTAATTGATGCCTTCAGGTCGCCGTTATCAGGCACCTCTGAGGAGAACTAACCGTTTTTGCATTAAACTGGATGTGCTGCACTGAAAATAAATGGAGGACAGATTCCGTGACAGTGACATAATGTCCTCACGTTTACACCCAGTCGCTGTGCTCACATTTGCTGCAAGGTCTAACAAGTAGATACTCTCCACCTCCATCAAGCCAATTACTGCAATTTAGTAATTAAGTCAATGTCAAAACAGTGTCAAAATAAATCATCTGCCAAATTTTTTATAAGCTCTCACCAGTTGAGTTTGCAATTCGGGCTTAAAAAAAATTCTAATGTGATTGAATATCTCAGAATAAAGGTGCTACAATTCACATAATCTTTAGACACACTCCTGGTTCCGGGGCCGAAGATGGCGCACATGCCGCTCTGGTACAAGAACTCATAGTCCTGCATACACACAGAGGTGGAACACAGTTTATATGATGTGCAGTTAAAGCTGAATTAGGTAGAATTTTAGCAAATATGATTAAAAAAAAGTTATCTTTATAAAACGGTCACTATATCCTGACAGTAGTGCATGAGACAGGTAATCTGAAAAAAATCATGTGCCTCTGTGGCCTCCGGTGCTCCTAATGGCATCTGCAAGATTTCACAGACTGGAGGAAAGCAACCGATCAGAGCCGAGCTGGAGCCTTGCCGTCTCTGAGCAGCTGTCAATCATTCGCGAACTAGGCAGTGCTGATCAAATATGAATCAATATTCTGTTACTGTAATACCTATTTCTCACCTCAAATGTTTTGAAAAACATCTTGTAGTGTACTGTTTAGCTGTAAAATGAGAACATTTGTGACCCAGCAGCCATGTTGAGATCAGTTGAAGAAATACGAAGCACCGCCCACCAGCCGGAGCAAATTTTCTAATTTTACAGCTAAACAGTACACTACAAGATGTTTCTGAAAACATTTGAGGTGAGAAATAGGCATTACAGTAACAGAATACTGATTCATATTTGATCAGCGCTGCCTAGTTTGACCGTTTGATTGGAGTTTGCGAGTGATTGACAGCTGCCTCCGTTGAATGAACAGCCAATAGGAACGCTCTCTCTCTGAAATGACCTGTGATTGGCCAAAGTCTCCCGTCACGGGCTAGATTTTTTAAAACCTGAAAAAAGGCCATGAGGAGGTGCAGAAGTCTAGTTTTCTCTCAGAACACTTCGATTTCAATATGCTGAAAAGATATTTTGAAATGTTTGCCCAATGATGCCAAAAACATTCTGCCTACTGCAGCTTTAATGAGAAATTCAGCTTTATTCATGTAGAGAAAGAAGGACGTGCACAGTCCCTGTAAGAGCCACAATGTTTGAATATTATAAATATAAGTTAAATTACAAAACATGCAAATTCATAATTTCTAGTCATTGTAGTTGACTTAGGTAATGTTTAAAAAGGGTAAAAAGACAAATGCATGTATATTGAATTTTGATGATTTATGCTCCCTTTAATATTGTGAGAGAGTGAGTGTGCAGTAGAGTCAGGCGGAGAGCTGCGTTAGGCACGGGAGCACATAGTTTTTCTACCTTGTGACACAATGTAAAGTCTAACTTTTTTCAGTAAACGTTTTAAACTGGATTACATCTCCTGTCATTCGCTTCAGACTGAAGTTACTGTGCCTACAGCTCGTTTGTGGCTTATTTTTGGGATCCAGACGGAATGCCACTACATTGCTGGTCCAACAATGTTATAGGGGTGGAATACTCACCAAAGTTATTACAATTCATCCTCAGGAGGCCATGAATACCAAATTTCCTGGCAATCCATCCACTAGTTGGAGCAAAAGCGGTGGACCGACTGACCAATTGCCATTCATGTGCCACTTACGCCCTAGCCTGGGTGAAAAGAACAACTCCCATAGCACCAGAAGAGCTGCACAATATGGAATTTAATACATTAAACTGGAGGCGCTGCACTGAAAATAAATGGAGGACAGATTCCGTGAAAGTGACATAATGTCCTCACGTTTACACCCAGTCGCTTTGCTCATATTTGCTGCAAGGTCTAACAAGTAGATACTCTCCACCTCCATCAAGCCAATTACTGCAATTTAGTAATTAAGTCAATGTCAAAACAGTGTCAAAATAAATCATCTGCCAAATTTTTTATAAGCTCTCACCAGTTGAGTTTGATATATTGCCATTCGGGCTTAAAAAAAACTCTAATGTGATTGAATATCTCAGAATAAAGGTGCTACAATTCACATAATCTTTAGACACAAGTCACATTTCCAAAGTTCACATACTTTATTTAGACCAAAGAGCGCTAAATCTGATTCAGAACCACAAGTAGAAAAATACCATTTCCAAATAATCACTGTTCGGTGGTTTTATCTTTGAATGGAAGTTGGATGAATTACACATGATGCAAGAGATCACGACAACAGAAAAGGCCACCTTCAAGATAATAATATCCATGAACATAAAACCCAGGGGTGATAAGAGGTTTGTTTTGAAGTGTTTTCTACCCATCCATCTTCATCTCACTGGCACTAATAACACCCTGCTACATAATTGAAAAAATACTCACAAATTTCACAATAAAAGCATTACATTCCAAGAAAGTTTATAGTGCTGTGATGTAATGTTTAAACTTGGGTGCCAAAACATGCTCTGCTCAAGCCAATGTTTCTATCACATGGTACTGTATTATGTTTGTTTAGCAAATACTAATGATTGAATACTAATGATTGATTGATTAAATGTAGTGTATGATTTATTGTTTGTTGTCAGAAATATTGAAGTATTTCCTATTAATCTCTATAGTATTGACCAAGAGGCAGGTTTTCCTCTCATATTCTGGAATTTCTAGGATATTTACAGGGTATTAATAACCCTGTAACCACTGCAATTCACACACAGGCATGCTGCAAAGGGTGAAATCACCATTAATCCGAGAGGTTATGTGGGACAGGATTTCTTCAGATTTTGAGTGATACTGTCAATAAACAAAACTAACCATGTGTTTGTGATGTTAACTTATTTTCATTGTGAAGTGACAGGGCTGAAAATGGAAAACTGTGAGGATACTATTCATTTTCACTACTGTACATGCTGTGTTCTCACGGTGGGAAATGATTTTTATTTTATTTTTTACAATCTTATGCGACAAGTCAAACTGATTCTGTACAGATGTGTGAGCTCCCACTTGTGGCTTTGTTGTTGATACAACATGAATAGACAGTTCTTTATAAGTTTGTAGTTTGAGTTCACATGGCCTGCCGGATGTTTTCCAGGCTCTTCTCAATGTTGTCAATAACATCCACGGCAGCTTGCGGGATCCTGGTTCCGGGGCCGAAGATGGCGCACACGCCGCTCTGGTACAAGAACTCATAGTCCTGCATACACAAAGAGGTGGAACACAGTTTATATGAAGTGCAGTTAAAGCTGAGGTAGGTAGAATTTTAGCAAATATGATTAAAAAAAAGTTATCTTTATAAAACGGTCACTATATCCTGACAGTAGTGCATGAGACAGGTAATCTGAAAAAAATCATGTGCCTCTGTGGCCTCCGGTGCTCCTAATGGCATGTGCAAGATTTCACAGACTGGAGGAAAACAACCAATCAGAGCCGAGCTGGAGCCTTGCCGTCTCTGAGCAGCTGTCAATCATTCGCGAACTAGGCAGTGCTGATCAAATATGAATCAATATTCTGTTACTGTAATACCTATTTCTCACCTCAAATGTTTTGAAAAACATCTTGTGGTGTACTGTTTAGCTTTAAAATTAGAAAATTTGTGACCCAGCATCCATGTTGTGATCAGTTGAAGAAATACGAAGCACCGCTCACCAGCCGGAGCAAATTTTCTCATTTTACAGCTAAACAGTACACTACAGGATGTTTCTGAAAACATTTGAGGTGAGAAATAGGCATTACAGTAACAGAATACTGATTCATATTTGATCAGCGCTGCCTAGTTTGACCGTTTGATTGGAGTTTGCGAGTGATTGACAGCTGCCTCCGTTGAATGAACAGCCAATAGGAACGCTCTCTCTCTCTGAAATGACCTGTGATTGGCCAAAGTCTCCCGTCACGGGGTAGATTTTTTAAAGCCTGAAAACAGAGCCATGAGGAGGTTCAGAAGTCTAGTTTTCTCTCAGAACACTTCGATTTCAATATGCTGAAAAGATATTTTGAAAGGTTTGCCCAATGATGCCAAAAACATTCTGCCTACTGCAGCTTTAATGAGAAATTCAGCTTTATTCATGTAGAGAAAGAAGGACGTGCACAGTCCCTATGTGAATATGATGCTAATTATGCTGTAGCATGATTCAACTATAAGTATCCCCCAAAGGAAAAGGATGAAATGTGTTTTGCAGACAAGATTGACATGAACAACAGGAAATGAGAGTTGCACTGCATGCAATGGAGGACATCCTTAAGTGTGGTAATCATCATGACAGAGTGGTTCTTTGTCCACTTGAAGGCAGGGTATATGCTTTGCTGTGTGCTTCAAGGTCGCCAGAAGTGATGCTGGAGGCGATGCAGGCTAAAAGCTTGCCTGGGAGAGCCGTCAAGTCATTTTCTATCATCTTCTAAAAGGCACAGCTAAATGTGCACAGTGTGGTGGCATTATCGACATGAAAACAGCTCACTGTGTGGAATGCGGTCATCAAACTGACACCAGCAACTCACACAACTCATTAGAGGATAAAGCATGGGGGATCGGGCCTTCTCGTTGCTGGGGCCACACCTGTGGAACCAGCTCCCAGGAACATTTAGGGCCTCAGATTCTTGCTGTTTTTAAATGTAATCTAAAAACTCACCTGTTCCTCTTAGCTCTTAGTAATTTTACTTTTAACTCGTGTCAGGAAATTTTTTGTCTATAATTTTATTCATCCTAATTTGACGTTTTTAATCGCATGTTTCTTGTGTAAATTGTCTTAATATTGTATTGTAATTGTTTTACCCTTTGTGTGAAGCACCATGAGATTTCGCTGTATTTTAAAGTGTGCTATATAAATTAAATTCATTATTATTAATATTATTATTTATTATTAAAATCCTCAGGGTCGGCTTTATTTATTGAAAGAAAATGCCTCACACGTACTGGGAAAATGTGATGCTTTTACTGCCCTTGCAAAACGTCAAGCCTAGACATTAACAAACATTAGCTTCACTTAGTGGGGTCTTGGGTAACAGAAGTAGACCCCGACCCCCTCACTGCCCTTTTCGGAATTCCTTCAATGCCCAATAACGCATCCAAGGCCACAAAACAAGTTACTCCATGCACCAGTCTGCTTGCTAGAAGGTTCCTTCTCCTTAAATGGACACATTGATCCCCACCTACTCGTAATAGATGGATTCGTGAGATACTGCAGTGCAAAAGGCTTGAGAGGATTAGGAGGGGCCGACCAAGAACCAAACAAGAACTGGTGTGGGTGGGAGTGGGTTTTGCAATAGATAAACATAGAGCACTGTTAACACTACTGTCAATTCTTTATGTTATTAATTTCTGTGCAAAAACCAATGAAGAGAAAAATAAACATAAGCTTGCGCAATACAGATAAAAATGCACAACTCTAACTGTGCCCACACCTGCTTACAGCAAGTCTCTATCGACAGTATGCAGTGCACACGGTCAGTAGTGCATGGACTTTCAATTCAAGCATGCAAAAATCAAATTCAGTAAAAAAAATAGGGCTGTCAATCGATTAAAATAGTTAATCGCGATTAATCACAAATTAATTTGCTATCTGTTTAAAATGTACCTTAAAGGGAGATTTGTTAAGTATGTAATACTCTTATCAACATGGGAGTGGACAAATATGCTTGCTTTATGCAAATGTATGTAAATATTTATTACTGGATATCAATTAACAACACAAAACAATGACAAATATTGTCCAGAAACCCTCACAGGTACTGCATTTAACATAAAAAAATATGCTCAAATCATAACATGGCAAACTTAAGCCCAACAGGCAACAACAGCTGTCAGTGTGTCAGTGTGCTGACTTGACTATGACTTGCCCCCAAACTGCATGTGATTATCATAAAGTGGGCATGTCTGTAAAGGGGAGACTCGTGGGTACCCATAGAACCCATTTTCATTCACATATCTAGAGGTCAGAGGTCAAGGGACCCCTTTGGAAATGGCTGTGACAGTTTTTCCTCACCAAAATTTTGCATATGTTTGGAGCGTTATTTAACCTCCTTCGCGACAAACTAGTATGACATGGTTGGTACCAATGGATTCCTTAGTTTCATATGATGGCAGAATCTTCACTCTAGCTTTAAAACTGAGCCCGCTACAACCTAAAAATTGCAAGCTGAATTAATGCGTTAAAGAAATTAGTGGCGTTAAAACAAATTTGCATCAATGCGTTATTATCGCATTGACTTTGACAGCTCTCGTAAAAAGCAAATAAAGCAAAGCTTGTTCTATTGCTGTGGACTGAGGCATTAAGGAGGTTGCTTTGGAAGAGTAAAAACAGAGAAATTAAAGAGACAATGAGAGAGAAACAAAGCAAGATGGATGTTTAGGATGTTTGCCTAAATTTCCTTCGGGATCAATAAAGTATCTATCTATCTATCTATCTATCTATCTAAATGGCATATAACAACAGAAGGACGACAAGAAAATGTCTCGGTTGGAGACTTGATAATCATGAAAGAAGTCAAAGGTTACCTGTGGTGGGATGACGCCTCCGCAGATGACCAGGATGTCTGGCCTGTTGAGCTTCCGTAGTTCCTTGAGGAGCTCCGGCACCAGGGTCTTGTGTCCCGCGGCAAGCGTGCTGACCCCGACGCAGTGTACGTCTGCATCGACCGCCTGCTGGGCGACCTCGAGGGGAGTCTGTTCACCAAGGGAGTCAGACATAAACAAAGAAAACACAACTCTGAGTGAGGTGTACAAAACATGAGGAAAAAAATATCAATATAATGCGGTGCAATACCAACACCACAAAGTACAGCCAAACAACTGAAGCTTTTCTAATGCTAACACTAAGGAGTGTTATATGGAGAGGAGAGTCTCTCCACATTGTTTAGCCCTCTCAGGTTACTGAAATGTCAGGTATGACCTCATCTAATGGGGTCACATTTTTTGGGAGGTTTTAGTAATACTTTAACGGTGAAATTTTTCATCCATGCATCCAAATGGAGGAAAATGAAACCCATATTTTCTGTTTTTAAAAGGAACCTTGTGGACAATCATCTCAGTGCTTTAAGACTAATGAAAGGAAAACATGCAAAGTCTCTCCTTAGAGCTAATGAAAAACTGAACTTATACAGTATGATGATAACTATGGAAGAGCGCAGTCTTATTATTATTATTTATTTATTTATTTATTTTTTCCCTTTAATTTATTTTCTACTCTATTATTTTTGTTATTAAATTATTTTATATAATTTAAGTTAACTGTCCTATCTCATGTGCCTTGTAGGCTAAGAGGTGTTTATTGAGTTTATGATACTATGCCTTCATGTTTGTAAATGAATTATCTTCAATAAAAAAAATAATAATAATAATACTTTAACACTGGGAATGGAAGCAGTCAAACTGCTTACAGACCTGTCTTAAAGCAAATATTTGAACTTGTCGTAGCAGGAAAAGCACAGGTGCAACTAATAAGATTAACGCTGCCTTTGTTCCATTTGAGGTCGTCTGTGAGCTCTGAAGTATAGTTAGTGAGCGTGCACGATAACAGGACCCTGGTACTGACACACCTGAATGGAATGGAAATAATTACGGCAATTAGTTGCACCTGCGTCTGACAAGTCTAAATGTCATTTTTTGGGCTTTTTTGCGCGGAAAGGTCAATAAGCCGTTTTTAGCTCCAAATGTTTTGCCAGTAAATGTCATTCAAAACTCCCATTATAAATACGATAGAATAAGAAAATAGAAATAAGGGAAAACCTACAATTAAAAGGGAACCGTTTGTGACTTTATTTAATTGGAACAGACCAAGATATAAGTGGAAATTGTCTTACTCTTATTATGCAACAGCAGCAGTCAACATACTGTGCTGTTTTTACCATGCATAGAGTTGAGTATTTGTACTTCCCTGTGCACCTGGCTTCAATAAAGAACTGATTAAGAGCCCTCTTAATGTCGGAGAGTCTGCAGATTTGTATATTCTTAAATACAAAGAGGTGTTTAGTAGAAGAAGAAGATATAAGTGCAAAACCTTGTCTTTTAAGTTGAATAACACTTAGAAGTATCTTTACGCAATGTGGGTTTCACCATCAAAAGGCTACATCTATTGTACGTCAATCTCAATAAACCACAACAAATTTTTCAAGTTGCTTATATCTACTCATAACTTTTTATTCTAATTAAATATTTTTTACATTTTAGGATATTTACAATTACTTCTCAGACCTAAAGTACTTAATGCACGTTAAAAGGTCTTTTTTACTCCATTCTATTGTCTGACACTGACCTGAAACAGCGGTCCGATGTCCACATCGAAGCCCAGGTCAGCAAACCCTGTGGCGATGACTTTGGCGCCCCTGTCGTGACCATCCTGCCCCATTTTCGCCACCAGCAGTCG
This sequence comes from Sebastolobus alascanus, assembly GCA_916701645.2. NCBI lineage: Eukaryota > Metazoa > Chordata > Actinopteri > Perciformes > Sebastidae > Sebastolobus > Sebastolobus alascanus. Next base: position 5,598,997 of record CAKAOJ020000011.1, on the reverse strand, counting down.
AGGGTTCCTGCCCTCGTGCTTCTTAAAATCTGCAACTCTGAGATTTACAAAAAAAAATTGGTAGGATATGTAACTCTGACCAGTCCAGTCGAGCAATCAGTTAGAATGCATGTAAAGATGCTTTATATTCTACCTATTGAGGGTCCTGGCGATCTCCTCGTGCTCCCCATACTCGCTGCGGTAAGCACCGCTCACCATCCTAGTACTGGCCTTGTGCTCACCGAACACTTCCTTCATGGCATCAGTTATTTCACCGACCGAACATCTAAACAAAAAAAAAAGCAGACAGCATCTTCCTCAATATGTTTTCACTTTATGATGATAAACAATGCAAGGCTATCCTGTTATTCATTTTGCTTTAATTTATTGTAAGACTTCCCCATTCAATAAACTGAATGCAAATGTCCTTGCTTTTTCATTTGACTGCAGTATGTTTGATTACCTGTATCATTTAGTAGTGCCTCATATTACTGTCTGTGTCACATGGTGTAATTTGCATGTCAATTGCGGGAATGAAACTTGTACTTATAAGACAGTATGAAGCCTATTATATTGAGATGGATTAAAGGTCTATTGGTTGTAGGGCTGACGCGAATGCTTCGAAGCTTCGACCTTTGACATTGTATTCGACCTCCAAATCACTATTTTAATGCTTCGTTGTTGTTGTTTTTTTTACGTTTCATTAAGTAGTATGTAATAATAATGTTTAAATCCCAAAATAGCCCATGAAATAAGGAATAATCCCACAACATTATTCATTATTCAATGTTAATTATTAGTTATTCTCAGACGGATATCGCTGTTTGTTGTGTGTAGAGGTGCGTCTGTTAGTAGTGCGGCAGCAGCACTGTCTCGGACGCTGAAACGGAGGAGATGGAGACAAACAGACAGAAGAACATGTCAGCCTGCTGTCCTGTGCCAATCCTCGAAGCTTCGAATACCTTCGAATATTTCTCACCGAAGCTTCGAAGCCCAAAAATGGGCCTAAATGGTAGTAGAATTGCATGGGATGTTGAAGTGGTTCCAGATGACGGTGAGAGTTGTGAATTTCAGTAATCTCTGTCATGCCATGCCAGTGCCTCTCAACGAGTGGGCTGTGATCAGCATGGGAGCTCTTAGTCAGAGAGCTTTCTTTTCTTGAAACACAGTGTCTATTGCCAGTTTATCAACGTGTGTGTGGGTCTCATATACAGGTCAGATAGTACATTTGATATTCTTGGTTGTACCAAACAAGACCTCATTTCACATGTGACCAATAACTTCTTAACTAGTCGCTATTAAATACCTTGGTTTTGGTCAACAGTGCGCACAAAACTTCCTTGCCATAAGATAAAATTGAAATCTAACTTTGGTATTCTGGCAGCTATAAAAAGACATTTAAAGGGACTATTTGTAACTTTTCAAAAATAGTCTGACGACAGATGAGCCTCTGTCTGGAGTGGCCGATGCTACTCGGACTGCAAACGGAAACCAGAAGGATTCCGATGCGCATAAATCCTAACGGGTCGGATTCCCATGCGCGCTCGCGTGTGGGTACGCGAGCGCGCAGCAGCTCTGCTCCTGCTACCTGCACACCGCGCTCGTTCTCCCCTGCTCGGCTCGCTCCACCTCGACGTGAACGCGCGCACACTACACACTGCAGAGAGTTAGTTTAGCTCTGAGAATATCTAGTGAATGTGCAGTGGACGTTTTTGCAGAAATAAATGCTGCAGCTCCTCCAGACCAACAGAGGTTTCCCGTGTCTTGTGAAGTGACGGGGCTCCGCAGCGAGTTACGTTATCGTCCCGACCGGGTGGGGAGACAGCAACACCCGGTCGGGGGTGGGGGGGAGACAGCGACACCCGGTCGGGACGATAACGTAACTCGCTGCGGAGCCCCGTCACTTCACAAGACACGGGAAACCTCTGTTGGTCTGGAGGAGCGGCAGCAGTTATTTCTGCAAAAACGTCCACTGCACATTCACTAGATATTCTCAGAGCTAAACTAACTCTCTGCAGTGTGTAGTGTGCGCGCGTTCACGTGGAGTTGGAGCGAGCCGAGCGGGGGAGAACGAGCGCGGTGTGCAGGCAGCAGGCAGCAGGCAGCAGGAGCAGAGCTGCATGGGAATCCGACCCGTTAGGATTTATGCGCGTGAAAAGTTACAAATAGTCCCTTTAACAAGCTTGTATTAGAAAAATATCCAAATACTGTATATGGACATTAGCTAAGCTTAGACATCCAATTCTAAAGTTATTTTAATAAAATCAGATTTTTAAGGAAGTATCTCGCAAAATCAAATTAGAATTACCTACCGCCTCAGAGTTGTATGCCTCCGCCAACCAGTAAAAATTGCAGTTTTTATCCTGTCTGTCCACAATCAGTTCATCATTTTATCCTGTTAGACATTTGTGTAAAATTGTCTGATTAGCATATGAATTCTTGAGCTGCTGTGCTCTTCTATCTTGCTTTTATATATGTAAAGCACTTTGAATTGCCTTTGTGTATGAAATGTGCTATATAAATAAACTTGCCTTGCCTTGCCTTGAGTTATGGCCAAAACAAAACATGTTTTGTGAGGTCACCTTTGACCAAAATCCAATCAGTTCATCCTTGAGTCCAGGTGGATGTTTGTGCCAAATTTGAAGAAATTCCCTCCAGGTGTTCCTGAGATATCGCGTTCACGAGAATGGGACAGACGTACATACTGTACTTACAGACGGACGGACAACTTGAAAACATAATGTCTCCAGCCACGGCTGTCGCTGGAGCGGAGGCATAGAAATCCTTTTCCTACAATTGCTGCTATGCCACTGATGAGTTTGACTGTTACATGAACTGCCGCATGACAGCCTCGTGTATGAAGGAATTTTGAACACAGACTCAAGGTTGGTGAACAAAAGAGCTTTGGAGATAAATAACACAACGATTATCTTCCTGTATGGTGTATGCGAGTGAAGGTATTTTCAAAGCATCAGAAGAACATTCTTTCACACCAGTTATGCATTGTTATACTCGTGCAGACATAAGAGCGATCTCGGAAGCCATCGGCTCTCAGTCTGACGACAGATGAGCCTCTGTCTGGAGTGGCCGATGCTACTCGGACTGCAAACGGAAACCAGAATGCTTCCGATGCCAAAATCTTGTCCCGTTACCTACAAATTCTACATGTGAATGCAGAATCTGGTTATAGTAGGGCTGTTGAAGTTAACGCAATAATAACGCATTGGCGCAGATTTGTTTTAACGCCACTAATTTCTTTAACGCATTAACGCAACTTGCGATTTTTAGGTTGTAGCGGGCTATATGATATATGAATCCATTTGTACCAACCATGTCATACTAGCTTGTTGAGAAGGAGGCTAAATAATGCTCCAAACTTGCAAAAATGTTTTGGCATTTTCAAAAAAAATGTCATTCAAAACTCCCATTATTAATATGATCAAATTAGAACAGCTATTCTCAACCACTGGGCCGGGGCCCTCTGGTGGGCCTCAGAGCGCCACCTAGTGGGCAGTGGAGGTACAGTACTGCCAAATTGTTAGATTAACCTCTTCAAAATCGGACCGCCATCATTCTGTCTTTCAGAGGTCTTTCAGTTTTAAAGCTAGAGTGCAAATACTGGTATCATATGAAACTAGAAAACCAGGTCATACTGGCTTGTCGGGAAGGAGGCTAAATAATGCTCCAACTTTACAATACATTTTGGGGGAAAAACTGGCATGGCCATTTTCAAAGGGGTCCCTTGACCTCTGACCTCTGGATATGTGAATGAAAATGGGTTCTATGGGTACCCACGAGTCTCCCCTTTACAGACATGCCCACTTTATGATAATTGCATGCAGTTTGAGGCAAGTCATAGTCAAGTCAGCACACTGACACACTGACAGCTGTTGTTGCCTGTTGGGTTGCAGTTTGCCATGTTATGATTTGAGCATATTGTTTTATGCTAAATGCAGTACCTGTGAGGGTTTCTGGACAATATTTGTCATTGTTTTGTGTTGTTAATTGATTTCCAATAATAAATACATACATACATTTGCATAAAGCAATCATATTTGCCCACTCCCATGTAGATGGGGGGCGGCTGTGGCTCAGTGGGTAGAGCAGGTCGTCCACCAATCAGAAGGTCGGTGGTTCGATCCCCGGCTGCTCCGGGTCACATGTTGATGTGTCCTTGAGCAAGACACTTAACCCCAAATTGCTCCCGAAGGCATAGCCATCGGTGTGTGAATGAGTATTTAGATTACATCCTAATGGGCAAAGTTGGCACCTTAGTAGCCTCTGCCATCAGTGTATGAATGTGTGTGTGAATGGGTGAAAGCTGACATGTAGAGTAAAGCGCTTTGAGTGGTCAGTAGACTAGAAAAGCGCTATATAAATGCAAGTCCATTTAGATAGGAGTATCAAATACTTGACAAATTAAGGTACATTTTGAACAGATAAAAAATGTGATTAACTTGCGATTAACTATGGACAATCATGCGATTCATCGCGATTAAATATTCTAATCGATTGACAGCCCTAATCTATAGAGATTAATTTAAGAGTGGTCATTACAATTACAGATTTTAGTGACTACGTAAGGGAGTTTTGACCTGGCTCGTGCTGCCTCCACAGCCAGGCCCAGAAGGTTGCCCTCCCCGGTTCGGGCACACTCCTCAATGGCTGCCAGGCACTTCTTCGCTGCCTCTGGGTCACGACTCTCTCTCACCTGCAACAGACAAAGGAGGCAAAATGCCATAAACATTGTAGTTTTTATCTGCCCTGCTAACAACATTTATACCACTGATAGAATCCACTATACACCGTGTATATGAATGTGTCAACTAGTGTGTCTAAGTACCCTTTAACACAAAGAATGAAAAACATTCAAATGGCTAACAGACCGTTCTTACAGCAGACATTTTGGCTGCGGTCGAAAAGTCCAAAAATTACGCCCTAATGTTTTTTCCTAACCAATATTCCTTGACCTTAATGGAAAACATCATGAGGTCAAGGAAAGATATGAAGGAGAATTCATAAGGACTTATGAAACGACAAAGATAATCCGACTGCACTTACACTAGGCTCTGTAATTATGATGCGATGGCAGCGGATGTTATTGACGTGGGTCTGCCATGGTGAAACTACAATATTCCAAAGATGGACTACAAAAAGCACATCTTCACCCCTTGCTGTGTGTTCTTACCATATTGATTCATGCAGGCTATATAAACAGTGACAGGCTGCTTCACCCTCAGACATGAAATATTTATTTATTTATGTAAGTTGATTATTTGTTTATTTAGTTTGCTATATGTTTTTTTGCTATTCCTTTTTTAAACAAGAAAAACAAATATTTGTTATTCGTGTTTTTTACTTATATGTTACATGTTCGAAATAAATAAAAAGTGAAACGAAATGGTTGTCACCGTCCGCTCATATTTATCAACATGAATGCCATTAGTATATGACTGTATGAAAATATTATGCCAGATGTGCATATCGTTTGTTTTCATGAAAGGCCGAATGGTGGTTGCTTTAAATGTTGCGGCCGCAAGGAATTGTGGGACGGCATTATCTCCTTTCCTTTGTTAAAAGATGGTCCGGGTGTATCCTACGCTAAAGGAGATAAGAAAGGAAGCATTGAAGCACCTTTCCTTATTATTTGGAGAATTGAAACAGCTCTTATAACGGCTGCCACTTAGATACTTCTGGGTCATTTCACTCCGTTAGGAACCTTCCTAAGCAGCAGACTTGTCATGGCAGAAAAAGCACAGGCGTTACTGATAACATTAATAGGATAGGATAGGATAGGATAGCAATTTATAATTAGAAATAATAATAAGAATAGAAATAAGAATAAGAATAGGAATAAGAATCGGACAGGGCATACAATAAATAAGAATAAAAAATATCCAAGGGATAAGAACACTAGTAAAATTATGTTATAAGGGTAAATAAAAGGTAAATAAATATTTGCAATATAAATAAATTATAAATAAATTATGTGCTATAACAGTAGTGTAAATATTATATACATGTGAACAACGTGAATAGGACTAAAGGGGCAGTGCAAAAACAGATGGTGTCAGAGACCACAGAGTTGGCTGAGACTGAGGTCATCACGGCAGTTGGTATTGTACAGCCGGATGGCTGTTGGTACAAAGGAGCGCTTGAATTAATGATACCTCTGTTCAATTTTAGTGTGCCAGTAGGCTCTGCAGGACCCTGGAACTGACACACCTGAGTGGAATGCAGCCGTTATCAACTAAGGTAATTAGTTGCATCCGCGTTTGACGAGTCCGAATGTCATCTTTGTTCATTTCGCACTGCCTGGTGGAAACTAGGTATTCTGACACAAGTTTTTGGACTCCAAATGTTGTGGCATTTTCATATAAATGTAATTCAAATACAATGAAATTAGAACATCGAAATAAGGGAAAACTTAAAAGGAAAATGTTTGTGACAGAAGTTATTGGACTCCAGCTATTTTAGGTTGACTGTTAATATGTAAATATTTTGGCATTTTCAGAAAAAAAAAAAAAGTCAAGAAAATATCCCATCATGAATACTATAAAACTAGAACATATTAAGGGAAAATTTACAATTAAATGGAGTAAAACATGTAAAAGAGTGAAAGTGAAAAATTGCCTGGATTTGCATGACTCGTAAGCGCCTGCAGTAGTCATATTGTGTATCTATCTGTCTTACAACTGTTGATAGCCCCCTAGTCCCCTATAAGCCCTGAGCACTGAACCCACATAGTCATAAACATGACAGGTTTGTGACAAAGATTCAGCCTTGGAAAATGAGGGACGCATAGTGTTTGCAGCCTGCCCACACAAACACTTCTTCATAAATAGATATAAAAAGATTTGAAGAACCTCAGTTATTGTCCCATCAAATAACATGGAGGGACTGCAGGGCTTATGTCCTGGCAACGATTATTTTTGCTATCATTTATTCTGCAGTCAGTTGTCGAGTAATCACTGTATTATGTATCTTGCATATACAGAGGCAGTAGCTCTGCTGATCAGCCAAACTAACAAGCTGTTGGGCAAACACAGCCAGACACCAGAGGTTTGCTAAATGAGAAAACTGCATATGCTGAGTCCTCTATTCATTCATTTTAAAGGTCCAGTGTGTAGGATTTAGGGGGATTTATTGGCAGAAATGAACACGGTCTCATCCGATCTGGTCACATACTGGCGCTTTGTCAGACCCCTTGGCGTCACATAACGTTGCATTTCGCTCGCAGTAAACACGTGCTTAATGTTGTTAATTAAACAAAAACACTTGCTTAGGATTATGCAACAAAACTACTTAGGTTTAGGAAAAAACAACATGTTTTTACAGTGAAAATGTGACTGGACGTTGTGAACACGGGACACCATTGAACAGCTGATTGTAAAGTGAAAGTGAAACGTAACGCAAGGGACACGAACAGCGGTCTCCTGGATGAAAGCCTTTTGTTTGTTGGACCCATTCACGTGTTGGTATTTGACGCCCCTGGGAATGAGATCGGGCTGAAATGGAATATAATATTCATAACTATGTTTTCATTAGTGTATAATCATCTGAAACTAAGAATTGTTGTGTGTTTTCGTTAGCTTAGAATGAGTCCTTCATATCTACATAGGGAGCGGGTCCTCTTCACGGAGTCCACCGTGTTGCTCCACCATGTTTCTACAGTAGCCCAGAACGGACAAACCAAACACTCGCTCTAGAGAGAGACTTTCAGGGTTTTTCAGGGTTGGTTGCAATCTGCAACCTCACCGCTAGATGTCACTAAATCCAACACACTGCCCCTTTAATTATTTAGGTGTAAGTTTGACTAGGCTAATTTATCTTCTTTTCATTATGAGGATATTTGCTAAAGTATTCAAAATAATGGTAAAAAGCCTACATTCTTCATAGTTTTTTAGTAGACCAGAACAGTAACTAGAACAAAATCTTGAGATTCTTGTAAAAATATATTAATATACTGTATATGCATATGACATGTAATGGTATTTGTGGTATTCCTTGAGCATTGCTTTGAACAAAAACTAAAATGTGGAAAAACAACAGCATTATTCTTTAGACACCACATATTTATCTATTTGATTCTCAAAGGATGACTGACCTTTTTCAGTTTTTCAATCTGCTTCTGACGTACAAGGGTGTTATCTATAGCCAGCACCTCCACCGTCTCCTCTTTCTCCAGACGGTACTTGTTCACCCCGACGATGACCTCTGATCCTGGAGAAGAACAGGTAGAAAAGTATACAGCAACATGAACCAACACGAATAAATACAATCAAGGAGTACAAGAGAACAGAAAGCATAGAAGAGCACTGTTAGTGTTCTCCATTAAGTGTATTACTTCCTACCTACATCTATCAGAAACCCTTTTTACAAACGTTACCTTTGCGTAAAGCCTAACAACGCCCCTTATCTGTGATATAATAACAAAATACCACGGCCTGTGGTGAGCTATTGCTTAATTAATATTCAGTGGGGATAACTTCAAGGATTCGGGGAATCTATCTTTAAATAGTTGAGTTCTTGATGTTATGTATATGTAAATTCATTAACTGTCATAATATTCTCCTTCACCATCTTAGAGACAAATCAAAATGTAGAAGCCCTGCATATCATGGCCAGCTTACAAAATAGTGAGATGATAATTGCTATGAACACTCAAGTGTTCAAAAGATACACAGAAAGCAGACAGATGCTTAAAATTCTCTACATTCTCCAAAATATAATATCTCACAATTTGACCACAACGTAGGAAAACCAAAAATGATCCGAGAGCCTCGCACGGTCAATCAGAATTCAAGGCCCATCAGAAGAGGAAACAAATGTCAGCAGCCAGCAAATACGCGCAGCTACGGTGAATCAGAAAGCCAATTAATATCAATGAGAGCGACTATCAGGGGGATTATGGAGGAGAGCTGCACAGTCTGTGAAGGTTCTGTTCTGCTCCAGCGCGGTCACTTCTGGCTTTATTAGACGCAAGTCAAATTCCACAGAGACACAAAGACGCCTCAGTTAACTTCCCCGATAACAACCGCGCCAACAGCACACACACATCTCTCCACGCTCCTCGAATCAAGCTGTGATTCGATCTTGAGTTGCTTTCCTATCTACTTGTGGTAGCCTCGCTCCCATTGGGGGTCTAGCGAGGCTCAACAGGCACGTGTTTGGGTTACGGCACTTATATACAGTTTATATATATACAGTATACTTTGCTTATACCTATACTTTGCAGGTGATAGGATCAGCATTTTAATAATCAGAGCTGCAAACCAAACAACATACCGAATGCAGGACACGAGGGAATCCTTTTTCATAGGGCTGTGCAATTAATCGACCTTCAATTACAATCATAGCTTCCAACGATTACGAAAACAAGACAATCGACATAAAAAGATTATTGTGCCACATTCCATTTCGCAATGGCACTCTGGTTTTGTCCTGTGTTATAAATCATAAATAAGCCTGTGACATATATTCTTACAGTACCTGAGTCGATGCGGGCCTGTCTGCGTGCAGCACATTCCTCGATACGGAGCTTTGGAATGCCCTCCGCCACAGCTCTGGCCATGCCTCCCACCTCCTCTATTTCTTTAATGAACTGTACAAAGGAAAAAACAGAGCTTGTAAAAGAGTGACTCAATGAGGATGGATTACTTGTGTAGACATTGTGAACATAGTGTACAATGACATTTACCTCACAAGACAACATGGCTCTAAAAAAAGTTCACATTGACAACAGTATTTTTAATATTTCACAGAAAAAGATTAGCCCCTAGCTGTATATTACAGGCGAGTTTTCGGAAAAAAATGGACAGAGTAAAAACTAATCTGTTAATTAAAACACTACTTTGATTAGTTTGGAGGGAAGCCCAGGCTGTCGCCCGTTTGTCCTCATGACAAACCTTCAAAGCTGTGTTATAGACGTCGTCCGTGAGAGCCTCCATCATGTGCGAGCCCCCCCAGGGATCGGCGACTTTGGGGATGCCCGACTCTTCCTGGATGATGATCTGGGTGTTCCTGGCAATGCGAGCGCTCTTCACCGTGGGCAAGCCCAGAGCTTCATCGAACGAGTTGGTGTGGAGCGACTGTGTCCCCCCGAACACCGCCGCCATGGCCTCAATCACTGTACGCACCACGTTGTTGTACGGATCCTTAGAGGAGGAAAGGTCTAATTACTATTCATTCTTTTGACATGTTTTAGTTTGATCTCTATGCATTTTAAGGACTTTCAAATTCCAACTTATGCCTACTTGTTCGGTGAGAGACCAGCCCGAAGTCTGGCAGTGCGTTCGGAGCAGCAGAGACTTGGCTTTCTTGGGCTGGAAGTTCTCTTTAATGAGCGTGGCCCACAACCTCCTGCCCGCCCTCAGCTTGGCAATTTCCATGTAGAAATTCATCCCAATACCCCAGAAGAATGACAACCTGGCAGCACACACACACAAAATGTCAAAAAAGAGAAATATAGTCAATTATTGAAATTAAATGAAAATTGAAAATGAGAGCAATTCTGAACAAAAATAGCAATCAGAGTTATTTGTACAGGCACAACACAATATAATGAGATAGACCCACCACTTTTTGTATTTGGAGTATCCAAATACAAAAAACACACTCTAAAAAGCACTTTATGTCTCATTATGTCATATAGCAATGCCAGTATCCTAACAACCAGATACAGTCACAGAATTCATCCAGTGATGACTATTACTGCAAATAGAGGGCAGAAAATGGAAGCGAGCAACAAACCTCATCTGCTAGAGTTTCAAATAAACTGCCATGTCGACAAAACCCCAAGAAGAACATGGTTGTGGTGCCACTCGGGTTAGATCAAGGCCGAAACATTTTTTGGGGGACAGCGACCTTTCGGCCCTTTCCACCCGTACAGCATCCACATGGACTGCATTCCAGTTTTAACATCTGGGTGTACAAGGTCTACATTCAGTGCCAGACCATGCCAAATAATATGGGCTGCAATAGGAAGGCAGACCATGAAGACTCAAAGTCTGAATGGTCCAACTGGCCCAGGTATCTCAGTGTCACATTTGTGTAAGTGTGCTCAATAAATCGGCTGATATCAGCTTATTGCAGATATATTGGTATGAGTATTGCTGTTAAAGCTGCAGTCGGTAACTTTGAGCAAATATGATAAAAAAAAAAGTTATTTTCATAAAACGGTCACTAATTATCTGTGAAAAAAATCATTTTCTTCTGTGTCCTCCTGTGCTCGTAATGTCGTAATGGAGGAAAACAACCAATCAGAGCCGAAGAGTCTCTACAGCAGCTGTCAATCACCGCTCGTGAACTCCGATCAAACGGTCAAACTAGGCAGCACTGAGCAAATATGAATCAAGATTCTGTTACTGTAATGCCTATTTCTCAACTCAAATGCTTACAGAAACACATCTTAGTGTACTGTTCAGCTGTAAAATGAGAAAATATGCTCCGGTCGGTGGGCGGTGCTTGATTTTGGCAGCCAGGTCACAAACTTTCTCATTTTACAGCTAAACAGTACACTATAAGATGTTTCTGAAAACATTTTAGGCGAGAAATAGGCATTACAGTAACAGAATATTGATTCATATTTGATCAGCGCTGCCTAGTTTGACCGTTCGATCGGAGTTCGAGAGTTTCGCAAGCAGTGATTGACAGCTGCCGTAGAGAGTGCTCGGCTCTGATTGGCTGTTTTGGTTCCGGTGCAGTGAAATCTTGCAAATGCTATTAGGAGCATTAGAAGGAGGCAGAGGAACATGATTTTTTTTTCTCATGCACTACTGTCAGGATAGTTTTATAAAAAATAACTTTTTATCATATTTGCTCAAAGTTACCAACTGCAGCTTTAAAACTTAACAGCCGACTGGAAGAAATGCCAAATAAGTTTGGTGTGTGAGAGAGAGTCTCTGTGACAGACTGTCCATCAGAGAGCACTGATAAGTCTATTTTTCAACTACAAAGTGTCCTATTGTGGTGACGATTATATATAAAAAAAAAGATTTTTGCAATCCTCATCAAAAATGTTATGTTTATGTCATGTATTTATGAGGAAAAAAACTGACGGTCAATATGTATGAATGGGATGTTAAACTCTCAAACATCCAATATCGGCTGAGTTATAAAGGAAAATGGTCATCAATCAGCTGTCTAAACAGAGCAGACCAAAGTAATGATGCTGCACGGCCAAGACAGAATTAATCATGATGAATTTCCACACCTGTTCTTTCACGTTTTTCCAGTGTATCAAATAAAACAAAAAATATTGTTTAGAGCGAAGGACAACTGATACAATATGTGTATTTCTCTACAGACTTCTAACCTCCACCCTTTAACTGTACTGCAGAAACTCACCCCCATGCTCCAAAAACACAGTAAGACAGTACACTGCACGCCTACCATAATGGCATTAAAAAGTCCAACAGCATGACATCACAGTCACAATATCAACATTAAGTTGTCTTTGTGCGAACCCACTAGTAGAGTGTGAACAATAAGAGGTAATAGCTTAGTGTGGAAACCTTTCCATTTCACACAATAGAGTGACAGCTCAATATTGATTCAGAGTGGCCGTCTTTAAGGCCGGCCTCTGAAGTCATTACGTGGAGAAAGGTAGAGCTGGACTGGGCCATCAGGATGCTCCTGGGGACCGCCTCCACACGTAACTCTGCTATCATCGGAGTAATCGAGGCATGAATAGGAGATAATGGAAGTGCAAAGCAATGAACAAGAACTGGACAAAGGTCAGGGTTGGTGAAGTGGCACAGTTGTGCAATTGACCGAAAAAGACCATCTACTATCTACGGCAGCTCTACATTATAGATCATTTAGCTCAAAGTGGACAAGAAAAACGTCGTTTTACGGAGGAACAGGTGGGCTGAGCCAAAGAGATTCACATAAAAGATGCATTATGAACAACAATCAGAAGACAATTCACAACTTTGTTCAAGTAGCAAAATGACGGCAGAAATGTTGATGTTAACACATCCAATATGTCGTGCCTTTACCAAAAATTATCCTATTTTCTTCAATAGATTTTATATCTATATAACGCACTGTGTGTTGGGCTCAGTGGGAAGTATTTGTATAAATTACCATTTGAAATAGCAGCCTTTCCTTCTGGCTTTAATTGTATGCGGATTCAGTCAGTGAGCAACATCTGGTGGTTCAACAAATAAAGAGGAAGGTATTTGTTTGCCAGTGAAATATGGCTGTCACACATATGACTAGACTGAGTCAAACATGCACAGCGTCGGTGGAATATTAATAAAAAGACCAACATCATGGATGGCAGAACTAAATATTTGATATTTTCGTCATTAACAGGACATTTAGCTAGTGTCTGAGTGAAACACTGAACTGACTGACAGCACAAGCTCCTGCTCAAAAGGAGTGGGTGTAAAGTGAATGTAGTCGTTGTCAAATTCAAACAGTAACACCGTCTACTGACACTGGTGGTGCTAAGAGCTAAGTAACACCTCAGCAGGTGTCATGGTTGACATCGTGTATCACTTGAGTCCAGTATTTTGTTTGTTGTAGTTTCAAACTGAATTCTGTATTTACAGGGAATATGTGACCGGATTTGAGTTGAGCTTTGGCAGGGGCCGCATGTTGTAGAGGAAGTGTGGAATGTGTGATAAACATATTGGAGAGTGTGATGGTGTTATGAGATGTGTGATAGATAGAAGTATAGACCTTAAAAATGTCTTTTTTTTTTTTAGTCTTCTTTTCAGACTAGGGCTGCACAATTTTGAAAAAGTATCTAATTGCAATTATTGTGACTGATTTTGCAATTGCGATACGATATTGCGATATTAGTGGGTATGATCATTTTTACACCATTTTTCTCATTTTCGTGACGTCTGTATAATATGATGTATAGGCCAGTATTGTATTGATGCATATTTCACCACTTTTCTCTTGCTAGAGCACATGTGTCAAACTCAAGGCCCGTGGGCCAAATCCAGCCCCTCGCAAATTTTGTTCCGGCGCCCATATCATATGTGGTCTGCAAAACAAAGCGTACCCCGCACACCAAACACACAGCTGTGCCTCCACTGTCTGCAAGCTAGCTAACACAGAATGGCACAAAAAAGGTTATGAGAGAGAGAGAGGGTTGTGGCTGTATGGGACATGTAAACTACATGATTAAAGCTCTTCTATTTTTTTTATTAAATGTCCCACACAATCATTGAGTTGTCATATTCAGGCCCGTGAAACAGGTTGTTGTGAGTTGGCTTTGTGGTAGCCTACTTGTAAAAATGTATTAAGAATGCATTATTATGCTTGACTAAACACTAGGCATCTTTTTTGTTGACTTCTTTAGTGCTTTATGTGGACTAAATTGTATGTGAGAAGGCCATATGGGACATACCATAACAACATAATCAAAGACATTTTACTTTGATGTTTTCGATTAAGTAAAAGCATGTCAATAAACTATATATGTCTGGCCCTTGATGTGATTCTCATTTCCCAGTGTGGCCCTTAGTGAAATTGAGTTTGGCACACTTGTGCTAGAGTGTCTGAGACATCGCAAAGGAAATATTAACTTCATTACAGCTCCGGCTCTACCTTTATGAAAATTGGCACTAATGTTGCTGGCCTTTGTGGTGTGTTTATTGGGAAAAAATCTATATTTAAATAATATTTAAAAATACATAATCTAGCCATAGCGGTCAGCTACAAATATGTAAATCAAACTTGGTCTCCTCCACAATTAGCAAGATCTTAATATTTTGTACCTTGGGGCAAACTCATCGATGGTTAAACCTGCTTTCAGACCAGTGCGGCAGTACTCCAGGCCGTTAGCGATGGTGTAGGCTACTTCCAGGATGGCATCAGCTCCAGCTTCCTGAAGATGGTAGCCACTGATGGATATGGAGTTGTACTTGGGCATGTTCTGGAAACACGCAGAGTCATTAAAATCCGCATTGGGAGTATTACATTAACAACATGACATAAAGTAAGCAGCATACAAGCAGATTACTTAAGTACTTAAGTGGTACCTACCATGGCGGTATAAGCGAAGATGTCTGCGATGGCGTGCATGGAAGGCTCCGGGGGGAAAATATAGGTGTTGCGTACCATAAACTCCTTCAAAATATCATTCTGAATCGTGCCAGTTAGCTCGGCTTTAGACACACCCTGCTCCTCTCCGGTCACGATGAACATCGCCAACACGGGGATGACCGCTCCGTTCATTGTCATTGAGACGGACATCTTCTCCAGCGGGATTTCATCAAACAGCATCTTCATGTCTTCAACTGTGTCTATAGCAACTCCGGCCATGCCGACGTCTCCGTGGACGCGGGGGTTGTCCGAGTCGTAGCCGCGGTGCGTCGGGAGGTCAAAAGCCACGGAGAGACCCTGCTGTCCAGCTGAAATGAAAAAGAGAGAGTGCATTAGATGTGTTAGATTAAATGTCACACCCATGAGAGTGCTTTACACAGGGACACTTCAGCAAAGAGCAGACAAAGTAGATCAGCAACAGGCAGCTTCCAGCCTCTGGCTAAAGACAAGCAAACAAACAAGCCTGCAAGCACCAACACCACCAAGGATTCAACTTGAAATCCTTAAAGTACTAATTAATCTGTCTATGTCTTCAACTATTTTGGCTTGTGCCCACCAAAACTGAAGCATTGTGTGCTCCCTCCCTCTCATACAACACTAAATGGTGAACTAAGACAGCAAAAGGTGACCTCTATTTTCTCTTGTTATTTAAATGACTGTATGTTTGGAAAACAAGTATTTGTGGTTGGCCCTTGAAAGCTTTGGTGACCTTCAAGAAGGTTAAAACTACTCGTGCAGTTTCTGCACATACTCATATGCACAGAATCTGCATGACACCTTAAAATGCCAAAGACATTTTAGTCTTTCCATCTTCTTAATCTTCTGTGTAGTTTTCTAATTATTCTGTCTAATTCAACATGTAGTTTCTCGTATAATAATTCATTTCAGAGGCAGTTCAGTGTTCATAGAAGATGCAGTGCAATATTCTCTCAAATTTGCACTAGTGTATGTGTATCATCCTAACTTAATATAACCAAACTGCCAGGTCCTAGGGAGATGTAACAGCCAAAAACTTTATGTGTAGGGTTCAGATGTGTTCCAAGAACATATCCAAAATTGTGTGTTGAACAAAACACAAATTCTGCCATTGTAGGATAGGAAAATGTTGATGCACTATAGATTTGAAGTGGTGCAGAAGTTGATGAGATTAACGACTCCCCCATGGGGTGTATGCAGCCTGTTCTCATTCCCAAGGCGTCAAATACTGATGCTTTGTCACGGCCATCGGTGTTCGATACCGCCACACAAGGCACACTTTAGCGCCCGTAGGCGACGCACCGGGCTTTCCAATAACTACAAACCCATCCATGGAAACAGTAAACACTCAGGGAAAGTGCTGTGGTGATGTAGTTTAAAGAGCAAAAGAGACACACATGGCGGGACGGCGGAGAGGTGGATGGGTCCAACAAACACAAGGCTTCGGTCCAGGAGACCGCTGTTCCTGTCCTGTGCGTTAATTTTGCCTTTGCAATCAGCTGTTGGTTTGTGTCCCATATTCACAATGTTCAGTGTCATTTTCACTGTACAAACGTAGTAGTTTTAAGCCCAACCATGTTGTTTTTTCCTAAACCTAACTAGGTGGTTTTGTTGCTTAATCCTAAGCAAGTGTATATTTTTACTTCTAGCGAAAAGTGACACCGAGGGGTCTGACAAGGCATCAGTATATGACGAGTTGAGATGAGAACGTGTTGGTGTATCATTCTAAGGTCACTTTAAGGATGTGTTTTCACTTAGGTTTGAATCTACAGTGTTTTAGCTAAAATGTAAGCATACTGTACACAACAACAAAATCTACCTTTAATGTTATCCTTATAGAACTTGTTGCTCTCCTCCACAGTGCTGAAGCCAGCATACTGCCTAATAGTCCACGGTCTGGATGTGTACATGGTAGGATAGGGCCCCCTAGTGTAGGGAAACACTCCTGGCAATTCATCCGGCCTGTCAGCTGAGTCCGCTTTGGTGTACACAGGCTTGATGTTGAGCCCCTCGGGCGTGCGCCAGATCAGATCTTCCGGGTTCTTCCCCTTCAGCTGTTTCTTAGCCAGGCTGGCCCATTCGGGATGCAGCTCATCCAGGTCCTGGCGTGGCGTGGAAGTGTGGATCAAAGAGCGGTGTGTGTGTGCCGAGGAGACGGAGGCTCTGACCAGGCGCCGGGCAGCCATCGCCGCACATGCCCTCTGTGCAGTCAGCATGCTTTATGTTGACTCAGTCAGACGCACATGGATCACCTGAGGTAGACAATGAGGAAGAGATATGAAGGTGAAAATACTTGTGATGGTTGCATGTTAGCATGCTTAGGAGTGAGTTGATGGTGCCAGCGCACATTTCATCTTCTATGAAGATAACGTTGCTTAACTTAGAGACAAAAACAGTGCTTCAAATATGATCATTTCTGAGTTAATACGACAATAGTTTTTTGCAGCATGGATATCACCCATCAAGCAGCATTACAGTGAGAAATGTTAGTGTTTCCTGCCAGCTGACACCCTCTACAGTTCACTTTGTTTTGGTGGATGATTAACATAAGGCCAACCATTAGTATAGCATATTCTGACTAACAAGTGCCATTTACAGACAAGAAAACGAGTTGTTATTGGACTAACGTTAATTATCGGCGCTTATATAAGAACTAGTTTAACCACATTTGAGATATACAACAAAAGAACAATTTTTAGCTAGCGTTAATGTTTATTATCATGCTCAATACTGGATGTTTGGCTATAATGCAAAGCTGATACGTAGCTACTGCTTCTCAGTAACGTTACTACTCAGTCAGTCAGTCATATTGAATATCATTGATACAGGTTTAGGCATGTTTAACCGTGCTTAGCCACCGACACTTCACAGATGACATTGTTGTAACACTTGACAGCGACAATGTTAACTTTAACAATAGCTAGTTTAGCATTATCAACGAGCTAACGTTAGCCAGATGCTAGTTTTAAAAAAGTCTAAAAGGCACGGGATGATTAAATCCCTACGGACGACTGTGGAGACTTTTCAATGAATAGTAAAAAGGCAAAAACGTACAAGTTAACGCTGACATAACGTCATAAAGCAGGCTGTAGTCGCGCTGCTGTGCACCGCTAGCTAGCTGCGGATGTTAGCTCGAACTATTAGCATTCGTTTAAAGGAACCAAATGGATGTTCTGCTAATATAGGACATTTCGTAGGGCACGTAACTACATTGTATAGCGCACATTTTGACATATTTTCAGATAATTTCCTGACCTTGCCGTCTGTTGTGCTCCTTCAGATGGACGAAAGGCGTGTGTTCGTCTGTCCAATGAAGTTTCATAACATTAGCAGTCAGCCAATAGCGAAGAGCTACCATCAATCCCGTAACCTTTGACCTAAGACACCGGAAGTAAATGTGAAATTCAAGATTGTTGAATGTCCTAGAGATAAGCAATAATGTCAGCTTTAGCTAAATATTATATACATAAAATGATGTGGCTTAAAAGAATGCCCTCTTTTTTTTATTTTTAAAGATACTGATTTTAAAACATATTTGACTATGATTGATAACTTAAAACTCAAAAAATTCTTAATTGACTAAAACTATTAAATTGTTTAGACATTTCAATTTTATTCCAATTGTTTAAAAGACCCCGAATGTTTTTTTGTTTGTTTGTTTGTTTGTTTTATTTTATTTATTTATTATTGTTTTGTTTTTATTCATCTTTTCCTTTCCTTTCATTTTATTTGTTTTATAATTTATTTTTACATTATTTTTATACTGTAAAAATATATTTGTATAATTGTAATGAAAAATCTGAACATGTATATGAATCTATTGTATTGAACTTTTGAAATTAAGTATTATAAAAACTACTATAAAAGCTACTGTTAGTACATTCCAGGTATTATTCCTGTTATGTGTTATTTAATATTACATAATGTTAGCGAAGTTTGTTCATCCCATTTACTTTGTAGAACGGATACAAGTCACATTATATACTTCATTATTAGTACTATGAATCATTTAGACTGCTGGCGTACTGTGCATTTTTATAAAGTCTGCCATTAGGAGGCGATGTTGCTAGAGATGCCCGTCTAACATCCCACCAAACATACTGTAACTCATTTTGCATTCTTTCTATTATCACCATGGATCTATAATAAGACTTAATAATACATCCGTGATTATCGCTTAATAACTTCCTCACAAATAACACACAGGACACTGATTCCTCAACACAATACATGCCATTTTTATTCAAGAGTTGGTCGAAGAACTGTCATAGTAGCAATGGCTCTCATAGAGTTCTGTATAGTATTGTATTGGTTTATATTGGATAGGGTACACTTGCAGTAAATGTTTATGAGGGATATAAAATATACTACACATAGCAACATCATTCAGAGCATTCAGCAGGACAGACCTTATCAAAGTGGCAATGCAGACAGTGGTATATAATGCCCAGTTAATATACAGAGCAGAAGTTATGTACTTTCAACGTATGTACCCTTCCTCTGTTGTTGAAACTGTAAGGCAGAATATGTTGCGATTGCAATGCAGTAGTGCTTTTCACCAGATGACTGATTTCCTCATGGTTCAACAAAATTTACAACTTTAAATGAAATTAAACAAAATAGCAAACAGAAACCAAACCGTGGTGTGTGTGGAAAAAAGTGTTGCATGTCAATTTTTTCTTGCAGGATCTATTATGACAAGTTGGCAACAACAAAGCAGCAGTAGATACGTTTAAATGTTGAACTAAAGAAGACTGTAGAAATCAGAGAAGAGTAGGTGGATGGCGGCAGGCAGCAGCCGAGTATGGTCTCCCTGTGGAAACAGGTTGTGGCGAACGCAGCCTCATTAAGCTTCACCCTTCGTATTTAACCTCGGGCATCACTCCAGCTTGAGCAGTTCCACATCGAATATGAGCGTGGCGTTCGGGGGGATGACCCCGGGGTGGCCTGTAATTCCATAAGCCATATCTGGTGTGCAGGTGATTTTTGCCCTTTGGCCCAGGCTCATCTGAAGCACAGGAGAAAAGGAAAACATGACTAAGTATGCAGCTGATGCTCTGTTTTTATGCTGTTTTAAAGCCCTACACACCACTGCTTTCTGCTCTTTTCAGTAGAGTAGAAAATTCAACAAAGCGACCTAAAATGAGCTTGAGATAAAAAAAAATACATCATAGCCAACACTGTCTTTATAATGTTTCTACATGGCAATGCAAATTCAAGCACCTCAGGGAAAAAAATCCTACGTTCATGATTCGAGACTTGATAGCCAAACATTTACAGTTGCAATAGCAAATTGCGTTCCTGTCACTAGTCATTTTAAACCCAGACGACCGACGATAAGGAAACACAGACAATGTGAAAAAGATAGTTCGGTTGCCCCCAGGGGGGGGGGAGCCTTGTTTTAATTAGTGCTTTTTAAAAAGACCAAAGAATTGGGGTTGTAGGGTACGACGGAGTATAAGGGCCACATTGAGGGGAAAAAAAATCTGACATTTCAAGAATAAAATCATAATGTTACGAGAATAAAAGTAATAATTTAATGAGAATAAAGTCATAACTTTACGAGAAAAAAAGTCATTTCCTCCTCCACAAAAGAGGCAATTTCCCCATCAGGTCCGTGTGGTTCGTTCTTCAGAATAAACGCAGCTTCTTGCACATCTTTTCAAGGTCCTGATACTTATGATAATGTGGTGCTGATGTGACAAAAGATGAAGTATTTCATTATTTGTGAAACCTATACTAAAGTATAACTTCACAAGATGCTAGACGTTCCTCATTTTCACACAGGCGGCACGCTGCTCTATTTCCCCTCTAAAATAACACGTAAAATTACAGCTTTATAATATTATGACTTTATTCTCGAAATCTCAGATTTATTTATTTTTCCTCAATGTGGCCCTAATACAACGTCCTACTAGGGGGACCCCAGTCAAAAGCAACCAATTGCAGCCTATGCAGTTAAAAAATGTTTAAAATAGAATAGATGGATAAAATGTCAGGGGGTTAGGGTTAGGGGTAGGGACACTCTCAGTCATTGTGAAGGAGACGGATACAGATGCAACAGACAGAATTACTCATGGGCTCGGGTCCATTTTCGTTTTACACAACATGCATATTATCTGTAACTTTCCTCAAATAATAATAAAATGTTGTTTATATTCAGATGACATTAATTATATACTGTAACTAATAATGTTTCTTATAGTTTATGTAGTCGTCCTAGTATGTTAAATATTTTGGTAGGATGAGGGTTAAACTTTATCAAACCACATTTGTTATTGATGTGACTGGGATGTAATGTTTCTAAATGTCTTCTTAATTTGTTGGGTTTCATAACTCATCTGAGTTTTCCAACATAAAATACACACTGGTCTCTCCTCATCTCCCTCCGCCTTTGTTATGATTTTTATTTATATAAATGTAATTTATGGTGCTGTTGGATTGCTGCTTGACCGCAACGCTAGAGGTTCATGCGGGAGAGAAAACAGTTTTTATCCGCAGTGAAACTGTCGTTTTTGAAAGGCTTAGCAACGAAAAATATGGACTGAAGCAGAATATTTCGTTAGATATAACATATAGTGAATTTTGGAAATAATTACGTTCTCTTTTTTCAATAAATTTTGACTGTTGGACTGAGGACTGAGGCAATTACGCTCGCTCTGTGTGTGTTTGATTGAGAGAAGGGGCGAGAAGGTGGAAGGTAGGATAATGTTTCTGTAAGTTTAATAATAATTAGAATGTCAACGCTATGAATGAAGCTTCGTCAGCTGAGCACGCTGTCTTGTTCGTCTCCGAAGCATCGTCTGTTTTTCTTTTGTCCCTGTCAAATATCTATCCATTCTGTGAACCTACAGACTACCTGTCTGAATGAACACATTGCTACCATGGATGTATAAAGAGACAAGAGAACCACTGCTCTATGGCCATCAAAGGTGGTGTAAAAAGTTTGTAGTTTTGTGAGGAGTACACTTTAAAAATGTTGCTGCTCAGCAGATTCTTAAGTAACACTTCATTTTACAGATCCACAAATTTCATGGTAATTAGGTGACAATTAGCAAGTAAACTATTTGAAATTTCTTTGAAATTACTGCCAAATTACCCCAATATTAACCTCAAAATGTATCGAAAATTACTTTATTATAAACATTATTTAATAATTATATGCTAAACTAGCATATAATGGTTATAATAGGGCCCTTAGGCTTGAGAAGCGGCTGCTCTTCATCGGAGGTGGAAAACCAAAACTAACAGAAGACACTTCTGATCAGGCACAGATCTCACCATTGTGACTTATTGTCTACACAAATATAACCTGGTAGCTGATGTAATGATTCAGGGAGTTTTTTTCAGAAATTTCAAATAAGTTATTTGCTAATTATTATCTATTTATCAGCAGACATGGAAATAAAACATATCAATTAACTTTGTATTCTTTTCCTGGAAATGTATTAAATAAATTACCAGCTACTTGGAAATAGCGGAATATGATTTTTAAATAATGTTTATAATAAAGTAATTTTCGATAAATTTTAAGGTAAATATTTAGGTAATTTGGCAGTAATTCCAAAGAAATTTCAAATAGGTTACTTGCTAATTTATCACCTAATTACCATGAAATTTGCGGACCTGTAAAATGAAGTGTTACTGATTCTTGCTGACTCTTCAGCCTCAGATGTCTACTTTACTGTATTATACAGTACAACATAAGTTTGACAAGAATAAGAGTAGGAACCATCTGGTTGGTATGATCCTTTAAACATCACAAATATAAGTAATAGTAGTAATGAGCCATTCAATGCAACTATGCAGCAAAAGGTCAAAGACGTGCTGTCTTAACTTTCCCCTCTTACCTGTGCTACTCCTTCCTCCCAGCCCTTAATGACCTCCATCTTTCCAAGCTTGAACTTAAAGGGCTTGTTCCTGTCTCGGGAGGAGTCAAACTTCTTCCCATTCTGCAGCATACCTGCCAAAGAGAAACTATATTAACAAAATTCAGAGAGTAGCGAAGCAACTACCCACTTTGGTCATCTGATAAACAAAATAAAGACTTAAGCACAAACTGATTTTCATGGCTATTTCTCACATCTGCATAGTTTAAATGCTCTCATGACTGATACTGTGCCTAATTCATTATCGTCTTTTATCACAGGGGGATGTCAGATCAATGCACGCCCTTTCCTCACCAGCTAATGTTTTGGAAGATTAAAGGAATAAAGTCATTCTGGCTCCAGTCTGAGGAATTATTCTGGCGGGGCTTCTTATCGGGATCTTGGGTCTGTTTCAATTACGCAAATGAACAAAGGGAATGTGAATCAGGAAGCAATGGCCTGGTTTGGTGGATTATTTTTAAAGTTAACTAGGCCACTGCTTGCCTGCATCTAGACCACGGGGAGAAAAGGGTAACAAAGGCGGAGCAGTGCAGGACTGTTCCTTCAGAACACTGACCGACCGTTCAGACATGATAATGACGTTGGGGCCATTAAACACTACTACAGACACCGGCCACACTTCATTTGAAGTGATGTTGTATAACTCAAATGAACTTTGTGAACCTTTCGACGTCCAAGAGAGCAAGTCAACGAGGCAGTTTATTATATTCTTGTGCACAACATATCTTTGAGGAACAAGCAATATCGAACTGTAGGCGAACAATTTTCTGAGAATTTTAGTTGAGGTGCAGCGCTTGACATATTAAATGACCTCCACTGTAGCCACGGGAACAAAGATTTTACAACTAATGTGATGCAAAGGGCACCGACAAACAAAGATTAGCATAGTCACCAAAATAATGAGCATGAATTTGTCTAATGTTTTTTACACGATTAGTCTCAATCTGCATAAAGAGACCAATATATAAGAGACTCAATATCCTACTTTATACCTAGCTGTCTGGGAGAAATACATCATTTATGCAATAAATTTATAAGGAGTCAGTAGTAGACAATTCAGCGTGGGAAATGAATGAATGAATCTAGTTACATTACTCCACTGTGATCAATGTTGCAAATATTTCTTTATGACTTTTTAATGGCAATATTGGATTTACAGCGTTAATCTGAGGAAGTACTTTGATGTAGGGCTGGGCGATATGGTCAAAATCTTCTATCCCAATATAGATAATTTCATATCTCGATAAAGATATATATCAAGATATAACATGTTTTCTGGTAATTCCACAAATAAATATGAAATAACCACATGGTAAAGCCTATTATTGTATACTCCTGTATGAATTAAATACATGACAAATGAAAGTACTGATTATTTTCTCATTTTAAGACCTTGAGTACAAAATGAACATAACCGTTTTAAGTGAAATTAGAGAGAAAAAAATATATAAATATAAGCCTAGCCTATATCGCGATAGAAACGATATAGAAAATATATACGATAGACGTTTTTATATTGTTTTGACGATATATATCATCATATTGCCCAGCCCTACTTTGATTTGTCAGGTATTTAATTCCCTGCATTAGACAAAAGCAGATGTTATTTTATCTACAAAAATCTTCAATATTCTGATGTAAAAATTACATACCATGATTGAAGATTTTATCCATAAGGCCTACTGTACCACTATTATGAATGATTAGCTTTTTAAAACTAGTCACGCAGCAGCAGAGTCAAAGTGGCGTCATGCAAAAACTTTCCACAACATCCACTTGCATTTTGGAGGTTGCTCTGTGACAGTCCTTTTGATTTACTGTACCTTTCTCTGTCGTAATTCATAAGTGTGAATACTTGGCATTTAAAGTTGTGCGCTTACTGCAGTCATCTAGTCATATGAATGTCGGTACTGTACTGCTTCTCCCCTTTCATTCCCCCTAAACTTAGTAGGGTCCATCATTTCCAAGAATCACAGTAGCCCAGATATCAGCGGGCTGGGCTCGGTCCAACCGTGGAGTCATCAAGTGCACACACCGAGGCAAATGCCACCTGCTACAGGGCATTCGAGTTACAGAGAGGCAAAACCTTCTCGAGTCTACTGCAGAAAAAAACGGTTCAGTTTCTGGCAGTGCAGGCTGCAAATTGCAAGGAAATAGTCTATATCTATGTCTATGTCTATGTCAAAATTCTGAAAATGTGACGGTACTTGTTTTGCTACAGTACTGCAGGTGCCATCAGGGTTCGAGACTAACGGCGTCCCGTCAACCTAGGGACCACAGAAAATGTGTTTTAGACACAGATAACTCACTATTGACTTGGCAGGACGAGAGCTAGTTAACGTTAGCTGTGCAGGAGTGTGCTGCTTACCGGCTGCTAAAAGCTAACGTTAACTAGCTCTTGTCATGCCGATTTCAACATGGGAAGTGCCATTGATTTACATTATTACATTAGGCTCTATTCAGTAAAAATGAGTATTGGGCGAAAGTAAACTCTAGTGTTATCATCATGTTTTCAAATGTTATCTTGAATAACTTGAATAAATAGAGTTGTTTGAAGGAGATGTTTTCAAATCCATATAAAATAGATCATAGAGAGGGAATTATGACCTTTTTAACGATAATAAAGGGGTGGATGTTGAAGTACACGGGATTTATTGTTTTACTTTTGTTTCGTACCGTGGTATCGAATTGGTATCGAGAAACTTTGAGTTTCACTGGTATTGGTATTGACAACTAAATTTCTGGTATTATGATATCCCTTCTAATTAGTCGTGGTTGGGGTGTCTGTTCAAAGACTGCTGGTGTAAAAGCCTACACCAGAAAACGTAAAAGTCTTGTTGGTGAGCAACGGGGACTATGGTACACACTGGCAACTGGCTAAAAAAAACAGTTTGAGAAAGAAAACACCACCTGCTTCTTGTTTCCTGTGGAAACAAACACACAGCAGAGAGATGTGGAAACCAATATTTCCCTGAGTCACAGCATGGTAATGCATTGTGTTGTGTTCTATGCTACCTTCAGTTCTTGTTAAAAGATATATATAAAAAAAAAAAGAGTAAGGCTAAACAGGTGCGTGCATGTGTCCCTCGTGGCTGTCAGACTGTATCTTGCAGGAAAGCAAAAACATCCAGAACTACTCCTCCACCCCACATGTGTCAGTGCACCGTTATCACTCTTTGGACAGCTAAGCGCGGGTGGGGTCTCTGCAAAAATAAAGCGGGGCCTTGTCCCTTCCTGAGCCTGACTCCCAGACTCTCTCCTCGTGAAAGGCTTTAACTCGGTAGTGCTCTGGCTAGATCTGCAAAAAAATCTGTGGTGAACAGGGGTGGGGTTATTTTTACTCAGTTTACTGTATCCTGTCTCAGCCCCCTTGTCTAGGACGGCTGCCAGCACAACAACCCCCCCCCCCCCCTCCCCCCCACCTTGGCCCGAGTGTGGATGAAATGAGATGCGGGTAAAAGCTATCTGTCTACGACAAACTTATACGTGTTGCCGTGTTCCACAGCTGCGAGCATGCATGTCTCGATGGAAAGAATA
Source organism: Sebastolobus alascanus (assembly GCA_916701645.2). Classification (NCBI taxonomy): domain Eukaryota; kingdom Metazoa; phylum Chordata; class Actinopteri; order Perciformes; family Sebastidae; genus Sebastolobus; species Sebastolobus alascanus. The sequence continues at coordinate 5,572,550 of CAKAOJ020000011.1, read as the reverse complement.
AAATCGTGCTCATGCTTCATTAATATATCGAGACAAACTGGGAGCAGGTGCGATGTGGTATTATACAGAAGTTTCACTGCTGCAGCACGGACAGCCTGGAAATCATCCTCAGCAGTGACTCAAAAGGTGCTCTAATCCTATCATTACACGTGAGAAACAAGAGGCAAGATATGGGATGTCCTGGACCAGCGGGGTTTGCTGGATAATTATTTATGTGCTATAACACCGCTGTCATATTTCTCCTCGTATCCTCCACTCCCCTCTTTTCTGTAGGGGCACTTGAAGAAGATATTGTGCCTACTCTCTACAAGCTGTTAAAAGGTCAAACACAAAGACAACTCAATATTGAATGATGTGGCGTTCCCCCACCAAGACACCTGGAGGCCATTATTCAGCAAAAGCTCAAGCTGATTTTTTTTTTTTGTCCTAATTTGGAAGCTGTATATCAACTCTATTCTTGCTTTCTTCAACTCTACAATATTAGGACTGAACACTCACCGCGGCATTCAATCACAACGCTCTCCCTTGGAAGGCGAGTTTGTCATCTCCTGACACACAACCCCGTGTCTATCTATTTCTGTGTCACACACGCTGAGAGCCGTTAGGTCTCGGCTTCGGCACGTTTCACGGTGAAGTCTGGGGCTCAAACATGGTAAGGAATGACGTCCGCATTTAGGCATGACATCATATCCAGTAAGCCTGTTGCTGCCCGAAGCTCACGTGTCTTTTGTCAGTGGAGACCGATGAGGCTGTTTATCGTCACAGCCTGGTGCCAAACTTGAATAATCACTGAAACCCGCAGGCTGCTGTAGTTTTCTTCATATTGATTGATATCAGGTCTGCTTCCATTTTCTGCCTTCGGTGAGACTCAGAGGGAGAAGTCAGCATGCGATTGCAGGATTGCTGGCTCAGCCTGGCGCACAAACAGCGAACGGAAGCGTATAAACCCCCTAACAGCTCTTCAAATCTATGATCTGCCTTTGAATCAGGCAATTTACCATTAGCTTTTCAAGCCAATGGTCAGTCACAGTGGGCAACCTCCGGGTCTGAAAAGTGAAGCCAATGCGGAAGTGCCTTAAATTTGCACTCTTTCTAATAGCTTGCAGGAGGCGACTCCTCTTCTATAGAAGTCTAGGAGAAAATGAGCCTACTTCTCACTTGATTTATTACCTCAGTAAACATTGTAAACATGAGTTTATGGTCTCAATCGCTAGTTTCAAGTCTTCTTCAATACAGCATGATGTTCATTTGATAAATTATGGTCCTGTTTAGAGTCAAATAGACCATAAAGCAGGGTATGCTTTAGGGCCTGGCTACTTTGTGATTGACAGGTCGCTACCACGGCGTTGTCCGGTCTGTCCGTGTTTTCGTTTTACAACTTTAACCCTTTCACACTGTGTCTTCAGTTCATGAAAATTACTTGTAACATGTTGGTCACCTAAAAATGTGTTACTTAGCATTCGGTTGTACTTCGCTCCACCCTCTCGTGTCACTTCTGGTTGCAAAAAAAAAAACAGCATGGCGACGGCCAAAATGCCAAACTTGAGAATTCAAAGCGGCAGTCCACAAACCAATGGGTGACACATCCACTTCTTATATACAGCCTATGGTCAGTCATATACATTTGTAACTTAGCTCAGTGTGTACATGTGTGAAGGCTTAGGAAGGCCAGTGAAAGTCAATCCATAGAGGATAACATGTCTCAGGCCAACTTGACCCACCACCAGACTGCTTGTCTGTGCTACAGATAGAGCTGCTGCTCAGTGAACAGACTCGTAGTCAGGTATAATGACAGAAACAAGACTGCGTGTGAAAGAGTGAGCAGCTCTTCTAATTATTTTGGTCCGAGCCAGAGAGAGCCCTTACCTGCCTCGTGGCAATGAGCACTCTGCTAATTTGGGCAACCACAACTCCCACCAGAGTCAGAGAGGGGGATGGGGTGGGGGGGGGGGGGTCACTTACATATCTGTGTGTCTCTGTGCTCTGGCATGTGTGTGTCTGCATGTTTAAAATCCCAAAGGTGAAAGTGAGGATCAAAAAGGTAGAGCAGTGAGCGAGTGAGAGAGTCTCCCTCATGTTAAATGCTGGAAACAGAGTGGTTTCCAATCCCATTATGTGTTGGGAAATCACTCTCTCCCTACCCTTACGGTTTCTCTTAGCTCTGCTATCTTGAAAACTAACACCGGCGCAGTGGAGGGTGCAGTCTGTGGTTTTGCACTAACAGCCAGCCCAGCTGGAGGACTTGGAAATGGCTTGAGCCCCAGATCTACAGCTAACCTCTATTACCAGCACTATCTCTTTATCACATCTTGGACTAATCTTGTGTTTGAGCTTTTAAATAAAACAAATGTGGGTTAATGTCTGTCTTTACTACAGCCTACTGACCTGAAAAGTAAGTATATTATCTTAAATCCTTTAGCTTTCAAACAAATTCCAGGCTAACTAACCCACCAATAGAAAATTATTTCATCTTGTTCTATGATTACTTTTTCGCCTGTTAAATTATACACAGCAAAAAATGCAGATGAAATTAAATACAATGAGAAATACCTCATTATTATATGATGTGTGACTTGCTTAAAGGTGCATACATGCCTTACTTAGTGTGAGATACATACTGTACATCTAACACTACTTATTACAATAGGAATGCTCTAATTTTCTCTAAGAAAACCACATTCTTGAGCTAATCTCCTGGCTTGTGTTCAACACTAAGGTCTTATTTTCACACAGTGTGCAGCTCTGACTTTAAAGGGCAACTACGCCCATTTTCAAAATTCATACATGTTATTCCTGTTGTCTAAGACCTCTCTTTTCAATGTCTACGGAGCAGCTCCAGGCATTATACCCTATGAGATCACAGGTCTGAGACTTACTTCTCTGGTTTCTGGCTTTGAGAGAGAGTAGCTCATGTTCACAAATATTGATTGGACTTTACTAGGCCATTGATATGACATATTATAATTTGGGTGGCGTTCCCCTTTAAATACCGGCACATTCTTTTTCCACTGCCAACGCATTTCCCCTGCTGATACAGTATCACATCTATAGCACTTTTTGTGTTCCATTTGACAACTTGCTTTGGCTTAACACTGCATTTTGTGTGCCATCACTGCCAAGATACCAGGAGCTTATGGGTAGCCTAAATCCTGTGAGTCAAAAAGGGAAAACAAGGACTGCGTTCCAAATCTCAAACTTTTTCTTTTTACTTTTAGTACGTACTGCAGCTGCCCTTACAAAGTACGTACTGTTGCATGCAGTATGCACACAATTGGGACATACTACTTCGTCATAACATTGCGCCTTGAACTTTGACCCTCTTGCTCATATACAGTACTCCAGGGATGACATATTTTTGTAGGCCAACCAGGAAGTTAGCATCGCACCGGTTCCCTCGACATAAAAGGATTTTAGATTATTGCAGAAAATAAACTCTGTGGCAAACACACGTTTATGATACACGTTTTGTTCAGCAAGATAATCTCCGCAAATGAACACCACTTTTATCATTTTTTAAGTAAAAGGCTAACGTGCTATAAACAAACTACAGCACGGTTGCATGAACGTGAGTATACACAACACGGCTGTAAAGGTGGACAAGTCGGTGTGGTGACATTTAGTAGTCTCATTTAGCCACTTGTTAGCAACCGCCATTTTTAAGACACGTAAAAGCTTCAAAATTCACAAGCGGGATATTTACTGACGTATTTTATGTTGTAGAACAAAACGTTAAAATCTCTTAAGCTTGTGTTAAACACAGACTTTATTTCAGGCATCTAATTAACACATTAAAAAAAAAACACTGACTTCGAGACCAGGGAACCGGAAGTGCTAAACTGCTAACTTATTTCTGTGTTTTAGGACTCATTCCTGTAGCACTCTATATTCGCTGCAAAGAGGATTGCGGGTCAGAATAGCATACTGGCTTGTATACTGCAAAATGTGACCAGATGCAGTAGGACATCCTGGTATTTTTTTTAACATATTAAGTATTTTTCTTTCATACTAAATAGTATGGTAGAATGGGTATTGGAATGCACACAAAAAGTCCAGTTAACAGACAGGACGATAAGGCCAGTTTTGTTCCATTCAGGGAGGTGATGCGTACAACAGAAAACAGATGTGACTGTGACAATGGAGCTCAGGATCCACAATAAGTACAACCCCAGAGTGGCGGTTGAGGTGCAAATGGAGACTCATCATCTGCTTTTACAAACCAAATACTGGTAGGTAGACAAAGAGCGAGTGACTAACAAACCCTCACTATGCAAGACTCCAGACTGGGATGTACTGTATCTCTGCAGAGATCAGGCCCAAAGGGAAAAGTTAAAAGAACAACACAACATTTGTTATCCAGAGTTGGCCTGACTATCGTCTCTCACACACACACTAGTCGAACAAAGCGGAAATTCTTCGACTAAACTAAATACTTTAAGTCAAAGCCAAAGAAGCCAAATAATCAATGTTGTAACAGATTAAAAAGACAACCGCGTGAACCCATTTTAAATAATGGACGGGAAATCTACAGCATCAGGGACAAGCAAGAGCTGGCTATACAGACTAAAACATACATGCACACACATTCACATACAATACAAGAGTCCTCGCACACAATCAAACCTGTTTTAGAGCCAGGGAGTGTGCAGTAGCTTTTATAGCCATGTAATAACAGATACTCAGACAGACTGATGACTGTGAACTAGGTTTTGTTTACTTTCTGTCTGACCTAGTTGTCTGGACTGCCAACCCCGGGGCACAGAATAACCCAAATTTATTTCCCAAACGTCTCAGCGTCTTGCCGCCCCGCCTCACAATTGGGCAATCTGACAGGAGACAAACAGGAAAAAAGAAAACATGTGTGCACATGTGTATTCTATCTTTGTGCATAGTGCAAGTTGCAACAGTCTCTAAAGTGGCATTGACACCACGAGACACCAAATTCCTCCCACAAAGCTAAAGAAATATTATATTTTCTGGGTGTGGTGTCTGCTCGATCCCATCTTTGAAACTTTAAGCGACACACAGGTGCATACATGTCTGGCAGACTGTGTACAGCGTGAGAACTGGGCTGCAAACTGAGCTCCAGATATTGTCAAAAACACACAAACAGAGCCAATTTCCTCATTCAATGAGTTGACAGGAAAAACGTCTGGTTCCACAAAAGCAAAGAAAGGGTCAGTTACCTATGTAATGAACAACACATGACTGGCCCTTCTTTGGAAATGTTCTTCCTGTTGAGAAGAGAGACAAAACAAGTGTTACAAACTGTCTGGCTTATTTTATATATTAACAATTACTGGGTTAAGTCTGGTGAGGTGTTCAAGGCAGAAATACCATATCCTCCTTATGCTCTGAAGTTAGATATGCGAGTTAATCTCATCCACATTTTGAACCTTTAGCCTGAACGCCACTAAATGTCTTATTAGAGCGAAATAAGCCTTGAGGAGTCTACCTAAACTGACCATACCTTTATCCTGTCCACCAAATCTCAGTTACATTGTGAGCAAAGTCTCAATTTAAAGAGACTTGCAGATTAAGCTTGTCAGAGTTAAAGCATTTGTAGCAACTCATAACGTAATAACTGCGCACTATGTTATAATTTAAATGTTATAAACGCTCATAATGTAATAATCAGCACATAATGTAATAAAACCTTGAGCGCATAACGTAATAACAGTTTTGTTCATAACGTAATAAGTTATTACATTATGAGAACATTATTACATTATAAACTTAGCAAAAAAAAAAGATGAATAATGGATTAGCTAACAGTTACAATAACTGGAAGAATTATGTATTGAACAATTATTTCACATGCTAAGAATCCCCAGTATATTAAATTCAGCATCATCTCTGTAAAGGTTCTCATTTGTCCAGGTCACTTGATATCTTGTAGTCTCACATCCAAAGAGGCTTCATCAATATGGAACTGATTGATGAAAATGTCCTCTAGACCAAAACAGACAAAGTTCAGTTGCTTTAAGTTATCTACTCCACCTGTGTCATGTAAAAAAAGAGGGTTCCTATGGTTTAAGAATACAAGGAGAGTACTCTTTTCTTTAATTATTACATTTTCCTTCTTCCTGGAATAATGTACAGAAGGACCTGAAACTGCCAGAGCTGATTACCATGGGGAAATTTAAGTCCATTTTAAAGGATCGAGAAAGTGGCACTATAGGTCGATCAAGTGATTGCTCTTGATTTTCTCACTGAATTGTTTTTTTGAATTGCTTACAAACTGGATGTCATGCTCGTTGACTTGTGGTGTGTGACTGTTGTATTTGTATTTGCTTGTATTGTTTGTTTTCATTGTTGTAACAATGTCTGTGCTGCCCTCTTGGCCAGGTCACTCTTGGAAAAGAGATTTTAATCTCAATGAGTTTTTTTTTACCTGGTTAAATAAAGGATATATATATATGCGCTGAGTTTATTACATTATGAGCTTTTACTACATTTAAATGATTACATTATGCGCAGTTATTACGTTATGCGCAGTTATTACGTTATGAGTTGCTCCAGCGTTTAACAGTAACGTAAAGTATGGAGAGATCTGGAAAGATGCCGTGCAGGCGTCAGTGATGATGAATGACAGTGAACATTTGGGCTTTACAGACCCCCTAATAATATCAATAACACTATTTTTTAGTTGCTACCAATCTAACACACAAACTACCACACACTGAACTTGACATTTTATGTAAATGATCTTGATATTTAACAAGATTTGAAAGACATTCCGGGGAACTACCCCTACCACTCCACCACCCCCGCATGAAAGCACCCACAAGCGGATAAATCAACTTACCATCACCGGGAGATATCGTCTCGACATCCACGCCCATGGTTGCACTACGGTGGGCTACTTCAAAAATAATAAGCTCTGAAACATACAGCTTAAAAAGCCGTTTCGACAGCCGACGTTTCCCGTTTTGCGGCTACAAGTGCGGCTGTATGATCGGTGGGAATCATGCATTCACGTTAACCGACCGACCGCCACCGACCCGTAGCTGCTGCAGCCAACTATGGGACAAGCCAAGATATTTTTTTTTGTAGCGAGACAGCGTCGAGATCTTCAACTACGCCACGTACGCCGTCTTCAGCTTTGTAAAAATACTTGCGCCACACGTAAGAGTAAGTTTCACATCAGCTGTTGTCTTTATGCAATTTTTTCTATTTTCTGCTTAACGTTAGCTTTATTCTTTTTTTCTAATATAGTAAATATTTCGCTCGTTTTTGTTCCCTTAAATTGCCCTGCTTTTGAAAACACACGCAGCGCCCCCGAGCGAGCAAAACGACAAGAACAAGACGACTACAATTTCAACTACATATCCCATAATGCACCGACAACGACAGTTACGCTCATGGTTTTGCTTCCGGGTCAAGTAGAAATGAACATTTCGGTCACATTTCAACTGGGCAAAACGTGATTTAATAGACGGAAACCTCGCTTTCGGTGTTTCACACGGACTCCACATGAGATGTTGGTGGTTTTATAAGGTACGTGAAGAGTAATATTACAAGTTTGTGTGGAATATTATGATAATTCTTCGCTAACTGTTAGCTTACTAACGTTACAGACTGTATAATGGTTCCAAGTGAGTATGAATTCGAAAACTTCTGCGTCTCATAATGGTGAGTGCTAAGTGTATAAACGTCACATTTTAACCACATAATATAACCTCTCCTCAGTAAATGAGTGTTTTGTTATTTTTCTATAACCTCTCCATACAGTTATATTCTGTTTTAAATATTCAAGTGAATGTGCTCCAGTATTCCAATTGTCAAGTGTGAATGACTCATTTAAAAAACATTTTCTCAATTTGTCTTCTTCTGTTGACATCTAGTGAGGAACGTGGACGACCTAATTGACTAAGATCAATCATGGCAGCTTCACCACGAAAAGCTGTGACTAGACACTCCTACTCAACACATAGTATTGTTAAAGCCCTGAGGTCCTAACAGGTCCGGTGTGTCGTTAAGGTCATTCAGGCGTAAGCAGCTATAAGTGTTCGTCACCACTGCCCCAGCTCAGGCAGAAGAGATTAAGGCATGTACTTGGAAGGAGACACTAGAGGCTTTTGCTATTCTTAATCTGCATAGGTTATAGGCATAAGCAACAATAGCTACTCCAGTGCAGGACCCACTCAGACCAGGTACCGGTTTCTGTCATCAATGTTAACTTTCTGAGTTTCTTTTTCTCTTTGAACAAGCTTCTTCACACCTGCCCGGATGGATCTCGGTAAGGCAAAGCTGCTTCGGACGGGTCTCAACACTCTGCAACAAGCCATCCACCCCGTGCACGGGATAGCATGGACGGACGGCAAGCAGGTCTGCCTGACGTCTCTCTACTTCATCAACGGCGAGGTGAATTTCGGGGACACGAACGTCATCGGGCAGTTCGAGCACATCCTCGGGCTCTTCTGGGGCCCGCTGTGCTGCCACGACTCCCCGGCCTTGCTGGCCGTTCAGCACAAGAAGCATGTTACCGTGTGGCAGCTGCAGCTCAGTGCGACTGAGCAGAACAAGCTGCTGTGCACTCAGACCTGCGAGATGAGCGAGCCTTTCCCCTTGCTCGCCCAAGGCTGCGTGTGGCATCCTAAACTGGACATCCTGGCGGTGCTGACCAAGAAGGACACATCTGTGCTGTTTTCAGTCAGGGTGGACAACAGGAGAGTCAAAGCGGACGTCAAAGGTAGCGGAATTATCCACTGTGCATGCTGGACTAAGGATGGTACACGTCTTGTGGTGGCTATAGGAAGCTCTCTTCACTCTTACGTCTGGAATGACATCCAGAAGAGTCTGGTGGCCTGCTCCTTCTGCCCCATCTTCGACGTGGGAGGCTACATCTGTGCCATCGAGCCCACGGGGGAGGCTCAAGTAGCTGTGTCTACGGAGCTACCTCTGGACAAAATCTGTGGGTTAAATGCCGGCATGGCTTTCGACATGCCGTCGGAGGAGTCCCTGCAAAGCCACGGCTCGGTCATGTCAGAAGAAGACAGCCTCCTGGACTCGAGAAGAAGATCTTTTGAATCAGAGAGGTCCTACATCCCCAGCCCGGGCCCTCTAGACCTCACCCACCTCCTGGCGAGGCACCGCCGCTCTGACCCAAGCCCCCTTCTTCACCTGCGTCGCAGAGACACCATGACGGGCTCCGGCCAGGACTCCTCGCACCTCATCCTGGTCACCTACGAGCGTAAAGTCACCACCAGCCGCAAAGTCAGCATCCCGGGGATTTTGGTCCCAGACATTGTGGCTTTTGACCCACGTGGTTCCACAGTCGCGGTGGCTTCCAACACCTGCAACATGGTGCTCGTGTATCGCATCACGGTCTCTGCCATGCCGAACATTCAGCAGATCTCTCTGCAGGCGAACGAGAGGCCCAAAGGAGTCTGCTTCCTCAACGACAAGATGCTGCTGATGATGGTGGGCAGGCAGAAGTCCAGCGAACCTACCTTCCTTCCATCGTCTAACACGGATAGATATATCCTTCGTCTCTTAGCCAAAGAGCTGATGCTCGATGGAGCTATCACACCATCCCCCTCCGCTCACAACCACGAGTCCACTTTCTGCGCAGGGATTAGGAGGCACTCGGAGTACCTATCTAAGGACGACAGGGAGCGCCCAGGGATAAAGGACTTGGTGCTGCCTGGAGGGGGGGTTGTTCGTTCACCGAGCAACAGGCGTAGGCTGGTGGAGGAGGTGAGGAGCGGCGAGCCCAGCCCCGTCGCCAGCTCTGTTGACTTCTCCGACCGAGCATCAGCCGTGTCCAGTTCCTCCTCCATCACGGTGGAGAATTTCGACATGGACCACATCAACCGCATGAGCAGCCTGGCGGTGGCCGGCCACGCCAGCAGAGACTCCAGCCGGGCCAGCTCTCCTCGCCTCGAGCTGTCGGACAAGCTCCACATGGACCAGACGCTGCCTATAACTGAAAGGGCATTGCCACCCGCCAGGGATCGCGCACTGGAGCAGCTCGTTCACAACATGGAGAGGCTTTTTACGCGCTTTTCAGATGTACAGCAGTGCCTGACAGAAATCAGAGATTATACCCAGAATGGCAAGAAGGCCCTGAGCGTCTACCCCAATGCCTGTGATCCCCCCTACGTCAATGTCACATGTCAGGTATGGTTTTACTCACTGCATTTTATCTGTGTATTTGTAACTGACTGTACAGGGATAATAACCCTAGCTAGAGAGTAGGAGATTCACTTTCTTTCTACAATCTCTGTCATGAGCAGCTTTTACGTGAGAGGCTTAAACAGCTTAATCAGCGGGAATTTACCGTTTAAGCACAAGACAACTGAAATACCTGGAATCGTTTAATGTGTTCTGTAACTCTGGTGTGTTTAATTGTCACGTATCAGATCAAGATATTGTTATAATAGCATTTAGCTGGACTCATTTGATTTATTCCTGATGGCGACTGTCTCTCTTTTCTTTACACTATGTCCTTCTTTGTGCATGTGCAGAAGCAGTTATCAGAAAACGTGTTCATTGATGAGCGGAGGCCAGTGCTGCTGTGTGATGGGAAGCTGTGTCTGCGTGCCCTTCAAGACCTCTTCAACCTAGCTATAGTGGAGATGATGTATGGTAAGTGCAGCCATATTTCATTTTTTTCTAGTCTTTTCAATTGCACTTCAAAGGCATTCATTTTGGTGTCATAAGTCCATTTAAACCATAAAGGTGCTAAATACGGAACCCAGAGCATATCTATTGCGTCCACATGGCTCTCAACATGGCGACGGCTGAGCCTGCGGCTCACAGCTAACGGTGCTAACGGCGCTAACAGTGCAAGCAACGGCATCAGTGTTAACCTGGGGGTTAACCGGAAGGTGGGCGCTACTCTTCCGCGACGACGCCGTTGGTCGTCACACAGAAGAAGAGTGACTTAATTCTCTGCTCAGGTAGACATTACTCCACTATATCTTTACATAGCAAATAGTTGTTTGCTGCTATATTAATGCTCTGGATATCGTATAGAGCACCTTTAAAATTGGATTGTCTTTATTACGAAGCTGCCCACTTCTTGCCTGTGAGATTAACCATGTTGTGACAGAGAGTGTACTGGGTTAATAAATTAAAACTACTTAGAGGAAACTCTTTGCAGGCTTCTTGAGAAGTTCTCCCCCCTGTGAGTATTTTAAACCACTTTGTGTGATGGGCTTCCCTCGTGAGGTCACATGGAAGTCATCCGATAGATAGGTTGTCCAAGTCGAACTCTCTGCAGTAACTTTATTTAAATTTCTTAGTTACACATTCCGAATGCATTTTAATTGATGAAAAACCTCATATTTTACTGTACAATCTCAGACAACACATTCGTGCAATGCTGTTCTGTTACCGTGCATAAGCTATAATTGGAGGTGATTAAAAGCCTAGGTCAGATTATGAGCTTTTAAACAAAAGCTGCTTACTGCTATTTAATGAGCGTGGTGTGTAGCTGTCCTAAACTGAGACACAGCAACAAGTAATAGCTGCAGAGAAGGCGATCGGCTGCAACCTTCCCTCCCTCCAGGAGCTGTACGCCTCCAGGACCTTGAGGAGGGCAGGGAAGATTGTGGACGACCCTTCCCATCCCGGACACCATCTCTTTCAGACTCTGCCATCTGGCAAGAGGTTAAGGTCCATCAGGACCAAAACCTCACGCCACAAAAACAGTTTTTTCCCCATGGCAGTGGGGCTCTCCATCAGCCCCTCTGCCCCCCTGTGACTGTCTCTCTCTCTCTCACTCACACACACACACACACACACACACACACACACTCCACACTCCACACTCCACACTACTGCTCCCCCACTATCTATCTCTCTCTCTCTCTCTCTCTCTCTGGCACCTGATTGTTGCACACCGGCAATATTTGCACTATCTGTTTATATTATGTTTATTTTTTGTTTATATCTTATATTGTATATTGGTAGCATTTCAATTTTTTTATTCTTATTTTATTCTAACGTTTTTAACTATTCTACTGTTATTTTACTGCTTATTCGCACCAACAAACCAAAGCAAATTCCTAGTGTATACCTCATACACCTGGCAATAAACAAGATTCTGATTCTGATTCTGAAAATAGATCGATAGAACAGATCTCAGTTGTATAGAAAACCATGCGTATGCCAATCGTCCTGTGTTATTTTTCCAGGTCCGTTGTGGATTGTACTCGTGGCAGACGCAGACGGCTTTGTGCCTCTAACGTTCAAACCCAAAGAGGAACTCACAGTGCGGAACGGGAAGCGGAAAACCAACCTACGGACTCCTGGGAGTCCGGAGAACTCTGTCCCATCCAGTCCAGCTCCCGGCCAAAGCCCCAACACAACCACAGAGGCCTCCATATAGTGCCTCTTTACACACATCTCACATCTCAACACAATTGATGGACTCAATATGCAAGACAGAGTGAATGTAGCATGGACACACAGAGACTCACTAATGCAGATAACCAGAGTTACATGTCAAATTAATTTTTCTATTGAAAAACCAGTAGTGAGTTGGAAAGGGCTGCCTATTCAGATGTGATGTTTACATGCTGCTGCTTTGAAATGAAAGCTTACCTGAAAGAAGTTTGAGCACCGAGCCACGTTTTTTTTTCTTTAATAATGTGTCGACAAAATGCAGTTCTGTTGTGGAGGACACCAATTTTAGTGCCATGGTGCTCTATGAACTGCTTTGAGTATGTTTTAGAGATGGCCGACATGTTTTCAATTGTCCTGCTGTCCTGGTACAAGAACAGATAGAGGCTTATGTATGATGTAATTGTTTTCTGTATTTGTTTATTACCGGAGCGCTGCAGAAATACCCACTTGTATGAAATTAAGATTATACCCATAATGTTCCTGGATTGGCACTTTTAGGCTCAAACGAATGTGTTACACTCAAGTGTGATTCAACATTGTTATACAACACTCTGAGTTATATATATTCATAACTAAAATGTTGATGAGAACACAGTTGAAGCACTTTTTCTTCTGCATTTGTAATGTTACCAAGCTCAGTATCACAACCGACCACTAGAGGGGGCAAGACTCTACAGAAACGTCCCTCTCATTGTGTTGCTCAGAGCTCTATTGAAGACCCATATAAGTGAAAGTGTATCTTTTTAAAAAAAAATATATGTATTTTGCTAGCTTTTTTGAATATTAAAACTGCATAACTAGTGTGTACTCCTTTGTGTGTTACTTATTTAAAGGTCGTATTTACAACATTTTTATGTAAACAAATATTTTTTTTTAAATAATTAGGGCTGTCAATCGAGCAAAATATTTAATCGTGATTAATCACAATTGTCCATGATTATTCGCGATTAATCAAACATTTTTTATGTGTTCAAAATGTACCTTAAAGGGAGATTTGTCAAGTATTTAATACTCTTATCAACATGGTATTGGACAAATATGCTTGCTTTATACAAATGTATGTATATATTTATTATTGGAAATCAATTAACAACACAAAACAATGACAAATATTGTCCAGAAACCCTCATTGGTACTGCATTTAGCATAAAACAATATGCTCAAATCATAACATGACAAACTGCAGCCCAACAGGTAACAACAGCTGTCAGTGTGTCAGTGTGCTGACTTGACTATGACTTGCCCCAAACTGCATGTGATTATCATAAAGTGGGCATGTCTGTAAAGGGGAGACTCGTGGGTACCCATAGAACCCATTTTCATTCACATATCTTGAGGTCAGAGGTCAAGGGACCCCTTTGAAAATGGCCTTGCCAGTTTTTCTTTGCCCAAAATTTAGCGCAAGTTTGGAGCGTTATTTAACCTCCTTAGCTAGTATGACATGGTTGGTACCAATGGATTCCTTACATTTTCTAGTTTCATATGATGGCAGTAGCTTCACTCTTGCTTTAAAATTGAGCCTGGTACAACCTCCGGAAGATCGATTGCGTTAATGCGTTAAAGACATTAGTGGCATTAAAACAAATTTGTGTTAACGCGTTAATATCACGTTAACTTTGACAGCCCTAAAAATAATACATCCAGAGAGCTTTTAGAAAGGTGCTGGATAAAAGTATGGCTTTTCCTGAAAAAAATTATTATGATTGTGAATAAAGCATTTTAAAGATTTTGGCGGGTCCAAAATGAATGTTTTGTTTATCTCTGTGGAAGACATCTGACATTTGGTTCCCACTTCTAACAAGGTTTGTGAGCCAATAGTAAAACGGCGTTGGTATCACTTGGTATCTCTGGGTCGTCAGTAAGTGTGGAAAAAAAGGGATAAATGGAACGGGGGAGAGAGAATGCGACATCTGGTTAATGAATGTTATCAATAGCACCTTTAACTTCAGCAAAGAAACACAACACGCACATTTATTCGGTCTGCTAACCAACCTCTACAACATTTATTAATTTCATATCATCAGCCCTCAATAATCGTATATCATAAATAAATAACATCGTTGTAGAGCTAAACACAGCAAATAATGATATACATTCATTTATATAAATTAGGTAATCTTATTATATATTTATATATCCAAGATGACTGTACAGTACATGTGAAAATGAAACAAAAAATGTTTACATTAAAACAATTTAACTATTTATCAGTGTAATATACACTAATGAAGAACTTTCCAGCGGCGTTAACTGGAATACGTGGCTTTGTGGATTCATTTCATTCAAGATCCAGGGCACACGTTACTCAAATCTTCCATTGTTCTGGAGCCGATGCTTTGTTTCCTGTGGGAGACATCGATGTGTTACATTAATAGAAGTTGTGGAAAGTACATTTACTCAAGTATTGTACTTGAGTACAATTTTGAGGTACATGAATATTTCCTTTTTTTTCATACCTCTTCTCCATTACATTCATTTCAGAGGCAAATATTGTACTTTTTACTCCACTACATTTATCGGACAGCTACAGTTACTGGTTAATTTTCTGATTAAGATTTACATGAAAAACATATAATCCCTTTATAAGATATGCATTGTTATAGATTAAACTACCCAACAGTATATGAAGCAGTTAAAATTAGCTCCAACTTGACCAAATATGGTATTCAAGTTCTTCTTACATGTAAATGTTTCAATAATAATGATGATGACTGACAAGGGACATTCTGCATAATATTTTGAGTACATTTTGCATAATAATTCAGTACTTTATATCATTTTGAATAAAGGACTTCAAAGTTAATCAAACAATGCTACTGTAATGGAATATTGTTACAATGTGTTATTGCTATTTTTACTTAAGTAAATGATATGAATACTTCTTCCACCACTGATCAATAGTAAATTAAATGTTTATATCCATCCATATATATACATCATTGGCATAATGGCACAGTTGAACATGCTGTTTGTTCCACGGTTCAGATATTTAATAGGAGGGAAGTAACGGCAACATTTCTCATAACATAACAATAACATCTTTTATGTGGAAATGCTGATGATTCAATTTTTCTATTTTTATTTGATGACATCTCTTTCACAAGGCATGTTATGTTATTAAGTGTAATATATATATTGTAACATAAAAAGTACACAGAGAGGAGCTAACCAGCCATATAAATATAATGAATTAAAGGGGTACTCCAGCAATTTAGAAACACACTTCCATAACATTGGGGGACTCGCTAGAGTCACAATAAAGAAAGAATGGTCAAAATCAAATCAGCAGCAGCTGAGATATCTTGACTTTATTCTTTAGTATGGGTCGAGCTCCGACTCCTACAATTCCCATAATGCAACTCATTGGCATCTTTCATTAGACCATTACTGCCTCACAAGTGCCCACTTTTCAAACACACACAGTTTGTAATGCTTTCTGTAAAAGATTTTAAGTGTCAAACTCAATACAAACTTTACTGATGACATCATTAGTGTTAAAGAAAATAACCCTGATGATGTCCTCAGGGTTATTTTTTCAGACTTTCAACAGCTCCCTCCAGAGCTACAGACAGCATTAAACAACAGCATTTACAGGCTGAATAGAACTCCTCATGACGAGTAAACTGAATGTAATGTGTAAAATCGGTGGAGTGCCCCTTTAAAACATTTTTCTCAGGTGTACATTTATGATTTCTGCTCACCGTAGCTCATCCAGGCAGAGTCTGTTCCTGAGCCGCACGTCTTCGCTGATAGGATAGAGCACTAGGATCAATAACCCCGTAACAATGAAGGCCACTGGGGCAGCACCAATCAGCAGCTTCAGGGTGTACACTACGGGAGCGGGCTGCTTGCAGGCGCCAGTGTCATACCCTGCAAATCTACAGACACACATGCAGAGATCCAATTTAAAACACAGGTTACAGGAAATCGACATCCCAGCCTGACACTGCAATACTGCAAATGAGCAAACTGCACACCTTTCACATAATGAATCATACATCAGGTCTGGGGTTAATGCGTTTCGGCAAAGGTATCATGACACGCTAAGTGCAGATACAGAGCATCATAAATTAATGGTGCATGTGTGATAGTAAGGCAGACTTACTCCAGGCAGAGGGTGGACACTCCCAGGGAGATGCCAGCGGCGAACTTGGTGAAAAACACGTAGAAGGAGTAGAAGATGGCTTCATGGCCTTTAGAGTAGGGGTTGGCCAGTCTGAAGTCATCCACCACATCTGGCAGCATGGACCTGAATTGCACACACATACATGCAGAGTTGAATACACACCAATCTGTATTTGTTTTTTGCAGGATTTTGTGAGCATATGTTCTTTGTCTTTAATACTCAACATCACTGGTAAAAGTTTAATCTGATGCGTGCCTAAGACCTCCCTCACGCTCTTACTTTAATCATCTTATACAAGATGGCAGCAGCTGATGATGTGAGGTCTACTTATAGCGCTCTGATAAACCTTTGGGCTGAAATTACAGAGCTAATAACACGATTAGATGATGAGCAGCGGGCGCGGTACCACCGGCCTCGGCCCACAGACAGGATAAACAATCGGGAGGCCCCTGTAATTTGGGGATTGAGGGAGGGGACAGGAGATGAGTGAGGAGCGGAACTGGCCATGGAAACGACTGGAAAACAGATACGGAGAAGAAGAAGACTGCTTTACCTCTGGCGGTGTACCAGCTCTGTGACGGTATAGAAGATTTATAGTAGGCGCCGCCTCTAATGCATAAAAATGACATGACTTTCGTGACCGTGACATGTCCCAAGGGAAGTCACCATTAACAGCAGGTTGCTGCACTATTGTGGTTTGTGACTAATGACACTTTGCATCAAATCAAAGGGAACTAACATGAGCAGCTGCACAGACAGACATAATAGCAGGATGGCAGTTACATAAACAATGTCAGAGGATTAGTGGATTTTGAATAATTAAGGATATAAATACATATTCTAAGGGATATAAAATAAGCTGTAGTATATTTATTTTAATCCTCATTGTGGGGGCTCTCCGAACATAAACTTGGCAGGGAGACGCCATTGACAGTCCCAAATAGACACAGAC
This sequence comes from Sebastolobus alascanus, assembly GCA_916701645.2. Taxonomy (NCBI): domain Eukaryota; kingdom Metazoa; phylum Chordata; class Actinopteri; order Perciformes; family Sebastidae; genus Sebastolobus; species Sebastolobus alascanus. The sequence goes on along the minus strand of CAKAOJ020000011.1, from coordinate 5,555,118 downwards.
AGACTCTCACATTTAAATACCAGCAGGCAACAAAGAGTCTCCAGTCTAGCTGGCTCGCCTGCTTTTGAACTGCTAGAGGAAACTGGAGCAGCCGAGAAGAAGAAACTCTTAATTCATGTGATCTCATTATAGATTATTTAGCTGAAATATTTAAATAATATAATAACATTGATAATATTCAGCCACTAGATGTTGCATTCTCCCTCCCCCGTTCCATGGCATTCACTTCACAACAAGTGGTTGCCAGGCACTTAACGTCAAACCAGTTTGTTTTCCACACTAACTGGAAACTTGATCGCTGACAACACAGACATACTACATTATACCAACCTTGTAATACTATCAGCTCGCAAGCCTTGTTAAGAGTGGTCAGATATCTTCCATAGAGATAAACAAAACATTAATTTTTGGACCACTCAAAATATTAAATAAATATTAATTCACATACATTTTTTAGGAAAAGCCACACTTTTATTCTGCACCTTTCTAAAGGCTCTGTGGATGTATTATTTTTTTTTTTTAAATATTCGTCTACATAAAGATGTTATCAATAGGACCTTTAAACCATTTTTCGAAATTATTTGGTGTTTTTAAATAAGTGTTGATCCTATATGTGATGTAAAAAAGTGACAATTTCCCTGGGGAATAAGGTGGGCAGACCTTTCCTCGAAAATGGGGGGATGGGTTATCTTCACTGCAAACAACGAAGAAGCTATCACATCTGGATCTAGATAAATCTAAGAACATGACGACAAGAAATGTATACCCGTCTTGGTTCTTATGCCTTTGCATGTGTTAGTCTTGTCCTCTTCTTTTGTAAAAAATATCTAAATTGTTACAAATAAAAAGTGACAATCCTCTTGAGAGCAGTATGGTTCAATGTGCTCTGGAGTCTCACCATGGCAACAGAAGCGAGGCAGCCACACTGAGTCCTGAGGAGACGGCCACGACGTAGGCCACCACAACATTGGGGATGAAGACCAGCATCAGGGTGAAGGGCATGATCCACTAGATAGAGGGAAAGAGTGATAAAAGTCTTAAAGACGAGGATGCCATGTTCCCAACTTTGTCCACAAGATGGCACAAACATCAAAGTGTAATAGTCAGCTTTAAAAGCAAACCAAAATAAAAACATTATACTCACTGTTATACCGCAAAAAGCTGCCGTCTTCTTTCCGAACCTCTGCAGAAACCAATGCCACATCGGGATGCTTATCACTGCAGAAACCTGGGTAAACATGTGGAAGTGGACAACGTGAAGTTTTGAATGTGATTCAGTCTCAGTAAGAAAGACTGGGGAAGATGATGAAGTTTATATATGTACATATAAGGGCTGTCAATCGATTAAAATATCTACTCGCGATTAATCGCATGATTGTCCATAGTTAATCACGATTAATCGCAAATTAATTGCAAATTTTTTATCTGTTCAAAATGTACCTTAAAGGGAGATTTTTCAAGTATTTAATACTCTTATCAACATGGGAGTGGGCAAATATGCTTGTTTTATGCAAATGTATGTATATATTTATTATCGGAAATCATTTAACAACACAAAACAATGACAAATATTGTCCAGAAACCCTCACAGGTACTGCATTTAGCATAAAAAAACATGCTCAAATCATAACATGGCAAACTGCAGCCCAACAGGCAAGAACAGCTGTCAGTGTGTCAGTGTTGACTTGACTATGACTTGCCACAAACTGCATGTGATTATCATAAAGTGCGCAACTCTGTAAAGGGGAGACTCGTGGGTGTCCATAGAATACATTTTCATTCACATATCTTGAGGTCAGAGGTCAAGGGACCCCTTTGAAAATGGCCATGGCAGTTTTTCCTCGCCAAAAATGTACATAAATTTCGAGCGTTATTTAGCCTCCTTTGCTACAAGCTAGTATGACATGGTTGGTACCAATGGATTCTTTAGGTTTTCTAGTTTCATATGATGCCAGTAACATCACTAGCTTTAAAACCGAGCCTGCTATAACCTTAAAATCGCAAGTTGCGTCACGTTAACTTTGACAGGCCTAGACAATATGATGACAATGATAAGCATCATTGTGAGTGTGTGCAAATGTGCAATGAGGCAAGTTTCCTTTATTACATAAAAATCTCTGACTCATGTAAAGGTCTAATGGGGTCACAGGGGGAGAAACAGTCATTACAATAGTACCAATATTGAAAAAATGAAGGAGTTATATGGTGACAATGTATGTAGTGTTGTTCAAGTTGTTGTTGTTTTTAATCATACCACTATATCTTTGTATTTGACAGACAAGTTACATGTTATATATTTTGTGAGGTGATAAAAGCTGCACTCACCAGGATGGTCAGCACAATATTCTGGAAGTGATCCCTCAGGTCGGCGGCGTAAGTGCAGAAGAGCACGAAGTTGCTCTGTACCAGCTGCAGAAACCAGAGATCAAACGTTCAGATATTCAGTCATATCTTGCCTACTCAGCACTGTCGCTGGTGCCAAACGAAGTGACTGGAGAAGCTGCTGACGGCGTTTTGCAGTGATTTATTCCCACTACGGGCTCGCATGGATGACAACTGACACCTCCACTGAGATGAGAGGGCGAAAATAATACAGAAATAGATCCGATGCAGAAGTTGGAATAGTCTGCAATAATTTAAACAGCCTAAAACCCCAGGTGTCAAAACTGAAGCATCGGCCTACAAGTGACAAACAGCGAGAATGTGCTGCGCTGCTATCACTCCCGAGAGACTTAAAAACATGCTTTAAACCGTCAGTAAGTGCTCTTCCACACTGATCAAATCAACATCGAGCTCCAACAATTCTTCAGCATTGTCAGGATCCGGGACTCCGCTTACTGAGTGTCGTGTCTGAGAAATGCTTCACAAACAGATTTGCTTTTACCTGGATGGCGACAGTGATGAAGAGGAATGCAGCGGTCAGAGTGAGGTATGGCCCGTGTCTCATCACAAGGATGAAGCCCTGATGGAATGGGATCTGCTTCTCTGTCCTCGGGGCGTACGGATCTGAAAAGGTTACATGCAGAATGAGAATATGAGTGTGCAGCATATCGAATAACACGCAGGAAGGGAAGAGCTCACTGAAAATCCTGGAACTGCCCCTGCATTGCAGTGGATGCTGTTTTGTCATTTATAATAAGGATCAGAGAGTGAGAGCTAACACTGGCAGATTCCCAAGTAGTCCAATGACATTCTCACTGTGTAGGAGAAGTACAAAAGACGCGAGGGAAATAGAACAGCGAACGTTGCAGTTACGTAGTATGAATCATATTAGACCACTAACCCAAAGGGATGCCCCTAGGCCACTAATTCTGTCTCCAACTATACTAGTTTAAATCCAAAATGTGTTCCCAAATGCGGAATAGCTCATTAGGGCTGCAACTAACACTACTTTTCATCACTGATTTATGTACGGGTTGATTTTTAATGAATCATTAGCCTATATATAAAATGCTGAAAAATAGCAAAAAAAAGAAAAATGTATGTCACAAGTTCCCAGAGCATAAAGTGACATCTTCAGTACTGTCTACGAGGACATAAGGGATGTACTTTTTCGTAAAATGACCTCCATTTGTGTTGATTTCTTTTGGCAGGATGACTATGAAAAACTTGAGTTGTGCTTCAGGAAGGGAACCTTTTTTTATAGCGTATTTTATTTGCCAAGCTTGGGAGAGAAGGCAGAATATTTTGTTTAAGACCGAGCGGTAACATAACCTGTAATTAACAATAATAAATAATAATACATTTTATTTGGTGGCGCCTTTCAGGACACCCAAGGACAACTGTGTGGGTAATTGAATGAAATGTTTGACCACTACGACTGTATTTTTGGTGTCTTATAAACCCATGAGGGTTGGGCAATTTGCGCGCATGACACGAAAATAAAGAGTCAATCAATCAATCTTCAGATTACTTGTTTTATCTAACCAACAGTCCGATATTCAATTTACAATGTTGTAAAAAAAAAAAAAGAGGGTGGAAATGCAACAAATCGTCACATTTGAGAAGTTGAGACCAGATAAGGTTTGGTACTTTGCTTGATAAATGATTTAAAGGGGTACTCCAGCATTTTAGTGTTGCACATCAATAATGTTGGGGGACTCTCAAGAGACAGATTTAAAATAAGAATGGTCCAAATCGACACCTTCAGATTGTCCAGCCAGTCTCAAGACCAATCTGATATGACGTAATCAGGGTTACGGAACCACAAGGAGACATTATACAACTGTTTGTAATTAGTAAACTGAAATTTATGCGTGAAATTGGTGGAGTGACGATTATTGTTTTGTTTCAGCAGACCCAAAAAGAAAAAGTCTCACCTTCTATCTCTTTGACTCCCAGGAACATCACCACGGTGCAGATGAGAAACACTCCGCCTATAACGCCAGCAGCTATCATGTACACCTCCTTCTGCAGAGAGAAAGAACACACATGTATGTAGCAACATCAAACCATCTCTTCTTACACGGCCGGCACAATCCGGTCTATTCTGAGCATTTCCTTCGATCTTTAATTCATGTTCTCAAATGCCTTAAAAATGTAAGTGCTTCATTTCAACATGCTATACATCCATTACTCATCAGTGAATGATTTATTGCCTGTGTTGCTTTCCACATCAGTTCAAACTGGGCATTTCGCTGTACAAACACAAGCATAAACAGGAGGAAACCTCAAGTACATCTGCATCCCAAAATATAGCCTTAACCGTTTAACGCCGTACCCCGACAGGAACTGCTCTGCCTCAAACAGCCTCTGTTTGTTTGCTATTTTTTCCGTGTGGCTCGGCCCGGCGGTTCATTATTATTTATGCACATCAAACACTCCCTGTTTCCGAGGGCAGACCTAGTTTGCCCAGACGGTGTGCCACCCTCACCAGCGACCGCGGAGGAATTTAGCGGGTGGCTGCAGAGGGTTGGCGTGGTGGAGTGGGTCGCCCCGATAAGGTTCACCCAAAATCCATTGGAAAAGAAGCATTTGAAGCCCAAATAGCTGCGGTGCGACCAAAATCCAAGCGCAGGACAGTTTGGACGCGTTTCATCTTCACAAAAAGTCCCATGATGGATTCACAGCGGCAGTTTATTCGCGGCTCTGCAAACTGAAATGTGGATGTGTCCTATCATGTTCCTTTCCCTCCAACTTAAAGCTGAACTGCAGCCACCTTGAAGTCAAAAGACTAATATTTCCAACATATTGAATCTGGAGTGCCTTGTTCCAAATGTTGTGGATGGGATATAAATAGGTCTAATGACTTACAGACTGTGGAGACCCCTCAATGTGGGGGCCACAGCTTTGGAGCCTGATCTGAGGGAGGAACCCCCTTTGTGGTCGTGAGAGGGGAGACGGCTCAGGATGTCGGGTTCAGATATCAAACAGTGGCGTCTCCTTTCAATCCCAGGGGTTAAAACACGATGCCAGTTTGGATGTCAGAACCTGCAGACAGTCTGTAAATATGGACCCAATTTCGAAACAATCCTCCTTTTCATTCGGCTCTGCTTTTTTTTGACCCCGGGATATTTAGCGAAAAGTAAACTGCCTTGAGCACACACCGCAGCTCCAACTTAAGTCAGAATGCTGATGACAGTCCGAGTTATTTTCAAAGTGGCCTACTTTGAGCACACCTGGGCTCCTGGGTTTGGCACGGTGACACTTACTGAGTGTGACAGGTAGTCCTCGGAGCGCACCAGTTTCTTGACGATCTCTGTCCCGCTGCTGTTGCCAAGGTAACCGCCGGCAGACATGTTGTGAGGCGGGCAGTGCTTCAGAGTGTGAGCGCTGGCCACGATCTGGCCCTGGATGGCGGCGCCCACAAGTGTCCCCAGCACCTCCATTGTCATTCCTGGCATTGCACAAGAAAAGATCCAACTATCAGCTCTAGCACTTCACACATTTTTAACCTGAACTGTTGCAAAAAAAACAACTAAGAAGGCAAAGATCAATTCAGCATTGCAGGCATTAACAACTGCTTTTGCATATTAAAAGAGAGCTTACGGTAAGCAGTGGCTGAGTCTCTCTCCTTCTGGTCTGTGCTCAGGAACATGGTGAGAGCAGAATAAGGCACATGGAAGCACTGCAATGGAGCAGAAAGACACAGTCATGAAAAAATAAATACAAGTATACGGCACAGCAGCAGTCGCACAAGTCTCATAAGGTTGGAGAATAGATAATGAATTTTGAGTTTGTTTTTTATTTCTTAGCCTTGCGGCATGGCTCTAGTCGGTCTGTCCACCACTTTGGTCCAGACCAAAATATCTCAGCAACTATTCAATGGATTGCCATGAAATGTACAGACCATAGGCTGAATATAAGAAGCGGTCGTGGTCACCGTGACGTCACCCATTGGTTTGTGGACTGCCGTTTTGAAGCCTCGAGTTCGGCATTTGGCCGTTGCCATCTTGTGTTTTTGCAACCAGAAGTGAATCAAGAGGGTGGCGCTAAATACAACCGGACGCTGAATAAGACATTTTTAGACGACAAAAATGTTACAATTGACTTTCATGAACTGAAGACACACTGTGAAAGGGTTAAAGTTGTAAGACGAAAACATGGACAACTCCCAGACCGGACAGCGCCGTGGTAGCGACCTGTCAATCACAAGGTAGCCACGCCCTAAAGCAAAACCCTGCTTTATGGTCTATTTGACTCTAAATGGGACCATAATTTACTAAATGAACATCATGCTGTATTGAAGAAGACTCGAAACTAGCGATTGAGACCATAAACTAAATGTTTACAATGTTTACTGAGGTAATAAATCAATTGAGAAGTAGGGTCATTTTCTCAAAGACTTCTTTACAATCAGACTTCTTTTTACAACCAGAGGAGTCGCCCCCTGCTGGCTATTAGAAAGAATGCAAGTTTAAGGCACTTCTGCATTGGCTTCACTTGTCAGACCTGGAGGTAGCCCACTGGTACAGACTATTCAGGGTTCCCACGTGATGAATCCTAATGACTTTGGTGATCCCCTGACTTCTCGTCTAGCGCCACCATGAGGTCGACATTTATGGTTTTGAGTGAAACGTGAAACAACCTGGATGGATTGCCATAAAATTAAAACATTGTAAACATGAGTTTATGGTCTCAATCGCTAGTTTCAAGTCTTCTTCAATACAGCAAGATGTTCATTTAGTAAATTATGGTCCCATTTAGAGTCAAATAGACCATAAAGCAGGGTATGCTTTAGGGCGTGGCTACCTTGTGATTGACAGGTTGCTACCACAGCGTTGTCCGGTCTGGGAGCTGTCCCGGTTTTCATCCTAGAGCTTTAACCCTTTCACAGTGTGTTTTCATGAAGTTCATGAAAGTTAATTGTAACAATTTGGTCGCCTAAAATGTCTTATTCAGCGTTTGGTTGTACTTAGTTCCACCCTCTCGTGTCACTTCTGGCTGCAAAAAAACAAGATGGCGACGGCCAGAATGCCGAACTCGAGGCTTCAAAACGGCAGTCCACAAACCAATGGGTGACGTCGCGGTGACTACGTCCACTTCTTATATACAGTCTATGCTAAATACCTGCAAAACTGATGCCATTCCCATAAGATGGTGAACATGGTAAACATTATACCTGTAACATTGTCATTGTGAGCACGTTAGCATGCTGCCGTTCATTTAGCTCAGCCTCGCGGAGCCGCCAGCACGGCCTCACACTCTTTAGTCTTGTCAGCGTATAACATTTTGACTCACAATCAAACGGAAACACCCAAGATATGTTTAGATGTCTTTTATCTACAAGTGCCTGTGAAAAATGGCAAAATATAGCAATCTCTGCAGTTTCCACGCTGGCCAACCTCAGCTCTCTGTTTTCTCCTTCCTCACCACCTCTCCCAGAGAATAGGCGAGCAAACCGAGTCCTGCTCCACTTTGTAATTTACACAAGGGCTCAGTCAGCACTGCGGAAGCCGCGACGAAAATAAACGCGGCCGTGAAAGGGTTTTCTTCTGCCACTGCTTCTATACAGCATGTCATTTATGGGGCCTTTACTGGATGCAAACATTTATAGAAGTGAACCTGCTTAACCGTCCGCTACAGATGGAAGTGAGAGCTAATAAATCGGACGGAAGCCTATTATAGTTTGCTTACATAAACAGATGATGTATTGCATCCTAACCTCTGTTTACAGACTGTGACCCTCTGAGTGATAACAGCTGGCCTTCCCCAGCTCACTTCACACAAACACCCATCTAGAGACAATGAGGAAAGGCTAAAAGTGGTAACCAGCATTTACCCGGCGAGAGGTTCCTGGCACGACTGACCGTATACTTATCAAGTAGTTAGAATGACATGCCATTACAGCTCGCCGCAGCGTGGCCGCAGCGGTCTCCACGCTCTGTAGCACATGTTATATGGGTTACCCCAGAGCAGAGAGGGAGAGAGATGAATGGTCTGGACCATAATAACAAAAGGCAACCTAAATAACTACACTTCCCCTTTGAGGTGAGGTATCTAAGAGCTCTGGGCTCTAATCTGCTGCGCTGTCTCACAAATCAAAGCGCAAATCCTACCAGGAGCTGTCGGAGTCTGGCATGAGACGACTGTAATCATCTCCACGTTGTTATTTGCAATGTCTGCAGCATTTTTAATCTATATGTTATGTAATGTGTTATCTGCAGACGTATGAGCTGCATCAATCAGAGCTTTTATCTCCCACTCTCTCTTGAGCTGCGTGTGAAGTCCCGCTGAGCGATCTGAAGCGTGCCTTCCGTGCGCCATTTCAGATTTCTTAAACATCAAATGTACTCCTGAGAGAGCGCTCGTACTCACAGTGATGAGGGTCTGGTAGAGGCAGTAGAAGCCTAGGTACCAGATGAACCTGCCGCTGATGAAAGGAGGAACGAACCAGAGGTAGAAGTAGGAGACCACCAGGAACGGAGAGCAACCCACCATCCTAAGAAAAACACAACCATGATCAATTTGAGGCACAAATATCATCATTTATGTTTATTATTTACTCAAAGCTGTCAGAGAAGGGATGACAGTGGTTGCGTTATGCAATTTTCATAGAATTGCAGAGTTAAAATCAGGCCATACTTCTGGCAGATTACAGTGAGACTAAGCTGAATGATTATGTTGTTGTAAGTATGATAGGAATCTGTCCGGGGAGCGATGGGCAAGCAGGGGAATACCACAATATTTCAAACCCACATAGCATTTAAAGATAAACACACACACACACATACACAAATACATGAATATGCAGTGCACTCAAGCAAACGCAGCATGAAGCAATTCTGCTGTGTTGTGCTTTTCAGAGAACTTGGAGGGATCCAGTCTGTGGGCCGTGTATAATTCATAGGTAAACAAGTGGCGTGTGTCATTATGGTTAAAGTGAACAGCTGCGTGTTCCGAAATGGAGCGAAACGGGCGGATTATGGATGATCAACAGCGTGACTCGTCTGCAAACACCGATACATCATCCGCCCTCTTCTTCTTCTTTTGCATTTAAAGAGCAAATGTTTTGTTTGTCATGCGGTGGAGAGCCTGAAACAGCTGCACATCTACAGGTAGAAAAGAGGGTCGCTGATGGAATTTTGGTGACTGTGACAAAAAACCTGCAGCGGTTTCTGACCCGCTCTGACTGCACAGGGAGTTATGAACAGAGAAAGTGGGAGAAAGAGGCAGATAGAGAGGCAGGGAATGGTCATTTCTAGCATCGTCCAGCCCGCCCACCTCACTCTCCTCCTGATTGTTTGCTCAAACAAAGGTTGGCCGACAACGCTGGTGCTGCAGTATTGACCGCTTGGTCATGGGAGCGATGAAAGGGCCCCAGGGGTCGATGAATGGGACAGTTAGAATGTTCCTGCAAGATGACTGTGTTCGGGGAGAGAGCACTAACACACTCGCATATTTTCTCACACATCAGGCATGCGTGAATACACATTCACACCTGTCCCAATAATTTGCACAGTCTTAATTAAGCAGGCTGATAGGAGGCTGGCACGCATATTTCTCTCCTCTCTGGCTTGTTCGGGACACTTGCAGCATGTTAATTAGATGATGTGCAGTGGAACGGAGGGGATTTAGAAGCGGTCTGGTGAGTGAGAGTATGCCTTCTTGGTTGATTATGGGTTTAGTGTTCATGCACCCCAGTGAGGGAAAGTACATCTACTCAAATACTGTATTTAGATGTAATTTTGATACTTGAGTATTTCCATTTTATGCTACTTTATACTTCTATTACACTGCATTTCAGTGGGAATAATTTTACTTTTTCACTCCGCTACCTATTTTACTATCCAAATTAAGATTTTACATAAAAAAACATAATAATTTCATAAAATAAAACAGTGGTTTTAATAAATCAATCTAATACATACACCTGTATGTAAGGGATAATGTACAGCGAGCCGGTCATTGTTGTGAAATAAACCCCGACAGGGCGATGCGGAGGGGTCCTGCATCGCCCTGAAGGGGTTTATTTCACAATAATGACCCGCTCAGTGTACATTATCCCGCTTATTACACGGCTTCTTACTTAGGAAATCAATAATGTGACACAAAAACGGTTCGCCAGAGTCCGACATAAGAACTGTGCCCATAGCAACGGTCTGTTAAACATAGCAACGGTCTGTTATAAAGAAATAACAGACCATAGAACGCCACGATTGACCAATCAGAATCGAGTATTCAACAAAGCTGTGTAATAAAATGATATATCAGTCACAGGGGCCAAGATAGTAGTAGTATTTTCCTGATAATAATTTAATAATAATACTTTTACTTCGATAGGTTTTTAAGTTTTAGTGGAGTATTTTACATTGTTGTATTGGTAGTTTTACTTAAGTAAAGTAGTACTCACTACAGTACTACCATCACGGTCACCTTGTCTTTCTCTAGCGGAGACAATCTTTTATGAGAAAAATAAGGTTCTACTTGCCACTGTGCATTACTATCACAAAATAATAAACACAGCGGCACCCAAGAGGGCGTTTCAGGCCAAATGACTCCATCCTAAAGAAGATACTAATCACTTTATGTCTGGCTGTGGATGTGACAGCCAGAGGGGGAAAAACACTTCCTGCCTGGATGGGCAGAGGGGACTTTCCAAACAGGGTCAGAACTGAGGGAGTGTCTTGCAATCTCATCACAAATACTGATGAACACACATTTAAAATACCCATATATATATATATATACCAGCAAGAACACACACACGCCTACGGCTTCCCGGGGGTAATGAAAGCTGATTTAACAGCCATCAGCATCTGTCTGCTATTGAGCGCGGCTGGCTGGCCACGGTGGACTTGGTCCCCCTCCAGCACTGTCAGCTTGTGTGCAATCTATGGTTTATAATGCAGTAGGCATTAGATGCTGAATGTGTAATCACAGTAAGCGTCACGCTAGTGCGTTCAAAAAATATATACTGCACACACACGTAGCCGCTTATATAATCATCTTTGGAAAATTAAGGATTTATGGAAATGGTGGTATATAATCCACAATCACAGAGCCATAAAGTAATAATTGCGCTGAAAGGCTGTGAGATACTGAGCAGCATCTTGCAGACAAAAAGAAAGACAGCCGGATGATGCCCAAATGTGAAATGAGGTGTTACCTAAAAGTAATAAAATGTCAACGGCGATGAAACATGATTTATGAAAGAATGCAGATGAACTTCCTTGTCTATTGTTGTCTGGCCTCAAAAAGCAAAAAAATCTGCCTACGCCCTTGACGCATGCACTATGTAAATCTCATCAGAGGGAGCGTCGGGAACAGTGTAATTAAAGCACAAAGGCTAATTATTCAGCCCAATCCTCAGGTGAGTTGCTCGGGCCCCGAGAATCCTTTCAAAACCATCCGAAACTGGAGCACATGGTTTGTTTTTGTTTAGATTTTGCACAAACATGAGCACGATGTAGCAGCCATAATTATGTCTGAGAGAGGGGGAGCAGACCAAAACAAGTTTCATAATCTGTCGACAAATTGCAGGCCCTTTACGCAAGCTCATCTGTATGTCAACAGCAGCACTTCACCATGTGTTACCTAAGGAAAGGAGGATCAGTTTGCCCAAGTTTAGGCATTACAGTTAAAGAGGACCTATTATGCTTTTGTGTTTTTTCCCTTTCCTTTAGTTTATTATATAGTTTTTTGTGCATGTAAAAGTTCTGCAAAGTTACAAAGCCCAAAGTCCACGCCAAAGGGAGTTATTCTCCCCCACAGAAGCACAGCTCCTGAAACACCTTGCTTTAAGTCCCGCCTTTTCTTCCGTAACGTGGTGATATCACCAAGCAACACATTTGCACAATACCTGCCTAACGGCTAGTTTGGCACGCCCTCAAACAAAGCTAGTTAGAGCGGAGCTGAAGCAAAGTCCGAAGTGTTTGATTCATTTGACCAATCACAGAGTGGGCCAGAGTGCGCCAGCTTACCAATCAGAGCAGACTGGGCTTTTTGGGAGGAGGGGGGAGCTCAAACAGAGAGTTTCAGACAGAGGGTGAAAAGAGGTGCTGCAACACAGCCAGTATGAGAAAAATAAAGTGTTTTTTGAAAATTAAAACATGTAAACATGTTCTAGTTGAAACCCAAAATACAAGTATGCACCTGAAAATAAGCATAATAGGTCCTCTTTAAACAATACAATTTTGTGAATGAATTTGGTACTGGGTAGCTGAATGGTCATTTCTCATAATTTTGTTTGGTGTCAATATCTTGAAAGCAATAATAGAACTGTCTTATTATCAATATGTGTGTGTGTGCAATCAGATGCTTTTGAATCTACTTTTGTCAGTACTGCCCTACGTTTGAGCTAATGAAAAGATCTAAATGTATAAATGTGTGAATAACAAGTAGAAGGAGTGAGAAAGAAACAACAGAAATACAGGACTGGGTTACAGCAATAACAACGATGGAGTTTCCTTCACAGTGTGAGCAGGGATCTCACCAGGGCATGAGTCTGCCAATCTTCGTCCATCTGCTCTTTGTAATGCAGAAACCGACAATTGGGTCGGTTACCGCACCCCAGGCTTTACCGATGAACAGCACCATGGAGGCCTGGAAGGCGTTGATCTGTGAAGCACAACAGGGACAGACTGGAGTTAGACACACATCTATTCATATCCACTGATCCACACACAATTTTCTCATTGACTTTTCAAACACACTTCACCTGAGCAACATCCAGCAGGTAGATTTGCAGGAAGAAGGCGGTGGCGCTGGCAGCCACCTCCTTGGGCGCGCCGCCGATGGCGAAACACAGCTTGCTGCAAAATGTCAACTTCTGGCCCAGCTCAGTCTGTGAAGACAAAGGTGACAAGGGAGAGGAAGAAAAACTTGATGAGATAATGGTGGCCTAGCAGGTCAGGCTGCTAATGAGCAAATTAACTTTTCTCCACTGATGAAGACTCTCATTCCGCGTGGGAAATAAAGGATGCCAACCACTGAAAAATGATTGCTGACACACAATAAAACTATAATTGCCTCCAAAATGGTGCATTTATGGACACATTACACAATTCAGTCAAGGCTAAGGCCATGATGTCAAAATTATATATTTACATCATAGTGGGTGTGCATTTATTGCTTATATTTTCATCAGACTAATTCCTGGAAAGGGAAGTCAGGAGTATAAATAAAGAATGTGTCACTTTGTTAGCCAATAAGCATCGATGATTCACTGTAAGTTTCTGTTTCTGCATAAAGTGTAGTAATTTAAACTGAAAACCCTAAAATCCAACTAAACTAACTTTCTTTTTTTATTGAAGTTTCTTAAAGCTTCAGTAGGCAGAAAGTTTTTGGCATCATTGGGCAAAAATTCCATAATAATCTTTCAGCATATTGTAATTCAAGTGACTAACTAGACTTCTGCGCCTCCTCATGGCTCTGTTTTCAGGCTTTAAAAAATCTAGCCCATGAAGGAAGACTTTGGCCAATCACAGGTCATTTCAGAGAGAGAGCGTTCCTATTGGCTGTTCATTTAACAGAGGCAGCTGTCAATCACTCGCAAACTCCATCAAACGGTCAAACTAGGCAGCGCTGATCAAATATGAATCAATATTCTGTTACTGTAATGCCTATTTCTCGCATAAAATGTGTACTGTTTAGCTGTAAAATGAGAACGTTCCGGCTGGTGGACGGTGCTTGGAATTTCCTGAACTGATCTGCACTACAAGATGTTTCTTAAGACATTTTATGTGAGAAATAGGCATTACAGTAACAGAATATTTACTCATATTTGATCAGCGCTGCCTAGTTTGACCATTTGATCGGAGTTTGCGAGTGATTGACAGCTGCCTCCGTTGAATGAACAGCCAATAGGAATGCTCTCTCTCTGAAATGACCTGTGATTGGCCAAAGTCTCCTGTCACGGGCTAGATTTTTTAAAGCCTGAAAACAGAGCCATGAGGAGGTGCAGAAGTCTAGTTAGTCACTTGAATTACAATATGCTGAAAGGTTATTATGGAATTTTGCCAAATGATGCCAAAAACTTTCTTGCCTACTGAATAAAAAAAAGAAAGTTAGTTTAGTTGGATTTTGCTCAGAGACGGCAAGGCTCCAGCTCGGCTCTGATTGGTTGTTTTCCTCCGGTCTGTGAAATCTTGCAGATGCCATTAGGAGCACCGGAGGACACAGAGGCACATGATTTTTTTCAGATTACCTGTCTCAAGCACTGCTGTCAGGATATAGTTTTATAAATAGTTTATAAAAATAACTTTTTTTAATCATATTCGCTCCAGTTCTACCTACTGCTGCTTTAAGGACGGAGAAAATTCCAATCTAAACTTTCGATTACTTCCCAGACACACCGACGTGAAGCAAGGTGTGTCGCTCTCAAACTAATGAGACAGACTTATGACACATAAATATTGAATCCTGTAGTCATTCATGGTCTGAATCCTTTTCCAATTCTATTTCAGGTGCTCCTAAAATAACATTGTTCTCATCTTGATGTCGCAACGATTCGGTGATGCAGTGCAATGCAAAGAATAGTACAGTAAGTGCCTCCACGTCACACTGCGTTTACTATGATGCATGTGGAAGATGTGTAGACGGTGACCTGTGAATTCCACTCCCTTAAAAACACACAAATAGTCTCACGAATACAACCAATCTTCCCGTATCTTCGTCTCGCTAAATGACAGGTTACTCTAGCAGACAAGAAGGATGCTCATGTATAAAATATGTGTGTGTGTTAAACAGATAGAGGATCAGAAGGAGACCCCCTGCCGGCTGTTTGCATTGTGGTCTATCTGCGCAGACACTGAGGCAAGTGGAGGAGCCTGAGAAACCCACCGAGTCATCCGCGGCTACGTTTCCCCTCGCCGTGCTCTGCCAAAACCATCAGGCACGTGACTGTGTGTGTGAGTGTGTGTCTGTGTGTACAGTATGTGTGTGCAGCAAGAAGGGCAAGCTTTCATCTTCACACATGAATAAGACGAGACACCACAGTCTAGGGAGTCCAATATTTACGACTGTCTCCGGGGCTGTGCACAACCTTTGCCTGTTCCCCCCCTTTCTGTATAACCTTTGGTGTCAGACACACACACACACACACACACACACACACACACACACACAAACACACACACAACAGTGTCACTCCACATCCAGTGGCCCAGGCTCGGCCCACAGCGACTCCCCCCAGAGAGCTTTATGAAAGAGGGAAATCACCAAAGTAACCGCAGCCGCGAACCGGCACACTGTTATTATCCGGCTCACGTTTTCTCTTCCTCCTTTTTTCGCCCCCATCAAAACATGGAGGGGTTCGAGAACGACAATTACCAGGAGGGAGGTGTGTAATTATTCAATCGCAAGACAAGCGGGTCAGAGGTAAGTAAAGGCTGCGCGGCGGTCCCGACTTCAGAACTCTCTCTTCTTCCACTCTCACTGCAATTACCCCTAATTGGAGAGAAAAAAATTAAAGTCTTTGGTGTCTGGAGAATGCTGCTTAACTGATGATGTGCAAAAATACTCTCTCTCTCTCTCTCTCTCTCTCTCTCTCTAAACTCATTCTTTCCCTCCAAACACTTATTCTCCATCTTTCATTACTGATTTCTTATCATCAAAGAGGATAAACAGGATATCCCTTCTACTGTTGTCTGGATGCACAAACAGCACCGCATACACACACGATTCAAACACACACATGCAGAAACACTGGCTCAGACTAAAGGGAGCATCTGCAGAGTTCAGACTGTCAACAAGCGAGGGACAAGGACAGATAAGACTAATCTCCAAAGTTAATGAATCCTTAACTGTTAGGAGGGAACACAATTTAAAATGCCTGAACTGCACCGCTGCAAGTGATTGAAATCAGGCTGGAGGATAATTCTAGTGGGGGGGAAAAAGCCTCTCGAGCTAAGCTATATTCTCCAAATACAATGTGTACGCTGAATGTTTGCGTGCTACAAAGTTAAGCTGGTAAAATGGATCCATAAAGCAGTTTAAATGTTGATTCGGTGAAGGATTTTCTGACAATTCTGGGCACCAGGGTCATATCACGGTTTCTAGCTATAGGAGTTGACAACAGTAGCTTTGTGCCGTCACTTCAGATTATGGATTATGAAAGGAAAAGGTTGGTTATGTCAGTGATGGAAGCGAGCCATTAAAATGTCAAGAGTCGCCCGGTGACGCCGGCTAAACTCGCAATGAATTTATAGTCAGTCATTCTCTTAAAAATGCTTCACTTTCATGGTACTTTTGTGACGGATCGGGAGGCTCTTCATGTGGAATTGGCTGTGGCAGTGGATCCATCATTTAGACTCATTCACAAAGGGAGAAACCGCTTTCATCTATTTTGTCCCACTTAGTCATCCTTATTTGACTTTTCTCATACATACAACTTAGAAGTTCCATTTGTGGTCCCAGTCTTTCAGACAAACAGGCAAGTTTTGTTATATTTTTACGTCAAGTCAACTTAGAATTTCTAGTTTCTAGCGTTATTTAACTCATTAAATTTAAAGAAATGAATAGCATATTTGCAGCCTTTCTAGAATGCATAGTTTAGGGGTTAAAACGTATTTATTGTAGTTTGAAGAGAACGACTTCCTGTGTGTATTGGAGACATTTTAAGTCATGGTTGTTTCCTTTGATTTTAATGAAACCAATGCTAATCACAATGAAAGTTAGTGTCCACTACAGTCCCTACTTTGTACCAGCTTTGGCCCAAAAGTGGCTCCAGCAAGAGCAGCTGTATGGTCTTTGGGGCAAACAAAAACTGACTCTTTACACTGAGGAAATAGTCATGTTTCCATGCAATTTTAGCACAAACTAATTTCCAGAAAATCGGCTAAAGAAAATGCAAATTATTGTGCGTTTCCATCCACTATGTGAATATGAATTCTCCTCCGGGAAACGACCTTCACGATGATTTGTTTGGTGAAATCTAAATCTCAGGTGTCAAATCCGAATCCAGTGAGTCAAAACAAATTACACTGCAGATTAGACAGAGGTTTGGCAGAGAGGAGACAGTTGCAGAACTGGTTAGATCGAGTGAGGTAACGCTTGTTTCATTGACAAAACCAGTGACTAACTGCCCGGGTATTGCATTACGGCAGCATTTGAAACACTGTCTGCATACCATGGTATGTACCTAAATGCTCCCTCTTCTTGGAATCAGTTACAAAATGACCTGAATATTCGAGAGCTGGTCTCACTGAATGTCTTTTAAAGTGCTTCTAAAAGACGTGGGAGCAAGCACTTCGGGCTGTAGATGTTTTGAATGCTGATGAATGTTTTTTCGATACTTTATGATTCCGTAATTTGCTCTTTGTTTTTGTTTTAAATTGTTCTATGTGTGCAACCGTGTAACTGTGCTGCTGCCTATCTTGGCCAGGACACTCTTGAAAAAGAGATTTTTAATCTTTTTTACTCCTGGCTAATAAATAAAGCTTAAAAAAAATAAAAATAACGGGGTAAATTGGGCTCATGATGAGCGTCAATCTGAACATGCAGCTTCTATTGAAACACAAATACAAAGACACACTCACACTCACACACAAGAGGTTTGCTCAGACTTATCACCTTCTAGCACTCAAATGGCAATCCCCCATAGCTCTCATAGAGCTAAATAACGTAAGATAAAGCAAAACAAATGACAGGAAAGTCAACCCAGTCTTCTGGTCTTTGCAAAACTTAACTAAGTCATCCCCTTCTACTGTCTATCCACTGTCTCGCTTCCTATTATGGCTGTGATTACAACAGTCTTCATCACTATGAGTCGACACTGATAAGGCAAAAGAAAGCAATCTCATCGAGCAGGTCATCCCGTCAATGGAAACAGCCTTTCTCAAATGGAAACAACCAACTTCCCGGCATTGAATCTACTATCTGCGGGGATTACAGTTCACAGGAAAACAATGCAGCTGATTAATCACAAACAGATAAGCGACTAAAGAGATTACACACTTTCCATCTTTTCTCCCTCTCCATCCAATCATGAGAGGTCACTCACAGCCAAACTAAGCCGCAAACACACCAGATTTCTCAGATTTAGTGCCTTAGAATACAGCAAAGGTCACTGTCATTACAGGTGATAACAACAACACAAAAGAAGCACCAAAAAAAAGGTGATCTTACCTGCTGAGGCGTTTTGGGGAACAGCGGTTCGGTGGGCTTGATGAGCTTCCCCGCAGAGCCCTGCGCTCCCTTCTCCCCCTTGGCCATGGCTGAGAGGCTGTGTGTGAGGCGGCAGCCGTACCTCAGCGACTGTGTGTTCGAGGGAGCGTTGAAGTGAGTGTGACTGTGACTCCTCGTGTGAGCGAGAGTGCGAGGAGCCTGCCACTGGGTGGTGGTGGTGGTAGTGGTGGTGTGTGTCAGAGGGTGAAACTGGATGTGGCTCTGACTCCGGGTGTGCGTGCTGTTGTGGTGGTGGTGGTTGTGCACGTGAGTGACGGCTCCGGAGGCTGGGAGCTGCTCCTCCTGCTCCTCTGTGACAACTCTGCCGCTTTCTGCCGCCATTCACGTGCTGTTTGTTCCTCTGGAATGAGGCCAGGAGGGAAGGGAAGGGCAAAGTCAGGCAGGCAGGCGGTGCATGGTGCCTCACACACACACACACGCACACACACACACACTCAATGACAGGCATGTACTGCAACATACAAGTACAAGAATGCAGGCACAAACAAATACTTTGGATGCATGCACAAAAACACATCAATGGGACAATGCATGAGAGCAGAGTTGAATGCAGATACAGGGGAATGCAAGACATCACACACACACACACACACACACACACACACACACACACACACACACACTCTGACACACACACACACACACACACACACACAACGCTCACACTCTATCTTAAGCAACCTTTTTAAACATATAGCCCACTAAAAGTCAAATATCATGCAGGTTCCCATCATCTGCTGTATTACACAGCTGACTATGACTGAAAAATAGCAAACAGGGGCTCCAAACTGCGACGATGTCCCGTGCAGGAGTGTGTTATCTGCCCTCATCTTACTATTACTGTAAGTGCATCCATAAACAACCACTCTGCACACCTGATAAGAACCTTGAGGCTTATGTTTCTTTAAAAAAATAAGATGTAGAAAACACATGTATGATCTTACCCCGTGTTGATGGAAAAGCAGCCGGTGCTGTCAGCGGTCGGCAGTGAGTTAGTTTTCGGTCGGTGCGGTGATCTGGCCGCCAGTCAGTGAGCCAGACAGCCGGGCAGGATGAGAAGGAGACTGCGGAGGATGGAGACGGTCTGCGCGGCTCCACTCTCGCTTGTTGTCAGTCTGCAGTGACGGAGCTGCGCCCTGCAGCGGCCGTCACGGTGCATAACACTAAACGTATGCATGTATACAGGCTATATGCATGTGTGTGTGCGTGTGAGGAGATTATGGCAGGCGAGTGTTTGACACAAGCAGAGTGTGTGTGTGTGTGTGTGCGCGTGTGTGTGTGTTTGTGTGTGTGTGTGTGTGTGTGTGTGTGTGTGTGTGTGTGTGTGTGTGTGTGTGTGTGTGTGTGTGTGTTTTGGATGGGAAAGTATATTGCAATGAAACCATGCAACAAAAACACTGTTGTTTCTATAATACTTCATAGAGGTTTATGATAGTGACAAAACTGTGCTATTTTTAACCTCATGTGGCTAACAGTCATAGCCTACATTATTCTGCTGATGTTGATTTTTGTAGGCCAACCAGGAAGTTAGCATCACCCTGGTTCCCTCGA